>CM057463.1:1742500-2970000 GCA_030035585.1 Dugong dugon | reverse complement strand
CTATTTAAGAAGCTGAGTCAACAACCTAAGTAATACAAGAGGCCTTCCTGAGCCGGACCAGTTGGGAGCACGTCATGGCGAAACCATCTACATGTGAGTGGTCCAGGATGGTACAGCTGCTCCACAAAGGCCCCAGGGAGCCAGCCTCTTTCTGTCTTTCTTTCCTGCCATCCTTAGTACATGGGCTCTGTTATGGATTGAACTGTGCCCCCAAAAAAGGTATGTTGAAATCCTCACCTCCATACCTGTGAATGGAGCCGTGGTAGAACAGTGGTTAAGAGCTACGGCTGCTAACCAAAAGGTCAGCAGTTCGAATCCACCAGTCACTCCTTGGAAACCCTATGGGGCAATTCTACTCTGTCCTATAGGGTTGCTATGAGTCAGAATCAACTCGACGGCAATGGGTTTGTTGTTTTTTTTTTCAGGGTACCTGTGAATGGGACCCTGTTTAGGGAAATTGGTTTTTTTTTTTTTTTTTTTTTTTTTTTTTTTTTTTTTTTTGCAGAGTTATCAGTTAAGCTAACAAGGTCATACCGGAGTAGGGTGGGTCCTCATCCCTTCTGAGTGGACTCTTCTAAGAGAGAGAACAGACAGGGAGAGAGCGCCATATGCAGAGAAGACAGGCCATGTGACGGCAGAGGCAGATGCATCTATAACTAGCAAAGAAACACCAAGGATTGCCTGTGGCCACCGAAAACCAGGGGAGAGGTATAGAACAGTTCTTCTCTCAAACCCTCAGAAGGAATCAGCACTGCCAACACCTTACTTTGAGCTTCTAACCTCTGGAACCATGAAACAATAAATTTCTCCTCTTACTTTATGGTAGTTTGCTACTGCAACCCTCTTTTACAGGTCACAGCGAGGCTGCTGAAGCTCCAGCCCTCACATTTCTATTCCATGTAGAAAGAAGAGAGGGCAAGGGGAGAAGGGATCTCCTCCCAGCTCTTAGAAATGCCCTAGAGGCCTCTCTGATTGGCTTCTGATATCATCTCTTCTGCTGCTTTTAGGTTCAAGAGAGAGTTTTGTTACTAAAACAGAGGGGAGAATGGATACTGGGAGGTAACGAGGAGGCCTTGCCCAGAGAGGAACAATTCACAAAAGAAGAGGTCTCAAGCTATGGCCACAAATAAGCAATAAAATCAAGATTTTTGAAAGACTGTTGATTGGGACCAATCTCACCCGATTCTCCCCGGCTTCTGCTGACTGCTGGCCTCATCACCCAGTCAGCAGCTCCTCTGAGCTCAGCCAATGAGGAGGGCATACCCTTGTCCTCCAAGTCCAGGCTGGCAAAGGCTCCAGTGTGGCAAAGGGGAGGTTCAGCTCCTGTGAGGCGGGTGGTGCAGGGCAGGGAGCCTGGGTATTGGAATCAGGCAGACCCAGAGGGAGCCTATCACCGCTTTCTGGCTGTGTGACTTTGGGCAAGGCTCTCTACCTCTCTGAGCTGCCTCTAGAGTACCCGGAGGTTGGAAGATCACAGGAGATAACACCTGTGGGAGCGCCTATTTACCAGGTAGGGTGTGGTAGGTGCTCAAGACATAGTAGCTAATGTTATAGCTGCTCCTTGACAAGGTACAAAGATTCCCACATGGCCCCCAGGTCTCAGGCGGTCCCAAGCCAGTGAGACCCCTCCCCGGAGGCCACACTCAGTATCTGCCTTGCTGCATGCTTCCATCTGCTATTTTTATTACAAACTGCCACTCACTTGGCTTAACCCAAGTCCTATTACCCAAAATAACGTGAGTGGTTGTCCCCCCAATGCCGGGTCAATACTCATTACGCTTTCCTCGCCCACAGCCCCTCAGAGCCAATGGGTGGGGGTGGGGGGGGGGATGGGGCTCGGAGAGGAAGTCAGGACATTGGCCTGGAGAGAGCTCCCCAGATGCGCAGGAGGGAAGTAACCGCCTCGCCTCGCAGTGCCTGGGGAGGGAGGGAGCTTCCCCTAGGAAACAGCTTTTTCTAAAGACAAGGGTCCCAGCTCATCCGTCTCCAGGAACTTCAGAAGAGCTGGTTTCTGTTTTGTCCCCTCGAGACGGGCTGTGGAGTCAGCGTCCTGTGTTTCCACCCTCAGCTTCTGATCCAAGCCCCTGGCCTGGCCTCAGGGCCTTTGAGGGCAAGGGGGGCATGCGTGTGAGTAATGAGTGTGTAAGCGCGTGAGAGTGTATATTTGAGTGTGTGTGTGTACATATGTGCATATGTGTGTTGAGTATGTGTGTGACTGTATGTTGAGTGCATGTGTCAGTGTGTGTGTGATGTGTGTATGTGTATGTGTGAGTGTGTCAATGTGTGAGAGCATGAGTGTGCAAGCGTGTGGATGCACACACTCGTGTGTCCCTCAGTGACTGGGCAGGTGCTGCTGACAGGAAGACTCACCTGTCCACCCCACTGAGACACCCCCAGTGGAGCTCCCTCGTGTCTGAAGATAATAGAATTCGGTCTGAAGGCATCCACTGCTGGACGTAGCAGGTGGCATTCAGCTTCCTCATTTGTCATGGACAGAAAGAGGCCCAGTGACCCCTGGCACACTGCTGATCAGCGGCTGAGCAGCCCACGCCCAGGCCTCCCCCTTCCCTTCCAGGTGTCCTGGCCTGAAGTTTGAGGAGCCCCAGGTGGCCCTTGAACAGGTTCCAGGGTCTTTGAGCCACCTGGATGGCACCAACCTGGTGTCCACATGCAACTGTGTCCTGAAGGGTCCCCAGGTGATGTCAGACCTCAGAGGTGTCCTGAAAGGTGAAGGTGAGAGAAACTCCTGAGCATGGCGTGCCCCCTGAAGTCCCCCCCTGGTTGTCCTTCGGGATCCTTCCCACTCTGGACACTGGAGAGGAAGCAATTCAGACACCCCACCTCTGCCTCCCACTGAGAACCTCAGCAGGGAGGCTCCCCAGCCTGGGACTGGGGGTGGGTGTGATGACAGGGCTGGGGCAATGCCTCTGCAGGATGGGCAGTGGGAGGTGGGGCTGGGTTTTATTAAAATTTTAAGTTGTATTCCACATTTTCCCCCCTTTTGACTACCTTGAGTCTTAGAGGGTGAATGGGAATTTCCCAGATGAAATGAAGGGGATATGTAGCTGGGGGAGTCTTCCAGACAGAGGGAACAATTTGAGCAAAGTTGCAGAGGTCTGAAGGGATGTGGTGGAGGTGAATATAGGTGAGCTGCAGATGCTGAGCTGGGGTTGGGGTTGCTGGAGAGCTGAGACTAGGGAGGAGGGCTAGGAGGTGATGGTGCCAGGCTAGGGAGGGCTAGCCTTGACTCTTGGCACAGGCCTCGTTGGGGGTGGCACTGGGCTTCCAGGGCAGGGACATGCTGCATCCTCACTTTAGCAACCTCTCTACTGGGGTCAGCCCTGAAGGACTTCAGTGGGGCCAGGTGGAGGCTGGGGCAGTGGGGCTGGAGGGAGGGCATAGATTTGAAGTCTCCATTACACAAGCAATTAACAGACTTGTTTTTTTTAGTACAGTTTTAGATTTACAGGAAAATTAAGCAGAAAGTACTCAGCACCCCATGCAGTCATCCCTCTCCCCTTTGCATAGTTTCCCCTGTTATGATCACCTGGCACTCACTCCTGTGATACATTTGTTACCATCGATGAGCCAATGCTGCTACATTGTTATTAACCGAAGTCCATGGTTCACATTAGGGTTCACTCTCTGTGTTGCAGACCTGAGGACTTTGACAAACGCATCGTGTCCTATGTTCATCATTACAGCATAACACAGAACAGTTTCCATGCCCTAAAAATGCCCTGTGCTCTCCTGTTCATCCTTCCCCCTCCCCTGGACCCCAAACCTTGTCACTGTCTTTTGTTCGCCCCTTCCAGAACATCATAGAGTTGGAATATACAGTAAGTAGCCTTTGCAGACTGTCTTCTCTTGCTTGGCGACATGCCTTTAAGGTTCCTACTTGTCTTTTTGTGACTTGATAGCTCATTTCTTGTTATCGACGAGTAATACGTCCATACTAACATGTGGACGGACCACACTGTTTATTAATTCACCTGTTGAAGGACACCTTGGCTGCTTCTAGTTTTTGATGATTGTGAACAGAAGGCTTCATAGTAAGGAGAAAACCAAGGCCCAGGATGTGAAGACAGTTTTCCACTCCCACCCGTGGTCGGGAAGGTGTCAAAAGGCAGAAGGCCACCCTAGGAAGGTGTCCAGGATGCTCCAGAATGAGCCGGGCTCCTGCAGATGGTGTGCAGGTGTGGGCTGGTGGAGGGCAGCCTTGGTGGGCTAGGTGTGAGCTACAGGCCAGGTGCCTATGGTTTGGTGCTGGCCCAGCTGGCGGCTCCCTCTGGGCCTCCTTGAGTCCCAACAGGGGCAGCAGGTGATCTGAGTGGCAAACTGCAGCCATTCCCCCAGCCTGCACCTGCCTGCAATCACACAGCCGATCACTCAGTTAGTCAACAAACTTTGGCTGTGCGCCCCATCAGCACCAGGCCTTCCAGGTCCGAGCATCTCAGGTGCCACCTCTGGGAGACAGTGGGTAGGGTGCCTGGAGCTGTGGAGGCCCAGAGACGCCAGAACCCATGGGAGCTGGAACATGCCATGGGGAGCTGGGACACCACATGGGGAGCTTGGACACTACATGGGGGGCTGGGACACCATATGCAGAGATGGTACACCACACGGGGGATGGAACATCACATGGGGGGCTGGGACACCACAGGAGGAGCAGGGACACTACACGGGAAGCTGGGACACCACATAGGGAGCTGGAACACCACTTGGGGAGCTGGGACATCACACGGGGGGCTGGGACATCACAGGGGGGCTGGGACATCACACGGGGGGCTGGGACACCACATGGGGAGTTGGGACACCACATGCAGAGCAGGGACACTACATGGTAAGCTGGGACCCCACATGGGGAGCTAGAACACCACTTGGGGAGCTGGGACATCGTATGGGGAGATGGGACACTACAGGGGGGCTGGGACATCACACGGGGAACTGGGACATCACACGGGGGTCTGGGACATCACACAAGGGGCTGGGACACTATGCAGGGAGCTGAGACATCACATGAGGGGCTGGGACATCACACGGGGAGATAGGCTATGCACAGGAGGCTGGGATAGCACATGGGGGCCTAGGATATCACACGGGGAGCTGGGACATCGCATGGGGGCTGGGACATCACACAGGGGAGTGGAACATCACACGGAGGGCCAGGACACACTACGGGGCCACTTCCCTTTCCACCCACTCTGCTGCATTCCTCCATTGGGCCCACGTGGCAAAAAGTGGGTTGAGGACCCCTATCTGACAAACAGGAGCTGAGGGTAGGTTAAGTGACAAACTCTAGACCATATATGATGACTAAGCTGGGTCCACACCGGTGCTGCCTCCTGAAAAGAGGTCGTTCACCCTTAGGGTCCCCTTGTAAGGCTCCCCCCTTTCTCCTGCCCCAGCATGCAAGAGCAGACCCTGCTTAAAAGAGAGCAGTGGACCAGGTCTCTCCCTGAAGGACAGAGGCTTGGAAGAAGGAGATGGAGAGGTAGGCTGGGGAGTCAGTAGACCAGAGGGAACAGCTGCCCTAGTTGGGATCCTTCTAGTGTGCCAGCTTCCCACATCCCCATTTCAAAGATGGGGAGACTGAGGCTCTGAGACAGGCAGTGTCCACAATGCGCAGTGGGTGAAGGGCAGATTGGAGACGCCCAGTGCCCTCTCCACATCCCAAGCACAGGCCGGATTCCATTCCCAGCACAGGAATTTCCCCTGCTGTGATGTGAACTGCCCAGGAGACCTGCAGACCATCCCTGTTACACAGCCCACCTTCGTAGCAGAAGACCACTTTTCTCTTTGTAGTTGGAGTCTCCTGCTGCTCACCAGGATGGTGAATCATGGGTGCTGCACCAGATGGCTGCATGGCGAGAGCTCCAAGGACTCAGAGGACTCTGTGGACTTGCACATATCTTGGGCATCAGGTCCTTATGAGGTCCTTTTCCTACTTGGTGGTGGCCTTGGGGTATGCCTCTGGCCTTGTTCGGATGCCAGGCTAGTGGGAGTCTTGCTTGGCTCTTATGGCCTGCAGACCTGAGCCCCGAAGGACAGATGGCTCAGCTACTGTATGGTGGAAGCTTCATCAGCCTGGGTCCCTAAGTGACCACGTGGAGCAGAGTCCCCACGTGGGACACTAAGTGTGAGCAGAGAGTACACTTAAGTTGTGTTAACCCACCTGAGGTTTAATCTGTTATTGTTGTGTAACTTAGCTTGTTGTGATGAGCACACACCAAATGAGGAAAAGTTTACTGCAGTGGGTACATTTCAAAGTGTCTGTGACTACTGCTTTTGAGAAATTAAAATGGGTCACATTTCCACCCTCCCACATCTCTGCAAGGTAGATGTTAAGCTATGCAGTACCTTGGTAGGAATTAGGGAAAGGCCAAGTGACTTTTGTCCCTGGGGCAGATGCAGTCCTGCGGCCACTCAGCTTGGTGAGCAGTGAGCAAAGAGGAAGCTTGGCCAGACACTCCCCTTGGCCATGTATTTTAAAGCACATTTGATTGTGGTAAATACATACACCATAACATTTTGAACTTTAACCATTTTTAAAGTGTGTGTTTAAGTGACATTAATTGCATTGACAATGCTGTGCAACCAACACTACCATCTATTTCCCAAACTTTTCCATCACTCCAAACAGAAACTCTGTACCTGCTAAGCAACTGAACACTGATGACCAAAGACCAGATGAGTTGTGTGATGACATCAAGGACATCATACATGAAGAAAGCAAAAGGTCATTAAAAAGACATGAGAGAAAGAAAAGATCAAAATTAATGTCAGCAGAGACTCTGAAACTTGCTCTTGAACACCGAGTAGCTAAAGTGAATGAAAGAAATAATGAAGTAAAAGAGCTGAGCAGAAGATTTCAAAGGGCAACTGGAGAAGACAAAGTAAAGTATTACAATGAAACATGCAGAGACCCGGAGTTAGAAAACCAAAAGGGAAGAAAACACTCAGCATTTCTCAGGCTGAAAGAACTGAAGAAAAAATTCAAGCCTCAAATTGCAATTTTGAAGGATTCTACGGGCAAAATTGTCTTGGAGGAAGTACAACCAGAGTGCTCCTTAGAAGCAAGGATGATGAGACTACGTCTTACATACTTTGGACATTGTCTTAGTCATCTAGTGCTGCTATAACAGAAATACCACAAGTGGATGGCTTTAACAAAGAGAAATTTATTTTCTCACAGTCTAGTAGGCTGCAAGTCCAAATTCAGGGCATCAGCTCCAGGAAAAGTCTTTCTGTCTCTGTAGGAAGGAAGGTTCTTGTGATGCATTAGTCTTCCCTTGGTCTGGGGGCATCTCAGCATAGGAACCTCAGGTCCAAAGGACACGCTGTCCTCTCAGCAGTGCTTTCTTGGTGGCGTGAGGTCCCCATGTCTCTCTGCTCATTTCTCTCTTTTATATCTCAAAAGAGATTGGCTTAAGACACTACTTAATCTTGTAGACCTCATTAATATAACTGCCGCTAATCCATTTTATTATATCATAGGGATAGCATTTGCAACACATAGGAAATCACATCAGATGATAAAATGGTAGACAATCATACAATACTGGGAATCATGATCTAGCCAAGTTGACAGATATTTTGGGGGGACACAGTTCAATCCATGACAGACATGTTATCTGGAAGGACCAGTCTCTGGGAAAGGACTTCATGCTTGGTAAAGTACAGGGCCAGCGAAAAAGAGAAAGTGCCTTAACGAGATGGATTGACACAGTGGCTGCAACAATGGGCTCAAATATAACAATGATTGTGAAGATGACAAAGGACTGGACAGTGTTTCATTCTGTAGTACATAGGACCACTATGAGTTGGAATCATCTTGAAGGCACCTAACAACAACAACAACAGGTAAAATATTGAATGACACAGGAAGCATCAAAAGAAGATGGAAGGAATACACAGAATCACTGTACCAATAACAATTGGTGGACATTGAACCATTTCAGGAGGTAACATATGATCAAGAACCAACGGTACTGAAGGAAGAAGTTCAAGCTGCACTGAAGGCATTGGCGAAAAACAAGGCTCCAGGAACTGACAGAATACCAACCGAGATGTTTCAACAAGCAGATGCAGAGCTGGAAGTGCTCACTTGTCTATACTAAGAAATTTGGAAGACGGCTACCTGGTCAACTGAATGGAAGAGATACATATTTGTGCCCGTTCCAAAGAAAGATGATCCAACAGAATGTGGAAATTATCAGACAATATCATTAATATCATACACAAGTAAAACTGCTGAAGATCATTCAAAAACCATTGCAGCAGTACATTGATAGGGAACTGCCAGGAGTTCAAGCCAGATTCAGAAGAGGTGTGAAGTGGTATCTCATTGTGATTTTGATTTGCATCTCCATAATAACTAATGACGTTGAGCATCTTTTCATGTGCTTATTGGCCATTTGTATATCTTCTTTAGAGAAATATCTATTCAAATCATTTGCCCATTTTTAAATTGAGCAGTTTGTCTTTTGTTGTTGTAGGAATTCTTTATATATTCTGGATATTAAACTCTTATCAGAGTCATGACTTTCAAATATTTGAGGTAGAGTCCAGCTTTGTTCTTTGCATGTGGAGATACAATTGTCCCAGCACCATTTATTGAAGAGATTATTCTTTCCCCCAATTGAATGGATTTGGTACCCCTGTTAAAAATTTATTGGTCATAGATATATGGGTTTATTTCTGAACCCTCAATTCTATTCCATTGATTTATATGTCTATCCTTATACCAGAACACAGGGTTTTGATTATCGCAGCTTTGTAGTATGTTTTGAAGTCCGGAAGTTTGAGTTCTCCAATTTTATTCTTTTTCAAAATTGTTTTGGCTATTCACGGTCCCTTGCCATTCCATATGAATTTGAGGATTGGTTTTGTCATTTCTACAAAAAATGCTGTTGGGATTTTGGTTGGGATTGCATTGAATGTGTAGATCACTTGGGTAATATTGGCATCTTAACAATACTAAGTCTTCTAATCCATGAATATGGGATGTCTTTCAATATATTTAGGTGTTCTTTAATTTCTTTCAGCAACGTTTTATAGTTTTCAGTGTGTAAGTTTTTCACCTCTCTGGTTAAATTTATCCCTAAGTATTATTGTTTTAAATACTATTGTAAATGGAATGGTTTTCTTAATTTTCTTTTCACGTTGCTTATTGCTGGTGCATAGAAACCCAACTGATTTTTGAGTGTTGATCTTGTACCCTTTAACTTTTCTGAATTCCTTTATTAGCTCTAGTAGCTTTCTTGTGGATTCTTTGGGGTTTTCTATTTATAGGATCATGTCATCTGTAAATACAGTTTTACTTCTTAACTTCCAATTTGAATGCCTTTTATTTCTTTTTCTTGCCTAATTGCTCTGGCTAGGATTTTTAGTACAATGTTGAATAACAGTGGTGAAAGTGAGAATCCTTGCCTTGTTCCTGATCTTAGGGGCAAAGGATTCAGCCTTTCATTTTTGAGTAGATGTTAACTGTGGATTTTTCATCAGTTCTCTTCATCGTGTTGAGAAAATTCCCTTCTATTTCTAAAGAAAACAAAAATCCTTACATCTGGACAAATAAGCAACATCATTATAAATGGAGAAAATGCTGAAGTTGTCGAGGATTTCATTTTATTTGGACCCACAATCAATGCCCATGGAAGTAGCAATCAAGAAATCAAATGATGCATTGCATTGGGCAAATCTGCTGCAAAAAACCTCTTTGGAGTGTTAAAAAGCAATGATATTACTTTAAGGACTAAGGTGTGCCTGATCAAGCTGTGTTGTTTTCAATTGCTTCATATGTCTGCAAAAGCTGGACAATGAATTAGAAAGACTGAAGAAGAATTTATTCCTTTGAATTATGGTGCTGGTGAAGAATATTGAATATACCATGGAATGCCAGAAAAACAAACAAATCTGTCTTGGAAGAAGTACCCTCAGAATGTGCCTTAGAAGCAAGGATGGTGAGACTTTGCCTCCCATACTTTGGACAAGTTATCAGGAGGGACCAGTCCCTGGAGAAGGACATCAGGCTTTGTAACGTAGAAGGTCATGGAAAAAGAGGAAGACCCTCAATGAGATGGACTGACATACTGGATGCAACAATGGGCTGAAGCATAATGATAATTGTTAGGATTGTGCAGGACCAGCAGTGTTTCATTCTGTTGCATATAGGGTCGCTATGAGTCAGAACCAACTCGACGGCACTTAACAACAACCATTCCTAGTTTTCTGAGCGTTTTTATCATGAAAGGATGTTGGATGTTGTCAAATGCCTTTTCTGCATCAGTTGAAATGATCATGTGGGTCTTTTGTTGTTGTTGTTCTATTAACGTGATGTAGTACAGTGATCGATTTTCTAGAAGATGAACCACCCTTGCCTTCTTGGAATAAATCTCACTTGGTCATGGTGTATAGTCTTTTTGATTATGCTGTTGGGTTCAGTGTGATAGTATTTTGTTCAGGATTTTTGCATCTATATTCATAAATGATACTGGTGGGTAATTTTCTTTTTTTGCAAAGTCTTTATCTGGGTTTGGTGTCAGGGTAATAATGTTGGCCTTACAGAATGAGCTAGAAAGTATTCCCACTTCTTTTTTTGGAAGAGTTTGAGAAGCATTGGTGTCAATTTTTTAAATATTTGGTAGAATTCACCAGTGAAGCTATCTGGTCCTGGGCTTTTCTTTGTTGGGAGGTTTTTAGTTACTGGTTCAATCTTCACTTTTTATAGGTCTGTTGAAATTTCTATTTCTTCTTGAGTCTGTTTAGGTAATTTTTTTGTTTCTAGGAAATTGTCCATTTTAACTACATTAATTTTTTGGAGTACACTTTCTCATTATGCTCTCTTGTAATCCTTTTCATTTCTGTAAAGTTAGTAGTGATATCCACACTTTAATTTCTGGGGTTAGGTTTTGTTTTGTTTTTTGTCTTCCCTTTCTTTGTCAGCCCAGCTAAAGGTTTGTTCATTTGATCAATCTTTTCAAAAAAGTGACTTTTGGTTTCATTGATTTTCTCTACTGTTTTTCTGTTCTCTATTTCATTTATCTTGGCTCTAATCTTTATTATTTCCTTCCTTTGGTAGTTTTGGGTTTAGTTTGCTCTTCTTTTTCTAGTTCCTCAAAGTATAAAGTCAGGTTATTGATTTGAGATCTTTCTTCTTTTTAATGTAGGTGTTTACGGCTGTAACTTTCTCTCTGAGCACTGCCTTCTCTTCATCCCATAGGTTTGGTGCATTATGCCTTCATTTTCATTAGTCTCTAAGTATTTTCTGATTTCCCTTGTGATTTCTTCTTTGATGCATTGGTTGTTTAGGAGTGTACTGCTTAATTTCTACATATTTGTGAATTTCTCAGTTTTCCTTCCTTCACTGATTTCTAGCAGATACATTGACCCTATATATTGATTTCTAGAATACACATTGTATGATTTCGATTTTTTACATTTATGGAGACTTGTTTTGTGGCCTAACATGGTCTATCCTGGAGAATTATGCAATGCACTTGAGA
Organism: Dugong dugon; assembly: GCA_030035585.1. Classification (NCBI taxonomy): domain Eukaryota; kingdom Metazoa; phylum Chordata; class Mammalia; order Sirenia; family Dugongidae; genus Dugong; species Dugong dugon. Next base: position 2,958,493 of record CM057463.1, on the reverse strand, counting down.
TAAAAGTTGATCAGCCTGCATCCATCCTTCAGGCAGCGCCCAGACAGGTTAGACTAGACAAACACAGTAATCTGAAAATAAGATCTGCTCTGCTCACTCCAGAGCCAGGTCCTAGGGTCCCACCCTGGGATTACCAATGGCCATCTTCAAGACTTGCTAAGCCTAGGAGGGAGGGGGGCATGACAAGTAAAAAAGCCACAAGGTTCTTCTACCATTTTTAAGTTGCCTTTTTCCTGGTCCAGGTCTCCATTGATTACTGGAAACTTTTGACTGTTTTCCAGAGCTCTGGCAAAGATGGTTCGGACAGTTTCTGCTGCTTTCCAATGTTTCTGTGGGGGATGGGAGCTTAGAGCTGCCTCCTCTGCCGTCTTGCTGATGCCACTTCAGTTCTGGCCACGCTCTGATGAGCAGTACACAACCTAAACAACAGTATGGGCAGCTCAGCCATTCAACCACCTCCATACCGAGCACTGTGGAGGCCAGGCCTGGGCTGGGCTCTGCAGTGATATGCTGTATCCGGTGAAGGAGACAGGCTGTAAAAAGACCCTGTTATGGATTGATACCAAAAAGGTATGCTGAAGCCCTAATCCTATTACCTGTGAACGTGATCTTGATTGGAAATAGGATCTTTCTTTAAAAATGTGAACATTTAAGTTAACGAGGTTGTGCTGGACTGGGGTGTGTCCTAATCCCTTCTGAGTGGTGTCTTATAAAGGGGAGACAGACATGGAGACAACCACATGGGAAGACAGATGTGTAACAATGCATCTACAAGCCAAGGAACCTCAGGAAACTCTCAGGGCTACCAGAGTGTGGAAGAGACAAGGAAGGATCCTCCCCTAGAGCCCACAGAGAGAGAGCATGGTCCTGCAGATGCCCTGAATTCGGACTTCCAGCCTTCAGAACTGTGAGACAATAAATCTCCGTTCTTTAAAGCCCCCCCCCCTTCACTTTGTAGTACTTTGTTACGGCATCCCTAGGAGACTAAGGCAGACCCCCAGTGTGGACAGCATTGGGGGAGGGGCTCTGTGGAGGTTCTGACCAGGGGAGACCCAAGGGCTTTAGGAGGCTATGAGGGAAGCTCCTGACCATAACAAGGGGCAGGGATACCAGGGGAGGCACATGATTGGGGAGGGCAGAAGGACAGGAAGGCAGACCACTTCTGGATCTGCAGGAACCCCAGCAGGTAGATAGAAGGTCTGGGGAGAAGATGAAACCTAGAGAGAGCTCCTGATCCCTTTCTCTGCTAAACTGTGCTAAGCAGGATTTCCTGCTGCCTGCGGGATTGTGGTGGGGAGGGTACTTTTAGAATCAGAGGACGAAGAGGTCTTGTGGGGTCAGAGTCTTGGCCACAGAAGGACATGCCCCCTCACTCCCCTCTCCACTTGCTGTGCCCACCTGTCCCTGGCATGTTGTGGTTGTTAGGAGTTGTCAAGTCAATTACGACTCATAGCAACTATCTTAGTCATCTAGTGCTGCTATAACAGAAATACCACAAGTGAATGGCTTTAACAAACAGAAATTTATTTTCTCATAGTCTAGGAGGCTGGAAGTCTGAATGCAGGGTGTCAGCTCCAGGGGAAGGCTTTCTCTGTTGGCTCTGGAGGAAGGTCTTGGTCATCTATCTTCCCTTGGTCTAGGAGATTTTCAGCACAGGAACTCTGGGTCCAAAGGACTCACTCTGCTCCTGGCACTGCTTTCTTGGTGTTACAAAGTCCCCAAGTCTCTCTTCTCGCTTCTGTCTTTTATATCTCAAAAAAGATTGACTTAAGACACATCTAATCTTGTAGATTGAGTCATGCCTCATTAACATAACTACCACTAATCCCACTTCATTAACATCATAGAAGTAGGATTTACAAACCATAGGAAAGTGACATCAGATGACAAAATGGTGGACAATCACAATGCTGGGAATCATGGCCTAGCCAAGTTGACAGATATTTTTGGGGGACACAATTCAATCCATGACAGCAACCCTATAGGACAGAGTAAGGTTTCCTAAACTGTAATATTTACGGGAGCAGATCGCCAGGTCTTTTCTCCCATGGAGTGGCTGGTGGGTTCTAACCACTGACCTTTTGGTTAGCAGCCGAGCACTTAACCACTGCACCAGCAGGGCTCCTAGCATAGTGACCCTGAAATGAACCACTGCAGAGAAAGCCCGGTGAGGGCACTGCAGAGCCAGCCAGCCTGGGGATCAAGACTAAAGAGGCCTTTTCGGAGCAAGGCATCATACTGGCCCCTCATCTCTCAATCAGGAGACACTCCTTCCATTTGATCCACCAACATTTATTTTAAATAATAACTTCATGGCAATAGATCCAAAAAACATAGAACTCCCTCTTTTAAAGTATAAAATCCAGTGGTTTTTGGTATACCCGTAAGGTTGTGCAGCCATCACCACTATCTAATTTTATGACATTTTCATCATTCCGAAAAAAACTGCCATACCCGCTAGACGTCACACTCATTTCCTCCTCTCCCCAGCTCCTGGAAACCACTAATATCTTTTCTGTTTCTATGGGTTTTCCTGTCCTGGGCATTTCATATAAACTGAATCATACAATATGTGGTTCTGTGTCTGACCTCTCATGCAGCATAGTGTCCGCAAAGTTCATCCAGGTTGTGGCATATATCAGTACTTCTTTAATTTTTATTTTAACTTTTATTACTTTTAATATGCCATTGTATGGATGTACTACATTTGCTTGTCCATTCTTCAACGGATGGATATTTGGGTTGTTTCCCCTTTTTGGCTGTTATGAATAATGCTGCTATAAACATCCATGTACAAGTTTTTGAGTGGACATATGTTTTCAATTCTTTCTGTACAGTCTTAGAAGTGGGATTGCTGGGATTTGTGGGGACTCTAATTGCATACCATTCAGAGGAACTGCCAATTCCACCAGTAATGCATGAGGGTTCACGTGTCTCCACATCCTTGCCAACACTTATTATTGTCTGCTTTCTTGATTATAGCCAACCTGGTGGGTGTGAAGTGGTATCTCATTGTGGTTTTGATTTACATTTCCCTAATGCAATGTTGAACTAATCTTTTCCTACGCTTATTGGTTATTGTCTTCTTTGGAGAAATGTCTATTAAGATCCTTTGCCCATTTTTTAAATTGGATTATTTGTGTCTTTATCATTACATTGAAAGAGATTTTTAGATATTTTGGATACGAGATCCTTATCAGATACATGATTTGCAAATATTCTCTCCCATTCTGTGGATTGTATTTTTCACTTTCTGAATGGTGTCTTTAAAGCAAAGAGTTTTTAACTTTGATGAAGTTATTGGGGGCTGTCTTAAGTCCAAGATAATAAATAACAATGGTGACTACCATGTGCCGTGACAGTGTACGTATTAAGTGACGTAAGCCTCACACTAACCCACAAGGTCAGGACTGCCATTGTCCCCAGGTTATAGATGGGGAAATAGAGGCACAGACAGGTCAGGTAAGAAGCTCAAGGTCATGAGACTAGTACACGACAGAGGCAAGATCTGAAGCCAGCAGTTGGCTCCAGAGCCCAGGCTCCACACTGGGGCCTTTAATGCTGGGGGAGACAGACGAGTGGGTTATAGCTGCACTGTAAGACACCACTGCAGACCGAGTGCTGGGGGCCTTCAGAGGAGCGAGAGTGTTTTTCCAGGAAGGAGGCATTGAATGATGTCTCCAAAGTCCCTTGGCAGACAATGACATTGCTGCGTCTCACTACAGCCAGGCTACTCATGCCGGTCCCTCATTTCCTCATAGGAGAGGCTATCATCACCATCATCATCACCATCGCCATCATAACTACCACCACCACCATCACCATTATCATTGTTATCATCGTCATTACCCCATTCTCATCATCCTCACCGTCTTCACCATCATCCTCATCATCCTCATCATCCTCACCATCAACACCATCATCCTCATCATCCTCACCATCATCCTCATCATCATCCTCACCATCATCCTCATCGTCCTCACCATCATCCTCACCATCAACCTCATCATCATCCTCACCATCATCCTCATCATCATCACTATCATCACCATCATCATCACCATCACCATCACCATCACCGTCATTGTCATCATCACCATCACCATCATCGTCACTGTCATCGCCATCGTCACTGTCACCATCATCACTGTCATCACCAACATCACTGTCATCACCATCATCATCGTCACTGTCATCACCATCCTCACTGTCATCACCGTCCTCACTGTCATCACCATCCTCACTGTCATCACCATCCTCACTGTCATCATCATCACTGTCATCACCATCATCATCGTCACTATCATCATCATCACCATCATCACTGTCATCATCATCGTCACTGTCATCACCATCATCATCTTCACTGTCATCATCATCATCACTGTCATCATCATCGTCACTGTCACCATCATCACTGTCATCACCATCCTCACTGTCATCATCATCATCACTGTCATCATCATCACCATCATCACTGTCATCATCATCATCACTGTCATCACCATCATCATCATCACTGTCATCACCATCATCATCCTCACTGTCATCATCATCATCACTGTCATCATCATCACCATCATCACTGTCATCATCATCATCACTGTCATCACCATCATCATCATCACTGTCATCACCATCATCATCCTCACTGTCATCATCATCGTCACTGTCATCATCATCATCATCACTGTCATCACCATCCTCACTGTCATCATCATCATCACTGTCATCACCATCATCGTCACTGTCACCATCATCATCACTGTCATCACCATCCTCACTGTCATCATCATCATCACTGTCATCATCATCATCGTCACTGTCATCACCATCATCATCGTCACTGTCATCATCATCATCATCATCACTGTCATCACCATCACCATCCTCACTGTCACCATCATCACTGTCATCACCATCATCATCGTCACTGTCATCATCATCACCATCGTCACTGTCATCACCATCGTCCCTGTCATCACCATCATGAGCGCTATTATCAGCATCCTTGCCATGATCGTCACCGTCATTACCATTTTCAGTGTCCCCAGCAGCAGCAGCGTCACCATCGTCCTTGCGATGGCCCAGGACTGTCTATCAGGCCCTCAGGGCAAGGCTTGGGCTCTGTGCTTTACACCTATCACCTGATTTAGTCATCCAACTGCCCTGCAGTCACTTACCTCATTGTGGTAGAAACTGAACTCAGGCCTGCTGGACTCTGACCTTTACTCTTAACCAAGTGCTCCCTACACACCTTACAGACATGCAATCAGAGGACAAAGTATCAGGGGTTGAGGGAAGGGAAGGGGTCACCTGGAGTAAAATCCTCTCAAAGCTGACTATTGGCCAAGCAGTCCCCAAACTGTGGGGTCTGGGCAAAGATGCTCGAGGAAACCCCGAGAGGCAGAGGTTGGAGGCTGGGCTCCTAGCCACGAAGCCATCCTTGACGAGGGCAGGGGTTAGGCTGGGGCCCACATCGGAGCCTATCAATTAAAGCAATTAGGCATCAGGATGAAGGCCCTGGCGCTAATTGCCTGGTGGCCACCAGAGATGCTCAGTAATAATGGATTAACTGAGTGGTGCATCCACTGTGGGGGTGGCCTTTGTGTCCCAGGGTCAAGGCCAAGTGCTCCAAAGAAGTTTTCCCTCCCTCAAGCAGCTGTGGGCCTGTCCCTCCCTTCCGCCCCGCCCACTCCCCAGAACTGGGGAAGGCGGGCAAGGGTTGTGGTCAGAAGTGGCCTGAGGTCTTTGGCTGAGGAATAGTGCTCATGTCCCAGGTGCCAGGACTCCTCTCCTGCTGCAAGACCCTCTTCTCACAAATGGGCTGAGCTCGGGGGAGTCACACCTTCACTGGCAGCTGTGGAGACCATCCCAAACCCCAGTCTGCTCACATCCCTGCCTGGTTTGAGATTACCCTCATCCGTGCTCATCATTGGGCATGGCTCACAGGGCCTCCTTGACCTGCTCCTGCTTCCCTCTCCTGTTGGGAAGCTGTTCCCCCTGAAGCTGAGCCTGAGGCAAGAAGCTGTGTACAGGGAGTCTGTTCAGGGGGTGCAGGACACACTAGCAGGGTGTGGGGAGGTGAGGTTGCTGATAACAGGAGCGAGAGCGGGTGGAGCTAGGTATTACTGTGGCGGCAACCCAGCTGGGCAGTCTGGGAGCCCACATCTCAGAGCAGTCTCCCCAGGGGCAGGCTGAGAGCCCACACCACAGAGCAGTCTCCCCAGGGGCAGGCTGGGAGCGCACACCACACAGCAGTCTCCCCAGGGGCAGGCTGAGAGCCCACACCTCAGAGCAGTCTCCCCAGGGGCAGGCTGGGAGCCCACACCACACAGCAGTCTCCCCAGGGGCAGGCTGAGAGCCCGCACCACACAGCAGTCTCCCTGAGGGGCACAGAGCTGGGTGTTCACACACCAACTTCCCAGTCTTCAGTTAAAGAATGCCGGGGGCGGGGGGTTAATTCCTCTGGCACCCCTCACACAATGAGATGTAGGCACAGAGAAGGGAAGGGCCCCAGGGACATGGCAGGGCCTCAGGAACATGGCAGGGCCCTGGCAGCGTGGATTAAGGAGCGGTGGTCAGAAGCAGTAAAGAGCGGAGGGGCTGAGACGGCCAGGCTGACCAGCAGGGATGGGAGGGTACAGAATGAGGGCGAGGAGGCCCCAGTACCCAGATAGGAGTGGTCCTCCCCTCCTGCTGCATCATAGCTCCTGCTCCCTCCTCTCTGGGGTGACCCACCACCATGTACAAGGCCCAAACGGGGGGAGGTCAGAGGGCACATAGGGTTGTCTGGGAGCTGGCAGGGGCCCTAGGTGCCAGCCATCAGTGTCTGATGAAATGCCAGGAACCAGTGTCTCTTCGACTCCACTTGAACAGCTGGGAGATTGTTCAAATGCAGATTCTGGCTCAGGAGGTCTGGGGGTGGGGTGGGGGCTTCCGACTCTGCATTTCTAACAGGCTCCTGGGTGACTCTGACGCTGCTTGTCCAGGGACCACACTCTGAGGCACAAGGCGATTCTGCAATGTTGCCCAGAACTTTCTAGAAGCAGCTTCGAGAAAAACCACTGCCTTCTCTTTCTGACTCCTGAACCAACTGGCTGGGCAACTTTGGGAAAGTCACTGGCCCTCTCTGGTCTGGAGTTGCATCGTATGAAAAATGAGAGGCTGGAACGAAAGCACACACAACTTCGATAATTCAAATGACACTAACGACAGCTTCTGTCTGTTGAGAACCTTCATGCTGTTGTTGTCAGGTGCTGTCGAGTCGGTTCTGACTCCTAGCAACCCCGTGGACAACAGAACGAAACCCTGCCCAGTCCTGCACCATCCTCAAAATCGTTGCTATGTTTCAGCGCATTGTTGCAGCCACTGTGTCAATCCATCTCGTTGAGGGTCTTCCTCTTTTTCACTGAACATTCCTAGGGTTAGGTAATATTTATTTATGATCTCAAACGTAGAAAACATTGCGCCCATTTTACAAACAAGAAAACCGAGGCTCAGAGAGGGGATCACCCTGCTCGAAAATATCCCACAGCCTTTCGGCGACAGAGCCCAGCTTTGGACCCAGCCTGCTGGCTGCGAGGCTCCTGTTTTTTCCTACATCAAGGTATCTCTTGTTTTACTCTGGGAATAAAATAAAGCTTTCTCACAATGCGAGATGAAATATGAAAAGGGTTTAAATTTCTGAATCCAGAGAACAATCATCACAGACGCAAAGGCATTTGTGGTCTTGTACTGTTTCCTCCGATTTTTTTGTAGGTCGATGAGAAAGATTCATTCTGTATAGTACAAGGCACGTGAGTCTGCAAACAATAAAATCAGCATTCTTACAATTAGCCCTTAAATTGTTCTTATGCATAAAACTTTCCTTGAGTCTGAGTTCCATCTTGCTGCTTGCACATTCTTACTAGACAAATCTGAACAATTTTTGACAAGATTTTGAGCTTTGTCAGATGTGAATTGTTAAGATTTAATTGAAAAAATGAACCAAACGCAGCCACTATTTCAAAGGGAATGACCCAGAACCAATTAGAATTCAGTAACAATTGACCATTCACCATGGAAGTCCATGTCCGGAGAATCCGATTAAAGCCACCTTAATTTCCCCCCTTGTTCCTGGACTCAAAATATCATTAGTGGGCAATTTCCCCGAGAGTGTTTCCCAATCACTTTTCCCGGTTTTAAAGGTGAATTCGACGGCGGGGGCGCTGGGCAGGAGGAAGCCGGCCGCGGCGTTCCTGCACGCGCTCCTGGGTGGAGGTGATACACAATACAGGTTACCATCTTGAAAAAACAGGTCAGCCTGCGCATCGTTCCTCGGCAAATTGCTGTTGACAGTCCAAACAGGAGGGAGGAGGGCCACAGAAGGGGCCTTTCATCTGAAGACAGCACACTGCATAATTGGGCATTCTTTCTGCCTTCAACCTCTCCTCCTCAGCTGGGGCAAATTCCCAAACAAAGCCAGGGCTTCCTAAGGCAACTTCTTAATCCTTTATGGCAGATACTCTTCTGGAAGTGTCAGCTGAGAAGGCTGAGAGCAGGCATAGCGCCTACGGAGTCCCACCTGTACCCATTGCCATGCAGTCGATTCCCATGAGCTACAGAGTAGAACCGAGCTCCCTAGCGTTTTCCTGGCTGTAATCTTTACCGAAGGAGCCTTGGCGGAGCAGCGGTCAAGTGCTCAGCTGCTAACTGAAAGGTTGGCGGTTCGAACCCACCCAGTGGCTCCAAGGAAGAAAGACCTGGCTATCTGCTCCTGTGAAGATTGCAGCCTAGGAAACCCTGTGGGGTAGTTCTGCTCTGTCACATGGGGTCACTAGGAGTCGGAATCGACCTGATGACACCTGACCATCTTTACAGAAGCAGATTGCCATGCCTTTCTTCTGAGGTGCCACTGGGTGGCTTCACACCGCCGAACTCTCAATTAGAAGCTGAGCACAAACAATTTGCACCATCCAGGAACTTGTTAGTGCATAGTAGGGGCTTATCAACCGTCTGGCGGAAGGCTGGCTGAATAAATAAGTGGATCGCACCAGAAAGCATAGCGTTTGGTCTCAGGTCAGCTCTGTTCACGGTACGAGAGCAGTCCCCACTGGAGCCGCTGTGGGTGGAATCACTTTGCTGACCTGTTCCAGCCTTCTCTGATGGAACACGTGCCACCCCCAGGCTTGGGGACTCAAGCTACCTTACAACAAACCAGTTATACTTGGGCTCTGGAACCTTCCACGTGGCACTGGTCTGCCCAGCACACTGTGCCTCACCTGAGCGTTGTTGGCTCCTCTCCAAGTCCTTCTCCTTTGCCCCCAGGTCCCGAGCCTTGTTCTCCTCCCAGCTCCTGGCCACCACCGCCGTTCGCTGAGCACAGACTAGGTGCGGATGTTGTCAGGGCCTTCTCTCATGAGATCCTCCTTACCAACCCTGGAAGGGAACGGAGACTTGGGAAGGGCAAGGGGCTGGCGGAGCAGGGCCTGGAGTCTGGGTCTGCTGGGCTCGACAGGCATAACTATGGTGCCTGGGTTTGGACTAGGCTCCCCCATCCCAATTCTCATACCTCCAGATGCCCATTCTCCAACACTAGGTCCAGAAGCTTCCAGAAGCTGGGCCTAGCATATCATTCCTGATGGCAGCAGAAGACCCAAACCCGGATACCGGGGCTCATGCTGCACTTGGCCCTTGTAGGGCCAAGAGGAGTCCCAACAAACCAAATATCCAGAGGTCCTGTTGTCCCGCTGCTGCTGTTCTGTTATGATTTCTCACACCCTGGAATTGGTTCAACCAACCCAATTTTTGAACCATCTCCATTGCAGCTTCCACTCTCAAACTCCTTTTTGGTAAATTTCTCTTCATTTCCAGAGGTCAAGTAAGGCCCCAAGGTGCTTTCTGAAGCATCAAAGTACAAACACAGCACAAGCAAGCAAGCAGGAAAGCCCACAAGGATGTAGACCGTGGAGCCTGGGTGTCTCCTTCAGGGGGTCTTAGCACATTTGTCTCAGAAATGTGGTGCTGTAGTTTGGGTCCCCAGAAGAAGACCCAAGACAAGGATTCGTGGACAAGTACTTAATGGGAGGTTATTCCAGGTAACACGGGTGGGAGAGGGAGAGGGAGAGGGAGAGGAGACAGTTGTTGTTTTCAGGTGCTGTCGAGTTGCTTCTGACTCATAGCGACCCCACGTACAACAGAACAAAACAGTGTCCGCTCCTGCGCCATCCTCACAGTCCTTACTATGCTTGAGCCCGTTGTTGCAGCCACTGTGTCAGTCCATCTCCTTGAGGGTCTTCCTCTTTTTCACTGACCCGCTACTTTACCAAGCATGATGGCTTTCTCCAGGGACTGGGCCCTCCTGATAACATGTCCAAAGTATGTGAGATGAAGTCTCACCATCCTTGCTTCTAAGGAGAATTCTGGCTGTACTTCTTCCAGGACTGATTTGTTTGTTCTTTCGGCAGTCCATGGTCTACTCAATATTCTTCACCAATACCATAATTCAAAGGCGTCAATTCTTCGGTCTTCCTCATTCAGTAAGGACAGTGGAGATATGCATTCCCATGGGCACCCCAAGCTTCACCGGAGCTCTGAGACAGTGGGGACACGCATCTCAGAGCTGCCCCCCAAGGGTGCATGAGCTCCCCTCCAGTCATGGGTTGAAGGCTGTTCCTAGGGCAGGGGTGTTAGCTCCCTGGCACTTTTAGCCACTTGCCCGGTACTTGGGCAGAGGAAACGCCAGAGGCCAGAGGGAGCCCCCAGGCAAGGAGACGTGGCTGCTGGCGCTGGCAGTCAGGGGCATTGGAGCGTCAGCTGCAGTGGATGGTTCTGTCTGCTGAGCCTGGCACCACGGGCCCATTCATGTATTCGGGTCTGTCCCCCACCCACTGCCTGCTGTGTGGCCTTGGGCAAATCACTTCACCTCTTTGAGCCTTGGTTTCCTCACTACAGTGGGAAGAATAGCACTCTCCCGTTAGGGTCCTCATGAGGCTTACAGGAGCTGCTGCAGCTAAGCCCCAGCCCCCATTAGTCTGTTTGTTCATTCAGCGTCTAGTACTTCGATTAGACAGCGCTTGGCCATATTGGTGGTTCAGCGGTAGAATTCTCACCTTCCATTTGGAAGGCCCTGTTGGATTCTCGGCCAATGCACCTCATACACAGCCACCACCTGTCCGTCGGTGGAGGCTTACATGTTGCTGTGATGCTGAGAGAGGAGCTTCCAGGCTAAGATGGACTAGGAAGAAAGGCATGGTGATCTACTTCCAAAAATCAGCCAATGAAAACCCCGTGGGTCACAGTGGTCCAATTCACAACCGATCGTGGGAATATGGCACAGGACTGGGCAGTGTTTGGTTCCGTTGTGCATGGGGCCACCATGAGTCGGGACTGACTCAATGGCGGCTAACAACAACAACAGCTAGTGCCTGGGGTGGTCCCAGTGTGCAAAGCAAGGCCTCAGAGGGAACCAGCCGTGCCACCAGGGATGCAGAACCTCAGAACCTGGGAGCACTGCAGCGGGGAAGAGGGGGCACACTGTGTGGCCCCGAGGCTGTGTGGGGAACGGCAGGAGAAAACACCTGTTTCGGCCTCATTTAAGTAAAGACGGAGTCATGGCAGAAGAGGCAGGTTGCTCTGTGAAGCAGTGAGAACCCTGTCCCTGGAGGTGTGTAAGGAGAGACTGGGTGTTGGCATTCAGGTTTCTCAGTCGCGTGGAGAGCTCTGAGCCATGGGTGGAGGTAGTGGTGGCGGACGGCGGCAGCTGGATGGGATGCCTTTTAAGATCTTTCTACCCCAGAGAGTCTAGAATTCCATTTGTCTGCTAGAGGCCGGGCACTGGAAATGTGCTCCTCATTTGGTGCCTCACAGACGTGACTCCTGCAGGCGCCTGAGAAGGTTTGGCATCGTGGGCCTGGTCTGAATTAGCGGGACGTGGAGGGGGAGCCCAGCTGCCGTCTGAGGGCTCGGTGCGCTGTGACCCAGATTCTGGAAGGGAGCGAGGTGGTCGTTCCCCCAGGCCAGGCTAGGGTGAGAGCGAGGGGAGCCTCGGGCCGGGCAGGGCACAGCCGGGGCCTCTAGGGTGCACCCGAAGGGCAGCTCAGGCTTGCTGGGACTTGGGCTTGAGTCCTGCAGGACGAGCCCACCCCGGGCAAAGGAGCCATGTGGGACCAGGTGCTCCTCTGTGCTGGCTTTGGTTGTCTGCCTGTATGAGCTCTGGGGCCAGGGCCAGGGGCTCAAGTCCCACCTCCGCCCTTCCCATCAGCCCCGAGACCTCCCTGAGCCCCTCAGTCTTCAGCTGTGCCTCGGCGATATCACTAGCCCCACCTTACCTGTGGGAGGTAGGTGGGCGGCTCCAGGACAGGGTCTGGGGAAGACAGTGCTCAAAGTGTCTCTTCTTTGCCGGACTCTGGTCAAAGCCACACCGATGGGCAGAGTGGGGACACACAGGCAGAGTCCCTGCTGAAGGCCCAGGGCACTGCCATGTCCCTTCCCGCTTTATTGTTGCCCATTATCGTACGAACGCTGTCGTTTGCACTACAATGCAGGCTATGGGATGAGTAAAGACAGGGATTACAATCACCCAGCATCCCACTCCTGTGTGTCCCCTAAGGAGCCTTACTGACGTCATAGGTCCTGGGCACTGGGAACCCCAAGGGAACCCCGAGGGAACCCCGAGGAGAGAGGTGCAGCTGAGCACCTGTGGATTCTGAGGTTTCTGGTTGTGGTGCAAATCATGATATCATTCGTCTGTTCGTTTGTTCATCCGTTCAATTGTTTGTTCATTCATCAATTCACACACTCACTCATTCACTAATTCATTCGTTCATGCATTTGTTTTTTGTTTGTTCATTCAAAGGTTCATTTGTTCATTCATTCATTCACTCACTCACTTCTTTGCTCGGTCCTCATCGATTCATTTGCTCACGCATTCATGCATTCATCCACCCTCTCACCAGACACTGAGCAGCTCCTCTGGGCTGGCGGTGCAGTGGCTGAGGAGCCCTCACCGACAGGGAGCGTCCTGGGTCTCCCTCTCGCTCCTGTGTAACCTCCAGCAGACGTGCATTTTCTATCTACTACGTCTGGGTATTTAGACGAGTGAGTGCAAACCGCATTCACTGTTTTAGCTGCTTGTTTTCTTAACGTAAATATACCATGAACATCTTAACAGATCACTAACTGTGGTTCCATGTGATCCATTTTCCACAGGCTGATGGCTGTTCTTTGAGCCCCTCTGGGCTGGACAGGGAGAGGTGGCCACACCGTCCTTCTCCTGGAGGAGCCTGTGGGAGGGTGGGGCAGGAGGACGGGGGAGTGGCCCTCACAGGCCCCTTCCTGATGGTCAACTTCTCCTTTCTGCAGAATTTCAGAGGAAGGAGCCCGGTTCATCTCTTTATGGGAAGACAATATGTCTCAACTCAAAGGGGCTGCAAAGGGGGTTGTCCCTCCCACCACAGCCGACACGGCTTGTTGTTGGCATTGGCTGCTGTCAGTGGGTCCCAACTCACCGAGACCTCATGCACAACAGCATAAAATGCGGCCCGCTCCCGCCTCAGCCCCATTATCTGTTTTGAATTGCACTGCTGTGATCCGTAGGGTTTTCATTGGCTGATTTTCAGAAATAGATCACCAGGCCTTTCTTCCTAGTCTGTCTTAGTCTGGAAGCGCCACTGAAACCTGTTCAGCATCACAGCGACAGACGAGCCTCCACTGACAGACCTGTGGTGGCTGCGCATGAAGTGCATTGGCCGGGAATCGAACCTGAGTCTCCTGCCTGGAAGGTGAGAGTTCTGCCCCTGAACTGCCAATGCCCTTGTTTCCAGACTACGGTGGGTCCCGTAAAAATAGAGCAGAACAGACACGCACAGGGGAAGACAGACGCTGTGTGAGGATCACCCACAAACAAAGGAAAGGCAAGGATTGTTGGCAGACGCCAGAAACTCAGAGGCCCCTAGAAGGAAGTGACTTGACCAAGTCCGTGATTTGGCTTCCAGCCCTCAGAACTGCAAGGAAACAAGCCTGCATTCTTCAGACACAGCAGGTCCTACTAATTTAAAGCCCTTCAGATTCCCGTCACCTCAGGTTCAAATTCTGGCTGCACCGTTTGCCTGCTGTGGGGCCTGAACAAGCTATCAGGCCCCTCACTCTCAGTGTATCCACCTGTAAAGTGGGGATAAGAGTTTTAGACCCTCGAGCCTCAGTGTATTCATCTGTAAAATGGGGAAAATAATTTTAGGCCCTTCAGCCTCAGTGTACCCGTCTGTGAAGTGGGTATAAGAATTTTAGACCCCTGAGCCTCAGTGTGTACCCATCTGTGAACTGGAGAAAATAGTTTTAGACCCTTTAGCCTCAACATACCCATCTGTGAAGTGGGTATAATAATTTTAGACCCCCCCGAGCCTCAGTGTACCCATCTGTGCAGTGGGGGTAAGGGTTTTAGGCCCCTGAGCCTCAGTGTACCCATCTGTGCAGCAGGGTAAGGGTTTTAGGCCCCTGAGCCTCAGCGTACCCATCTGTGCAGTGAGGATGAGACTTCTCCTGCCCAGGGTTTTGTGAGGGCTCAGCCAGTGCATCCATACTGTGTTTCTGGAAGAGCAGCCGACCCGCGGGAAGGGCAGTCTCTGTGAGTGCTCTCTATTGCTGACTGAACTGAGTTATCGAACCTGGCAGGGGCAGGACTCAGAGCCCAGGTCTCCTGGCTTCCAGACCTCTCTCCACGGCCTTGGAAAACCCACACCTTGGGGGTGCATTTCCAAGAGAGACGGCGGCACCGTGCATGGGGTGCGGGGGCTTCCATCTTCTGAGGGGAGGCGGCCCACTTGTCTTCTTGGAGCTGGACGGTGAGGAGCCGGGGGAGAAGAAACACTTGAAACTGTATCCTCTGCTGGCTTGGGGTCGAGGGATCAGACCCCCACACTTCCCCACCGTCAAATCCCTGTCGGATTTTCTTGAAGTTCAGCTTCACATCATATGGCAGCACATTTGGAACTTTTTAAACAGAAATTGTCGAAAAAATGAGAAGTATTTTGGCGTCGGAACACAACACCGTCCTGGCGGGGAGCCACCAGGGAAAGCCAGCCGCGGCTCGGAGCGGCAGAAAAATTGTCCTCATTGTCAGTCTGGATTAATGTGGCTGTTCTTCTGCTTAGCCCGCGTCAGGCTGAGCCAGCTAATCGGGGACACGAAGACACTGTCCTTTGTAAGTGTACGGCACTCCGGTTTCCCACCTGGGCTAATTCTCCGATCACATTTCCTTAATTGTAAGCTCGGGTTCATCACGCCTCAGACGAGACTGAACAAGGAGGAAGATGCTAATACCCTGGCAGAGTTCACCAGGAATCTGTGGCTGAAATGTCACAGCTCATCGCCAGCCCTTTCTCAAAGGGCTTTAGAAAAAAAAATCATTGCTGTTGAGTCGATTCCTACTCATACCGACCCTATAGGACGAGTAGAACCGCCTCATAGGGCTTCCAAGGGTGTGATCTTTACGGAAGCTGACTGCCACATCTTTCTCCCATCAAGCAGCTGGTGGGTTTGAACTGCTGACCTTTCGGTTAGCACCCGAGTGCTTACCCACTGTACCACCAGGCTCCTTCTCAAAGGGCTTGTTGTTGTGAGGTGCCATCGAGTCAGTTCTGACTCATAGCTACACACTGCCCCGTCCTGCGCCATCCTCACAATCACTGTTATGCTTGAGCCCATTGTTGCAGCCACTGTGTCAGTCCATCTCATTGAGAATCTTCCTCTTTTTCGCTGACCCTCTGCTTTACCAAGCATGATGTCCTTTTTCAGGGACTGGTCCCTCCTGATAACATGTCCAAAGTATGTGAGATGAAGTCTGCCCATCCTCACTTTTAAGGAGCACTCTGGCTGTGTACTTCTTCCAAGACAGATCTGTTCATTCTTCTGGGAGTCCATGGGATATTCAATATTCTTCACCAACACCATAATTCAAAGGCGTCAATTCTTCAGTCTTCCTTATTCACATTCCGGCTTTCACATGCATATCAGGCGATTGAAAACACCATGGCTTGGGTCAGGCGCACCTTAGTCCTCAAAGTGACATCCTTGCTTTTGAACACTGTAAAGACGCCTTTGGCAGCAGGTTTGCCCGATGCAGTGTGTCATTTGATTTCGTAACTGCTGCTTCCGTGGGCTCTCAAAGGCCTTAATGGGCATACTTTGAAAAATGCCTTGGCAGCCCCCGGAAGAACTCAGTTAAGGTGGTGGGTGCCTGAGGAGTCACGGCCAAGTTCACACACGAGAGTCCTGCATTTCCAAAGACCTGCGGCAGCGCCGTGTTCCAGATCCCCACAGACCCTGCAGGGTGAGCCTCAGGCATCCCCATTTCACACATTCTAAAACTGAGGATCAGATGGGCCTGGAACCAACCGGGTCTTCTGGGGCAGACAGCGGGAGGTGGCTCTGTGGCCCTGGGCCCATCCGGTGCTGATTGTAACGAAGCTTTTTCTGAAACCATTGGCTTGAGCCAGGTGTGAGGCCCTGACTGGCAGCCAGCCTCTTCCCCTTCCTGAGCAGTTGATCAGGCCACTCCTTTGGCAGGTGCTCACGCTCCTGGACCCCAATACCAAGACCAGTTGCTGTCAAACGGACTCAGACTCCTGGTGACCCAGGTGTGCAGAGCAGAACTGTGCTCCACAAGGTTTTTGTGGCTGTGACCTTTCAGAAGCAGATCACCAGGCCTTTCTTCTGAGGTGCCTCTGGGTAGGTTCAAACCACTAAACTTCTGGTTAGCAGCCGAGCAAAAACCATTTGTATCACCCAGGGACCCCTTGGGCCACTATACACTCGTCCTAATCTCTCCAGGCCAGATTCTCAACAAATAGGGACAGCTCCTAGGTCCCAGAGTACACGGAATCACTCAAAATGCCCAGTCCCCGGGAAGCCCGTGAAACCTAGCTGCCTTAGTCTCCTGGGACTGCCATGACAGAAACACCCAGTGGGGGCGCTGAAGAACAGGCATGTGTTTTCCCACGGTTCTGGAGGCTAGAATTCCCAGTCAGGGTCTCAGCTGAGTCGATCCCTTCGGCGGTCTCTCTCCCAGTTTCTGGTGACGGCCAGCTACCCTCAGCATTTCCTGGCGTCTGTCTCCCCCATGTGTGTTTCGGTGCCTCGTGCTGCCCCTTTTTAACTCAGAGGGATCTGGTTTAGGATCCTCCTTTCGCGGGTATGACCTCATCAACATAGCAAAGAAAACCCTATTTCTAAACAGGGCCATAGCTACATAACAGGAGTTAGGACTTCAACACAGATTTCGGGGGACATAATTTGATCCATAGCACTCAGCCCACCTGCTTGCTGTACATCAGTGTCCCCTACAATCCCAGCTTGCTGATAGCCCATCCTGGGTGCAAGGCCCTGCGTGGCCAGCCTCGAAGGCTACTGTGCTCTCTCAGGGAACTGGCAGTATAATGGATTTCTTCTTTCACGGCGGTCACTCCTGAGTCCGTGTGCCTTACCATCCCTGATAGAACGGTGCATTTAAATCAGCTTCCTGGGCCTGGCCCTGCTCCCTAGCTGGGGGCCTGGAGGGTCTGGACAGAACTGGTCAAAGTCCCTCCTTCTCCCTGACAAAAATCCCACCCCCTTACACTCCTGGCCAGTGGATCTTTGTCCCTCTCCCCTGACCATCTCAGAGCAGACCCAGGGCCACATCCCACCCCCCTGTGCCTGCTGGTCCCAGGCATCCTTTGAGGGCAGTGGGTGCCTTGGCCTCAGCTCTTGCAACCAGGCCCAGGGACGAGCAGGAACGGGAGGAGGGCTAATTTGAAGACTGGAGTAGAGTGAGTCCTAATCCAATGAGTGGTGTCCTCATAAAAGAGGGCAAGAGACACAGAGAGACAGGGAGACAGAGGGCAAATGGCCAAGTAAAGATGTATCTAGAAGCCATGGAATGCCAGGATTTGCCAAGGAGCCACCAGAAGCCAAGACAGAGGCAGGAACAGATTCTCCCTCAGAGCCTCAGAAGGAACCAACAAGGCCGACACCCTGATCTCAGCCTCCCAGCTTCCAGGGCAGTGAGTCGATACGTTTCTGGTGTTTAAAGCCACTTACTTTGTAGTATTCAGTTACTGCAACCCTTGGAGAGGAAGGCCAAAAGCTTCATGGACAAGCAGACGGGCGTTCCAAAATGCTCCAGCCCCCAACTGGCCTCCAAGACTCAGGGGAGTTTTATAAACTGAGGATGCATTGCATCAGACGACGCATTGCATTGGGCAAATCTGCAGCAATAGACCTTTTTAAAGTGTTAAACAGCAAAGATATCACTTTAAGGACTAGGGTACACCTGACCCAAGTGATGGTGTTTTCAATCGCCTCATATGTATGTGAAAGCTGGGCAATAAATAAGGAAGACCGAAGAAGAACTGACGCCTTTGAATTACGGTGTTGGCGCAGAATATTGAACGTACCATGGACTGCCAGAAGAATGAACAAATCTATCTTGGAAGAAGTACAGCTAGAATGCTACTTAGAAGCAAGGATGTTGAGACTTTGACTCACGTACTTGTTATCAAGAGAGATCAGTCCCTGGAGAAGGAGGACATCATGCTTTGTAGAGTAGAGGGTCAGCGAAAAAGAGGAAAACCCTCAATGAGATGGATTGACACCGCGGCTGCAACAACGGGCTCAAGCATAACAACGATCATGAGGATGGCGCGGGACCGGGCAGGGTTCCATTCTGTTCTACATGAGGTTGTTATGAGTTGGAACTGACTTGATGGCACCTAACAACAACATCGCTCACAGCCAGCCCGCTGCAGCCCAAATGAGGCCCATTCCTGCCTCTGGGAAGCCCTAGGACATGTGCTGCAAAGGACCCCGTGCCCCAGGGTCCTCCCCGTCCTGCTGCAGCCTCCAGCATCCCTCACCTGCCCCAGGGGGGCCATGTGGAGGATCAGATGCACATCTGGCCAGCTGTGTGACGTGCCTGGTGCCCAGCGGCACTGTTGAAAGGAGTGATTAATGAACACCGCCATCCTCAAAGCCCTCGGAGGTAAATCCCTGCTTGTACTCAGTTCCAGGGAACTCATTTTGCACATCGACCTGTCTGAGACGGGGGGTGAGCGGGGGGACCTGAAGCCCCCCTTAAAAAATATTTTATTGTGTTTTAGGTGAAAGTTTACACGGCAAATTAGGTTCCCCCTTTAACACTTTTTATACAAATTGTTTCTTGCCATTGGTTACAATTTTCACGGTGTCTCAACATTCTCATTATTTCCATTCCCTTTGTTCTGTTTCCATTGGTTTACCTTCCCCTCCCCTCCTTGCCTTCTCATCTTTGCTGTTGGGTAACTGCTAACCCTTTGGTCTCATGTAGTTGATTGTCTGAGGGAGCACAGCACTTATGGGTGATATTGTTTAGTAGCCAGTCTATCATTTGGTGAAAGGTGACCTCCAGGAGTGGCTTCGGTTCCAAGTTCAAAGGGTATCGTAGGGCAATAGTTTCAGGGGTTCCTCTAGTCTCTGTCGGTCCAGTAAGTCAGTTTTTTTTTTTTTTTTTTTTTTAGGAATCTGAATTTTGTTCTACATTTTTCTCCCATTCTATCTGGGACCTTCTACTGTGTCCCTGGTCAGAACGGTCAGTTGACCTTCCCTTTTGACCTTAGCCACCAAGCTCAGGTTTCCACACCAGCCCCCACAGGTGTTATTCTGCCCACCTTGGTGCCTGCCGCCATCCGCTGGCTCTGCCTCCTCCTAATGAGCATTTCCTGTGTGCACACGACAGGTACTGGGGGTGGGGCCAGGTACTGCACTTGGAATTTGCGCAGTTTTTTAAGTGGTTTCTATTTTTTCATCTGTCAGTGTGTGGTACTGTGGTGACCTGCATGTTGCTGTGATGCTGGAAGCTCTGCTACTGGTATTTCAAATACCAACAGGGCCACCCATGGTGGAGAGGCTTCAGTGGAGCTTCCAGACTAAGATACACTAGGAAGAAATGCCTGGCAATCTCCTTCTGAATATTAGCCAATGAAAAGCTTATGGATCCCAACAGAACATTGTCCTACTCGTTTACTTGGGACACGTCATCAGGAGGGCTCAGTTGCTGGAGGAGGACTTCATGCTTGGTGAGGTAGAGGGCCAGTGAGGTTGAAGGAGACCCTCACTGAGAGGGACTGGCATGATAGCCTCATAGACGGACTCAAGCACGTCAATAATTGTGACGTTGATGTGGGACTGGGCAATGCTTTATTCTGCTGTGCATAAGCTCACCATGAGTCAGAGTCAACTCCATGGTATCTATCTGCCTGCCTGCCTGCCTGCCTATCCATCCATCTATCAATCATCTATCTATCTTTTGTCCGAATCACCTTTTTTCATGAGTGTTCAGATCTGTTCTGTATTCAGACTCTTTGGAAGAGTTGGGGAGTCAATCCTAAATCTGCACATCGGTGAGATAGTGTTCTTGTGATAAATCTCTTCCTGCTTAAACCAGGGTCCTAGACTCCCATCCTTGGGTCCTAGCTCACGAGCATTCACCATAAAAAAAGGATGTGCAGGCCCCAAACCCCAGCTGTCATATTGTTCTGTAGAGTTGTTCCTGTGCACGCCTGGATCATTCCTTCCTAATTTCCAGCCAACTCACACTGTTCTGCCTCCACCACCTTGCTCAAATATCCCCTCCTATCAGCAGACTTCCCTGATTGCCAAGGCTGGGTGTGGAAGACTGGTGGCAAAAACGGCCCAAGTTCTCCATCCTTCTGTCTACAGCTTTGTGATGCGACTTTGTAGCTCTTCCCTTTCCAAGGGGGGCAGTAGGAGAATTCTTGCCTTCCATGTGGGACACCCGGGTTGGATTCTTGGCCAATGCACCTCATGCACAGCCACCACCTGTCTGTCAAGGAGTCTTCTGTGTTGCTGTGGTGCTGAACAGGTTTCAGTGGAGCTTCCAGATAGATTAGGAAGAAAGGCTTGGCAATCTACTTCTGAAAACCAGCCAGTGAAAACCCTATGGATCACAACAATCCAATCCATAATTGATCAGGAGGATGGTAAAAGACCAGGCGGCATTTTGCTCCATTGTGCGTGGGATCACCATGAGCTGGGGTCGACATAGCTAAGAACAACCATGATCTTCTCCCCCCAACTCAGCGGCCTGCGACCTGCTTTGGCCCATAGAAAAAGGTGGGGGTGATGGTGTGGCAGATTCAAGCTGAGGCTTCAAGAGGCGGTGTAAGTTTTAATGAAGTCTAAACTGTCAGTCTTTCCTTTTATGGTTTGTATTATTTTGTACTATATTTAAAAATTGCCCCCTACTCTGGGGTCTATTGGAGCCCTGGTGGCTCTGTGGTTAAGAGCTATGGCTGCTAACCAAAAGGTCGGCAGTTCGAAATCACCAGCTGCTTATTAGAAACTCTCTTGGGGCAGTTCTACTCTGTTCTGTAGGGTCTCTTAAGAGTTGGAATCGACTCAACAGCAATGGGTTTGGATTTTTTGGTTTTTTTCTGGGGTCTATTATTCTAGATTTTTTCTAAAACCTTTGTGTTCTTTTCATATTTGTGTCTTTAATCTATCTGGAATTTATTTTTGTATACAGTGTGAGGTAGTGATTCAATTTTCTTTTTTTTTTTCTGTACAAAAAATTAACTGTCTTGTATCAGTATTGAATAGTTTATACTTCTACTGATTTGGTGGTACCTGTGTCCAAAGTCAAGTTTCCATACACAGATGCATTCATTTCTGGGACTTCTAGCCTATTCCTTTGGTCTATTTGTCTAGTCGTGCCCCACTTCCAGGAGCCCTGGTAGCACAGTGGTTAAGCACTTGGCTGCTAACTGAAGGGTCAGTGGTTTGAACCCACCAGCTGGTCCACAGGAGGAAGATTTGGCAGTCTGCTTCCATAAAATCTACAGCCTTGGAAACCCTGTGGGCAGTTCTATTCTGTCCTATAGGGTCGCTATGAGTCAGAATCGATTTGATGGCAATGAGTTGGCCCCACTCACATGTTCCTAATTACTATAATTATAAAGTAGGCCCTTGTGTTTTTTTGTTTCTTAAAAATTGAAAAGTTATTCTGGCTCTTTTCACTTCCATTATACTTGCGTAAGAGCTTGCCAAGTCTCCATGGGGGAAAACCTGTTAGAATTTTGACCAATCTGTTTCAGTTTTGATCACATAGGTTAACTTAGGGAAAATTAACACCTTTATGAGTCTTCATATCCACGAATATTGTATAGTTCATAATTTTTCTTATTGAAAATTTTGCACGGCTCTAAAAACTTTAGCTTTGGTTGTTTTTATGATCAGGATCTTTCATCTATTTTGTTATTGGTTATTAACGTTGTGTAGACTTTCTACTGCATTTGTATCCAGCAAACTTGCTGATTGTTAGTTATACTTGTATCATTATTTGTACCAGTTATATTGGCTTGTCCATAAATTATCTAGATTTTCCATGTGGACAATCATAGCATTTTCCAATATCTTTCTCTCTCTCTTTTTCTTGTCTTATTGCATTGTCTAGGACCACCAGCACAATGTTGAACATAAATGATGATAAGGGCATCCTTGTCTTGATCCTGACTTTAATGGGACTACTTTAAATATTGAATGATTATGTATGATGTCTAGTCTAAGTTTTTTATAGTTTTTTTTTAAGTGTGGTAGAGCCTGCAAACTTTCCCTCAGTACCTGTCTTAGTTATCTAGCTCTGCTATAACAGAAATACCACAAGTGGATGGCTTTAACAAACAGAGATTTATTTTCTCATAGCCTAGGGGACTAGAAGTCTGAATTCAGGGTGACAGCTCCAGGGGAAGGCTATCTCTCTCTGCCAGTTCTGGGGGAAGTTCCTTGTTATCAATCTTCCTATGGTCTAGGAGCTTCTCAGACCAGGGACCCCAGATCCAAAGGTCGCGCTCCACTCCCGGCTCTACTTGCTTGGTGATAATGAGGTCCTTTGCCTCTCGGCTCACTTCTCTCTTTTATACCTCAAAAGAGAAAATACAATCTGTCATGGATTGAATTGTGTCCCCCCAAAATATCTGTCAACTTGACTGGGTCATGATTCCCAATATTGTATGATTGTGTACCATTTTATAATCTGATGTAGTTTCCTTGAGTATTGTAAACTCTGTCGCTATGATGTAATAAGATGGATTAGCAGCAGTTATACTGATGAGGAATACAAGATTAGATAGTGTCTTAAGCCGATCTCTTTTGAGATATAAAAGAGAGAAGCGAGCAGAGACGCATGGCAACTCATACCACCAGGAAAGCAGCACTGGGAGCAGAGCACGTCCTTTGGACCTGAGGTTCCTGTGGTGAGAAGCTCCCAGACCAAGGGAAGACTGATGCATCACAAGGACCTTCTTCCAGAGCCAAAAGAGAGAGAAAGCCTTCCTCTGGAGCCGGTGCCCTGAATTCGGACTTGTAGCCCATTGGACTGTGAGAGAATAAATTTCTCTTTCTTAAAAGCCATCCACTTGTGGCATTTCTGTTACAGCAGCACTAGATGACTAAGACACAATCTAATCCTGTAGATTGAGTACTTCCTCATTAACATAACTTCCTCTAATCCTACTTCATTAACATCATAGAGGTTAGGATTTACAACACATAGAATAATTACCTCAGATCACAGAATGGAGGACAGCCACACAATACTGGGAATTATGGCCTGGCCAAGTTGACACACGTTTTGGGGAGGACACAATTCAATCCATAAGAGTATACTTTCTCCCTGTTTCTATTTTTCCTTCAGGTAATAAAACTCTGGCTTGCAGCACATGGCTACCCAGCTGCAAACTACATTGTCCAACTCCCTTGCAGCTTGGTGTGTCCACGTGACTAAGTTCTCACTAATGGAACGCGGGGGAAGTGCTGTGTGCTGGTCTAGTTCACTTTCCCTCTTTCCCTTTTTGTGGACGTTATGGCCACATGCGTGATGATGACATTCTAGGGCATGTGAGCCCCAAGATAGGAGGGAGCTGTGCCCTTGGGGAGCTCAGGGAGCAGAGACACCACTTGATGCCCCTCCTGTCTTCCCTGTTCCATTATGTGTCACAGAAATAAGCTTCTGTCTTGTCCCAACCATCATGTTTCAGAGTTTCTTTGCTCAGCAGCTTAGCCTGAACCTTGTCCAATTTATCCAAAGAAGGAAACTTCATTCTCTTCCTAGTTTGCTAAGCACTTTTAAAATTAAATCATAAATGAACTCTCTATATGGGATCAAATTGACAACAGCAGCTCGAAAGATTAGATAGGAGCTTTAGGCAGTGAGTTTGTGTTAATGGAGGAGGAATAACTTGGAAAAAGAGGATGAGAATGGTTGCATGACTCAAAGAATGTCATCAATATCACTGAATTGCACATGTAGAAATGGTTGGATTGGTGTATGTTTGGTGTATATTCTCAACAACAACAATATAAATAAAAAGATTGATTAATTAATAATTTAAAAAATTAAATCATAAGTGGGTGTTGAATATACTGAATGCTTTTTGGGTTTCTATTAAGGTGATCAAGAGTCCCAGGATGGTGCACACTGTTAATACACTCAGCTGCTAACTGAAAGGTTGGAAGTTCAAGTCCTCCCAGAGATGCCTTGGAAGAAAGTCCTGGCAGTCTACTTCCAAAAATCAGCCACTGAAAATCCTATCGAGCATAGTTCTAGTTTGACACACATGAAGTCACCATGAGTCAAAATCGACTTGATGGCAAATGGTTACTGATTAAGGGTTAAGTGACCAAAAACCCTTTCCCCCTCTCCTTTCATCTGTTAATGTAGCAATGCTTATTACTAAACTTTTGAATCAAGAAATCACCATGCATTTCTGGGATAACCTACAAAGACTGCTAGATTTGATTTGCCAGTTTTTTATTTAAAACTTTTTTTTCCATCTATGTTTATAACTGAGGTTGATCTAATATTTTGTTTTCATTAATAGTCATTTAGCTTTAAGCATTAAGTTATACTCACAGCGACCCTAGAGGACAGAGTAGAACTGCCCCATAGAGTTTCCAAGGAATGCTTAGTGGATTTGAACTGCCAACCTTTTGGTTAGCAGCCGTAGCACTTAACCACTATGCCACTAGGGTTTCCAAAGTTATCCTAGTCTCAGAAAATGAGTTACCTAGTTTCTCATTTTTCCCCCCTTGTTCTTTGAAGAAGTGTGCCTATAGTAGGGATTACTGTTCCTCGAAGGTTTGGCAAATCTTGCTGTAATATGATCTTAAGTTATCTAGTGCTGCTATAACAGAAATACCACAAGTGGATGGCTTTAACAAACAGAAGTTTGTTCTCTCACAGTTTAGGAGGCTAGAGGTCCGAATTCAGGGCTCCAGCTCCAGGGGAAGGCTGTCTCTCTCTGTTGGCTCTGGGAGAAGGTCCTTGTCATCAATCTTCCCCCTGGTCTAGGAACTTCTCAGGCTCAAGGACCCTGGGTCCAAAGGACACACTCTACTTCCAGCTCTTCTTTCTTAATGGTATGAGGTCCCTCTCCTCTCTGCTTGCTTCTCTGTTTTATATCTCAAAAGAGATTGACTCAAAATACAACCTAATCCTGTAGATTGAGTCCTGCCTTATTAACATAACTGCCTATATTCCTGCCTCATTAACTTAGAGGTCAGGATTTACAACACATAGGATAATCACATCAGATGACAAAATGGTGGACAACCACCCAATACTGGGAATCATGGCCTAGCCAAGTTGACACACATTTTTGGGGCACACAATTCAATCCATAACAAGTACTATCTGGGGTTGGTGGATTTTTAGTTGTTTTGCTTGAGGATATAAAATTTTGCTAATCAATTTAATGTCAATATTGCTTATTGGTTTGTTTATGTCTTCTATTTTGTCTTGATTTTTTTGGTGATTAATTTTTTTCAATAAAATTATTATATTTCCATGCAAAATTTTTGACCCAAAGTTGATTATGTTGTTAGCGGCCATCAAGTCAGTTCCAACTCTCAGCGACCCCGTGTACAACAGAACGAAACACTGCCCAGTCCTGCACCATCCTCACAATCCTTGTTATGCTCGAGCCCATTGTTGCAGCCACGGTGTCAATCCATCTGGTTGAGGATCTTCCCCTTTTTCGCTGACCCTTTACTTTACCAAGCATGACATCCTTCTCCAGGGACTGGTCCCTGCTGATAACATGTCCAAAGTACGTGAGACAAAGTCTCACCATCCTCCCTTCTAAAGAGCATTCTGGC
The DNA here is from genome assembly GCA_030035585.1 of Dugong dugon. Taxonomy (NCBI): domain Eukaryota; kingdom Metazoa; phylum Chordata; class Mammalia; order Sirenia; family Dugongidae; genus Dugong; species Dugong dugon. The sequence continues at coordinate 2,932,327 of CM057463.1, read as the reverse complement.
TGTACTTCTTCCAAGACAAGTTTGTTTGTTCTTCTGGCAGTCCATGGCATATTCAATATTTGTTGCCAACACCGCAATTCAAAGACATCAATTCTTCAGTCTTCCTTATTCATCGTCCAGCTTTCGCATGCATGTGAGGCAATTGAAAATACCATGGCTTAGGCCAGGGGCACTTCAGTCCTCAGAGTGACATCTTTGCTTTTTAACACTTTAAAGAGATCTTTTGCAGATTTGCCCAATGCAATACACTGATTTCTTGACTGCTACTTCCATGGGCTTTGATTGAAGATGCAAGTAAAATGAAATCCTTGACAACAGCAAACTTTTCTCCATTTATCATGGTGTTGCTTATTGGTCCAGTTGTGAGCGTTTTTGTTTTCTTTACGTTGAGGTGTAATCCATACGAAGGCTGTAGTCTATGATCTTCATCAGTAAGTACTTCAAGTCCTCTTGACTTTCAACAAGCAAAGTTGTGTCATCTGCATAAGACAGGTTGTTAACGAGTCTTCCTCCAATCCTGATGCCCCGTTCTTCTTCATATAGTCCAGCTTCTCAGAGTATTTGCTCAGCATACAGATTGAAGGTGTGGTGAAAGGATACAACCCTGATACACACCTTTCCTGACTTTAAACCATGCAGTATCTCCTTGTTCTGTTCAAACGACTGCCTCTTGATCCATGTACAGTTTCCTCATGAACACAGTTAAGTGTTCTGGAATTCCCATTCTTTGCAATGTTATCCGTAATTTGTTATGATCCACACAGTTGAATGCCTCTGCATAGTCAATAAAACACAGGTAAACATCTTTCTGGTATTCTTTGCTTTCAGCCAGGATCCATCTGACATCAGCAATGATATCCCTGGATCCACGTCCCCTTCTGAATCTGGCCTGATTTTCTGGCAGTTCCCTGTTGATATACTGCTGCAGTTGCTTTTGAATGATCTTCAGCAAAATTTTACTTGCATGTCATATTAATAATATTATTTGATAATTTCCACATTCTGTTGGATCACCTTTCTCTGGAACAGGCATAAATATGGATCTCTTCCAATTGGTTGGCCAGGTTGCTGTTTTCCAAATTTCTTGGCATAGACAAGTGAACACTTCCAGCACTGTACCCGTTTGCTGAAACCTCTCAATTGGTATTCCATCAATTCCTGGAGCCTTGATTTTCACCAATGCCTTCAGTGCAGCTTAGACTACTTCCTTCAGTAAAATTGTTTCCTGATCATACTCTACCTCCTGGAATGGTTGAACGTTGACCAATTTTTTTGGTACAGTGAACTCTGTGTATTCCTTCCATCTTCTTTGGACGCTTCCTGAGTTGTTTAATATTTTCCCTGTAGAATCTTTTAATATTGCAAATTGAAGCTTGAATTTTTTCTTCAGTTCTTTCAGTGTGAGAAATGCCAAGCGTGTTCTTCCCTTTTGGTGTTTTATCTCCAGATCCTTGCACGTGTCATTATAATATTTTACTTTGTCTTCTCTAGCAGCCCTTTGAAATCTTCTGTTCAGCTCTTTTACTTCATCATTTCTTCCTTTTGCTTTAGCTACTCAGTATTCAAGAGCAAGTTTCAAAGAGTCTTCTGACATCCATTTGGTCTTCTCTTTCTTTCCTGTCTTTTTAATGACATCTTGCTTTCTTCATGTATTATGTCCTTGATGTCATCCCACAACTGGTCTGATCTTTGGTCATTAGTGTTCAGTGTGTCAAATCTATTCTTGAGATGGTCTCTAAATTCAAGTGGGATATACTCAGGGTTGTACTTTGGCTCTCGTGGACTTGTTCTAATCTTCTTCAGCATATGAGCAATTGATGGTCTGTTCCACAGCAGGCCCCTTGCCTTGTTCTGACTGAGGATATTGAGCTTTTCCACCCTGTCTTTCAGCAGACATAGTCGATTTGATTCCTATGTGTTCCATCTGGTGAGGTCCATGTGTATAGTCGCCGTTTATGTTGGTAAAAAAAAAAAAGGTATTTGCAATGAAGAAGTTGTTGGTCTTGCAAAATTCTATCATGTGCTCTCCAGCATCTTTTCTATCACCAAGGTCATATTTTCCAACTACAGATCCTTCTTCTTTTTTTCCAACTTTCGAATTCCAATCATCAGTAATTATCAATGCATCCTGATTGCATGTCTGATCAATTTCAGACTGCAGAAGTTGGTAAAAATCTTCAATTTCTTCCTCTTTGGCCTTAGTGCTTGGTGCGTAAATTTGAATAATAGTCGTATTAACTGGTCTTCCTTGTAGGTATATGGATACTATCATATCACTGACAGCATTGTACTTCAGGATAGATCTTGAAATGTTCTTTTTGATGATGAATGCAACTCCACGTCATTCTAGGCATAGTAGACCATAATGTCATCCAATTCAAATGGCCAATCACCCTGGTGGGCCACAAGTACTTCATTTGCATAGCCCCACCCAGTCTTTTGGTGAGAGTTACAAAGACTATAGCTAGAATGCCATATTAAGTAATTCACTGCACCACATATCTGTCATGTTATCTTCTTCATTCCTAATATTGTTTGTTTATAACATTTTTTTGTTTTTTAGTGTTGTCAGGAATTTTTCTATTTTATTTTCTCAGAGAAAAACATTTTGGTTTTATTGATCTTTTCTATATTTCTTTGCTTTCTGTAGGATCAATTTCTTCTCATATCTTTACTTCTTCTACTTTCTTTGGAGTTATTGTAATTCTTCTTTCTTAATTAAAAATGCAACATATCTATCGGCAAGTTTTATTGTTTTGTAACAAGTGCATAGTTTACAAATATGCCTGTAAAACCAATTTAGCTGCATCCCAGAAACGGACATATACTCCCTTCTTTTCCAGGCAGTACTGCATAATTTGTAATTTCCACTGCACTCTCCTTTTTAACCCATGGGTTGTTTAGAAACATGTTTTAAAAATTCCCACCTTCTTATTGTTGATTTCTAAATTAATTGCGTTGTGGTCAGAGAACGTCACCTGTAGGAAAACTATTCTTTGAAATTTGTTGAGGTTTACTTTTCGACCTGTAGGTTGCCAAGTTCTGTGAACGTTCTAGCTGTGTGTGAAAAGCATTTAAACTCTTTTGCAGAAGGGTGACTGTGAGAGGAGTTTCCGTACGTGTCCAGCACTTGGCAGCACAGAAGCTTTTACATCCTTATCGAGGGAGACCCTCGGTGAGATGGAGCGAGGGGCATCACAGCCACAACCATCGACTGCAACATGCCAGTGACGGTGAGGATGACACAGGGCGGGGCAACATTTCGTTCTGCTGTGCACGGGGTCGTCACGAGTTAGAGCCGACTCAGTGGCACCTGTCTTCTATCTATCTGTCATATCCATCCATCCATCCATCCATCCTTTGTCTCTCTTTATCTTGTCTATTTCTGTATCTCTCTCTATCTTCTCCATCCTTCCGTCATATCTGTCTCTATCATCTCTCTCTGTCTCTGTCTGGCTGGCTCTCTCTCTCTCTCTGGTCTATGCATCTATCTATGGTCCCCCAGCAGCTCTGGGAGGAAATCAGGGTAGAAATTATAACCCCATCTTATAGGGGAAAGATGGCAGCTCAGAGAGGGAAGGCAATGCACGGGAAGCCACATAGCTCCTGAGTGACAGGTAGCTTGGGGGAAGGCAGCTCCTTCTGCCTGTGGCCATGGGGGACCTGGACAGTGGCTGGTGGAAGGTGTGGAACCACGTGTGGGGTCTGCCCAGGTTGAGCATCAGGTTCTGGACCTGGTGCAGACAGCGTGTCACAGGGACTTATTGCAGGTTACATTCTTTCACTTACACAAAGACCTACCCTCCATCAGCCAGGCTGGCCCAGGGCACACCCCCCCCCCATCCTCTCTCCCTTTGCTGAAGTGGGTGGCCCCACTTGGAGTGCCTTCCCCAGTTCACGTCATTGCCACCAGGCCCCAGGGGCCGTCCCTGTCCGCAACCCTCCTTCTCCTTCACGGCTCTTGTTGTTATTAGCTGCCATTCAGTGGGCCCCTGACTCATGGTGACACCGTGCACAGCGGAACGAAATGCCCAGTTCTGTGCCATCAACAAGGATTAGACTGTTGTGACCCACAGGGTTCTCACTGGCTGATGTTTGAAAGTAGATCCTCGTCCCCTTTCTGCCCCACAGGCCCGATCCCCATGACTCCTGGGTGGTTGCTCCCTTGTCTCTGGGGTGGGGTGTTCCCAGCAGGGGAGAAAAACACCCCACTCCCCCTCTGTCCTTACTGGGTGCCCACTGGGTGGAAGGCCTGCCTGCTAATCAAGGTCAATGCTCTTCCCACCATGCTTCATTAATGAGTGGGCATCTCACAGGGTCTCTGCCGGCCTCTTCATGGCCCCATTCAGGGTCACTGGGTCTCTGGGGAGTGTGGCTGAGGGCCATTGTCCTGGATGCTGCGGAAGGAGTCATTCGGGCCCATCAGGACAGGGCAGGGTCGTGACCCCACCACTCCCGAGGGGTCCTCTCAAGATGCCGGGAGCAGCCAGGCCAGTCAGGTGGCGTACAGACGGCCGGCTGTGAGCGAGGCCAGACCTGCAGGGGCCTGGTCTGGGGTCAGAGGGGCAGCCTATCTCCTCCAACGTCCTCCCCTGCCCTGGAGGGGTTCTCTCATCGTCCCTAAGGCCAGGCCTGACCACATCTCCACGACAGAGGCTTGGGCTCCATCTCTGTACACTCAGCCTCCTCTGACACAGAGCCAATCCTAGAACCCACCTGCTGGGACCCCTGGAAGTCCTTCAGAGTTGTGGTCCCACAGCTGTCTGCCCCCCCGCCCTACCTTACCCCCCAGGAGTCTCAGTCCCCCGGCACCCTGCCCCTCCTCTGGACGTGATGCCAGTACCCGAACCAGAACCAGAACCAGCTGCTGTTGAGTCAACTCCGACTCGTGGCTCCCTCGGGCGTGTCAGAGTGGAACTGTGCTCCTTAGGGTATTCATTGGCTGATTTTTCAGAAGTAGATAGCTATGCCTTTGTTCTGAGGCACCTCAGGTGGGCTCAAACCTCCAACCTTTCAGTCTGCACCAGCCAAGGATTCTTTGGACATGGTAATAGTCAATAATCATAAGAATAACATAACAATAATCCTCACATCCATGAATGCTTGCTGAGAGCAGTCACCTGTTGAATCTTCAGGAGAATGAACTCAGTGGACTTCTTGGCCCCTCTCCAAGGTGGATCTGTCCTCATCTCAGGTCGTGTGATGACACAGGAACCTCAAAGCCCAAGATCACCTGGCAGGTTAGGACCATCACAAGAGAAACCCCCTTGCCGGGAACACCGTGTCTTGATCAGAAAGACAGTGCAAACAGTTAATGTGTTCCACTGATAACTGAAAGGGTGGAGGTTCTAGTCCACCCAGAGGTGCCTTGGAAGAAAGGCCTAGCAATCTACTTCTGAAAAATCGGTTATTGAAAACCCTGTGGAGCACAGTTGTATTCTGACACACATGAGTTGGAATTGACTCGACAGCAACTGGTTTCCATCCTCTCATCTGTCACTTTGTCCTACTGAGGTGGCTTGCATTTTGCTGTGACGTTGGAAGCTATGTCACCAGTATTTCAAATACCAGCAGAGTCACTCAGATTTCAGTGGAACAAATTTCAGCAGAACTTCCAGACTAAGACAGACTAGGAAGAAAGACCTGGCAATCTGCTTCCAACAATCAGCCAGTGAAAACCCTATGGATCACAATAAAACATTGTCCAAGATCTCGACTCACTAACTTTGGATGCTCATCAGAAGAGACCAATCGGTGGAGAAGGACATCAAGTTTGGTATAGTGGAGGGCCACCAAAGGCAAGGGAAGCCTTCCATGAGATGGATTGACACAGTGGCTGCAACAAGGGGCTCCAACATAGCAACGATAGTGAAGATGGCACAGGACTGGGCAACATTTTATTCTGTTGAACCCAGGGTGGTTGTGAGTCAGAGCTGAGTTAACAGCAACTAAAAACTAAGATCAGCATCCATCACCGTGATGGCTCATCTTCACTGCTGAGGTTACACAGGCCGGGCCAGGAAGAAGTCTCTGCCCAAAGCTTCCAGGGGATTCAAGAGACCACTGCTCTGCCTGGCCTCTCCGTGAGATGCTTGAGGCTGCTGCAGCCCCCTGCCGAGGACCGTCCTTCCAGGCGTGACCTCCTGGGGGCAGGAGCTCAATCCTTCATCCAGAGCTTGTCTAACCAGACCTGGCTTGAAGGAGGCCAAGGTGGACACGCTGGCGCTGTAACAGGCCAGCACCCCTCAGCACAGCGCAGAATCCCTGGACGTGCCCCAGCTTGCCGACGGCTACTGGGAATCTATTTCCTATTCAGACCCATCCAACAAGTTAAGAGAAGTCTGGCAGCCCTGGCTGGTCCGGAAGAGCAGCTAATTAAGACGTCTCTTGTCTCTGCTCCCCAGACCCTTGTTCTGTAGCTTATCTGGTTACAGTGAGTGGCAGATCGGGTGCTGCCCCTGAAGGCTTTGCAAGGACAGAGGACAGATTGTTGCCTGACCTTGGAGACAGGCAGGGGGCAGTCATTGTAACCAGAGACTTGGGCAGCTGTGGAATCCTGCAGTGAGGGCACCTGGCCACAGGAACACTGGCATGGGTAAGCCCAGCCCCTCGCTCAGCGTCTGGCCCACAGTCAGTCCTCTGCACCTGCTGAGCTGCCTTCGAGCCATAGTAGTCACCAGACAAGCACTTATGTCCCAGTGACTCTGCAGTGGCCCTCAGGGTCAGTGGGCTTTACCTGTGTAAAGAGGCCATTTGTCTTAACTATCTAGTGCTGCCATAACAGAAATACCACAAGTGGATGGCTTTAACAAACAGAAATGTATTCTCTCACAGTCTAGGAGGTTACAAGTCTGAATTCAGGGTGCCAGTTCCAGGGGAAGACTTTCTCTCTCTATCTGCTCTGGGGGGAAGAGGGGGAAGAAGGTCCTTGTCATCAATCTTCCCCCGGTCTAGGAGCTTCTCAGCGCAGAGACCCTAGGTCCAAAGGATGCACTCTGTTTCCGGCACTTCTCTCTTGGTGGCATGAAGTCCCTCTCCTCTCTGCTCACTTCTCTCTTTTATATCTCAAAAGAGATTGACTCAAGATACAACCTAATCCTGTAGATTGAGTCCTGCCTCGTTAATATAACTGCCTCTAATCTTGCCTCATTAACATCATAGAGGTTAGGATTTATAGCACATAAGATAATCACATCAGATCACAAAATGGTGGACAATCACACAATACTGGGAATCATGGCCCACCCAAGCTGATACACATTTTGGGGAGACACAATTCAATCCATAACACCATTTGTACACATAATGGGCCTGGACATGAATTAGCTGTGATGGATACACCACCGCTGGTGGCTTACACAGGAATTCTGAGTTGGACCATTCATGTCACTGACATTTCCTTCCCACTTTGCCCACATTCTGAAATCATCATCATCATCACCAATATCACCACCATCATAACGATCATCATCACCATCGCCATCACACCATCACCCACCAACATCACCATCATCACGATCACCATCACTGTCTTAGGCTGGGCTCTCTAGAGAAGCAAAACCAGTAAAGCATATAAATACATAGAGAGATTTATATAAAGGAAATGGCCCATGCAATTGTAGAGGTTGGAACGTCCAAGTCTGTGGATCAGGATAGAGGCTTCTCCTGCCTGAGTCACACAGCCGCAGGGGCTGGTGAACCCAAGACCGGCAGGTCGGAGAGCAGGGCTCTTGCTCACAGGCTGTGAAGAGCGATGAATCCCAAGATCGGCAGGTAAGCTGCTAGTTCAAGTCCCAAGAACCGGAGGTCAGATGAACAGGAGCCAGCTGCAGGATCCAGAGCAGGCAAAAGCCAGAGCGTACACCTATATTCGGATGCAGGCCACACGACCAAGGAAACTCCCTTTCAGCTGATTGGCTACTCACAGTAGATCCCAACATGGGAGTGATCACATATAAATACCGAGAATCACGGCCCAGCCAAGCTGACACGCAATCTTAACCATCATAATCACCATCATCATCACCACCGTCATCACCCTTACCACATAACCAACATGACCATCATCACATTGCCATTATCAACTCCGTCATCATCACTACCACCATCAGCAGCAGCATCACCACCATTATCACATCACCGACATCACCATCATCAACTTCACCATTACCATCTCCATCAGCGACAACACCGTTAACGTCACCGTCATCATCACCACCATGATCGTCATAAGCATTATTGCCATCACCAACATCACCGTCACTGTCGTCACCATTATCATCACCAACACCAACATGCCAGCTCCTGAGCTAGATCACTGAGGTAATTAGGTCCGTTCCTGTTTTCCATGTTACTGCTGGTCACAGGATTGCTCTCCTTTGGGGTACTACAAAAGGGTCCCTTTTCCTGCCATTTCCAATGATCATTTAGAACTTTTTCTCAAGCCCTTTCAGAAATCTTTTCAAAGCCCTTTTAGCTTCTGTCCACTGTCTGGGACCAAAGCTAATGCTTTGGATTTTCCCGGTGACATTATGTACTTTCAGACACCAAATCTCAGTTCTGTTGCTGTATAAAAAACAATCCCAGACTCAGGGGCATCATACTACAACCTCTAAGGTAAGAACCTAGTGGGTATGGTTTATTTCTACTCCACAAAGTCTGGGGCCTCTACAGGGAAGCCTGGAAGGTCTAGGGTGACTGGAGGCCTAGGGGCTTATCTTAGGCTGGGTTCTCTAGAGAAGCAAAACCAGTGCAGTGCATAAATATATATATAGAGAGATTTATATCAAGGAAATGGCTCACGCGGTTGTAGAGGCTGCAAAGTCCCAAGTCCGTGGGTTAGGTTGGAGGCTTCTCTTGACGCATGTAGCTTCCAGGGCCGGCGAACCCAAAATCAGCAAGTCAGACAGCAGGCCTCTAGTTCACAGGATGTGGAGGCTGAAGAATTCTAAGATGGGCAGGTAAACTGCTAGCTCAAGTCCCAAGAACCAGAGGTCAGATGAACCGGAGCCAGCTGCACGATCCAGAGCAATAAAAGGCCAGTGAGCCTTGCCAGAAAGTCCACCTATATTGGATGCAGGTCACACTCCCAAGGAAACTCCCTTTCAACTGATTGGCTGCTCATAACAGACCTCATCATGGAAGTGATCACGTTATATCAGATCTCACTGGGAAACCCTGGTGGTGTAGTGGTTTAAGAGCTACAGTTGCTAACCCAAAGATTGGCAGTTCAAATCCGCCAGGCGCTCCTTGGAAACTCTGCAGGGCAGTTCTACTCTGTCCTATAGGGTTGCTATGAGTCTAATTATGGAAGTGATTACATCATTACACCACTGGCAAACTACGTCATAACTGCCAAACCACTGAGAATCATGGCCCAGCCAAGTTGACACACAACTTTAACCATCACAGGGCTAGAATTATCTGAAGCCTTGTCACTCACTTGGTTGGAGCCTGGGCTGGGAAGACTAGGACTGTCTACCAGCACATCTCTGTGTGGCCTCTCCAAGCACTGGGCTTCCTCACTGTACGGCGGCCTGAGGGAGTTGAACTTCTTCCAGGGCAGCTCAGGGCTCTTGGCATGGGTGTTCTAGTGAGTCAACAGAAGCTACATGGCCTTTTCTCCCCTAACCTCACTTCTACCACACTGGTTACTGTCTTAGTTATCTAGTGCTGCTGTAACAGAAATACCACAAATGGGTGGCTTTAACAAACAGAAATTTATTCTCTCACAGTCTAGGAGGCTAGGAGCCCAAATTCAGGGTATCAGCTCCAGGGGATGGCTTTCTCTCTCTGTCAGCTCTGAGGGAAAGTCTTTGTCATCAATCGTCCCCAGTCTAGGAGCTTCTCAGAGCAGGAACCCCGGGTCCAAATGACACACTATTCTCCTGACTCTTGTTTCTCGGTGGTATGAGGTTCCCATGTCTCTCTGTTCCCTTCTCTAAGGAATAAATAAACCAACTTTACATTCCTCATTATGGGAATGGAGGAAAGATATTCCTTCCTCTAGGGAGAGCTCTGCCAAGCACCAGGCTTCTCCTGGGGGATGTTAGCAAAGGGACGTGTGGTGGGGACAAGAATTAATGAACGGCGCCCTCCAACAGTGTGGTTAAAGACTTGTTTTCCACCAAAGGCCAACGAGAAGCTCCACTTCAGACCCAGCTGTTTGTTTATAGCATTTCCAAGCTCAGTTGGAAATAGGTGCTTGGATGAACTGTCTCTCCATTTGGGGTCAAAAGGCATGAATTTCAGCAGCAAAATGGTTCACGCAGCAATCTTTGTTTTCCACATGAACTGGTCAGCTCTGAGCCTGGCCTCGGCCTCCCGCCGCATCGTCATGAGCCTCGGTAAATCTTTTGACAGGAGTCATTGTCCAGCGCAGGGCCCCAAACGACTTCTTTAAACGGAGTCATTCATTTGGTGATAATAGGAGGCCGGCCGCTGGCCCTGCTGATGGCGAGATTTTCATGTTGGTGACGTGTCTTGTCAGGGTATTTGGAGCCTCAGTGTAGTGCCGGTGGTGCCTCTGGCAAGGGAGGAGGGGACTCTCTTAGGTCTGGGGCCTGGGCAGTGAGTTTGGGGCTCCCAGGGAGGAAAGCAGTGGTAATGCAGTGGTTAAGACCTACGGCTGCTAACAGAAAGGTCGGCAGTTGGACTCCACCAGCTGCTCCTTGGAAACCCTATGGGGCAGTTCTACTCTGTTCTATAGGGTCACTAGGAGTTGGAATTGACTCAGCCGCAACGGGTTTGGTTTTGGTTGGGCTGGGGAGGAAAGCAGGTGTTAGTCTAAGCTCCACTGAAGCCTGTTCAGCATCACAGCAACAGGCAAGCCTCCACTGATGGAAGGGGTGGTGGCTGCTCACGAGGTGCATTGGCCTGGAACTGGTCTCCCACATGAAGGGCAAGAGTCTTAGCCCTGCGCCACCACTTTGCTTTTCTTATGGTATTTTATTTGCCCGTAATCACTACCTCCATCATCGTCGTCACCACCTTTATCACATAACCAACATCACCATCATCATCCATTCCGTGACTCTCTCCAGTCACTCTTTATAGAATAAAACACGTGTGGGTGTAATTTATTCATTGTCCCTGTTGAAGACTGTCCTACAGACTGAGTATCCCACGATGGATGTGTCTGTCCCCTGCAAACCATGCTGGGTGGTGTCCCATTTGTTGCAGACCGGGCTGCTCTGTGCATCACCGCAAGTGTCCCATGAGTGGGTTTCCCTCCACCCTGTCCTCTGCTCCCCAAGCCTCCCTCTGGACCCCCCCATCTCTGTCCCTCTCTCTCCTGGGCATTCCCCAGAATTTGCAAAGGCTTCTTCTTCTCTCCTTCAGCACCCCTTCTTTGGATGACCTCTTACACGTCCATGGCTTTGTGACTATCCATGTAGAGAAGAGCCAAATTGGACCCCCGGTTCAGACTTGTCCCTGGGTGTTGGGCAGTGCAGCCAGCAGCTGACCAACTGCATCCGCTACAGAACTTGAAGGCCTGTGTGCTCAGCATGGAATGATTTCATGGACTAAACTTTTGGAGGCTCTGGTCTTAGTGTCTGGGGGCCGCCATGACAAAATGAGTGGCTTGTAAGAACAGAAATATGTTGTCTCACAGCTCTGGAGCCTGGGAGTCTGAATTCAGGGTGTCAGCTGGGCCATGATCTCTGTCCGCTCTAGGGGAAGATACTTCCTCATCTCCCCCCGAGAGTCCCTTAGCTCATAGACACCTCTTTGCAAGACGTCTGCCTTCCCCCTGTGTGTGTCTCTTTTTGTCTGTTCTTTTTCGTAAGACACCTCTCAGAAAGGCGAAGACCCTACTCCAGCATGACCTCATGATCTTAACTGAGAACTTCTGCAAAGAAACACTGTATTTCCAGACAAGGCCACCGTTTACAGGTACAAGGGTCAGGACTCCGATATACATTTTTAGGAACACAATTCGTCCATAACAGGGAAGATCCTTCCTTGTCTCCTCCGGCTTCTGGTGGCCTGGGCATTTCTTGGTGTTCCTTGGCTTGTAGACGGATCCTCACATGTGTGTCTCTGTGTGTCTGCTCTCTCCTTCTATGCGATGCCTCTCAGAAGGGACTAGGACTAGGACCCACCCTACTCTGGTGTGACCTCATGTGAACCTAACTGATAACATCTTCAAAGATCCTATCTCCAAACAGTGTCACATTCACAGGTACAGGGGTCAGGACTTCAATATATCTTTTAGGGGGATGCTATTTGTCTTAGTTGTCTAGTGGTGCTATAACCAAAATAGCAGAGGTGGAGGCCTTTAATAAACAGAAGTTTATTCTCTCACAGTCTAGGAGGCTAGAAGTCCAAATTCAGGACACCAGCTCCAGGGGAAAGCTTTCTTTCTTTTTTGGCTCTGGGGGAAAGTCTTTGTCATCAATCTTCCCCTGGTCTAGGAGCTTCTCAGCACAGGGACCCTGGATCCAAAGGATGCACTATGCTCCTGCTCCTCTTTCTTGGTGGTATGAGGTCCCCCTCTCCTCTGTGATCCCTTCTCTCTTTTATATCTCTGAAGAGGCTGAATCAAGACACAGACTAATCCTGTAGATTGAGTCCTGCCTCATTAACAGAACAGCCTCTAATCCTGCCTCATTAACATTATAGAGGTAGAATTTATAACACATAGGAAAATCACATCAGATGACAAAACTGTGAACAATCACACAATACTGGGAATCATGGCCTAGCCAAGTTGACACACATTTTTGGGGGACACGATTCAATCCCTATCACCATTCAATCCATAACAGAGTACTGGATATTGGCCTGAGGTGGTGGGGTCTAGGCCGGTCTCTAGACAAGCGAGTAACGTGATGGGTGGTTCCGGTGAAGCCAGCAAGCAGAAACTCAAGGGCCGGAATCTCGGGTGAGAGGACAATTCATTGATGAGAAATGGAAGCATGTGTTTATTCAGTTAATTTTTTTGAGCACCTACTATGTGCCAGGCACCAGCGAGAGGTGGCCCAGCCTCATAGGCAATCGGTCTCCTGGTGGCGGCTGATAAGGTGACCTCATGTGTGATTCGTGCAGGTACGAGGGAGGACGGGGCCTGGGACTCTGATGAGCCCCCACCGACCCAGGGAGGTGAGGACACTGTTCCTGGAGGAGGTACTGCCTCCTAAAGCTGGTCTTTCTGAAAGGGACAGGAATTGAGCAGGCAGAGAGCTTTCTCGAAGAGACAGCTGGTGAAGTAGCATGTGACTTAGGAGCACTGACAGAGGGATTCAGTCGTGGGAATGAACAGTGTGTGTGCATGTGGGTGTGCACGTGTGTGAGCATGTGTGTATGTGTGCACTGCATGCCAGTGTGTATGTGTACATGCACACATGTGTGTCTACGTACATGTGTGTGTGCACACGTGTGTATTGTATGTTTGTATGCATGCATGCATGTGTGCATGTGTGTGTGTGTATGTGTGCATGCGGTGTATGTGTGAGTGTATCTTAGTTATCTAGTGCTGCTATAACAGAAATACACAAGTGGGGCTTTAATGAACAGAGATTTATTTTCTCCAGTTTAGGAGGCTAGAAGTCTGAAATCAGGGTGCTAGCTGTAGGGGAAGGCTCTCTCTCAGTCCAGTCTGGGGGAAGACCCTTGTCTCTTTTCAGCTTCTGTTCCTCGGCTCCTGGGTGATCTTCATGTGGCGTGTATCTTCCCCTCCGTTTGAGCCTGCTTGCTTAATCTGCCCTTTTCTGTCTCAGAAGAGTGGGTTTGAGACCCGCCCTACACTAACACTGCCTCATTAACATGACAAAAACCCATTCCCAGATGGGACTGGAACACAGGTATAGGAGTTAGGATTTGCAACATGTATTTTGGGGGGTCACAATTCAACCCGTAACTGTGTGTGTGGGGGGATGAGTTCACACACAGTGATTCCAGATGGATGGGGAGCAACGTTGCTCTCATCTAGGACCTTATATGCTAAGCTTAGGCCTTTTGAGAATTCTAAAAGAGTTAATACAACTCAAGTGGTTCAGCTGGCTGCTCTGGGGCTCAGCGCCAGCCTTCCGCCCTCGACAGACCCTCGGTTTCCCATCTGTGCCTGGGACCCAGGCTCGGCTCTCCCAGCTCTGGTGCCCTGTGTGTCTAGGAGAAGGAAGGGCATGGCTGCAGCCGCCCAGGCCTCCCCCATCCCCGGCACCCCGCGTGAGGCTCTGGGTCATGGGGGGCCTCCAGCGAGCTGGCCACATGAGCCCGTGGAACAGGACCCTGTGTAACAGGACCCCGCGGTGCACCCACTACAACACCAACAACAACCTCGCCTTTTAATTCTGCAACCGGAGAGGGGATGGCAGGGACTCGGGCCTCCTCAGGGGGCCTCGGGTGACTTATTGATCCATCGATTACAAATGTTGGTGACCCCGGGTGAGGGGACTCTCAGCTGCCAGGCAGTTTGTTGGAGGACGATTCCAACTGCTGAGATACACAATCACCCCGGAGCACCAGTCACTGCTGAGCTAGGGGGAGACGTGAGGGAGAAAATCCCTCCTGTGTTCAGAAGCAAAGCACACAGTCGTTCTCATTGGTGATGGTGGTAGCTGCCCTGGAGTGGTCCCCTGACTCACGGTGACCCCATGCGCAATGGAACCAAACGCCGCCCAGTCCTGCGCCATCCCTGTGATCAGCTGTGGATTGGACTGTTGTGATCCACAGGGTTTTCACTGGGTGGTTTTGGGAGGGAGATTGCTAGGCCTTTCTTCCTAGCCCATCTTAGTCTGGAAGCTCGGCTGAAACCTGTTCAGCATCACAACAACACACAGCCTCCACTGACAGACGGGTGGTGGCTTCACAATTAGGCGCATGGGCTGGGAATTGAACCCTGGTCTCCCGCATGGAAGGTGAGAATTCTACCACTGAACCGGTACTGCTCCCACAAGTGTCCCTTCATCACTATTCAGAGAAAGGGTGTTGTGATGATCCTTCTCAATTGGCCAGGGAACTTCGACATCAGACCGTTCAGGTGCCATGGTGCTTGTGGTCAAGCCCGGATCTCCCCACTCTGTGACTCAAGGCAGGGTAGACTGTTTGTGGTCCTGAGCAGAGAAGACCTTGGCTCAGAGTTGAAGGGAGACAATCACACACAGGAGGCTGACCAGGCTGAGGAAGGCCCAATGGCTAACGGAGCCTGCGGCCATCCCTGGGCCCCCGAGTCAATTCCGACTCATAGTGACCCTAAAGGACAGAGTAGAACTGCCCCGTAGGGTTCCCAAGGCTGTCATCGTTACGGTGGCTGCAACAATGGGCTCAAACACAGCAATGATTGTGAGGATGGCGCAGGACCGGGCTGGGTTTTGTTCTGTTGTACACGGGGTTGCTATGAGTCAGAACCAGCTTGACAGCACCTGACAACAACAATTGTTACAGAAGCGGTTTGCCAGGTCTTTCACGGAGCTGCTGGGTGGGTCTGAACCACCGACCTTTCAGTTAGCAGCTGAGTGTTTAACCACTGCGCCACCAGGGCTCCTTCAATGGCAATAGGGCTTCTGATTTGTAGCTGGGGCCTCAACCACCTGAATAAAGACTATATTCCCCTTAGCCCTGCGTTCTCACCTACAGAGCGGGACAGAGATCTTGGGGGTCTGCTTGGTACTCAACAAGTGTGTGCCCTCCAGGCCCAGCCCATCCTGAGGCAGGGCCCCCCCAGACCCTGATTGTCCCAAGGCAGGACGCCCCTGCACCCCAACCATCCTGAGGCAGGGCCACCAGCACCAAACGTCCTGAGACAGGCCCCCCCCAGCCCCGATCATCGTTAGGCAGGGCCCCAGTGGTAGGCTAGGTGGCCGGCAGGTGTCTTCCAAGCCCAGGTGAGCAATGGAGGCATGGATGCTCCCCGCCCTGGTTCAAACCTTGGACTCCTTGCGTGTCTGCCTTGGAGGCACTGAAGGACGGGCCTGAGAACCTTGTCCCGTCCTCTGCCCTTGGGCTGGCAGAGGCTGTTGTCATATCTCCCGCTGACCTCGCCAGAGCCCAGGCCCTCTGAGTGGCCCTACCCTGGGATCAATAGCCCAGCCAATCAGCCGGCAACGTGATACTAATGGAGGCAGAATTAAAACGCAGCGCGGCGGCCGAGGCCCATATTAATCTGGAAGGCCGAGGGGGCCGGGGCGGGGTGGGCTGCTGGGGGCGGGGGTTGGCCTTTAATGGAGCAGTATTGACGAGGCAGGGACCACAGCGTGGATTGGATGTCACTCTGCAGCACGGAAACTTGAGGTTTATGGATTTCAGTGTTTTATAGGTTTGAGTTAAAAAAAAAAAAAAGTGACCTCTCTTCTCCCCCAGATCAATAGCCTCTTTCTAGCTGAGCGCAATCACCAATATTCCATCAGCGTGGCCCCACGGGAGGTTTGTAAATATCTGTGTTGGAAATATTAATATCTGATGGTAAACAGGGCCTCGGTGACACCCAGGGCCCGTCAGTCCCCGCGCCGGTGCTGGGAACAGGCTCAGCCCTCGCGTGCGGCCTTCCAGATCCCCCCAACCCCAGGGGAAAGAGTCCTGTGCCGACGCTGTCCGCTCCTTTTGGGAAAGTTTAAGTCCTTCCGAAAAGGCAAGCGAGCTTCTGACTGCCGTGGGCTCCGGTGGGCGGTATCCGCCCAGCCTCCCACTTTCCGGGTACTCTACAGTCTGTACCCTGCACGGCCACCCTGGGAGGGAGGCAGGGTGGGACCCCTGCTCCATTTTTAAAAGAATGTTCTTGTGGTAAAATATATGTCACCAAAAATTTGCCACTTTAACCACTTTTACACGTAGACTCCAGTGGCACCGACTGCATTCACCATGTTGTACAGCTGTCACCACTATCCATTTCCAGAACTTCCTCGTCACCCCAAACAGAAACTTCATGGCCCTTAAGCAGTGACTCCCCATCCCCCCCGCCCCTCAGCCCCTGGTACCACTAATCCAAGCGTTTGCCTGTTCTAGAGACTTTGTCTAAGCGGGATCAGGCAGTACTTGTCCTTTGGTGACTGACTTATTTAGCTCGGCATCATCTTTTCAGGGTTCATCCACGCTGTGATTTACTTCGGGACTCTGTTTCTCTTTATGGCTGAGTAGTAATACACTGTCATGGATTAAATTATGTCCTGCAAAAATGTGTGTATCAATTTGGCTGGGCCATGAATCCCAGTATTGTGTGGTTGTCCTCCATTTTGTGACTTAAGTTTATGTTAAAGAGGGTTAGGGTGGAATTGTAACACCCTTACAAAGGTCATATCCCTGATCCAATGTAAAGGGAGTTTTCCTGGGGTGTGGCCTGCACCGCCTGCTACCTTAGAGATGAAAGGAAAGAGAAGCAAGCAGAGAAGGGGGACCTCATACCACCAAGAAAGCAGTGCCGGGAGCAGAGCACATCCTTTGGACCCAGGGTTCCTGCGCAGAGAAGCTCCTAGTCCACGGGAAGACTGATGACGATGAGGACCTCCCTCCAGAGCAGACAGAGGGAGAAAGTCTTCCCTGGAGCTGATGCCTTGAATTTGGACTTTTAGTCTACTTTACTATGAAAAAATAAACTTCTCTTTGTTAAAGCCATCCGCTTGTGGTTATTTCTGTTATAGCAGCACTAGATGACTAAGACAACCTGGACGGACCCCATTGTATGTGTCCATTCATCTACTGATGGACACGTGAGTTGTTCCCACCCTTGGGCTGTTGTGAACAGTGCTGCAGTGAACACTGGTGTGCCCGTTTCTGTTTGTGTCCCTGCTTTCAAGTGTCTTGGATAAATGTCTAGGAGTGGAAAGGTTGGGTCCCTATGGTAACTATGTTTAGCTTTTTGAGGAACCACCAGATTGCTGTCCAAAGTGGCTGCACCACTTTACATTCCCATTGGCAGTGGACGAGGGATTCAGTTTCCCTACATCCTTGTCAGTACTTGCTATTTTCTGATAATAGGCAGTGGATGAACCGACTTGACGGCAATGGGCAGCAAAGCAGTTGGCGTCTGACCACGAAATGAAAGGTTGGTGGTTCAAACACACTCAGAGGTGCCACAGAATAAAGGGCTGGCAATCTGCTCCCATAAACATTACAGCCTAGAAAACCCTATGGGGTAGTTCTACTCTGTCACATGGCGTTGGCATGAGTAGAAATCAGCTAGATGGCCATGGGTTTTTGGTTTGGTTTAGTGGGGGTGATGACACCCCATTTTAAAGATGAGGTCCCAGGGTTCAAGGACAGGCCACCGGGTGCATAAATTCTGGGGCCGAGATGAAGAGCAGTGGCTGTGAGGCCGTGCCGGCTCCAACGCTGACAAGAAGAAGCTGCCGGAAGATTCTCTCCTTCTCGCTGTGGGTGGGGGCTGGGCTCGCTGTGGCCTGTGTCCAGCCTGTCTCGTCTCTGCACAGGGGTGGCGAGGCTCAGGGGGAGGAAAGGGGCACCTCGGGCACTCTGAAGTGCGGCGACAGAGGCCCACCTCACGTGCTCTGCCCACCTGCCCGCCCTCCGGGGCCTCCTCACCCCTCCTGTCGGGATTCTAACCCAGGCTTGCTACCCTGGGAGTGGGTGTGTGTGCTGGGCTGTGCCCTGGGCAGGGGTCTGGGCAGCTCAGGGCCCCTCTGTGAGCTGGTCCCCCACCACTGCCCTGGCCACTACCCTGACCACTCTGTGATGTCCCTGTGCAGCCCAAGGCCCAGTACACTCCTCAGGGTAACTCTTGGGCTCCGGCCGGGCCCCCGCTGGCTCTGCCGTAGGAGGGCAGGGATTATACCGGCCACATTCCGCCCAGAACCTGGCCATGTGCTGGGAGACTAGGGACATGTGGAGAGGGACAGAGACGGACAGGAGAGCCACACAGAGCACAGGGTTAGGTTAAGGAGGAGCTGAGCGAGAGAAACTACTGAGAGGCAGGGGCCAGATGGAACTTTCCAGAAATGGGGAGAACACTGTCCCAAGGAATCAGGGTGCTGGGGTGAAGGCAAGGGAGGGCACTGGCCCCCTGAGAGGCTCTGTGGGGGTGGGCCCAATCTCTCTGTCTGGGCGCTGGGGTGTTTCGCTTTCTCTGTCTGTTTGGAGTCTGGCTGCTCCAGGTCATGGGGCCTCACTGGCCCTGGGCCGAGCTGCCCAGCTGTCTCCCCTGCAGACCCCATTCCCTCTTCTCCCTGTGGAGGTGGGGGCTGTTCCTGCTCCCCCCTTAAGATGCACCCAGCCCACCTCCAGCTTTGAGTGGGCAGCCCCCTGAAGGCACTCCCTCCTCACTGTCCTGCTCTGGGAATTTAGGGGGTGTGCAGTGAGCCAAGGCGGTGGGCGGTGGGTGCCGGCTCACTCCTCGCCCCCTGGAGGACCTCCCAACCCTCTCAGAGTGCTCAGGGGCTCAGGCTCTGCCTCCAGGAACCACATCCCAGGCCCGGCTCCCTCTGTGACCAATGGTCAGGGGCTTCCTCCAGGAACCATCCCAGGCCGGGCTCCCTCCATGACCAATGGTCAGGGGCTTCCCTTTCAGGCTCAGTCAGCAACTCCGTTCCATCTCATGTGCTTCTGTGCCCGTGCAGGTACGGCCGGCGAGGACTGGGGCAGCAGGTCTGTGTAGAAGCCTACAGGGAGGGGACCAGAGATCCTCAAAGGGATGAGGACTGTCCCCCGCCCCCACGCCCGAGCAACCTGCTGCATCACATGTCAGAGAGCATTTCTGAGGCAAAGCTGAAGGTCCCAGTGGCCACCACTTTGTAACTGGGCTCCCACAGGACCCAGCGGCTGAGCCCTGTCCCAGGGGACCATGGGTACTGTGAAGAGAAGGGGCAAATGCGTGGCCAGGAGCAGGGCTGTGTCTGTTCTCCGTTCTCAGGGTCTGCACCGCTGACTTTGGCCACATGTCATGTGTGTGGTCACCATAGACAGCGTGGACCTCATTTCTAGCTCAGTAGGTGAGGGCTTTGAGGTCAGGAGAGCCATCGTGAACAGAAGCACGATCCCTTCTGGCTGTGGGACCCTGGAAAAGACCCTTGTCTCTGGCTTCAGCGTCCCCATGCATGAGGACAGGAGAGGACTCTGTCTATGGCCGTCCTGGCTCTTCTGCCTGGCCACCCTCCGAGTCAGGCTGTCCCCTCCACCTCCATCTGCTGGCAGTTAAGTGAGCGAAACATGTTCGACACTGAATAATTAATTTTCGTTCTGCCATAAAAACGTTGTCAATTGATTTACAACCCCTCCCGGCAATAAAGCTTTTCGATGGAAACCTGATTCTTAATTATTGTCCCGGGCCTGCCAGGAGGTGTGTCCAGCTGCGTGGAGCAGCCCAAATGTTCCCAGGCCTGCCTGGGCATGGGGCCAGCTGCTGTCCCAGCCACTTGCTCAGCCGTCTACACATGACAGCACTGGTCACTGCCCTGCCAAGCCCTTGGTCAGTGACCCTCAGGCCCAGCTGGCCGCAGGGTGGGAACAGGTCAGGAAGGAAAACTCCCTGGAGGGATGGCACAGGGAGGGGGGCTGTTGTCACCAGTGTGGTGGACAAGGAGGGCCAGACTCAGTGTAGACGTGGTGCCCAGATGGAGCTGGCTGAGGGGGAGCTGGCTTCCCACTATGGTCTGCCTGGCCTTGGAAAAGGCATGCCGTGGAGCAGGCAGCAGTGGTCACTTGCCTCGGGGTATACCTGGAACACTCATGCATCATTCCCACATCCCCAACTGCTTCCCAGGCAAGGGCTCCAGGATGGACCCCGAGATGGGTCTTCACCTCGAGAAGGCACGGTTCTCTGCCCTTCACCTCCCGGGCACCAAGGGAATGTGGCACTTGATTTTTTTTCCCTCAAACCTAGTAAGTGTGGAGGATGATACGCTCCTTCTAGAGTGCCCGCACAGGCAGTGCTCAGTGAGCACTCAGCACACAGCACACAGGAAGGGCTCAGTGAGCTCTCAGCACACAGGAGGTGCTCAGTGAGTGCTCAGCACACAGCACACAGGAGGTGCTCCGTGAGCATTTAGCACACAGGAGGTGCTCAGTGAGTGCTAGGCACACAAGAGGTGTTCAGTGAGCTCTCAGCACCCATGAGGTGCTCAGCAAGCACTCAGCACACAGGAGGTTCCTGGGGAGTGCTCAGCACACAGTACATGCCCAGTGAGTTTTCAGCACATAGGAGGTGCTCAACGAGATGTTGAAGCCAAGAGATGGATCGGGTCCCACAGGCCTGGTGTAGAAAGTGCAGAGGTAAGAAGCCCAAATCCTGGGGTGCTGTGATTTTGAGAAGTCAGAGAGAAGAGGAGATCGAAGTCCTGGCGGGGAGCAGGATTGGTAGTCAGGAAGCTGAGCCCAGAGGAGCAACACAGCCGAGAGTCCAGTGAGGACCCAGAGCTGGCCCTGGACCCCTAGTGACCTTGACCTGAGTGGTTTCAGCTGAGTGGTGGGGAAGATAGCCTGGCTGGAGGGGTCCAAGAGGGCATGGAGGTGCAGGGGAGGGTGGGGCAGAGACAGTCCTTCCCACTGGAGGTGCAGAGAACCCGGGGGAGCTGGAGACAGTGTGGGGCCAGGAGACGCCAGGGGGCTGGAAGCCAGGGTACCAAGGGACATCGGGAGAAGGGTCTGGGTGAGGATGCAGGAGGGAGCGGGATAGGACACTAGGTGGACTCCAGGCTCACACTGCCCCCCTGGAATGTTGGCCTTGCCCCAGGCAGGTGACTTGAGTTCTCTGAGCCTCAGTTTCCCTTTCTGTCCTGCATGAGGGCTGCTGTGGGGAGGGAGCCCCCATCAGAGCCCCAACAGCTGCCAGTGGATGATTCCTGGCACCTCCTTCCACCCCTCCCCCCAGGATCAATCCTGGTTAGGCTCCTCCTGCTGCTGTCATGTTTAGCCAGAGAGACACTGGAAGGGGCCGTCCACCTTTGGAGCCTCAGTTCCTCATAGCCACTGGAGGATGGTAACCCCCTCACAGCACATTTGGAGACCCCCTCGGAGCTCAGGGCTGACAGCCAGCTTGAAGTAAGATGTCCCCTCCTGGGCCCCCTTCCTGCCTCCAACAGCCGGCCCAGGGCCTTCCACCCAGCACCCCACAGGGGCCCTCACTGTCCCTGGTGCCGTCCTGCCACCCTCTGGGTCTGGGTTGAGCCCCCTGCCCCAGCCCCGTCTCCCCGTGTTCCGCCCCTGCGCTCATCACAGCCTTTCTCACTCTCAGACCCCTCAGTAATCCTGGGGTGCCCACATCTGTGTGTCCTCACCATGTCTGGACCCACACAGCACCCAGTGTCTGCGCCCCTTGGCGGCCCTCACTTCCCCTGCTCTCCCGCAGAGAGTGAGGCTGGTGACCTGACCCGTCCCCTCTCCACAACACTTAGGACGACTGACCTGGCCTGGAGTGCGGGAGGGGCCAATGGTGGTGATTAGCAGATTTCCATGAGCGGGTCCTTGGTGGGGTCCTGGGGGAAGGGTGCTGGCTCTCTGAGGGAGGGACACAAGGGCCCTGATGCCTGGGGACTCTCGTCACCCCTCATGCCCCTGGCTCAGGGTGCTGATGGGGGATGGGCAGGACTGCCCACACCCAGGGAGCTGTGCTCACTGCTCACCCACTGGGCTCTACCAGGGCAGACCTTGTCCCGGGCTGGCTCTGGGCGGGGTATGCTCAGGGGAGCCGGGAGGGCTGGTCTGGGGACACTGAAGCTGCCTGTGTGGGGCATTTGTCCTAACACCACTGTCACCAGCCTGGGGCTCAGGAGCCTGAGTGACTCCCCAGGACCCAGGGTCTGCCCTGCCCCATGCTTTCTTTTTCCATGAGGCCACTGACCTGAGGAATCTCTTTCCCAGAGGGCCCTGAAACAGAAGCCAGTGACAGCCCCACAGGACCCCGACCACAGCCAGGGACAGCAGAAAGCAAGTCCGTGCCCCTTGGGGCAGCTCCCACCTCCCCCCACCTACTGCAGGGAGGAGAGAGCAGGTAGCGGGAGGGACAAGGCCGGGGCCTTTCCTAGCTGGGAGACTTCAGTGGGGTTACTCTCTGCAGATGGGGCCAGGGACACTGCCCTGGGGAGCCAACTAGGAAACAGCTCACACCTAATGACCACCCATGGTGGACGGTGGTCATGGGGCTCCCTCCCTCTGGGTCCTCAGGGGTATCTCATCTCAGGGGGGCTGGTAGGCTCACTCAGGGTCGTGGCTCTGGACAGGAGGCTGGGCTTCCCAACTCAGCACCTCCTACCTGGCACACAGTAGGTGCTCAATAACCGGCACGTGCTGTTATTTTCAAGGGTGCAATTCAGGAGGCAGAGCAGGCCCTGGGCACCCCAGTAACCAGCCCCCGTCTGCTAACCACTTCCTATACCATGCCCCCTTAGCAGGAGCCCCCCCTGCCAGGGCCTGGTCATTCCTTCTCATCCCACGAGGAGTTCCTGGTGGAGCAAATGGTTAAGCACTTAACTACTAACCAAAAGGCTGGCGGCCTCGGAGGAGGGCCTGGCTGGCCATCAACTTCCGGAAGGTCGCAGCCATTGGAAGCCCTGTGGAGCGCGGTCCTACTCCGACACACGTGGGGAACCACGAGTCGGAGGTGACTCACAGCAACTGGGCTTTTTGGTACTCATCCCAGAAAGAACCCAAACCAGACCCCCCACTTAGCTCGCTCACCCACTGGGCCAGCCCAGACGATGCACCCCTAGACTCACCCATGCCCCCAGTCAAGGTCAGGCCCACCCACACCTGCCTTCTTAGAAGGCGAGCTCCAGACTCAGCATCCAGTTCAAGAGTGCCCTCCTCCCTCCCTGTAGTCAGGGGGCTCCCTGCCCCTGGCACGTCCCCACAGCTCGCACCCCGATTCCCCACAGCTTGCACCCTGAGTCCCCACAGTTTGCACCCTGAGTCCCCACAGCTCGCACCCTGACATCGTGGGCTCTCCTGCCTCTCCCTGACCTCCCCTTACTGGTGCCAGGTACACACAGTAGGTGAGCTGAGAAGGGGTATTGAATGGTGTTCACATCAGGGCCCTTAGCCTGCTTTGCCCCCATACCCACTATCATTGTAGGCCTGGCAGAGTGGGTACCACCAAGTCTCCTAAGGGTCTGTTGTGCATCTGGCTTGTGGGTGTGGGATGCAGCAATGACCCAGCCAGGCACCTCCCTGCTCTCCAACAGCCCTCTTCCCAGGCATCAGCACTCTCAGAGACCTGGTCCTGACCCAGGTGTTTATGGGCCACCCAGTCCATCAGCCCAGCCCCCCTCCCACACTGCTTCCCCAGTCCATCAGCCCAGCCCCCCTCCCACACTGCTTCCCCAGTCCATCAGCCCAGCACCCACTCCCCATACAGCTGCCCCAGTTCATTAGGCCGGTACACCCTTGCCACACACGGGCAGGACTGCCAAACTACCTACCGGGACGATACTGCTGGCTGTGAGGGGCCACCTCATCCCAGGAGCCTCCACCTCATCCCAGGAGCCTCCACCTCACCCCAGGAGCCTCCACCTCATCCCAGGAGCCTCCACCTCAACCCAGCAGCCTCCTCCTCATCCTAGGTGACTCCTTCTCATCCTAGGTGCCTCCTCATCATCTAAGGAGCCTCCTTCCCCTCATCCCAGGAGACTTCTCCTCATCCCAGGAGCTTCTGCCTCATCCCACGTGCCTCCTCCCCATACCAGGTGCCTCCTCCCCGTCCCAGGTGCCTCCTCCCCATCCCAGGAGCCTTCTCCTCATCATCCCAGGAGACTCCTCCTCTTCATCCTAGGTGCCTCCTCCTCATCCCACATGCCTCCTCCCCATCTCAGGTGACTCCTCATCCCAACAGCTTCCTCCTCATCCCAGCAGCTTCCTCCTCATCCCAGCAGCCTCCTCCTCCTCCCACTTGCCTCCTCCCCATCCCAGGTGACTCCTCCTCATCCCAGCAGCCTCCTCCTCATCCCAGGATGGCTGCAGAGATGGGGCCATTGGGAGGGGGGCTGCAGCCCAGGGCCATTGCCACCCTTTCCCCAGCTCCAAGTAGCTCCCCCACCCTCTGCCACCTCGAGACTTGAAGAACACAGGGCTAGCAGGGTGTCAGCGAGCCAGAGCTCAAATAGGAAACTGAAGCAGAAGGATGGAGGGGCATGTCCAGATTGGTAATGGCGGTCAGGTGTGCTGCAGATGCTCCCTCCCTGGATGAGCACAGGAGCCCTCACAGCTGCCGTGAGGTGGGGATATTGTCCCCATTTTACAGATGAGAAAAGTGAGGCAAAGAGCAAGTGGCATCCGAGGTCCTGCAGTAGGGACTGGGGAGGACGGTTGACCGGGTGACCTGCTCGGCCCCCTTCCTGAGCAGCTCAGGGGCAGAAGGCGCTGGGGGGCCTCCAAGGGCGGGGACCTGACACCTAGGGGTGTTCCCTGTGGGTGGGTGGGGACTCGGCACCCAGGGCTCCAGTGACCCCCACCCCCTCAGGGCAATGGAAACGGGAGAAGGAACATG
The DNA here is from genome assembly GCA_030035585.1 of Dugong dugon. NCBI lineage: Eukaryota > Metazoa > Chordata > Mammalia > Sirenia > Dugongidae > Dugong > Dugong dugon. Next base: position 2,906,961 of record CM057463.1, on the reverse strand, counting down.
GGGAGCACTCCCGAGTCATCGGCACATCACCGAGGGGTATGAGGAGGAAGCAGAGGTCTCCCCAAAGACTCCACAAAAGTGCTGCAGCTCTGGGCTGCCACCGAGGACTGGAGGAAGCTTGGAGCAGGAGACAGTGCCAGAGAAATGATCCTAAAGTGCTTTGGGTCCCCCGAGGCCTGGAGAGAGGGGAAGCTGTGAGTGCGGTGGAGGATGGGGGTGCTGGTGGGGAGGCTGCAGAGTGTCCCCTTCCTCCACCCCGCTGCATACACCCTTTTAGCCCAGGTGCTGGCTGTCCTCACGGAGGGATGACAGATGCTGGGGCTGGACCCAATCCCCTTCCTGTCAAAGTTCTTAGGGGGAGCAGAGCTGTGGGGAGAGAGGGCAGGCCAGGCAGCCTAGTGGGGACAGGGCTGTGAGCCGCAGAGGCCTCGAGGCTGCGTGACCCTCCACCTCAGCACCTTGGCACAAGCTGCCCCATCTGCCGGACACGCGTGCCCTTCTCCTGCCCCCCAGTGCCCCTGCATCTGGGAGGCCAGCACCTGCTGCCCCCTCCTCTCTGGGTGAGGCTCCTCTCTGCACCCCCTCCTGCTCTTGTCCTGGGAGTTGGCGCTCATTGTACGGGTTGAGGGAAACAAACGGATTCCTGGAGGGCAGATGGCTCGCTCCCTCACCCCAGTGTCACTGAACTCATAGCAGGCACTCCCACCATGTGCTGAGTGAATAAATGAAGGGATGAGTAGACTACTGATCATGGCCAGCCAGGTGCACGTAGCAGCCCGGGTCTGCTGGTAACCCAACAGATGCGGGCCGTCAGGAGTGAAAGAGTGCCATGTCCTGGGCTCTCTGCAGTCCCGTGCTGTCAGCACAGACACAAGAGGGCCGTGATGGACGATGCCTAAGGGCGTCTAGAGTACATGGGGCTGGCCTGTGCCCCACGCCACCCCCACTCACTGCCACCCAGTGGACAGAGAGGAGCAGGGTGGCCCTTCGCCTCCTGGGGCCCCAGTGTGTGGGCACAGGCACAGGGATGAGCTGGCCCCACCTGCGCTCTCTGCTCTCAAGAACATGGCGGGCGCTGGGGGCTTTGACAGGAGTTAAGTGACCTGCCCAGAGTCCCACGGGGCTGCTCCTGAGGCCGGCAAGGCACCAGCCACTGGCTCCAACTCCTGTTTTCAGACCTGCGCTGAAGGCTGTGTCTCCAAGGGATGGTAATGAAATAATGTCAGTGCGACAGTGTTCTTGTCGCCTGAGAGTGTCTAAGTGCTTTATCAACAATTAATCGGGTCTCGCCCACTCGGCTGAGCAATAGTCCACAGGCTCCTGGGGCGGGAGGGCCCAGGAGGGGGTGGGCTCACAATTCCGAAGCTGAGCCCTGAGCACACAGGACGGGACCAAAAAACAAAACAAAAAATGCCAAACCTATTTGATTCCAACTCACAGCAACCCTATAGAACAGAGAAGAACTGCCCCATAGGGTTTCCAAGGAACAGCTGGTGGATTTGAACTGCCAATCTTTTGGTTAGCAGCCGAGCTCTTAACCACGGCACCACCAGGGCTCCACAGGACAGGATAAACAGTTTCAAAGTTGGAGAAAATCAGAGTAATAGACACAGAGAAGCCAGAAGCGCAGAATAGTATGGTTTTGGAGCTAAGGGGCCTTAGAATCTCACACTAAGATATCTTAGACTCCCAGCCTTCCGTCTCCACCTGGGTCCCAGCCAGCTCCTCTATGTTCTGTTTTTCCACCCAGGCCCACCACCTCTCCTCCCTGAGCTTGCTTCCCTCCCTCTCAAACCTGTTACCATTGAGTCGATCCCAACTCACAGTGACCCTATAGGACAGGATAGAACTGTCCCACAGCGTTTCCAAGGGGTGGCTGGTGGATTCAATCTGCCTTTTCGTTAGCAGCTGAACGCTTAACCCCTGGGCCACATGGGTAACATGTGATGATCTCTCTCACTCTGGGAAGTTAAACAATGTAGGTGGGGCATCTAGTAGAGCTACATATAGTAGGTGACCAATAGATAGTGTCTCCTCTAAAAACAAAAACCAAAAACAGTTACCATGCAGTTGATCTCAACTCATGGCGCCTCCATGCGTTCAGAGGGGAACTGTACTTTATAGGGTTTTCAGTGGCTCATTTTTTTGAAAGTACATCGCCAGGCCTTTCTTCTGAGGCACTTCTAGGTGGACTCAGTCTTTGGGTTAACAGCTGAGTGTGTTAACCTTTTGCACTGCCTGGGACTCCAGCAGTGAATGTAATGCTGCAGGTGTCTTGGTGGCTCCTGCCTGGTCTAGTGGGTCTGGACATCTCCAGTGGGGTCAACAGGAGATAGAAAACCAGACCCACTTAAAGGGCACCGTGCACGGCACTGGGGATTTTAACTCGGAAATAAGGGAATTTGACTAAATGTATGAACAGCATGAGCTAAAGTTATCCTTTGTTGCTGTTGTTAGGTGGCCTCGAGTTGGTTCCAACTCATAGCGACCCTGTTTACAACAGAACAAAACAGTGCCTGGTCCTGCGCCATCCTCACAATTGTTGTTATGCTTGAGCCCATTGTTGCAGCTGCTGTATCCGTCCCTCTCGTTGAGGGTCTTCTTCCCTTTCGCCAACCCTCTACTGATGTCCTTCTCCAGGGGCTGATCCCTCCTGACAACATGTCCAAAGGATGTAAGCTGTAGTCTCAACATCCTTGCTTCTAAGGAGCACTCTGGTTGTATTTCTTCCAAGACAGATTTGTTTATTCTTTTGGCAGTCCATGCGATATTCCATACTCTTTGCCAACACAATTCAAAGGTGTCAATTCTTCTTCGATTGTCCGTATTCATCGTTCAGCTCTCACAGGCACATGAGGCGATTGAAAACACCATGGCTTGGGTCAGGCGCACCTTAGTCTTCAAGGTGACATCTTCGCTTTTCAACACTTGAAAGAGGTCTTTTGCAGCAGATTGGCCCAATGCAATGCATCTTTTGATTTCTTGACTGCTGGGTGTTGATTGAGGATCCAAGTAAAATGAAATCCTTGACAAGGTCAATCTTTTCTCCATTTATCATGACGTTGCTTATTGGTCCAGTTGTGAGGATTTTTTATTTCTTTGTGTTGAAAGTGGTCCTTTACATTGCTAAGTTTCCCTGGGCTGCTCACATGCTTGGGGAAGTTTCCGTGTCAGGAATGTACAATGCCCCAACAGGCATTTGAAGTTCTTGAAAACAAACGATAACAACAAAACACGAAAACTATTATTTTTATAAACGCGATTTAAAAGGCTTCGTTGATTAGGCTTGTGCGCTGGGCTAATCACTTACAGGAGTTTAATGGGTTCATTTTGAGCATCTCAGACACTAATCAAAGGCACACAAAATCGTTTTCTTACTCAACGATCTCCACCTTTATAAATAATATCAGGAGATTTGTAAATCAAACTTAAAAGCCTAAGGGAAATTGGCTTTTGAATATGTAGCATTAAGGTTAACTTTAATAGACTTTGTATTAATTTAAAATCCAATGACATTAAAAACTGCCCTCCCTGCCTGGACAATCTTCTGTCGGGCATCCGAGGACTCTGTCCCCTGTCAAGGTGGGTGCTGAGCATGAGGACATTTGCTGGGTGGGGGGTGGGCAGAGCTTCTTGTGTGGAAAGGTTGTTCCAGCCCAGACTGGAGAGTCGGAGGGGAGCGGAGAGGGAAAAGCATCCTGGGCAGAGGGAACAGCAAGTGCAGGCAACCCTGAGTGAGTGGCTGGAGCAGAGTGGGAGGGGCAGGGGGAAGAGAAGCTGGAAGGTGGGGTAAGGGCACCATGCAGGGTCCCCTGAGTGGGGTGGGGGCTCTGTCCTTGGTTCTGAGGGCCACGGGAGCTCTCGGGGCTGGACAGGTGGGACCCCTCATGTATGTGGGGAGCTCTCAGATGAACCCCCTTCTTGCCAGTGGGGGGCTGGCCAATGCCCCCCCTCCTCCAGCCCACCCACCTGGGAGGGGCTTCTCCCTCCTTGGAAGGTCAGCCTCTTCTGACTCCTGTGCTGGCCTCAGTGAGGGCAGGGGTGAGGCCAACGCCCTGGAGCCCTAGGCCTGCACAGAGAAGCCACTCAGCAGGGCTTGTTCAGGGTGAAATGGCCGGTCCATTCTCCCAGGAGTGGCCCATTCTCATTGGCACTGGTGACCCCACACCAAGGGGATGTGGTGTGGTGGACATCATTAGGGAGGGTCCCTGCCCCCAGGGAAGACCCCATGACTGGGGCGGGGAATGTGTGGGACCAGAGTTGCTGGAGAGAGGGTGCTACCTCCGAGCCAGCCCTGACTGATGTGGGGCGGGGGGACATGGACTGAGGGTGGGCCCCTGAAGATCACCCCTGTCCAGCCCTGGGTGAGTGTCCACAGTCTCACCCACAAGGTTTGTGCTCTGGTCCCTGGGCTGGGTGCCCCCGAGCATCTAGTGCATGGCCGCCTCCATGCCCAGTGCATCTGCCAAAGGATTGAATGAATGTGTGAGTGAGTGAGTGAGTGAGTGAGTGAGTACATCAGTGAGTGCATGAGTGAGTGAATGGGTGGGTGAGTGAGTGAGTGAGTGCATGAGTGAGTGAGTGAGTGAGTACGTGAGTGAGTGAGTACATGAGTGAGTGAGTGAGTGGATGAGTGAGTGAGTACATGAGTGAGTGCATGAGTGAGTGAGTGAGTGAATACATGAGTGAGTGAGTGGGTGGGTGAGTGAGTGAGTACATGAGTGAGTATGTGAGTGAGTGAGTACATGAGTGAGTGAGTGAGTGGATGAGTGAGTGAGTGAGTACATGAGTGAGTGCATGAGTGAGTGAGTGAGTGAGTGAGTACATGAGTGAGTGAGTACATGAGTGAGTGAGTGAGTGGATGAGTGAGTGAGTACATGAGTGAGTGCATGAGTGAGTACGTGAGTGAGTGAGTACATGAGTGAGTGAGTGAGTGGATGAGTGAGTGAGTACATGAGTGGTGCATGAGTGAGTGAGTGAGTGAGTGGGTGAGTGAGTGGGTGAGTGGGTGAGTGAGTGAGTGAGTGCATGAGTGAGTGAGTGAGTGAGTGAGTGAGTGCATGAGTGAGTGAGTGAGTGCATGAGTGAGTGAGTGAGTGGGTGAGTGAGTGAGTGAGTGAGTGAAAACAGACAGAGTGAGGGCTGCCCCTGCTGTCAGGAGTGACTGACTGTTGGAGGCCAGCCCTGTGCCTGGCTGGCCCGGAGCCGGGGCACAGCCAATGCTCCCCTTCTCTGCCTCGCCTAATGTGCCACAGCTGCTCAGCCCCACAGCCACAGAGGACAAGACAGGTGGGTCCTCCCCACGCCTCCATGCCCTGCCCCAGATGGTCAGTGCCCCCTATGGGCCCTAGGGGACCCTGTTCCCTAGCCTTGCTGCAGCTCGGGCACATGGCCACTGTTCCTCTTGGACCAGGGTCCCCTGGCTGTCCAGCTGCAAGGCCCCTCTTCCCAGTGGCCTCTCTGGCAGACAGCAGGGACCACAATGCAGTGGGGACCTTGACTCGTGGGGCCTGGCTGCCCCCTGCCTGCTGTGGCAGCCTTTTATGCAGCATCCCTGGTGGTTGGGAAGGGCCCCAGGAAAGGGGGTCCTGGAAGCCCCATCGGTCAGCCACCGATTGGCAAGTCCAAACAGCGTGTGGGCTCAGAGCGTGGCCCTGGGGTTGAGGCATGGTCTGCCTCCAAGCTGCCCCGTCTGCCGGAGTGGCCAGGCGGTTTTGAGGGCTGAACGAGACACTGAGTGCAGATCTAAGTCCCTCGTCTGACAGGAGGACAGCCATCAGCGATGGTCATCTTGCCACAAGTGTGCTAGCTCGCCTGTGTCCCACCTCCACCAGGTGCTCAGCAGGCTCTGTGTTCATGCTGTAGCTGGACGAGTCTGTCTCTCCTACGGCCCACTCATCTCCCAGCGCTCTCAAAGCCTCCATGAAAGGGAGACCCGATCCACAGCCACCCTATGTGTGTCAGGGTAGAACGGTGCTCCATAGGGTTCTCAAGGGCTGATTTTTCGCAAGTAGATCTCCAGGTCTTTCTTCTGAGGCCTCTGGGTTGGACTTGAACTTCCAACGTTCCAGTCACTGGCCGAGTGTGTTAACCGTTTGCATCACACAGGGACTCTGAAGAAAGAACAGGATCAGAGAAATGATAACCCTGATCCCTGGCACTGGGGAAACCTCCAGAATTCCTATAACAAAGTCTGGGCCCCTATGGAAGAAGGAATTTGACACCCAGGAGCCCCACCCGCTGAGCCAGGGTCTCTCCACCTTGGCGCTGCTGATATCCCAAGCCAGACAGCGTGTGCTGTGGGCATCGGGGGTGTTCGGCAGCATCCTGACCTCCACCACTTGATGCAGGCAGTGTCCCGGGTTTTGACGGAAGGCATTGCCCCATGTCTCCTGGGGAGCAAAGTCACCTCCGAAGACAAGCACTGCTTTAAAAAGTGCACAGGCTGTGGGCATCTGGTCAAGAAGCCAATGTTCTGGAAGGGGCGCTCACTCAAGCACACAGCTGCCGGCAGAAGAGTCCCTCCACGTGGGGCCAAAGACACGGTGGGAGGTCGGGGGTCTGCATGTCCTGTGGCTGCCGTGACAGAACACCACAAAGTGGGGGGCTTAGGACTACTACAGTGGATTGTCTCACAGCTGTGGAGGCCGTGGTCCAAACTAGAGGCGTCACCTGGCCGCACTCTGTCAGCTCTGGGGAAAGAAACCCCTCTTCTCCTCCAGCTGCTGTAGCCCGTCTGTCTCTGGCATTCTTCGGCTCGCAGACGGACCCCCACACAGCATCTTCTGCCTGTGTGGCTCAGTTTCCACGTCGGCTCTCCCATTTTATAAGACACACTCAGAAGGGCCAAGGACCCACTCTACTCTGGAGTGACCTCGTTAATTTAACAGGTAGCATCTGCAAAGAAAAATCCTATTTCCAAACAAGGTCACGTTCACAGACACAGGGGTTAGGATTTCAACCTATCTTTTCAGGAGACACCATCAATCCATAACAACAGGGGAAGAGTAAGGTGGCATTTGGCACAGCCTAAAGGTGGCAAGACTACATCTCACGTACTTCGGACACGGAGGGACCAGTCCCTGCAGAAGGATGCCATGCTTGGTAAAGTGGAGGGTCACTGAAAAAGAAGACGACAGGCAAGGAGATGGGTGGACACAGGGCTGCAATAGTGGGCTCAAGCGTAACAAGGATCGTGAGGATGGCGCAGGACTGGGCAGGGTTTCGTTCTGTTGGACATGGGGTCGCTATGAGTTGGAACTGACTCTACACACCTAACAACAAAAGAATTGTTTGAAAGACAAGCTAGGTGGCCCCAGACGGGGGACGGGGACCCTAGGGGAGCAGAGACCCCCCTCCACCTGAGACTAGTGCCTGGCCTTGTGCCCTCTTGTTTGAAGGTGGGTGGGTGCTCATGGGTGGGGCAGCCTCCGGGGTTCTGGCCTCGGCCTCCTTTCAGACAGCTGCTCCCTAGCTGAGCATCGATCCCTGTTTCCTTGAGAACACATTATCTTCACGCGGCCTTGTGTTAATGTGCACGGCCTCATTTCCGTGTCCCAGCTGCACCAAAGCCCAGCTCATTCTCCCCCAACCCATTGGGAAGGCGCTCATCTGGGGAAGGGGTCATGTCTCCAAAGTGCTCAGAAGTGTCCAATGGCTCTCTGGGGGCGCCAGCTTCCCTGCTAAGTGTCGCATGGGTCCCCAGCGTGCCAGCAACAAGTCTGCCAAAACGCCCTGTGAGGCCCCAGGCCGCCAACCTCTAAAGTGCCAGAATCTCAGCTGGGAGGGGCCATGGGTTTGACTCCCGGCACAGGGCCAGCTGTGGCCTTGGTCTCGGCCGCACTGCTGAGGCCTCCCGCCCCCAACCATCTGCGAGTCAAACGCGGACTCCCTCTGGCCTCGGCACCCCCTCATGTCCTTGTCCACGGCCCTCCAAGCCCCAGCAGCCTCCTCGAAACTGCTCTTCTCCCCATCCAGAGATTTGCCTAGAACATTCTGACCAGGTCTATTGTGCTCATGGCCCACGCTGGTGCATTTGTGGTCAGTGGCTGTTGGGTCTATTTCGACTAATGACACCCCAAAGCGTGCGGAGTGGAACTGTTCATAGAGTTTTCAAGGCTGTGACTCTTTAGAAGCAGATGGCCGGGCCCTTCTTCTGAGGCACCTGTGAGTGGATCTGAACCACCAATCTTTTAGCTAAGTAGTTAAGTGCTTAACCATTTGCACCACCCAGCTGCCTCCACCCAGGTCTCTAAACGGCCGCTTCTCCTTGTCATTCAGGGCTCACCTAGGCTCACTGAGATCACCCACCCTCTTCCGCATCACGCCACGTGAGAAAACGGCAGTATTTGTGCCGAGTAAGCCTGAGTGACGTGGGGGCCTGGTGAAAAAGGCATTACGTGATCCCGTACAATGACATGATTACGGTGAGGGAACAGATAGTTACACGGGCTAGATTTGTATAAAACTTCCAAGCAACTTTCTATATTTTAACAAAACTTGCTCTTGCAACATTTAACGAGAAACTTGGGCTGTTTTTAGATTGCATTTTATGCACTGAATGGTAAGGAGTAATTCCCCATCACAACTTTTAAACCGTTGTTTTCGAACTCTTGACTGTCACTGCTGATGAGAGTTTGTTCACATGAACTTGGGAAATTTTAAAGCAAGCTTGGCGACCACCTGAAGTGTGTAGAGACCGCAGCTCATTAGCGGTCACCAGGGGTGGGGGGGAGGCGGAAGGGGAAGCCATGGTGTAGAGGGGGCTGGATTTCTGTTAAGGTCACAAAAATTTTTGGCAGTGGATAGTGGGGGGTGTTCGCACAACTTGAACATAACTAATGGCACTGAATTGTACACGTAAAAAAGTTGAAATGGCCCAATATTTTATGTATCCATATACTCACATAATAAAAACATGTACAGCAGTTGGCACTCCATTTAGACTGTCACACGCTTTCTTTTTATCTTGTTGCCATGGATCGAATTGTGTCCCCAAAAAACATGTATTGTAAATCCTAACCCCTATACCTGTGGATGGAATCCCATTTGGGAATAGGATTTCCTTTGTTATGTGAAGGACGACCTATCAGAGAAGGATGTCTCTTAAGCCAATCACTCAGTGACATCACTAGAGGAGTGTGGGAGTGTGAACCGAACCCGGTGACGCTGTCAGAGGGGCTGACACCGAAATGACGGTCTATAAAATTTTTGTGCAGTGTTTCAGCAGAGATTTATTATTTTTTATAAAAATAATCTTGTAGTCAGTTATAACAACAAAAACTTTTTTTTGTAAGCCCAGCTTACATGTGTCCATATAGCTGCAAGGCTAAGACTCTATGCTAATTTACTTTTTGAACGTTCTAATGGGTTCTCATCAGAGCTGTCCGTATCGCCCAATTACAGTGATACTTCGAATCACGTGGTTTCATCTGCACGTGCTACAAGCATGCGCTGTTATTTTCGTTGCTGTTGGTGTTTTACAGTTGCTGATTTTGTCAAATTTTCTGGTGTTTTAGTTACAACATTGTCTTGAAAGAAGTACAGCCAGAACACTCCTTAGAAGCAAGGATGTCAAGACTTAGTTTCACGTACTTTGGACATGTTATCAGGAGGGATCAGTCCCTGGAGAAGGACATCATGCTTGGTAAAGTAGAGGGTCAGCGAAATAGAGGAAGACCCTTAACGAGATGGACTGACACAGTGGCTGCAACAATGGGCTCAAGCGTAGCAATGATGGTGAGGATGGCGCAGGACCGGGCAGGGTTTCGTTCTGTTGTACGTGGGTCGCTAAGAGCCGGAACCAACTCCAGGGCACCTGACAACAACAACAGAAGTTACAATATTGTGGTAATCAGTATTTGTGAACCTATATCAATAACTTGTCTGAGAATGAAGCAGTAATTAAAGAAAAGAAGGAGCGATATATGGGAATTACTACTTACAAGTAACAGTAGTATAAAAAACATTACTAAGGATTCTGCATGGTCTGGTGGTCTGGTAAAGGAGGAGGTCCATGGGGGGGAGGTGACTCCATGAGTGATGTTGCTGTAGTCACTTCTGAGATTTAAAAGAAGAGATTAGTCACAGAAGCAAGGAAGCACAGATGGGGGAAGATAGATGCCACATAAAGATTGCCAAGGAACCCAGGAACACAATCTGAAAAGAGACAAGGACCTTCCCCCAGAGCGGACAGAGAGAGAAACTTCCCCTAGAGCTGGCGCCCTGAATTCGGACTTCTAGACTCCCAAACTGTGAGGAAATCAATGTCTGTTTGTTAAAGCCACACGCGTGCGGTATTTCTGCTACAGCAGCACTAGATGACCAAGACAATCGCTGACAAATGTCATCCGACCATGTCCTGTGATGGTGCAAGCAGATTTGGGATGCTGTCCATTTTCTCACCTCAAGTATTTCTCCTGACGCATCTCTGATCTATGGGATGCTCAGGTGTGGTCAGCGCAGCAGCCTGTGGCTTGGATGCTCACAAGTGAGCCTGGAGCTCTGTCCTCAGGAGCCAGCAGCCTCCCATCCCACCCCACCCCACCCGCGACAAGGGCCCCTGGAGCCATCTTCCTGCACAGCCCTGGGCCTGGGTCCCAATGATGCTGGCATGCTCTGTGGCTGTGGGTCCTTGGCCGGGAGGTGGAGCCCCCACATGCTCACAGCACATGCCCTTGAGCTTGGGGGCAGTTGTCGGCCTTGGTGGTTGCCAGTGATGGGGCACAGGGCTCAGCGTCTGACCCCTCCTCTCAGGCCCTGTCCAAGGAGCCACTGCCCAGATCGCCCTTCCCGCCAGGACCCCCAGCCCCTGCCCAGGGACAGGAGACCAGTGTGTCATGGCCCACCCTCCTCAGTGACCCCACCCCAAGCAGTTCAGGCGCCTGACGCACAGCTGGGTGCTCTCCTGTCACTGTCGCAGGTCAGCGTCCCCACGAAGGTCCTCATTTTCCATTTGTGTCCTGTCCCCCTCTAGAGAGAACCCTCAGAAAGGGCTTGGCCGCTCCCCGCTGTCTCAAGGCCTGGGGTAGAGTTGACATCTGTGGTGCTTGGTGAATACCTGTTCATTAATTAGTGAGTGCCCAGGGCAGCCTGGCCCACTCCCCACCACCCCTGACCCCAGGGCAGAGTGGGGCCCAGGGTCCCCTGACCTTGGCACAAGCAGCCCTGGTCCTGTCCCAGCCCCACAGTGCACCTATCCTTTCCCGCAAACAGCCGGACCACCTGGCTCCTTAGTGAGGGACACTGGAGGACCCCGTGAGGGACTAGAGACCCCTGCCCCGGTGGAGCTTCCTTCAGGTGGGTGTTAAGGTCCCTTCTAATCCTAAACCAGGTGCCGCTGAGTGGACTCTGACGCATGGCAACCCCATGTGTGAGAGCGGAACTGGGCTCCACAGGGTTTTCAGGCTGATTTTTCCAAAGTAGATCACCAGGCCTTTCTTCCAAGGCACCTCTGCATGGACTCGAATGACCAACCTTTCAGTTAGCAGCTGAGCACTTACTTTATCATTTGCACCACCTAGGGTCTCCCTTTCAATCCAACCGTCCAGAAATTTGAAAATGACATTTCAATGGCTGCGACCGACTGTTTCTGCTGCCAAGATAAGAAGTTTCAGGGTGAAGAGCAGGGTGGGGGGTTCAGCATGAGGCCGTTAACTCAGAGGGAGGAATGGGGCCAGTAACGGGACCAAAGAGTGGGGGATGAAGATGCCAGCTCCCACGGACCCAGGGCTTGGCTCTCAGCCTCTTCACCCCCAGCTTCTCCTGTCCCTGCAGCAGCTGCCACGTGGCACACCTGCGCACAGCTTTGCCCTGCTCCCCTGGCCAGGCACGGGCTGCTCACGCACTGCCTGGGGCAGGGTGGGGTGGGGGCAGAGAGGGGCTGCAGGGAGGTGGTTCCTCCCAGCCCAAGTGCGGTTCTAGGACCTGTTCTGAGGGACAGTGGTGAGCCTAGCCATTGTGGGGTGCAGACTGACGGATGGGGTTGAGCAGCTGAGAGTGGGAAGCTCTCGGCAGATGTCGGATTTGGCCCCGTTGACGGGGTTGGAAAGGAGGCCACACAGGCTCTGGGACAGCAGCAGCTGTGTCGACACTGTAGGCCGGTGTTGCTGACAGCGGGGAGATGTGAGTCCTCCCCGCGATGCCCTGCTAGGACTCGGCACTCACAGATCCCCATGCACAGAGATTTCCCGGGGCTCCCGGCCCCTCCCTTGGGGGGCCTCCTTCCTTCTCACTATATATAGGCTGGATTGCCTTCTCCCAAAAAATAGGTTCAAGTCCTAACCCTTATACCGGTGAGGGTGAACCTGTTTGGAAACAGGGTCTTTACAGGTGTGATCTGCTAGGTTCATATGAAGTCACGCTGGAGCAGGGTGGGTCCTAATGAGTTGTGGTTGTTGGGTGCCATCGAGTTTATTCCAACTTGTAGTGACCCCATGGGACAGAGTAGAACCATTCCATAGGGTTTTCTAGGCTGTAATCTTTACGGAAGCCGATTGCCAGGTCTTTCTCCTGCACAGCCACTGAGTGGGTTTGAACTGCCAACCTTTCAGTTAGCAGCCGAGTACTTAACCATTGTGCTTCCAGGGCTCCTTCCTATGTGAGTGGCACCCTCATAAAAGAGGAGAAGAGACCCAGAGACAGGCAGACATGTAGAGGAGATGGCCCAGTGATGACGGAGACAGAGATGGAGTGACGTGGCCACAAGCCCTGGACTGCTGGCAATGGTCAGATGCTGGAAGAGATAAGGAAGGAGCGTCCACTGGACACTCCGGAGGAGCACGGCCCTACCTGGGACCTGATTTCACCCAGTGACACTGATTTTTCACCCCAGCCTCCAGTGCTGGGGGAGACCACATTTCTGGGGTTTTGAGCTGTCCACTTTGGGCCCCCACCTTTACTGTCAGAGGGGTCGGGTCCTTCCCTCCCTTCTCTCCACCTGCCCGCTCTCCTGTCTGCCCAGGGAGAGGCTGTGGTGGGGTCCAGGGAGCCCCTAAGCCTGAGGCTGTTGCTGTGAGTGTTGCTGACCCCAGGGCTTCTGCAACCAGGCACAGGGAGAGAGCAGCAGGGACCAGGATGGTGGTCCCAGTCCTCAGTGGTCTCAGGCTTTTTCATGATAGAAAGGGGAGTTTTGGGCTGACACGGAGCCCCTGGACATACTCTGCTGCCAACTGAAAGGTTGGCGGTTCGTGTCCACTCAGAGGCGCCTCAGAAGAAAGGCCTGGTGATCTACTTCTAAAAAAATTAGCCATTGAAAAGCCTATGGAGCACAGTTCTACTCTGACACACATGAGTTGGGTCACCATGAGTTGGGGTAACTGGTTGGCTTACATACAGGGAAGCTGGATCTAGAGCAGACCCCTGACTGGATTGAAACCAGGGCCCTCATATCTGACAGCCAGAGGGCCTCATTCTCTTGGACTCTTCTAAATGACAGAGGAGGTGGCCACCAGGTTCTCCTGGTCATACCTGACAGCTCATAAGCCACAGAAAGGAGACTCCTCTCTTCCCAGTGCCTGCATGTAAAATCCCACAGAAGGCTTCTGATGGGCCCAGCCGGGTCATGTGGCCTCTCTTCCAGGGTCTTGGGAAGAGTGATTGACAGCCCAGTGGAACCAGTCAGAGAGGAAGAGGGGCAGTTCCCAAAGGCCAGCAGGCATTTTCACCACAAAGAAGAGGAGGGAGGGGTCTGGGTCAGGTTGACACAGATGGTCTGGGCACCGGGGCGTCCGAGAGTGGGCTTGGCCAATAAGAGTCACAGCAAGGTGTTATGGATGGAATTGTGTCCCCAAAAAGAAAAGTGGAAGTTCTGACGCCTGTACCGTAAGCCTGTTTCGAAATAGGTGTTTGTCTCAGTCTCTGAGAGCTGCTGTAACACAAATACCAGAAGTGGGTGAATTTAAAGAACAGACATTTATTCTCTCACAGTTTAGGAGGCTAGGAGTCTGAATTCAGGGTCCCAGCTCTCAGGGAAGTCTCTCTGTCTCTGTCAGCTCTGGGGGAAGGTCCTTGTCTCTTTCAGCCTCCGTAGCCCCGGCGTTCCTTGATTCTTGGTGATCTTCATGAGCATCTGTCTTCCCTGTTTGTGCTCACTTCTGTGTCTAATAGGCTCTTTTTATATCTTAGTCATGATGAACGGAGAAAAGATTGAAGTTGTCAAGGATTTCATTTTACTTGGGTCCTCAATCAACACCCATGGAAGCAGCAGTCAAGAAATTAGACAACACATTGCATTGGGCAAATCTGCTGCAAAAGACCTCTTTAAAGTGTTGAAAAGCAAAGATGTCACTTTAAGGACTAAGGTGTACCTGTGCCAAGCCATGGTGTTTTCAATCGCCTCATATGCACACTGAAGCTGGACAATGAATAAGGAAGATCGAAGAACTGATGCCTTTGAATTATGGTGTTGGCAAAGAATATTGAATACACCATGGATTGCCAAAAGAAGGAAAAAATCTGTCTTGGAAGAAGTACAGCCAGAATGCTCCTTAGAAGCGAGGATGGCGAGACTTCATCTCACGTACTTTGGACATGGTATCTGGAGGGACCAGCCCTGGAGAAGGACTTCATGCTTGGTAAAATATATGGTCAGCAAAAGAGAGGAAGACCCTCAATGAGATGGACTGACACAGTGGCTGCAACAATGGGCTCACGAGTGGCAAAGATTGTGAGGATGGCGCAGGACTGGGCTGTATTTTCTTCTGTTGTACACAGGGTTGCTATGAGTTGGAACTGACTAGACAACACTGAACAACAACAACATACTTCAGAAGAGGTTAGGTTTAGGATCCACCCTACACCAGTAAGGCCTCATTAACATAACAGTTAAAACCCTATTCCCAAATGAGATCACATCCACAGGTATAGGGGTTAGGACTCTGTCATGGATTGAACTGGGTCCCCCCAAAATACATGTCAGCTTAGCTAGACCATGATTCCCAGTATTGTGTGGTTGTCCACCATTTTGTGATCTGATGTGATTTTCCTATGTGTTGTGAATCCTAATCTCTGCCTGTGTTTAAGGAGGCAAGATTAGGTTATATTAAAGAGGATTAGGATGGGATGCAACACCCTTACTCACGTCATAGCCCTGATCTGAAGTAAGGAAAGTTTCCCTGGGATGTGACCTACATCACCTTTTATCTTACAAGAGCTAAAAAGAGAGAATTGAGCAGAGAGGAGGGGGACCTCATTACCACAAGCAAGATGAGCCAGGAGCAGAGACCTGGGGTCCCTGTGCTGAGAAGCTCCTAGACCAGGGGAAGATTAATGACAAGGACCTTCCTTTAGAGCCGACAGAGAAAGAAAGCTTTCCCCTGGAGCTGGTGCCCTGAATTCAGACTTCGAGCTTCCTAGACTGTGAGAGAACAAACTTTTGTGTCACAGCAGCAACGGTTGTCGGGGCGGGAGAGACAAAAACCAGTGCCACAACTCTTACAGAGAAATGGGGCCAGGAGGGTCACTCTGAGGAGTTGAACCCCGGCTTCAGTCCCAGGAGTGTATTTTATAGTCAGTACAGCAAGCAGTGAAGCAAGTAACAGAACAATGGGCTTTGGGTGAGTAATAATAAGTTTCCGGCAAGGGAGAAGGAATTCAGGTAAACAAGCCAATCAGTAGCAGGACAATACGTTTGGGAAAACAAGTCGTGCCTAATCTCTTTCTCATGGCTGACAAGTCTCCAACATGTCATATACAGCATAGAGGCCTGTGGGGGCTGCAGTTGTCAATAGTGCAGCCATGTTTAAATGGCATGTATCCCCACATTTCTCCCCTTCTGTTTAGTTAATGGAATAAGAATCAAGAGGGTTTCCACTGGTCCAACAAGTGTCCGGTAGGACAAAGTAAAATTTTCTCTACGAGATAAAATCCAAGATTATCTCAGCTACTGTCTCCACACCTCAGGGCCTGGCGTCTTAGTGAGTCCTTGTGAGCCCAGCTTCAGCTGGGGCACACTCCATATGTTTAAGGAGGAGAAGTAGCATAGCTATGAATAACACCTGGACTTAGTTGCCTAGATGGCAGCCATAGCAGGCTCTTTAAACTCACGGTGCTGGTTTTCCACCAGATACCGTCTGGTTTTTCACCAGGTTACTAAGTAAGAGCGATGCTCTTATCAATTGCATAGCCGGAGTGAGCGGACTCAATGTGCCTTTTAGGTGTGTATGGCAATAGAGGATGATCTTATAAAGATACTATAATCCTTTGTACTGACAATACCCTTATTGTTGGACCAATGGGTTTCCTCTAACTCTCATTTTGTAAGTTACACACTATCTTTTAACATTCACTAAGATTGTTATTCTTAAAGGCTCAAAGATTTATAAAGGCTCAAAGATTCATTAACAATCAAACAAGCGATGATTTACACAGCTTCACTGTTACTTGGAAGGGAATCACTAAGAAGGGCAATTTACACATCATAATAAATGTTCATTAGGAAATTAATTACACATCATAACCAATTTAACAATCAAACAAACACTGATTTACACAAATTCACTATCAATTGGAAAGGAATCATCTAACTTAGAAATCTATCTATACAGAAGTATCTAACTAGGAGAAGCAGAAAATATAGAGGAATTTACACATAACAAATTTTCATTGAGAACTTACTGATTAACAAAAAGATAATATAGGATGACTATTGAGAATAGATTGTCACAAGGGAAACCATAGCTAGAAACAGGTTCTCAGGTGTAAGTGGGGCACCTGTAGTTGAGAGGATATGCTCAGCTTTGGAGGAAAGGGCTTTCAGACCTCCCCACGTTACCGGTATTGCAGAGCTCTGTTGTTCATTCTCCTTCCCCAGGGGAGGGGGTGATGGTGTCAGTTGTCGCTCTGGAATTAGAGCGACTGGCCAGCGGAAGGGTGGTAGCTGTCGCTGGGTCATGATATGGTTTTACTAGTCAAGCGGGAATCCAAAGTGGGCCTGTAGGAGACAAAACAGCTGCATACCCTCGCCCCCAGGTTAATAATTCTACAGGTCCTTGCGAGACGGAGGGATTTTGAAGATCTTTATAGAGGACCTGTGGGCGAGGTCGGGTGTCAGAGGGGATAAAATGTCGTTCTGCAGCAGTACGACCATCTTTGGCAACCGATAAAAAGTTAAAGGTAAAGAGAGCTTTGGAAAGTCTTTCATTCTGGTCACGTACTCTAGACCCATCATCTCCCCCCTTTTGTTTATTTAAGAGCTGTTTGAGAGTATGATGGGCACGTTCAGTTATGGCTTGCCCTTGAGGGTTATAAGGAATGCCAGTGGTATGAAGAGTATTCCAAGTGGCACAAAATTGTTGAAATTTAGCAGAAGTATATGTAGGACCATTATCAGTTTTAAGGGCTTGGGGACGTCCCATAGTTGCAATGGCTTGGGTGAAATGAAGACAGGCATGAGTAGGACGTTCCCCAGAAAGGGCTGTAGCATAAAGAAACCCAGAACATGTATCTATGGACACATGGAGATATTTAAGTTTCCCAAAGGGAGGATAGTGTGTTACATCCATTTGCCACAATTGATTGGCTACTAGACCACATGGGTTGACGCCAGCAGCAAAGGACGCGGGAGAAAAGCTTTGGCAGTCAGAACAGGTGCGAACAATTTGTTGTGCTTCAGAAAGAGAGATAGAAAATTGTTTTTGAAGTCCCCGTGCATTTTTGATGAAAGAAATTATGAGAGGTTTGTGCATCAGAAAAGGCAGAGCCAGCAAGTAAATCAGTGCTAGAATTGCCGTCAGAAAGAGACTCCAGCAAGGGTGTATGGGAATGCACATGTACCACAAAAAAGGGAGGATTACGGCTATTAAGCAGGGTTTGGAGCCTTTTAAATAAAGTAAATAACTCATAATCAGGACTAAATTGAAGAGTGACATCACTAATATGTTGAATGGTGTGAACAATGTAAGCAGAATCAGTGACTAAATTGAAAGGCATAGATTTAAAAATTTCAAAGGCAGCAACAGCTGCCGACAACTTGGCGTGCTGTGTAGTGGAGGATTTTTGTGTAATAAAATGCTGCCAGGCACCGTCCATCTGCCACGTGACTGCCCCCTTTCCAGTTTTTCCTGATCCGTCTATAAAGGCGGTAGGGGTGTTAGCAAGAGGGGAAGGAGAGAGCATAGTAGAAGATTGTAAAGGAAGAAGCTGCAGGGTAGAGAGTGGCCTTGAAGTGGGATAAGAGTAAATTATTTGCCCAGTAAAATCATCCAAAGCTATTTGGAGCTCTTCAGAATTAAGAAGAGCATGGTCAAAAGCTGTTTTCATTACCCCAAAGTATATAAAATGAGGGTCAGAACCCAAGAGCTGTTGAGTGCGGGTGCGTCCTTGCATTAATAAGTTAATGCGCTGAGAGAAACGTGTAAACAACTGTTGCGGAGGGCAATAAGGAAGAAAAAGCCACTCAAGTGCTCCGAAATTGGAGTAAACTGACAGAGCACGCCTGTAAGACTATGAGGAGTATTTAATAGGAGAAGGTAAATGGGATGATTTATCTGTAAACGAGTCAAAAATTTTTCTTTAATGGCTTGGTTAATAAGTATTAATTCATGGTGTGCTCGGGGAGTGTCCTCATAGAAGTTACAGCAGGGTCACCCTTAAGGGTCTCAAATAAGTGGGTCAGTTGAGAGGTTGTTATGCCAAGTGAAGGTCGCAGCCAATTAATATGACCAAGGATCTTTTGGAGGTCATTTAGAGTTAAGGCCTTGGAAATTATAATTTCTGGTGTTTTAGGGCGAACGATATGGGTGTCAACATAGTATCCCAGATACTGCCACGGAGTGAAAGACTGAACTTTTTCAGGGGCTACTTGTAAGCCAAAACCTTGTAACGCAAGTTAAACAGAGACAAGAAGTGAATCAAGTTGTTCTGGTTTGGGATGGGCTAGGAGAATGTAGTCCATATAATGATATATAAGACATGAGGGAAAGGCTCTTTGGACTGGCTTAAGAGCTTTATCAGCATAATATTGACAGATAGTTGGACTATTGATCATGCCCTGTGGGAGAACAGTCCACTCAAAATGCTGCATAGGATGACAATTACTCACAGAAGGAACTGAGGAGGCAAATTTAGCACAGTCATCAGGATGGAGAGGGATAGTAAAAAAAAAAATCTTTAAGATCAATAATAATAATATGATATGTTTGAGGAATACAGGCCTGATTGGGAATTCCTGGTTGGAGAGGTCCCATAGGGACAAGGTGTTGATTAACAGCCTGTAAGTCATGAAGGAGCCTCCATTTTCTGGATTTTTTGGGGACACAGAAAATAGGCGTATTCCAAGGGCTGCAGGAAGGCCAGGTGTGTCCGGCCTCTAACTGTTCCTGGACAAGTTTTTTAAGGTGTTTTAATTTTTCTTCTTTAATGGGCCACTGCTCAACCCAAACAGGAGGGCCAGGTATCCAGGTTAATTTTAGCAGAGCTTCTGTTTGAGCAGTGGCCCCTATGAAAAATCCTGAGGGGTGCCAATTTGAGCATTCCACTGGGAGAGTAAATCTCATCCCCATAATATAGTAGGTAAAGGAAGGATAAAGGGACAGATAGAAGTGGGCTGTCCATCAGGGGTATAGCAAGCAATGGGAAGTGTACTTTGAAAAGGACACTGTGCTCCTCCAACTCCTGTGAGGGTTTCAGCGGTTTGCTTCTTGGGCCAAGAAGAGGGCCAGGAATCAGAGGAGAGGATAGTTACATCTGCCCCAGAATCCACGAGCCCTTTAAACATGCGCTCATTGATCTGAACAGTAAGGTATGGTCGGGAAGATGGTAACTTAGCAACCCAAAAAGCGTCAGTACTGCCAAAACCCCCAGCCCGTCTTGGGGTAGTGTGAGTGGAGGGGACTACAAAGGGAAGTAAAATTAGCTGTGCTATCTTATCAGAGGGAGTAATGTTCCAATAAGAGAGACTGGAAACCATAATTTTAATTTGACCTTCATAATGGGAGTCTATTACACCAGGATGAACAGTTAGACCTTGAGATGTAATACTAGAGTGACCCATTAGGAGTCCTAAATATCCTCGAGGCAGGGGTCCCCAAACCTGTGTTGCTATAAGAAAAACTTTTCCTGCCTCATCTATTAAAGCCCCTTCTGCTATGGGTAAATCTAGACCTGCACTCCCTTCCGTGGCTGCCTTTAGATCATTGACTCACAAATGTTGCTGTTTGGAGTCTACGCTGTGGTCTCCACACCCCACTCTCGGGGGCTCCCTGGATTTTTCAGGGTGCAAGAGCTCTCTCCCCTCTTCCCATTTCCCGACATAGGGCTGCCTTGATTGTTAAGTTGAGACCTGCACTGCCTAGCCCAATGAAAGCCTTTACTACAGCAGGGACACTTTTGGGTTGGAAGTTTAGTGTTGGCATTTTTGTTTTTCAACCTATGACAGTCCTTTTTAAAATCTCCAGGTTTACCACACCCAAAACAGGTGGCAGTGGATGGACGGAGAGCTGTCGCTAATACATGTGCCTTATGAGTTTCTTTGCCAACATTTTGACATGCTCTAATCATTTCAGCTAGGTTAAGGTTCTGTACCTTTAAGAGAACTAAAACAGCCCGACAGTCAGCATTAGCATTTTCACAAGCAAGCTGGAGACAAAGAACTTCAGCTGCTTGTTGATTGTCTACCTGTAGGGAAATGGCAGATTCAATTAAAAGCAGAAGTTGGGTAAGGGCTTCTTCTGACACCTTAAGCTTAGAGGCCTTTAACAATCCCAACAACTGGGTTTTGTGTTGATGCTGCTCAGGAGAAAGAGTATTCCCCATAGCAAGGAAGAATAGGAAAATGAAGGAAAGAATGATAGGAAAGTTCCTGGCCTGAAGCCTGAAATCCCTTGGGAGTGGTCAGGAAAGACCTGCCGCTCTGGGGCTAAAGCAGCCTGATCTGATAGTGTTTGGGAATATTCTGCCCACAGAAAAACCCTGCTGCTCTCGGGCTGCCTTTAAACAGCCTGAAACAGACGTCTGATACTCACCACCTAAAGGGATTGAGTGCGAGGGCGCCTATGCAGCTATATGGTGGTCTGTCCTCACATGGGGCACCATCTGTCACAGTTCCTCACATGGGGCACTATCTGTCTCAGCGGCGACAGTTGTTGAGGCAGTTGAGACAGTAACCAATGCCACAACTCTTACAGAGAAGTGGGGCCAGGAGGGTCACTCTGAGGAGTCGAACCCGGGCTTCAGTCCCAGGACTTTATTTTATAGTCAATACAGCAAGCAGTGAAGCAAACAACAGAACAATGGGCTTTGGGTGAGTAATAATAAGTTTCGGGCAAGGGAGAAGGAATTCAGGTAAACAAACCAATCAGTAACAGGACAATAGGTTTGGGAAAACAGGTCGTGCCTAATCTCTTTCTCATGGCTGACAAGTCTCCAGCATGTCATATACAGCATAGAGGCCTGTGGGGGCTGCAGTTGTCAATAGTGCTGCCATGTTTAAATGGCATATATCCCCACACTTTTGTTTGTTAAAGACATCCACTTGTGGTATTTCTGTTATAGCAGCACTAGATAACTAATACAGACTCCAACACATATTTTTGCAGGACACAATTCAGTCCATGACAGGATTCTTTTTTGTTGTGTTAATGAGATCATAGCAGAGTATGGTGGGCCCGGAACCTAATCGTTTCTGAGTTATACAAAGAGAAGAGCCAACACAGAGACACAGATGGGGGGAGGGAGACAGACACCTTGTGAGGTTCTTCTGTAAGCAAAGGAACGCCAAGGATTGCCTGCAGCCACTGGAAGCTAGCAGAGATGCCATGGAAGGAATTGTCGTGGCTGAGACCTTGGTTAGGACTTTTAGCCTCCAGACTGTGAGGCAATAACCCTTGTTCTTTAAAGCCACCCACTGTGGTGCTTCTGATACTGCAGTTCAAGGCCACTAAGCACAGAGAGAGATGTGAAGGCGTGTGCCAATGGCGCAGTCCCTGCACCTTAAAGGGCAGCTCTCAGCTCCAGGCACCTTTCCTAGGTCCCTTGAGACAGTAGTTCTGCTCATGTCTCCCCCTTCTGGAATCCTGACAGAGGAAGAAGAGCCTGTTTGGGACACGCCCTTCCTGTGTTAGAGGGAAAGAGGAGACATACTAAGCCATGCAAGAGTGTTCGTATTTGTTTTTAATGTATTTTTAACTTGTGCGCGGCACAATTCACTCTTTTTTAAAAAAATTATTTTATCTTGTTTTTGTTGTTGAAAGTATACACAGCAGAACATACACCCATTCATGTACAATTTCTTGATATTGTTTACACTCCTCAAGTTGTGCAACCATTCTCACCCTCCTTTCCTGAGTTGTTCCTCCTCCTCTTTTAACATAAACTCACTGCCCCCTCAGGTTCCTATCTAATCTTCCGAGCTACTGTAGTCAGTTTGATCCTGTATAGATAGTTCTTTAGAGGAGCACAAAGCTCAAGGTGGACATTCTTTACTAATTAAGCTATTGTTTGATTTGGAGCCCTGGTGGGTCAGTGGTCAAAGCTCTCTGCTGCTAATCGAAAGGTCAGCAGTTGGAACCCACCAGCTACTCCACAGGAGAAAGGTGTGGCAGTCTGCTTCCTTAAAGATTACGGTCTTGGAAATCCTATGGGGCAGTTCCACTTTATCCTACAGGACTGTTACGAGTAGGAATCAACTCGATGGCCATGGGTTTGGTCTTCTTTTTTTCACTCTTTCTGCATGCCGTTGTATGAGCTTTGACAAATACGTAGACATGTAACCATCACCGCAGTCAAGATGCAGAACAATTTCATCACCAAAACCAAACAAAAACAAAAAATAACCAAACCCATTGCCGTCAAGTCCCTGGAGAAGGACATCATGCTTGGTAAAGCAGAGGGTCAGCGAAAAAGAGGAAGACCCTCAACAAGACGGACTGACGCAGTGGCTGCAACAACCTGCTCAAGCATAATGATTGAGAAGATGGTGCAGGACCGGGCAGTATTTCGTCCCGCAGTACACAGGGTCGCTGTGAGTTGGAACCTACTCGACAGCACCTAACAACAGCTGAGTGGTTGGTGATCTGAATCCACCCAGCAGTGCCCAGAAAGAAAGGCCTGGAAATCAATTTCTAAAAGATTACAGCCATTGAAAGCTCTATGGAGCACAGTTCTACTCTAACACACATGGGGTCCGGGGCGGGGAAAGTGCATGTTTGACTTTATAAGAAACTGCCATACTGTTTTCCACGCATTTCCACCAGCTGTGTTTGGAAGTTCCAGTTTATTGCTATCCTTGTCAGCCCTTGGTATTTTCAGGTTTTATTTTTTTTTTAATTTTTTTTAGCCATTCTAATCAACATGTAACAGTACCTCATTGTGGTTTTAATCAGCATTTTTTCTAATAAACACTATAGAACGTCTTTACACGTGTTAATTTTCCAACCATGTATCTTCACAAACGGAGCATCTGTTCAAATTTTTTTGCCATTTTTAAATACACTGTTAATTTTCTTATTATTGAGCTGAGCTTCAAGAATTCTTTATATATTGTTTTTCTTTCTTTCTTGTTAATAATTTATTTTACTATTTTGCTGTTGAAAATATACACAGCAGACCATAACACCAATTCAACCATTTCTACATGTATAATTTAGTGACACTGATTATTTCCTCTGAGTTGTGCAACCATTCTCACCCACCTTGTCCAAACTATTCCTCTCTCATTTACGTAAACTCACTGTCCCCTAAGGTTCCTATCTAATCTTTTGAGTTGCTGTTTCAGTTTGATCCCATGTAGATAGTTCTTAAAGAGCATAATGCTCAAGGCAGACATTCTTTACTAGTTGAGCTAAACTATTGTTTGGTTTTGAGAAGAATTCAGGGGATATTTTAAAATTTGAAGATTATCTCAGGGCAATAGTTTCAGGTGTTCATCCAGCCTCTATGGCTCCAGAAAGTCTAGAGTCCATGAGAATTTTAAATTCTGTTCTGCATTTTCCTCCTTTTGATCAGGAGTCTTTTACAGGATCTTCGGTCACAGTGTTCAGTAACAGGCACCATCCAGTTCTTCTGGTCTCATGGCAAAGGAGGCAGTTTTTTATGGAAGCAGTTAGCCACACATTCCATATCCTCTGCCTATTCCTGACTCTCCTACTTCCTCTGTTGCTCCAGGCAAATAGAGACCAATTGTTGTACCTTGGATGGCCACTTGGAAGCTTTTAAGACCTCAGGCGCTACACAATGAACTAGGAGATAGAACAGAAGCACTAAATACGCTGTTAGGCCAATTAACTGCTATGTTCCATGAAACTATGACCCTAAACCTCCAAACCAAGGAACCAAATCCCACGAGGTGTTTGGTTGTACATAAGCAGCCTCAGCAGTTGCTCTTTTTTTTGTAAAAATATGTATCACACAACATTTGTCAGTTCAATTTTTCACAGGTGTACAACTTGACATTTTATATATTCTTGATATCAAATATGTGATGTGCAAATATTTTCCCCTTTTCTGGCTTGTCTTTTTATTCCCTTAGTGGTCTTTTTCTCAAAGCAAAAATGTTTAATTTTGATGAAGTCCAATTTATGAACTCTTTAAATTATGAATTATATTTTTGTTGATGTAGCTAAGAAAACTTTTCTTAACCAGGCCACACATATTTTCTTCTAAAAGCTTTATAGTTTCACACTTCACATGTAGATTTAGAAGCCATTTTGAGTTAATTTTTGTATAGAGTGTGAAGTCTGGCAAGCAACTTCTTGTTTTGTATCTGGTATCTGAGTGTTCCACCACCATGTGTTGGAAAGACTACCCTTTCTCCATTGAATCAGCTTTGTCCCTTGTCAAAAACATCTATTTATGGTCTGGAGGCAGCTCACACCCTAAGGAACTCCCCTTTCAATGGATTGATTATATTAAACTAGATTACATTATGGAAGACGATTACATCACACTACATTATGGAACCATACCTAGTCTTGTTTTTGGCTAAACCACTGGGAACCGCAGTCTGGCCAAGGTGACACATCACAGGGGTATACAGCTAGAATGGAGTCACTGGCTTGAGGACATGCACAGCCAGCATTAGATGATGCTAGGTTGTTTTCCAAAGCTGGCACCAGTTTATACTCCCGCCAGCAGTGTGAGTCTGAGTCCCCACCGCTTCACATCCTTGTCACATCACGCTTCGCTGTTAAACGTGTCATTTCCAACAGGAAAACCAATATAGGTCAGCTGGCATCACTAAGAAAAACAAGAACGAGAGAAGGGAACCTGGCTCTCTGGCTTTGCAATGGCATCTGGCGCCAGGGCTCAGGGTGCACATTCTGTCTGTAGTGCAGGGACTACTGGTTCCTCTAGGCTCTCTCATGGAGACAGGGAAGATGGTTTTGGACAGACGTGTGTCAATGCCACTATCGGGGCAGATAGGGGGTGGGCATTCTGCCCTGCCTGTGGAGCAAAATGCGGTGTGTCAAGGGTCTGGAATGACATAATCACGTTTGTCTGCACAAGCGTGGACTTGGCTCAGTGTAATGTGGTCCTCTCGGCTGCCTGCACATTGCCAGGGAGCTGCAGCCCTTGCCCCAGGGCACAGGGGACGACACTGAGGCTTAGAGGGCTGGCTCTGGGTCTCGTTAGCTTCTTCTCTGTGCCAGTCCTAGGAGGCAGATGCCATTATTATGCTGTTACAGATTGAATTGTATCTCCCACCAAATATCTGTTAGAATCCTAACCTCTATACCTGTGGATAAGGAGCCCTCGTGGGACAGTGGTTATGTACTCGGCTGCTAACTGAAAACTCTTCAGTTTGAACCCACCAGCTGCTCCAAGGGAGAAAAGACATGGCGACCTGCTCCTGTAAAGATTACAGCCTAGAAAACCCTATGGGACAGTTCTACTCTGACACATGGGGTGGCTATGAGTCAGAATCAACCCAACGCTACCCAACAACAACAGCCTCCTAAACCGTGAGAGCAGTCCTTGGGTGGTGTCAATGGTTAACACACTTAGCTGCTGACCAAAAGGTTGAAGTTTTGAGTCTACCCAGGGATGCCTTGGAAGAAAGGCTTGGCGATCTACTTCTGAAAAATCAGCCACTAAAAAACCCTGTGGAGCACAGTTATGCTTTGACACACATGGGGTCGCCATGAGTCAGGGTCAACTCGACAGAAACTGGTGTAGGTTGAACTGTGAGGAAATAAGTTTCTGTTCTTTAAAGCCCTCACTTGTGGTATTTCTGTGGCAGCCGTACCAGGGGACTAAGACATATGCTTACTTTTTGGGTGAGGAAACCAAGGCTTAGAGGTTTAGGCTCCACACGTAGGTGGTCTTCCAGGACAAGCTGGGTCAGAAGCCCGTCTCTCCAGCCCTGAAGCCCTGCTTTTTCCTCCTTTATCCTTTGTCCAGGGACAAGTAAGAGGCAAAGGCACTGCAGGAGTGGGACTTGGGTCTCCCGCCCCCAGCGCCGGCAGAGGGAGTGTGTGTGTGTTGTCTGTATGTGCTGTGTGTGCATATGCATTGTGCCTGTGTATGCACATGTGGATGTGTGCACACACATGTGCATCTGCTGGGGGAGATGACCCCTGTGTGCAATCCTCTCCCCGGTTCCTGGATTTTCCTCCTGGTCAGTCACCCCTTGGGCTGCCCAGGGCTTGGGACTTGATGAGCAAACTCCTGCTGTCTCCCACGGATGGACTCCTCTGGAGCGTCCATCTGGGAGGTGGGTCGGCTGACTCTGGGAGGCACGTGGTATCACCCCCACACGGTTCCCCCCACCCCCTCCCAGGTCTGTGCTGCTCAAAGAATGTGCCTACGCCCCCGGCTTCCTCCAAGTACTGATGCCCGTGTTATCCAGGGGCCTGGGTTAAATTGTCCCCAAATGGAGACTTGGATGTGCTCACGGCCACGCTGCTGTCTGGCAGAAAGTGTCCGGAAAGGGGGATTCTCCTGCATCTTGCATGTCTGCAGGGCCTGTTCCTCATGCTTGTCTAGTTGCATCATGTCAGGCAGGGTTCTTGGGGAGGCTGGCCAGCTCTGAGCACAGCCGGGGTGGCTTTGGCTGCACAGCTGCTGCCTGGGACTCCTGATGGAGGGGCTGGGGCCAGGAGGGTGGAGCAGCGGACAGTCGGCACGGCCTTTGAACACGGGCATTTACCATGTCATGCCAATGGAGACGGGCAGCATGGCCAGCCCAGGCTCACGGCTTCTGTCTCCAGAGATAAGACATGGGGGAAATGCTGGAGGTTGTGTGTGGCTGTGTGAGCAGTACAAGGGCTGGCACTGTGTGCATGCATGTGCATTCATGTGTATGGTGGGCGTGTGTGCATGCACGTGTATGCATGTGCACATGTGTGCATGTACACGTGTGTATGTGCCTAATGTGTATGTCATGCACGTGTGTGTGCATTTGTGTACATGTGTGCTATATGTATGTGTTGTGTGTGGTGTCCACGTGCATGTGTGTATTTATGGGAGTATATGTGTGTTATGTGTGGTGTGTATGTGCTGTGTGTGCACACGCATGTGTGCAGGAACTTACTGTGCATGTGTGTGTTGTTATGCATGTGTGCACGCATCCACATGCATGTGCATAGGTGTGTGCACGTGTGCAAGTGCATACGGTGCATGCATACATGCATTCTGTTTGTGTTGTGTGTACATGTGTGTTGCGCATGTGTGTAAGCATGTGTTGCATGTGGAGTTTGTGTGTGCATGTGCGTCCACATATGTATGAGTGTATGTGTGTTGTATGTGTCTGTAAACACACGTGTGCATGTGTGCCCTTGTGTGCACTGTGCAGGTGCATAATATGCACGTGTGTGTTGTGTTACACGTGTGTGTTGCACATGCATTTGTGTGTGTGAGAGAGAGAGAAACAGACCCTGGCGGGTACAGTATCATACAGAACAGGATGTGACATGTGACCGGATGGAAAGGATGATGTTTGGTGTTCATGGTCCACTATCCAGGCTGCCCCACAAGGCATCACACATGCTGGGGTCCACAGCAGAGACTTGGACCTCTGTTCCCAATTTATTAGGTTCATGAATATTTTTCCTGCTTAAGATCTTCAAAGTATGGATAGTGTCACTCCCACCTCAAAGCTGGCTCCCTGCAGCCCCTCAAGACAAAGTCGAGATGCCTTGGCTCAGCGTTCAAGCCCTCTGCGCACAGCCTGGTTTTCCCAGTCTCTCCACTCTCCCTCCTCCACCGGGCCTTGGGCATGACCACGTGCAGAGTGTGACACTTCTTTAAGCCTCAGTTTCCCTGTCTGCACAGTGGAGATCCAATGCCTTCCTCGCCTAGTGAAAGGGGCACGGGCTGTACCCTGTGACCAGGAGTCACCAGGGGTGTCCTTCCTTCTGAGCTGCAAGCCTGTCTTCTGGAGGGTGGGAGCCAGGCTGTCTCCTCTTCTGTGTCCCTCACACCCTAGGCCTCACATGTAGCAGGCAGGTGACTCTTCCAGGTGGTGGAAAATGTCAGTGACAGCTCCAGCCACAAAGGCAGTGGCCTCGCCAGACATTGAAAACGGACCCTGAGAAATCCGCTCAGCAAGGGAGATGCTTGCTGGGCCCAGGGCCTTGTGTCCAGCTTGGGCTGGGGGCAGGAGTCCTGTCTTTTGCAGCTCTTTTTGCTCTGATGGTCAGGTTCATGGGCTGTACATGTAAACAGAGAGCACTGGTAGCGATCTAATTAAATGTTAGCACATCATTAAAGTGATTTGCCATAAGCACCGTTAACAGTTTGATGACTGTACTGCCGGCGGGCTCCATGCTGAAAACAATCACCCCCCATCAGCCGTGGGCCGCTGACGTCCATGGAATGTGGGCGGGCACGTGTAAGGTCTGGTGAATCACATCTGCAGCCAAGACCTCCCTCCAGCCATGGAAGCAGGGACTGCCACGCCAGATGTTGGCACCCAGGGCGTGTGGAAGGGCTGTGTGTGGACATGGGTGCTGCGGTGGGGTAGTGGGGGCAGTTATTTCAGGGGTACTTTTTAAACTTGCTGGTTTCTGGGTGCCCGCAGCAGCAAGCAGGTCCTGCATGGGATTAAGGCAGCACTGTTTTGCCCTGGTAAATGCTCTCTGATTAAGGCGGCCTCCTGGCCTGAGTCCTTGCTGGTTAATGGGATTAATTGCTGTGCGCTCTGCACACCTGGCGATGTGGGTGGCAGTGTGGAAGCCACGTTTGTTTGAATACTGTGAATTGGGGGCAGGGGAGAGATGGCTGAAAGGAGTAAAGCGGTCTCTGCTCAGGGGAGGTGACAGCCTCAGAAAACACATGGTGGCCTTGTGGCCCAGCTTTATGTGAAGGACACAGTGCAGTAGCCCTTGCAGGCGGAAAGGGAGGGGCCTGCAGAGCTGGAGGTGCTGTGAGACCGTCTTAGTTCAAGCTCCCGTTTGACAGCGGGAGACTGGAGCCAGCCTAGCCCTGGAGGCCGGGAGCGTTAGTGCCAGGGTGGGCACTAAGCCGGGAGGTGGCTGGCAAGCAGGCTGAGCCTCTGTCCGTCCGTGCCTCCATCTGTGAAACGGAGTTGTAACTCCCACCCTCTACGGTGGCGTGGGGATCACGGGAGGTGGTGGTCACCAGGGAGCTGCACCTGGCCGTGCCCCTCCCACCTCCCTCCTCTTGAGATGAGGTCCCAGGGCCAGGGGTGAGGACAGGGACTCAGACCCAACCTCGGTTTATTTCTTAATTGCTAGGTGTTATGGATTCAATTGTGTGTCCCCCTCCCCGTCCCAGATATGTGTTGGAAGCCTAACCCCTGTACCTGTAGATGTGATCCTGTTTGGAAATAGGGTCTTCTTTCTTATGTTAATGAAGCCATGGCCAAGTAGACAGAAAAACCAAACTAACTCACTGCCGTGGAGTTGACTCCGACTCATAGTGACCCTATAGGACAGGGTAGAACTGCCCCACAGGGTTTCCAAGGGACAGCTGGCGGATTTGAACTGCTGACCTTTTGCTTAGCAGCGGAGCTCTTAACCACTGCGCCTCCAGGGCTCCTACCCAAGTAGGGTGGGTCCTAAACCTAATCACCTCTGAGTTACAAAAGAGCAGATTAGACATGGAGACACTCACACACAGGGAGGAAGAAACGCCACACAAGGATCGTCTAAGAGCCCAGGAACCAAGGAACGCCTGGGGCTGCCGATAAGGAGAGAATCGACCTGACTCCGACCTGAGTTTGGACTTCTCGCCTCCTGAACTGTGAGAGAAGAAGTTTCTGCTCCTTCAAGCCACCCGCTGGCGCTATTTCTGTCACAGCAGCACTAGGTAACTAAGACACTAGGCTGCTGGCAAGTTCAGTGTGGTTCAAGGGCATCTACCGGGCTCCAACAACGTGTCGGCGCGTGAACAACAAGGATAAACGAGACACTTTGCTCTACAGACCCAACTCCCACCGTCTCCTCCTCACGTTGAGACCTGACCAGGTGAGTCTTTCAGCAGCTCGACTGGTGTCGAGACGTTCCCCTACCCCTGGGACAGCACACACGTCGCTCCCCTGCCTGGCAAGTGCCCCACCCTCGTCTCACCAGCTCACACTCCGCCCTCTTCCTGACCAAAGCTCAAATGCTGCCTCCTCGCAGAAGCCCTCCAGGACTCCCCAAACTAGGTTAGGCATCCCTGTTCTGTGCTCCGACAACCCCAGCTTTCTCTCTCATCCCGCCCCCTCTTCACATGTTAAATACACATCTTCCTCACTAGAACATCTCTCTCTGGGAAGGGCTTCTTAGACATAAGTTACTGCTGGCATCCCTGGTTTCTTTAGCTGTAAAATGGCATTATGGAGCCCTGGTGGCGCAGTGGTTAAGAGCGTGGCTGCTAACCAAAAGGTTGGCAGTTCAAATCCACCAGCCACTCCTTGGAAATCCTAAGGGGCAGCTCTACTCGGTCCTACAGGGTCGCTGCAAGTCAGAACTAACTTGATGGCAAAGGTTTTTTTTTTAGGACCTCGTAAAGTTGTTGTGAGATTATGTAAATTAATGTGTGAGGCATCCTTATCGCAGACTTTGGCACCTGGGAGGGGCGTTTCCCACGTTAGCGGCCATCACGTTTCCATTCTTAGCAGAGGCAGTGCCTGTCAGGCTCTTTGCACAACACCTCACCTGGCTGAAAAGAAAGAAATTGACGCCCGGGGTCTCTTCTCCAGAGGAGCCCCCACAGGGAGCCAGGGGAGCCCGCAGACGGCCATCCGTGTCCGCTCCCGGCATGAGTGTACCTGAGCTGCTGGAGTACCTACGGGGAAGCAGAAAGCTTTGTAGAGGTGTGTTCTCACCTCAGCTGGGCCTTCAGTCACCATCTGGGCAAACGTGTGTGTGTGCGTGTGTGTGCATATGTGCATGTGTGTGAGTGTATGTGTGCATGTGTGTGTGTGCGCACGTGTGTAGGTGTGCATGTATGTGTATAGGTGTGCATGTGTGCACGCACATGTGTATGTGTGCAGGTGTGCCTGCAAGTATGTGCATGCGTGTGCATGTGCGTGTGTCTTTGTGTGCATGTCTGTGCGTGTGTGTGTGCATGTGTGTGTGCGTGTCTGCATGCACATGTGCGTGTGCCTGTGTATGCGTGTGTGTGCCTGTGTATGTGTCTTCACGTGTGTTGCACGTGTGCATGTGTGTGTGTGTGTGCATGTGTGTGTGCGTGCATGTGTGTTTGGAAGGGGAAACAGGGTGCGGGATATTCCAGCAAAGGCAAGAGCATGAGTGAAGACACAGAGGCCTGGTGTTTTCAGTAGCTTTGAGCATTTCCGTGTTTCTGAGCATAAAGTACAAGGAGGAAGAGGAGCCCAGGTGGCACACGGTGAAGAGTTCAGCTGCTAACTGGAAGGCTGGCAGTTCAAACCCACCTAGTGACTCTGCAGGAGAAAGGCCCGGAGATCTGCTTCTGTAAAGACAGCTGTTGTTGTTAAGGGCCGTCGATGCAGTTTTAACTCATAACCACCCTATGTACAACAAACAAAACACTGCCCCGTCCTGTGCCATCCTCACAATCCTTGCTATGTTTCACCCCTTTTTTGCAGCTACTGTGTCAATTCATCTCAATGAGGGTCTTCCTCTCTTTTGCTGGCCCTTTCCTAAGCATGATGTCCTTCTCCAGAGACTGATCCCTCCTGATAACATGTCCAAAGTATGTGAGACCAAGTCTCCCCATCCTTGCTTCCAAGAAGCATTCTGGCTGTACTTCTTCCAAGACAGATTTGTTTGTTCTTCTGGAAGACCATGGTATATTCAACAGTCTTCACCAACACCATCATTCAAAGGCATCAGTTCTTCGATCTTCCTTATTCATTGTCTAGTTTTCAGATGCATATGAGGCTATTGAAAATAACATGGCTTGGGTCAGGTACAGCTTAGTCCTCGAAGTGACATATTTGCTTAACACTTTAAAGAGGTCTTTTGCAGCAGATTTTCCCAATGCAATATAGTGTTTGATTTCCTGACTGCTGCTTCCACGGGCGTTGACGGTGGATCCAAGTAAAATGAAATCCCCGACAGCTTCAATCTTTTCTCTGTTTATCGTGATGTTGCTTATTGGTCCTGTTGTGAGGATTTTTGTTGTCTTTATGTTGAGGTGTAATCCATCCTGAAGGCTGTAGTCTTTGATCTTCATCAGTGAGTGCTTCAAATCCTCTTTGCTTTCAGCAAGCAAGGTTGTATCATCTGCATATCGCAGGTTGTTAATGAGTCTTCCTCCAATCCTGACGCCCTGTTCTTCTTCATATAGCCCAGCTTCTCTGATTATTTGCTCAGCATACAGCTAGAATAACTATGGTGAAAGAATATAACCCTGATGCACACCTTTCCTGATTTTAAACCACGCGGTATCCTCTTGTTCTGTTCAAATGACTGCTTCTTGGTCTATCTACAGGTTCTGCATGAGCACAATCAAGTGTTCTGGAATTCCCATTCTTTGCAATGTTATCCATGATTTGTTATGATCCACACAGTCAAATGCCTTTGCATAGTCAATAAGACACAGGTAGACATATTTCTGGTATTCTCTGCTTTCAGCCTGTATCTATCTGACATCTACAATGATATCCCTCTTCCACGTCCTCTTCTGGATCCAGCTTGAGTTTAATTGATGTATTGCTGCAATCGTTTTTGAATTACCTTCAGCAACTTTTTACTTGTGTGTGATATCAATGATATTGTTCAATAATTTCCACATTCTATTGGATCACCTTCCTTTGAAATGGGCACAAATAAGGATCTCTTCCAGTTGGTTGGCCAGATAGCTGTCTTCAGAATTTCTTGGCATAGAGGAGGGAAAGCTTCCAGCATTGCATTCGTTTGTTGAAACATCTTAATTGGTATTCTGTCAATTCCTTAAGCCTTGTTTTTCACCAATGCCTTTAGTGCAGCTTGGACTTCTTTCTTCAATACCGTTGATTCTTCATCACATGCTACCTCCTAAAATGGCTGAACATCAACCAATTCTTTTTGGGACAGTGACTCTGTGTATTCCTTCCATCTTCTTTTGATGCCTCCTGTGTCATTCAATATTTTCCCCGTAGAATCCTTCAGTATTGCAACTTGAGGCTTGAATTTTTTCTTCAGTTCTTTCAGCTTGAGAAATGCCGAGCATGTTCTTCCCTTTTGGTTTTCTAACTCCAAGTCTTTGCACATTTCATCACAATACTTTGTCTTCTCAAGCCGCCCTTTGTAATCTTCTGTTCAGCTCTCTTACTTCATCATTTCTTCAATTTGCTGTAAATATTACAGCCTAGAAAACCCTATGAGGCAGTTTTATTTTGCCATGTGGGGTCATTATGCGTTGGAAATTAAGACTTGATGGCACACAACGACAAGGTACAAGGAGAGAAGTGTCTCAACAAGACCTGAGAGGTGAATACAGATTATAATAGGTAGGAACTTGTGGGCCCTGCTAAGGGGTGGAACTTTATCCTGTATAGGATAGGTGGTTTGTGTAGGGTTTTATCCAGTCTGACAATCTCATACTTTTACTTGGAGTATTTAATCCATTTACATTTAATATAATCACTGATACAGTTGGGTTACATCTTCTATCTTAGTACTTATTTTTCATTTGTCGTCTCTTTTCTCCATTGTCTTGCCTTTTTTTGATTATTAATTTTAAAAAATCATCTCATTTTCCCTCTATTAACTTACCAGTTTTAGTAGTGCTTTAGAGATTAAGGAGCCCTGGTGGCACAGTTGTTAAGAGCTAGAGCTGCTAACCAAAAGGTTGGCAGTTCAAGTCCACCAGCCGCTCCTTGGAAATGCTTCAGGCCAGTTCTACTCTGTCCTATAGGGTCACTATAAGTCAGAACTGACTCAACCACAGAGGGTGTTTTTAGAGATTAAAACATGCATTATTGACTTATTAATTACAATCTAATAGAAAATTTTCACCACTTCTCCGATGATGTTAGAACCTTAGAATGCTTTAATTCCATTTACCTTTTCTGTATTTACATGATCATTTTCTGCCTTTTATATATACATATATTTAAACCCCGTAATATAGTAGCGTTACTGTTTTGGAAAACTGATATTCATTTATATTTATGCACATGTTTACTGTTCATGAGGGAGGAGGCAGACAGGTAAAGGGTTAAATCAGGACCTTCATCCCTGTCTTCTACCCTTCCTCTCCTCCTGCATTCTTATGCTTTAGCTGGTTTATTTCCCTTCAGTCTACAGTTTCCTGTTCAGTATTCCTTTAGGGAAAATCTACCAATGGCAAAGTCGGAAACATTTTTTGTTTGCCAAAATGTATTTCACCCTCATTTTAAAGGATGTTTTGTCTGGGTATAGAATTCAAGATTGGTAATAATTTCTTTTAGTACTTTAAAGAGGTCATTCCATTGTCTTCTAACGTCCATGGTTTTCTTGAGGAACCAGTATACTTTTCTCATAACTATCCTCCTAAAGGTAATGCGTGTAATTTGTTTTTTCTCTCTCTGAATGTTTTTAAGATTTTCTCTTTATTGTTGTTTTTCAGCAGTTTGACTATGGTGTGCCTAGATGTAATTTTCTTTGTATTCCTCATGCTTGGGGTTTGCAGAACCTATTGAATTTATGGGCTTATTTCTTTGAACTATTTTGGAAAATTCTGGGTCAGTATTTCTTCAGATTTGTTTCTGCTATTATCTTTCTCTCTTTTTGGGACTCCAGTTACAAATAGATTAGAAATTTGTACTTTGTCTCCCTGCCTGTTTTTTTCATTTTTCAATCTTTTTCCCCCTGTATTTTATAGTTTAGATATTCTCTGTTGATATGTCTTTTATCTCACTAATCCTGCCTTCTGCTGTGTCTATCCTGCTGTTAAATGCATCTACTGACTTCTTAATTTTAAGAAATTTTTAGTTTCTAGAATTTTCACTTGATGATTTTTATAGATTTCAATTCTCTTTTGAAATTCTCCTTCTTTTTAAAGCTATTTCCCAATAATTTTCTCCTTCAAAATATGCATTAATCATAGTCATTTGTTGTTGTCAGGTGCCAGAGAGTCAATTTCAAAGGCCCTATGTGACAGAACAGAACAGCCCTATCCGGTTTCCTAGGCTGTGCTCTTTACAGAAGCAGATCACCAGGTCTTTCTCCCAAAGAGCCCCTGGGTGAGCTCATATTGCCAACCTTTTGGTTAGCAGCTGAGCACTTAACTGTTGTACCACCACGGCTCCTTTACTTCATTTAATCATCATGACAACCACCTCATAGGGTTTCTGAGGTTATAATCTTTACAGAAGCAGACCGTCACATTTTACTCCCATGGAGCGGCTGGTGGGTTCGAACCACCAACCTTTTGGTTAGCAGCCGAGTGCTTAACCACTTGGATACCAGGACTCCTTATGTGAGGAGTATTGTGCACGCATGCAGTAGGTGTAGTGCTCAGTAAATATTTGTTGAAGGTATTAATATCATTAATCCTGTTTAACAGATAAACAAACTAGGGCCTAGTTTAAATATGATGAGCAAAGTCCAAGTTTAAATAACTTGAAATTAAACAAATAACTCGAATGAGGTTTCACAGCGGTAAAACCGGCAATTTCTATCTCCACAGAGAAACTTCGTTCGATGGGCAGAGTACAGCGACTGTATGACATATCACGGTAGCTTTTGTTTTATGTTTTAAACTAAGCCCCTGATGTCAACATGTGCTTTTTTTTTTTTTTTTTTAACATCGTTTCTTTCTTCTAAAAAATCAATAATGGAATTAAGTGTTCTGATTGAGAGGCAAACCAAGGTGTGTAATATGTGGAGATCAATAACCTTACAACGGGTGGTTCAAAGCCAGTTTTTCATTAAATACATCATGAAAGGAACCTGAGGCACAGAGAGATGAAGGGACTTCCCCATGTCACCAAGCAGGAGGTGGCGAGCCATTATTACCTGACACATAATTTACTGAGCTAACAGGTAAGGGCTTCCCTTTGGCAAGTTCTACTCGGGTGAGGAGGTGGCATCTGAGTTGGGTTTTGAAGGGTGAGTAGGAGTTTGCAGAAGAACAAAATCAGGAAGGGCTCTTCAGTCAGAGGGGACAGCATGTGCATAGGCCGCAGTGAGTATCTCAGTCTCCTCATGCTGCTGTAACAGAAATACCACAAGGGAGTGGCTTTACAGAACAGAAATTCATTTTCTTACAGTTCAGGGGCCTGAAAGTCCAAATCAGGGTCTTGGCCACGTCAGCTCCTCCTCTGAGCCTCTCTTCTACTTCCT
Source organism: Dugong dugon (assembly GCA_030035585.1). Classification (NCBI taxonomy): domain Eukaryota; kingdom Metazoa; phylum Chordata; class Mammalia; order Sirenia; family Dugongidae; genus Dugong; species Dugong dugon. The sequence continues at coordinate 2,870,344 of CM057463.1, read as the reverse complement.
GGTGTCTGTTGGTGATCCTTGGCATTCCTGGGTATTCTTAGGTGTTCCTTGGCATCTGTGTCTCTTCTGCTCTTTTTATAACTCAGAAGTGAGTCGGTTTAGGACCCACCTTACTCTGGCATGGCCTCATTAACATAACAAAAGAAACCTTCTATTTCCAAACAGGGTGTCTTAGTCATCTAGTCCTGCTATAACAGAAATACCACAAGTGGATGGCTTTAACCAAGAGAAATTTATTCTCTCACAGTCTAGTAGGCTACAAGTCCAAATTCAGGGTGTCAGCTCCAGGGGAAGGCTTTCTCTGTCTGCTCCGAAGGAAGGTCCGTGTCATCAATCTTCCCCTGGTCTGGGAGCTTCTCTGTGCAGGAACCTCAGGTCCAAAGGACGTGCTCTGCTCCCAGCACTGCTTTCTTGGTGGTATGAGGTTCCCATGTGTCTCTGCTCGCTTCTCTCTTTTATATCTCAAAAGAGGTTGGCTTAAGACACTATTCAATCTTGTAGACCTCATCAGTATAACTGCCGCTAATCCATCTTATTAGATCATAGTGATAGAGTTTACAACACATAAGGAAATCACATCAGATTACAAAATGGTACACAATCATGCAACACTAGGAATCATGACCCAGCCAAGTTGACAGATATTTTGGTGGGACACAATTCAATCCATGACACAGGGTCATATTCACATGTACCAAACCAAACCCCTTGCTATCGAGCCGATTCCAACTCATAGCGACCCTATAAGACAGAGTAGAACTGCCCCACAGCGTTTCCAAGGACCGGCTGGTGGATTCAAACCGCCGACCTCTCTCTCGGTTGGCAGCCGAGCTCTTTACCCACTGCCCACCAGGACTCATTTCACAGGCACAGGGGTTAAGACTTCAGCACATACTTTTGGGGAATACATCTCAATCCATAACAGCAAGGAAGGCGTAGAAGCTCAGCAGGAGGGCAGGAACAGGAAGTAACATGAGGAGACGGGGTGAAGGGGGGCCCGTGTGTTAATTGTCCCGAAAATCAGCCTGAGGGTGACGGGGAAGCCATTTTTGGTTCTAAGGAGGTGGAGATGTGGAGCAAAGAAGAGCAGACGAGGGGCATTGCCGCCACAGGTAATCGCATCCTGAAGCAGGTAATGGTGCAGCTGGGGAGAGGACAGACCCAAGGATGCCTAAGGGCTGACACAGGAGTTCTGGTGGCACAAACAGTTGCGTGCTCAACTACTAGCCGAAAGGCTAGTGGTTCTAACCCACCCAGAGGTGCCTCGGAAGAGAGGCCTGGTGATCTGCTTCTGAAAGGTCACAGCCTTGAAAACCCTGTGGAGCAGTTCTACTCTGCACACACGGGGTCACCATGAGCCAGAATTGACTTGATGGCAGCTAACAACAACAACAAGGGCTGAGCAGTTGTGGCAGGGCACTAGAAAGGGAACAAGGACAACTGTCAGCTTGCTGCTTGCATCGCCTCTTACCTGTGCAGGTACGTGCTCCTAGAGGGCAGGTCTGCGTGGCCCCGCCCAGCCCACATTTACCTGTCCAGTCAGCCATCAGCCTCTGAGCGCCTGTGCCATGTACTGGGGCCCAGGAAGGAAGGAGCCCCCTGAGGCATCCAAACAGGTCATCAGTGAGTGCTGATGGGGTGGCAAAGCTCACTGTTGCCCCAAGGCTGGGACAGGTGAACACCACTGGGGGCACGCTAAAGCTCCAGAGAGGGGAACAGAGCCCAAAAGTATGGAGAGAACTCCCCAGAGACAGGGAGCAGAGAGGCCAGGTCCAAGATCTGCGGGCAGATCAACCAGGGGGAAAACTGGGTGGGGGGAAGCCAGATCACAGAGGCCATGCCCAGGAGCCCCGTTCCTGGGGTCCACGTTCCAGCACCCTGGACACGCCAGCACCTTTGGAAGGAAGCCTCCAGGGCCGGGAGGGCGGCGCCTGCCACTGTGTCAGGCTGACGGATCGCTGGGGGCTGGCCGTGGGAGCAGGTATTGATCGGCTGTTGTGGTTGATGGATGGGCACTCCGGTCCCTCGGCTCACAGGCACAGCGTGCCCATGTCAGGCCACTGGCGCCAAAACTGTCTCGAAGGCCCGCCTGCCCCCGTAGACGGCGGCACCCATGTGCATCTGAGCAGCAATTACAGGGCGAGTCATTAATTAAATAAGACCTGCTTTTTGCAGCCGTGTGGGAGACGCACTGCTCAACCACTCTGTTCTTCATTCAGCTTCTATGCATGCGGGGCCGAGGCAGCGGACAGGAGTCTGACGCCCCCCCGCCCCTTCCAAGCCGAGCAGCCCAGCCTCTCCGAGCCACCGCCCCTCCCGACTCAGGGGGCAGCTGCACCCACCTTGTTGTTTGCTGTGCAGATGGAACGAGACAATCAGCCCAGTGCCCAGTGCAGGGCTGGCACACAGGTCCTAGTGAACGCTAATTCCCACTCCCCGGAGGGAGAAGCCCTGGTGGCGCAGTGGTTAAACGCTCAGCTGCTGACCAAAAGATCGGCGATTTGAACCCACCAGCCGCTCCTCGGAAACCCTATGGAGCAGTTCTACTCTGTCCCATAGGGTCGTTATGAGTTGGAATCGGCTTGACGGCGGTGGGTTTGGTGTTTTGGTTTGAGTGGAGGGCAAAGAGGAAAGGGAATTCCCATCTGCCAAGAGCTCGCTGTAGCACCAGGACGAGGCACTGAGGGGACCCCCAGGCCCTGCAGGTGAAGGGGTGCAGCAGCGTCGGGAGACGGGACGCACGAGGACACCTGCAAAGCAGGCCCATGTCAACAGCACTATCTGAACCCACTGCTGTCGAGCCGACCCCCACATGTGCCAGAGTAGAAGTGCACTCCACAGCCTTTCAGTGGCTGGTTTTTTGGAAGTAGATCACCAGGCCTTTCTTCCGAGGTGCCTCTGGGTAGACTTGAACCTCCAACCTTCCGGTTAGCAGCTGAGCATGTGAACTGTCTGCCCCACCCAGGGACTTCTGCCACCTGCTCTGTTGGTTGTTGTTGGGTGCTGGTGAGTCGATTTCAACTCACAGTGACCCTGTGTGACAGAGTAGAACTGCCGCATAGGGTTTCCTAGGCTATAATCTTTATGGGAAAAGATTGCCAGGTCTTTTTCCCTCAGAGCCCCTTAGTGGGTTTTAACCACCGACCTTTCAGTTAGCAGCCGAACGCTTAACCATTGCACCACCAGGGCTCCTTCCTACCTTTCTGCCTCCCTAAATCTCAGCATCCTGTTTTTCTGTCCGCTCCCATCACTCAGCCCAGACTCTGGTCCTACCACCCACCACCCACCACCTCAGTCGGTCGGTCTGCCTCCCTGACCTCCCAGTGGGCACCATTTGCTGCCCGGGAAGCCCTTCCTGCCCTGGCCTCCTCCCAGCCCAAGTCCTACCAACTGCAGTGTGGGAAGTCGTCTTTCGCAAACAGCCCCCGTGTGAGGCCCTGCTCTCCCCACCCGGGGGGAAGCCCACTCGCTGGGGTGCGGGCTCCCTCCGCCCCTCGGGCTGTTCCTTCTCAGCCCCTTTTCTGGTGCCAGTGTCCACGGGGCACTGTCACCTCCCCTTCTTCCTGTGAATGTCTTACTCCACACTTCTTTCTTTTCCTTCTACCTTCCAGGCTTTGGAACTTTTAAACTCCTTTTAAACAAACAATTTAACTTGGTTAGCTCAGAAAAAAAAAAAAAAAAGGCGTGAGACTATGATGAGAGGTACTTGAAAACTTGGGAACAAAACCTAAACCAAGTTCCTAAACCCAGTGTTGGCAGGCGAAACAATTCAACACAGACTTTGACATTTTTCTCTAGAAGCTAATAACGTGTCAGCCTGCTGCTCTTTTATTAACTAAGGCTGGACACACGGGACAGGATGGAACTCAGGGGTGATCTTAACTGTTGCGATTTAACAGTAAGTATGGAAGGAAACATTTATCTAACATCTTTTAGCTGAGTATCTGAAAACATTTAAAAACATGTATGTTATTATCTAAGTCTTTATAAAAAGGACCACCTCTAGATCAGATTTACTGGCCTGACAGACTGGAGAAACCCTGAGAGTATGGCCCCCGGACACCCTTTTAGCTCAGAGGTGACGTCACTCCCGAGGTTCACAGTTCAGCCGGGGATTGGACAGCCTCATAAAGCAAAACAGGACTAATGAGGCACAGCAGTCCAGGGACAAGGACTAGAAGGCAGGAGGGGACTGGAGAGCTGGTGATAGGGAACCCAAGGTTGAGAAGGGACAGTGTTGACATGTGGTGGGGTTAACTCTTGTCATAGGGCAATATGAAACTATTTGTTTTGCAAACCTTTTGAGGTACAAAAAAAAACAAAACTATGTGAGATCAAATTGACAACAGCAGCTCAAAAGGTTTGATGGGAAGCCTAGAGGACAGTGAGTTGAAGATAATGGTGATGGAATAATCTGGAAAAGGATAGTGAGAATAGCAGCACAACTGGAAGAATGTAATGGATGTCACTGAATTGTACATGTAGAAACTTTCCAAAATGGTGTAACTTTGGCTATGTATATTTTCACCAAAAAAAAAAAAAAACAAAAGGTCCTCCAAGGTCAAGAAGGAGAGTGTTGACATGTCGTGGGGTTATTAACAAATGTCATAAAACAATATGTGTACTGATTGTTTAATGAGAAACCGTTTGTTCTATAAACCTTCATCGAATGTACAATAAAAAAAAAGGACCACCACCATCTGTCAATCTGTCCTGTGGTGGCTTACGTGTTGCTGTGATGCTTGAAGTTACACCACCAGTATTTCAAATACCAGCAGGGTCGCCCGTGGTGGGCAGGTTTCAGTAGAGCTTCCAGACTAAGACAGACTAGGAAGAAATGTCTGGCAATCGACTTCTGAGAATTAGCCAGTGAAAACACTATGGGTCACAACTGAACATTGTCTGATACGGTGCTGGAAAATGAGCCCCCTAGGGTGGAAGGCAGTCAAAATACACAGTGACCACAACAACGGGATCAAGCGTGCCAGCCATCAGGAAGACGGCCCAGGACTGGGCAGCGTTTCGTTCTGTTATGCGTGGGGTCATTAAGAGTCGGAACTGACTCGAGGGACAACTGCAAAAAGAGTATAACAGCGCTAAAAACCTGATTAGGACGGAGAGGTGGGTGAAAGCAAGGATCTGTGAAGGTCTGATTTATAAACACATATTTGGAGTTGGAAGCACTGGGCAGTTAATGGCAAGTAATGCCTACAGCTGCAGGGTGAGGGCCCGGCCCCCCTCCCAATGAAGACATGGAGGAACCTCAGCCTTGCTGTGCTCCTGACTGACTGTCCAGTGCTCCCGTGATGCCGCCCCCAGCTCCAGCCCCTCCTCACCCCGTGTCAGTCAGGACAGGGCAGGTGTGCGCGGGGACAAGCACCCCCAGGCCTCACACTCACTGGGTGCTGTGCAGTCCCATGCTGGCTCCAGACGTGGTGGGGAAGAGGACAGGCAGCACCATGCCTGGTGGAGCTGCACGCCCCAGCTGGAGGGAGACAGGCAAGGAGTGAGTGACAGGGATACAAAGTAGCAAGTTGTGACAGTGTACAGTGCAGAATGGAGACTGGTGTGGGGAAGGTGGTAGGGAGAGCACCTCCCGGGGCTCCTTTCAGCTGGGTGAAGAGGATGCAAAGAGCAGGGCACAGGGTGCTCCAGGTGAGACAGGTGTGGGCTTAGGCACTGGGGATAGGCGCCAGCTGGAGCTGGACCATCACCCAGAACCTGGGACGCTGGGAATGCTGGCTTGTTCCTGAAGCCCACTTGAGAAGACAAGGGAGGTGGGCAGTGAGCTGGCAGGTGGAGGTGGCCCTGGCACCTCCAGCCATGGCTCCTCCTGGCCTGATCATCTCCTGGGCTCCCCGTCCCAACGCCAGGAGGTGGGTGCCTGTGGAACAGAAGGCCCGCCCAGGTCTGTCTGCTGCTTGCCTTGTGTCCCTTCCGGAACCTCAGAACATGGTCTTGTTTAGAAACAGGGTCTTTGCAGATAGAATTAGTTCAGGTGAGGGCATGCTGAAGCCATGACATGTTCAATTGCCTCATATGCACACGAAAGCTGGACGACGAATAAGGAAGGCCAGAGAAGAATTGACGCCTTTGAATTGTGTTGGTGAAGAATATTGAATATCCCATGGACGGCCAGAAGAACAAACAAATCTGTCTTGGAAGAAGTACAACCAGAATGCTCCTTAGAAGTTAGGATGGCGAGACTTCATCTCGCACACTTTGGGCATGTCGTCAGGAGGAACCAGTCCCTGGAGAAGCACATCATGCTCGGTAAAGTAGAGGGTCAGCAAAACACAGGAAGACTCTGAACAAGATGGATTGACACAGTGTCTGCAACAATGGGCTCAAACATAGCAACCACTGTGAGGATGGCACAGGACCGGGCAGTGTTCCATTCTGTTGTACTTGGGGTTGCTGTGAGTCAGAACTGCCTTGAGGACACCTAACAACAACAACAAATACTGGAGAAGGGTGGGCTTCACCGCCATGACTGGCTTCCTTATGAAAAGAGAAGAAGACACAGACACAGGGGAGATGCCACAAGAAGACGGAGGCAGATGTGTCTACAAGCCAAGGAGTGTCGGCGACATGAGAAACTAAGAGAAAGGCTGGAGGGACATCCTCAATCAGTGCCCACATAGGGAGCTCTGCCCTGCTGACACCCGGATTCTGGACGCCGCCCCCCAGATTTGTGTGATGATAATTTTGGGTGTTTTAAGCCACCCAGTGTGTGACACTTTGTCACAGTGACTCCAGGACACTCACTTAGCCTGCCTCATGGGGCAGTGTAGCCTGGTGATTTGGAGCAGGGTCTCTGGGGCCACCCAGACTGCCCAGGTTTGAGTCTCAGCTCCTCCACCTGCTCACTGGGGGCCTTGGACAAGGGCCTTAACCTCTCTGTGGCCTCAGTTTCATCAGCTGTGAAATGGGCTTACATTCCTGGGACAGTCATAGGATTCACCCAATCAATATACAGCAGGCACTCAGTACTGGTGACCAGCTGGTGTCTGTGAGAGACTGCATGAGGACGCGCAACCCCTTGAATGAACAAATGAATGAATGAACAAGTGAGTGAATGAATGAACAAGTGAGTGGACAAGGCCCCCTGAAGGAATGAATGAATGAGTGAGTGAACTAGGACCCACAGCCCCTTGAATGAATGAATGAACAAATGAAGGGACACGGCCCCCTGAATGAATGAATGAGTGAATGAGTGAATAAGTGAGTGAGTGAGTGGACAAGGCCCCCACAGGTCCCTGAATGAATGTATGAATGAATGAGTGAGAGGATGAGGCCCCACGGTCCCTGGTTGGTGGGTGGCGGACCCAGGAGCCCTCTCAGTGGCGGCCGCAACCCAGCAGGGAGCCCAAGTTTCAGGGACGGCGAGCTGTGCTGGCGGCTGCTGGCTCCTGCATAAAGCCAGCCAGACTCACACCTGACCGGCTGCTCGGTGATGGTTCCCCAGGCACCATTACAGCAAGTAGCAGCCAAGCGCCCATTTAACTGCCCAGCGCAAAAAGGGAGGCGGATGCTCAGGCTGTCTCGCCAGCCTGGAGCCCAACCCATCTGGCCTGCGGGCCGCGTGCACACAGTGGGAGGCAGGGCCGCCTGGCTGGGCTGCAGGGCTCTGGGTGCTATGGGTGGGTGCTGGCTTGGACCCAGATCCTGGATCCAAGGGACAGCTGCCTCTGTGCACATCACAGCCACCTAGGCCCGCCTGATCTCCTGGGCGCCTCTGTGAGGTCACAGCTGGGCTCTGTGCCCCCATTTCTCGGGCCCCCCAGCTAGCAGCCTCAGCATGGGGTATGAACCAGGCCATTGGCAGAGAGTCCCGGGCTCCTTGAGCATATGGCGCTGCTCCCAATGCTGGCTGATGGCTCTGCGTCTGGGCCTGCTCTAGCGCCCCCTAGTGTCCCGGGGACACAGTCCCTGCAGGATGCTCGGGGAGCACTGTTGGGTGGACAGGATTGGACCGCTGACGACAGCAGCTGGGCCCACGGCTACCAGGGTGGGGAGGACCTTGGGCCCCCCTTAGCCTGCTGCTGCTGCGATTTTGGGGTCCCCTGGAGGCGCAGGCCCCGTCTGCATCTCTGTCGTCCTAAGGAAGTAGCCCAAACCGTACATGTCCCTGGGATCACATTCAGATGCACGCAGTCAGAATTCTCAGCTCAGGGAGGAAATGCTGTTGTGAGAATATGCAAATGCCCCCTCTTGCCCCACACCCCAGACCCTAGACCGGAAATCGCCCCTTTAGGAAATGGAATAATTATATGCAACAACTTTCAGCTGGCCTGCCGGGCCCAGGCTGTGGGGTTTACTCTGCTCTCAACGGCCGAAATCTGTCTAGACGGCGTGGAAGAGCACTGGGCAGGCCCAGTTCATCAGCTGGCCTGAATAATTCAGAGAGGTCTGCAAACCAGCAAGCACCAAGGTGCTCCCCCAAGCTCTCTGCGCACATAGATTTTCCTTTCAGAAGCAGAATCTGAATTAATAACAGTCTGATTGTCGTTAATGACACAGGCAGGGCCCAGCCGGGCTCCCAGACAATCCTCATTAAGGAAAGCCTTGGGTTTTTCCCCCTGGACAAACGTGTTGGTTAAGTTCTTAGAAGCAGCCCCGTCCGTCCGCACTGGCTGGAGCATGGCCATCAGAAGCATGAACTGTGTGGTCGGAAAGGTTTCCAGCAGAGGGAGACCCCTCTGCCCATATCATCCTGTCTTAGGGACTGTCCTGGGGGCAGGTGTGGCAAAATCCACCTTTTCCCCCGCCTCTCTGGCCTCCTGCCCCCTGGCCAGGAAGGTATTAAAGAATGAATGGGCGGGTCTCTCCTTTTTAGGGGACAGAGGCTCTTCAAGATTCATCCATGTTATAGCATGTACCAGGACTTCATTTCTCTTTATGGCTGAGTATTACACCATGGAAACCCTGGGGGTGTAGTGGTTAAGAGCTCGGCTGCTAACCAAAAGGTCGGCAGTTCGAATCCACCAGGCATTCCTAGGAAACCCTATGGGGCAGTTCTACTCTGTCCTATAGGGTCGCTATGAGTGGGAATCGACTCAATGGCAACGGGTATTATACTGTAGACTGCCAGAAGAACAAAGAAATATTTGTCTTAGAGGAAGTACTCCCAGGATGCTCCTGAGAAGCGAGGATGATGAAACTTTGTCTTGCTTCCTTTGGACACGTCATCAGGAAAGACCAGTTGCTGGAGAAAGACATAATGCTTGGTAGAGTAGGTCATAGAAAAAGAAGACCCTCAGTGAGATGGGCTGACACAGTGGCTGCAATGATGAATTGAAACATAGCAACAACTGTGAGGATGGCGCAGGACCGGTCAGTGTTTTCATTCTAATGTGTAAGTTTGCTATGACAACAACAGCAATCTATGTGTGTGTACACACACACACACACACACACACACACACACACACACATACACACATATACATTGTGTATGGATATATGTATCCACTGTAGTTGTTAGGCGATGCGCACCTTTCCTGATTTTAAACCAGGCAGTATCCCCTTGTTCTGTTTGAACGACTGCCTCTTGATCCATGTACAGGCTCCTTATGAGCACAATTAAGTGTTCTAGAATTCCCATTCTTTGCAGTGTTATCCATAATTTGTTATGATCCACATAGTCAGATGCCTTTACGCAGTCCATAAAACACAGGTAAACACAAGGAAGTGATTAAGAGCCCTGGTGGCACAGTGGTTAAGTGCTTGGGTGAGAACTGAAAGGTTGGCGGTTTGAACCCACCAGCTGCACCATGGGAGAAACACGTAACAGTCTGCTCCCGTAAGGATTATAGCATTGGAAACCTATGGGGAAGTTACACTCTGCCCTATAGGGCCACTATGAGTTGAAATCGACTTGACAGAAATGAGGTTTTTTGTTTTGTTTTAACATCTTTCTGGAATTCTCTACTTTCAGCCAAGATCCATCTGACATCAGCAATGATAGCCCTCGTTCCACATCCTCTTCTGAATCCGGCTTAAATTGCTGGCCGTTCCCTGTCGGTGTATTACTGCAACTGTTTTTGACTTATCTTCAGCATAATTTTACTTGCATTTGATATGAATGACATTGTTCCATAATTTACACATTCCGTTGGATCACCTTTCTTTGGAATGGGCACATATCTGGATCTCTTCCCGTCAGTTGGCCAGGTATCTGTCTTCCAAATTTCTTGACACAGATGAGTGAGCACCTCTAGCATTTCATCCATTTGTTGAAACATCTCACTTGGTATTCCGTCGTTCCTGAAGCCTTGTTTTTCACCAATGCCTTCCAATAGAGCATCTGCTGGTTTCCTGTCTTTGAGGATTACTGTCTGCCCTCCTCGCTCCCGTGAGTGTGAGCTCTGGAGGATGGGCTGTGTGGCTACTCTGCTCACAGATGCATTTCAAGCACCCAGCCCAGAGGAGCTTGAGCCACATTTGTTGAATGAACAAACTAGTTTCTATCATCCTAAAGAAAGAAATGGGGGGAACCGGCGGGTCAGGGTTAGAATTCTCACCTTCCATACAGGAAATCCGGGTTCAATTCCCGGCCAATGCACCTCACGCACAGCCACCAGCAGTCTCTCCATGGAGGCTTGTGTGTTGCTGTGATGCCGGACAGGTTCCATCTCAGTCTGGACCTTCCAAACTAAAACGGACTCAGAAGAAAGGCCTGGCGGTCTGCTTCCAAAAATCAGCCAATGAAACCCCTATGGATAACAATGGTCCAGTCATGAGGATGGCACAGGACTGCTGTGCATGGGGTCGCCATGAGTCAAGGGCTGACTCGACAGCAGGTAACAAAAATAACAACAAAGAAAGAGAACTCCACTTTTCTACGCGATCAGCTAAGATAAGGCTACAGGCCAGACGAGCAGGCTCCCCGTGGTAACAGCGGGTCTTGCCAGTCTTGCTCTGAAGTTTATTTAATCTTGCAGTACTCCTTCCTAGGGGGCCGGGCTGCTATTATCCCCCCCTTTATAGATGGGGAAACGGAGGCAAGGAGAGATGAAGTCCCTTGTCCTCCTGCCCTAGGTCACAGGCCAGTACAGGGTAGCGGGGCTGCAGGCCAGCACACACTCCTGCTCCATACACCTTTCTGTGTGGTGTGGAGCACCCCTGAACTTCCCTGTGGGCCGCGTGCCCCCAAGTGCACTTTGCAGGCCCCTACCCCGCCACCAGCTCTTGAACTCAGGATCTCAGGTCCAGCGCCCAGTGATCTGACTTCTCACTCTGACACCAGGCTGGAGTCCCTGGCTATCCAAAGGGTTAACGCCCTCTGCTGCTAACCAAAAGTTGGCAATTCGAGTCCACCCAGGGGTTCCTCAGAAGAAAGCCTTGGCAATCTACTTCCAAAACTCAACCACTGAAAACCCTGTGGAGCACAGTTCCACTCAGACATACATGGGGTCGCTGTGAGTTGGGGTGGATTTGACAGCACTTGGTTGGATGCCAGGCCGGCCAAAGGTCCCCATTGTGCACCCAGGAAAGGGCCCTCTCTCCTGCTCCAGCCCCTGGCATGAAGGAACGGCCCCCGCCCCTGGACATCCCCTCTGCCCACACTCACTCAAGCCACACCGGGGCTGGCCAGGTCCCCAGTCTCCACCTGGCTCCAGGAGATGAAAGGGCAAACCTAACCTTGCCCCCGCCCCTCAGGGCAGCATAGATGTCATGCCCTGCCCGGCCCCCTACTTCTGCCCCCAATGCTTCAGCATCACCAGACCAACCTGGTGCAGGAGCCCAGAAGGCCACCGCCCTTCTCTCTGCAGGCTTTTCCTGAATGCTCTCCCTCCACCCTGACACCCTAACTCCCATCCCCCTCATCTGGCCAGCTCCCACTCCTCCTGGGACTCAGCGTGGGCCACCACCTCCTCCCGGTAGTCTTTACCAGGCCAGAGTCGAGGCTCCCACTCTGTTCATGGGTACAGCCAACCCTCAGCCTGCACCCCTAAGCCCCTGCGGCTGTCCCCAAGTGCAGGTCATGGGCTGGAAGAGCATCTGTCAGCTTGAGTGTGGACGGCGGGACCCACTTTGCAGCAATAAACGCCAAGAGGTGGTTGGTGGGGTCAAGTTGGCAGTTGACTTTCTGTGTCCTGTTGAGAGGGCAAAGCCTGCTAAATGCTCATTTGTGAATATCCGCATGTCCACTACCGGCTGGTGGCTGCGGTCCTGGGCAGTGGGAGAGTTAGGGCCTAATTACTGCCAGGAAGTGGCTCAGCCACCGCTCACCTTGGAATTCCTGAACAGCCTGCTGAGAGGGAGGGATGAGACCCTGGGCCCCCAGCTGTGCACTTGGTCTCTGAGCACTGGCACTTCTCCCCCAAGCTGGAAGACAGGGGGGAGTGGGCTGAATGGTGGCCCCTACAAAGGTACGTCCACATCCTAAGCCCCAGAACCTGTGAATGCAACTGTTATGGATTGAACTGTGTCCCCACAAAATACATGTTGGAATCCTAACCCTTATACCTACGCATGAGGAATCCTGGTGGCTCTGTTAAGGGCTCAGGTGCTAACCGAAAGATTGGTGGTTTGAACCCACTCAGAAGCTCCATGGAAGAAAGACCTGGCAATCCGCTCCTGTAAAGATTACAGCAGAGAAAACCCTATGGGGCAGTTCTACTCTGTCACTTGCTATGAGTCAGCATCGACCTGATGGCACCCAACACCACCACCTGTGGCCCCGATTGTGTCTGGAAATAAGGTTTCTTTGTTATGTTAATGAGGCTGTATCCGTGTGGGGTGAGTCCTAAACCTAATCCCTTCTGAGTTTGTAAGGAGCAGAATTTAGGAAGTCCCCAATGTCTGATTGAAGTATAACCATAGTTACAAACCAACCCCCGTAAGGCCTGTCAGGAAAAAACTGACCGAGAGAAAACTGGAAACAGACAAAGCACAGCGTGGTTCCAGATCCGCAGTCTTCCGCCTCTCCTTGGCCCCTGCCGTTGACAAGTCCAGAGCTGCAAGGCTCCTCACTACTGGGTGCGCAGCCTCGCGTAGGCAGGCTGTTGGGTTCCAGGCGTGCTGAGTGGCCAGGCCCGCCATGTGCAGGGGAGGTGTTTGGGGCACACGGACAGTGGGGCCGGCCCTGTCCAGCTCCAAGGCAGGCGGGTGCCGTGGGCTGTCGCTTACTGCTGCGGCTGCGGCTGGGTGCACCGTGTCGCATGGCCTGCCCGTCACCAGGGGCCACCAGGGACCCACTGCAGCACGCAGGAGAGGCGCGGTCTATCAAAGGAACCCAAACACCGTGTACCTGCAGATGGCATTCATTCACCCATGCACTCATTCACTCAGTAAATACTCATCGAGTACCTATGGTTTTAGGAGCCCCGGTGGCTCAGTGGTTAAGCACTCAGCTGCAAAACCAAAGGGTCAGCTGTTTGAACCCAGAAGTCACTCTGTGGGAGACAGATGGGGAGTCTGCTTCCGTAAAGATTTACAGCCTAGGAAACCCTATGGGGCAGTTCTTCTCTGTCCTACAGGTCGCTATACATCAGAATGGACTCGAGGAAAATGGGTTACCTATGGTTTGTTAGCAATGATTCTAATCTCTGGGATCATGTGATACCAGGTGGATTCCCCCCTCCCCACAACAAGCTCCGGCCGTGCGTGATCAGGGCCAGCAGTGTGACGAGAGGGGTCACAGGGAGGCAAGGCCTAAGCGAGCCCAGAGCAGGCACCTCACCAGCCGAGGGACATCAGGGAAGGCTTCCTGGAGGAAGTGACCCTCAAGAAATTACCTTTGCTTCTTTGAACCTTTTCTTTCTTTTTATTAACACGGGAATTTTGAGCTCAAAACAACTCTCACTTCCCTCTAGAAGAAACAGTAAGTGGTCACTGTCTGGAAAGACTGGTTATTGGTGCCATCAGGGCTTCTTTGATTAAAACAGCCTCATCAGCAGGCTCCCTGGGCCTCCGAATACTGAGCTACCAGCATCACCCTTAGGAGGAGGGGACTTGGGTCTGCGGAGGAGGGAGAGACCAGGGGTGGGGGGGGCCCACACAGGGGACGGTGGGGGTCCTTCACAGGAGAGGGTGAGGGTCCCTCACAGGGGAGGGTGGGGGGCCTTCACAGGGGAGAGTGGGTGGCCCCTACAGGGGAGGGTGGCGAGCCCTCACGGGGTGGGAGGGGATCCTTCACAGGGGAGGGCGGGGGTCCTTCACAGGGGAGGGTGGAGGGCCCATGCAGGCTGCAAGCATCCCGTCTGTGGTCTCTTCTTCACCTTCCCTCCTCCCTGAACCTTCTCTGCCCAGGGTCAAAGGTGACCTCCACGGTGACCTCCCCAGGCCCATATCCGAGGCCAGCTCTTCTTCCTCTGCCTCCTCGGCCTTTCAGCTGCACTCAGCACAGACACTCCCTCCTTCTAGAATGTTCTTTTCTTGGTGTTTAGGACCCCAGGCCTCCTGCCTGCCTCCCACCCCTCAGAGCTGGCTCCTTGCCCCTTCTCCATCCCCTCACACCCCTAGTGACCTCCTCCACGTGTGGCCCCTGAAAGCCACTATCCCCCCAGTGCCCCACACTTCTCTCTCCAGCCCTGACTGTCCAAGCGGCCCCAGGTCATACATCCTGCCGCATCCTTACGGGGATCACACTGACCGAGTCTGCAAAGCTGTCGGTTCATCTCTGAGCTGATGCAGAAGCGGACGCCAGCCCCTCACAGCCGTGAAGGCCTCGGGGGGGGTCTACTCGCAGAACCCGCCAGCTTAGGGAGAGGGGACTCCACCAGGGCTGTGGGAGAGGGTCTGGCCCACGAGGACTTCCAGAGCAACACCGCCAAGCTGACCGCCCGGGGTGCTGCAAGCTCCCTGGCTGGGGATGGGGAGCCACCGCCCGCCGCAGGCCAGGGGACCACGCCAAGCCAGCGGAGACTGGGCAGGGGAAGCCAGCCCACCATACTCTGCACCTGCTGATGACGCCGGTGGATGGACAGACGCTGCTTCTCACGACTCATCCAACACAGATCTGCCTGCCTGGGGCACCGCAGCCAGGGGTCTCGGTTCTTGGGGCCTGTAGTGCAGGAAGGTGGAAAGACGGCTTTTAAGACAGATTTTTTTAATCAAGAAAAGCAACCGAAATAAAATGGCAGGGGGGCGGGGAGGGGAGAGGGGGGAGAGGGATGGGAGGGGAAAGAAAGGGAGCCTCATCTCTGATGCAAGGAGGGTGATGTCGGGCTATCTTGGGGTGCTGTTTGACTCTCACGGACTGCCCCCAGGACTCCCGACAGCCTTAGGACAGAAGGCCTGGTTCCGGAAGTCTTCCAGACAGTGTGGCGGCCAGAGTCAAGGACAGTTAAGGGGTTTTCCTCATCATGAGTGGGTGGTGTTGGATGTGCCTGCAAGTTTAAGGAGCTCTGGTGGCTCAATGACTAAGCACTTGGCTCCTAACCGACAGGCTGGTAGTTCGAATCCACTAGCTGCTCCATGGGAGAAAAGACCTGGAGATCTGCTTCCATAAAGATTACAGGCTTGGAAACCTTACGGGGCAGTTCTACTCTGTCTTACAGGATTGCTATGAGCCGGAATCAACTTGACAGCAGTGGGGTTGGGTTTTTTTTGTGGTGGTGCATTTGCTGTAATGTTGGTAAATGGACCAGAGAGCCATGGGGCCTGCCCACACCTCTGGGGCTCCTGCCTCCATGCTGCCCTGTGGGGGGCGTGATGGTGGACAGATGAGAGGTGGCTTAGAAAGGGAAGGGGTGGCCAGGCCAGGAAGCGGCTGTGGGGGAGGGCAGGGGTCCTGGGAACACTTCAGCCCTTATCACTGATCAAAGCCAGGAGGGGCCGCCCGACAGGCGAGGTGTGGCCCCACCTGGCTCTCATTAGCCTCTGCTGCCTTCTTCCTGAGGGTCTGCTCTTGCTCACAGACCCTCTGAGTCTGACTGCCCATGGCAGCCGGGCCACTGCACCTGGCAGGAGGGCCAGTGGGCCAGTGCTGGGCACCCTGCCAACAGAGGGTCTCAGTCCTGCACATGGCCCCCAACCTGGCCAGACACCCAACCTGGTGACCTCTTCCTGCCACAGTCCCTGACCCAGCCAGGTGTCTGGTCTGGCAGCTTCTCTCCACACACAGCCCCTGGCCCAGCCAGGCACCCAGCCCTGTGGAGGATCCCACCCCACACACAGCCCCTGGCCCTATCCAGGCCCCCAGGCCGGCAGCCTCTCCCCATACCCCAGCTCCAGCCACACTTCCCAGGGCAGCCCCTAGCATGCCTGCCCCTCCCCCTGCTTCAGCCCTTGGCACACACTGTCCTTCCCCAAGGAGACCCTCCCTCTCCCTGGCTGTCCTCAGGCCTCACTTCCAGGCCACCTCCTGCAGAAGCCTGTTCAGGGGGTGAGGCTGCACTGTAAGGCTCAGCCTGATGTGCTACCCTGACATCTGGTAAAACTGGGAGGTCCTCAAGTGGTCTAACCACAGTTCCCTCCCACTCTGCTCCTATGGATAAAGCCCCCAAGCCGAACAACCCTCTTTGTCCCAGGGCCAGGCATGGTTCTTGCCAATCCCTGACTAGAGAGCTTTAGTCTCTGCCAGCTGAGGAATTATTCGAACAAGCTAATCACATCCTCCCAAGGGAACTAGGGGCACCTCACCCTCTTGTTACTACAAACTTGCCTCCCTCTGCCCCTGCTATTCTCTCTGCTCCTAGTGCACACCCACGTGGCCCCAGGTGGCATGCAGTGTCCTCCCCCAACGCCAGGCTGTGAGTACAGGGACTAATGAACTGCTGCCATCTGTCCAGCGTTGCATGTATCCCACCATCCTCATATTCCTCAGGTGGGAATCCTTCCCTGTCTCACACAGGGTGAAGAGAAGATGATAGAAAAACTGCCCTGGCAGCTAACAGACACATGAGGAAATGCTCATGATCATTAGCCATTAGATAAATGCAAATCAAAACTGCAATGAGATAACATCTTACCCCAACAAGATTGGCATTAATCCAAAAAACACAAAATAATAAATGTTGGAGAAGTTGTGGAGAGACTGGAACACTTATGCACTGCTGGTGGGAATGTAAAAAGGTACAACCACTTTGGAAATCAATTTGGCACTTCCTTAAAAAGCTAGAAATAGAAGTACCATACGATCCAGCTATCCCATTCCTTGGAATATATCCTAGAGAAATAAGAGCCGTCTCATAAATAGATATATGCACACCCATGTTCATTGCAGCACTGTTCACAATAGCAAAAAGATGGAAACAACCTAGGTGCCCATTAACAGACGAATGGATAAACAGATTACAGTATATCCATACAATGGAATACTATGCAACGGTAAAGAACAACAATAAATCCGTGAAACATCTCATAACATGGATGAATCTGGAGGGCATTATGCTGAGTGAAATTAGTCAGTCACAGAAGGACAAATATTGTATGAGACCTCTATCATAAGAACACAAGAAAAGGTTTAAACACAGAAGAAAACATTCTTTGATGGTTATGAGGTTGGGGAGGGAAGGAGATGGGTATACACTAACCAGATTACAGATAACAATTATCTTAGGTGAAGGGAAAGACAACACACAATACAGGGGAAGTCAGCACAAGTGGACTAAACCAAAAGCTAAGAAGTTTCCTGAATATAACCAAACACTTTGAGGGACAGAGTAGCTGGGACTGGGGTTTGGGGACCACAGTTTTGGGGAACATCTAGGTCAACTGGCATAACAAAGTTTATTAAGAAAATGTTCTGCATCTCACTTTGGTAAGTGGTGTCTGGGGTCTTGAAAGCTAGTGAGCGGCCATCTAAGATGCATCAATTGGTCCCAACCCACCTGGAGTGACGGAGAATGAAGAACACCAAAAACACAAGGAAAGTATTAGCCCAAGAGACAAAAGCGCCACATAAACCAGAGATTCCATCACCCTGAGACCAGAAGAACTAGATGGTGCCCCACTACCACCAATGACCGCCCTGACAGGGAACACAACAGAGAGTCCCAGATGGATCAGGGGAAAAGTGTGGAGTGGAACTCAAGTTCACATAAAAAGACCAGACTTAATTGTCTGAGACTAGAGGAACCCCGTAAGACATGGTCCCTGGATTCTCTGTTAACCAAGAACTAAAACCATTCCTGAAGCCAACTCTTCAGACAAAGATTAGACTGGATTATAAAACATAAAATAATACTCACGAAGAGTGCGTTTCTTAGTTCAAGGAGCTACACAAGACCAAATGGGCAGCTCCTGTCCGGATGCAGGATGAAAAGGCAGGAATGGACAGAAGATGGTTAGGTGGACACGGGAAACCCAGGATGGAAAGGGGGAGTGTGCTGTCACATTATAGGGATTGCAACTAAGCTCACAAAACAATACATGTATAAATTTTTGCATGAGAAATTAACTTGAGCTGTAAACTTTCACCTAAAGCACAATAAGAAAAAAAAAGAAAGAAAACCTGCTCTGGGCATTTCTGACCCCTTTAGGCTCTGGGCTGTGGGCGCTCACTTCCGCACCCCACACAGAGGGGGGTCCAGGGTGCGTGGGGATGTCAGGAAAGCAAGCAGCTGTCTGCCGGGAGGAGCAATGGGGAGGGAGTCAGGAGACTGCAGCTCTAGTCCTGGGTTCATTAACTGGCTTAGTCTCCTGTGGCTTCATACCAGAAACACCACAAGTGGAGGGCTTTAAAGGGCAGGAATTTATCTCCCACAGGTCAAGAGGTTGGAAGTCTGAATTCAGGGCACGAGCTCTAATGGGAGGTGCTTCCTTGTGTATTTCAGCTTCTAGTAGCTTCTGGCAATCGTTGTACGTGCTTCTGTCTCTGTCTTTGTCTTTCTCTTCTCCTGTGTGTCTCTGTGTCTAATCTGCTCTTTTTATAACTCAGAAAAGATTAAGGTTAGGGCCCACCCGACACTAGTATGACCTCATTAGCATAACAAAGGGGAAATTCTATTTCCCAACAGAGTCATACACCCACTCCTCACTTACTGACGTGGTTAGATTCCAAGACCAAGTCGTTACATGAAAATTGGCAAAAATAGAGGATGACCGCATCAGATCACAAAACGGAGGATGACTACATCATTACTTAACTGCCAAACCACTGAGAATCATGGCCCAGCCAGGTTGACACATAACCTTAACCATCACAACCAGCATTACTCTTGCCTCCCACCCCAGCATTCATTATTGCCAGACGTAAGTGGCAAAATAATCAGATAGTAAATTTTTTACTGTTTTCATAAATGGGAAATGTTGGGTAATAAGATAGTCGATAAGTGAGGAGCAGGTGTATTTACAAACCTACTCCTCATGTAGATTTATTTGCTGAGCAAATAATCCGAGAAGCTGGACTATATGAAGAAGAATGGGGCATCAGGATTGGAGGAAGACTCATTAACAACCTGCGTTATGCAGATGACACAACCTTACTTGCTGAAAGGGAAGAGGACTTGAAGCACTTACTGACGAAGGTCAAAGACCACAGCCTTCAGTATGGATTACACCTCAACATAAAGAAAACAAAAATCCTCACAACTGGGCCAATAAGCAACATCCTGATAAACAGAGAAAAGATTGAAGTTGTCAAGGATTTCATTTCATCAATGCCCATAGAAACAGCAGTCAAGAAATCAAATGGCACATTGCACTGGGCAAATCTGCTGGAAAAGACCTCTTTCAAGTGTTAAAAAGCAAAGACGTCACTTTAAGGACTAAGGTGCACCTGACCCAAGCCACGGTGTTTTCAATCACCTCATATGCATGCAAAAGCTGGACAGTGAATAAGGAAGACCAAAGAAGAATTTATGCCATTGAATTATGGTGTTGGTGAAGAATATTGAATGTACCGTGGACTGCCAAAAGAATGAACAGATCTGTCTTGGAAGAAGTACACAGGAATGCTCCTTAGAAGCAAGGATGGTGAGACTACACCTTACATACTTTGGACATGTTATCAGGAGGGACCAGTCCCTGGAGAAGGACTGCTTGGTAGAGGGTCAGTGAAAAAGAGGAAGACCCTCAACAAGATGGACTGACACAGTGGCTGCAACAATGGGCTCAAACATAGCAAGGATTATGAGGATGGTGCAGGACCGGGCAGTGTTTCGTTCTGTTGTACGTGGGGTTGCTATGAGTTGGAACTGACTTGACAGCACCTAACAACAGTAAAGTGTCTTTATAGGTACAAGGGTAAGGATTTCGACACATATTTTGGGGAGAAACAATACAATCCATAACACTAACTTATGTCTCTGACCCTGAATTTATGCTTCTGTGATGACCTGTTAACATCCCCTTGTCCGTTCTACTCTGTCACCTTCAGAAGCTGGCACAACCTCACGGAACTCAAAGGCAGAGAGACAGACGGTTGCATCACCCTGACCCCCATATCCACAGGTGTCATCCCATCCCAAGGCTGTCCCCAGAGGCTGCACAGGGGCTCCTCTGTGTCACAGCACTTCAGTCGCCCTGGGAGTTGGGCTGTTTGTTCTAGAATGTCCACTAGGGGAGTTTGCGCATGGGGTTAAGAAAGGTTGACGGATTGCCTTGGGTTTGAGTGCACCTTGACCTGCTGTGCAGCCTTGGGAAAGTGGCTTAGCCTCTCTGAGCTTCAGAATAATTTATGCATTAAATAGGGCCCTGGTGGCACAGTGGTTAAGAGCTCAGCTGCTAACCAAAAGGTCGGCAGTTCCAAGTCAGCAGCCACACCTCGGAAACCCTATGGGGCAGTTCTACTCTGTCCTGTAGGGTCGCTATGAGTCAGAATCAACAATGGGTTTTTTAATGCATTAAACAGGAATCGTGTATTTGAAGGTAAAGTTTCGTACACGGACAGAAATCGTTATCATCGCCCTTACCAGGAAGGTTCAAGTTTGAGGAACACCATCCTGTTGTCCTCCCTGTCTCACGGTGTCTGAGACCCTGGCTCGCCCCTTGTCTCCGACTCCAGAGCACCTCGGGCCTAGGCTACAGACAGGGCCCTTTTCTGCAGTCATGCGCCCACAGTGCCCACCCCCTGTTCCTAGCGCTCCGAGGGCCAGACCCCCAGGCCTAGCCTAAGGCATCTCAAACATGAACCACAGTGGCCCCTCCACCCTGTCCAAATGGTCCCTCAGGGGGAAGCACGCAGTTAATGCCTGTGGCACGGGGCCAGGCCCTCTCCTCCCTGCCTGCCTCAGCCTCGGTTTCTGCCTCTGTAAAGTGGGCACCCAGACCCTGCTCTGCACACCTGAGGGCCCAGCTCTTCTAGCTTACAGACAAGAAAGCAGAAGGTCAGTGGGTCAAGGATGGGCCCGAGTTGCAGGGCTCAGCCCAGCATGGGGTTCTGTCTGGGGTTCCTTGGCCCTGGGAAGCCCATTTGGTGGTCGTGGTTCTGTCATGGGGCCTTGAGGCCCACATTTGCAGACGGAGCTTCCCCAGTTCACACCTGTCTCCTCTGTCTGTCTCTCTCCCCTTCCCAAACTGCCTCATCAACTGGAGGGCGGCTTGCAGAGGTGGCCCTCAGCCAGCCACCAGCATCTCAATACCTCCTATCTGAGCCCCTCTCTTCGGGTGTGCAGGCCAGCCGTTGGGGACGCTTTCGACCTCTTTTCCCCAGATTCCTGGGGCAGCTAAGGAAAGCAAGAGCCTCTCAGTCACATGCAGCCCCACCATTGACAGAAGACATGGAAGGCGTGGCTGAGCCCAGTGAAACCACTCACCAGGCGAGGCGATTTCAAAAAGTAGAAGCCAGGCCAGGTACGAGGGGACATTGTGGGGGTGTCCCTGAAGCTACTGGTCAATCAAGGTTCACTCTTGTTTAAGAATGACATTGGTGTGTCCAGAGCTTTCGGTGGCCAGACAGCTCCCCTCACAGTCTCTCTCCTCCGTGAGCCTGGCTAAGGCCACCCGCAGAAGAGAGCCGAGGAAAGACAAACACCATCATTCATTCAGCATTTGGGGGAGGGCTTGGGGGGTGGGGAGGGTACAAAGATGAGTCAGAGAGAAGTTAGGAGCCACCCAAGGTCACACGTATTGAAAGGGGACACTCAGCTTGTGTTAACAACCCCGTTTCCAAGCTTAATTTAATGGGAAGAAAACAAACAAACCTGAATAAATAAAGTTTTGTTTTTCCAATTTTGAAGCCGGTTATATGCTCACAGTATAAGCGAAAAGAAGAAACCAATCTCCACTAGAGTCTTCATGAAATACTCATTTTAGCCTTTCCTTCCAGACTTTTTCTACGCAGAATTTTTTACATAACAATAGATGCACAATTTGTAACCTATTCAAGCATTGTTGAGTTTTTTCCCCTGCTATACAAACATGATTTTAAATGGCCGAGTAGTATTCTCTCACGAGGACCCTCTGCAGTATGAAAGCTATTTCCAGCTGTGTTCACTATGGTGACTAATATTCTAAGGAAGTAACTTGTTTTCCATGTTCTCAGTTATATTCCTAAACAAGATTCCTCCGGAGGAGTTATGAGCCAGTTTTGTGACCTCAAAGGCAAAGAAAATAAAAACCCATTGCCATTGAGTCAATTCTGACTCATAGCAACCCTATAAGACAGAGTAAAACTGCCCCACAGGGTTTCCAAGGAGTGGCTGGTGGATTCGAACTGCCAACCTTTTGGCTAGCAGCTGTCTTAGTCATCTAGTGCTGCTATAACAGAATACCACAGGTGGATGGCTTTAACAAGTAGATATGTATTCTCTCACAGTCTAGTAGGCTAAAAATCTGAATTCAGGGTGTCGGCTCCAGGGGAAGGCTTTCTCTCTGTTGGCTCTGGAGGAAGGTCCTTGTCATCAATCTTCCCCTGGAGTAGGAGCTTCTCAGCACAGGGACCCTAGGTCCAAAGGACGTGCTCTGCTCCCAGTGCTGCTTTCTTGGTGGTATGTGGTCCCCATGTGTCTCTGCTCGCTTCTCTCTTTTATATCTCAGAAGAGGTTGGCTTAAGAGACTATCTAATCTTGTAGATCTCATCAGTATAACTGCCACTGATCCATCTCATTACATCATCGTGATAGGATTTACAACACATAAGGAAATCGCATCAGGTGACAAAATGGTGGACAATCACACAATACTGGGAATCATGACCCAGCCAAGTTGACAGACATTTTTGGGAGACACAATTCAACCCATGACAGCAGCCAACCACCTAACCACTGAGACACCAGGGCTCTGATCTCAAGACACTGAGAGATAAACAGACAAATGCAAAACAACAACTAAAATTAAAAAAAATAACAGTATCAACTAGATGACTGGTCGGGCAATTCTGTTTCTTTACAAAAATCTAGAAGACTGCTCAAAAGTGATTGCCAAACGCCCTCAGTTATGGGTCAACCATTTCTTTCCAACCATCTCTTATCTGAGTTTCTTGAACTTGCATTTTGAAGATAGCACCTAGCAGGCCGAGGCAGTCTAACATTTTAGAAAGCACCCGGATCAGCCCAGCCGGAAATGGATAGCTTCTCACACCAACAGTGGTTGTCAAGAAATAGGAACAAATGTTTGGTATTAAAGGGGTTTAAATTATGGGAGAATTTCATATGCTATGATTTATGTATCCATCATTCCAATCATCTTAAATAAGAAAAATGTTGGTTTTCAATTGCCACCGAGAAGTATCTGGTCTCTTTTAGACGAAGATTAACCGCTCAGAGTGACGGCTTAGCTCTGCAGGCAAAGCTAACACTTTTCTTATTATGTAACTGATAATTCTGACAAGATTTAATCAAACAATCCATTTCTAATACCCATTTGGTATTAACTTTCTGTTTTGAATTTGCTTGGATACACACAATATCCAGATAGACTGCCTTCTGTTAAATGTTTTTAAGATCCACATTTTCAATTTAAATACAGAGATAAACAAATAAGTGAAGTTAAACCAGTGGGGAGATATATATACATATATATATATAGAGAGAGAGAGAGAGAGTACATATACATAAGACGTATACTATGTATGCGTATACCATGTTTTTACACAGATAGCACACGCCTTCTATATTTCTTTGCCAGCCATGACCTCTTCTCAACAATGTATTTTTGTAAGTGTACTATGCTAATTTTTTTACAGCAAGAAGTGGAAGAGGATTGGCATGGTGGCACTTGTGAAAGTGTCTCACTGTGGGGGGACATGGCCAGCAAACAAAGGCAGAGGGTGCGTGTTATTTGCATAAAAATATGGTAAATCACATTTGTTGTAAACAAATAATAAATTTGTTTTGCATAACAAATCTATTATATATATATATACATATGTGTATGTGTTTATATACATATATATTTGTTATATATGTTTGATTTACACCTTAACATAAAGAAAACAAAAATCCTCACAACTGGACCAATAAGCAACATCATGATAAATGGAGAAATGATTGACGTTGTCAAGGACTTCATTTTACTTGGATCCACAATCAACACCCATAGAGGCAGCAGTCAAGAAATTAGATGACACATTGCATTAGGCAAATCTGCTGCAAAAGACCTCTTTCAAGTGTTAAAAAGCAAAGACATCCCTTTAAGGACTAACGTGCGCCTGACCAAAGCAATGGTGTTTTTAATCGCCTCATATGCATGGGAAAGCTGGACAATGCATAAAGAAGACCAAAGAGATGATCCCTTTGAATTACGGTGTTGGCGAAGAATATTGAATATACCATGGACTGCCAAAAGAATAAACAAATCTGTCTTGGAAGAAGTACTCCAGAATGCTCCTTAGAAGCAAGGATGGCGAGACTTTGTCTCACATACTTTGGACATGTTATCAGGAGGGGCCAGTCCCTAGAGAAGGACATCATGCTTGGTAAAGTAGAGGGTCAGTGAAAAAGAGGAAGACCCTCAACGAGATGGACTGACACAGTGGCTGCAACAATGGGCTCTACAATGAGGATGGCGCAGGACTGTGTAGTGTTTCCTTTTGATGGACATAAGGTCACTATGAGTCGGAACCAACTGGATGACACTTAACAACACGTTTGATTTATGTTTGTTTATACAGGTAGTCCCTGACGTATGACCAGGTTCCGTTCTGACAATTCTATTGTAAATCAGTTCTGATGTAAGTCGAATATCTCATTTTTTTTTTTTTTTTTTAGTTTTCATTATTATTACCTTTTATTATCAGTATCTTTACAAATCCAATCTTTATTTGTCTTTGGGGGTTGGAAACATTACATATAAGCTAACAGCTATATTTTAACATTGTATGTAGTACACATTACTAACAATAAGATGTACAAAAAAGAAAAAAAAGAAGGTCATAAGTGTGGTTCATCATAACTCAAATACATTGTAAGTTGGGGACTACCTGTGTATATATTGGTTAATATTTTATTATTATATTTTATGTGGTGGTAGAACTGGGGCAAATTTTTTTTAATTTTTAATATTCACTCATTTTTGTGAAAGAAAACGTTTCCATTCAGCTGTGTACAAAAGTTTGTAGTCTAAACTATATTTATTTAATGTATCCAATAATGATTTATTCAACTCTTACCCTGGGCCAAGTCCTGGCTAAACACTGATTCTCAAACATGAAGAAGGCAGGTCTGTATCTTCTCGCCTTCCATGTGAGAGACCCAGGTTCGATTCCCAGCCAGTGCACCACCCGTCTGTCAGTGGAGGCTTGTGTGTTGCTCTGATGCTGAACAGGTTTCAGTGGCGCCTCCAGACTAAGACAGACTAGGAAGAAAGGCCTGGCGACATACTTCTAAAATTCAGCCAATCATCACCCTACGGACCACAGAGGTCAGCTCCACAACCGATCACGGGGACGGTGCAGGAACGAGCACCATTTTGTCCCATTGTGTACGGGCTCACCGTTAGCTGGGGGCCTATTCAATGGCAGCTAACGACAGTATCTTCCATCATGCGTGGACTGGTGGCAGGGATGCCAGAAAACCAGGTCATTTCCATCCCTGGAAAACTATGCTGGAGTTTCTATGCAATCATTTACAAGGTCGGGTGTGGGGACGGAGCCAGCTCAGCGGTCCAGGGAGCGGGGCCATCTGAGCTGGTTTCTAAGGATGAGAAGGAGTTTGCAAATAAAGGTCCCGAAAAGCTTGATTCCATCCACGTCATTAAGGTCGACTCTACTTTGAGGAGGCAGCTCGCCCCCAGTCGTATCCTGAGTGCCTTTCCACCTGAGGGGCTCATCTTCCGGCACTATGTCAGACAATGTTCTGCTGCTATTCATAAGGTTTTCACTCATCCATTTTTTCAGAATTAAACTGCCAGGTCCTTATTCCTAGTCTGTCTCAGTCTGGAAGCTCCACTGAAACCTCTCCACCAAGGGTGACCCTGCTGGTACTTGAAATACCAGTGGCAAAGCTTCCAGTATCACAGCAATACGCCAGCCTCCACGGTATGACACACTGACAGACACGTAGTGGTATTTATATTGAGGCCCTACTATGCACCAGAGTTCCAAGACTGCAGAAAGAATACCGTGGGGAAGGCTACGATGTTGAAGTGGAGAGCCGGTTACTTTTTAAATGCAGTAGGTATCATCCTGATTTTTAAATCATTTTGAATCAGTTGAGTTAATTATTCCGTTCATCTGTTGCTTCCTGTTTTTATTCATTCATTCAAAAATATTTGTTGATTAGCCCAAAACTAAAACCATTCCCGAGGCCAACTCTTCAGACAAAGATTAGACTGGACTGTGGGACATAAAATGATACTCGTGAAGAGGGTGCTTCTTAGCTCAAGTAGGTACATGAGACTAAATGGGCAGCTCCTGTCCGGAGGTGAGATGAGAAGGCAGAGAGGGTCAGGAGCTGGTTGAATGGACGTGGGGAATCAGGGGTGGAAAGGAGGAATGTGCTGTCACAGTATAGGGAAAGCAACTAGGGTCACATAACAATGTGTGCATAAATTTTTGTATGAGGGACTAACTTGAATTGTAAACTTTCACTTAAAGCACAACAATAAAAAAAATTGTTGAGTGACAGATGTTAACAAAAATAAAGAGCTGCTTCAAGCTGATATTATATCCTAACAAGCTTCTGTTGTCAAGACACAGTCTCTGGACTTGAATTTCCAGGGCGGAATCCTCGGTTAAGGTCTTTTTTGGAACTCTCCCAGTGACAGAGACAAATGAGATGCTGGTTTTTATGGACAGGGAATATTCACTACAGGCTCCAGAACATCTGGCCCGTATCCTATCTATCGTGAACACCTCGAGAGATGTGGGAACACCTTTGGCTATGTTAAAGCATTTTTTTACCTGAAATTTTTTATAAGAACTGGAGCTACTGAGACAGGATGATATCTTGTCCCAATTGGATCCAGAGACATTCCTGTGGCATTTCCAACTGCGTTTAATCCAAGAAGCTTTGGATAACTTTTCACAGAATGAAGGAGGATAGTTGTTATTTGGGAGATCTGTATATTTGGGTTTGGGAGAGATACATGTCTATCCCTTTCTGCTTGACCTTGACCTACCTGGAACATCTGTGGGCTCACTCTCACCCACCAAACATTTGTTCAAAGTTTTCATTCCCCTCATTTGTTCTAACGTGGCTTAGCACTGGAGATCAACTTGAGTGGATGATGGGACCATCTAGTGACACAACTTCCTAAGTTTTAGATTCCACATATTGCCAGCTTTGACGGGGAGTGCAGATTATTCCTGATTTGTGAGCCCGCCATATTGCTAATGAGAAACCTGCATGTTGGGTACTGTCTTAGGCTGGGTTCTCCAGAGAAGCAAAACCAGTGCAGCATATAAATATATTGTAAAAATGGTGTGCGGGCAGTGTCTGACCTCCTCCAATCCCACAAGGGAGAAAAAGAACCAAGACTAACAGCCCAAAGCTGATTCCCATGAGGCAGGAGTCAGACACCCCTTCTCTCTCTGCCATCTTTACCAATTCTGACACCAACCATCCCTCCCACGGCACTCTCTACTTCTCTGCTGGGTTCAATTATTCATTGCGATGGCCACACAGAACTCACAGACCACACTCACGATTATGGGGTTTATCAGGGAAGTAACAGTTAGAATTCAGGCTCAGGAACACTCTGGATACAGTTCTTCCATCAGGACAGCCTCTCCCCAGCTGTGCTCGCAGGCATGCCTCTCCCTGGTCCTGGGCCTCTCCCCAGAGGCACTCAGCTTTCTCTCTCCGTGGGTCAGGAAGCCCAAAGCTCCATCTCCTGCTGCCAGGTCTTTGCTGCAAGGTCTTTCTTGCTGGCCTCTCCTTCCTTGGTGGTGGTGGACTCCTTTCTGCTCTGGAATTGGCTCTCTTTTAAGATAAAACTGACCAATTCCCTTGGTAGGCCACAACTACCAGATCACACAGTCCCACCCAATCACCTGAGTGGGAGTTACAAGACCATGGCTAGAAAGGCCTCACACAAAAAGTAATTAATTCACCCCAGGTCACCCCCTGGCTTTTCTAGCCATGGTTCTTTCATGCTTGGAGGATAACTCCCCCTCCCAATCATTTTACCAGTCCACAAGAGTCATTAAAAATTAGTCCTTCAATACGGCAAAGAGTCCTCAGGGTGAGGTTACTCAGGTACCAGCCATTCAGGTCTGCTCTGGGTGTCCATCTGGGATCTGGTCAGGTTCTCCAAAAGTCAGCTTGGCTTCACCATTCCTGGCCTCTGACAAAATTCAACTGAGAGAAGATCATTCCCTTGCTCTGAGCCTCACGAGATATCAGCATAGCAAAACCTTTAAGGGACATTAGGTCCGGCCACTGTACTCCAGCCCAGTGGTGCCTCTCCCTTAGTCCACTCTTTCACACTTACAGCTTCTACAATTACAGTTTTTACAATCACAGTTAACCCTGTTAACAATCAACACTCACAGCTGAATCATATAATCTAATCAGCATCTCCCGCCCCCCCACCCCAGACCCAACAGGAAAAGAGGAATCTATTCAGTCGGGATCCTCCCTGTTCCCCTCATTTAATGTAAGCACCCTCCTGAAAGCGTGTAAGCCAGCCACTTCATGCCTTTATCTCCCCCCATTTTAGACAGCCAATGTTTAAATTGCCTGTCCCTATCAAACCAGTACTCTGAGGAGACAAGCATGTTCCTTTATCTGAAGGATCTCCTGTTCTGGTTGGAACTCTGAGCATCTGGATCCATAAGCAAAGTCCAGTCCAGAGCAAGCCATCAAACTGCAGCAATCTACACCAGCTCATGGTGTCAAACTTCCTCCTCTTCATTTGGTCGGTTCTGGTCAACTCATCCATAGCCATCCAAGCTAGGTCACAGTGGGTAGCAGCCTCAGGCTCAAGAGTTCACGCACACTTCCTGGCACTTCAGACAGCCCCTTCACACACTCTTATCCCTGGCCCCTGCTGGCTAGGTCAAAGGGCTCCACCCATAAACTTAGGAGTCCTCACAACTCCCTTTACTTCTGACCAGCCAGCCCTTCCTGTCTCTCTCATCCTTATTCCCATGGGCTAGGTCAACGGGTGCCAATGGAACATGTCCAAACTCAGCCCATCTCTTCATTGCTGCACCTCCCCACTTCCACTCATTGAGAGGAGCCAGGTGGTCACCACAAGTGAGCAGAATTAGCTGTCTACTCGCTGGCTCCATTTAACTTCCAGCCCTGGAAGGGGGTTCCTACCGATGGGCACTGACTTTTCCTACCTCCATGCATCCAACAGCAAATCACTTGCTCGAAATTCAAACAGAAAAACCATCACTTTTTTCCTGTAAATTCTTCCTTCAAATGCAAATCTTCTATTCTCTAAGCAGTTAGGGGGCAGGGTGGTCTGCAAGTCTTTTCAAATGCAAATCCGGGTGGGGCTCAGGTTTTAGACCTAAGGCCCCCACTCTATACGCAGGGCTACTGCATTCAAACAGCCTGTGTTTCCCTTGGGCAAATCCTAGTTCCGCTTTTAGCATATCTAGTCAAGTATTGGCTGAAGGCGGAGTTACACGCTCTCTATGATCTATAATACCCAATATTGTTTCTAGCATACATTTGGACCAGTATATCTTAGGAGAGTATCATAACATTCAAGTGAGATGATGGATGTCAAAATGCTTTGAAAACATTAAATACTATAAAATATGAGGGATAGCAATTATCGTCTATATTTACTTGGGAGCCCTGGTGGCACAGTGGTTAAGCATTTGGCTGCTAACCAAAAGGTTGGCAGTTCAAATCCACCAGCTACTCTTTGGAAACCCTATGGAGCACCTCTACTCTGTCTTATAGGGTCACGGTGTGACAGAATTGACTCAATGGCAATGGGTTAGGTTTGGTTTTTTCATATTTATTTGATTTAGTGATCACTTATTATGCGCTAGATTGGACCAAGAAGTATATAAACTTTTCCAGAGGAAAACGGAATTCCAAGCTTACGGAAAAGTAAGGTAAAAGTGAATTAGCTGGGATTTTCTCTTCTGGCCATGATGGAATAACTGGTTCTGGATTTGTCCCCCTAGTGTAACAAAAAAACAAACCCACTGCTGTTGAATCGATTCCGACTCATAGTGACCCCATAGGGTTTCCAAAGCTGTAAATTTCTATGGAAGCAGACTGCCACATCTGTCTCCCACTGAGCCGCTGGTGGTTTCAAACTGCCAATCTTTCCGTTAGCAGTCCATTGCTTTAACCCTTGTGCCACCCCCAAGGTACACAGTTATAAAACTGTGATCAGGCAGAGCAGATTTGTGATTCCTGAGAGAAGCGAAATAAGTGAGCCTTACATTGGCCCCAGCTCCCTGCCTGTGGGTACTTCCCTCCTGCAGTGCAGGAAGGTGGAGTTCAGGCAGAGGTCTGAAATCTCACTGAGCTGAGAAGAGAGGTTGGAGTTGGAGCTGCTGAAAAAGCTGAAATTGTGAGCCAGGGCATCAGACAGGAGGGAGATGCACAGACAAGTGGCCTCAGAGGTCGAGTAAGCTTAGTGCAGGTCCTTACCCCAGGGCTGTGCTGCACGTGTGAAGGGCTGCATCCTGTACTGAGTCACCAGAGGCTGTGAAGTGCTGGGAGACACTGGAATTCTGGATCATCTAGAGTATAGATAACTCCCTCAGTCCTTGGGCATTTGGTTGGGACCGCATAAAACCTTAGGAGTAGGAATCATGCCTAGAACTAAGTTCAAACTGGAATAAACCTACCCCACCAAAGAAGAAAACCAAACCGGACAGGATCAAAGGATCTACTAGTAATGTAACTGCTTGCCAGAACAAAACTCAACATCCTTTAGAGGAAGACAGCATAATCCAGTGTTCTTACAACCTGATAATTTACGATGTCCAGCATACAACAAGAAATTATTAGACATACAAAGAAGCAGGCAACTCTGACCCATAATTTAAAAGAAAGCAGTTTATAAAAAGAGATCCGGAGATGAGTCAGATGTTAGAAATAACAGACAAGGACTTTAAAGCAGAGCCTTGGTGGTGCAGAGGTTAAAGAACTCAACTGCTAACCAAAAGGTTGGTGGTTTGAATCCACCAGCCGCTCCACAAGAGAAAGATGTGGCTGTCTGCTTCCATAAAGATTTCAGCCTTGGAAACACTATGAGGAAGTTTTACTCTGTCCTATAAGGTTGCTATGAGTTGAAATCAACTCAAAGGCAATGGGTTTATCATAAAAATATTCAAGAACTTAATGAAATAGATAGTCATCATGAGTGAAAAGATGGGAAATCTCAGCAGAAAAAAAACTATAAAACATGACTCAAATGGAAATTTTAGAACTAAAAGTCCAATATCTCAAAAGAAAAATTAAACAGGTGTGATTAATAGCAGATTGGAGACAGCAGAAGAAAGATTTAGAGTACTTGAAAAGCGATAGGAAAAAAGTATCCAATTAAAAAATTATTCTAAATGATTTTAAGATTTTAAAAAATGAACAAAGCCTCAGTGAACAATAGAAAATAGTTTCACATATGTGCACTGGAGTCCCGGAGAGAAAGAATGGAACATAAAAAGAAATGAAAGAAATAACAGTTAAAAAGTTGCCAAATTTAGTGAAGAATCTCAGTCTACAGATCCAAGAAGCTCATTGAACCCCAAGTTGGAACCATATCCAGTCACATTATAGTCAAACTGCTGAAAAATCAAATAAAATCTTAAAAACAACCAGACAAAAAGAAAGTATCACTGCAGGGAGCAAGAATAAGAATCACTATTAATCTCTCAGCAGGAATTATGATGGCCAGAAGATAAAAACATCTTTAAAGAAAGTAAAGGAAAAAAACAAAAAAAAGAAATCTCATGAACCTAGAATTATATATCCATCAAAAATATTCTTAAAAAAGAAAGACATTTTCAAACAAACAATAACTGAATTTGTTGTCAGCAGATCTGCACATTAAAAATGTGGCTGGAAGTTTTTCTGGTGGAAGGGAAATGACACTGGGTGTAAGCTTGGATCAAAAGGAAGACGCAAAGCACAGTGGAAAGGGCAAATGTGTGGATAAATATAAAAGACTGTCTTTTACTTCTTCATTTCTTTGAAAGACAATTAATTGTTTAAAGTAGTTCTGTCCAATAGAATTTTCTGCAAAGATAGAAATATTCTATATCTGTCCTGTATCAATATGGCAGCATGAGACATGCGTGGCTGCTGAGCACTTGAAATGTCACTAGAGTAACTGAGGAACTGCATTTTTAATTTCATTTACTTTTAATTAATTTAAATGTAAAATAGCCACGGGTGTTAGTGGCTACCATATTGAGCAATGCAGGTTTAAAGCAACAAAAATAGCATTGTATAAGGAGTTAACAATGTATGTGGGAGTAAAATATATAACAGCAATAGTACAAAGGGTTGTTGTTGTTGTTAGGTGCCAACAAGTCAGTTCCAATTTACAGCAACTGCATCTACAACAGAACAAAATGTTGCCCCATTGTGCATCATCCTCACAATTGTGGCTATGTTTGAGCCCATTGTTGCAGCCACTGTATAATCCTACAAAGTGTAGGGAAGTCTAATGGAATTTTGTTATTGTAAGATTCTTACATTGTGCATGAATTGGTACAATAGTAACTCTAAGTTGACTCTGATTAAGTTAATGATGACTATTGTAATCCCTAAAGAAATCAGTCAAAATAATACAAACAAAATTTTTTAATCCAGGAGATAAATTTAGACAGAATACTAAAACTATTTGATTAACTCAAAAGAAAGCAGGGAAGGAGAAACATAGGAACAAAAAATCAGATGCAGCAGATAGAGTAATACAGTAAACTTAACCCAAACATACCAAGAATTACATTAAATGTAAATGGAATAAATGTAAACAATTAAATGAAAATGTGAAAGACAGAGATACTCTGATAAAAGTAAGATCAAACCATGTCTATAAAGATGCACTTAAAATATAAAGATACAAATGAATTTGCCAAGATGGACCATTTTAATAAAGAAAATACTTCTCCACAAACTTCAAAAGACTGAAATTTTACAGATTATATTCTCTGACCATAGCAGAACTAAATGAGAAATTCATAAAAATAGGATAAATAGAAAAACTTCAAATATTTACAAATTAAACAGGCTTCTAAATAACCCATTGGTCAAATAATCCACCATGAAAACCAGAAAATATTTTTAAATGATCTTGAAAACATAACATCTCAAAATTTGTGGGATACAGCTAAAAAATAATTAGAGTGAAACTTATTTCTTTAAATGTATATATTAGAGGATAAAAATGGTTTAAAATCAAAGATCTAAACTCCCACCTAAGAAACAAAAAAAATAAGAAATAAATAAGTAGAAAAAAGGGAAATAATATAGATAAGAACAGAAATAAATAGAAACCAAACATAGAATAATTATGAAGTCAAAAGTTGGTTTTCCAAAAAATTAACTACTTTGATAAACTTTTAGCAAGACTAATCAAGGAAGAAAAGAGAAAACACAATTTACCTACATCAGAAGTAAAAGAGAGACTATCACTACAGATGCTACAGTCATTAAAAACATAGTAAGGGAATATTATAAACAACCTTATGTCAATAAATTTAATACCTTAGATGGAATGGACATATTTCTTGAAAAATTTAAGTTACAAAACTGATTAAATTAAAAATAGAAATTCTGAATAACTCTCATCTTAAGCTGGATTCTCTAGAGAAGCAAAACCAGTGAAGTGTGTGGGTGTGTGTGTGTGTGTGTAGACAGAAAGAGATTTATCTCAAGAAAATGGCTCATGCAGTTGTAGAGGCTGGCAAGTTTCAAGTCCATGGGCCAGGCTAGAGGCTTCTCTTGACTTACATAGCTGCAGAGGCTGACAAGTTCAAGACTGGTAGGCAATATGGCAGGGTGGAGGCTCAAGTACCAAGAACTGGAGATCAGATGATGACAAGCTGGACGCAGGAGCCAGTGAGCTTTGCCAGAACGTCCATGTATATTGGATGCAGGCCACACCACTGAGGAAACTCCCCTTACAACTGATTGGCTACTCAAGGCAGATCTCATCATAGAGTTGATTACATCAGATCTCATCATGACGGTGATTACATTATAGAAGAGCAATCAGTCCAATGTCTGCCAAATTATATCATTACATAACTACCAAGCCACTTAGATTTGTGGCCCAGTAAAGTTGACACATAACCTTAACCATCACAACTCTATAACTATTAAAAATTTCAAATTTGTTATCAAGTATCTTTCTACAAAGAAGATTCCAGGTCTAGATGGTTTCACTGAACTTATAAGAAACAAAAAACAATCTAACACAGATTCTTTCAGAAAATAGAAGAGGATGAATAAATATGTAAAACTCACTTTTTGGGGCAGATTATCCCAATACCAAAACCAGACAATGAAATTATGAGAAAAGAAAACTACGGACCAATGTCTTTAATCAACATAAATATAAAAATGTTCAACAAAATATTAGCAAATCAAATTCAGCAATACCAAAGAAGAATACTGTATCATGATTTAATCCAGGAATGCAAGGTTGGTTCAAGATTTGAAAATCAATCAATGTAGTTGATCACATTAACATGATAAGAAGAAAAGTGATATGACATTTCAATAGAGGCACAAAAATCATTATGCAGTACCCAGTATTCAATATCCATTCATGATAGGAACTCTCAGTGAACTAGGAATAGAAGAAATCTTCCTTAACCTGATAAAGAGCATCTACAAAAACAACCTATAAACAAAACTTCATCTAAAATACAATTTTTTTAAAAAGCCTGTAAACAACATCATACTTAATGATGAATGCCTTGATGTATCCCCCGCCTCCACCCACCAAGATTGGAGCAAAACAAAGATGTGTGCTTTCACCATTTCTGTTTATGCTGTGCAGGAGGTCCTATTTAATTCAATAAGATGGGGAAAGAAAGAAAAAAGCTTTTCTTTAAAGGCATACATGTTGGAAAGGGAGAAATAAAACTTTATTTTTGCAGCAGCATGGATTTTTACATAGAAAATTGTAAGGACTATTTTAAAATCTACCAGATTTAATGAGTGCATTATGCAAGGTTGCAAGATACAAAGTGAGTATACAAAAATCAACAGTACTTTTCCACAATAGCAATGATTTGGCAGTAGATTTTTTTTTTAAATTGGAAATTGAAATAAAACCATTTTAAATAACATTTGGAGTAGTATAAAAAATACATATAAGTCTAATGAAAGTTGCATAAGACGTCTACATAAAAACTCAAAACAACAATTGGTCTTTATTCACCTGGTGAAACAGAGGAAGAAGGAGAGTCAGGAATAGGAGGAGGATATGGAAGTTGTGACTCATTGCCTCTGTGAACAACTGCCTCCTTTGCCATGAGACTAGAGGGATTGGATGGTGCCCAGCTACTATCACTGAACATTTTGATCAGAGATTCCATAGAAGAATCTTGATCAAAAGGGGGAAAACGTAAAACAGAATTTCAAGTTCTCATGCACTCCAGACCTCCTGGAGCCATGGAAGGTGGACGAACCCCTGAAACTATTGTCCTGAGATAATCTTTAAGCCTTAAACAAAAAACATCCCCTAAAGTCTTGAAGAACAACAGTTTAGCTTAAGTAATAAAAAAGATCAGCCTTGAGCATTATGCTCTTTTAAGAACTATCGATATGGGATCAAATTAACAACAGTAACTCAAAAGATTAAATAGAAACTTTAGGGGGCAGTGAGTTTGTGTTAATGAGGGAGGAACAATTCAGAAAAGGAGGGTGAGAATGGCTGCACAACTTGAAGAATATAATCAATGTCACTGAATTGTGCGGGTAGAAACTGTTGAATTGGTGCACGTTTTGTTGTGTATATTCTCAGCAACAATGACATAAATAAAATAAAATAAAAAACTCAAAACATTGCTGAGTGAAATGAAAGATCTACATAAATGGAGAGATATACCGTATTCAGGCATTCTAAGATTCCATATTGTTAATATGTCTCTTTCCCACAAATGATCTATAGCAGGGATTGACAAACTATCTCCTACAGGCCACTTCCTGTTTTTCTAAATAAAGTTTTATTAGAACATAAAACCCAAACCAAACCCATTGCCGTTGAATCGATTCCAATTCATAGAGACCCTGTAGGACACAGTAGAGCTGCCCCTTAGAGTTTCCAAGGAGCGCCTGGTGGATTCGAACTGCCAACCTTTTTTTTAGCAGCTGTAGCACTTAACCACTGTGCCTCCAGGGTCTCAATTCATTCATGCTCATTTTGTACTACAAAGACAGACTTGAGCAGTTGTGATAGAGACTACGTAGCCTGCAAAGCTTAAAATATTAACTAAAATGTTGTCTTTCTCTGGGTTCTCTAGAGGAGTAAAACCAGTGAAGTGTGTATAACATATGTGGAGAGAAATTTACTGCAAGGAAATGGCTCAAGCAATTGTAGGAGCTGGCAGGTCCAAATCTGTGGATCAGGCAACAGGATGGAAGTCTGTGCCGGCTTACACCCCAAGAACCAGAGTCAGACAACAAGAAGAATGCAGGGTTGAGAAAAGACAGTGAACTTTGTCATAACATCCATTTATATACTAGAGGCAGGTCGCGCCCCCAAGGAAACTCCCCTTTCAACTGATTGGCTGCTCACATCAGATCACGAAACGGAGGATAATTACATAGTAGCATCTGCCATACCACTGGGAATCATAGCCCAGCTAAGTTGACACATAACATTAATCACCACCCATGTCCTTTGAGAAAAAGTTTGCCCACTCTTGATCTATAGGTTTAATGCAATCTCAATTAAAATCTCAAGTTTTTTTTTCATTGTATTAAAATTAGGACTTCTAGCCTCCTAAACTGTAAGAAAATAAATTACTCTTTGTTAAAGCCACTCACTTGTGATATTTCTGTTATAGCAGCACCAGATAACTAAGACAAGAACCAAACTATGGCCCTCTGGGATCTATTTTTTCCTGATTACTTTCATAAAAATATCTGGCAGGCAGTTTGAAGCAATTGCTCAGATGCTGGGCACCAGTTTTCATGTTTCCTGTTGTGATTGTCCATCCCACACACGGGCTGGAAGGAGACGCCTAAGTTCTTATTCTTCTCCACCATCTTTCTCTGGACATCTGAGCAGCATTTGAAAGCTATCGCCTGCGGAGTAGCACAAACAGTGGATTGCAGGGAGGCCAGCTGGTTAGGACACAATGCTTCCAGCATGAGATGGGAGGCGGTGGAATGAAAAGAAGGGGACAGGGCAGTAGGTGGTGGCCTGGCCTGGGTGAGGAAGCCGGGGGGCTAGACGTGTTGTGAGTCATGCTAATTTGACAATCATCATGTCGTGCCTTGGAAACATCTCTGGTTGTCTGGAACAGTCTCTGGGACCTGTTGTCATTATTGACCTTTCTATGTTTGCCTTCTGTGTCCCAGCTCCACCTTGAGCTTCCGGTGGGCGGGGTGGGATCTTAGGGTCTGTTCTTCCCTAGACCCCAGTCCAGGGCTGGTCACTCGTTAGTGTGGGGCATTCATCAGAGTTCGGCTTTGCCTGCTGTCCCTGACTGCTGCAGCCCACCAAGGGGATTCAGCCCTGGGGCAAGGGCACTTCCCAGAAATGGGTGGTGTCTGTGTGCTTCTCATTAGCCCTCTGGATGGTTGTCAACCTCTGTGCCCATCCCCTCGGCCTCCGCCTGTCTGCTTTTTCTCCATTCTCCGTCATGGGCTAAGGAGACTGAGTCTTCATTTCATAATCATCTCAGCAGGAACCATGGCTTACTTTTTATGTAAATTAATCCTGGATAGTTGTTCCAAGAGCGATGACTCAAAATCACTATTCCTGCATTTGCAACATGAAGATAAAGATTTTGCAAGATTCTTTCATCCACCCAGCATGTGGCGGCTGGGGTGGGGGGCACCTGATCAGTGCCAGGCTCATCCAGGTGCAAAGGATGCAGAGTTGTGTACGTCCAGGCTTCTGTCCTCAAACATGCAGTCTGCGTGGAGACAGACAGATGCACAGATGATGACCCAGGGGTGTGGTGAGTCTTGAGACTGAACTGGGGAAAGGGGCCAGGGAGCAGGGGAGAGGAGGAAAGGAAAGGCTTCTACTTTCCGGTCTGCACTCCCTGCCTCTGCTCTCAAGGACTTCCCACGCCTCTCCCCCTCAGCCAGAGAGTCTCCTCAAGCTCCATCACCGAGCCACATGCATCCTGCTCCACGCTGTGACCGGCTACTTCCCTTGCCAGGCAAGTTCTCCTTATTGCTCCTCCTAAAATCTCTGCGCATTGCTGAAAGCCCAGTTCTGGTGTCTCCTCCTCCAGGAAGACTTCTGAATCAGACAGCTTCTGTGGCTGCAAGCAATAGATATCAGTTCTGACTGACTGGGCAAGGAGTTTCCTAGAAGATCCTTAGATGACCTGAAGGACTGAGGAAAAGCTGAAGACCAAGCACTGGGAGGGAGGAGTCTGACTCAGCTGCAGCTGCCTCTCTGTCACATGCCGACCTCTGGTGGGCGGGGAAGGTGGCAAAGGCTATGAAATAGCAGCCCCACCAGAAGTGGACCAAAACAAACAAAAAAAACCAGTTACCACACATCTATGGTCAACTGATTTTTGACAACGGTGCTAAGTTCATTTAGGGGGGAAAGACATCTTTTAAATAAATGGTGCTGGGAAAACTGGATTTTCACCTGCAGAAAAATGAAACAGTCCTTGCCTCACACCACACACAAAAACAAATTCAAAATGAATTAAGGGCTTAAATGTGCAAACTGAAACCATAAATCTCAGATGAACAGCAAGGGCAACACTGTGAGACCTAGCTTTCAACAATGGATTATCTAATATAACCACAAAAGACAAAATAAATAAATGGGGACTCATAAAAATTAAAAACTTTTGTTCAGCAAAAGACTTTACCAAAAAAAGCCAAAAGACAAGCTACTGACTGGGAGAGTATCTTCAGAAACCATATACCCAACAAGAATCTAATAACCAAAATATATATACAACTTCAACAACTTAAGGACAAAAGGACAAATAATCGTAAAACAGGCAAAGGACTTGAACAGACATTTCACCAAAGAGCCATTCAAATGACCACCAAACACAAGAAAAGATGCTCAGCGTCATTAGTCATCAGAGAGATGCAAATCAAAACCACAGTGAGATGCATTTCACTCCCACTAGGATGGCTAAGATTTAAAAAAAAAAAAAAAGACAGAAAATAACAAATGTTGATGAGGATGTGGGGGAAATTGGAACATTTATCCACTGCTGGTGGGAATGCAGAGTGGTACAGCAGCTGTGGGAAACAGTGTGGCAGTTCCTCAGAAAACTAACAACAGAACTACCATATGACCCAGCAATTCAGCTCCTAGGTATGTACCCAAAACTCTTGAAAGCAGAGATTCAAACAGAGACTTGTACACCAATGTTCACTGCAGCACTATTCACAATAGCCAAAAGCTGGAAACAACCTAAATGCTCATCAACAGATAAACAGATAAACAAAGTGGTACATTTTTGAAAACTACTCAGCCAGTAGGAGAAATGAAGTCTTGATACATGCTACAGTATGGATGGAGCTCGAAGACATCATGCTGAGTGAAATAAGCCAATCACAAAAGGACAAATATTGTATGATCTCACTTACATCAAAAGGCAAGAAAAGACAAATGTACAGAGACCAAAGATTATTAGTGGTTACCAGGGGCAGGAGGGGTGGGAAAGCGGGGTTAACAGTGATGGAAAAATCGCATTGACTAAGAGTAGGTTTGCACAGCCGATTACCGTAATTGCTGTCAATAAGTTGTACATCTGTAAAAAACTGAACTGGCAAAAGTTGTGTGATAGATATACTTACAGCAATGACAAAAAGAAGAGTAGCCGCTGAGGCTGCTTATGTGCAACCAAGCACCCTATGGGAGGTTCAGGGTCATGATTTCATAGGACATCCCACTTAATTGGCCTAATAATGTGTTTAGTGCTTCTGTTCTACCTCCTACTTCGTTGCATAGTGCCTGGGGTCTTAAAAGCTTGCAAGTGGCCATCCAAGATACAATTGGTCGCTATTCACCTGGAGCAACAGAGGAAGTAGGAGAGTCAGGAATAGGAGGAGGAAATGGAATGTGTGACTAATTGCCTCCATGAACAACTGCCTCCTTTGCCATGAGATCAGAAGAACTGGGTGGTGCCCGGCTACCATTACTGAACATTTTGATCAAAGATCATATGAAAGAATCCAAATCAAAAGGGGGAAAATGCAGAACAACATTTTAAATTCTCATGGACTCCAGACTTTCTGGAGCCATGGAGCTGGATGAACCCCTGACACTATTGCCCCGAGATAATCTTTGAACCTTGAACCAAAAATATCCCCTGAAGTCTTCTTAAAACCAAACAATAGTTTAGCTTAACTAGTAAAAAAGATCTGCCTTGAGCATTAGGCTCTTTTAAGAACTATCTGTATAGGATTAAATTGACGACAGCAACTTCAAAGTATAGGTAAGAACCTTCTGGGGCAGTGAGTTCATGTTAATGAGGGAGGAACAACCCGGAAAAGGAAGGGGCCAATGGTTGCACAACTCGAAGGATGTCATCATTGTCACGAATTGTACACGTAGAAATGGCTGAATTGGTGTATATTTTGCTGTGTATATCCTCAACAACAGCAAAATAAATAAAATTTAAAGAAAAATAAATAAATAAACCAGTTGCCTTCTAGTCAATCTTGACTCATGGAGACCCCAAATGTGTCAGAGAAGAACCGTGCTCCATAGGGTTTTCAGGGACTGATTTCTTGGAAGTAGATCACCAGGCCTTTCTTCTGAAGCACCTCTTGGTGGACTCAAACCTCCAACCTCTGGGTTAGCAGATGAGCGCATTTACCATTTACACCACCCAGGGACTCATTTCCTAGCTAACACCCAAGAATTATTAGCCCTTGGGCAGCGGGATGGCCGCCACAGCCCTGGGCTCCCAGGCCCAGCCTCTCCGCTCTAGCTGCCATCTGCCAGTTGGGAAAATTGCTTTCTTGCTGCCCAAGCACAGGCAGCTCTCTGGCCCAGCTCAGCCTGGCTGCCTGTAGCCTGCAGACACCATCAGGCCTAATTGCGCGGTGCCGGCTTTGAAGGACCCAGCCGTCCCACGGCCGGCCGGGACCCTGAAGCAGGCAAGGCGCTCTCCAGCCTGTCATCAGTAATTGAGGGCGAATTAGTATTTACTAAGCAGAGTTCCATGGAGAGGGGTGGGCATGAGAAATGGGGGACTGCCAACGGGACCTGCGGCCCCTCTCCCGGCTTTGAACTCTGCTGACGGTGCTCACGGGATAGCAGGCAGAAACCCGATCCCCAGCTAATTGCCGGGGGCGGGGGCGGCTTTTCCCAGAGCCCCCCTGCCCCATACCCTGCCACACAATGTGTTTCACCTGCCTGCACGTAACCTCTCACACCTCCTGCACATCAAAGGGGTGAGGGGAGCCCTGTAATGCTCATGCCCTGAGCACCCCACCCCCTCCGCACAGCCAACAGCCTCTGGTTGGAGAAAGGCTTCCTCATCCTCTCACATGTTTCCCCCCGGCCCTGCTCCTATTCAGCATCCCAGTTCACCCCCTCGGCCCCCAGGAGGTCATCGTTATTGTTAGTGGTCACGGAGTCAGCTCCACTGCGTGGTGACCCCACGTACAACAGCACTAAACCCTGCCCGGTCCTGCGCCATCCTCACCATCATTGTTACGCCTGAGCCCATTGTTGCAGCCCCTGTGTCAGTCCAGCTCATTGAGGGTCTTCTTCTTTTTCGCTGACCTCTAAGGCATGGTGTCCTTCTCCAGGGACTGGTCCCTCCTGACAACAGGGCCAAAGTATATGAGACGTAGCCTGGCCATCATTATCACCGGGATGCTTGAATCCATTGTCTCAGCTATTGTGCCCATCCATCGCTTTGAGGGTTTCTCTTGTTTTCGTTGACCCTCTATTTTATCAAACGTGATGTTCTTTTCTGAGGATTGGACTTTCCTGATGACGTGTCCAAAGTAAGCGAGCCGAAGTCTCTCCATCCTCGCTTCTAAGGCGAATTCTGGTTGTATTGTTGCTACCCGTAAGGTTTCATTGGCTAATATTTGGTAGTACATCTCCATTTTTCTGACCAGGAGGCTGAAGCT
This sequence comes from Dugong dugon, assembly GCA_030035585.1. Taxonomy (NCBI): domain Eukaryota; kingdom Metazoa; phylum Chordata; class Mammalia; order Sirenia; family Dugongidae; genus Dugong; species Dugong dugon. Next base: position 2,827,880 of record CM057463.1, on the reverse strand, counting down.
CAGAGAAGTTAAGGGAGTACTCAAGAACACACAGCTGGCTATGCAGAGGAGCCTGGATTCGAAGCCGGGTCTCCTGCAGCTTGGCTGGTTCTCGCCCTCTCCAGGTTCCCTGTGGGAACAAGACTCAGTGCTTTTGTATGAGGTCACTCAGCCCTCCAGCCTATGAATAAGGACAGGTGAAGGGTAAGCACGAACCTTAGCTCCTGCCCTCACCAGCGAGCTGCCTTCACTCTCTGGGCTTTGTCTCTGTCGTCTCTAAAAGGGATGACAGCACTGTGCTGTGAGGATTGACTACCTTAGACTCCCACACCCCCTGCCCCGACCACAGCCCCCGGCCACAGCCCCCTCAGCCCCAGCCCCAGGCCACAGCCTCCGGCCACAGTGTCCCCGGCCACAGCCCCCGGCCACAGCCGCCAGCCACAGCCCCCCCAGCTACAGCCTCCCAGCCACACCCCATGAACCACACCCCACCAGCCACAGCCCCCCAGCCACAGCCCCTGGCCACAACCCCCAGCCACACCCCACCGGCCACACCCCACTGGCCAGCCTCAGTGGGATTCATATTACTGGGGTCTTTCCTTCTCCATTGTCCAGGACAGAAGCGGAGGTGGAAGAGATTTAACCACAATGTTTTTAATGGTGGACACATCTGGCCCAGGCCTTCCCAAAGCCCTCTCCTTCATCCACCCCTTGGCGGTGTGTGAGGTGGTGGCACAAACCCCTCTGAGTGCAATGACGGGAGCCAGGGGTCAGGTGGCCTGCTCCAGGGGTCACCTCACCCCACGCACAGAGCTCTTTCCAAAAGCAAATTCAGCAGGATGCTGCCAACTGGGAAATTGTTGGTGTGCTTCAGAAGTTTCTAGAAGCCTCTGCCTCACGAGGTGGGCTGGGCACAGCCCCCTGCGGAGGGTTAGGTGAGCTCTGCTGAGTCAGCAACCCTGGTTTATGTGGGCTTCTGATGGGGTCACGTGGAAAGATCTAAATCACAGGCTCAGGAGGGTGGTTGAAGGGTCAGGACTCAAGGGTGTGAGAGACACCTTTGTGGCCCAGAGTAGGACCAGGGCCACCAGGAAGGCAGCTTTCCACTCAGGAGGAGGGACCCTTAACAAATGGAGCTGGCCCGGGACAGAGGTGGGGGTACCCCTTTGAGAGTGGCAAGCACCTGGCACTGGGACGGCCTTCTGTGGGGTGCCCTGGCACAGGTCGTGTGCTGAAGCACATCGTGAGGTCCAGCCACCCTGTCTCCATGCTGTGAAGTCTCTTGGGGTGTGCATGCCCCATCTCTGGCCCATGGCAGGCTTCTTTCCTCAGCAGGTGGGCCAGCTGGAGTCCCAGGCCAGCAGCTTTTGCCTGATGTCCTGTGCTCATGGTGGGTTCCCGCGTGCTTCCCAGCCTCTCTCCATGAACATGCACACACATGGGCTCCCGCGTGCTTCCCGGCCTCTCCCTGTGTAAGCGTGTGTGTGTGCACACACACACACGGGCCCCCACGTGCTTCCTGGCCCCTCCCCGTGCGCACACACATACTCTGTCACACTCACACAGGCTCCCACGTGCTTCCCAGCCTCTCCCCGTGCACACGCACGGCTGCTGTGCTGGGACAGACACTGACCGGCAGGTCCGCCCCGCTGAACATGACAAGGACTAGGGTAATGCCAACTTCACTGAGCATGGGGATGAATGGACAGACGGATGGACAGAGACTGGTGTACCCTGACTCAGCATCCAGGGGAGGTTCTGGGGGAGGAGGCTCCTGCATGGGGTGACGCAGTGGGTCCTGCTCATCCTTGGGTGGGGGCTGGGACTCAGCAGGTGTTGTTGGGTCAGAAGAGAGTGGATGCCGAGGAAGACCCTGCTAGGTCCAGCAGGCCACCCGCCTCATTTAATACTGGGGGAGACCCATGAGGGTCTCCCCAGCACAGCACTAACGGGGTGTCTTGGTCCACGCTGGTTATCCCATCTTTCTAGGCTCTTCCATACATGGTCCCTGCTGATTGTGCAGGCTCCCTCCCCCTCCACCCCCAGAACCCCCATCAGAGGCCCCACCTGGGCTGAAGGGCAAATGCAACCTCTTCCTCCTCCTCTTCCTCACCTTTCAGCCAGTGCCAGGCTGCTGTCTTGACTGGGGACATCGTCCTGCCCCCCACCCAGCCTCTTGTGCCCCCGACCTCCCCTGCCTGCACCCCAGAGGTGTGTGCCCCAGGCCTCAAGCCCCCAAGAGTGGACCACACCTTGTCCCCCAGAGCCTTCCTGCCTTGTCCCCCCACTTTGTCCCCCAGAACCCTCCTGCTGTGTCCCCCAGAGCCCTCCCATTCTATCCCCAGGAGGTCTCCCACCCTGTCCCCCAGAACCCTCCCACCCTGTCCCCCAGAACCCTCCCTCCCTGTCCCCTAGAACCCTCCCGCCCTGTCCCCCAAAACCTCTCTGCCCTGTCTCCCAGAGCGCTCATGTCCCCCAGAGCCTCCCCGCACCCCATTTCCCACATGCCTGGGCCTTACCCCCCACTAGCGAGTGGTGTGAGGTCAGGCTGATGCCAAGCCCGTGCACACAACCCACCCCGTGTGGCCTCAAAGGACCCGCAGCCCTGCCTCGTTCCCTCAAAACTATGCCTCCGCAGGGGCTTCACGGGCCTTCATCACAGCCCACTGCCTGGTTCAGGCTGCACCCTGGGTGGACGCTGGTCCAGCTGCTCTCTCTGTGAGGCACTGGGAAAGGCACAGCGGGCAGAGGCTGCCCACGCTCAGTCCCTCGGTCCATAACCGTCTATCTTTTGCCTCCTCCTAGAAAGAACAGACAAACACAGCCACACAGCACACATTGATAAAATGATCCTGGTTGAGGGAGCGAGGCCACATGAAAACAGGCAGGGAGACAAACCCTCGTCCTGGCCCACACCCCTGCTAGAGGTGAGCTGTGAACACAGCGCCAAGCATCCTAGCAGCCAACGCAATAAATACCCTCAGAAAAATTATAGTAACGTGCATGAGCTGTCAGGCTCTTTCTGACACCAGCCTTCAAACAGGGGCTTAGAAAGAGGACCCCGTGGTGCCGAGGACCCTGTGTGAGGTCCCAGGGCGCGGAACGCTGGCTGCTCCTTGGACTTGGAGAATGTGATGATCTCAGCTCTGAAAATGCAGAGAAGTGAAGCACTCACTGCACACCGCCCAGGCGTGCCCGCGTGCTGGGCGGTGCATGTGGTTGAGTGTGACGGCTCATGGGGCAGGGGAAGGCACACACTCCTGGGAGGGGCTGCCAGGTGCCGGCCAGGGGACTGCCCCTCACAACTCCAGCCTACAATCATGCCTCTAGGACCAGAGAGGAGGCCAAGACCAGGAAGGGAAACCAGGGCCCATGCAGTGGGGGGTCCCTTCCTGTGTAGACCCCAACCCAAGCTGGCCTGTGACAGTTGAACTGAACAACCAGACAGCTCAGCCCTCTGGCTGGGGCGGGAGAGGCTCAGACACGGCCATCGAGTGATCCCGTAATTCCCACGACAATCCTCTGACGGGTTTGTCACTCCATTATACAGACAGGGAAGCTGAGGCATTTGAAGACGTGTGCAAAGCCCCCAGCTAGTGAGCGAAGGAGTTACAGCCTATGTTCTAGCCCAGCTGCATCCAGAGACGCCGTTCGGATACTGTGCTTTTGTCATTTTGTAAAGACATTAACTTGAGCTTTCAGGGGAAAACAAAGCGAATCAGCCCCGAGGAAATCAAGTGCTGAGATGGAAAGAGACGTGGAGTCGGGATGTGTTAAATGGGTCGCCCTCTGCTGAGCTGGGCAGGGGCAGCTCAGCACAGCAACCCCACCCTGGGCCTGGCCCCGCTGCCCCGTTCCCCAGTTCTCTGGCCTGAAGCTGCTTGTGGGCGGTAAGTGTGGGCCACCCCAATGGAGTCCTCTGCCTCTGGGCCACCACAGAGGGAGAGCCCACCCCAGCTTTTTGCTCATTTGCAGAGCAGAGATGATTGACGTTCTTGAGTCCAATGGTGGTCAGAGCTCCCCGCCCTAGCTCCCTGCCCTGCCGGCATTCCCCAGCAGCTCTGCTGGCCACTCAGGAGCTCCTTGGGGGCGTGTTGTCCCCCTGTCCCCCAGTGATAAGAGCATTCTACAACCTAAGCCTCAGATGTCACCTGGAAGACTAAGGTGCACCTGACCCAAGCCATGGTGTTTGCAATAGCCTCATATGCGTGTGAAAGCTGGACAAGGAACATGGAAGCCTGAAGAAGAATTGATGCCTTTGAATTGTAGTGTTGGCTAAGAATGTTGAATATCCCACGGACTGCCAAAAGAACAAACAAGTCTGTCTTGGAAGAAGTACAGCCAGACTGCTCCTTAGAAGCAAAGATGGCAAGACTATGTCTCACATACTTTGGACATGTCAGGAGGAACCAGTCCCTGGAGAAGGACATCATGCTTTGTAAAGCAGAGGGCCAGCGAAAACGGAGAAGCCCCTGCATCAGCTGGATTGACATGGTGGCTGCAACAATGGGATTAAACATGACAACAATTGTGAGGATAGCACAGGACCAGGGAGCGTCTCCTCCACACAAGGTCGCCAAGAAGTGGCGCCAACCTTAGGACAACTAACAACATGTTGTTACATTTTCAAAAATGAACTTTAATTTTAAATGTCAGTCTAAGATTGCCATCTTACCTTCCTCGAGCCCCTCGAGGTCTCCCTCTTGTCTGTACCACTCCCTCTGAGGCCCTGAAGTAAGGGGCCTTGCCAGCCTTGCCCCTTCAGCTCACCCCCCACTGCTGCGCTGCCATAGGGTCTGATTTCAGTCCTGCTCTGAGCTTACCGCAGGGCCTTTGCACATGCCTCTCCCCTGCCTGGAACATGCTGCTCCCTCATGCCTCACCTCCCTGTGCTGGTCCAGTGGGGCCAAGAAAACCCCTTCCCCTAGGGAGCTTTTCATAGCCCCCTCCCCTGGATTAGGTCCCTGTGATGTTCTTTTTTCCAGAGGACTCTCAGCTATCCCCCACCCCCCAGATCAAGTCCAGGAAGCCCCTTCCTGCTGTCCCCAATGATGGTTTTTGCATGTCTGTCACCTCTACTGTGAGGTCCGTGGGTCCAGGGTCATGTCTATCCTGGGGTCTTGGTGCCTGGCATGAGGGCCAGCTCAGTGGGCCCTCCAACACAGAGGTCAAATGAATGAAAAAGAAGACCCGTTCCTCTAAGACTGATTCGTCTGTTCTTCTGGCCGCTCACCAACACCACAGTTCAGATGCATTAATTCTTCAGTCTTCCTTTTCATTGTCCAGCGTTTGCATGCATATGAGGTGAACGAAAAGACCATGGCTTGGGTCAGACGCAGATGGCTGGAAACCAGAAAGTGTTACCCCAGGGGCAGATCTACCTCCAACCTGCTGTGTGAGCAGCTCTAGGGGATCAAGAGGAGGAAGGCTCGGCTCCACCCCAGGTGTCCCCATCTGCAGAGGAGCCAGGAACCCAGAGGCCCCAACACAGCCTGGGACACAGCTAGCCAGGGCCGGAGGATGGCCCCTTGAAGAACCAGTAGATCGGTAGATAGATAGAGATATACAGGTAGATAGATAGGCAGAGAGGCAGACAGACAGACAGACAGACAGGTTGATAGATGGTAGATAGATAGTAGATAAATAGATAGATTGATAGTAGATAGATTGATAGGCAGATGATAGGTAGGTAGACGGATGGATGGACAGATGGAGGGATGGACAGATGAACAGATAGACAGAAAGATAAACAGACAGTTTCGGCTATTGTACCAATCCATCTCACCAAGGGTCTCCCTCCCCCTTGCTGAGCCTCTACTTCACCAAACAGGACGTTTGGTGATGTCCAAAATAAGCGAGTTGGACAAGGTTCCGTTGTGATCCCTAAAGGTTCTCACTGGCGAATTTCAGAAGTAGATCACCAGGACTTTCTTCCTAGTCTGTCTTAGTCTGGAAGCTCTGCTGAAACCTGTCAACCATGGGTGACCCTGCTGGTGTTTGAAATAGTGGTGGCAGAGCTTCCAGCATGACAGCAACACGCCAGCCACCACAGTACAACAAACTGACAGATAGAGGGGAGTATTTACACCATGGAAATTGGCAATGCTACAAGTCAAGGCTGTTTTTTTAATCCCTGGGTGTTGGTTGCTGGCACACAGCTGCCCTGAACCAGGAAGCGTGCTGACTACAGGAAGCGTGGCTGGGAACGGAGCAATGGAGTGGGTCTACAGGCAGCACGAAACATTTTAGTGCTTGTGTGTGTGCCTGTATCACTGGCGACACACGGGCACGGCTTTCATCAGACTCTCAAAGCTGTCCTGACCCAGAGGGGCTGAGTCCGCTGCCTGCTGCTCTGGCCCGTCCTTGACCAGCACTGCTGACCTCTGGGCCACACGGCTGGAACCCTGTCCCTGAGTGTCCAGAGGGCACACCCCATCCCTGCTGAAAGGGCCCTGTCCCCAGCCCTCCCTGGCCTGCCTCCCCTCCACGTCTGGCTGGCACTCCCCAGCCCTGAGAACTTTCCCAGTGAACTTCACCAGGGCTGAACTCAATGTCACTTCAAGACAGTTCAGATTAAAAAAGAAAAAGAAAAAAAAAAAATGAAAGAAAGAAAAGAAAGGGAGGGAAAAACAACCTGAACAGGCACTTGGCAATTATCCTTTGAAATTAGAATATTCAAGCAGCTGTTTCTATTTTCAGGCTGTCCTGCTCTCTTTCCAATCCAGAGAAATTAGTCCTAAAGTCATTATTCGCCTAATCACACTAATAGTTTAACATCCGATCTGCCCTCTGTCCAGACGGGGAGGGTTAGTAGCCAAAAGCTATATTTTGGCACTTCCTTCCCACTGATCCCTAATTAAGTGGCATCTGTTCTAATCCAAGTTAAATATTGCAGTTGACTTTATTTTCTTTCTCCTGCTCCTCGGGGTCCTGGGACGGGAAGATAAAGTGAAACACATTTGCTTCCGAGAGGGAGGAAAGGACACGGGACTGCCTCTCTGGAAACTCGGCCCATCAATCATAACTGATTACAAATTCGTCACCTTGAATCAATTTCTGTTCACAAGTTCAAAAGGCACTGTGAGCTCGGGGCTATCTGGAACATTCGACATGTGGAGAGGATTAACATTTGATCGAATGCCTCCCTCTGAGGAGGAGACTGGTTCGGGGCGCTGGTGGGGGGAGGTGGGTTCGCGACACGTATCGCATTAACCTTAAAGAACGGGCGCTCCACGCAGCGCGGAATTCATACCCGGGGCTCCCCCTCCACAGCGGGGTGTCTGGCTGGGGAGGTTCCTAAGCACCTTGGTGCGGATCCAACCTGGGGGCAGGGGGAGAGGGAGATATAAAAAATTGTCTTGTGCAACTTAGTCAAATCGCATGGCAGCATGATCTCCAAGATATCCAGAATTTTTCTTAAAACAATGGTCTTGAATGAGGCAATGAGGGGTGTGTGTGTGTGTGTGTGTGTGTGTGAGAGAGAGAGAGAGAGAGAGAGAGAGAGAGAGACAGGACAGAGACAGAGAGGAAGAAAGGGAGAAGAGAGGGGGAGAGAGACAGAGAGAAAAAGAAAGAGAAACAGAGACAAAGAAGTGGGGGGGAGAGGAGAGAAACTGTTGCCAGACGGGATGCTAAGGATGGACTCTTCCCTTCCAAGGGCGTAGAGGTGGTTCGGTGGTAGAATTCTCCCTTTCCTTGCAGGAGACCCAGGGTTGATTCTGACCAAATACACCTCATGCGCAGCCACCATCCTCGTGGTGGAGGCTTCCACACTGCTAAGATGCTGGACAAATTTCAGCAGAGCTTTGAGACGGAGATGGAAGAAAGGCCTGGCAATCTCCTTCTGAAAATCCGTCAGTGAGAACCCTGAGGATGGTGCAGCACCAGGCAGTGTTTCATCACGCATGGGGTCTTTGTGAGTCTGGCTGACTCCATGGCAGCACCCACGCACACACTTCTCACCCAGTCCCCAGCTGGCCTCTAAGTCCCTGAGAGATGCCCATTCTGGAACTGTGAGAAGGGGGGACTTGTCGGGGACATCCTGGGGATAGGGGTCTGGCCAGAGTGGTGAACTGCCTCCCTCCTAGGTCAGGGCGACGGCGTGGGATGCTGGCGAGTGGGGGCTTTGTGGCATGTGGAGACAGTTCTCCTGGGAAAGAGACAGCCTGGAGCTGGTGGCCATTAGGGCCCCCCTCTTCCTTCCTCTGAACACTAAGTGGATCCTGGAGCCAGGAGAGCACAGCACCCCCCTGTGGGCAGGGCCTCTCCTGTACGCGGGGTACCCCGCACCTCAGACAGCTCTGGACCCAGGCAGGGAAGAGTGGAGCCCAGCAGGACAGCCTGGCCTTCAGAGAGGAAGGTCCGCACACAGCCCAGCTCCCCCTGCCCAGCAACATGGCCCGCAGCAGGTTCCTCGGGAGCTCACCACCCTACCATGGAGGAGAACACCTCCCAGGAGAAGGCCAAAGGCTCAGAGACAACTCGCCTAAACGGTCCAAGGCCTCTGGTCATTGCCCAGGGCCAGAGGCCACTGTGGCCTGGTGGGACGCAGGGGCAGCCCTCTGACACTGCCCTGCAGCAAAGCCTCCAGAGCTGCCCAGGGGTCAGCGCTGGCTGTGAAAACGTGCTTCTAGGCACATTTCCCCCCATTGGTTTGTTTGTTTTCTCATCTCCTGTGTGAGCAGAAAGAAAAACGTTAGCAGTCAAACCTTCCCGTGCTCAAACTGTGAAATCCTCCACCTTCACCCACTTTGAGCCCTGGGATGCCTGGCTCCACCCTGGGGACATGTGTGCCCCCAGGAGCTGCGTTAGAAGACCACATTTGTTCTTGTTGGTTTCCATCAAGTCAGTTCTGGCTCCTGGTGACCCCATGTGTGCAGAGTGGAACTGCTCCACAGGGTTTTCAAGGCTGTGACCTTTCGGAAGCAGATAGCCAGGTCTGTCTTCTGAGGTGCCTCTGGGTGGGTTTGAACCACCAACGTTTCGGCTGGTAGTCCAGTGCTTAACCATTTGTGCCACCAGGGACTCCGAGAGGACCGTTGCTATGGACCCATTCTGTAGATGAGGAAACTGAGGCCTGGGAGAGGGGGCAGGACTTCAAGGTCATTCCCCAATGGTGTAAACAAGATGGAGCCAACCAGCACCAGGGCCTCCCAGCCAGGCCCATCCCCCCTACCCCCTCCCTGCTGCTGCCTAGTAGACATCACTCCTGGCCCCTGTACCCCCAGAATTGGTGGCAGACTGTAGGAGATCAGCACAGACAGTGCCCCCACTTAGTTCCAGGCGGCATCAACAATTCCAGATCTAGAGCCCGGAGCTAGCATAACAGCCACACAAGCAGGTGGGGTCTCGCTCGGTCCTCACCCTTCACTCACCCGATGCCCAGTGTCCACTGAGTCCTCCCTCAGGGCGACAGTGAACAAGGAGACCTGGATGCCCTTATGAGCACTTGACTACTAGCCGGAAAGTTGGTGCTTCCATCCCACCCAGAGGCACCTGGGAAGAAAGGCCTGACAATCTGCTTTCGAAAGGTCTCAGCCTTGAAAACCCTATGGGGCAGTTCCACTCTGCACACATGGGGTCACCAAGGGTCAGCGCATCTCCCCACCCCTCGGAGCAAAGGCTTCTGCGAGGGGACCGGCCTATAGGGGCCAGGGCAGTGGCATGGACGGATGGACCCAGGAAGACAGGCCATCTGAGGAGAGGCTGCTCACCTTTGGGGGCCCCAGGCAGTGGTGGGGGATCTCTCAGACCCTCCCAGATGTGGGACAGAGCGGGTGTGCAGGCCTGGGACCCTAGGAGTGAGGCAAGAGCCGCCTAGAGGCACAGAGGCAGAGAGGGGCAGGCACTGGGCCCTGGAGACAGGCCCAGTGCAGGAGTGGGGCAGGGGGCGGATAAGGAAGCGGGCAGGTGCCGAACAGCCGGTGAGCATCTTCAATGAGCCAGGCCAGCGCTGAGAACCTCGGGACTGCTCCTTTTAGTTAGCTGTAAAATTTTGCTTTTGAACAAGAGTCCAGGGGCAAGTGCTTTGGAAAACAGTCTGGCAGTTTTTCAAATGATTAAACATAGGGTTGTCAGGAACCCTGGTGGCGCAAAGGTTAAGTGCTCAGCTGCTAACTGAAAGTTCAGTGGTTTGAAAACACCCAGCTGCTCTGAGGGAGAAAGACCTGCCCATCTGCTCCTATAAAGATTAAAATCAAAAACCCATTGCCATCAAATCGATCTGGATGTATAGCAACCCTGTAGGACAGAGTAGAACTGCCCCATAGGGTTTCCAAGGCTACAATCTTTATGGAAGCAGACTGCCACATCTTTCTCCCGCAGAGAGGCTGGTGGGTTTGAATCGCTGACCTTGCAGTTAGCAGTTGAGCGCTTAACCACTGCATCACCAGGGCATCTTCTGTAAAGATTGCAGCCTAGGAAACCCTGTGGGGCAGTTCTACTCTGTCACGTGAGGTTGCTAGGGGTCGAAATCGACTCAACAACTCCTAACAATAATCATATACCCCAGCAATTCCACTCCCAGGTACAGACCCAAGAGAAATGAAAATATGTCCACACAGAAAGTTGTGACAATACTCACAGCAGCATTATTTCTAATAGCCCAAAAGTGGAAACAACCCAGGTACCCATTAACAGACGAAGGGATAAACAAAATGTGGTCTCCACACACAATGGAATATTATTCAGCCCTAAAAGGATGGCAGTTCTGATATATGCTACAAAACGAACTTCGAAAGCATCGTGCCAAGTAAAGTCACCCAGACACAAAGGCCCCACATGTCGCGTGATTCCATTGATATGAAATATCCAGAAGAGACCAATTCACAGAGACCGAAAGTAGATCAGCATTTGCCAGGGGCTGGGAGGAAGAGGGGATAGAAAGGTAATGGCTAAAGGTGTGGGTTTCTTTTCGGGATGATAAAACATTCTACAGTTGACTATGGTGTTGGTTGCACATATCTGTGAATCTAGTAAAAATTATTGAATTTACACTTAAAGGGGAGGAGAAGGCTGAGGCTTGGGAGTGATGGGGACTTGCAGGTGAGGGGTGGAGCCGGGAGTACTCTCCAATGGCAGGCATGCCAGGCAGGTTGGGGGGCAAGTTCTGAGGCTGGGAAGGGGGGCATGGAGCCAGGGAGGAGGCGGGGCCAGAGAGCCCCCCCATCCCACTGGCAGACAGCCTCCTTCCTGCCTCAGGCCCTGGGACGTGTGGCTGCCCGCTCAGCTTCAGCCTGGCACATGTCATCGTCTGTTCACTTGAGGGTCTCTTCTCAACCGTGGGTGGTTCATCTCCACAGCCCGAGTCCGGCAGAGAGCTGGCCCGGTGCTGATGCTTCATGTGCGCTGGAGAGGGACAGGCAGGTGGATGTGGAGCTAACAAAGGAGCCCTTACAAGTCATCCTCCAAACTGGGACTCCACTGACAATAAAGGGGACACCGTTAAAAATGAGGCTGCCAACCTGGACACCCTGAGAAAACTGGGGTGGGCAGTCTGGTGATTTACTTCCAAAATTCAGCCAGTGAAAGCCCTACAGATCACAGCGGTCTAATCCGCAACCAATCATGGAGATGGTGCAGGACCAGGCAGCATTTTGTTCTGTTGTACATGGGGTGTCAGGATTCAGGGCCAACTCAGTGGCAGCTAACAACAATGGTCATCCCAGGAAACAAAGAGCGCCCGGTTGGGTCCAGAGAAGGACTCAGCCTGAAGCAGTCCAGGAGGCACTCTACCTGGGCTTGCTGGGGAGCAGATAAGGGCCTCTCTGAGTGGCCCCCCACGATAAGAGGGAGCAGGGAGATGTGTGACCTTCCCCATCATGCCTCTCAAGGTCATCATCATGTAGATGTGTGACTGTGTATATACTTGTGCGTATGCATATGTGTGTGAGTAGGTATGTGTGCACATGTGCATGGGTATATGTGTGAATATTATACACTTTTGTTCACATATGTGCATACATATATGTGTATGTGTGCATGTGTATGTGTGTGTGTACTTGTGTGTGTACACATGCATTTATGTATATGTGTGAGTGTGTGTGAGAGAAAGAGAGCACAGACCAGCTCTTGAACACTCAGATTCCTTCCCTTCTCCCTGAAATCCTGCCACCGCGATTTCCCTGTGACTTTCACGCTGTGCTGCATGTGGTGACAATGGCACTTTACCCGTGTGACATCCCTGAACACACGTGGTGGCTACACCGGCATCACTGAGACCCACCTGGCCGGCTAGGTCAGTGTGGCTGCTCTTGTCAAAGTCACGGAGAAGACACCAGAGTCCAGAGAGGGTACGTCGCCTAGCCAACACCCCTGAGTGGCAGCTGAGAGGAGGGCCAGGGCCAGCTAGGCCCAGATGCCTGGGCTGCTTCCACCACATGGACACCATACCCTAGGGCCCCCACACAGGGTCTGTAAATGTACCCTTGGCCCTGGACCACAAACAACCAGAGGCCAAGCTGCTCCCATGGTTGGGGGCTCTCGGTCCCCCTCACCTGCAGCCCTGGCCAGCTTCTGCAGCTCATTCCCGCAACTCATGGCCACCTGTGAAGCTGGCTCTTGAAATCTGATGAGCTGACCCCACTCCTGGTGCTCAGGGTGGCCATGTTGCTTCTGCCTTCTGGAAAAGCGTACAGCTCAGGGGAGGATTCCTGGAGCTGTGAGCCCAGCAGGGCCTTGGAGGCTGGAGTGGGCACAAGCCAATGGCAAGTGCTCCGTGAAACCGTGGTCAAGTTCTCTGGTCCTTGGCCGTGTGATCTCGGCTTGGGCAGATTGTGGATGATTCTACTCTCTTACAGGTGTGCCCCTCCCACCCACTGACTGCTCCCCTCTCAAACACCACCAGCAGCAGCTTGCCCAGACCTGGCTCCTGGCCCCTGTCCATTGACGTGTCTGTATCGGTCACCAGGGTGTCACCACAGTCCTCATCTTGCAGGGTCCTCTGTGGGTTTCCATGGTGCTGACCCTCCTCACAGAGACACTCCCCTCCCTTCCTCCCAAAGCACCGCTTCCTCCGGTTCTCTGCCCCTTTGCAGCTACTCCTTCTCCTCCTCCTGTGCAGTTTCCCTAACTCTGCCAGCTCTTAAACCCTGGAGTTCCCAAGCGCCATCCAGTCTCTCCACCCGCCTCTGTCTCTCCACTTGCCTGGGGTCGTCTCTTCCTGTCTCAAGACTTCTCCTTCCAGACATCTCTGCTGGGCTCCAAGTGTCCCTAGACACTTTTACCCGATGTCCCACTGGTCCCTCAAATTCACCAAGTCTAAAGCAGAACACACCATCTCTCCCCCAGCCTGCCACATCTGTACCCTTACACCCAAACCAGGTGCTGTGAAGGAATTTCTGACTCCTGGCGACCCCGTGTGTGCATTGTAGAACCATGCTCCATAGGGTTTTTGAGGATGTGACTTTTCAGAAGTAGATCATCAGGACTTTCTTCCAAGGTGCCCCTGGGTGAACTTGAACTGCCAACCCTTCGGTTAGCACTGGAGCATGTTCATGGTTTGTACCACAAAGGGACTCCATCCCCTTCCACCCTTTCCCTGAATTCTTGCCACCCCCATCTAATTGTCAACAAGTCCTGTGGCCTCCCTTCCCTCGTCATAGCTCTTGCCTCACCTTTTCCTTCCCGTCCCCCCTGCCCCATCCTCTCCCAGACCACCATGGTGGCTGCCCCTCTTGCTCTTCCTGCCTCCATCTAGGCCCCTGTAATCCACTCTCCAGGAACATTGGCTTCTGGCTGTGATGGAGAAGCTTGTGGCAGACCAACACTCTTGGAGGTTGATATGGATTGAACTATGACCTCCAAAGTATGTATTGAAGTCCTAACCCTGGTACCTGTTGGATGTGATCCTGTTTAGAAATAAAGATTTTTTTCTTTATGCTAATAATGTCATACCAGAGTAGGGTGGGTCATAAAACTAATCCCTTCTGAGTGGTCTCTTATAAACGGACCAGAATAGACTCAGAGACACACAGAGGGAAGACAGATGCCAAAGAACACCAAGGAACACCAAGGATCACTGGCAGACACCAGAAACTAGGAGAGAGGTCTATGGAAGGAATCGACGTGGCTGAGAGCCTGATTTGAACTTTTAGCCTCCGGAACTGTGAGAAAATTAATTTCTGTTCTTTAAAGCCACTCACGTGTGGTATTCTGTGACAGCAGCCCCAGCTAACTGAGCAGAGGTATCAGGAAGTCTTTGAGGCCATCAGGACTTGAAATAGCAAGATGTCAGACAAGTGGAGGCACAAATAAGTGAACCCACCACTTGGCGGTGTTCCCTCGAAGGCATTCGCCAAATTTTTAAGCTGCTCAAGGATAAAGAAACTAACGAGTAGACAGCTGTTGAAAAGAAGAGTGAGGTTTTAGTACCACAGTAAGAAGATGTACAAAGCTCAACAAAGACGAGGAGCCCTGGAACACATCAAATCCTGGTTTGGGACCCATGGAGGCGTGTATGCAAACAGTGGGGGTGAGCCAGAGGGAAAACCATGATTGCAAAGGCTGCAACCCGGCTGCAAGTAAGCTCATTCCCTAACTGGGTTATGGTTATCTGCCCCACTCTGTTTCCTATCAGAGAACAAGTGAACTCTCTATGGAGGACTAGAACACCACCCAGTGCCTTTACAATTTGTTGTGTACAATGCCTCACACAACCAATTAGAAGTGACCAAGCAAAAATAAGAAACAGGACCTAGAGAGAAAATAGACAATAGAAATAAAATCACAGATGACCCAGAGATCGCAGTTATCACATTCACCATTTAGAATAACTATGATTAATATGCTCAAGACAATAGATGAAAGATGGAGAATTTTAGCAGAGAACAAGAATCTATAAAAAGGATTTGATTGGATTTCTAGAACTGAGAAGCCTAAAAACTGAAATTAGGAACTCACTTGATGGATTCGCCAGCCTAGTGGACAGAGAAGAAGAGAATGAAATGAAAGGTAGAAAATACCTCAGTCACAACAAGGAGAGCAAAAAGGATGTTCAACACAGACAAGAGCAAAAAAGACATACAGGGCAGGATGAAAAGCTCAAATATAAATGTAATCGCACCCAAGAGGGAAAATGAGGCAAAAACTAGATTTGAAGAAATAATGGCTGGAAATTTTCCAAAATGCAAGAAAAACAGCAAGCTGCTGATGGAAAAACAACTTAAAAACCCTGAGCAGGATAAATACAAGGAAAGCTACATGTAGGTACATCACAGTAAAACTGTTGAAAACAAAAGACAAAGAGAAACTATTAAATGCAGACAGACAAAGAAGACACATTACTTTCGGAGGGGCAACAAAACGACTTCCAACTGACTTCTCAACAAAAGCAATGTCGTTTTTAAAGCGATGGAGTGAAAGAGCTTTGCAAACTCAGAATTCTGTACTTAGCAAAATTTCCTTCAAGAGTGAGGAGAGATAAAAATATTTACCAATAAACCAGAATTGAGAGAATATGGTAGCAGACTTGCACTAAAAGAAATACTAAAGAAAAGTCTTCAAGCAGAAGAAAAATGATCCCAGATGGGAAAAAAAAGTGCAGAAAGGAATGGAAAGCAACAGAAAGGGTAAGTATATGGGTAAATCTAAACGGACGTACAAACAGTAGTAATTTTAAAAATATATGCTGAATTAAAATGAATAATAACAGTATCCCAAAAGGCAGGAGAGGGATAAATTTAGTTATCATGTTCTAAAATACTAGCATTGACTGGGAAGTGGTAAAAGCACTTGTTTATTTACTACATTAATTAATCAAGAACATTGTTGTGATCCATATGATGTTGTTGCTGCCGTTGAGTGGATTCTGAAGGTCCCCAAGTGATGCAAACAGTTTGTGCTCAACTGGTAATCTAAAGATTAGCACTTTGAACCCACCAAGCAGTACTGCAGGAGATAAACCTGTAGATTCGCTTCCATAAAAATTACAGCCAGGAAAATCTTATGGAGCAGTTCTATTTTTAACACATGGGGTCACTGACTTAGTCATCTAGTGCTGCTATAATAGAAATACCACAAGTGGATGGCTTTAACAAACAGAAATTTATTCTCTCACAGTCTAGTAGACTAGAAGTCCATATTCAGGGCTTCAGCTCCAGGAGCTCTAGAGGAAGGTCCTTGTCCTTGTCTCTTCAGCGTCTGCTTGCTTGTTTAATCTCTATTATATCTCAAAAGAGATTGACTCAGGATACAACCCACATTATTCCTTCTTCATTACGTAGCAAAGACAACCCATTCCCAAATGGGATTATAACCACAGGCATAGAGGTTAGGATTTTCAACACATATTTTGGGGGGACATAATTCAATCTATAACCTTCCTCCCTTTGGCTCTCCAAAATTCACATCCTTGCCACATGCAAAACACATTCACCCCATCACATCATCCCAAAAGACTTAAATTCACTCCAAGTTCAAAATCTCATCTTCTCAATCATCTAAATCAAATATGGGTGAGACTTTAGGCATATTCCATCCTGGGGCAAAATTCCTCTTCATCTGTGAACCTGTGAAATCTAGATTACAACTAATGTGCTTCCAAAGTACAGTGGTAGAACAGCCACAGGGTAGACATTTTCATCACAAATGGGAGATTTGGAGAGAAAGAAAGGATAACAGGCACCAAGCAAGTCCAAAACCCAGCAAAAAAAAATTACATTAGCTCTCAAGTCTTGAAAATAATCCTCTGTTATCTGAGACCATCTGGGCAATGGCCCTGCCCTCCAGACTCTGGGTGTTAGCCGTGTTCTCTGGATTCTGGCTGGAAGTCCCTTGGCTGTGGGCTTCAGCTTCACTTTCCATGCCTACTGGGATGGCAACTCTCCTCCCTCAGCTTTGGGCAGCCCCATTCTCCTAGTCCATCTGAGTGGCGACCTCACCTCCTCAGCCCCAGCAGGCTTTACCCCTTGGGCATGGCAGCCTCCCCCCTCAGCTTTGGGTGGCGGTCTCATCCCTCTGGCACACCTGAACGACAGACCCACACTCTGGAATTGAGTTGGCAAAGACCTGACTCTGAAACCTAGGAGGCTGTGGCCCCACCCTTTGAAACTGAATAGACCCAGCCTCCTTCCAACAGTTCTGCTGATCTCTGAGCTGCTCCAGGGATGGCCCTTTTCTTTTCTTGGAGGACAATAGATGTAATTCCTTTGGCCTGTTTCCTGCCTGTAGAATTCCATGAGAAAGACAGTTTTCTTTCCTTTCATCATTTTTCTGTCCCCTTCAGTCTAGGCTGATGAGTTTTCCACTGTGATAGTTGGCTAGCTCCATCCGTCACAGGCTTCTTCTCTTTAACAAAAGACTGTGTAGCCACTTTCTTGGTGAACATTCTAGGACACGTGTCCTTAGTTTGTACAACAGAATTTTCCAAATCTTTAAGTTTTGTTTTCTTTTTGCATTTTTAAGTCCATCTCTTCCCTCCCATATTTTGCTATAAGCAGCAAGAAGAAATCATGCAACCTCTTTAAGATCTTGCTTAGAAGTCTCCTCAGCCAGGTATCCAAGTTCCTCACTTACAAGTTCTACCTTCCACCAAACATTTGAACATAATTCAGACAAGTTCTTTGACACTGCATAAAAAGCATCACCCTTGCTCCATTGTCCAATCACATATTCATCATTTTCTCACCAGAAGCACATTTAAAGTCCACATTTCTAGCAACATTCTATTGCTGGCACCATATGTATTCTCTAAGAAGATAGATACTTTCTCTATAGCTCGCCTTGCTTCCTTCTGATCCTCACCAGAATTGCCTTTGACATCCATAATTCTACCAACAGTCTCTTCAAGGCAATCTGAGCTTTTACTCTTAGACACCTTAAAACTCTTACAGCCTCCACCCATTACCCAATTCCAAAGCCACTTCCACATTTTAGTTATCTGTTAGAGCAGCACCCCACTCTTTCGGTACTAAATTCTGTGTTAGTTATCTAGTGCCACTATAACAGAAATAACACAAGTGGGTGGCTTTAATAAACAGAAATTTATTTTCTCATAGTTTAGGAGGCTGCTGGCTCTAGGGGAAGGCTTTCTGTCTCTGTTGGCTCTGGAGACAGGTCCTTGTCTCTTCAGTTTCTGCTTCTTGGTTCCTTGGAGACCTCCATGTGTTTTGGCGTCTATCTTAACCCATCTTTGCTCTGTTCTCTTGTTTAATCTCTTTTATATCTCAAGAGAGATTGACTCAAAATACACCCTACGCTAATCGTACCTCATTAACATAACAAAGATAGCCCATTCCCAAATGGTATTATAACCACAGGCATAGAAGTTAGGATTTACAACACATATTTTTGGGAGAAATAACTTAATCCATAACACTCACCATGAGAATCTCTATGATAACCAGTAAGTAAAATAACTAATAAGCTAAGAGAAGGGCAAAACTGACCCCAGATACTTGATTAATCTTAAAGAATACAGGAAGGAAGTGAAGAAAAAAACGTAAAACAAGTGGGACAAACAGAAAACAAATGTGAAGATGGTAGATATAAATACCTCAATGATCACATTAAATATGAATATATTTATAGTATAAAGAAAAAGATTTAAAAATATGCTGCTTAGAAGAGATACATCTGAATATGTAAGGACACAGAAAGGTTTAAAGAAAAGAAAAAGATATATGTACAAACTAATCCATTGAAGCCAAATCTGTTGCCATCTAGTTGATGCCGACTCATAGCGACCCTATAGGACAGAGTAGAATGGCCCCATATGGTTTCCAAGGCTGTAATCTTTATGGGGAAACCCCAGTGGCATAGTGGTTAAGTGCTATGGCTGCTAACCTAAAGGTCAGCAGTTCGAATCCACCAGGTGCTCCTTGGAAACTCTATAGGGTCATTATGAGTCAGAATCGACTTGATGGCAACTGGTTGTTATTTGTTGTTGTTGTTAATCTTTATGGAAGCAAACCGCCACATCTTTCTTCCAGGGAACATCTGGCGGGTTCAAACTGTAGACCTTTTGGTTGGAAGCTGAGTGCTTAACCACTGCACCACCAGGGCTCCTTCCATACAAACACTAGCCCCCCAGAACTGGGGTAGCTATCTTACTATCAGATAGACTCATCTGTAAGGCAAAACTTATTACTAAAGACAAAGGCATTATAATTAAAAGATAATTTCACCAGCAATATAAATCATTTGTGTGTGTAACTATATAGCTTCAAAATACATGAAGCAATAATTGACAGTATCAAAAGCAGAAACAGACCAACTTCAATCATAGTGGGCATTGAGGATACAGCTCCGTCAGAACCTGACAGAACCAAGAGACAAGACGTCGGTCAGGACACAGGCGAGCTAAATGACCTACCTAATTAACTTGACTTATTGCCAAGTGTACAACATTGCTGTCAACAAAGAGAGAATTCTGTTCTTTTCATGGGCATGTGGAACATTTCCTAAAATTGCAATCCTTTCTCCATGCTGCGAACTAGGCTGGTCCCTCTTCTGCTTAAAACTCTCCAACATTTCCCTTTTAGCACAAGCAGGAGTTCCACGACCTGGACCCAATCCTCCACTCCATTCCCTGAACACTCTCCAAGCCATCCCAGCTGGCATCAGTGACCACCCAGCCAGAGAAAGAACATCATGGTGGAATTGTGAGCTCCTGGACCCCATCCCTGAAAAGAAGAGTCAATCATGCACAGCTATGAAGTGCCAAATGGCCATGTCACCCACTGTCCAAAGTCTTGCAAGCTTTCCACTTCACTCACTCTGACAAAAAGCTGAAGGTCTTATGTTGACGTGAGATCCTGCAGTATCTCGTCGAAGTTACCTCTGATCCCATCTTACCACTTGCCTTCATTTCTTAGTGCTGCTGTAATAGAAACACTAAAAGTGAGCCGCTTTAAAGAATTGAAATTTATTTCCTGACAGTTCATGAGGCTAGAAGCCCAAATTCAGGGCTTGACTCTAGAGGAAGATTCTCCCTCTGTCCGCTCTGGGGGAATAGCCTTGCCTCTTTCAACTTCTGTTCCTCAGCTCCTTGGCAATCTCCACATCGCATCTGTCTTTCCCCGATTAGTGCCTGCTCCTGTGTCTAATCTACTCTTTTTATAACTCAGGAGGGATTAGGTTTAGGACCCACCCTAGGCTGATATGGACTCATTAACATAACCGTGAAAACCCTATTCCCAAAAAGGATTCCATCCACAGATATGAAAATCAGGATTCCAACACATATTTTGGTGGACACAGTTCAGTCCCTCACATGCCCCGCTGCAAAGACAGTGGCCTCTGCAAGCCCCCTGAACACACCAGGCACAATCCTAACCGAGGGATTAGGTTAAATAAATTAAATATGAATTGACTTAAGGATTGCCCTGATGATTTCTTCTGCCTGGAAGACTCTGACCCCACGTGTCTAGCTCAACAACTTGACGTCTTTGCTCAAATGAGACACTAAAACAAGGCTTATCCTGACCACCTCTTGCCAGGGACTCCTCTACTGTTCCCCTTTCCATCATCCTTATCACGTTACAGCACATCTGCAACGTCTGCTGTCATTCTTGTTTGTTGTCTGTGTCTTGCTGGATGTACATTCCACGAGGCAGAACACAGTCCCTCATTGTCTAGTGCACCCCTAAGCCTGGGGCGGTGCTCAGCATCACACAGGTACCCCAACAAACTTGTGAATGGATCAAAGAAGAGACTCTAAACAGCATTATTATTATGTCATCAGGTGCCATCGAGGCGGTTCCGACTCACAGTGACCCTGTATACAACTGGATAAAACACTGCCTCGTCCTGCGTCATCCTCACAATCGTTGTTATGCTTGAGCCCATTGTTGCAGCCACTGTGTCAATCCATCTCATTGAGGGTCTCCCCCTCTTTTGCTGACCTTCCACTTTACCATGCATGATGTCCCTCTCCGGGGACTGACTCCTCCTGATAACATGTCCAGAGTATGTGAGATGAAGTCTCCCCATCTTTGCTTCTAAGGAGCATTCTGGCTAGCATCCAATGGTAAGTATTTCCTTCTAGAAAGCGTGTGGATTTTCTTTTTCAATGAGTTTATTTCTGTCATCATTCAGAGGATAAGTGCCTGCTCCCCCAGAAGGGAACCCATTGGCCAGCGTCCCCAGCCAGTTACTAATGGCAGAGCCAGGCTCAGACCCAGGCATCCTGTGGATTCAGGCCCATCCATACCACCCTACGTCTACGTGTGCAGCCAGCCTGGCAAAGGACTCAGACAGCACTGGAGTCTCTGCGTGAAGGTCCAGGTCCAGGTGTGGATGCTCAGGTGTTCCAAATGAGGGACAGAGCTGACAACCGAACATGGGTCCCAGGATTCCACAGGGCTGCAAGGCTGTGCTGGTGATTCAGGGGGGTGGCAGGTGGGCAGGGCAGAGCACAGGTGACTCACCGCCTCCCCCTTCAGGGATCCTAGGGAGGACTGACTCATAAAACAAGCTACTCAGTAAACAAAAAGTGGAAAATGCCGGGAATGAAGGGTCGGGACAGTCTTTTCCCCTTTCCATTCCCCCTCCTTTGCTTGAGAGCAGACAGCTTATTTTGGGGAGGAGGAAGGAGGTAGCTACTCTCCCCTGAGGCCTCATCTGCCACCACTCCAAGCACTGCAGATGTTTGCACTCAGTGTGGGGGTCAGTCTGGCAAGGAGATAGTATCAAGCCCATTTTACAGATGAGGAAGCTAGACCCAGGGAGAGTAAGGAAGGCAAAGTCCCTGGTCTCACAGCTGGTCAGGGTGAAGCAGGGAAGTGAGCCCAGGAAGGTCTAACTTCAATGTCACTCTCTTTTGACCCACAGCCATACGCTGAGGACCCACCAGGCAGTCCGCGTCAGCCCCTCACACCTCCAGCCATGCCCACCCTCTGCGCACACACACTGACTTGCTCCCTGTTCACCCAAAGCCTTCTGTTGAGCATCGGCCTTTCCGGATGCTCTTCCTTCCTTCCCTGTCTGCTTGACTCTTAACATGGGACTTGGGTCATACATCCAGGACACCTCCCCAGACTCCCCAAGGAAGGGTCAGGGGGCTCTCATGCCCCCACTGCAGCCAGAACTGGCCAGATGAGGTGCACACCTGATCTATCTCCTGCTTTCAGCTCTATGTTCCTCAGAGGTGGGGGTTCTCGAGATTAGGGGCCAACACCTGCACCTCCACCATGTGTCTGTCAGTTTGTTGTACAGGGGAGCTTGTGTCTTGCTGTGATACTGGAAGCTTTGCCACCAGTATTTCAACTATCAGCAGGGTCACCCTTGGTGGACAGGTTACAGCTGAGCTTCCAGACTAAGACAAACTAGGAATTATGAACTATCTGAATTGGAATTAGGGTGCTGGTGAAGAATATTGACTATATGATAAATTGCCAGACGAACAAACAAATCTGTCTTGGAAGAAGTACAGCCAAAATGCTCTTTTGAAGCAAGGATGGCGACACTTCATCTCACGTGCTTTGAACATGTTATCAGGAGGGACCAGTCCCTGGAGAAGGACATCATGCTTGGTAAAGTAGAGGGTTAGTGTAAAAGAGGAAGACCCTCAATGAGATAGATTGACACAGTAACTACAATACTTGGATCAAGCATAACAATGATTGTGAGGATGGCGCAGGACCAGGCAGAGTTTCATTTTGTTGTACGTAGGGGTTGCTATGAGTCGGAACCTACTGGACGGCACCTAACAACAACAACACCAGCTCCTGGCCCAGCACACACTAAGTCCTCAGCAAATGTCTTTGGTAGGAACGAGTCATTTAAAATTAAATTCATTTCAACTACTCATGCACTAAATGAACCCAGCCATCTGCTTCTTAACCCACTCTGTGCGCACGCACACACACACACATGCACGTTGAGCTCTCATCAGATTGTAGGCATTTCCTTCTAGAAAGTGTGTGATTTTCTTTTTCAATGACTTTATTTTTTGTCACCATTCAGGGGATGAGCTATGTGCCTGCCCCCTCAAATCTTAGCCTGCAGCTAAGAATATCTGTCTTCATGCCTTTCAGGAAGTAATCTCAGCGAGAACCACAGGGCAGAATGGGATCGGCCCACAGAGAAGGGGTCCCAAGTGGGAGAAGGACTTACCCAGGGCCACACAGCTGGTCAGAAATGGAGTGGGACTGGCTCCTAGCCCAGGGACCTTCTACTCACAGCATGCTCTCCCTGATGTTAACGCTTAAGAAAATGTAAGTAATTGTTGGGATGGGAAAATGAACATTATCTCTGTCTCCTTTTTAGGCTTCCTTCCGTTCTTGTTGTTGTTGAAAATGTACACAGTAAAATATACCCCAGTTCAGCAGTTTCTACGTATACAGTTCATTGCCATCAATTACATTCTTGAGTTTTACTACCGTTCTCACCCTCCTTTTCTGAGTTATTCCTCCAGCACAGACATGGACTCACTGGTCCCGGAGCTGCTTCTCTAACCTTTCAAGTTTCTTCTCTAACCTTTCGAGTTTCTTCTCTAACCTTTTGAGTTGCTGTTGTCAATTTGATCCCATGTAGATATGAACAGGCAGCCCTGGTGGTGCAGTAGTTAAGCATTCAGCTGCTAACCCAGAGGTCAGCACTTCAAATCCACCAGCTGCTCCTTCGAAACCGTACGAGGAAGTTCTACTCTGTCCTATCAGGTCGCTATGAGTTGGATCGACTCAACAGCAACAGGGGCAGATAAGAACATAGTCTCTTAATGAGGGAGATTTTTCCAATGTTAATGTCTTTTAATTTCAGAAATTACAGCATATATTGAAAGTCAAGCCTGGGAAAATATTAAAAGGAGAAACCATTGTCTTCAGAGATGTTTGTCTTTAAAACTTCCCCTGTACAATTGGGGTCACAACAACAGCAACTAACAACGGAACACAACATGGAAAGGAAACAGTTAACTCTGCCACTATTCAGCTTGATGGAAAGTGCGCCACATAGTGGTCATGTGAAGGAATGCAGGGCGGAGGCACAAGGGCAGTCAAGGGGGATGGGGAAGATGAAAACATATTTTTACAAAGTATACACGCGATATGCAGATGACATAACCTTGCTTGCTGAAAGTGAAGAGGACTTGAAGTACTTACTGATGAAGATCAAAGACCACAGCCTTCAGTATGGATTGCACCTCAACATAAAGAAAACAAAAATCCTCACAACTGGACCAAAAGACAACATCATGATAATCGGAGAAAAGATTGAGGTTTTCAAGGATTTCATTTTACTTCGATCCACAATCAACACCCATGGAAGCAGCAGTCAAGAAATCAAAAGACACATTGCATAGGCAAATCTGCTGCAAAAGACCTCTTTAAAGTGTTGAAAAGCAAGGATGTCACTTTGAGGACTAAGGTGCTCCTGATCCAAGCCATAGTATTTTCAATCGCCTCATATGCATGTGAAAGCTGGACAGTGAATAAGGAAGACGGAAGAATAATTGATGCCTTTAAATTATGGTGTTGGCGAAAACTATTGAATACATCATGGACTGCCAAAACAACAAACAAATTTGTCTTGGAAGAAGTACAACCAGAATGCTTCTTAGAAGCAAGAATGGCAAAACTTTGTCTCACATACTTTGAACATGTTATCAGGAGAGACCAGTCCCTGGAGAACTACATTATGCTTGGTAAAGTAGAGGGTCAGTGAAAAAGAGGAAGACCCTCAATGAGGTGGATTGACACAGTGGCTGCAACAATGGGCTCAAGCATAGCAAAGATTATGAGGATGGTGCAGGACTGGGCAGTGTTTCATTCTGTCGTGCACAGGGTTGTTATGAGTCAGAACCGACTCGATGGCATCTAACAACAACAACAACATACATGCAATATATACAAAATAACCCTGGTGGCACAACAGTTTGATGCTCTGCTGCTACCCAAAAGGTTGGTGGTTCAAACACACCCAGCCCGCTCCTCAGGAGAAAGATCTAATGATCCCCTCCTGTAAATATTACAGCCTAGGAAATCCTATATGGCAGTTCTACTCTGTCACATGGGGTCACTATCAGTCAGAATCGACTTGACAGCACCCAAAAGCAACAACATACAAAATAATACATGACCTGGAAGAGGATTTTGAACATTCAGAAAAGTGTAAAGGAAAAAATCTCCCACCAAATTCTCCCACTCCAGAAAGACGCTGTTTTTCTCTTATTCTCTCTTTCTGTTGCTCTCTTCCTGTGTATCTGTGTGTGTGTGTGTGTGTGTGTGTGTGTGTGTGTTATAGAGAGAGAAACATATAGACACACTAAAGAATGATAGACAGAGAAGGAGAGACAGACACAGAGAGACAGAGGAAGAAACAGAGACGGAGACAGACAGATACAGAGACAGAGAGGAAGACAGAGGGTGGAGATCTGTTATTGGCATTTGCATCCTGCCTTCCCCACACAGCTTAGGCATCCTCTGCCTTCCCACATTCCAAGAACAGTAAGCACAGTCAAAAGAGAATGGACTCTGCCATTTTGTCCACCCAACTTCGAGCTCAGGCTCCACCACTAAACGCCGTGTGGCCCTGGACTCCCTGCGTCACCTCTCTGAGCTTTGGTTTCCTCTTCATTGAAATGGGAACAAGAGTCTGTAGCCTGCAGGGTTTCACGAGCAGCAGATGAAGCCACACACGGACAGTCCCCAGTACCCAGCACCACGTGGGGTGGTCCATGTGATCATCCCAGAGAACTTAATCGTGAGGATACCAGAGACTCCTCAGCAAATTTCCATTTTGGTGAGTAATTAAGTCACTGCCAAAGGCTGTTATCAAAGCAACACCCTGTATCTTGACTGTGGCGATGACCACGCCAATCTGCACATGTGATGAAATTGTACGGAACTAAATACACACACATATATGCATATACACACACACACACACACACACACACACACACACACGAGTGCATGTAAAATTGATGAAATCTGAATAAGGTGGATGGATTGTATCAATGATATCGTTTTACTCTAGTTATACAGGATGTTACCGTTGGGGGGAACTGGGTGAAGGGTACACCAGATCCCTCTGTATTGTGTTCCTTCTTTCTTTATTGTGGCAGGTATATATATAGAACAAAACATTTGCCATTTCAACATTTTTTACACAGACAATTCACTGACACTAATTATATTCATCATGTTGTGCAACCATCACTGCTATCTGTTTCCAGATTTATCCATCACCCTTAGCAGAAGCTCAGTGGCCCCTACGCATTCAATCCTTCTTTCCCCTTGCCTCCCACGCCTGGGAACCACTCATCAACTTTGGTCTCTATGTTATTGTTGTTGTTGGGTGCCGTCCAGTCAATTCCGAGTCATAGTGACCCCATGTGACAGTGCAGAACTACTCCATAGGATTTCCTAGTCTGTAGTCTTTACAGGAGCAGATCACCAGATCTTTCTCCCACGGAGCCACTGAGTGAGTTCTAACCACCAACTTTTCGGTTAGAAGCCAAGTACTTAACCACTGTGCCACCAGGGCTCCTCTACATTTGCCTATTCTAGATATTTCATGTAAGTGGTATCACACAATACCTGTCCTTTTGTGACTATCTTATTTCACTCAGCATAATGTTTTCCAGGTTCATCCAGGTTGTAGCATGTATCAGAGCCTCATTTTCTCTCTACTGTTTCCTACAATTGCATGTAAATCTACAATTATCTCAAAATAATTTTAAAAAGCCCAAGCAGTTACCATTTGAGTCGATTCTGACTCATGGCGACCCCATGTGTGTCAGAGTAGTTTTGTACTCCAGGGGGTTTTCAATGGCTGATTTTTTCAGAAGTAGATCAATCACCAGGTCTTTCTTCTGAGGCACCTCTGGGTTAGACCCGAACCTCCAACTTTTCGGTTAGCAGCCAAGCACATTAATTGTTTACACAATCCAGGGATTTCATCTGGGTTGTGCAAACAATTAATAAGAAGTTTTAAAAAATAGAACAATAAACATCTGTACACATTTCCTGGTTTGCATCTCTGATTGTTTCCCCCAAATGAATACAAGAAAGAGAATGGCTAGATCTAAGGGCAAGAGCTTGTGAAAATGTCCTTAAACATCTCTTCTCTTCCATCCTCAAATCCAAGTGGGGAGCCTAGAAGCAACGGCCAGCTGGGGATCCCCTCTCACACCAGCGAGGATGGGGCTGGGGGCAGAGCGGCTTGACCAGGAAACCTGTCCCTGTACCCCTACCCATAGGAGATTTTGGGCCCCTGGTGGTGCAAATAGTTAACGTTCTCAGCTCCTAACCAAAAGGTTGGAGGTTTGAGTCCACCCAGAGGTGCCTAAGAAGAAAGACCGGGTGATTGATCTACTTCTGAAAAATCAGCCACTGAAAACCCTGTGGAGCACAGTTCTACTCTGACACATGAATCACCATGAGTTGAAGTCAACTCAATGGCATCTGTGTTTTTTAGTTTCCAAGGCTGATAGAACCCCAGTGTCATGGGGGACTGGAAGCAGGTCGGGGGATCGTGGAGAGCAGGAGGGTTTGGGTCACCCCTGTGCCACCTTTATCAGAGGTCTGCTCCCCCTCTCAGGCCCTGAGGGCCTCCTGGGGTGGTTGGGCCTTACCCCACCCCTCAAGGACACTGATGACCATCTCTGGACCCCTGTAAGGACTCGGGCTTCTCAGACCCCAGGCCCTCACAGCTCTAAGCCTCTGTTTCCCCAGCTGTAAGAGACGGGTTCCCTATCTCAAGGTTCCTTGGAGAGTAGAAGGAGACGATAGAGAGGTTTCCAAACTCGTTTGATTATTAGAGCTGCTGAGGGAGCGTGCAGCACCATGGGCCCCTGGACCCAGGGAGCCCACCTGTCAGCATTCCCAGAGAAGGGCCAGTGTCCCATGCGGCCGATGATCACACCAGAGGGAAACATGGAGAATATACCTGGTGTTACAGACTGAATTGTGTCCCCAAAAATGTGTGTTAACTTGGCTAGGCCATGATTCCCAGTACTGTGTGGTTGTCCACCATTTTGTGATCTGATGTGATTATCCTATGTGTTGTAAATCCTAACCTCTGTAATGTTAACGGAGCCCTGTTGGCGCAGTGGTTAGGAGTTTGGTTGCTAACCAAAAGGTCAGTAGTTCAAATCCACCAGCCACTCCTTGGAAACCCTATGGGGCAGTTCTACTCTGTCCTGTAAGGTCGCTATGAGTCGAAATAGACTTGACAGCACACAACAACGTGATGTTAATGAGGCAGGATCAGAGGCAGTTATGTTAATGAGGCAGAACTCAATCTACAGAATTAGTTTGTATCTTGAGTCAATCTCTTTTGAGATATAAATGAGAGAAGCAAGAAGAGAGGGACCTCATTACCACCAAGCAAGAAGAGTCAGGAGTGGAGCATGTCCTAAGAACCTGCGGTCCCTGTGCAGAGAATCTCTTAGATCAGGGGAAGATAGATGACAAGGACCTTCCCCCAGAATCGACAGAGAGAGAAAGCCTTCCCTGGGAGCTGATGCCCTGAATTCGGACCTCAAGCCTTCTAGACTGTGAGAGAATAAATTTCTATTGGTTAAAGCCATCCACTTGTGGTATTTCTCTTATAGCAGCATTAGATGACAAAGACACTAGGGTACGCAGCTTGTCCAGCCAGTCCCTGGGTCTCCCTCTCTTACCCCTACATGTCTTTTGGGTCCTTGCACTGCAGACACCTGGCTCAGTTTCAGTGACCTTCCCAACGCCATGCCCCACCCAGGCCACACCTGACAAAAGGTCACTCGCTGCTCCCCAGACTGGAGATGCTTGTAGTCCAATGTCTGGGGGCCAGAGGCACTGGCTGGTGGCATGACCTTGGAAGATCCTTGCTCTTCTCGGAAGTTTGTAGGGCCAGCATAAGCATTTAAATGCTTACAACAAATTCTTTGGTTGCAATTTGGGCACCGGTGACACTGGGTCTAAGGTAGGAATTGGCAATCTACAGTCTGTGGGCCAAATGCGGCCCACCACCTGTGTTTGTAAATAAAGTTTTCTTGGCACACAGCCACACCCATTTGTTTATGCCTCGTCTGTAGCTGCTTTCACACAACAGCAGAGTTGAGACAGAGATCATGCGACTACCAAAGCCAGAAACATTCACTATCAGACCCTTGACAGAAAACATCTGTCCATCTATTTAATCTATCCATCATTCATCTATTTCATCCATCCATCCATCCATTTCACCCACCTACCCATCCATCCATCCATCCATCCATCCACCCATCCACCTACCCATCCACCCATCCGTCCATCCATCCACCCATCCACCCATCCACCCATCCACACATCCATCCGTCCATCCTTCCATCCATCCATCCACCCACCCACCCACCTACCCATCCATCCATCCACCCATCCATGGATTTATACAACAAACATGCCTTGAGCAACCATCCAGTTCCAGACACTCTCCCTCCTTCACCCACTTAATGCCCACCCTGAAATCTCCATTTGCTGCTTTGCCAAACCCCTTTGGAGTCTAAAGGAGAGCCTGGGCATCAAAGACACCCATGTATCATCATGCTGCGGTGACCACAGTGACCACACCGAGACCCCTCAGAGCCATGCTGGGAACAACTTCCTCCTAGTGCACCTTTGTCTCCTTCTGCGGCAAGTTTTACAGCGTCTTGGGGGTTCCCAAGACCCCCTTACTCCTTGGGGCCAGGTGAGCCAGGATCACCATGGAGAGGGAGGAGGGCATGTCTCTCCTTCCCACCCATTGCTCTGTCTGCTGGGGCCTGAAAAGTGGTCCTGAGAAAGAAGGGCCCAGCCAAACTCAAAATGGAAAACAGACTCTGGGCGGTTAGAGAGCGGCTGGCCCAGATGGCCATGATCAAAGGGAGGCTGGCCATCCACGAGCTCCTCCACAGCATCTGGTTATCAAATTTGCACTTGGAAGTGTCTCTCCTGCTTGCTTTCCTGGGGGGAAGAAGGAAGCGACCAGGCCCACACTATGCGCCTGGCTTGGCAGGGCGAGAACAGTGACCCAGTCTGCATGCTCTGCTCTCGCTCCTGCGTCCTGTGCTGGCACAGCTGTGAGGCCCGCTGTTTAAGTGCCAACCATATGCCCAGGTCTTATACTCAGTGTGTGCAACCTGCACAACAGCTCTGCCCAGCAGCACTAGTTAGCATCCACACTCCAACCAGTTATTGTCAAGTCAACTCCAACTCACGGCCGCCCCACGTCTGTCAGAGTAGAACTGTGCTCCATAGGGTTTTCAATGGCTGATTTTTTTGAAGCAGACCACCAGGCCTTTCTTCCAAGGCTCCTCTGGGTGGAATCAAACCACCAACCTTTGAGCAGCCGAGTGCATTCGCCATTTGCACCACCTAGGGACTCCTACACAGACTTCACCCAACAGGAAACTAAGCCACTTGCCCAGTCCCATGGCTGGAACGTGGCCCTCCAGAGTCAGCACGCTCTGGGTAGATAATGTTGTTTCTCGAGATGACATCATCTCCTCCCGTAGTTGGAGTGGGGTTAGAGTCAGGGGCTGGCCAAGTCTGAGCATCTTTGGGGTAGAAGGGCCTCAGAGGGAGTTGAGCAGAGTTCACAGTCTGATGAGGAGAGGACAAACGGAGGAAAGCAGAAGAAGGCAGGACACCAGGCTTCCACATCACAGTAGGTCTCTGTATCAGTCAACTTATGCTTCGTAACAAACCAACTGATGTGTTACAGAGTAGATCTGCTCCACAGGGTTTTCTTGGCTGTGATCTTTACAGAAGCCGATCACCAGGCCTTTCTTCCGCAGTGTCACTGAGTGGGTTTGAACTGCCAATGTTTTCATTAGCTGTCATTTCTGTGGCTAGTTATTGAGTCAATTCCAATTCATAGTGACCTCATGTGTGCAGAGTAGAACTACTTTATAGGGTTTTCTTGGCTGTGATCTTTACAGAAGCCAATTGCCAAGCCTTTCTTCAGCAGTGCTTCTGGGTGGGTTTGAACCACCAAACTTTTCATTAGTTGTCATTTTTGTTGCTAGCTATTGAGTCAGTTCTGACTCATGGTGACCCCGTGTGTGCAGGGTAGAAGTGCTTTGAAGGATTTTCTTGGCTGTGATCTTTACAGAAGCAAATTGCCAGGCCTTCCTTCTGCAGCACCTCTGGGTGGGTTTGACGATAACCACTTATTGTTCTTGTGTCTGTGGTCAGCTAGGGGTAGACCAGGTGGCTCTGCTGATCTTGGCCAGCCTTGGCTGACACTATGGGGACATGAGGGAGTAGCTTGGCTCCACATGTCACTCATTGTCCGGCAGGCCAGCCTGGGCCCATTCCTGAGTGAAGGCTGGGGGACCAGGGAGCACGCAGCAACTCATCAGGCTTCTGAGGCCAAGACTCAGGACTGGCACAGTGTCCCTTACGCCTCCTTGTTATAAGGGCCAGAAGGTCAGTCACACTGCTGAGCTGGAGTAGGAGTGGGGAGGTACCACCAAGCACATGGCGAGGTGTGGGGGGCTGTGGATCCATGGTGTTATGGTCTCAATTGTGTCCCGAAAAATGTGTGTTTGGACCCCTTACCCTTGTACTGCAGGTGTGGTCTTGATTGGAAATAGGGTTTTCTTTGTTATGTTAATGAGACTATACCTGAGTAGGGTAGGTTCTAAACCTACCATCCTTTCTGAGTTATAAAAACAGCAGATTAGACACAGACACACACACACACACACACACACACACACACACACACACACACACACACACACGGATACGGGAAGATAGATGCCAGTTAAGGATTGCCAAGGAAACAAGGGGTGCCTGGGGCTACCAATGCGGAGGGAATCCACACGGCCGCAACCTTGATCTGAACTTTCAGCTCTAGAATTTCTGTTCTCTAAAGCCACCTCTGGGGGTGCGTGTGTGACCACAGCATCTGGAGAGTAAGGGTTTGCGATTGTGAGAGCTGCTGACCCCCAGGGGAGATTGAAAGGGGGGGTCACGGCCACGCTGCCCCCCACCCCGGCTAGAGAGGCTCCAAAACCTGAAAAACAAAACCATTGTCTCCCAGGTGATTCGGGCACACAGCGACCCCATGTGGTACAGAGTAGAACGTGCTCCGTGGGGTTTTCTTGGCTGTGACCTTGCAGAAGCAGATCACCAGGCATGTCTTCCAAACTGTCTCTGGGTGGGTTTTAACTGCCAACCTTTTGGTTAGTAGCTGAGCGCCTAACCATCTGTGCCACCCAGAGACGCCCTCCTCCAGGGACTGACATAAACCCAAAGAAACCAAATTTGTTGTTGTCAAGTCAGCTCCACTCACTGCAACCCTGTGTGTTACAGAGCGGAACTGCTCCATAGGGTTTTCTTGGCTGCCATCTTTACAGAAGCAGATCACCAAGCCTTTCTTTCATTGCACCACTGAGTGGGTTGGAACTGCTAACCTTCTGGTTGCACCACCCAGGGAACTAGAGACGCTCCAGCAACACCTCAACTCCATCTTGTTGTTCATCCCAATTTCCATTGTGTCTGTCCACACAGGTGTCCAGCCTCGTGTCGCCATCGACTCCTCCCATAGAGGCCCCTGTGGCTCTGTCACTTCCGCTAGGTGT
Organism: Dugong dugon; assembly: GCA_030035585.1. Taxonomy (NCBI): domain Eukaryota; kingdom Metazoa; phylum Chordata; class Mammalia; order Sirenia; family Dugongidae; genus Dugong; species Dugong dugon. The sequence goes on along the minus strand of CM057463.1, from coordinate 2,795,428 downwards.
CACGCATCACTGTGCTGCATGCCCCATCTGCTCACTGCTTCCCCTGCCCCCACCGGCCCCTCCGTGCGGTCAGCCTCCCCCGACTGGCTGAGTGATGGCTGCAGCCACAAGACAGACGGAGACACCTCGGCCTTGGCCCTCTCCACGCTGGCGCTCGTCCATTATCGGCCGAGGAAGCTTGTCATCACATTCGGGCGGAAATCAGAATCAAATGTTGTGCTGATTTACACAACAGTGTACATTTACACAATGATGGAGGGGCTTAGCTTCTAGAATCTGGGGCAGCATGGGCCACCAGCCCGCCGTGGCATTCCGGATTTTCCGGTTCCGTTGGAACTTATAGGGATGGACAGGACTGGGTCCCAGGCATCGGGCACACAATTCATATACCCCCAAACCAAAACCTATTTCTGTCGAGTCAATTCTGACCCTTAGGGACCCTATAGGCAGAACAGAACTGTCCCATAGGGTTCCCAAGGCTGTAATCTTCACGGGAGCAGACTGCCACATCTTTCTCCCATGGAGCGGCTGGTGGGTTCCAACCGCCAACCTTCTTGTTAGCAGCCGAGCACTTTAGCTGCTGCACCACCAGGGTTCCTTTCCATTCATGTAGCTTAGTGTAATGCACCCAGTGACCCAGGAGGAAAGGTGACAGTACCTTTATTTCATAGGTGGGGGGCAGAGGCCCGGGAGGTGGAGAAGGTGCGGCTGTTGTTTCAACCTGGCTCTGTCTGGTCCAGAGCTGAGCATTTTCTGCCTTTGAACATGGCCTCTCCTAAAGGCACCCCACTTGATGACCCTGGTCCCCTCTCCAGCCCCTCCTCATTCCCAGTGATCCACGCAGCCCCACTTGCTTACCTCCCGGGACAGGCTGCCCCCTTCCTGCGGGAGCTCTTTAGCACCCTGCCTCACACAGGACAGCACTCCTCTGGATCCGTGGGCCTCGTCGGCAGAGGATTCCCTGGTAACTTAGTCCCTGGGGTTCTCCACGAGGACTCCCGCTGTTGCACTGGAAGACTCCCGTTTGCTCCTCCACAGATCTCTCTCCGCCCTTCCTGGCTCGGAGCCCTGCTCTGGGAGGCTGACCTGAATGGCCTGCACATACTTGGCTCCCGTGACCTGTGGCTTCCAGTTGGGTGTGGCCCATAGGGTGTCCCCGTAAAGAGCAGAGGGAGGGAGAAGAGAAGACCAGGGCCCTCCATGCCCCGATTCTCCCATGGGAGGTCAGCTTGAGCCAGTGTGTCTTGTATCTGAAGGTCGTCCTCCTCTCTCTCTCTTCTTGCTGCATAACTGGGCCTGTCCTTCATCCCTTCAGAACTAGGGGTGGCAGCAGCTCAGCTCCCAGGAATCCTGGCCTCAGCCATCTCGCAGCTCCCCTACACCCACGTCTTTGTAAGGAAGCTTCCTCAAGCTCACCTGCTTTGAGTGTGCCATCTGATCCTGCTGGGACCTCGGTGACTCGGGTGTCCCTAGAACAATGCCATGTTAGCAGGGTGAGCAGACAGCCCTGGGGTGGCCAGCATGGGGGCCCTGGCCTAGCCTGCTATCCTGACAGAGGCTACCTGGCAAGTACACTTGCTGGACACAGCCTAGGCCAGCCTCGGGGGTGGGGGTGTGGAGGGCCAGCTGTGAACTCAGCTTGGCCAAGTGTTCTGCTATAATCCCCACAACCACCTTTCGAGGGGCCTCAGTGCGTGTCATGGATTGACTTGTGTCCCCCAAAATGTGTGTCAACTTAGCTAGGCCATGATTGCCAGTACTGCATGGTTGTCCTCTGTTTTGTGATCTGATGTGATTATCCTCTGTGTCGTAAATCCTACCCTCTATGATGTTAATGATGAAGGATTAGAGAAGGTTATGTTAATGAGGTGGAACACAATCTACAGGACTAAGTTGTATCTTGAGTCAATCTCTTCTGAGATATAGAAGAGAGAAGCAAGCAGAGAGGAGAGGAACCTCATACCACCAAGAAAGAAGAACCAGAAGCAAAATGTGTCCTTTGGACCTGGGGTTCCTGTGCTGAGAAGCTCCTAGACCAGGGGAAGATTGATGACAAGGACCTTCTCTCAGAGCCAACACAGAGAGAAAGCCTTCCCCTGGAGCATGTGCCCTGAATTTAAACTTCTAGCCTCCTAGACTATGAGAGAAAAATGTGTTTGTTAAAGCCATCCACTAGTGGTATTTCCATTACAGAAGCACTAGATGACTAAGACAGGGTCTTTGTCCTAAGATTGAACTTTAGCAGTGGCAATGAGTAACACAAACCTGCAGTAACCTTTGTGGGGGAGAAGGCCAGGTGCAGAGTTGGTCCTTGGCTACCGTTTTTGAAAGAAAGAATGGCCAGGAGTCAGGATACCTGGACATGTCCCTTACTTCATACCTCCTTTGGAGCTCTGAACTCATTCTGACTTCTGGGACGTCAACTGACATACCTGTTTGTCTCCTCCATGCGATGCAAGCTCCTTGAAGGCAGGGACAAGTCCAATTTACTTCTTTTATTTTTTTCCCACTCTACCTAACATTGTACCTGGCAACCGCTAATGTTGGAATGAGTGTTGGGTGAGTGAAGTGAGAGGTTCTAACTATGAGTTGGATGAAACAAGAGTTCTAGAGGACTGGTTAAAACAGTGATTGGAATCCCTGGCTGGTGCAAACAGTTAACATGCTCGGCTGCTCAAAAGAAGGTTGGAGGTTCAAGTTCCTCCAAGCCTGGCAATCTACTTCCAAAAAATCAGCCATTGAATATCCTGTGGAGCACAGTTCTACTCTGACACACATGGGGTCACCATGAGTGGAGGTTGACTCAACGAAAACTGATTTTTTTAATGAGGGATCTTGGAGTCCCTGGATGGTGCAAAGGGTTAGAACACTTGGTTGCTAACCAAAAGATCAGAGGTTGGAGTACACTCAGAGGCACCTTGGAAGAAAGGCCTGGCAATCTACTTCTGAAAAATCAGCCATTGAAAACCCTATGGCTCACCATCCTACTCAGACGCACCTTGGGGTCTCTATGAGATGGAATTAACTCCATGGCAACTGGTACTGGTAAGACAGTGATTGGGTCAACCTTTGTAGCTCAGGAGTTGGGAAAGGGGCACCTGGTTGGCTGAGGGGCATGCCTGTGGTCAGCACCAGGGACAGCTCCCAAGGAGTCTCCCATTGGCCCACCTCCTCCATGGATGTGCCTGGGCCCTCAAGATCTCAGATGGGGAGGGTCCTGACTGACTCCTGCTGCGTCGTGGTCTACTCAGGGTCCCAGGATATTTCAGATGGTGGTACTCCATCTAGAGTGGGGACATTGAAGTCATTTTACTGACGTGGTACTGAGGATGGTATTATGGATTGAATTGTGTCCCCAAAAATGTGTGTCAACTTGACTAGGCCATGATTCCCAGTATTGTGTGGTTGTCCTCCATTTTGTGATCTGATGTAAGTTTCCCATGTGTTGTAAATCCTATCTCTATTATGTTAATGTTAAAAGGGCTCTGGTTGCTCAGTGGTTAAGAGCTCAGCTGCTAACCAAAAGGTTGGCAGTTTGAATCCACTAGCAACTCCTTGGAAACCCTATGGGGCAGTTCTACTCTGTCCTATAGGGTTGCTATGAGTCAGAATTGACTCGGCAGCAACGGGTTTGGTTTTCTTGGTTTATAATGTTAATGAGGTGGGATTAGAGGCAGTTAGGTTAATGAGGCAGGACTCAGTCTACAGGATTAGGTTGTATCTTGAGTCAATCTCTTTGGAGATGTAAAAGAGATAATGCAGCAGAGAGAAGAGGGACCTCATTACCATCAAGCAAGAAGAGCCAGGAGTAGAGTGTGTCCTTTGGATCTGGGGTCCTTGTGCTGAGAAGCTCCTAGACCAGGGGAAGATTGATGACAAGGACCTTTCCCCAGAGCCAACAAAGAGAGAAATCTTTCCCCTGGAGCTGGGGCCCTGAATTTGGACTTCTAGCCTCCTAGACTGTGAGAGAATAAACTTCTGTTTGTTAAAGCCATCCACTTGTGGTATTTCTATTATAGCAGCACTAGGTAACCAAGACAGTCGGGGATAGTAGGGCAGTGCAGGACAGATCCAGACCAGGAGGGGGCTCCAACACCATCAGAGGAGCACTGTTCTGGGGGCAAGAGGCTTGATTTGGGGGCCTGAACTTGAGAAAACTACATTGTGTCTATCACCTTCAAAGTCCCTGGCTGAATTTGAGGCTGGAGCACCCCAAAGCCTCTTGAGCTGTGACAAGACAAGATTATGCCTCTTCCTCCAGCCCATACCCCCAGAGGGGCTGAGGACCAGGGCCTGGGTGTGGACCAGGCCTGGCCATTGACTCTGAGGCACAGAGAGGAAGGAGGAGGGCCTCATACACGCTTGAGGGAGCATAGGGCTGCAATCAGCTCTGTGACTTCAGGACACTGCTACCCTCTCTGAGCTGAGATTATCCGATCACAAAACAGGCAGAGCAACCCCCACTCCACCTGGTTACCGTGGGGTGACACACACTGGCTCCTGAGGAAGGACCCCCAGACTCTCTCCCTTTTCCCTCCTGTGAATGCACTCATTCTCCCCCTGCTTGGAGGATGGAGCCCCCGCGTGGCTGGGGGCTGGCAGATGAGGTGGCAGCTCAGGGAGTACTCTCTTCCTCGTCCATGACTGTCCCACTGCGCCTTCTCTTCCCAGAAACGATGCTAAATTTAAGCAAGCGCTTTTTTCTCTCTGATGAGAAGGATGATGGCAGTAACGAGAAGAGCTCGAGGCTGGCCGGGTGAACAGCCCAGGTGCGAGCCAACCACAGTGGGGAAGCAGCAGAGACCTTCAGTGTCCCCTCACGATCGATCACTGACAGATTGTTCCTGGAACAGGTGGACCAAGTGGTCTTTTATTTATTTATTTGTATAGTGCTTTAGGTAAAACTTTACAGAGCACGTTAGTTTCTCATTTGACAATTTATACACAGACTGTTTTATGACGTTGGTTGCAAGCCCTGCTGTGCGTCAACACTCTCCCCGTCCGCACCCTGATTCCCTGTTTCCATTTTTCCCGTCCCTTCCTGACTTCTCCTGGTTGCTTTTGGGCAGGAACACCTTTTGGTCTCGTACACATGATTGCACTAAAGAGCACGTTCCTCACGTGTGTTATTGTGTGTTTTATAGACCTGTCTAATGTTGGGCTGAAGGGGGAATTTCGGGAGCAGCCTCAGTCTTGAGTTAGAAGGGGACGTGGTCCTTTAAACAAGCGCTCTGTCTCTCTCTCCTCTGCGAGTGTCAGGTGTCAGCTAGGGGGAGATGGTGTGTCTCTGCCCCTCCCACACAGGAAACATCTCATCCCCACAGGTGACTTTCTGCGGGAAAGCCGCAGCAGGGGGTCCAGGAGAGCCTGATCCTGTTGTGTACAGGCCTCAGCATCACCTGTCAGTCAGGGCAGTGGGACAGGTGATGCCTGATGAGCTTTCTTGCTCTGGAAATCCAGAATTCTGAGACTCCCCCACTTCCCTGGTGGAGTCAATCAAGAAATGTGTAGGATTAACAGAGAGTTGTTTTAGCTTCTTGGCTCCGCTGTAACAAAATTACCACCAAGTGGTGGGTTTTAGGAGCCCTGGTGGTGCAGTGGTTAAGTGCTCAGCAGCTAACCAAAAGGTCAGCAGTTCAAATCCACCAGCCGTTCCTTGGAAACCCTATGCGGTAGTTCTATTCTGTCCTATAGGGTTGCTGTGAGTCAGAATCAACTCAACTGTAATGAGTTTGTTTGTTTATTTCTTGGGGTGGCTTTAAAGAACATGGATTTATTGTTGCACAATTCAAGAGGCCAGAGTCTAAATCCAGGGTGTCTGAAGGGCTACGTCCTCCGTCGGCTCTGGGCCAAGATGGTTCCTTGTCTCTTTTGGCATCTGTAGCCCCAGGTTTTCTTGGCGTTCCTTGACTTGTAGACGGATCCTCACATGGAGTCTCCCCACTGCGTGTGACTGTTCCCGTGTCTGTTTTCTTTTCTTTTTAAGACACCACTTAGAAGGGGCTGAGTGTAGGACCCACCCTACTCCAGGATCTCATTAACATAACAGAAGAGAACCCCTATTTTCTAAGCTATATCACATTCACAAGTACAGGGTTTCGGGCTTCAACATGTCTTTGGGGGGACATGATTCCATGCATGACAGCTGTCATTTCTTGAGGATGCACTTTGTGCTAGGTGGTTTACATTGTTGTCAGACTCCCAGCAAGCTGGAAGAGGAAACAGTATCACCATGTCGTAGATAAGTCAACCGTGGCTCAGAGAGGTCAGCTGACTTCCCCTGGGTCACAGCCGGACGTGGCCAAGCCAGGGTCTTGCTGAACCTCCTGTTCCTTCTTTAGTCTACAACTCCCATGTCACAGGCCCTGAGATAGTGTCAGGAGGGGGGCAGAAATGGCCCCTGCCTCAGAAGTACAGACGGAGAGATTGGCTTTGACAAATGTTGGTGAGATCAGTACCTTGTAAGAAGACAGTGGTGTAGTGAATAGTGCTCCCCCAAAATTCATACCCACTCAGCACCTCAAATGTGGTCCTGTTTGGAGATAGGGTCTCTGCAGATGTGATTAAGGTAAGGGTCTCAAGATGAACTCATCCTGGAGTAGATGTACCTTAAATCCAATGACCGGTATCCTTAGAAGAAAAAGAGAGGACACAGCACACAGGGGAGAGACTAGGTGATGACAAAGGCGGAGACTGGAGTAATGCAGCCACAAGCCAAGGAATGCCTGGGGCCACCAGGAGCTGGGAGAGAGGCATTGAAGAGATTCTCCCTCAGAGCAATCAATGTGGCCAACACCCTTGTCTGGACTTCCAGCCTCCAGAACTTTGAGACACTAAATTTAAGTTCTTTAAAGTTATCACCCTGTCTGGAAAGAGGTATAACCAGAATGCTCCTTAGAAGAAAGGATGGCGAGACTATGTATTATATACTTTGGACTTGTTATCAGGAGGGATCAGTCCCTGGAGAAGGACATCATGCTTGGTAAAGTAGAGGGTTAGTGAAAAAGAGGAAGACCCTCAACGAGGTGGAGTGACACAGTGGCTGCAACAATGAGCTCAAGCATAACAACAATTGTGAGCATGGTGCAGGATCGGGCGGTGTTTTGTTCCGTGGTGCATAGGGTCGTTATGAGTTGGAACCAACTTGATGGCACCTAACAACAACAAGAAAGTCATCTCCCACTTTGTGGTATTTTGTATCTGCAGCCTTAGGCAATTAAGGCACACCCACTTCTCTGGAGAGCTGCCTTCAGCTACCTGCAGCCTCCTGGTCTGAGGCCTGGGCTAACCCTGCTTCCCTTTTGTCATAGATTGAATTTTGTCCCCCCAAATTATATGTCACCTTGGCTAGGTCATGATTCCCAGTATGGTGTGGTTGTCCACCATTCTGTGATCTGATATGATTTTCCTATGTGTTGTGTGGTGGTTAAGATTGTGTGTCAACTTGGCTGGGCCATGATTCTCAGTGTTTGTATGTGATCACTCTCATGATGGGATCTGCTGTAAGTAGCCAATCAGTTAAATGGGAGTTTCCTTGGGGGTGTAGCCTGCATCCGAATATAAGTGGACGGTCTGGCTTTTGCCTTCTCTGGATCCTGCAGCTGCCTCTTGTTCGTCTGACTTCCATCAGCTTACCTGCTGATCTTGGGAGTCACCGATCTTCACAGCCTGTGAGCAGAGTCTTGCTGTTCAATCTGCTGATCTTGGGTTTGCCAGCCCCTGCAGCTACATGAATCAGGAGAAGCCTTGCGGTCTTGCCTGCAGATCTTGGGACTCATCAATCTTCACAGCCTGTGAGCAACAGTCCTCCTCTCCAACCTGTTGATCTTGGGTTTGCCAGCTCTGCAGCTTCATGAATCAGGAGAAGCCTCTATCCTGATCCACAGACTTGGGATTTCCAGCCTCTACAATCACATGAGCTGTTTCCTTGATATAAATCTTTCTCTCTATATGCATGTTTCTACCCTTTACTGGTTTTGCTTCTCTAGAGAACCCAGCCTAAGACATGTTGTAAATCCTAACCTCTATGATGGTAATGAGGCAGGATTAGAGGCAGTTATGTTAATGATGGAGGACACAATCTGCAGGATTAAGTTGTATTTTGAGTTGATCTCTTTTGAGATACAAAAGAGAGAATCAAGCAGAGAGGAGAGGGACCTCTTACCACCAAGAAAGAAGAGCCAGGAGCAGAGCACGTCCTTTGAACCCAGGGTCCCTGCACTAAGCAGTTCCTAGACCAGGGCAAGATTGATGACAAGGTCCTTCCCCCAGAGCTAACAGAGAGAGAAAGCCTTCCCATGGAGCTGGCTTCCTGAATTTGTACTTTTAGCCTCCTAAACTGTGAGAGAATAAACTTCTGTTTGTTAAAGCCATCCACTTGCAGAATTTCTATTATAGAAGCACTAGATAACTGAGACGTATCTGCACCCCACTTCCCTAACAGTGACTGGTACTGGACCAATTCCCAGCCCCCAGCGCCAAGTAGAGATCCCTGGGTGGCACAAATGATTTGCACTCAATAGATAACCCAAAGGTTGGTGGTTTGAACTCAACTAGAGGCACCTCAGAAGAAAAGTCCTGGCGATCTGCTTCCATTAGTATTACAGCCAAGAAAACCCTATGGAGCACAATTCTACTCTGTCACATATGGGGTCACCATGAGTCAGAATCAACTCAGAGGCAACAAACAACAAGCCCCAAGGAGCCCAGCTTTGTGGAGCCACCTTCCAGATTCCCCCAGGAACTTGCCTCAACAAACCACTTGCATAGAATCTGTGCCTCAGGCTCACTCCTCAGGAGCCCAACTTAATGCAAATTCATTCATTCAGTAATTCATTTCATTCAACAAATCCTGAGCTGCAGGGGTCAAGGACTGTGTGAGGCTCTGGTAATCAGCAGAAAGAAGACAGACAGGTCCTGTCCTCTGGGAGCTTGCAGAGAATCATAGAAAATGTAAGATCTTGTGTTGGAGAGGTGGCTGGTAGGTACCTGAAGAACGAGGTGGGTTAACTGGGTGAGGGAAGGGTAACCCAGGTAGAGGGAACTGCATGTGCAAAGCCAGGAGGCGAGAAGAGCTCAGAGACCTGGAGCAGTCAGGGAGGTCTGTCTTTATGGAGGGTTCCGAGTGTGAGGGGAGGGGAGCAGGGAGTGTGAGGGGAGGGGGGCACACTGAGAAGGGGGGCTCTACAGCCAGCAAGTGGCCAGCTGTGCAGACCACACAGCTGTTAGTCTGTGCCCTTGGCGACAGGCACAAGTTTGTGAGGGGTGCCCCCAGCACCCTGGGGAAAGGCTCTTCAGAATGACCCACTTCCTGCCCCAAGCTGCTCAGGGGACCTGTCAGCATCTACAGCAGCCCCTCCCACTCCCTCCATGCCCACAGTGCTGCCCCAGCTCTCCAGCTCTCCGCTTACCCCTCTTTTCCATCCCCCTTCAATCGAGGTATTCAGGGTCAATGCCTTCAACTTCTGTGCTTCTGCTGCTCCAAGCTCCCTCCCCCACAGCAGGCTCACCCTGGCCACTCCCCAAACTGCCCTGACCCCTGCAGTCTGTGGCCACCTCTGGGCACTGAACCCCACTCCCCCAGGAAACACTGTTTACCAGGTGTCCACGCTCTCAGCTGACTCCGCTTCTTCTCCTTGACCACTTGGTGCTGGTTATCCCCAGGGCCCAGGCTGGATCCTCATGCATTGATGAGTACACCTGGTGGTCACATCATCTGTAGCCAAAGACCACCAAGCTCGTGTCTCCTGCTGAGTGACAGCCGTCTCCCCTGAGCTCAGGCCACGTGGCCAGCTGCCCACGTGACTTCCCACCTGTCGAGCCCTCAATAGACGGTGTCAACCTATGGCTGCAAAACTGACCTCTTGGCCTCTCAGGGTCCTGCCACACCTGTAGCTGACCACATCCTTCCAGTTATCTGGGACAAGCATCCTGGGGACTCCTCAGTGCCTGTGTGCCCCTACATCCCATAGCCAGGTGACCGTAAGCCTGCTGTCCCAGCCTTCAAGGCATGACCACAGCCAGACCTCTTCTACCACCTCCAAGTTAAGCCTCAGTCCTCTCAACCCATCATCCCAGCAGGCTCCTGACTGGGCTCTCCGCTTTACTACTGCCCCCCAGAGGCTGCTCTTGAAACAGCAGCCAGTAGGAGCCTCTAAAAACCTAAAGCTCATCTCAAGGTCTCTGCTCCGACGTCTCCTGTGACTCCTTGTCTCACTCTGGGTCAAAGCCAGAGTCCTCACAAGGGCTTAAAATGTCATTCCCTGTGTGGTGGCCCTTGTTACATCCCCCTTGCTCACTCCTATCTCCTGGCTCTTCCTTGAGCTCGAAGGTCATTCACTGTCCGTTTAGAATACTGTTCTCTCCCCTCCCTCTGTCTTCCCCGTGCAACCTCTGTTATCTCCCTGTCATGGATTGAATTATGTCCCCCAAAATGTGTGTCATCTTGGCTAGGCCATGATTCTCAATATTCTGAGGTTGTCCTCCATTTGGTGATCTGATGTGATTATCCTATGCATTGTAAACCCTATCGCTATGATGTTGATGAGGCAGGACTCAATCTACAGGATTAGCTTGTATCTTGAGTTAATCTCTTTTCAGATATAAATGAGAGAAGCAAACAGAAAGGAGAAGGACCTCATACCACCAAGAAAGAAGAGCCGGGAGTGGAGTGTGTCCTTTGGACCTGGGGTCCCTGCGCTGAGAAGTTCCTAGACGAGGGGAAGATTGATGACAAGGGCCTTCCCCCAGAGCTGATAGAAAGAGAAAGTCTTCCTCTGGAGCTGGCGCCCTGAGTTCAAACTTCTAGCCTCCTAAACTGTGAGAGAATACATTTCTGTTTGTTAAAGCCATCCACTTATGATATTTCTGTTACAGCAGCACTAGATACCTAAGACACTCCCCCTCTTTCACTCCAACCTCCTTGCTCTTCCTTGAGCTGGCAGGCACCACAGCACCTTTGCACTGTCTCCTTAGAACACTTTTCCAAGAAACACTTCCCCACCTCTTTCCGCCTTCCCAGTGAGGCTTGCCCTGGCCGTCATGTTTAAAATTGCAACCTCACCTCCACACACCTTCATCTCTTTACCCTGCTGTACCTTCTCCTGCACTCAAACGATGGTGCTGGCAAAGAATACTGAATATACCATAGGATGCCAGAAGAACAAACAGACCAGTCTTAGAAAAAATACAACCAGAATGCCCCTTAGAAACGAGGATGGAGAGACTTCAACTTGCTTACTTAGGACACGTTATCAGGAAAGACCAATCTATTAGGTAAAGTAGTTGTTGTAACTGGGTGCCATCAAATCATTTTTTCAACACATAGAGACTTCATGTGTTACAGAGTAGAGCCCTATAGGGTTTCCTTGACTGTAATCTTTATGGAAGTAGATCACCAGGCCTTTCTTCCACAGAGCCACTAAGTAGGTTTGAACCGCCAATCTTTTGGTTAGCAGCTGAGCACTTAATGGTTTGCACAACCAGGGCTCCTTAGGTGAAGTACAGGGTCAGCAAAAATGAGGGAAACCCTTAAGGAGATGGATTAACACAATAGCCGCAACAATGGGCTCAAATATACCAGTGATCGTGAAGATGGCGCAGAACTGGGCAACCTTTCGTTCTGTTGTCCATAAGGTTGTCATGAGTCAGAGTCAACATGACAGCAGCTGACCGACTGTCTCAGTCATCTAGTGCAGCTATAACAGAAATACCACAAGTGAATGGCTTTAACAAACAGAAATTTATTCTCTCACAGCCTAGTAGACTAGAAGTCCAAATTCAGGGTGTCAGCTCCAGGAGAAGATTTTCTGTCTCTGTCAGCTCTGGAGGAAGGTCCTTGTCATCAATCTTTCCCTGATCCAGGAACTTCTCAGCACAGGAACCTCGGGTCCAAAGGATGTGCTATTTTCCCGGCTCTTGTTTCTTGGTGGTATGAGGTCCCCCTGTCTCTCTGCTTGCTTCTTTCTTTTATATCTCAGAAGAGATTGGTTTAAATTGTAGATTAATCTTGTAAGTTGAGTCTACACAACTTCCACTAATCCCATTTTATTAACATAATAGACATAAGATTTACAACACACAGAAAAATCACATCAGATGACAAAATGGTCGACTATCACACAATGCTGGGAATCATGACCTAGCCAAGTTGACAGATATTTTTGGGGAACACAATTCAATTCATGACACACACCAATTCTCCCCTACCCCCATTATACTTGTTATTGTTAGTTGCTGTCGTGACAACCCTGTGTGTGCAGAGTAGAACTGCTCCATAGAGTTTTCAAGGCTGTGACCTTTTGGAAGCAGATCTCCAGGCCTTTATTCCAAGGCACCTCTGGATGGGTTCAAACCGACAACCTTTCAGCTCGTAGCCAAGCGTTTAACTATTTACGCCACCGAGGGACCCCTCCATGATACATAAAACCATCTGATATGCTATTTACAATGAATAAGGAAGAATGAAGAAGAATTGATGCCTTTGAATTGTGATGTTGGTGAAGAATATTGAATATACCGTGGACTGTCAGAAGAATGAACAAATCTGTCTTGGAAGAAGTACAGCCAGAAAGCTTCTTAAAAGCAAGGTTGGTGAGACTTCATCTCATGTACTTTGTACATGTTATCAGGAGGGACCAGTCCCTGGAGAAGAACATCATGTTTGGTAAAGCAGAGAGTCAGCAAAAAAGAGGAAAACCCTCAATGAGATGGATTGACACAGTGGCTGCAACAATGGGCTCAAGCATAACAATGATTGTGAGGATGGCACAGGACCTGGCAGTGTTTCGTTCTGTTGTAATAGGGTTGCTACGAGTTGGAACTGACTTGGCAGCACCCAACAACAACAAGAATATGCTAATTAGGTTGTGCATGCTCATCCTCTCTCCTCCACTAAATGGTGAGTGCAGTCGAGGGCAGATTTTTGTCTGCTTTTGGTTTTTCAAGGATGTCTCCCCTGCATCTACAACAGCACCTCTCAGGTAGTAGATGCTGTTGTCAGCTGGCAAAGGCATCTGAGAAGAAGCAACCTGGGAGGAGGGCAGAAAACAAGGAGGGTGGGTACCTCCCACCCCACGTCAATCCCAGGTCCAGGGACTCGGCAACTCTGGGCTTGATTGTTTCTCAGTGAACAATGTCTCTGATGAACATGAGTTGCTCTCAGGTAGGTGCCTAATCGATTTAAGCTGACATTCTACCTGCCTCTGCTGTGCCCTACCTCCACCCCAAATAATTTTCCCCATCACCTCAACCCCTCTGATGTCCTGTGTATGTACTTGTGTATTAGCCATTTCATGTAAGAATTAAATTGTTGTTTAATTTTTTGTTTATATGATGTTCTTTCATTAATGGAATGCAGGCTGAATCATTGAGTGTGTCTGAATTTTTGGTAGGTAATATGGATTTTGAATAATATTATGTGGGATGCAGATGTCCCTCTGGACTCTGCATTGCCTTCTAGATCCTTTGACAGATGCATACAATGTAAAGCATCTGAAAATGAGGTTTTCACTAGAACATGGAGTCATCGTGAGAAACACGAGTTTCAAGTGACACACAGGAACCCAGAAATATACTTACAAGGCTTATCTTGCCGTACAAAAGCCAAGAGACACAAAAGTTTTGCACACTCACACCTGCAGGTTGCAACACCTCATACGATACTGTATAAAAAAGTAATTTGTGGCACACACCTGTTTTTTCCATTTCATACAGTTATACAGGTCCCCACCTGGCAGTAGCACACACTAAAAATAGAAAAGCAGCTTCCCAAGAAATCTGAGAGGTGGAAAATGTAGGTGGGCAAACATATATCCCATTGCTTACGAAAAGGTTAGGTATTATGTATGTAGCTGTTGCCTTCTCTCCTCTTTCCTGCTTAAATGTAAGCTCCCCGAGGGCAGGGAGTCTTGCCTGTGTTTTTACTGCTGTCTCCCCAGTACCTACATCAGTGCCTCTTATGCAGTAGGAACTTAAAAGATACTTACTGAAGAATGAACTGTAGAGTGGAGGCTATTTGCATTTATGGAGATTACTGATATATTTGCAGTGATTTCTAACATCTTATTTTGGCCTTTCTATTTGCTTTGCTTGTACTCTATGTCATTTTCTCTTAATTTCTTGCCTTTTGTTACTTAAGCTCTTACCCCATAACTTTCCTTCTCTACTATTTCCATTCTCATTAGTAGTTATTGTTGTTAGGTGCCGTCCAGTCAGTTCCGACTCATAGCAACCCTGTGTACTACAGAGTGAAACACTATCCAGTCCTGCGCCATCCTCACAATCATTGTTATGCTAGAGCCCATTGTTGTAGCCACTGTGTCAATCCATCTCATTGAGGGTCTTCCTCTTTTTCGCTGACCCTCTACCTTACCAAGCATGATGCCCTTCTCCAGGGACTGATCCTTCCTGATAACATGTTCAAAGTATGTAAGACATAGTTTCGTCATCCTTGCTTCTATGGAGAATTCTGGTTGTACTTCTTCCAAGACAGATTTGTTTGTTCTTTTGACAGTCCATGGTATATTCAGTATTCTTCACCAACACCACAATTCAAAGGCATCAATTCTTTTCTCTTCCTTATTAACTGTACTGCTTTTGCATGCATATGAGGTGATTGAAAATACCATGGCTTGGATCAGGCGCACCTTAGTCTTCAAGGTGACATCTTTGCTTTTCAACACTTTAAAGAGGTCTTTTGTAGCAAGTTATCCCAATGAAATGCCTCTTTTGACTTCTTGACTGCTGCTTACATGGGTGTTGATTGTGGATCCAAGTAAAATGAAATCCTTGACAACGTCAATCTTTTCTCCATTTATCATTTTGTTGCTTATTGGTCCATTTGTGAGGATTTTTGTTTTCTTTATGTTGAGGTGTAATCCATACTGATGGCTGGAGTTTTTGATCTTCGTCAGTAAGGGCTTCAAGTCCTCTTCACTTTCAGCCAGGAAGGTTGTGTCATCTGCATAACTCAGGTTGTTAATGCATCTTCCTCCAGTCTTGATGCCCCATTCTTCTTCATAGAGTTCAGCTTCTCAGATTATTTGCTCAGCATACAGATTGAATAGGTATGGTGATAGGATACAATCCTGACACATACCTTCCCTGACTTTAAAAATGCAGTATTCCCTTGTTTTGTTCAAACTACTGCCTCTTGATCTGTGTATAGGTTCCTCATGAGCACAATTAAGTGTACTGGAATTCCTAGTCTTCACAATGTTATCCATAATTTGTTATGACCGATACAGTCAAATGCCTTTGCATAGTCAATAAAAAACAGGTAAACATCTCTCTGTTATTCTCTGCTTTCAGCCAGGATCCATCTGACATCAGCAATGATATGCCTTGTTCCACGTCCTCCTCTGAATCTGGCCTGAATTTCTGACAGTTCCCTGTTGATAATACTGCTGCAGCCGCTTTTGAATGATCTTCAGCAAAATTTTACTTACGTGTGATGTTAATGATATTGCCATGGATTGAATTGCGTCCCCCAAAAATACCTGTGAACTTGGCTAGGTCATGATTCCCAGTATTCTATGATTGTGTAATCTGATATGATTTCCTTATGTGTTGCAAACTCTTATCACTATGATGAGGTTCTCTGTGGTCTCCTTTTGTATTATAAACTCTGTCACTATGATGAGGTTATACTGATGACTTCTACAAGATTGGATAGTGTCTTAGGCCAATCTCTTTTGAGATAATAAAAGAGAGAAGTGAGCAGAGACACATGGGAACCTCATACCACCAAGAAAGCAATGCCAGGAGCAGAGTGCATCCTTTGGACCTGAGGTTCCTGTGCAGAGACGCTCCGAGACCAAGGGAAGATTGATGACAAGGACCTTCCTCCAGAGCTGATAGAGAAAGCCTTCCCCTGGAGCTGATGCTTGAATTTGGACTTGTAGCCTACTGAACTGTGAGAGAATAAACTTCTCTTTGTTAAAGCCATCCACTTGTGTTATCCCTGTTATAGCAGCACAAGACGACTAAGACAGATATTGTTTGATAATTTCTGCATTCGGCTGGATCACTTTTCTTGGGAATAGGCATAAATATGGATCTCTTCCAGTCGGTTGGCCAGGTAGCTGTCTTCCATATTTCTTGGCATAGAGGAGTGAGCACTTCTGGCGCTGCATTCGTTTGTTGAAACATCTTGATTGATATTCCGTCAATTCCTGGAGACTTGTTTTTTGCCAATGCCTTCAGTGCAGCTTGGACTTCTTCCTTCAGTACCATTAGTTCCTCCTGATCATATGCTATCTCCTGAAATGGCTGAACGTCAAACAGTTCTTTTTGGTGTAATGATTCTGTGTATTCCTTCCATCTTCTTTTGATGCTTCCTGTTAGTAGATACTGTTAGTAGATACTCTAGAAACTTTACATGAAGATTTGGCTTGACGAAGTCTAAAATTTAATAAATAGCTTTCACTTTCTCCTGTGCATGGCATCATGAAACTTCTATCTACCATTTTAGTTCTACCGTTTTTGTTTGTGCAAATTATATATTTCTATTTTTATATGCTCATTATTACTTAAATTAACCTATGTGTTTACAATTTTCCTTGCTCATCATTCCTTCTTGTAACCAAGATCTCCCTCCTGGATCATTTTGCTTCTTTCTGAAGCACCTTTTTAGATTTTTGGTTTGTTTGCTTGTTTTTGTTTTTGGTAAATATCTCTTGGTAAATAGTCCTCTATACAGCTCTTAGAAGCCTGAAAATATATTTATTTTGCCTTTCTCTTAAAATATTATATGAAATTTACACAGTTATCATCTCTTTGGAGATATTATTTCACTGTTTCTGACATTCAGTGCTAATGTAGAGAAGTCTGCTGTCAATCTAATTATAATTTCCTTGATGGTGATCTGTCTTTTATCTATGACTCCTTTTAAGATCTTCCCTTTGTCTTTGGTGCTCTGCAATTTGACTGCCATGGGTCCAGATGTGGATTTGACTATATTTATCCTGCTTGGGTTTTGCTGGGCTTAATGAATTTGAGGATTAGTGTCATTTAGAAGTTTAGGGAAATTCTCAGCTACTATCACTTCAATTACTTCTTCCCCATTCTCTCTCATTCTCCCCTCCTGTAGCCCCAATTTGATGTGTGTTAAAACTTCTAATTCTTTTCTCCATGTTTTTTGTTTTATTTGTTTGTTTTCACTTCTTTTTCACATTTTCTATGTCATTCTCTCCTTGTGTTACATTCTGGGTGATTTCTTTATGTCTCTTTTGCTTTTCACTAATTCTCTCTTTAACTGTATCAACTCTGCTGACTAATTGTCTTCCTCATTTCAGTTTCTACATTTTTCATTTCTAGGATTTCATTTTGACTCTTTCCAACCAGTCTTCCCAGTTTTGATAGTTTCTTATCTTTGGTGAAACTTTCAATACCATCTTTTAATTCATTAAGTACAACAGCATATTTGTTTTTGTATTCTTACCTGATTATTCCACTGTTGCAGTCTTTGCGGGTCTAATGAGTTTTCTTTTGTTTGTTTGTTTACTTTTGCTGACTTTTCCTCAGGTGTTGATTTTTAGTATCATTTTTACATTCATTGGAAGTTACTACACTGAAATTTTTTTGAGGCCTGGGTTTAAATAAGTTCCCCCGCCAAGATTTGCTTTTATCTCTGCCTGATGCCTGCCATCTCTAGCATCCTAGGACCACTTTAAGCCTGACTTTCACCTTACATTTTTCAAGGGAGGGAATGTGTAAGTAGTGTGATTTCAGGCCTTTGTGGGTGAGTCCCCATGTGAGGAGGGATCCTCAAGGGGAGGCTTTTCTGCTTGGAGTTCACTGTCTCCCTCTGTGGAGTAGGTGTCTTTCTAGTTGTCCCGTTTCAGATGTACTAGCTTATGTAGGGGTCTCTGTCCCAACATATGATCCTGTTTGGGCTCTGGTCCACTTCCTGCCCCCCAATTACATGGGGCTCATTAAAGCTCAGCTCTGGGACACCAGGGGCTGGCAGAGGTCCCCAGGAAGAACCCGCCTTTTGACTCACAACTCCTCATCGTTTCTGGCCATCAGGGATTCCTCTTCCTTCTCTACTAGCTCAGATACGCATTTTAAAAGATTTTTATATGGAACACATAATATACGTGTATAGTGCAAATGCATTTCATCCAGTATTTTAAATTGTTCAGATATGGGATGCTTTCTCTGGATTGTCACATTGTCGGAGGGGCTCCTTTACTTTCAAACCTGTTTATTCTTTCAACAGCAAGCCTTCGCTGAACACTTGCTATATACTGGGCACTGTGCCAGGGACTCTGCCTTCCACAGAGAGCTTCCTAGTCCAGTGGGGAGATGGGCAGATCCACAGCAAGTGCCCAAGAGTGTCTGTGGAATCAAGGTTGAAACTTTAATTTTAACCCAAGGTTATGGACACAGAGAGAAGAAAATCATGGTTATGCCCCACGTTAGGAAGACTCCCACTCCCCGTCTGTCAGTTTGTTGCACTGTGGTGGCTCACGTGGTGCTGTGATACAGAAGGCTATGCCATCAGAATTTCAAACACCAGCAGGGTCACCCATGGTGTACAGGTTTCAGTAGGGCTTCCAGACTAAGACAGACTAGGGAAAAAGTCTGGCAATCGATTCCTGAAAATCAGCCAGTGAAAACCAATAGATCACAACAGAACATTGTCCAATATAGTGCAGAAAGATAGCCCCCTAGGTTAAAGGCACTCAGAACACACAGTGGCTGCATCAATGGACTTGAGCACTCCAGCAATCATGACGCTGGTGCAGGACTGGGTAGTGTTTAGGTCTGTTGGACACGGGGTTGCCATGAGTTGGAGCTGACTCAATGACAGCTAACAACAATAAGGAATAAGAAGACTCAGCAAAATCGAAGCTGTAGGAAGCCCTTAGCTGGACTGCATGAAGAATTGCTAGCCCTTGCCTTAGTTTGTTTGAAAGATTCTCTGGGTCATCAACATGGGATTCATTGGTGTCTTCTGGAGGCAATATCTGCTGCTCACAGCGAGCTCCCCCATAAGAAAGCAGAGATTCCACATCGAAGCGGTGGGAGGAGGGCAGGAGGTACTCCCTGGAAATTGGAGTCATCTTCAAATTCCAACCCTATTGTCTTTCGGCTTCCAAGTACTTAAGGTGATTTACCGACCTTGGTCAACTGTGGCAGTAATTGGATGGGCCTGAAGTCATTACCAACAATTATGAAGCTGCCATTGACTCTACGAAACAACAAGTGGGTTGTTTAAAGGCACTTTAGATGGGTCCTCCTAGGAGGTCAGCCCCTCCATCCCTGGGACAGTCGGACCTCCCCCTGCAGAGCAGCCAGACAGATGGAGCCAGGCGGGGAACTCAGCATGGGCATGGCTGTGTAACCTGGCACACAGACCCAGGCTCGGAGAGATTGGGGCACGAACCCAGCACATGACCTTGAGTATCTCGAGGGTGGGCTGTCCAGGAAGCCCACGTAAGTTGATGGATGTGCCTAGATCACGGTGGTCACTCGATACATTGTAGCAATTGTTATACTGAACAGGTGATGGGTGGGAACCTGCCCACGAACTGTAAAGCACAGCTGTGGTCAGATCACTGCAGCCCGACAGGAGATTACGGTAGATCACGTTCTATCATTATTAACAAGAATATAACCTGAAGCCTTGGACAAGGATGAGAATGAAATGGGCCCAGAGAGTCGGGGTCTCCCTTCCCTGTGACAGGCCCGGCTCAGCAGCCTGACAACGAAGACAAAGGCCTGGCCTCCCGTGCTGGGCCACAGGGGCTGGGCTCCAGTTTAGTTAAACCGTTTTCATCTCCCATAAATCCTCGTAAGCTACTTTAAGGCTCATTAGACCCCTCAATTGCCATTTAAGTGTTTTTTCTCTGCATCAACTGCTTCTTGTTAAATAGTTTGACATTTATGCGTCTAGACTTTGGTCGTTCAGATATTGATTTGGGCCAGAATGATAACGGAGGAGAAAGGCAGCCCGACTTGTTTTGCCGTCATGGGCAGTGGCCGCAGATCTCAGCAAAGTGGGTTACTCCTTTATTTCCCTGCACTGGAGCCCAGCATGAAAACCACGCAGGGCTCATACAAGGCTGCACCCTCCCAAAGGGTGCCCCACCTCTTGGAGGGGGAGATGGTTAAAAACGGGGTGGGCAAGATACAGCCCTGAGTGAGCTTCCCTGCATTTGCTGAGCTTGTTTGCTCTGGAGGTTTCGCTCCCAGAGACACAGATGGTGGCCATGGGCACCTGGAGGAGGCTCAAACCAGCTCAGCCTGTTGCAACCTCCTGAGCTGTCCAGGCCCTTTCATGCTCCTATGTCTCTGTCTGTGCTGTTCCTTCGGATTGCAAATGCCCTTCTTTCCTCTGTCTTGCAAACTCCTACTCATCCTTCAAGACCTGGTGCAAATCGTCCCTTCTCAGGAGGTCTTCACTGGTCTCCCAATGATGTATGCGGTGAAGTAGCCCCCCCCAGGAGCTCAGAGCTGTCCTTCGAGGTCAGCCAGTCCCTCCTGCCCAGTGTGTGGATGGACAGGCATGTGACCTGCCCTAGGCCACCCAGAAAGTAAGAGGTACAGCTGGGCCTGGACGTGGCCCGTAAGCCCGCAGACTGGCCCCCTTTCCACCATGCTTTCTGTATCTCCCCACAAGCTTACACTGGGCGCTGGAAATTCTCATGATCTAAGCTCCTGCTGCAGACACCACCTGGGGAGCTTGTGGTCCAGAGAATGAAATCTCCGATCAATAGCCGAGAACCGCGCGGAGCCACAGTGCGGCCAACAGCATGAGTCACGGTTCCAGAAGCCCAGGGAAGCCAGGGCGCTTCCGCGGGCGCCACCTTCCCCCTCTCCTCCCACCTTCTGCCCACCTCCGGTCTCCTTCCTTCTCCTGGATTTTTTCTGAAAACTTCAAAAAACACAGAAGCCCAAACCACCCAAGGACCTACTGCCCAGAATCAACAACTTTCCTGTCTTATCATTTTCATTTAGATTTATTTTTCAAATGAATGAAGTAAAAGTCACAGATCCACCACTATTCTGAATGGTGTTTTATGTCCAGCCCATGTTCTCATTCTACAAACACCAAACCAAAACCCACTGCCGTCGAGTCTATTCTAACTCACAGCCACCCTACAGGACAGAGGAGAACTGCCCGACAGGGTTTCCAAGGAGCGCCTGGTGGATTCGAACTGCTGACCTTTTTGGGTAGCAGTGGTAGCTCTTAACCACTATGCCACCAGAGTTTCCTCCACAGACACAGGCATTTGTAAATGATAAACGGTATCGCATCGCATGTTGTAAAATGTACATAAAATGTCGGACATTTATTTTAATGGTTCATTGGGGCCCTGGTGGCACAGTGGTTAAGCGTTTGGCTGCTAACCAAAAGGATGGCAGTTCGAATCCACCAGCCGCTCCTCGGGAACCCTATGGGGCAGTTCTCCTCTGTCCTATAGGGTTGCTATGAGTTGGAATCCACTCGACAGCAATGGGTTTGGTTTTTGTTTTGTTTTTTTAGTATTTCATGGTATAAATACACTTTCATCTTATTCCTCTGTTCTCCTATTGATGGGCATGTCAGCTGTTCCCGTGTTTTACGGGGACGAGCAAAGTTGCCTCAAGCCCTAGGCAAGTCCCCTGGGAAATGACAGTCTTTTCAGGAACAATCCAGAAGTGGAAGTTCTGGGACAGTGGACATGGCCAGATAGCCCTTCAGAGCATTGAGCCAATTTCACAGCCACCTGGACATCATTCTATGGGTTTATTTGTTCATCCCGCCACTGTCTGTCACTTTTTCTCTGTGGTGGTTTGCATGTTGCTGTGATGCCGGAAGCTATACCATCTGTATTTCAAATAGAGTGAAACTTATGAGACCCGGAACTCGATGGGACTGCCTTGTTTTTCTGGGTCTCGTAAGCTTTTCACCTTTAACAGGGTGCTGTCCTACCACCTTTCTATCTTGTTTTAGTGGAAAATATTTGCGTTTTCCTTCTCTGACAGGTTCCCACCTTACAGGTTCCGGCTTTCACAGGTTTCACTGTACCAGCAGCGTCACCCATGGTGGACACGTTTCAGCGGAGCTTCCGGACTAAGACAGACTAGAAGGAAAGTCCTGGCGATCTACTTCAGAAAATCAGCCACTGACAACCTACGGACCACAACAGAAGATTGTCAACTCCCTTGCTTTGGACATGTCACCAGCAAGAATCAATTGCTGGAGGAGGACACTGTGTGGCCAGGAGGGTGAGGGAGGCCCTCAGAGAGACGGACTGGCACAGCGGCCACGAGGAGCCCGCTGGGGATTGTGAAGATGACGCAGGACTGGGCGGCATTCCCTTCTGTTGTGCAAAAGGTCGTCGTGGGCTGGGGCTGGCTCAGCAGCAGCTGTTCATCTACCATCGGTTTGTCTATGTAGCTGTCTGTTCTCTATCATTTATCTCTGTCATTTACCTATATTTCTCATCTAGCTACCTATCACCTCTCCGTCTGTCTGTCTGTCACCTATCGATCTGTTCATTACTGTTCGCTCCGTCCCTTGTCAACTGGACTCTTCGTTTGCCTTTTCCCCAAGGGGTTCAAGCAGTGCTTTCTCTCTTCTTGACGTAATCTTCCGTCTGTTCTGTATGTCACAGATGTCTTCCTCCGTCTGTTCTGTATGCCACAGATGTCTTCCTCCGTCTGTTCTGTATGTCACAGATGTCTTCCTCCGTCTGTTCTGTATGTCACAGATGTCTTCCTCCGTCTGTTCTGTATGTCACAGATGTCTTCCTCCGTCTGTTCTGTATGTCACAGATGTCTTCCTCTGTCGTCTATTCTGTATGTCACAGATGTCTTCCTCCGTCTGTTCTGTATGTCACAGATGTCTTCCTCCGTCTGTTCTGTATGTCACAGATGTCTTCCTCTGTCTGTTCTGTATGTCACAGATGTCTTCCTCCGTCTGTTCTGTATGTCACAGATGTCTTCCTCTGTCGTCTGTTCTGTATGTCACAGATGTCTTCCTCCGTCTGTTCTGTATGTCACAGATGTCCTCCTCCGTCTGTTCTGTATGTCACAGATGTCTTCCTCCGTCTGTTCTGTATGTCACAGATGTCTTCCTCCGTCTGTTCTGTATGTCACAGATGTCTTCCTCCGTCTGTTCTGTATGTCACAGATGTCTTCCTCCGTCTGTTCTGTATGTCACAGATGTCTTCCTCCGTCTGTTCTGTATGTCACAGATGTCTTCCTCCGTCTGTTCTGTATGTCACAGATGTCTTCCTCCGTCTGTTCTGTATGTCACTGATGTCTTCCTCCGTCTGTTCTGTATGTCACACATGTCCTCCTCCGTCTGTTCTGTATGTCACACATGTCTTCCTCCGTCTGTTCTGTATGTCACAGATGTCCTCCTCCGTCTGTTCTGTATGTCACAGATGTCCTCTTCCGTCTGTTCTGTATGTCACAGATGTCTTCCTCCGTCTGTTCTGTATGTCACAGATGTCTTCCTCCGTCTGTTCTGTATGTCACAGATGTCTTCCTCCGTCTGTTCTGTATGTCACAGATGTCTTCCTCCGTCTGTTCTGTATGTCACAGATGTCTTCCTCCGTCTGTTCTGTATGTCACAGATGTCTTCCTCCGTCTGTTCTGTATGTCACAGATGTCTTCCTCCGTCTGTTCTGTATGTCACAGATGTCTTCCTCCGTCTGTTCTGTATGTCACTGATGTCTTCCTCCGTCTGTTCTGTATGTCACACATGTCCTCCTCCGTCTGTTCTGTATGTCACACATGTCTTCCTCCGTCTGTTCTGTATGTCACAGATGTCCTCCTCCGTCTGTTCTGTATGTCACAGATGTCTTCTTCCGTCTGTTCTGTATGTCACAGATGTCTTCCTCCGTCTGTTCTGTATGTCACAGATGTCTTCCTCCGTCTGTTCTGTATGTCACAGATGTCTTCCTCCGTCTGTTCTGTATGTCACAGATGTCTTCCTCCGTCTGTTCTGTATGTCACAGATGTCTTCCTCCGTCTGTTCTGTATGTCACAGATGTCTTCCTCCGTCTGTTCTGTATGTCACAGATGTCTTCCTCCGTCTGTTCTGTATGTCACTGATGTCTTCCTCCGTCTGTTCTGTATGTCACAGATGTCCTCCTCCGTCTGTTCTGTATGTCACACATGTCTTCCTCCGTCTGTTCTGTATGTCACAGATGTCTTCCTCTGTCTGTTCTGTATGTCACAGATGTCTTCCTCTGTCGTCTGTTCTGTATGTCACAGATGTCTTCCTCCGTCTGTTCTGTATGTCACAGATGTCCTCCTCCGTCTGTTCTGTATGTCACAGATGTCTTCTTCCGTCTGTTCTGTATGTCACTGATGTCTTCCTCCGTCTGTTCTGTATGTCACAGATGTCTTCCTCCGTCTGTTCTGTATGTCACAGATGTCTTCCTCCGTCTGTTCTGTATGTCACAGATGTCTTCCTCCGTCTTTTCTGTATGTCACAGATGTCTTCCTCCGTCTGTTCTGTATGTCACAGATGTCTTCCTCCGTCTGTTCTGTATGTCACAGATGTCTTCCTCTGTCGTCTATTCTGTATGTCACAGATGTCTTCTTCCGTCTGTTCTGTATGTCACAGATGTCTTCCTCCGTCTGTTCTGTATGTCACAGATGTCTTCCTCTGTCTGTTCTGTATGTCACAGATGTCTTCCTCTGTCTGTTCTGTATGTCACAGATGTCTTCCTCTGTCGTCTGTTCTGTATGTCACAGATGTCTTCCTCCGTCTGTTCTGTATGTCACAGATGTCCTCCTCCGTCTGTTCTGTATGTCACAGATGTCTTCCTCCGTCTGTTCTGTATGTCACAGATGTCTTCCTCCGTCTGTTCTGTATGTCACAGATGTCTTCTTCCGTCTGTTCTGTATGTCACTGATGTCTTCCTCCGTCTGTTCTGTATGTCACAGATGTCTTCCTCCGTCTGTTCTGTATGTCACAGATGTCTTCCTCTGTCGTCTGTTCTGTATGTCACAGATGTCCTCCTCCGTCTGTTCTGTATGTCACAGATGTCTTCCTCCGTCTGTTCTGTATGTCACAGATGTCCTCCTCCGTCTGTTCTGTATGTCACAGATGTCTTCCTCTGTCGTCTATTCTGTATGTCACAGATGTCTTCCTCCGTCTGTTCTGTATGTCACAGATGTCTTCCTCCGTCTGTTCTGTATGTCACAGATGTCTTCCTCCGTCTGTTCTGTATGTCACAGATGTCTTCCTCCGTCTGTTCTGTATGTCACAGATGTCTTCCTCTGTCGTCTGTTCTGTATGTCACAGATGTCTTCCTCCGTCTGTTCTGTATGTCACAGATGTCCTCCTCCGACTGTTCTGTATGTCACAGATGTCTTCCTCCGTCTGTTCTGTATGTCACAGATGTCTTCCTCCGTCTGTTCTGTATGTCACAGATGTCTTCCTCCGTCTGTTCTGTATGTCACAGATGTCTTCCTCCGTCTGTTCTGTATGTCACAGATGTCTTCCTCTGTCGTCTATTCTGTATGTCACAGATGTCTTCCTCCGTCTGTTCTGTATGTCACAGATGTCTTCCTCCGTCTGTTCTGTATGTCACAGATGTCTTCCTCTGTCTGTTCTGTATGTCACAGATGTCTTCCTCTGTCTGTTCTGTATGTCACAGATGTCTTCCTCTGTCGTCTGTTCTGTATGTCACAGATGTCTTCCTCCGTCTGTTCTGTATGTCACAGATGTCCTCCTCCGTCTGTTCTGTATGTCACAGATGTCTTCCTCCGTCTGTTCTGTATGTCACAGATGTCTTCCTCCGTCTGTTCTGTATGTCACAGATGTCTTCCTCCGTCTGTTCTGTATGTCACAGATGTCTTCCTCCGTCTGTTCTGTATGTCACAGATGTCTTCCTCCGTCTGTTCTGTATGTCACAGATGTCTTCCTCCGTCTGTTCTGTATGTCACAGATGTCTTCCTCCGTCTGTTCTGTATGTCACAGATGTCTTCCTCCGTCTGTTCTGTATGTCACTGATGTCTTCCTCCGTCTGTTCTGTATGTCACACATGTCCTCCTCCGTCTGTTCTGTATGTCACACATGTCTTCCTCCGTCTGTTCTGTATGTCACAGATGTCCTCCTCCGTCTGTTCTGTATGTCACAGATGTCTTCTTCCGTCTGTTCTGTATGTCACAGATGTCTTCCTCCGTCTGTTCTGTATGTCACAGATGTCTTCCTCCGTCTGTTCTGTATGTCACAGATGTCTTCCTCCGTCTGTTCTGTATGTCACAGATGTCTTCCTCCGTCTGTTCTGTATGTCACAGATGTCTTCCTCCGTCTGTTCTGTATGTCACAGATGTCTTCCTCCGTCTGTTCTGTATGTCACAGATGTCTTCCTCCGTCTGTTCTGTATGTCACAGATGTCTTCCTCCGTCTGTTCTGTATGTCACTGATGTCTTCCTCCGTCTGTTCTGTATGTCACAGATGTCCTCCTCCGTCTGTTCTGTATGTCACACATGTCTTCCTCCGTCTGTTCTGTATGTCACAGATGTCTTCCTCTGTCTGTTCTGTATGTCACAGATGTCTTCCTCTGTCGTCTGTTCTGTATGTCACAGATGTCTTCCTCCGTCTGTTCTGTATGTCACAGATGTCCTTCTCCGTCTGTTCTGTATGTCACAGATGTCTTCTTCCGTCTGTTCTGTATGTCACTGATGTCTTCCTCCGTCTGTTCTGTATGTCACAGATGTCTTCCTCCGTCTGTTCTGTATGTCACAGATGTCTTCCTCCGTCTGTTCTGTATGTCACAGATGTCTTCCTCCGTCTTTTCTGTATGTCACAGATGTCTTCCTCCGTCTGTTCTGTATGTCACAGATGTCTTCCTCCGTCTGTTCTGTATGTCACAGATGTCTTCCTCTGTCGTCTATTCTGTATGTCACAGATGTCTTCTTCCGTCTGTTCTGTATGTCACAGATGTCTTCCTCCGTCTGTTCTGTATGTCACAGATGTCTTCCTCTGTCTGTTCTGTATGTCACAGATGTCTTCCTCTGTCTGTTCTGTATGTCACAGATGTCTTCCTCTGTCGTCTGTTCTGTATGTCACAGATGTCTTCCTCCGTCTGTTCTGTATGTCACAGATGTCCTCCTCCGTCTGTTCTGTATGTCACAGATGTCTTCCTCCGTCTGTTCTGTATGTCACAGATGTCTTCCTCCGTCTGTTCTGTATGTCACAGATGTCCTCCTCCGACTGTTCTGTATGTCACAGATGTCTTCCTCCGTCTGTTCTGTATGTCACAGATGTCTTCCTCCGTCTGTTCTGTATGTCACAGATGTCTTCCTCCGTCTGTTCTGTATGTCACAGATGTCTTCCTCCGTCTGTTCTGTATGTCACAGATGTCTTCCTCTGTCGTCTATTCTGTATGTCACAGATGTCTTCCTCCGTCTGTTCTGTATGTCACAGATGTCTTCCTCCGTCTGTTCTGTATGTCACAGATGTCTTCCTCTGTCTGTTCTGTATGTCACAGATGTCTTCCTCTGTCTGTTCTGTATGTCACAGATGTCTTCCTCTGTCGTCTGTTCTGTATGTCACAGATGTCTTCCTCCGTCTGTTCTGTATGTCACCGATGTCCTCCTCCGTCTGTTCTGTATGTCACAGATGTCTTCCTCCGTCTGTTCTGTATGTCACAGATGTCTTCCTCCGTCTGTTCTGTATGTCACAGATGTCTTCCTCCGTCTGTTCTGTATGTCACAGATGTCTTCCTCCGTCTGTTCTGTATGTCACAGATGTCTTCCTCCGTCTGTTCTGTATGTCACAGATGTCTTCCTCCGTCTGTTCTGTATGTCACAGATGTCTTCCTCCGTCTGTTCTGTATGTCACTGATGTCTTCCTCCGTCTGTTCTGTATGTCACACATGTCCTCCTCCGTCTGTTCTGTATGTCACACATGTCTTCCTCCGTCTGTTCTGTATGTCACAGATGTCCTCCTCCATCTGTTCTGTATGTCACAGATGTCTTCTTCCGTCTGTTCTGTATGTCACAGATGTCTTCCTCCGTCTGTTCTGTATGTCACAGATGTCTTCCTCCGTCTGTTCTGTATGTCACAGATGTCTTCCTCCGTCTGTTCTGTATGTCACAGATGTCTTCCTCCGTCTGTTCTGTATGTCACAGATGTCTTCCTCCGTCTGTTCTGTATGTCACAGATGTCTTCCTCCGTCTGTTCTGTATGTCACAGATGTCTTCCTCCGTCTGTTCTGTATGTCACAGATGTCTTCCTCCGTCTGTTCTGTATGTCACTGATGTCTTCCTCCGTCTGTTCTGTATGTCACAGATGTCCTCCTCCGTCTGTTCTGTATGTCACACATGTCTTCCTCCGTCTGTTCTGTATGTCACAGATGTCTTCCTCTGTCTGTTCTGTATGTCACAGATGTCTTCCTCTGTCGTCTGTTCTGTATGTCACAGATGTCTTCCTCCGTCTGTTCTGTATGTCACAGATGTCCTCCTCCGTCTGTTCTGTATGTCACAGATGTCTTCTTCCGTCTGTTCTGTATGTCACTGATGTCTTCCTCCGTCTGTTCTGTATGTCACAGATGTCTTCCTCCGTCTGTTCTGTATGTCACAGATGTCTTCCTCCGTCTGTTCTGTATGTCACAGATGTCTTCCTCCGTCTTTTCTGTATGTCACAGATGTCTTCCTCCGTCTGTTCTGTATGTCACAGATGTCTTCCTCCGTCTGTTCTGTATGTCACAGATGTCTTCCTCTGTCGTCTATTCTGTATGTCACAGATGTCTTCTTCCGTCTGTTCTGTATGTCACAGATGTCTTCCTCCGTCTGTTCTGTATGTCACAGATGTCTTCCTCCGTCTGTTCTGTATGTCACAGATGTCTTCCTCTGTCTGTTCTGTATGTCACAGATGTCTTCCTCTGTCGTCTGTTCTGTATGTCACAGATGTCTTCCTCCGTCTGTTCTGTATGTCACAGATGTCCTCCTCCGTCTGTTCTGTATGTCACAGATGTCTTCCTCCGTCTGTTCTGTATGTCACAGATGTCTTCCTCCGTCTGTTCTGTATGTCACAGATGTCTTCTTCCGTCTGTTCTGTATGTCACTGATGTCTTCCTCCTTCTGTTCTGTATGTCACAGATGTCTTCCTCCGTCTGTTCTGTATGTCACAGATGTCTTCCTCTGTCGTCTGTTCTGTATGTCACAGATGTCTTCCTCCGTCTGTTCTGTATGTCACAGATGTCCTCCTCCGTCTGTTCTGTATGTCACAGATGTCTTCCTCCGTCTGTTCTGTATGTCACAGATGTCTTCCTCCGTCTGTTCTGTATGTCACAGATGTCTTCCTCCGTTTGTTCTGTATGTCACAGATGTCTTCCTCCGTCTGTTCTGTATGTCACAGATGTCTTCCTCCGTCTGTTCTGTATGTCACAGATGTCTTCCTCTGTCTGTTCTGTATGTCACAGATGTCTTCTTCCGTCTGTTCTGTATGTCACAGATGTCTTCCTCCGTCTGTTCTGTATGTCACAGATGTCTTCCTCTGTCTGTTCTGTATGTCACACATGTCTTCCTCTGTCTGTTCTGTATGTCACAGATGTCTTCCTCCGTCTGTTCTGTATGTCACAGATGTCTTCCTCTGTCTGTTCTGTATGTCACACATGTCTTCCTCTGTCTGTTCTGTATGTCACAGATGTCTTCCTCTGTCTGTTCTGTATGTCACACATGTCTTCCTCTGTCTGTTCTGTATGTCACAGATGTCTTCCTCTGTCTGTTCTGTATGTCACACATGTCTTCCTCTGTCTGTTCTGTATGTCACAGATGTCTTCCTCTGTCTGTTCTGTATGTCACACATGTCTTCCTCTGTCTGTTCTGTATGTCACACATGTCTTCCTCTGTCTGTTCTGTATGTCACAGATGTCTTCCTCCGTCTGTTCTGTATGTCACACATGTCTTCTTCCGTCTGTTCTGTATGTCACAGTTGTCTTCCTCTGTCGTCTGTTCTGTATGTCACAGATGTCTTCTTCTGTCTGTGGCTTATTTTTATCCTTTTTCTGACTCCAAAACAAACAACCACGTAAAAAACGAAGCCCATTGCCATCGATTCCGACTCACAGCAACCCTGTGGAGCAGAGTAGGACTGCCCCCATTGAGTTTCCAAGGAGCGCCTGGTGAATTCGAACTGCTGAACTTTTGGTTAGCAGACGTAGCTCTTAACCACTAAACCACAACGTAAATTTTGATGTACTGGCAGTTCCTGGGTTGTGAACAAGTTCCAGTCCTAAATCGGTCTTTAAGTTGAATCTGTACATAAGTCTGAATGGTTAGGTATGATTTGTATCTAACGTCAGTTAGTCAAATGTTTGTCTCAGTATATGCTATATAGTGTACGTTTCTATTCATAAAAAACATTAAAGAGTCACTTCCAGATACACTAAAACATCTTTAACCTGATAGACTGTAACAATAATAGTAATACTTTACTGTGCGTTGCAAGATGGCACCTGTTTGTAATTATGAACCATCCTCCTTACCTTCTCCACAGTTGAAGAGACAGTTTCAGAGCAAATGTTATCCAAAATACTCAGAAGATTCTGCTCTGTAAAATGTTTGAGACCAATTAGGTACTTTATGGTAGACTCTGAACTAAAAAATCTATGTTGTATCACCGGCTGCCTTTCTGCTGGGTTTTGAATCCTCCTCAGAAGAGGCAGGGAGGGCTGAGGGTGTGGGCCAGACGGATCATTCCATCACCTCCTTACCAGACCCGTCAATCCCAACACCAGCTGTGAGACCTCTACCTCGGGGTACGAGGGAGAAAGCGCTGCTCAGGATGTGCTAAGGGTGAGCCCGGGGCCGGGATTGGGAAGAGCACACTTAGGGAAACCCAAGTCCCAAGTTCTCCACGGACTCCAGAAAGCATATAGACACACAGAGGCCAGAAACTGAAGACTGGCCCGTCTCCAGCAGCCAAAAGTCTAAGAACCGCTGCAATAGGGAAATCCCACACGTGTGAGGAAGGGGAAACAGAAGCCCAGAGAGGTGCTGCGATGCCCGCAGACTGCACAGCACAGAGGGCCTGGTGGGATGTGGTAGAGCTGGCAAAGGGGGCGCTGCAGAGGCCCGGCCGTGTGCTCAGCGTGGCGCACTGGCCGGATGCCCTTGCAGAACATTTAGGGCATGTCACCCGCGTCCCAACCGCCACCTGTCACCACCTGCAGACCCGCCATGGGAGCCCACGGGCACGCAGACAGTAGGGCCAGCCCTTCCCAAGCTTAGAGGGATGTGGGTGCTGTGGACTGTCCCCTGGCTGTTGTGGCCCTGGCTGGGCACACCGTCGCAAGGGCCCACCCGCCACCAGCAGCAGCCTAAGGGCGCTGCCCATCGTGGGAGCCAGGGGGCCAGACTCCAAGTCAGTTCTTTCTTGATAGGCTTTGTGGGGGTTGGTTCGTAACTGTGGGTTGCAAGTAAGTCTGACGCTCCTAACGCAGGGACTGCCTGTAATGAAACCTCTCTCTTTCCTTTAGGAGCTACCCTATTTGCATCTTGACTCTAAATGTTTCCTCCCCAGGCTCTGAAGCTAGTCTTGTATATTTTCTTCTAATGGTTTTGTTCCCCACAGTGAGACTTTTCATCCATCCAGAACTTTTGCGGAAGCACACGTCCAATTTTCATGGAAACAAGTTCACATTCCTAGGAGAAAACTTGCTTGTTCATGATGTGTTTATTTTTCATCATCCGCAGGATTTAATTTGCTAATTCTTCATCTCAGATTTGTCTTCATATGTGTATAGATAATATTGGCCAGCGTTTCTCTGCTCGGTACTCACCCTGGCAGATTTGGTGTCTGGGTGTATCAGCCTCATCAAATGAGGCTGCGAGATTTGTTTTCTGTTTTCTGAAAGTTGGAATAAGGTAAAGATGTTTCTGCCACTTGAAGAAGTGTTAAAGCTCATCTATTAAATGTCCTGGGGCTGCTGAAGTGTTTCATGGTTGTAAGTTTTTTATTTCTCCTTAAATAAATTTTGGTGACATATATTTCATCTGAAAATACATCCATTTATTCTAGTTTTTCTAATCTACTGGTACAAAGTTTTTCATAGTAGCTTCTTTTAATTCTACAACACCTAGTGTACTTATAAGGAACCCTGGTGGTGCAATGGCTAAGCACTTGGCTGCTAACAAGGTTGATGGCTCAAGCCCCCACCGCCCCACCAGTTCCTCAGGAGAAAGACCCAGCGACCTGCTCCAGTAACGATCATTGCCCAGAAAACCCTGCGGGGCAATTCTGCTCTCTCACATGGGGTCGCTGTGAGTCGGAACCGGCTCAACGGTGCCACCACCAAGTGTATTGATAGTTAATTGCATCTTTCCCTTCCAGTGTTATATATTTGTGTTCTTTCTCTTTTTCTGTGAAACAATCTTGGTTAAGATTTGTCTGTTTTACTAATATTTTCAAAGAATCAGATTTTGCATTATTTTGCTCTTTCTACTACTTTTGTTTTCTAATTGTTTCATTCTTGCTGCTGAGAGACAGTGCAGTGTAGCAGTCGATGGTCTGGACTTAGGGATCAAATCCCTTCTATGCTACTTTCAGCTCTGTGACCTTGGGCAGGTTACTTGACCTCTCTTTGCCTCATCTAGAAAATGACAATAGTAGTACCCACTCCACAGGCAACTGGTTGATTTAATAATAGCCAAGATGCTCCTCAAAAAACACCAAGGCGGAGGACCTGCCTTACCAGATATCTGAAAATTTTTCAAAGTTATAGTAATTAAAACCCTTTTCCCAGCAATTTCACTCCGAGGTTTACACCCAAGAAAGTTGAAAACATATGTCCACGTACACACTTGTGCACAAATGTTCATGGTAGCATTGTCCACAATAGCTAAAATGTGGAAGCAACTCAAAATGTCCATCAGCAGATGAGTGGATAAGCCAAATGTGGTATCTGCAGACAACGGAATAGTATGTGCAGCTGTAAAGACACGTTACCACGTGGATGAGCCGGGGAAAGGTGAAGGAGCCAGTCACTGAAGGTCGCGTGTTGTACGGTTCCACTTACACGGAATGTCCAGAACAGGCAAAGGCAGAGAGACAGAGAGCAGAGTAGTGGCTGCCAGGGACTGGGAGGACAGGGGGATTACGGCCAAAGGATGTAGGGTTTCTGTCTGGGGGGAAGAAAATGTTCTAGAATTGGCTGTGGTGATGGTCACACTACTCTGTGAATCCACCAAGAACCACTGAACAGTACACTTTAAAGGAGTGCATTTTATGCTGTGGGAATTATCTTTACTTTTTTAGAAAAAGCCCTGCCGGTGCAGAATAAGGCAAAGACCAGAGTGGGCACTAGAGGGCAGGGCCCGTGGAGTCTTGTCCACTACACCCAGGGCCAAGCTCAGTGTCTGACCCGCAGCATCAAACAGTGTTGAATGAGTGAATGAGTGAGAGAGTGAGTGAGTGAGTGAATGGGTGAATCGGTAGTGAGTGAGAGAATGAGTGAATGAGTGAATGAGTGACTGAGCATGTAAATGAGTAAGTGAATCAATGAGTATGTCAGTGAATGAATGAGTTAATGAGTGAATCAGTGAGTGAGGGAGTGAGTGGGTGAGTGAGTCAGTACACGAGGAAGTGAATGAGTATGTGAATGAATGCATGAGTGAGTTAATGAGTGAAAGAGAGGGAATGAATAAATGAATGAACGAATGAGGTGAGAACAGTGGAGAAGCTGGGATTGGAGTGCAGGTCACTCCACCCTCACCGCCCTGACCTCTGCAGATCCACTGGAGCAGGGGTGCAGGGTGGAGAGCTGAGGGGAAGAGGAGGGAGGAAGGCTGCCCCAGACCAGGCTCTCGGCGGCTGAGAGCACAGCTCCTGGGGCTTGCGCTCGGGGGGGAGAGGCGTGGGCAGCGAGGCTAGGAGGGGAGCTAACCGGCAGCCTGACTCTTGCAATGCCTGAGGAGGGGCTTGGGCTTTAGGGACAAAGGGGGCACTAAAAAAGACCACGACCCACCTATCAGTTTGTCACCTGTGGGGGTGTGCATGTTGCTGTGATGCTGGAAGCTATGCCACTGGCATTTTAAATACCAGCAGGATCACCCATGGTGGGCAGATTTCAGCAGAACTTCCAGACTAAGATAGAATAGGAAGAAAAGCCTGGCAATCTACTTTCGAAAATTAGCCCATGAAAACCTTATGGGTCACAACCGAATATTGTCTGATATAGTGCTGGTAGGTGAGCTCCCCAGGTTGGAAGACAACAACGGACTCAAACATACCAACAATCATGAAGACAGTGCAGGATCTGGCAATGTTTTGTTCTATTTTGCATGGGGTCACCTTGAGTCGGAGCCAACCAGACCCCAACTAACAACAACAGAGGGTGGACAGGCTCGTGCCAACCCCAGGGGACAATGGAGCAGCTCTTGGGAAGAGCAGGGGAGACCACATTTCCTAGGACAGGAAGCGGGGCAAATGGGGAAGCGCCTCCCTTGTGCACCCAGGTTATCTCCCATCTATCCACGCTGTGAGCACCAAGGTCGGGGGCCCTGAGGTTTACTGAGCTCCCTCGCCATGCCCCGAAGCCCACCACGCAGGCAAAGAGAACCACAGACACACGGTTCAGGCCTCACTCTGGCAGAGGCGGCCTGGGGAGCAGCAATCAGGAAACCGGCACTGCTCACATGCTCAGGCCTCCATAGGGGTGAGGCGAGAGGCCGTCAGAGACACTTCTGACTGTGAACTTCTGTTTAATGAACTGCCCTGCTGCCCACCCCCACCGGGGACCCTTGGGGCCACAGCGCTTTATTTAGAAAGCTGCAGGATAACCATCTATATGGGTTTGTGTTTCCTTGGCGAGTTGGGGGGCAGTGGCGAGCAGGAAGGCCGGCTGCTGCAGGCGCAGGATTGAGATGGGTGGCAGCATCTCCCTGTGACGTGGTTGTTTCTGGCATGTACCATGAGAAGACCCGGGGGTAGCCCTGTGGGACACTGGGCATCTTGGAGCCCAGGTTCTGGGAGCTGGCTGTCACCATCGGTAACTTTGGGCAGATCCTGGGACCCCCTGTGCCTCAGTTTCCTCCTTTTGGTCTCTTCCTGCTTTCCAGAAGTAGATTGCCAGGCCTTTCTTCCAAGGCACCTCTGGGTGAACTCGAACCTCCAGCCTTTCGGAGGCAGAAGAGTGTGGATGACAGCACAGAACCTCCGGCCTCTGCCCAAATGCAGTCACTGTTGGGGGAGGACCTGCCAGCCTTTCCCTGCCTCCTCTAAAAGTGACCTGTCACCCCATTAGCAACACAGTCTCTTCCAGGGCCCCCAGGACCCTCCAGGCCCACCTCCTCGGGCCCTGCAGACATGAGAGAGACCAGGATCCCGGTCCCCACCGTGGACACACCACTGCCAGCGTGGCCTCCCTCCTCTCCTGTCCCCGAAACCCTCTCCCACCTCCACGTCAGTAAGCCTTTCCCCGCAGAGTTCCAGAGGGGCTCCAGCGCCCACTGCGGTCCTGATGCTGTGCTTACAGGATGCATGCGAGGCTGAGCTCATCACTGCTCATAGATAAATCTTTGCAAAGACCCCATAAGTCTCCCCTCCATAAATGCTCATTACTGAGAGCAGCCCATGCGGGGGGCCTCCACTTGGAGGTGCACCTTCCTGTGATCGATCATTCAATCACCCCCAACTCATTTAGCACTTACTGAGGGGCAGATGTGTCCCAGGGAAGCAAAAAGACACACAAGAATAAGGCTGTCTGCCTTCTATGCTTGTGTGCGAATGGGCGCAGGAGGCTCGGGGTGTTACACACTTACAAAACTGACCGCAGCATCACGAAACGTGCTTTATATGAGGTGGCTCAATAAAGGAATAGACATCAATTCTACACAGATAGCTGATGAAGCCTGGTTGGCAGGGGTGATGTTTGGGTAGGACTTTGAGGGATGTGTAGGAGTTCATTGGAATGGCCAGTGTCCTCAAAACAAGGAACAACATAAGCAAAGGCAGGAACACGCCTCAGATGTTGTATTTGTTTACTATGGCTGCTGTGACACATTAGTGTCACAGATTTAGTGGCTTAAAACAACACAGATTTGCTCTCTTATAGTTCTGGAAGTCAGAAGTCTGAAATGAGTCTCTGTTGTTGTTAGTTGTTGTTGAGTCAATTCTGACTGATAACGATCCCACGTGTAGGGTCCATAGGGTTTTCAAGGCTATGACTTTTGGAAGCAGATTGCCAGGCCTGTCTTCCGAGGCAGCTCTGGGTGGGTTCGAGGCACCTCTGGGTGGGTTCGAACCACCAGCCTTTCGGCTAGCAGTCAAACGTTTGGCCTCCGACCTTGGTGCTTACAGCGTGGATAGATGGGAGATAACCTGGGTGCACAAGGGAGGCGCTTCCCCATTTGCCCTGCTTCCCATCCTGAGCTGTACCAAGGTGTCAGCAGGGCTGGTTCCTTCTGGAGGCTCCAGGGGGGAATCTGTGTCTTGTCTCTTCCCTTGCTTCATCCTCTCTGGTGTTTTGGAGTCAGAGCCCAGCCCGAGGGTGTGTTTCCTTTGCTTAGACGTGAGGACAAGCGCCGCCTGCCTCCCGCCGCCAGCACGGGCCGCAGGTCGAAAAGCACCTGACGCACACAGCGCACCGAGCCGAGCAGCAGTTTCAGAAGCTGGGGGAGCCGGTTGGTAAATGGTTGCATTTGGCAGTGCTGAGAGCGTTGGTGGTGGTTGTCCATAGTATGCAGTCGATTCCGACTCAGGTGACTCCGTGAGTGTGCAGAATAGAACTGTGCTCCTTAGAGTTGTCAAGGCTGTGTGTGACCTTTCAGAAGCAGATCGCCAGGCCTGTCTTCTGAGGTGCCTCTGGGTAGGTTCGAACCGCAAACCTTTCGGCGAGTAGCTGAGCGCTTAACCGTTTGCACCACCCAGGGACACCTTGAGGACATTGATCCCGTGGGAACCTGCAGATACTACAAATCAGGGCTTTTTTTGTTGGCTTGTGGAGAGCCAAACCCAAACCAAACCTGTTGCCATCCGATCAGTTCTGACATAGCAGCCCCACGTGCTGCTGAGTAGGGCTGAGCTCCGTTGGGTTTCCTTGGGTGTAAGCTTCACAGAAGCAGAACGCCAGGACTTTCTTCTGAAGCTCTGCTGGGTGGACTTGGGCCACCGATCTTCAGGTTGGTAGTCCATCCCAAAATACTCATGCCAGCCAGGCGGTGCACAGAGAAGGGGATGCTCTTGTGAGGGGTCCCACGCCAGGCTCCTCTCTGGGGTTTTGCAGTTTAGAACCCCCCACTCCATCCAGACGGCAGTTTCCACGGTGGAGATGCTCCTTAGCCACCTGCTTTACATCTGAGGAAACTGACGTGCAGGGAGGTGAAGGCACCAGGCAGCCAGTGGGCGGCAGAGCTGGAGCCGAGCCCAGGCCACCTGGCAGGACAGCGGTGCACTCACCTCTGCCCGCTTGAGACTGTGAAAAGCCCTCGGTGGACAAAAAACCACTGTCCCCTTTGGGATGAGCACTCTGAGGCTCAGAGAGGGCAGGGGGATGAGAAAGAGGTGGAGCCTGAGCCTCATGTCCTCTGATTCCAGAGGGATGTTTCCAGAAAGGTCCATGTAGGGACAGTCCCACGTCCTTCTTCCTAGCACTCTGGGCCCATGGAGGGCACCACGGGGCCGGAAGCCCAGCTTTTGCTCCCCGATGTGTCATCTGCAGAGAGGGAACTCCCCTCTCTGGGCCTTGGTTTCCCCATCTGTAAAGTGGGTGTGATGTTACGCACCAGAAGGCTAAGCAGGTCCTGGGTCCTGGGTGTCTTCAGGCCACGAGATCTTCATGGTGTGGGCAGGCTGGCCGTGCCCTCTCAGCTCCTGTGGCTTTCAGGACCCCCATAGGGCCTCCTCCCCAGACCAGACGACACCCTCCCGGTGGTACCCTGGAAGGAATTTGTGCCCCCCACCTCTATCTGGCCCTGGCCCGCTTCTCGGGGAGGCTGGGCTTCTTTAAGTCTCTCTTCAGTTTTAATCTGCGGGGCGTGGGCCGAGGAGTGGGGCCGGGAAGGGAGCGCTCAGCCAGCAGTTGGGAGGTGTGCGCTCGGCCGCTCACAGCCTGGTGGGCGGCTCACGGTGAGGGTCCCCCGCGGACAGAAGGGGCAGGAGGGACTGCAGGTCAGGACTCACACTCAGAGCAGACACCAGCCATGAGCCTGCCCCCCTCCCTGCCTCACCCCTTCTGCCCACCGCATCCTGAGGAGGGAGGACTCAGGTCTGGGTACGTCCTGGGCCCTCCCAGCTCTCGCCTGCCTCAGTTTCTCCCTCAATGGCCCTGAGAGGCAGCGTATCGTCCATGCTCAGGCATCGCCCAGGGGTAGTGCTCAGGCAGGACCAAACCCTGGTCCGGGGGGTGGGGCACTCACAGGACCAACCTGCTCCTGTGGGGAAGAGGGCTGGGAGGTGCTGGGATGGCCACCGAGCACCTCGGCTCCTGAGGCTTCAAGGGTCGGGTGTAACAACAATGAAGCAATAGTCACTGAGGCTGATTACCAGGGAGTTCAAGCACCCTGACGTCAGGCAATGACTGCCGGACACCATTCCCTGAAGTCCCCCTATGGGGTATCCAAAAAGGGGTTTCGTGGCTGAACGAGCTGGGGGACCCCTGGATTAGATTAGCTGGCTCCTGGTTGCAGAACTTCTCCGAGCCTTAAGTGTAACAGGCCCCGGGAATCTCCAAGATCACACCCCAACATTGCTTGGTCAAGGGGCCCTTTTTCTGGTTCCAACGGGCATCTCAGGAGCCCCTGGGTGGTGCAAGGGATTCATTCAATCAGCTGCTAACAGAAATGTTGGTGGTTTAAACTCACCCAGCAGTGCTGCGGAAGGAAGTCCTGGTGATCTGCTCCCGTAAAGATTACTGCCAAGAAAATCTTGTGGAGCACAGTTCTACTCTGCATCCGAATCGATTCACAGGTTGTCACACATGATCTGTTCTACCCAAAATGCCTGTCGAAGGTCCCTCGGTGGCACAAATGGTTTGCACTCACCTGATAACCAAAAGGTTGGCAGTTAGAACCCACCCAGCAGTGCTTTGAAAGAAAGGCCTGGCAATCTGCTCCCATAAAGTTTACCGCCAAGAAAAGCTTGTGGAGCACAGGGCTACTCTGTATACACACAAAGTGTCCTAAGTCACAACAAAAGCAAAATCAACAAAGTGCCCGGTGAAAAAGTGAGCCCCCCACCACGGGAGCTGGGGGCCACCTGCCAGGCACCGGGACCCTGGGCTCCAGCCCTCCTGCCCCACCCACCCCCTCCACCCTCCCTTGGCCGGAACTGGAGCCAGGCAAGCCAGCGGCCTCAGGTCTGGGCCCAGGGCAAGGGGCTGACACTGATGAGCTCGGGCAGCCGAGAGCGGCTGCAGACAACTTTCTGGACCTTTCCAAGTAATGAGTGCACACAGGCTACCCCCTCTCCCATGCACAGCCAGGAGTAGAGCAACCAGGAGGGACCAGTGGCCAGCCTCTCGTCTCCTGTCTGGGCTGCAAACATTTGACCCTGGCCCTCCCTAAACCTTTTCTCACACCTATAGAACAGACCTCTGACCCGGGCTGGGGGAGCTGGATCAGCCTCCAGGGTCTGTTTATCTTATGCATTATTTCTGGCAATGTGGGCTCGGCCCAGAGCCCCTGACCCTGGATTCTGGGGCCAGAGCAGTGACTCTTTCTGTCCAAACTTGTCCCCATCAGTCACTCTTGGCCTGAGGCCATGCCCCAGCCACCTCCATCTCCCAGCTAAGGCCTCACGGACTGAGCTCGCTAAGGAGCTTGTTAGCTGTTAACCGCCAGCAAACCAGCCCAACTCATGGTGATCCCATGCACCAGAAAACAAAATGCCATCCAGCCCTGCATCATCCCCAGATGCGGATCAGAACTTGTGATCAACAGGGTTTTCATTGGCTGAAAGGGAGCTAGGTTTATTATGCCACAGGTCCCCAAGACGGGGCGACACAGCATGCCACGATACAGGGCTGCACCCAGGGCAAGGTGACAGCAAGCTGGGACTGTAGGAGGCAGCTTATGCGTGGCCAGTAGGTAGGGTTAGCTAGGTTTCCTGGGCTTCCTGGGAACTGGACATTTTGAATAACTCTGTAGTCTCCAGGGGGAGAGAGGCTATCACATAATGATACTGTTGCCATCTTTGCTTTGGCCACCAGGAAACCCAGACTCACATTTCCAGTCAATGGGCCGACGTGTGCAGGGCCTGCCTTCTGCTGGCATTCTCTGTGCAACCCCTACCCCTGAGTTCATCTTTTCTGTGCAAATTTTCCCTTTGCCCAAATTCCCTCAGCTGTTAATTATGTCCCGGTTTATTGTAATATATACCTCCCAGGGTGGTGGAAACCATTAAGCACTCAGCTACTAACCGAAAGGTTAGAGGTTCAGAAGAAAGGCCTGGTGATCTACTTCCACTGAAAACCCAATGGAGCACAGTTGCACTCTGACACACCTGGGGTTGCCAGAAGTCGGAGTCGACTCAACAGCCAGGGGTTACTGTGATATCTCTGTAAGCTGTCTCAGACAGTTTGTGATCTGGGGTGGGACAGAAAAAGAGCATGTGAAAAACTTCTCAATGGGCACATAGATTTCAAGGACAAGCCTGCAAGAGAGGAGAAATGGATGTAACCATTGAAGTGTGGCACGCGGACGTTCGTCCTCAGCTCTACCAGGCTAAGATGGGTGATAATATTCATGGGGGCCTCGCCCTGGAATAGTTAATGGTAGTTACCACTTTTAGAAGACCTACCGTGACCTCGTGTGACTCACTGAAGGCAGTGCCACATTTATAGACGAAGAAATTGGAATGCAGAGAAATCAAGTACATCCCCCAAACAGGAAGGGGAGGAGGTGGGATTTGAACCCACATCACACCACCTCCCTGCAAAACCAGGCGTGACTGCCAGCCTTGGGGGACACTTGGATTGTTTCCACCTTTTGGCTATTGTAAATGGTGCAGCAATGAACCCTGAGGTACAAGTATCTGCACAGCCCCATCTTCTGTTCTCCACAGCACATCGGGGCTGGAGGGCCCCACAGCCCCGCTCTGACCCAGGTTCCATACAAGCAACAATGCAGCGGAGGAGACGGGAAGCAACTTGTCGAGACCCCACAGCGGGTATCCAGCTCAG
Source organism: Dugong dugon (assembly GCA_030035585.1). NCBI lineage: Eukaryota > Metazoa > Chordata > Mammalia > Sirenia > Dugongidae > Dugong > Dugong dugon. The sequence continues at coordinate 2,754,347 of CM057463.1, read as the reverse complement.
ATCTTCCAGCTCTCGGAAACAAGTGGACACTTTCCAGATTAACTATGAGCTAACTCATCCATCGGTCAGTGTTCTTCCGATTTGACTGTAATAAACGTTAACCATCGAAAATTCAGAAATGACTAGTAGTCTAGGAAAACATCACGAATGTAGCTCATCTCACCACAATCCAGAGACAAACACTGGGACTCACAGCCCAGCCAACTGGACACGTAACACCAGCCATCACGGAAGCTGCCCGTCGAATGCACGGTGCCGGCTGTAGGGGAAGGCTCTCTCTCTGGGGCTGGCTCTGGGGAAAGGTCCTCGTCTCTTTTCAGCTTCTGTTTCTTGGCTCCTTGGTGATCTTCATGTGGCATGGCATCTATCTTTCCCCATCTCTGCTTGCTTCTCTGTGCCTAATCTGCTGTCTTTACATCTCAAAATGTTGGCTTGAGACATACCCTACACTAGTACTCCCTCATTAACATAACAAAGAAAACCCATTCCTAAGTGAGTATCCCAAAACCAAACCCTTTGCCATCAAGTGATTCCAACTTATAGCGACCCTATAGGACAGAGTAGAACTGCCCCACAGGGTTTGCAAGGAGCACCTGGAGGATTCTAACTGCTGACATTTTGGTTAGCAGCTAAGCTCTTAACCACCGCACCATCAAGACTCCTACCACAGGTATAGTAAGATTTGCAACACTTGTTTTGGGGGACACAATGCAATCCGTAACAGGTTATTTCTACCTTTTTGCTATTGGGAATAGTCCTGCAGTGACCACTGGTGTACAGGTATCTGTTTGAGTCCCTGCTTTCAAGTCTCTTGGGCATAAACTTAGGAGCGGAATTGCTGGGTAACATGCCTTGAATATTAGCACCCTGTGGCACCACAGTCACTCCACTTGATGGGGGGACTCACTGTGGAGAGCTGGTGTGGGGCTTAGTTAGATCACACCCGTGAAGAGCCTAGGTCCAAGAGGGGTAAGCCTTTCACAAATGTTGGTATTATTACTATTATTATTAATAACAATTATTATCATTATTGCTATCATCCATTGTTGTTTGTTATTATTATTACCCTCTTTTAGTGAGCTTTGAGGGTGTTTGACATCATTTTTTGTTGTCATTATTATTATCCCCTGTTGGTGAGCATTGAAGTTTTCTTCTTTTTGTCCATTTTTTGTCGTTATTTTACAAACAACGCCGTGCAGCCCAGGAGAGGACAGCGCTGGGGTCCTTCTTGTCCCCGTGGCCCTGGCCCCTGCCCCCAGGAGACTGGGGAATTCACAGTGAACCCACAGGGAATGGCTCTGAAGCCAGGGCCATCACAAAGCAAAGCCTCTGACCAGTTATAAGTCCCTTGGTCCACAGCCCGGCACCCTGCAGAAAGGTGAGGCGTGTCCTCACTGCCATGAGAAGCCCTGGCGGCACAATGGTGGTTCTGTAGAAGAAAGACCTAGCGATCTGCTCGCATAAAGATTACAGGCCAGAAAACCTTATGAGGTAGTTCTCTGTCACATGGGGTTGCTATGAGCTAGAATCGATTCGACCGCACCTAACAACAGCATCCTCACTGCTGGGTTGGAGACAGTCACACAGCGTCCCTGAGCAGCCCTGCCTTAACCCCGGGCCCCTGTCCTTTCATGAGCAATGGCCTCCAGTGACGGCCCCTCCAACTGACAATCCATCATCTCCACTGAGGGGAGAGAATTCCAAAGCAAACAAATCACCCACGCCCCACTGAGCCCCTCACCAGCCTGAGCGTCTTCAGGGACTTCCCGCCACTTCTCACAAAAGTGACCTCCTGAGGAAGGAGCAGAGGTGCTTAGCTAGTGAGGAGCAGCTTCCGAGTTCATGTTCCCTCACACTGTCCACCTCAGCAGAGGTCATATCAAGGGCGGACATCACATGAGAGAGGCCCCACTGTCTTTGTCCAGGGCTGGGTGGGCGCCAGCGTGTCTGAGCGCCCGCTGACGGCATCGTCTGTCTTAGGGCTCTCTGCAGAAACACAGCCAGTGAGAAACATACGTATCTGTGTGTGTGGGTGTACACGTATGGATCTGCATGTGTGTGTACATGTATGGATCTGTGTGTGAGGGTACACGTATGTATCTGTGTGTGTGAGTGTACACATATGTATCTGTGTGTGTGAGTGTACATGTATGTATCTGTGTGTGAGGATACAGGTATGTATCTCTGTGTGTGAGTACACATATGGATCTGTGTGTGAGTGTACACGTATGTATCTCTGTGTGTATGCATACATATCTGTGTGTGAGTGTACACGTATGTATCTGTGTGTGATTGCACATGTATGTCTCTCTGTGTGAGAGTATATACATATGTGTATACATATATATGTGTATACTTATATGGATGTATTCCTTGGGTGGCGCAAAAGGTTAAGGGCTGGACTATTAACCAAAGATTGGGGGTTTGAAACCACCCAGAGGTACCTCAGAAGAAAGGATTTCGTTTTACTTAGATCCACAATCAACACCTATGGAAGCAGCAGCCAATAAATCAAAAGACATATTGCATTGGTCAAATCAGCTGCAAAAGACCTCTTTAAAGTGTTGAAAAGCAAAGATGTCACCTTGAGGACTAAGGTGTACCTGACCCAAGCCATGGTGTTTTCAGTTGCCTCATATGCATGCAAAAGCTGGATGATGAATAAGGAAGACCAAAGAAGAATTGACGCCTTTGAATTGTGGTGTTGGCGAAGAATATTGGATATACCATGGACTGTCAAAAGGACAAACAAATCTGTCTTGGAAGAAGTACAGCCAGAATGCTTCTTGAAGACAAGGATGGCCAGACTACATTTCACATACTTTGAATAGGTTATCAGGAGGGCTCTGTCCCTGGAGAAGGACATCATGCTTGGTAAAGTAGAGGATCAGCAAAAAAGAGGAAGACCCTCAACGAGATGGACTGACACAGTGGCTGCAACAATGGGCTCAAGCATGACAACGATTGTGAGGATGGCACAGGACCGGGCAGTGTTTCTTTGTCTTGCATAGGGTCACTATGAGTCGGAACAGACTCAACGGCACCTAACAACAACCTGTCTATATACGTATGTGTGTGTATATATATATATATATATATATTGCCATCGAGTCGATTCCAACTCTTAGCAACCCAATAGGACAGGGTAAGACTGTCCTATAGAGTTTCCAAGGAGCAGCTGGTGGATTCAATCTATCAACCTTTTGGTTAGCAGCCAAGCCCTTAACCACTGTGCCACCAGGGGCCCATATATATATATAAAACCCTTTGCTGTCGAGTCGATTCTGACTCATAGCAACCCTATAGGACAGAGTAGAACTGCCCTATAGGGTTTCCAAGGAGCGCCTGGTGGATTCTAAATGCCGACCTTTTGGTTAGCAGCCATAGCTCTTAACCACTATGCCATCAGGGTTTCTTACACACACACACACACATATATATATATATATATATATACACACACACACACACACACACAGAGCAATTAATTTAAGTAACAGGCTTACACCGTTGTGGGGGCTGGCAAGTCCAAATCTTCAGGTCAGGTGACAGGCTGGAGGCTCCTCCAGGTTTTGCGTCCCAAGATCTGTAAGTCAGTAGACAGAAAGAGTGAAGAGTGAGTGGGTTCTGGTAAAATGTCTACTTACAGTCTGGAGGTAGAACATGCACTAGGGAAACTGCCTTTTTGCTCTTAAGATCTTCAAATGATTGGATCAGGCCCACCCACATGATGGAGGATGATTTGCTTTACTTAGGCCACCTGGTTCAATCCCATGTATCTATTTACTAATGAGTCTAGACCAGTGTTTGACCTCATAACTGGGCACCACAGCCGAGCCAAGTGGACACATAAAGTTTTCCATCACGTTGTCTCATTCAGTCCCCCCTGGGAGGCACAACCTTGTCCCATGCAGACGAAGATAAGGCGGCGAGTCTGTACAGGGACTCCAGTCCCAAGCCAGGCCAGCACAGAATGGACTCAGCCTGTGGAGCTGGACTCCAATGCCTGAGCCCTCAGCCGCTCCATGTGCCTGCTGTCCTGATCCAGCCCTCCCTGTGGTCCTGCTATGGGCTAAGGTCACCAGCCTGGGGAGGAGGGTGTGTGGACAGCATGTGCCCATGGACAGGGTAAGGGACGGCCCCCTCAGCCCCGCCCTCAGGCCCTTGTCTTCTGGCCACATGCCACATTCTTGCCCACACCAACGCCTACAGGGTCTCCTGCAGGGTGGGGTGGACCCCAAGAGATATCCAAATGGCCACCAGCAAGCCATGCAACCTGTGGTCAGGCACCAACCCAGGCCTCAGTTATGGGGTGTTGCATGGCCTTTGGAGCCCCTCTCTATGGGCTGCTCGGTCCCCTTTCTCTGAGGTTAAGGCAGGCTGGAGAGAAGAGCCCACCCTTCATGTGCAGAAACACCCCCTCCCACATGGACTAAGAAGAGAAGCCATCATCTGCCCCTGGCCCCACAGGGGAGCTGTTCCCAAGAAGGAGACAAGGACAAGGAGGAAACTAGGTGTCTCAGTCTGAGTTCTCTAGAGGAGCAAGACCAGTGAGGCATGTATATATGTAAATGCAGAGGTTTACTTCAAGGAAATGGCTTGCTAAGTTGTGAGGGCTGGCGACTATGCAGCAGGCTGGAGACCTCTGCTAGCTCACGGGGCAGCGGGGCTGGCAAATATAAAATCTGCAAGTCAGGTGGCAGGCTAGAGACTTCTGCAGGTTTACGTCCCAGGAACAGAGGTCAGGCGACGAGAACAGTGCAGGGTCAAGAACACCCATCTATATACTGGAGGCAGCCATGCCACCAAGGAAACCCCGCTTTCGACTAATTGGATGATCACTTCAGATCACATCATGGAAAGTTATTACATCTTATTACATTATGGAAGAGCACCCGGTCCAGTGTCTGCCATACCACTGAGAGTCACAGTCTGGCCAAGATGGCAAGTAATAGGAATTATCACACCTGGCGGACCTCAGGGGTGTCAGTCAGAGCAGTCAGGATATGCGGAAGAAACTGTGTGCCAGGGGATGTCAGATGGGATGGCGTAGAGACCCTTTTGGGATTCTGTGGTACTTAAGTGTCTCTTTCTCAGTGTCTCAAACGTCATGCTCAGGTGGAAGCCTCACCTGCCCCTCTCCCATCCCCACTCTCATCCTATTCCCAGCCCTGATGGGACCTCGATGAATCTGGATTCCAGATGCCCCCAGCCAGAGCAAAGAGGGCCAAGTAAGAGGTCTTCGGAGCCAGGAGCCACCGACCACGGCCGCATAGTGTCATGTGGGGTGAGGCCAGGGGCCAGCTCCCATCTTGGGACAGTGTCAGCAGCCCAGAGGCCCCTCTGCAGAGCCAGGATGGAGGGGCTGGCATTCACCTGGGGTCAGTACTCTATCTGGCTGCAGCGACCACGGGCAGCTGTTCAAGGCAGTCCAGGTGGCTGTGGATTTGTGTTATCAACACCTGCAAATGCACACCAACCACATTCCCACCTGCTTAGCCTGATGGGGTAAGCTGACAGAAAACACCAGCTCTGCGAAACCACCAGCTGTGGCCAGGTGAAGCCAGGCCACTCTCCGCGGTTCATCTTCCTTTGTCACAGGCACAGTTCCAGGGACAGTGAGGGATGTGGCAGGGAGCCTGCTGTGCTGCTGTGTGCAATAAACACCTTTGTCTCTGATCCAGGGGTCTCGAATCTTCTGCCAGCATCCACCAAACAGTCACTGGTGAGCTTGTTAGCTTGTAATAAGGTAAAAAGGAGCCCTGGTGGTGCAGTGTTTAAGCACCCTGCTGCTATCCAAAAAGTTGGTGGCCTGAACCCACCCAGCAGCTCCTCAGAAGGAAAACCCAGTGATCTGCTTCCGTAAAGATAACAGCCTAGAAAAGCCTACGGGGAAGTTCTGCTCTGTCACCTGGGGTTGTCACGAATCAGAATCAACTTGACCGCACACCACAACAAGAATAAGGTAAAGTCCCGACTCCACATAGGGGAAGTGAGGACCTCGGGTGGCATGGATCTTCGCCTTCTGCTGGGCAAGAAGTTTGACTGCTGCTACCTGTGTTTATCGCCCATTGACAAGAGTGTATCTTTCCTGCCTTTCCCTGGGTCGGGCGCTTTGAAGGCTCGTGTGAGGTCAGTGTTTAGAAATGAGCTTTGAAAAAGTAAGTGCGGCTGTTAGTGCTCGGTCTCCAGGGTGTGCTGAGAAACCCACTTCCTGGAGGGGGAATCTCCCAGGGTGCGGTGGCTGGGAGACATGGAAGGAGAGCCTGCACCTATCGACTCCTTATAATACTTAAAAGAATGTCTGCTGTCTACTGATGGTCTCCATGGAGCCAGGCATCTCGTGTATCATCTTATTTACTCCCTGTAACAACTAGGAGTCAGGGTAAGTACTCAACAAAACAAAACAAAACCCATTGTCAAGTCAATTCCAACTCATACTGACCCTATAGGACGGAGGAGAACTGCCCCATAGGGTTTCCAAGGAGCAGCTGGTGTATTTGAACCGCCAACCTTTTGTTTAGCAGCTGATCTCTTAGCCACTATGCCACCAGGGCTCCAAGTACTCAATGGTTGATTCAATAATTCGATATTTATTGAGGACCTACTAAGTGTCCTGCACTGAATGCTGAGGATACAAGGTAGCAGACGCAGTGTTTCCTCAGGGAGCTTGTGGTCTGTGTGCATATATAAGTGTGTTTGTGATATGTACGAATGTGTGCAAGTGTGAGTGTGTGTGGTGTGTGTGTGCATGTGTGTGTGTGTGCTGTATGTGCTGGTATGTGTGAATGTGTGTGGTGTGTGTGGTGTGTGTACAGCACACACAAGTGTGGTATCTGCATATATGTGTGTGCGTGCACAGGATATGTGTGTGTTTGGTGTGTGTGTGGGCATGCACACAGATATGTGGGGGATGTATGTGTGTGTGCAGCACACCTGGGTGTGTGGTATCTCCTTTCTTACTCCAAACAGCATTTCAGGCAGCCCCTGGTCTAACGGGGTGACAGAAAAGGAAACAGATGCCTGCAGCAGGGTGTGGTCCATCCATGAAAAGGCGGCTCACCTGCAGCGATGGGCCCAGGAGGCTGCCCATCCACCTGGCAGAGGAGGGTAAAGCAGCCTTCACCTCTGGCTGGAGTCCTTGAGCGGTGGTCATAGCAGTGAAAGTGGACATTTCTCTCCAAGGACAGAGTGCATAAAGAGAGGAGAAGCAGACTGTAAGGAGGCCCTCGGGCTACCAGTGTTTCAGAGCTGAGCAGAGGAAGAGAATGTCAGGAAGGAGACTAAGAAGAAGTAAGAGAGGTGGAAGGTTTCCTGCAGAGGCAATGACCAAGGAGAACAGATCAAGGAGGGGAGAGGGCTTGGCAGCATCAACACGCAAAATCAAGCAGGATAAGGGCCAAGCAGTTTGCACTTGGTTGGCAGTAAGAAGGACTTCAATGACTGAGTGAGAAGCCACAATGAAAAGGAAAGCCAGATTGCAGTGGGCGGGGGGACAGGCGGTGATGAGAGAGGCCCTGCTGTGGACTCCAAGCACCTTGTCCCTCTTCCTGGGGATACTGGAATGTAGATTCCTGAGCTCAGTGTCCCCAGGTAGCGATGCAAATCTGCTCTGTCCAGGGTCCACCTGGGCTCCTGTAAGTCAGTCCCACAGCATTTGGGGGCAAGAGAAACCAACACCAACATGAAGCTCATGCTGCTTGCTGTGCTGAGAGTAATAAAGTCCTTCGTCTCTGACCCCGGAGTCTCGTGTCTCCTGCCAGCATCCATGAAACAGTAACAGGCAAATCTGTTAGTTTCTAATAAGGTAAAACCCAAGACCTAATACATGCGAAGTGAGGAAGTAGAGCGATTAGTGAGGAATTCTCTTTTCACTGGAGTCCCTGGGTGGTGCAAATGGTTAACAAGCTCAGCTGCTAACTGAAAGCTTCACCATTTGATTCCACCCAGAGGTGCCTTGGAAGAAAGTCTTAGCAATCTACTTCTGAAAAAGCAGCCATTGACAACCCTCTGGAGCACAGTTCTACTCTGACACACGTGGGGCTGCCGTGAATCAGAGTCAACTCGACGGCAGCTAGTTTTTTGGTTTTGGTTTTGCTCTTTTCACTGAAGCCATTATTTCTGAGCACTTGACTGTGATGAGAACACAGAAGTGAGGGTGATAGAGAGACCACACCACCTACCTCACAAGTTACTTCAAGACAATGACCTTAAAGTACTTCGTGAGGGCAGGGAGGTAGGTTTCTCCTTTTATTCTTCTTTCTCCTCCTCCTCTCTTCTTCTGACTCGTTATTACTTAAAACTGGATTAAATAAGGAAGTAAAGAGAGGAATTAGCTACATTCTGTGGGATCAATGGAGAAGGAGAAATTAATTCTGATTAGGGTGATTGTGAATTCCCCGTTGGTGCAAGCAGTGAACTCATTTGGCTGCTCACCGAGGGGCTGGAGGTTCAAGTCCACCCAGAGGTGCCTCAGAAGAAAGGCCTGTGACAGAGACTAGAGAAATCCCCAGAGTACAGCCCCTGGACACCCTTCTAGCTCAGTAATAAAGTCACTCCCAAGGTTCACCCTTCTGCCAAAGATTAGACAGCCCCCTAAAACAAAATGAAACTAATGGGGCACAACAGCCCAGGGACAAGGACTAGAAGGCAGGATGGGTCAGGAAAGCTGGTAATCAGGAAACCAAGTTCGAGAAAGGAGAGTGCTGATGTGTTGTGGAGTTGTTAACCAATGTCATAAAAGGGTATGTGTACTAACTGTTTAATGAGAAACTAGTTGTTCTGTAAACTTTCATCTAAAGTACAATAAATAAATAAGAAGAAAGGCCTGGCGATCAACTTCCAAAAAAACAGCCCCTGAAAACCCTATGGAGCACAGTTCTACTCTGACACGCATGAGGTCACCATGAGTCAGAGTCAACTCAATGGCAACTGGTTTTAGGGTGATTGCAAAGGCTGCATGAAGGAGGTGGAATTTGCAACCAGCCTTGAAGAACAGGTCAGGGTTTCCAAGGACCTTATTTCTATTAAAATTCTTCAGGTCAAACTCTTCTGTCGTCCTGACTGGAGAGCAAATATGGCAGCCTACAGATATGTCCTGAGTCCCAGCATCTGTGGCCTACCATCCACCTTTCTTCCAGATCCTTCTGCCTCAAGAAGCAAGAGAAGCCATTGTTGGTATCAGATGTGTGTGGCTGGGCCCCAGCCTCCCAGACCCACCCCTTCATGCCTGTGATTCTGTTCTTCATGAGCTGGCCACATTGCTGAGAGGAAGCTGCTGGTCTCTGTATTCACTCTGGCAGTTGGAGTTCAGGTCAGTTGTGGAGAAAGGCATGAGCCCAAGCTAATGGCTTGAGCCTGGGGTCTCCACTGTGCCTGGAGAAGGCCACCCAGGGTCCTGGGCCAAGGTGGGCAGTCCTCAGCTTCTCTTGGAGTCATCTGCTTTTCCCAACCATCTTAGTCAAAGATTATGGCTTAGTTTTTCACCAAGAGAGACACAGACTGGCTGAAACAGGCTCTGATTCTCTTTATTGAATTGGGCAATATTGGATTTATGGAGCTCAACTTTCTGATGACAAAAAAATTATCTGTGTGGCCAAATAAAGATGAACGAAGCTCAGAGCAAGTGCAAAAGGCAATTTGGGCCACTAATCCACCTCCTGACTGCTTATCGCACTCCGTGATGGTGTCGTCTGTGGAGTTAGGATATAAAATGCCCTTTTGAATTTTTCCTAAGTAAATTGTATATAAATTTAATCTAAGCTAAAAGGTAAAGATAATCCACAGCCAAGGGCAAGGCCACCGCTACGCTGCAATTGTGGAGTTTTGTGTCCCATCAGACTCAGACTCAGAGGGGAAAATATGGCTCTCTTGGCTAATCCATTACATTGGAGTAATTGATCGTATATTATTATTGATGAAAGCCCATAATATGCCAGTTAGAAGGGAATGGGTTCTCAAAAGATTAGATTTGTATACGAAAATGGAAGGAAAAAAATGACTCTCATAAAATAATTTGAGAGTGGTTTATGGTTTAATGCAGGGTAGAACATGGGGATTGGTCCCAAATTGCTTCTCTCCTCTTCCTGCGTATCATCCCCTTGGGGAGAATGGAATCGGACATTTAGCAGAGAGGAAAGTGGTGAGCCCACGGGAGCTGCCTCTGGTTGGTTGAAAAGTTGTAGCAATGAAGAGAGAGGGGATTTGGCCAGCGTGGCCCCAGAGGGCAGCACTCAGTGGTCATTCTAAGGATGAAATGGGCCCCATTGAAGGAAGAGTTTTCTCCCAGAGAGAGCCATCCAAAACAGTGTTGGTTTCCCAGCAAGGGGATGATCACCCCATCCCTGAAGGCATACAAGACCAGCCATCAGGGATGTCGGAGAGGTGATGGGTAGGTGGAGGTCTCTCTAGATGGCCATCCAGGTTGTTTCCAAGTCAAAAGTCTAAGATTCTAGAGTGTGCCACACCCAAGGAGTGGGGGAGGCCCGAAGATTCTAGAATGTGCCACACCCGGGGTGTGGGGGGACCAGAATATTCTAGAATGTGCCACACCCGGGGTGGGGGGGGAGCTGGAAGAAGCTCAAGAACAAGGGTGAGCACCACTGTCAGGAGCAAAGTCCTCGGCCTGCTCCACCCTCGAGTTGTTGCTCTTGTTTGGCTCCCCACCTACTTCTGTGGGTAACTTCTCAGGCCCCTCACCCCCCCATCTCAGGTGAAGAATGTCTCCACTTCCTACCCTCCAGCCACGACTACAACCACGCCCCTGTTCACCTTCTTTCCTGCCACTTCCCATGCCTAAGGCCACCCCCACCTTCCACCCCTAAAAAAAAAACAGCTGTCATCTAGTTGATTCCGATTCATGGCGACCCCGCTTGTGTCAGAGTAGTGCTGTGCTCCATAGGGTTTTCAATGGCTGATTTTTCAGAAGTAGATCACTAGGCTTTCCTTCCAAGGTGTACTAGAACTTCCAACCTTTTGGTTAGCAGCCAAACGTGTTCACCACTTGTACCACCAGGGACTCCTGGCTCATCCCAGTCTCTAGAAAAATAACCATGAACTCTACCCTTCCAGAAGTAAGAACCCTCCCTGACTCCACCCTACTCCACACTCAGTAAGGTCCAAGCCCATTTCCTTCCCAGGCAGGCAAGAAAGTATGGCCACATCCCGAGACTCTGAGGGAGAATCTGTTCCTGCCTGTCTCCTGGCTTCTGGTGGATCCTGGTGTTCCTTGGATTGTAGATGCATGTTCACCATGGCCATACCCAGCCACTCCCTGAGACAGTCATTGCCAAGGTCTCTATGGTGTCCACACAGCCAATCAATGGCTTATTTCCAGTTCTCATCCTATCCTTCATTCTTCCATTCATTCATTCATTTATTAATTCATTCATTCATCATTCATTTGCTTAGTCTCCTAGTGCTGCTGTAACACAAATACCACACTTGGGTGCCTTTAAAACACAGAAATGTATTTTCTCACAATTCCAGAGGCTAAAGGTCCAAATCTGGGTCTCAGCCGTGTTGATTCCTTCTGTGAGCCTCCCTCCTAGTTTCTGGTGGCAATCTTTGGTGTTCCTTTGCTGCTTGTAGATGTATCTTCAGGTGGTGTCTGTCTTCCCCTGTGTGTGTCTATGTCTATTCTGTTCTTTTTATAAGACACCACTCAGAAGGGACTAGGTTTAGGAGCCACTTTATTCTGTATGACCTCAGTAACACAACAAAAGAAAAGCCCTACTTCCAAACAGGGTCATGTTTGCAGGTACAGATGTTAGGACTGCAACATAACATGCTGAGGGACACAATTCAATCCTTCACACTCATTCATCATTCATTCATCATCCAATGAGAGCATCCTTGATTTACTAGGCTCTTTGTTAGGACTGGGGGATATGGCAGTAGCCAGACCATCCTTGTTCCTTCCCACAACCAAGCTCACAGTACAACAGGGACCACAGACATCAGAAGGAGTCAGCATCGTACAGAGTGACAGGGAAGTAGTGAGAGGCTCTGGGCATACACTGCCCCCACTCGCGTGCCTCGTGAATTATCTCAGCCCTGACATCCCGTCAATACCATCACCTGGTTTGACTGCTTGGTCTTAGATGCTCCTTCCTAGTGTCTTTCACAGAAACGTCTCTCAGAGGGCCTTTAGAATACTGTGAAATCTAGAGTTGGACTCCAGTCCCTCTCTCTCTCCTTTCTCATCACTCTCTTCCTAGGAGGCTCCCCATCACCCCCTGCCCATGCTCTCTATCTTAATCTCCTGGGGCTGCCATAACAAAATACCAAGTGGGTGGCTTTAAAGAACAGAAATTTATCATCTCACAGTTCTGAGGCTGGGAGTCCAAGATCAGGGTGTCGGCCGTGTTGATTCCTTCCAAGGTTCTGAGGGAGAATCTGTTCCTGCCTGTCTCCCAACTTCTGGTGGATCCCAGTGTTCCTTGACATTCCTTGGCATTCCTTGGCTTGTGGCTGAATGCTCTAGAGACCAGGCTCCATTGTCTTCCTCCTCTGTGTGTTTTTCTGTGTCTCTTCTCTTTTATAAGGACAGGAGTTTATAGCATTAGGGCCCACCCTACTCCAGGTGTCCTTTTTTATTATTAATCCTTCTTTCCTGATGACATGTCCAAAGTAAGTGAGTTGAAGTCCCACCATCCTCACTTCTAAGGAGCATTCTGGTTTTATTTCTTCTAAGACTGATTTGTTCCTTCTGCTGGCAGTATTGGAATTATCTGTTCTTTAAAGGTTATCGAGAGCACCTCTCAGAACCTCTTTTTTGACTGTACGTACGGAATTGTACCTCAGGATACTTGATCTGTTCAAGTCATCTCTATCCTCTTGGGTTAGTTTTGGTCATTTATATTTTGCTGGGGAGCCATCACTTTTCCTCTAGGTCTTTGATTTTGTTGCCATAAAGTGACATGAAGTTTTCTTTAAAAAAAAAATTTTTAAATGTATTCCACTTTTTCAGTCATGTCTCTTTTCTCATTCTTAATCTTGCCACTTTTACTCTCCTCTTTCTTCCTTAATCAGGTATATGAGAGACTTATCCATCTTACTCATCTTTTTAAAAAACCAGCTTTGAAGTTTATTAATACTTTCTTCTATTTTGGTTCGTTTGCTTTCTATTTCCTTTATTTCAACTTTTATCTCTACTATTTCCCTCTTCTTATCTTCTTCTGTTTTCTAAAGTGATAAACTAGTCCCTTTATTTTTGGTCTTTCTTCTTCAATAATGAATGCATTTACGTCTTTTAAATTTCTTCTGGTTACAGCTTCTACTGTGTGCATTGAAGAGTTTTTCTTTTCACGGCTTTGAAATCAGTTTAATATTTCAGTTTTCATTTCCTTTTGAGTCCAAGTATATAGTTCAGACTCTAATTGTCCCCTATAATCCATTCCCTTCTTCTGGGGTGACAGAACCCTCGGTTTGTAATTGGTGTATCCCATCCATGATGACAACTACTTCTTCCAACATCCCTTGAGGCAGGTGTGGCCATGTGATTAAGTTCTGGTCAATGGGATGTGAGTAGAAGGGACAGGTATAACCTGGGGGCCTGCCCTCTCCTCCCCCTTCTGCTGAAATGCAGTGTCTTGGTGAGCTGTTTGGGACCAGGTGGATGAGGGTGCACCCTAGGAGAATGAAGCAACAAGACAAAGGAGCCTGGTCTCTACCGCATTCAGCCAACCAGAGAACCTCATGAGGCAAACCACCACACAGCCCAAATTTTTAAGTTAAAAGTCAACTTCCATCATGTTAATCCACTTGGCTGTTGGTTCTCTGACTTACAGCTCAACCTACCCTCTAACACAAAGCTTAATGCAACAGTGTGTTTACTACTTTCCAAGAGATAATGGGTTTTGGGGGAAGAGATCAAAATTTTATTTATCATTTCTCATTTTACTAGCATATGGCTAGCGCGGAGTCCCTGCATGGAGCAAACAGTTCATGAGTTTGGCTACTAACTGAAAGGTTAGAGGTTTGAGTCCACTCAGCGGCTCCTCAGAAGAAAGGCCTGGTGATCTACTTCTGAATAATCAGCCATTGAAAACCCTATGCAGCACACATGGAGCCACCTTGACTTGAACTGGACTCAACAGCAACTGGTATGGTATGGATAGACAAAGTGACCTGTTCTGTCTCTGCCTTTTAATTTTTTCTTAAAGTTTTCTTTGTGGCTAAGTACATTATCAATTTTTATAAATGCTCAATGGTCTTTGTAAAAAGCATACAATCTCTATTTGAAGTATGAAATGTTTTACATGCATCTATTAAATTGAGTTTGTTGATTATGTGATTCAATTTCTCTAAAACCTAATTTATTTATTATCGAGTAGATTGGTCTGATTTTGAAAAAGGTACACTGGGATTCCTACTGGAATCGTGTTGTATTAAGTTCTCTTTGTACTTTTACATGACTTGACTTAATATAATTAGCTGAGAAGTTGATTAGGGAATACGGCAGATTTATTATTATATGTTGTTCATAAATTGTTCTTTTCATTGTTCAAAATGTCTTTCCTGTTCAGTGTTTTTGATCTTAATTCCACCTTCTCTGTACTAAAAGCAAAGCCTTCATTTTCCTTTGGTGTATACAGGCTTGAGATCTCTTTGATCATCGCTTTAATTTTCAAACTTTATCACTTTATTGTTGTTGTTTTTTAAATAATATTTTATTGTGTTTTCAGTGAAGGTTTACACAGCAGTTGAGGCTCCTATTCAACAGCTTTTACACAAATTGTCCAGTAACATTGGTTACATTCTTCACAATGCATGAACAGTCTCATTACTTCCATTCTGGTTGTTCCATTTCCATTAATCTAGTTTCCCTGCCCATTTACATCCTCATATTTGTCTTAAAGTAATTGTTGAGTGTTTGGTCTCATGCAGATGACTTTTTAAAAAAGCACAGTACTTACAAGTGACAGTCATTATTTTTTGAGCCAATTTGTTATTTTGCTACAAGGTGATCTCAGTAGTTAGTTTTGTTTCAGGGTTTGAAGAATATCTCAGGGCAATAGTCTCAGGGAGTGCTCCAGTCTCAACCAGTCCAGTAGGTCTGTTTTTTTTTTTTTTTAAATTTATTTATTTATTTTAGGAATTTGAGGTTTTATTTCACATTTTCCTCCCATTCTATCAGGGTCCATCTATTGTGGTGCTGATTAGAACAGTCAGTAGTGGTAGCTGGGCACCATCTAGTTCTTCTGGTCTCAGGGTAGATGAAGCCGTGGTTCGTGTAGACTATTTGTCCTCTAGGCTAGTTACTCCCTTGAGTCTTTGGTTTCTTTCTCTTTTGCTTCAGACAGGAAGAGACCAATAGCTGTATCTTAGTATCACTTTGTTGTAAGAAAGCTGCTTATTATGAATTGATTTGCGACACCCAAAAATATGTGTTGTAAATCCTAACCCCTATACTTGTGGATAAAACGAGCCCAGGTGGAGCAACAGTTAAGCACTCGGTTAAACACTCAGCTGCTAACTGAAAGGTTGATGGTTGGTATTCACTCAGCCACAGGGTTGCTGTGAGTCAGAATCAAAGTGATGGCACCCAACAATTTTCTTGTGGATGTAATCCCATTTGGGAATATAGTTTTCTTTGTTATGTAATGAGGCCGTATCTGTGTAGGGTGTGTCTTAAACCCACTCATATAAAAAGAGCAGATTAGACAGAGAAGCACAGATGGGGGAAGATAGATGCCACATGGAGATCACTAAAAGAATCGAGGAACACAAGCTGAAAAGAGACAAGGACCTTCCCCAGAGCCAGCAGAGAGAAAGCCTTCCCCTAGAGCCTGCGCCCTGAATTCGGGCATCTAGCCTTAACCCTAACCTTATGCCCTTCACTGCTCCCGTACCTACACCGTCCACCATGTCCTTACCTACAACCTGCAGGGCTCTTATGCCTACACCCTCCACCATTTCCTTACCTACACCCTCCACCAGTCCCATACCTACACCCTCCACCATTTCCTTACCTACACCCTCCACCATTCCCATACCTACACCCTCCACCATTCCTATACCTACAACCTGCAGGGCTCTTATGCCTACACCCTCCACCATTTCCTTACCTACACCCTCCACCATTCCCATACCTACACCCTCCACCATTCCTATACCTACAACCTGCAGGGCTCTTATGCCTACACCCTCCACCATTTCCTTACCTACACCCTCCACCATTCCTATACCTACAACCTGCATGGCTCTTATGCCTACACCCTCCACCATTCCCATACCTACACCCTCCACCATTCCTATACCTACAACCTGCATGGCTCTTATGCCTACACCCTCCACCATTTCCTTACCTACACCCTCCACCATTCCCATACCTACCACCTGCATGGCTTTTATACCTACACCCTCCACCACACTTGTACCTAAAATCTTTGGTTGCAGGGTCCAGAATCTCAGCTCCTGCCGTGGCCCTGCCTATCCCCTTGGTGCATGACCCGGGCACATCACTGCCCCTCCCTGAGCCTCAGTATACCCATCTGTAAAATGGAGGGATCACGTGAACACCCAGCCCCTCTGGGTTCAAAGATCTGATGGTCCCAGGGAGATCGACTGGTTCAGTGGAACTGGCCTGGACCGGTTCGAATCCCAGCCTTGCCCTTTCTGCCCGTGGGGGATAGCAGATGAGCTTCCCCCAGGGTGGTCCTGAGGGTGGGCAAGGCCAAGACTCTGCCGGTGCTCCTCGGGTCCTTCCCTGGGGTGGTCCACCCCTCCCACAGATGCAGCACACACAGAGCCTCTCCCCAGGTAGAAGCTGAATAAAGACAATTTAATGAGATGAAAACGACTCTGTGCAATCTCTGCGGAAGGCCAGCTGGAGAGCCAGAAGCCCCCAGGCCAGAGGTGGCTCTGGGTCTCCCACCAGGCAGGTGGAGGTCTCGCCCTAGTACTTGAGCAGCCAGAGTGGCTTGTGCTGACTCAGCGAGCTGAGGTAGGACCACCACCAGGGCTTGCCCCCATTTGCGGGGGGCTGCCTCTGGAATCCCGGGAGCTCGCCATGCTGGTCACTGTCTTTGTCTTCCAGCAGGTCGCGGGGCGCCGGCCCACCTCTTCGCAGCCCGTGGAGGGACTTCATGGGTCCTGCTCCCAGGGGCTGGAGGATGAAGTCCACCCGGCCGGCCCTCCTCATGTGGGCGGGGATGGTGACCTTCTTGATGACCCTGGAGTAGCCGGGGGCTTGGGCAATGATGATGTGGGACCCTGAGGGCAGCAGTCTCCAGTAGTCGCCATTGAGGGCTGCAGACGGAGAGAGTAAAAGTCCTTCTCAGACCTGGCTCAGGGTGATGGGCACTAAGGGCCAAGAAAGGGTTACACAGAGGGCAGACCTAAACTGGCCTGGCCAACCCACCCGGAGTCCTCTCCCATCTGGGGCCCCCTCCTACCTAGTGTCCCCTCCCACTCAAAGCCTTGCCATCTGGGGTCCCTTTCATCTAGAGCCCTCTCCCACCTGAGGCCCCCCCCAACAGGGGTCCCTCTCCCCCCCTAGGCACCCCGGGTCCCCTGACCTGGGATCCTCATCTACCTAGGGTCCTTGCCCACCAAGGTTATCCATACCCAGGGTCTCCCCACCCTCAGATATCCCCCAACCTGGGTCCCCATCCACCCAGGATCCCCCACCTGAGCTCCCCCTTACCTGGGGTCTCTCCCACACACAAGATCCCCCCAACACCTGGGTTCTCTCCAGTCTGGGTCCTCACCCACCCAGGGTTCTTCCCCACCCATGGTCCCCCCACCTAGGTCCCCCTCTCACCTGGGGTGCCTCCCACCTAGGGTCCCCTCCATCTAGGGTTCTCATCCACCGAGGGTCCCCCCACCCAGGGTCCCCGCCCACCTGGGGTTCCTGCCCACCAAGTCACCCACACCCAGGGTCCCTTCCATATTCAGGGTCCCCCCAACCTGGGGTCCTCCCAGGGTTTTCCCTGACCCAGAGTCCCCCCACCCAGGGCCCTCCCCATCTGGCTTTCCTTCCACACAAGCTCCCCCGCCCTCACCAAGGATGCATGGTGTGATCCGATAAAGCCCCCAGCCTTGAGTGTTGGGAAGCACCTGCCCACAGTGCCCATCCACACGCCCTGCTGCAAATTGGCCAAAGCGAGCCAGGTGAGAGCAGGGAGGTGCGTACCTGTGGTGATGTCATGGCGGATGCCCTTGACTATGACCCTGGCATTCTTGACTGGCTTCCCAAATTTGTCCATCACCACACCCTTGATGCCGCGATGCACCTGGGGGCCGAGAACGAAGGCGCTGAGGTTGAGGTGGTACATGGGCTCCGGGGAACCCGACACCCTGCCCCAGCCAGCCCTGCCCCCCGCCTGAGCCGGGGTCTTGGCCTTGACTCCAGCTGGCTCTCTGACCTTGGACAAGCCACCTGACTCCTCAGCGCCACTCCCCATCTGCACAGCAGGGTAAGAGCCCCACCTCAAGGATGAGACATAGTACGTGGGGCAGTGGTGATGCGGGGGCAGGATTCTCGCCTTCCAAGCCGGAGACCCAGGTTCAATTCTGGCCAATGCACCTCATGTGCAGCCACCACCTGTCATCGGAGGCTCGTGTGTTGCTGTGATGCTGAACAGGTTTCAGCGGAGCTTCCAGACTAAGATGGACTAGGAGGAAAGGCCTGGTGATCTACTTCTGAAAATCAGCCAGTGAGAACTCTGTGGGTCACAATGGTCTGATCCTGAGGATGGCGCAGGCAGTGTTTTGTCCCATTGGGCATGGGGTCGCCAGGAGTCGGGGTCGACTTGACGACCGCTAACAGCAAAGCGTAAACAGCAGGAACACAGTGGCACACAACCCCTGCTCGCTGCTGTAGGGACAAACCCCACACCCAGCCGAGCCTCTGGGCTCACGCCCCTGTGGCCCCTGGACACACAGCTTTTCCTGATGGCAAGCCCTCCCAGACCACCTGATACTGCCCACACTTCTTCCCCTCCACAAACTGGCAGAAAGCAAGCAAATGCCCTTGCCCTATTCCGATGATCGCCACGTGGAGGCTGCAGGTCGGGTGAAGGGACAGGTCCGTCCAGTGAGGCTGCTCTCCTCACAGGCCCCTGGGCCTTGCTTTCCTCAAGCCTGCTCTTCCGGGGTCTCAAGAAACTCCGAAACACTGGGCCCCCGGCCTGGCGCACGCTGGGCATGGTACACAGAGCAGCCAGCCTGGGACCACCAGACACAGAGGCATAGGCCAGCCCAGCCCACCACCAGGAGCCCACCAAGATGGTTTTATTTGTTTTAAATTCAGAAGAGGAACACAAACTTTTGGGTCGAAGAAAATGTCATATAATGTTACTATGTTCAACTATACCAACGCGGTCACAAAAATGGAATTTTTAGTATTTTTTTTTATGGAGGAGGGGTCACCAAGGCAAATATGCCCAAGCCCACGGTCATGCCGCGCCCTGAAAGGAACTCCCCCTTCTCTTCACCGCACCTTAGCACGCCTTCAGGGGGTGTCTTTCTCTGGGCGTGAGAGCCAGCTCAGCCCCAGGGGCTCCTGGCCTCTGACAAACCGTTCCTTCTTTGTGCCTCATTTTCCTCAACTGTAAAATGGGTTTAAGGCAAGTAAAATCAGCTAACAAGGACAACAGTTTGGCAGATCCTCAAGAAATCAAACATTGAATCAATCACCAGGTGAGCCAGCAATCCCAGTCCGAGGTATAAAACCAAAGACTCGAAAGCAGGGACTCAGACAGACACTTGGACGCTGCAGCACTGTCCACAGCAGCGCCCACCGACAGACACACGGAGGCTCAGAACGTGGTCCATCCAGACAATGGAATGTTACTCAGCCAGAAAGAAACGCAGTCCTGACGCACGGCACAGCACGGAGGGACCGTGAAAGCATCATGCTGAGTGAAATAAGCCGGGCACAAAAGGCCAGCTATTACATGATCCCACTTCTGTGAAATATCCAGAATAGGCGAATGCAGAGAGACAGGGGCTGCACCTGGGTGACAGGGGCTGAGGGGAGGCGAGAAAGAGGAGCTAAGGGGTGCTGAGTTTGTGTTTGGGGTGACGGACAAACAAAGTGGTAATGGCTAGACGACATTTGAATGTACGTAATGGCACTGAACTGTACACTTACAATTGTTAAACTGGAACATTTTATGTTCTATATATTTTACCTCAATAAAATTAAAAAACAAAACAAAAAAATCCACTGACACTTCCATAGGACCGGCCATGAGCGAGCGCCGCTCAGAGATTCTGGCACAGGTGTGACCTCCTCCATCTCCTCCCCACCCCCCGTGTTGTCCCATTTCACAGACAGGAAAATGGAGGCTGAGTAACTGGGCCAGGTGCTCTGAGCTGCTCCGCCCGTCTGCCTCACCCTCCACCTATCTCGAGACTTAGGGGACACTGCTCCCAGCTTGAAATGCTCTACCAGCCAAATGTCGCCTGCTGTTCCTCGGGGAGCCCCACATGATGGAGCAAAGACACAAAACCAGAGCAGGTAGGACCTGTCACCTGAGCAGGCCACGTGGGGCTGGGCCTCCCGGCCAGGTGGGAGGGGGTGTGGTGGGCACTGCCCACCGCCCTCCTGGACTGGTGACCCTTCCTTGGACGTTCTTGACCACATTTCACTCGGCCACACCTGCTTAATGCAGTTAAACCCCAAAACAACCCCTCGGGGACTCACTGGGGGAAGGAAGCGCTGGAGCTTAAAAACTAAGACTTTCCTGGGTGGGACCATTTTTTAATTTATTTTTTGTTGCAGTAAAAATATGTGTGACACAACTTTTGCCAGTTCCACAATTTTTACACGTACAATTCAGGGGCACTGACCTTGTTCATCACGTTACACAACCATCACTGCCATCCTTGTCCAAGTTATTCTGGGTGGGATCGTTGGAGAGGCCAGGAGACCACGCAGCAACTCTGTGGGTCCTCCTCACCGGTGGGGCTGCACTTGGGGCTGCACTTGGGGCTTAAGGCCACAGGGCTGGGCCTGCCCCCTGCCATTACCTCCACCCCACCCTCCACGTCAGCAGAATTGCGAGTCTCCCCACCCACACTGAGGGCTACTCCAGCCTCCAGGCCTGTCCTTGCCATTTCCACTGCTACAAGACCTTCACCTGACCGATTTCTTCTCGTCCTTCGAGACCCAGCTCATGATCCTCTTCCTCCAGGAAGCCCTCCCTGCTGACCCACCCCCTCGGATGTCTCCTGTGGGGTCCCACAGCCCTGGGCTCCCCCTCCCCCAGCCTGGCCCCTCTGTGAAGCTGGTCTGCCTCCCCCGCTGCCTGAGAACAGGGCAAATAGTTGTTGTGGTAGCTGACATCAAGTCAGCCACCTACTCTTGGCGACCCCACCCAACAGAATGGAATGCTACGCAGCCTGCGTCATCCCCACAATCGGCTGTAGATCGACCATTATGATACACAGGGCTTTCATTGGCTGCGTTTTGGAAATAGATCACCAGGCCTTTCTTCCTGGGCCGTCTTAGGCTGGAAGCTCTGCTGAAACCTGTTCAGCATCACGGCAACACGCAAGCCTCCCTGGACAGACAGGTGGTGGCTGCGTATGAGGTGCATCAGCCAGGAATGAAAGCCAGGTCTCCTGAGTAGGAGGCGAGAATATACCACAGATCGACCGCTCCCCTCGGGCACATAGTAGGTCCCCACTAGATGACAGCACGCACTGGGTCGGTTTCGCCATGCCCTTGCTATCCAGTGGAAGTGTCGTAGTCCCACAAACCAGGGGTAGGAGCTCTCCAGCGGGAAGGAAAGCTGCCCGTTCCCCACTGCGGCCTTGGGAGGCGCAGACATCACCCCAGACCTGGTCAGGATCACCGCGGGAGCGGCCTCAATTGGCCACGACAGACTCGCCCTTATCGGAAGGCATCGCCCGGCCCCCTGCAGGGCTGTCCACCCTGCTGGCCGCCGGGGCGCTGCCCGCTCTCACACACTATCGTGCTGGCTATTAAATCTTTAAACCCCAAGACTTCACGTGCAATAGCCACAGAGCAATCGCAGCTCCATTTAAGGCTCCTGAAAACTCATTTGCACCAGACAGCCGTAAAATGAAATAGCATGGCAGTCTGGCCAGGAGCCCTGACTGAATGATGATCCTTACCCAAGTAGCCGAGGTCACTCACATGGCCATAAAAAAGAAGCTCAAACAGCGCTATTAACGTCTAATTACTATCTGGGGCTTTGTTTTTTTCCTACTGCTGCTGCAGCAGCTGCTCTAAGGAGGCTGGCTGGATTCTTGCCTGGAGGAAGGTTCCTGTTCTTTCTAGAAAGGAGGGGGCTCATAGACAGACTGCGGCTTGAGGCAGGCCAACCTGGCCTGGAGCTCCAGGCAGTTGCTGGGCAGCACTAGACAGGTCACGTCACTATCTGACCCTCTGTCTCCTCCTCTGACCGTCTGTCTCCTTGACTCTGGCCCTCTGTCTCCTCTTGTCTGACCCTCTGTGTCCCCCTCTATGACCCTCTGTCTCCTCCCCTCTGACCCTTCGTCTCCTCCTCTATGACCCTCCATCTCCTCCTCTAGGACCCTCCGCCTCCTCCTCTATGACCCTCTATCTCCTCCACTCTGACCCCCGTCTCCTCCTCTATGACTGCCTCACAATCACTGGAGCAGGAATGTGAGCCCTTCTGTGGCCCAGACCAGCGCTGTCCTTCCCTATCACAGCCTGTCCTTCTAGCTATAAAACGGAGCACAGGTGCCAACATGCAATTTGTGTGATTCTTGAAAATACTCCATAAAGTAGCAGAAGCTTCTACAAAACTGCACTTATCTTGCCCCAAGACCCCCGCCTGGACCACACGGACACGCTGGTGCCAAGAGCCATCATCTCAGAGCCTCAGCCCTTCCCCCAGGGGTGCCCACCATACCCCATCCCCACAGCCACACCCCTTACTCCAGCCCAGGGCCTTCGCAGGTCTGAAATGACCCACCGCCTCCCAGAGGCCCAGGATCCTGCACTCGCACCCCTCTGTCCGGCAGCTCCCTCTCCTGACACCTGAGTTCTCCTATCGTTCTTCCAGATGCCCGGTGCCACCTCCTCCAGGAATCCCTCAGGGCCTCCACACTGGGCCAGGTCCTCCCCAGGGCTGCTCTAGCCCTCGCATGCACCCTTGTTGAATCATGCCCCTTGGGACTGCGAGACCAAACAGGTAAAGAGTTGGCTCTGAGCTAGACCTCAGAGCATCCCACAGGGAGCTACTGCCTCCAGCACCATTGGGAGCCGCCGTGAAGCCTGAGTCTGACCCACTGTCCTAGGAGACATGGGAAGCGGCCGCCCCCAGAACTACAAACAGACAGCGGGGGGCTTTGCTGCAAAAAACACCCAAATCAGCAAAACACACCTAATCTGTGGGACCTAATTTGCATCCCCACCCCTACCCCCATCTGTCAGTCTGAGGTGTTGCTGTGATGCTGGAAGCTCAGCCGTCAGTATTTCAAATCCCAGCAAGGTCACCCATAGTGGGTAGGTTACAGGGGTGACTAGGACAGACTAGGAAGAAAAGCTTGGTGATCTACTTCCGAAAGTCAGCCACTGAAAACCCTATGGAGCACAACAGATATGGTCCTGGAAGACGAGCCCCTAGGATGGAACCAAACCCATTGCCATCGAGTTGATTTTGACTCATAGCGACCCTACAGGACAGAGTAGAGCTGCCCCATGGGGCTTCCAACGGGCGGCTGGTGGATTTGAACTGCTGACCTTTTGGTTAGCAGCTGAGCTCTCAACCACTGAGCTACTAGGGTTGGAAGGCATTCAAGACACACCACGGGCATGACAATGGATTCGAGCAGAGCAGTGATCGCGAAGATGTGCAGGAGCAGGCAACATTCCACCTGCTGTACGTGGGGTCACCACGAGTCAGAGCCGGCTAGACAGCAGCTAATGACAACAATCAGCTCCCGGTCCTTCAGGGGAGTCTGGGACACAAAGTCTCCACCTTCTGTCCTCGAAGCACAGATACACATCCGAGCAGGGTGGGACGGCTCACGAGTGTCAACTGACCACCCGCAGCACAGCGTTGTCAGCTGGCGTTCCTGGGCCAGACTGATGGATAGTTCACTGGTAAAGAGTCAGGAAGGAGGCCCTCAGTGGTGCAAACGGTTACGCGCTCGACTACTAGCTAAAAGGTTGGTGGTCTGAACACACCCAGAGGTGCCTCGGAAGAATGTCTTGGCAATCTGATTCCAAAAGCTCAGCCTCTGAACACCCTGCGGAGCACAGTTGTGCTCTGCACACGTGGGGGTCACTAGGCTTCGAGGTCCACTCAATGGCAGCTAACAACAAAGAGCAAGGCTATAGGAGTGGATGTGGGGGTGGGGCACTGCACCCCACGGGCCCCGACCAGGGGGGTCCGCCCCCTGCCCGCCAAGCGCTCACCATCTCCACGAAGTTCAGAAGCGGCTCCTTGTTGTGCTGCCAGAGCGTGTATAGCGCCTCCTTGGGCGGGAACTTCACGCAGCCCAGCTCCACTGTGATCTCGAAGCAATTGGTATGCAGGTAGTTAAAGTCCGACATGCCTGCGGGTAGGGGCCAGGGTCCGGGGGCGTGAGTGTGAGCCTCTGGGGGCATCTCACAGCACTCACGTCCTGCACGCTGGGTGACTGAGCTACCCCAGGAGGTGGGCGTTGTTATTATTATCCCCAAGGCCACGCAGCGGGAAGGGGCAGAGCTGGGCTGGGACACAGGCAGTCTGGCGCCAACATGCACCAACACGACCACAGTCCACGGTACGGCTCACGATGTGAAGCACGAATCAGTTTGTAGCAGACAAGCTGTAGCACGTGGCGTGGGCACCAGAGGAGGCCTAGACTCCCAGTAATAATAATCATACTGCCCATTTATCCAGGCTCTTTCCTGACAACAGCCCAAGGAGGAAGGCCTTATTACCTCTATTTTCCAGAGAATTCAAGGCCTGGGCGACCAGCCGTCTCAGCAGCAAGGCTAAGGGTGTGGGCCAGCTGGGCGTACCCACCCGGCCCCGACCTGCCTGGCCCCCACCCGCTCCGGTCCATCCTTTCAGCGTCTTGTCCTGCTTTTAAAGCTCCTTGTCCAACAGGGGCCCTGGCGGCTCTCCCAGGCCAGCCTGGAGCCCACGCACTGAGGGAGCAGCCCCCACCCCCCACACCAGTGTCAGAAGCAGCAGGGAGCCCCCCACACCCCCAAGCTTGGGGCCTCATCTGCACCCCAGCACCTGCTGCTATTAACGATTCTCATGCACGCTGCTCCCATGGGCCCCCTGTCCATCCACACATCTGTCCTGCCCACCGGCCCCCCATGCTCTCCCTGGGGTCCCTGAGGGCTAGGGGTTGGGGAAAGGAGGGCGGTGGCCGTGTCCCCAACACTGGCCTCTCCCTGTCTCACTCCACACGGAAGGCCCTTTGCAGACCAGGGTGAGGGGGCCGTGACCAAGCCGCAGGGCCTTGGGAATGGGGGAATCGTGTGCCCAGTTTTGGCAATCATGCGCCCAAAAGAGCAGCCCTCACAGAGCAACAGAAGCAAGTCAGCTGAGCAGGGGCTGAACGTGGCCGGGGGCTCAGCCCCAGGGCACCTGCTGCCTGCCCAGGAGAAGTGGGAGGCCCAGCTGGTCAGTGAGAACCAGGCAGGGGGTGGGGGACTCGAGCCCAACGTCTTCATCTCCAAATGGGACAGACAAGGCCCCGTGATGTGGTACTGGCGTAGTGCAGGCGTGCGGGGCGGCCGGCCGGTACAGGGGCGTGGCACCCAGCTGGGGGCACCCCCCATTGCATGCCCTATTCCACTTGTGATATCTGAACCTACAGCTGCCAGGTGCAGCACATCATACACAGGACACCCAGGTAAACGTGACTTCCAGAGAAACGATGAATGAGTTTTCAGGATAAGTTCAGCCGGTGCAACGTGTGGGATATACTTACACAGGACTAAACCGCCCTTGTTGCCTATCTGAAATTCACATTTAACTGCGGTCCTGTATTTTATCTGGCAACCTACTGAACCCCCAAAGGAAAAAAAATGATTACAGTTGGAATCATGAAATGTGAATATTCGTGAATATTAAATAAACTACAGAAACGTAAGGAGCCCCGGTAGCGCAGCAGTTAAGTGCTCGGCTGCTAACCAAAAGGTTGGCAGTTCAACCCCACCCAGTGGCTCCACTAGAAGAAGGCCTGGCGATCTGCTCCCATAAAGACAACAGCCTAGGAAACCCTACAGGGCAGTCCCACTCTGTCACATGGGGTTACCATGACTTGGAATCAACTCTGTGGCACCCAAAGACAACAGCACAGAACCGGTGATGCGGAAGTCACAGGTCTAGCTTTTCTGCGAGGGTTAGACACACACTTTGCTTATCAAGATCATCACTAAAACCAAAGGCAGCCGAGCCCAGATTTTCCCATCCCCTGAGGAGAAGGCCCCGCCACACCCCCAGGATGTGTGATTGTCTCCGTGGCTCTCAGATATTCCTGGATGGTGCAAACAAGTAACGTGCTGGCTGCTAACGGAGAGGTTGGAGGTTCGAGTCTACCCAGAGGCTCCTCAGAAGAAAGGCCTGGTGACCTACTTCCGAAAAATCAGCCATTAAAAGCCCTGTGGAGCACAGTTCTACTCTGACACACATGGGGTCACCATGAGTCGGGGTCAACTTGATGGCAACTGGTTTAATGTTCCAGAAGTGAATGCATGTGGAAAAGGTGCAGAAGGGGATACTGCCACCCACTTCCTGCCCCCCGCCCCCATCACAGCACCCCCCTGCCCGCCTCTAGCCGGCGCACCTCCAGTGAAGCTGTACCAGTCCGCCCCGTTAATGATGCTCCCCGTCTTGAGGAAGTTCCCCCCACACCTGTGCTCCGACCTGTCCATCATCATGGGGTGCACGTCGGCGTAGGCTCTGGCCAGCAGCTTGAACATCTGGAAAAGGGACAGTGAGAGAGGTTTCCGAGAGGCCGAGACCAGGGGGTGGGTGCTCTAAGGGTGGGGGACCAGGAAGGACCTCCTGGGGGAGGGGCCCCTAGAGCAAACTCCCACAGCATGAGCAGGCGGGGGGAACAGTGTCCAGGCAGGGGCAGCACCTGCAAAGGCCCTGAGGTGGAGCCTGAAGGCAGGGTGGCTCGGCTGGAGTTCAGGGTGGGTGGAGCACATGGGGGCGATCATGGGGTTCAAACACCTGGTGAAGGAGTGGGGGCTTTATCGGGAGGGCGGGCACACTGATGCGATGTCCACAGGGCCTATCGGGCCGTCAGCATCTTCCCCCAGCCCCCAGTCTCTCCTCCCCATCCCGGGGCCACCCCTTGGGTTAAGGCTAGGAAGGCAGCAGCTGACCCCCTGGCCTGTAAGAATCAGAGAGAGTCAGCATCAGCCCCAAGCCATGGGGTGCGTGAGCCGCGGGCCTGGCCAGAGCAGGACTGGACGGGAGGGTGGGGCATGGGATGAGGGAGGGTCAGTGGGCGAGGGAAAGACCTAGATACAACAACTGTATAAACCGGGTGGGCTCGGGCAGCTGGGAGGAGCAGGAGCCTGAGGTGACCCTGCTGGGGGTGGGAGGGCGACCCCAGGACACAGGCCCGAGGCCGCTGTGAGTGAACGAATGAGGACTCGAGGGGGCGAGGGGAACCCCACGGGGACCCTCGATGTTACCCCACTGGGGGCCACGGGCAGGGCTGGGCGGGTTTGGCAGAAAGGACGGAGCCTGAGCGGGCTCTGCGGTGGGATTTTGGCAGAGGGGCAGGCGGGGAGTGGCCAGGCTGGGGGCCTCGTCTTGGGGCTCCATGGAAGCCTGGGGGAGGGCAGCCTCAGAACACCCCAGCAGCCCCTCCCCGCACCCCCCTCCCGGCCCCACGGACTCTGGTTTCCGCAGAGGCCAAGCTGGCTGGGGGCTGACTGTTTATCAACCGGTGACGGATGGCTGGTGGGGAAGGCCGACAACTCTGGCGGGGCTTGTTGAGGCAAACCTCCCACCTAGGGACACCTTAGCATCTGGGAGTGAGCCCAGAGCGAGGGGCTCCCACTGCCAACACTGGTGGGGTGCCACCACTGCTCTCTGACGGTGCAGGGGCCGCGGCCAGGCCGAGTGGAAACTGCTGGCCACCTGGGCAGGGGGCGCTTCCTGAGCTCTGAGCACAGAACCTGACACATCGCAGGCCCTCGATACATGCTGGGTGCAGGAGAGAATGCACGAGTAAGTGAATGAATGAGTGAACAAAGGAAGGAAGGAGAGGGGAAATGAATGAATTACTGACTGAATAAATGAGTGAAGGTATAGATGAGAGTATGAGTGAGTGAATGAATGAATGAGTGAATAAATGAAGGAATGAGAGTGAATGAATTACTGACTGACTGAATAAATGAGTGAGGGAACAAATGAGTGAGTGAGTGAATGAGTAAGTGAGCAAATGAATGAATGAGTGAGTAAATGAGTGAGTGACTAAGTGAATGAATGAGTGAATAAATGAATGAGTGAATGGGTGAGTAAGTGAATGAATGAGTGAAGGGGTGAGTGGATAAGTGAGTGAGTGAATGAATAAATGAGTGAATTGGTGAGTAAATGAATAAGTGAATGAATGAGTGTGTGAGTGAGTGAATGAGCGAGTGAGTGAACTAGTGAGTGAGTGAATGAGTGAGTGAGTGAATGAATGAGTGAGTGTGTGAGTGAGCGAGTGGGCAAGGGCAGGAACAACGAGCAGCGGACAGAGGTGTCACCCTCGACAGCTCCCCTGAGCTCTCTGATGGGCAGCTGCCTGTGCCCACCGTGTACCCCCCGGGCCGCTTCCTCACTCCCCTCGGGGTCTGCACAGAGGACAGGGGTGTCTGCCGTGCCCCCATCCCTCTGCCCAAAACCTCTCCCACCTTGGGCTCCACTTGAACGGAGGCTTATGAGTGATGTCTGCATGGGCTAGGTTGCCCTGGGCTAGGTTGGGTTCCACCCTTGTGTGCACCCTGCCTGTCTCATCCTCCCTGGCCCATGTCTGGCCATCTCTTCCCTACACTGAGAACCCTCAGAGGCAGGGCCCACTCCTGGGACCAGCCCGGGACTGGCAGAGCACAGGGAAGGGTGGGCCGAGGCAGGCTGAGTCCAGGGCTGAGCAGTGGGGCCCAGCTGTGCCACCTGGTCTGGTGAACAAGCCAGGTGTGGACACCGCCAGCAAGGGAGGGTGCCCGGGCAGGGTGGGGCAGGCCTGGCGCTCAGTGGGTGACTAGGTC
This sequence comes from Dugong dugon, assembly GCA_030035585.1. Lineage (NCBI taxonomy): Eukaryota > Metazoa > Chordata > Mammalia > Sirenia > Dugongidae > Dugong > Dugong dugon. Next base: position 2,725,180 of record CM057463.1, on the reverse strand, counting down.
AAGGCCAGAGCTCCCAGGTCCTTGTTGTTCAGGGGACCAAGTGGAGGGCTGGGCTGGCCCCAGGGCAGGTACCCAGGGCCATGTGCCCACCAGGAGCTGTCCAGGCCCCAGCCAGCTGTGGCCTGTGGCAGGTCATGCCGCCCACCATCACACTTCCCAGAGGACCAGCCTGTGGGAAGCCCAGGGATCCATGCTCTGGGGGGACTGTCAGGCTGGGGGCTGGAGGCAGCAGGTGGGTGTGACATTTCAGAGAGAAGTGGGGTCTCACTCCCAGCCAGTCTAACTGCTGGGTACAGTGAGGGAAACTGAGGCCTGGAGAGGGAGGGCCTGGCCTGAGGGCCGCGTGAAGTGTGAGGCCAATATCCCTGCTCCCACCCACCGCTCTCCTACTCCAGGGGCCTACTCTAACAAGCGCTGGGGACCCAGGGAGCCAGGAAGAGCATGCACGCTGCAGCACTGCCCTCTGCCGGCGCTGCCCGGAATGCACCCTTCCCGATAGACCACCAGAGGCCCTGCCGGCTGGCCGTGGGCACCAAGGGAGCCGCTCTCTGGAGGTAGAGGGGACCTGGCCAGGGACACTGATGGGGGGTGGGCTGCAGCCAGCGTCGGGGGGCTCACAGCACAGAGAGGCTGCCTCCTCCCAGGCCAGAAGGCTTCCTGAAGGAGGAGACTCCGGGGCTGGGCTGGCCACAGGCAGAAGCTCCAAAAGGGAGTTGCGCCCAGAGTCAGCCCAAGGGTACCACCCACACTGCCTCCCCACCCTGTCTGGGCACCCACCCTCTCACCTTCTCATCAGGCGTGGGAGAGAACATCTTCTCCTCCTGGGGGTGCTTGGAGAAGTCGAAGGGGTAGGACACCACCAGGTCGCCTCCGTGCAGGCTGGCCGAGAGCACGAAGGGAATGGTTCTCATCCACTTCATGACGGCTTTGGTCTCAGGGGCCACCTGCCCAGAGAGAGGGGGCAGCCCTCAGGCCCAGACACGGCCCCGCTGATCCCCCAGCTGTGCCCACGGGCTCCCCTAGCCCTCTCCAAGCCCTGCACCCAACACGCCAGCACCACCAGTTCTGCCTGGAGCTCTGTTCCCTGTCCCGTGGGGACGTCACCCCCTCCAGGCAACCTTCCAGGCTTCCAGCCAGCTCCAGCTGCCCTCTGTCATGACCCTGAGCAGTGACATTTGCGGCAGGTGTGTCTGCCCAGTGAGACCCTCAGAAGAAAGACCTGCCTGGCCGCTCACTGCTGCCTGTGTCTGGCACATAGTGAGTGCTCAGCACTTGTGGTGACAAAGGAAATATACCACTAAAGATCTCTGCCACAAAGCAATGTCAGGGACAGAGCGGGGACGATTCACCAAGAGACACTCAGTGTCCTAGACGTGATCCACAGAACTGTGCAATGGCTCAGGGAGGATGCCCATTTCACAGACGGGACCCCCATTTCACAGACGGGACCTCCATTTCACAGACGGGACCTCCATTTCACAGACAGGGCCCCTATTTCTCAAACGGGACCTCCATTTCACAGACAGGTCCCCCATTTCACAGACGGGACCTCTATTTCACAAACAGGACCCCCATTTCTCAGACAGGACCTCCATTTCACAGACAGGTCCCCCATTTCACAGACAGGACCTCTATTTCACAAACAGGACCCCTATTTCTCAAACAGGACCTCCATTTCACAGACAGGTCCCCCATTTCACAGATGGGACCTCCATTTCACAGACAGGTCCCCCATTTCACAGACAGGACCTCTATTTCACAAACAGGACCCCTATTTCTCAAACAGGACCTCCATTTCACAGACAGGTCCCCCATTTCACAGATGGGACCTCCATTTCACAGACGGGACCTCTATTTCACAGACAGGACCCCCATTTCTCAGACAGGACCTCCATTTCACAGACAGATACCCCATTTCTCAGACAGAACCCTCATTTCACAGATAGGACCTCCATTTCACAGACAGGTCCCCCATTTCACAGATGGGACCTCCATTTCACAGACAGGTCCCCCATTTCACAGACAGGACCTCTATTTCACAAACAGGACTCCTATTTCTCAAACAGGACCTCCATTTCACAGACAGGTCCCCCATTTCACAGATGGGACCTCCATTTCACAGACGGGACCTCTATTTCACAGACAGGACCCCCATTTCTCAGACAGGACCTCCATTTCACAGACAGATACCCCATTCCTCAGACAGAACCCTCATTTCACAGACAGGACCTCCATTTCACAGACAGGTCCCCCATTTCACAGACAGGACCTCTACTTCACAGACAGGACCCCTATTTCTCAGACAAGAACCTCATTCACAGACAGGACCCCCATTTCTCAGATGGAACCCTCATTTCACAGACAGGTCCCCCATTTCACAGACAGGACCTCTATTTCACAGACAGGACCCCTACTTCAGACAGGACCCCTATTTCACAGACAGGACCCCTGTTTCATAGACAGTACCCCCATTTCACAGACAGGGTCCTGAGGCATCGGGCCCTGGGGAAGGTCAACACTCTAGGATGCTGTCAACTGTGGCTTCTGTCAGGGAGGGGAGGCCAATGGGATGGGGTGGGGGTGGCTCCTACCTTACCCCACCAGTAGTGCTGGGGAATGGCCATGTGGTCACTGCGTGCACCACGGACCTCGGCCAGCCGATAGTACTCGGACGTCAGGTCAGGGAAGTTGCGGTTCAGGTCCAGGTTCTGTGCATTCTGCCTCCCGCTCGTCCACCCGTTGTAGCCAGCACCCTGAAAACCCACAGCACCCTCAACTCAGGGTTGGAGGCCACAGGGCTGGACAGAGTCCGAGCTGGGGCCGAGGTTTGTCTCTGGCTGGTTGGGATGAACTTGAATGCTGGGCGGTGGCGGGGAGGCGCGAGCTGCCCTTGACCCCTCCCCCATCACTCTCAAACCCCTCCCTCCACCTCCTTGCTTATCCTGAAACACAGCACCTCCTTCTCCTGCTCCAGACCTTGCACTGGCTGTTCCTTCACCTGGAGTGACCCCTCCCCCAGTTACCTGCACAGCTGACCTCCCATCTCCGCAGACAGCTTCCCTGGCCTCCCATCTAACACATGTGGCCTCACACACTCTCTCGACTCCCTCTCTCATCCTAATTTTTCTCTATAGCAAATGACCTTTGAATACACCATAGAATTACTCAGTGTCTTGTCCGTCCCCTCCTTCCTGGAGCTAGAACCTTGCCAAGCGTGATGCCTGCTGAATTCACGTCACCTGGAATGGTGCAGGCACGTAGTAGGCTCATAACCCCTCTTAGTAACTGAACAATGAAGGCACAATGAAGGCAACAGCCACGGGGTCCGGGTGGTGGCCACGCTCACCTCGGCAGCCGCCACCTCGTAGCCGTCAGGGTTCATGGAGGGCAGCAGGTGTATGCGGGTGGTGTTGATCAGGCGCTGAATGCGGGGGTTGCCCAGCAGGTACTCGGAGCACAGGTACTGGGCCAGGTAGATAAGCATCTCCCGGCCGGCCACCTCATTGCCATGGATGTTGCCAATAAGCTTCACTTCGGGTTCCACTGGGGAGAGATATGGGGCACGGGTGTGGTCAGCTCACAGTCCAGGAACCCCTGGAGCCTGAAGGGCCCCCACGGAGGGGGAGCACTGGTGCTGGGACTGATTCATCACTGTGTGATCTCAAACACCTCTGGATAATGAGGTCTCATCAAAGTCATCACTTTGATTGAGCTCACTTCTTCTGTTTACCCGTGAATATTAGCATGACCAGTCAAGGATATTAATTAACAATAACATAAGGCATAGTTGATCCATGTGGATTTCAACAGCCAGTCTTCAGCTTTGGGTAATAAGTTAGGGTGCATACTGGTGCTTGAGTAGGAAAGCAACTGACACTTGGATGGATGGACGGACGGATGGACGGACGGACAGACGGACAGACGGATGGATGATCAATGTATATATGGGTGAATGGGTGAATGTATGTATGGATGGATACATAGGTGGATGGACGGACGGATGGACGGATGGATGATCAATGTATATATGGGTGGATGGGTGAATGTATGTATGGATGGATACATAGGTGGATGGATGGTGGATGGATAGATGAGTGGTTGTTGAGTGGGTGGGTGGATAGATAAGTGGTAGATGGATGGATGGATGGAATGGATGGATGGGCGGGTGGGTGGATGACGGATAGACGGATGGGATGGAGGAGGAGGAGTGGATCTGGAGCCTGACAACCTCACTAACCATGTGGTCTTAGGCAAGCCACCTCTTCTGACCTTCGCATTCCTGGAGGCTTGCCTCTGCCCCAGGCTGTGCATGATGGGGAGCCTGTGTCTGTGGGAGGGAAGGATATGTGGGTCCCAAAGCTGCCTTCACCAGAAGGAGGTGTATATTTGTGCAATGTGTAAGGGCCAAGGGTTGATAGCAGACTGCTTCCAGATCAATCTTGTTGGGCTGACAAGGTCATGGAAAGCTGGGAGCCAAGGCCGAGGAAGGACCCTCTGTAGGCTGTCAGCGCCCGAGGGGCTGTGTCCTCATCCTCATCCTCATCCCCACCTCCAGGGAGGGCTGAGTCTTTTCTAGAATGTCCTGGGTTCTCCAGCCAGACCTGACCCCCCAGCCCAGCCCCCAGAACTTTGTGTTGTCTGCTCAGCCACTGCCTTTTCCTCTGCCCCAAAACAGTTTTACAATCATTTATTTGGCACCTGCACTACAGTCAGGAGTGGCTCATTCACAACCTAGCAGACAGTGGCTGCAATAAAGTGGAACTGCATCACATGCCATGCAGGGAGGGGCTCTAGGGGGGACACTGAAGTCCAGCATTCCCCAGGTGCCTGCTCCCATTTCAAAGCAGGACACCTAAACCCAGCATGCACCAAAATGAAAAGCTGCTTCACTTGTGTTTCTCACCGAGCATCTGGGAAAGTCACACGTAAAGCTGTCAGGACCAAGTGCCATGTGTACCTCTCTGGGGCCCAGGGGTACACGGGCAGGGTCTGAGAAACAAGAAACACCCACTGGGCTTGGTGAGGTCGTCATCAATGCACATGGGCTGCGTCCTTGCAGTCATCATACGTGCTCTCCTGAACACCCTCCCCAACTCGCACCCCTAGACTTCCCGCACCACGCCCTCCTTCCTCCCTCCAGCCCCCCATCCCCCATGTGGAGGATGGGGTGCAGGTGGGGGCTTCGTGCACTGGGGTATGTGGCCACATTCCCCTGGACTCCCCGGCAATGCAGCTATCTCCCTGCGAGCTAAAATTCCTGCACCATCTTCTAGGTGAAATTTCTCATTCATTTGGCATTCCACTCAATCCCCACTAGATCAGCGTTCCAACTATTACAAAAGAATCTTGTCTCCTCCCATATTTACAAGTACAAGGATTACTCTGGTGAATCTCTCCTGTTTGTATATCCAGTGGTTCCGTGTGTCCAGGGGAATGTGGCCACATACCCCAGTGCATGAAGCCCCCACCTGCACCCCATCCTCCACACTGTGGGGCTTTGATTAGGATCCAACCTCACTTGTAGGGTCACCCACTCAGAGCCCGTTCCCAGAGGGAGCCTGTCCTGCCTCTCATGTGGGCGCCCGACAGTGACCAAGGCTTACTCAGCTCGTGCTGGCCAGGGCGGCCCGAGAACTCGATGACCAGCAGCTCTTTTCCTTCGAAGCTGCGCCCGATGCTGTAGGTCGTGGCGATGTGGGCGCACCGGGTGGCCGTCCTCCTCAGCACACGCACCATCTGGGCGTAAGAGTGGTGGTCGAAGTGGATAAAGGTGGGGGGCAGGCCCGAGGGCAGGAAGTCCTCTGCCTCCAGGCCTCCTGAGGGGAAGAGGCAACACCAGGGTCAGTCCACTCCCCACCTGACCTCTCCCTGGGCCCACACCCCCAGCCTCACCGCACTACAGTGACCTGAGGGTCAGGGTCCTCGGGGCACCCTGGACCACTCTCCGCCAATCTGCATTTTGATTTTTATAAAAAAATCCCGTTATAATACCTATAACAATATCAACAGCTAATAAGAGCAGATAACAAACCTTACTGCCTCATGTTACTGTGAATAAAAGCAATATGTACCTACCTAACATGGAAAACGTTTAAAATACAGAACAGTCAACTATGAAGGAAAAAATGTATCTACAGGGTCCTCAACCCAAAGAAAACCACTGTTTGGTGTACGTTGCCTTCAGTTTTTCTTTTTTTAATCATTAATATTTAGCTGCTATCGATAAGGTGGAAGCCCTGGCGGCGTAGTAGTTAAGAGCTATGGCTGCTAACTAAAAGGTCGGCAGTTCGAATCCACCAGCTGCTCCTTGGAAACCCTATGGGGCAGTTCTACTCTGTCCTATAGGGTCACTAAAAGTCAGAATTGACTAGACAGCAATGGGTTTGGGGTTTGGTATTAATAAGGTTTTCACTGGCCAATTTTTTAGAAGTAGATCACCAGGTCCTTCTTCCCAGCCTGTCTTAGTCTAGAAGCGTCACTGAAACCTGTCCACCATGGACGACGACCCTACTGGTATTTGAAATACCGGTGACTTTGCTTTCAGCATCACAGCAACACGCGAGCCACCACAGGACGACAAACTGACAGAGATGCTGGCCAGTGAAAACCTTATGAACAGCAGCAGAACGTTGTCTGACATAGTGCCGGAAGATGAGCCCCTCAGGTTGGAAGGCACTCAAAATTTGACTTGGGAAGAACTGCCCCCCCAAAGTAGAGTCAACCTTAATGAGGTGGATGGAGTCAAGCTTTCGGGACCTTCGTTTGCTGAAGTGGCATGACTAAAAATGAGAAAAAATAGCTGCAAACTTCCACTAATAATGGGAACATGGAATGTACAAAGTATGAATCCAGGAAAATTGGAAGTCATCAAAAACAAAATGGAACACGTAAAGATTGATATCCTAGGCATTAGTGAGCTGAAATGGACTGGAATTGGTCATTTTGAATTGGACAATCATATGGTCTACTATGCCAGGAATGACAAAATGAAGAGGAATGACATCATATTAACTGTCAAAAAGAACATTTCAAGATTTATCCTGAGGCACAACACTGTCAGTAACAGGATAATATCCATACGTCTACAAGGAAGATCAGTTAATATGACTATTATTCAAATTTACACGCCAACTACTAATGCCAAACATGAAAAAATTGAAGATTTTTACCAACTTCTGCAATCTGAAATTTATCAAACATGCAATCAAGATGCATAGAAAATTACTGATGATTGGAATGTGTAAGTTGGAAACAAACAAAAAGGATCAGGAGTTGGGAAATATGGCCTTGGTGATGGAAACGACACTGCAGATCGCATGACAGAATTTTTCAAGACCAGTGATTCATTCATTGCAAATAACATTTTTCAACGACATAAACGGTGACTATACACATGGATCTCACCGGATGGAATACAAAAGAATCAAATCGACTACATCTGTGGAAAGAGATGATGAAGAAGCTCAATATCACCAGTCAGAACAAGGCCAGGAGCAGATTGCGGAACAGACCATCAATTGCTCATATGCAAGTTCAAGTTGAAGTTCAAGAAAATTAAAACAAGTCCACGAGAGCCAAAGTATGACCTTGAATATATCCCACCTGAATTTAGAGACCATCTCAAGAACAGATTTGACGCATTGAACACTAATGCCGGAAGACCAGATGAGTTGTGGAATGACATCAAGGACATCATCCATGAAGAAAGCAAAGGTCATTAAAAAGACAAGAAAGAAAGAAAAGACCAAAATGGATGTCAGAAGAGACTCGGAAACTTGCTCTTGAATGTCAAGCAGCTAAAGTAAAGGGAAGAAATGATGAAGTAAAAGAGCTGAACAGAAAAATTCAAAGGGTGGCTTGAGAAGACAGAGTGAAGTGTTATAATGGCGTGTGCAAACACCTGGAGTTAGAAAACCAAAAAGGAAGACCACGCTCAGCATTTCTCAAGCTGAAAGAACTGACGAAAAAATTCAAGCCTCAAGCTGTAATATCTGAGGATTCTATGGGTAAAATACTGAACAACACAGGAAGCATCAAAAGAAGATGCTTCTGGTACAGTCACTGTACCAAAAAGAACTGGTCAACATTCAACCATTTCAGGAGGCAGCATATGATCAAGAAGTGATGGTTCTGAAGGAAGAGGTCCAAGCTGCACAGAAGGCATTGGTGAAAAACAAGGAGGGGGGGAGGAAGGAAGGAAAGAGGGAGGGAGGGAGAGGTAGAAGGGATGGAGGGAAGGAGGGAAGGAGGCAGTGTTTTTCCCATACTTTGGATAGCTTCCTTAGGAGAAACCCCTAGGCATCTGGGTCAGGGGGCAGAGGTGTTAAGTGCCTCATCAGCTGGCTGGCTCTCCCACCCCCTCACTGAAGCACAGGCTCTGAGGACGCCCTGGTTACTCAGTTACTCGGTCCGGGTGTCTCGAGCAGCCTGGCCTTCAGAGAGCAGCGAAGGGTGCGGTCCCTGCAGGCTGGCCCTGGCACAGTGAGGGTTAAGGCTTCTGTCTGAGTGGCTCACTCGACCTGTGGTTTTGTTTTAGCTCAGAATGGTTTTCGAGGGGAAGGAAAGTAGATGGAACCTGCAATCTTATGGCAGAGACGCCCAAAATAATCTGCCACGGCCAACTCCCTGGGCTTTCCCAGGGCATGTGAGTTTGCCCTGAAGCTGTCTGGGTTTTTTCCTGCCCACCCTGCCCTCACCTGGCCACCACCGCCCACGTTTCCTGCTTCTGCAGGGAGGAAAAGCCCTTCTCATGCCATCAGCCCTGCCCGCCGCCAAGTGCTCCACTGGCCCAGCACATCCACACAGCAGCCAGCAGAGTCGATGGAATCTCCCCTCTCAGGGAAGGAGCCTGAGGTTCTGAGAAGCCCTAGGATTAGCCCTGAGCTGCATGCAGGGCCACAGAACAGAAACCCAGGGCTCACTGGAACCCAGCCCAGACGTGTCCCCGGGTGCGTGTCTGTGTCCCCCTCCCATCCCCACATCCAAGCACAAAGCCTGCCACACAGGAGGCACTCAAGTCAATCCATCCATCACTGAATGAGTCATTGACCTGGTTCAAACTCTGCCTGGCAGGAGGGACTAAGGACATCCCTGCCATCTGTCTTGCTGAGCCTCCACTTCCCCATCCATACAATGGAGACATGACTGAGAACTAGTCTCAGTGCTGTTATGAGGCTTCAGTGGGATAGAGTGTGTGTGGTGGGTGGCATCAATCACATGGATCCGGGAGGACGAGAACCAGGAATGAATGCCTATACCCCACAGCAGACACACACCAGCCACATGTGGCTACTGCAATTCAAGTTTCACTAACCTCAAAGAAAACTAAAAATCCAGGCCTTCAGTCACGCTAGCCACATCCTACATGTGACCAGTGGCCTCTGTACTGGACGGCACGGAATGGGCGTGCTGGGCAGGGCTGCTGCAAGTTAAGCTGTGTCCAGGAGGCTCGGGGCCCTGAGGCCCTTTGTGCCTGAGCTGCTCTGTAAAGCCCAGCTGGGTGGGCAGTGGGCGCACCCAAGGAGAGCCACCCCCCGGGCATTTGGCCGTGTGACGTCCAGCCCCCAATCAGGGCTGGCTTCCCACAGCATCACGGCCACGTGGCCTGCAGACCCACCATCACCCAGGGCTGGCTCGTCTGACGAGAAGACCCCCATCCCAGCCGGGAGTCCAACTGCAGGCCAGAACCCTGCGTGGGATCTTTCAGGCCCCACCAGGGGTAATTACAAGGCTGTGCCCAGCAGGCCCTCCCCACCCTGACTTGGTGCACAGCCAGGGCCCTGTGGTCTCTGGCGGGAGCTGAAGTCGAGGACTCAGCCCCTGGCTGCACCAGGCAGCCACGCCCACAGTGTGTCCACACTCCCAGCCCAGGCACCTCCCCGAGACTGCCTTTGCGGGGCCTCAGCTAGGGCACCTTCCCGCTTGAGGCAGGACCTGTCCACTCCCAGCGCCTCCTCCGCTCTCTCCCCTGGCTACGGGGTCTGCAGAGCCAGGAGTCTGGTCCTGGGCTCCAGCAGCGATGTGTTCCCCTGCCTAGACACTACCCTCGCCTGGTGCCACTCCGTGGGGGCAACACAAACCCCCGGGGAGCCGGCTCCTCTTTTGGCCTCTTGTCCGCATCACTGAGGAGCCCTGGTGGTTCAGTGTGTAAAGTGCTCGGCTGCTAACTGAAAGGTTGGCAGTTCAAACCCACCAAGCTGCTTCACGTGAGCAAGATGTGGCAGTGTGCCTCCGTAAAGATTCACAGCCTTGGAAACCCTATGGGGCAGTGCCACTCTGCCCTACAGGGTCGCTATGGGTCAGAATAGACTCCAAGGCGAGGGGTTTCTGCTGCAGTAAGTGAATAAAGTTCTGATGGGCCCCTTTGTTTTGGCCCGGTGCTCTCATGGGCCACCTGGACACCTGGTTGACAGCCCCCGAATCCCCGGAGCACCCGCCGGCCTCAGCTTACCACGCAGCTTCTCCAGGGGGTCATAGCAACCCTCCTCGTCACGGGCGAAGTAGCGTGCGCAGTCCAGGAAGTAAGGCCAGGCCATGTCGATGGCATCGAAGGCGGGCTGGCAGGCCTTCCGAAGGTCCTCACAGACATGCCGGCAGGGCCTGCGTGCCTGGCCACCCTCGCACCGGGGTGCCAGTATGGCACAGCCCAGCAGCCGCAGGTCGGGGTTGCACTGGCCCTCGAGGAGGTGGTGCAGGACACTCAGCAGGATGTACTCAGAGCTGGCCTCCACCGCCTCCCAGGACCGCTGACCCAGCAGGGTGGGAAAGGCCGTCTGGTTGTAGGCGGCATCGCTGCACATCCTGAGTGGCAAATCCACGCAGGTGGCTGGAGGGAGGCAGAGTTGCATTCACTCCCTCACATGCTGACCCACGCGGTCCTCATCAGACATTTACCAGGGACATACTCCATCCAGCTGACACCGCACAGCTGCAAGGAGGGGGCACTCACAGCCTGGCAGAGAAGGACCAGGGCTACTTTGGAGGGAGCTGGGGCATGCAGGACAGCCAAAGAGAGCACCTACATCTGGCTGGGTGAGCTGAAGCAGGTCCCTCTTTGAGTCTCAGCTTCCCCATCTGCAAAATGGGAACCACACAGCCAGCCTTGCCGATGGGTACGCGAAGGGAGGCCCTGGGGGTCTGGGGTTTGCATCTACCCAGAGGCACCTTGGAAGAAAGTCCTGGCAATCTACTTCAGAAAAGTCAGCCACTGAAAACCCTGTGGAGCACAGTTCTACTCTGACACACACGGGGTCGTCATGAGTTGGAGTCCCCAGGTGGTGCAAAGGGTTAACACACTCAGCTGCCGACCAAAAGATGGGAGGTTCCAGTCCACCCCGAGGCTCCTTAGAAGAAGGGCCTGGCAATCTACTTCTGAAAAACCAGCAACTGAAAACCCTATGGTTTTCTGCTCTGACACACATGGGGTCGTCATGTGTCAGAGTCAACCTGGCAGAAACTAACAGCAACACCTGACCTCATGGGGGCATTTTGAAAACCATGTCAGATCTAAAGTCTCCATAACCCTCAGGATGGCACCCGAGGCATGGCTGGTTCCCAGACAGAAGCAGCTGTTATTAGCAAACATTTCTTCAAATCATTCCCTGGCATATTCTAAATGGAGGGGCTGGATTTTTAAAAAGAGCAGGAAAAAACTGTTCCCCATACAAAAGTCAATGACAGATATAAAATGTTTTGAGTTGAGCTGTACTGAGCAGAAACAGCCAAGACAGAGGCAGGCAGAGCCCAGCGTGAGCCCTCGGGTGCTCAGGGGCTGGGAGCAGGGCGGGGGACAGGAATAGGGTCTCCCAAGACCACGCAGCCAGTTCCATGCTGGAGCTGGGCCTTGCCGGCTGGTCTTATTCCCATCCACAAAGTGACAGGAGGCAGCGTTGGCCCTATGCCCACCCTCCATCCATCTCAGCACCCGCCCACCCTGGTAGCCATGGTAGCCGGAGCCAGAGGCCCCGGGGTAGTTTCTTGATTCTCCATCACTGCTCGCCCACCCACAGAGACTGACTCCTTGCAGCCTACAGAAGCCAGTGAGAGTGAGAACTGTGTTCCTGGGCAGATCAAGAACCCTGAGACCATGCAGTCCAGTGTGGTGGCTCCGGAAATGTGGTCAGTCTGAACTGAGATGTGGTGTAAGTAGAAGCCACACACCAGAACCCAAAGAAGCAGTGCTGAAAAAGGACTGTGAAATGTTTCATTGATGTTCTGACTACATCTCATTAACAGATCGATTACATGTCAAAGCAATACCTGGGATACTCTGGATTCAATAAAATGTACTATTAAAATTAATTTTGCTGCTTTCTTATTACTTTTTCAAGGTGGCTATTAGAACATTTGAAATTAGCATCCTGTTTCTGTTGGTCCGGAAGCGGCTTTCAAGTCCACTTATGACTGTGGCATCTCGTGACCACAAGATGGTGCTGTGGTCAGCGTTTCTGCAACTGGGGGATCGATTTAAGGCTGGAAGCCTCCCTCCTGGCCGGACCGCAGAGGTCCTCTCAATCCTCCTCTAATTGAAGACAAACTTGAATAAGGCTAAGGAGGTCAGGCCATCTGCCTGTTAAAGAAGAAATGGCTCCCTTGCTTGAACTTAACTTGAACTCTTCTGAAAAACAGAACTTCTGTTAAGCACAGTTCCAGGGAAAGTTAACCGAACAATTTTTAAAATAACCAAGCTGGAAGCGAGCCGGAGGGAGGGGGAAAGGAAGACACAATGCTTAGAGGACACTGAGCTTCTGTCAAGGGTGATGGAAGAATATGGGAACAGTTAACGGGGACGGTTGAACAATGTGATGGACGTATTTAATGCCACTGAACTGTACATGAGAAGAACATTTTGTCACCTATATATTTACCACAGTAAAAAAACAAAACTAAAGTGACGAAGCTGGAAAGCACCTGAGCACAAATGATTAAGTTTCAACCAATCTATCATTTGTGCTTAGTGCTCTCCAGCTTCATTATTTTATTTTATAATTTTTGTTTTTTACTGTGGTCAATTTTTTATTGCCAGAATGCTCCTTAGAAGCAACGGTGGTGAGACATCGTGCTTGGTAAAGTAAAGGGTCAGCGAAAAAGAGGAAGACCCTCAATGGGATGGATTGACACAGTGGCTGCCACAATGGGCTCAAACATAGCAACGATTGTGAGGATGGCACAGGACTGGGCAGGGTTCCGTTTTGTTGTACACGGGTCGCTATGAGTCGGAACCGACTTGACGGCACCTGAAAACAATGACGAACTAATCTATAGATCACAGATCCGAAAGTTTAACAAACCAATCTGAACCAAAGCCTTGCTTTTAGATAGCCTGCCTTCTGCCAGCTGAAAATGTCAGCCAATCACTGTAATCCCCCTGGGGGAATCCCCAGCTTATAGTGAGTATATAAACCAGCTGAAATTGTAACTGACAAGCTCATCTCTTCAGAGAGAAGAACCCCTGTTTGTGAACAGTCGTTCTTCAGTAAACCTGATCTGCTCATGATCTCATTTGAATTAAATTTCTTTTCGACAGTTCTGGCAGCAGAAGCAAGATCCACAGAAGACCCCCCAATGAACCTAGCGAGTGACACGTGCCACTACCCACAACACCCCTTGCATCCACTTGATCCCTTGCCAGCCCCAGAGTCTGAGGGGTCAGTTTCTCTGGGATCTGAGCTCCACTCTCTGCGTTTTGAGCTCCCAGGCTTATTGATGCTCCAGCTTGGAGCCTGGACAATACCTTGGTGAGTCACCATTCTGTTCTGCACCTTGGGGGTAAGGCATATGAATCCCTGTGCCTTCAGACAGCCGTTTGACGAAGATCCCAGCTTACATACTGTCATCTTAGGGATTCTAAGCATGGGCTCCTTCTGTCCTGGATCTCCTCCTCCTCCCCCTCCTAAGACCCCTGCTTCTCACATGTTTTTCTCACTCCTGAGCTGCAGGTTTCCTGGACAGGGGCCTCCTATACAAGGATGACCTCGATTTGCAGTGAGCACTTTGGGGAACTTTTGTTTGGTGCCCAGGTTTTGTCAGTGGTTCCCATTTGCTTTGTCTTTTTCCTCTTTGCTCACTGTCTTCTGTGTCACTGTCTTGTGTTGTGCTGTCTAAAAGTGTTGTTTGTTACAAGGAAGAGAATCATAGGGTAGACCACAGGCATCACCCCACAAGCCTGTTACTCGAGCCAGCCTCACAGACCAGTGAGTTTGCAGCTGTCACTGGACCTGCGTCTACTTGAACAAACTTTGCTGTAGGTCACCTATAAAACCAGATGAGGTTCTCCTTCTGTCTAGATTTTTTTGTCCTGAGAGCTTGGCTTTGATCCAGAGAGAGCGTTCTCTCTGGTTTTCCACCCAAGGGACACAGACTGCAGGGTCTGCATTCAGAGGCAGCCAACGCTCAGGGTGGGGTGCTGAGACACGAGCTCCATAAGCATCACATTCCTACTGACGGTTGTCGGCTCTCACGGGGTCCTCTCCACTCCCAGGGAAAAGTCCTGCTCCTTATATGGTCTCTCATCCCTAAACCTTGCACCTACCGTTTTAAAAAGGCCTAACTTCACCAAGAGTGATCTGGGCCTTCAATGGCCACTTTGGGAAACTTCTGATATAAATAAACTTGCTCATTCGAAAAGTGCACTAGAAAAAAGAGTATTACACACACCATAAAAAAAGAGTGTTCCTATTTCAATTGATATAATGAATCCTCAACAAGACAGTGATTCTAAAATTGCTCCTCTAAAAACTTTTTTGAAGCACTCAGAAGACAAGGTCAAGTCCATGACTTCATGGGGAGGGCCATAGTCCTTCTGCTCCCCCAACTGTGTGTATATGATGTCTGATCGTGTGTGTATACTACGTCTGCACGTATGTGTATGTGATGTCTGCACACATGTTATATTTATATGAATGTGTATGTGATGTCTGTACACATATGTATGTTATATCTATATGTATGTGTATGTGATGTCAGTATGCATATGTATATGATGTCTCTATAAATGTATATCTGTATGCATATGTCTGTGTGTATATATGTGTGTGATGTCAGTACGCACATGTATATGTCTCTATATATCTGTATACATGTCTGTGTGTATATGTATATGTATGTGATGTCTTATGTATATGCATGTTATATCTGCATATATATGCATGTTATGTCTGTGATGTCTGCATGTATATGTATGTTATGTCTGTGTGTATAAGTGTTATGTCTATATGCATATGCATGTGATGTCAGTATGCATATGTATATGATGTCTACATACGTATATCGGTATGCACATGTATGTCTGTGTATATGTATGTGATATCTGTATGTATATGCAAGTGATGTCTGTATGTGATGTCTGTATGCAATGTCTGTATGTATATGTTACATCTGAATATATATGTATGTTGTGTCTGTATGTATATGTGTGTGATATCTGAATATATATACACGTTATGTCTGTATGGATATGTATGTTGTGTCTGTATGTATATGTGTGTGATATCTGAATATATATACACGTTATGTCTGTATGGATATGTATGTTGTGTCTGTATGTATATGTATGTGTATGTTTGTATGTATATGTATATTTGTATATATGTATGTTATGTCTGTATGTATATGTAAGTTATGTCTTGTGTGTGTGTGTTATGTTTGAATGTATATGTATGTCTGTATGTATATGTGTATGTCTGTATGTATATGTATGTTATGTCTGTATGTATATGTGTCATGTTTGTATGTATACGTATGTCATGTCTGTATGTATATGCATGTCATGTCTGTGTGTATATGTATGTTATGTCTGTATGTACATGTATGGGCATGTCTGTATGTATACATGTGTTACATCTGTATGTGTATGCATGTTATGTCTGTGTGTATATGTATGCTGTCTTGTGTGTATTATCTGTTATATCTGTCTATATATATGTATATCCATATGTATATGTATGTTATCTCTGTATATATGTGTATCTTTATGTATATGTATGTATATCTTTCTACTTCCAATGATATTCTCAAACTAGATTATAATATCCCTTCAAAGATCTTTATCTTAATTGGTTTAAAGATGAATAAGCACATCTATAAATTGCTAACCAAAAGGTCTGTGGTTTGAACCCACTAGCCACTCCGCAGGAGAAAGATATGGCCGTCTGTTTCTGTAAAGATTTACAGCCTTGGAAACCCTGCGGGACAGTTGTACTCTGTCCTACAGGGTTGCTGTGAGTCAGAATTGACTCAACGGCAATGGGTTTGTTTTTTTTTTTTAATTCCCAGAAATTAATAAAAGTGAATTTATTCTGACAAGTTTATTTCAATAGTAATTATGTTTTAGAGTATATCAGCTTAAAGACAGTTTCCAAGATCTTTCCGGTAACTTAAACTCTCGGACTTAGACTAGGTATGCAGGATGTGTTTTGTTAAGGAAAATGAGTATAATTTTGTCCTAAAGTAAAATGACTGATTGTCCCAGAAAGGAAAAGAGGAAAGCGTAAGATGAAACCTAAATGGATATGGAAAGTTGTAGAAGCTTGTGGAAAAGGAGTTTTGTTGTGGTCAGAGTTGACTAAGATTTGATGGGTTTATTTACAAGATTGATAAAGAGCTAGAGTATCAAATAGTTTACTGACACAAAACTAGAATTTGCATTTCTCTGTTAAAATGACAAAATTGTCTTGAATTACTGGCTCTCTCTTAGCAAGAGGCTGTAAAACGTTACCTTTCAAACCTATAATTGAGGGCCACTCATTGTCCCTTGCACTAGTCCCTGTAGCCCTCTCATCCTACCTGTTCAGAAACCCCATGGTGTTATTATCATTTATAAGAACTTCGAGCCATAATGCTTACAGCTGGAGTGCTCCTTAGAAGCGAGGATGGTGAGACTTTGCCTCACATATTTTGGACATGTTATCAGGAGGGACCAGTACCTGGGGAAGGACATCATGCCTGCTAAAATAGAGGGTCAGTGAAGAAGAGGAAGACCCTCAACGAGATGGATTAACACAGTAGCTGCAACAATGGGCTCCAGCATAGAAATGATTGTGAGGATGGCGCAGGACCGGGCAGCGTCTTGTTTTGTTGTACACAGGGTCACTATGAGTCAGAGCCAACCTGACAGCACCCCACAACAGAGCCATAAATAAGATTGTTATCCTCAGGTTCCCACTTGTGCCCAATCCAGCACCTTATCATCCCAAGTTCTAAAAGGCTCAAAATGGTTCAGAATCAACAATGTGCCTGGACAGTCATGCCCCAGGGTTTCACCAAGCCCCCACCTTACTTTTCACAGGCCCTTCAACAGGACCTGCAAAGATTAAAATTCTCAAAGGAATCCACCCTAATCCAATATGTAGAAGGCCTTCTGTTTTGCACAGTTTCCCAACTGTCAACCCTTTGCTCGGGCCTCAGAAAAATCCCAGTCAAAAACACTGAATTAATATTATTTGCTGATGGGTCTTACTTCAAAACTGAACAGAGAAAGTGTCAGGCTGGTTATGCCATGACCGCTTACACTGATCTCAGAATAAAGGGAACCCTCCCAAATCACAAATCTGCCCAACAGGCCAAATCAACCACACAAACTCAGGCTTATCACTTAGCAAAAGATCATACTGCAAACACGTGTGCAGATAATAGATATCTTTTAAAGCAGTACACGACTTTGGGATGCTCTGGAAACAAAGAGGGTTTCTCACCTCTACTGGAGCTTCAGTAAAAGAAAAACGGTCTGTTGTTGTTGTTGTTAGATGCCATTGAGTCTGCTCTGACCCATAGCGACCCATGTACAACAAAACGGAACACTGCCCAGTCCTGTGCCATCCTCACAGTCGTTGCTATGTTTGAGCCTATTGTTGCCGCCACTGTGTCAACAGGTAGCTCAATTATTAGATGATTTATTATTGCCTAAACAAGTTGCCATTATAAAGATTGAGGCTCATACCCATAAAACAGACCTTGTATCAAGGAAATGCCTTGGTTGATCACCATGCTAAATCAGCTGCCGTGCAAACCTTTACAGCTCCTGAACAACTCTGTGTACTGCATGAAGTCCCTCTTAAGTGGAATATTCCCAGGTGATTTGGGAAAATCTCAGTCAGGAGCCTCTGGAATTGAAAAACAAGATGGGAAGTACCAGGGCTGTAAAATAAGCCTTTAAAACAGACTCTTGGAGGGCCCAGATGGCCACTTGGTCATCCCAGAATCCCTAACATTGCCCCTTCTACAAGCCTTGCATGCAATCATCCACCATGGAAATCCACAACAATTCTTGTTAGGGTCAAATGTTGGTGGGGGCAGCTGCAAGAAAGCAGCTCAAAGAATATGCAATCCATGCTATACTTGCCAAACTCATAACCCAAGGAAGACTCTGAAAGTCCTGCCTGGTATTACACCTCAGCCAACTGGACCTTTCAAACATTTGTGAGTGGACTTTATCCACTTCCACCACCTACAGGATGCGATTACGTGTCAGTAATTATTTATTTCCGGAATGGGTTGAAGCTTATCTTTGCTGAAGGCAGATACTACTACAGCAGCTAAACGCCGCTGAAGGAAGTCCATCCTCTCCGGGGCACGCCTCCAGTTGTCTCGTGATCGAGGCGTGCATTTCCTGGAAAAAATTATCAAGAAATCTGTCGTGTTACGCCAGTTTGGCAACGTCTGCATCATCCCTATCATCCACAACGTAGAGAGTACGAATGGAGCCCTAAAACTCAAATTGGCTGGGCTCTCAGACTCTAAAGCTGCCCTGGCCAAAAGTACTTCCTTTGATACTTCAGGAAAACACGGGCCCTCACCTTACGAAGTTGTGACAGGACACCCCATGCATTTAGGATCTATACCTTACACAGACCTGGCCCTTGCAAAGGCCAACATGATTCAGTACAGTGGAGGACTAATGGACCATTTCCAGGCTTATTCCCAACAAGAGCAAGCTGCTTTCCAGGCCTTTTATCCCAAAAAAGGACACGTCCCACATAACTTTGAACGCGAAGACTTAGTGTTTTGGAAAAAGCATCAGAGGAAACTGGCACTTGAGCCCCACTGGAAAGGACCTTTCCAGGTGTCACCACCCACACAGAAGCTAAGCTCAAAGGAATAGACTCCCGGGTACCCCTCTCCCAGTTAGAGAGGGCCCCTCCCCCAAGGTTGGTCCTGTGAACCAGTGTCTGATTTCAAGCTTGATTTTACCAAAGATCACTGTACCCTAGAAGCAAACAACTGCCAGAAGTAGTTAGCAAGACAACAGACCAAGTAGATGACATCATGAGGGAAACAGCTTTCTCCCAAGACAATGGATCAAGCTCATAACTGAACCTCAAACTTGGACTACACCTCATTTAACTCTCATTGCTTTGATCATTGTCTGGTGTATGCTATACTTGTTGTCCCTTGGGAGTAAAAATCCTTGTTACTCATACCCAAGGTGCCAGAATGAGTCCATTGTTCCTTAGCTTCTGCTTTCACCTAAGTTTAACCACTCATTCTTACACATAACCTACACAAGACTTAAGTGTAGCAGGAATCTTTCCAATTGTTGTATTTGTTACCATGCAATTATAAAAGAACCACTAGGACTTGAACTCCTAGCAGAAAATTGCTCCCTCTGTTAATGAATCTTCTGGCGTGTGGGTCCCTCAGCACTGACAACAACAGATCTTCCCTCTTCCTTTCCAACATTATGTATCCCTTATGTATTTTAAGCAACCAGACTAATAGAATGTCTTTAGGACATCTACACCAAACTAAACAATGTGAACTCTCACTTGGCTTCAACTAAACCAAGTAGTCAACATGGCTACAGGATATGGTGTTGTCATTGTTAGGTGCCATTGAGTCAGCTATGACTCATAGCGACCCCATGTACAACAGAACAAAACACTGCCCTGGTGGTGCAGTGGTTAACCAAAAGGTCAGAAGTTCAAATCCACCAGCCACTCCTTGGAAACTCTATGGGGCAGTTCTACTCTGTCCTATAGAGTTGCTATGAGTCAAAATCAACTTGATGGCAATGGGTTTGTTTTTTTTGGTTTTTGCCCCTGGTGGTACAATGGTTAAGCGCTTGGCTGCTAGAGGTTTAAACCCACCCAGTGTCTCCACAAGAGAAAAGACCTGGCAATCTGCTCCAGGAAAAAATTACAGCCTAGGAAACCCTATGGGCAATTCTACTCTGTCACATGGGGTCGCTATGAGTCAGAATCGACTCAATGGCACCCAACAACAACAACAGCCCCCGGCCCTAAAAGGCCATGCATTCCTTTGGCTAATCCTCCCTCAACCTTTAATTTAGCAGCCACCAGTTCTGCAGCAAGTTGGGCTGTGATGTGGCCATACCTCCAACCACTCTTCAACCCATCCTAGCTTTAATACAAACAAAAACTTATCCTTATCCCCAGGAGAAACCTAATTATACTTTCATTGCAGACACAGACTCTACTAGACTTTGTCTACAGATTGGCAAGGACTTGGTAGATTAAGCTATTTGGTTCCAAATCTTCAATTATTAAAAGCCCTTAATGCTAGCCAAGCTTCAAACCCTGGATCCTTTGCAGCAGCTTAAAAGTAGTACTCTAATTGACCCTGCTTCTGGTTCTCACTCTTTTGTTTGAGCAATTTTCCCTAGTTAGGTTTATTAACAGCAATACAAGGAGGTACCTGTGCTTTAATACATGAAAACTGTTGCTTTTACATAAACTCCTCTGGAATAATGGAAATTAACATCAACCAAATTAAAAAGCAACTAAAACGTATTTCACTCACCAGAAAAAACCGACATGTTTTCCTGGACTGGTCTGTTCCTGAGATTGGGAGATTTGGTTGAACGGACCAATAGAAGACATTTTGAGAGTTCTATTAAGGGGACTTATTCTATTCCTGGAACCCTGGTGGTGCAGTGGTTAAAGCAATCGACTGCTAACCGAAATGTCTGTGGTTCGAAACCACCAGAGGCTCCAGAGGAGAAAGATGTGGCAGTCTACTTCTGTAGAGATTTACAGCTTGGAAACCCTATGGGGTCACTATGAGTTGGAATGGACTTGACGCCAGTGGATTTGGTTTTTTATCCTATTCTTCTTGTTGTTGTTAGGTGCCATCAAGTCGGTTCCAACTCAGAGCAACCCAATGTACAAAAGAACGAAACACTGCCAGGTCCTGCACCATCCTCACAATTGTTGCTATGTTTGAACCCATTGTTACAGCCACTGTGTCAATCCATCTCATCGAGGGTCTTCCTCTTTTTCACTGACCTTCTATCTTACCAAGCATGATGTCCTCCAGCGACTGGTCCTGCTTAATAACATGTCCAAAGTACATACTGTATGTTTGTTTTACTTGCACTTTTTTTTCATTTTATTTTTTTGTTCTTGTTCAGAATATATACAGCAAAACATACACCAATTCAACATTTCCTGCATGTACAACTTAGTGGCATTGATTACATTCTTCATGTTGTTCAACCATTCTCACCCTGCCTTCTGAGTTGTTCCTCCCTCATTAACATAAAGTCACTGCCCCCTAAGGTTCCTATCTAATCTTCTGAGTTGTTGTTAGCAGTTTGATCCCATACAGATAGTTCTAAAAAGAGCATAATGCTCACGGCAGACTTTTTTTTACTAGTTAAGCTAAACTACTGTACGGTTTTAAGAAGACTTCAGGGGATATTTTTGGTTTAAGGTTTAAAAATTATCTTAAGGCAATAGCTCCAGGGGTTCATCCAGCCTTTGTGGCTCCAGAAAGTCTGGAGACCATGAGAATTTGAAATTCTGTTCTGCACTTTACCCTTTCGATCAAGATTCTTCTATAGAATCTTTGACCAAAATGTTCAGTAATGATAGCCGGGCAGCATCCAGTTCTTCCGGTCTCACGACAAAAGAAGTCATGGAGGCAACTAGCCACACATTCCATATCCTCCTCCAGTCCCTGACTTACCTTCTTCTATTGCTCCAGGCAAATAGAGACCAATTGCTGTGCCTTGGATGGCCACTTGCAAGCTTTTAAGACCCCAGGAACTACGCAACGAACTAGGAGGTAGAACAGAAGCACTAGATCACTTGTCCTTTTTGTTGTAGTTCTCTAGTAACCTGACTGACCAAACCTCCACCACCTACTGTACAATGCCAGTTAATCTCAATGAAATGCGAGAACAAGCAGAATGTGTCTGTGTAACCAGAACACAAGAACAAGATGAACACGTATATGTAACTATAACTGTTCCTTAACCAGAGACTCACTTTCTCAGAAGGATCCCAAGCTCTTTAAAATAGTAATCCTCCTCCCTTAAGGAATTTAAAGCTCAAATGAACCAGCTGAAGAAACCATAAGACAACTAACTCAACATCAGATTAAGACTAATAGACATCTTACAAGTGCTGGTATTCGAGAGTGGTCACATCCCAAGTAAGACTAGGAAGATGACCAAAAGGAGGATA
Organism: Dugong dugon; assembly: GCA_030035585.1. NCBI lineage: Eukaryota > Metazoa > Chordata > Mammalia > Sirenia > Dugongidae > Dugong > Dugong dugon. Next base: position 2,702,759 of record CM057463.1, on the reverse strand, counting down.
TTGTTAAAGGAAACAATGGCCCCGTGTTTGAAGTCAACTTGAACCCTTCCAAAAAACTAAGACCTTCTGGTAAGGATAGTTCTGGAAAAAGTCAGCTAAACACGCTTAAATAACCAAGGTGCAAAACAGCTAACCACAAATGATTAAGTACAGTTCAGCTTATTTACAGATCCACAAGCTTAATGAATCAATCCAACTGAAGCCCCACTTTTATATATCCTTCTGCCAACTGAGCAAATGTCAACCAATCACCATAACTTCCCTTTCTGAAAGCCCGTTTGTGCAGAAACACCCTAACTGTACTGTGTACACATTGTTGTTGTAGTTAGCTGCCATTGAGTTGGCCCCAACTCATGACGACCCCATGTGTTACAGAGCAGAACTGTTCCATCGGGTTTTCTTGGCTGTGATCTTTACAGAAGCCGTTCACAAGGCCTGGTCTTCCACGGAGCTGCTGGGTGAGTTCAAACCACCAACACCGGGGTTAGCAACCAGCAACAAACCACTTGTGCCACCCAGGCTCCTTAACCAAAAATCCCAAACCAAACTCATTGCCATCAGGTCGGTTCCAACTCATAGCGACCCTACAGGACCGAGTAGAACTGTCTGGTAGGGTTTCCAAGGAGCAGCTGGTGGATTTGAACTGCCAATCTTTTGGTTGGCATCTGAGCTCTTAATCAATGCACTACCAGGGCTCCAGGCTCCTTAACCAGCTAAAACTGTAATCTGACACTCTCCTCTCTTCAGAGAGGAGACTTCCTGTTCACAAACGGTTGTTCTTCAATGAACCCTACCTGCTCATGACCTATTTTGAAGAGTAGAGGAGTCAGGATTTGAACCCCGACCTGCCTGCCCCCTAAGAGCATTCAATTTGCCCCAGACCAGGCTCCCTGTGAAGATCTGGAGTCCTCCACCAGGCAAAGGAGCTAGGCAGGGGCGACTTGCTCTGAGCCACTATGACACACAAGACAAGACTATAGCCATCCTTGGACATAGGAGCCTGGACTCGAACTACCCAGCCCTGCCCACTTCAGTCTGTGGTCTGGAAAAAGAACTGGCTCCCCGGGAGCCTCCATTCTATCTGTAAGGAGCGCAGACTGGGCTGGATGGAGGGCTGATTCTATAAACAGTCTCCGGTGCTACCTCCATGCCACCCTGTGGGGAGAGACGCAGGTGCAGAAACAAAACCCTGCCCAGCCCTCAGAGACAGGGGCTCACAATGAGATGAAAAGAAGTGGCCGGTGGCTGCACAAGTCCAGAGGAGAGAGGATGCACATCTCGCGGTGAAAAGGGCAGGTCAAGGGAGGCTTCCCAGAGAAGCGGCCCTGGTCTCTGAGAAGTCTATGATTCTAGACAGCGTTTCCAGGGATCTCAGAGACCCAGGGCAGGTCCACCTATGACAGCGCTCAAGTTTCATCCACATCTCCATGCATGTGTATGTGCACACACACGTGCGCACACATGTATACACACATGTGTGCACATACACACTTGCACATGCTGCACGCATGCATAAGCACACGCAAATACATGCACACATGCACGCACATAAACATCACGTGCACTTACATGGGCACATGCGCATATGTACACATGCACTCACACACTCATGTGCACACGTGTACACGCACACGGACACACAAACATCCCGCCTGACCCAGGCCATTCTGTGGAACATACGGGAAAAGGGGAGGGCCAGGCTCAGGGGGAGGGCCAGGCGGGGGGGGGGGCAGGCGGGGGGGGGGGAGGCCAGGCCAAGGGGGAGGGCCAAGCGAAGGGGGTGGTACAGGCTGGGGGGCGGGGGTTGGGGGAGAGGGAGGGACATGCTGAGGGGGAGGGCCAATCTGAGGGGGAGGGGGAGGCTGAGGGGGAAGGCCAGGCTGAGTGGGTACAGGGTGAGGGAGTAGGATAGGGTGAGGGAGTGGGACAGGCTGAGGGGGAGGGCCAGGTGAGGGCGGGGGCCATGCTGACGGGGAGGATCAGGCTGAGGGGGAGGGCCAGGCTGAGGGGAGGGTACAGGCTCAGAAGGGGGTACAGCCTGAAGGAGACAGGAAGAGGCAGGCATCACACACGGAGGAGGGTGTTTTACTCCAGCCTCATCCACCAGGAGGGTCCCAGTGAGTTCTCAGGTGTCTCCAACCAGCATTCAGATTCCAAACCTGACACCCCAGGCCCCTGAGCCCCAGGGGACCCCAGCTCCCAGGATCACAGGTGCCTCCTGGTGATATGACCATGAAGACGGTGGGCTAGCTGTATCCCCCACGTTTAAATACCCCGGGAAACTCCAGGAAGGGAGGGGCTGCCCAGAGCTTCGGGCGCCAGGAAGAACGCCAGCCCCTTCCCCACCCCTATGCCTTGAGCAAGCTCTCAGCTCAGGCGAGAAACGCCTCCAGAAGGTCCCTGGGTCCCTCTCCCTGACCCACCCACCCAGGAGCGCCCACTCTGGCAGGGGACCGTACCCCCTTCCAGGCCCTCGTCCCCACTTCCGTAGACGTTGAGGTCTACATCACAAGCCCAGTGGGGAGGGAGGGAGGGGTCAAGAGTTCGCGTCTGCCCAGATGCTGCCTGCTCCTGTTAGGACCTGGGACCTGGAACCGCCGCCCCCGCCCCCACCCCCCTGTGAAGCCCTGGCACCTGCTCACTAGGACCCGCCTGCAGGGGCTCCCAGCACTCAGTACCCTGACAGAGAAAGACCCCCCGCCCCTGCCCGGCACGGCGCCCCTGCGAGGTCCCCGGCTGCCCACCGCGCTCCGTGGCGCAGGGAGCCTGGCGCAGACAAGAGGTCATCGGACTGTCCATGATCGCACGGTGCCACTTTAGAGACACTCTCGCCCGGGCCATAGGCGGGTGACCGACGGGGAGAGTGCCGGGGGCCGGGGCGACCGGGGCGGGCCCTGCCTTACCGGCGGGGTCCTGCGCGGACTGGCACCCGGGCGCGGCGGCGGCGGCCAGGACCGCCAGGAGCAGCAGCGGCGGCGGCGGGGGCGACATGGTGGGCGCGGGCGGGGCGGCGCAGTGATGTGGCACTGGGCGGCCGGGGCTGCGCTGCTCCCGCCCAGGCAGGGGGGCCCCCCGCGGACCGCGGAGTCGGGTTACAGCGGCTGCGCCAGAAACCTGAGCAAGGACGGACAGACAACCGGCAGCTCTCCGGGCGCACGGTGCCCCGCCCGCCCCTTCCCCCATACCAGGAGATGTCCCGCCCCCCATCCTGGCCCCGCCCCCTCCGTGGAGGTGCCCCTCCTCTGAGCTCAGCCTTGCCCCTCCAATAGGATGTCCCACCCCTCAACCACTCCGAGTGGGTGCCCCACCCCTCCTTGGGTCTCAGTTTCCCAACTTCCCACCTGAGGGGGCAGGAGCTGGTCTCCACACTCCCTGCGGATCCTGCCTAAAATCCCTGACTCAGGACGGATCTAGGGGCGGAGGCCGGGGTCCTGGCCTCAGCTCTGACGCCCACCCCCACCCCCCAGCTGTGAGCAGGGCCAGGTCACCGCGCTCAGAGCCTGGGTAGGAACGGGGAGGGACGTCCTCACGGCACCTCCGACGCTCCTCCAGGATGTGGCCTCACTGGGAAGGTCCCTGTGGAGGGAACGTTTAGGCAAAGGGGAAGACAGGCTGCTCCTGGTGCCCGGAGCCACCCCGACCTCTCGGAGCCCGCGTCCGCCGGCACCGTGGGGAGAAGTCCCCGTGGTTTGCTCACCAGCAGAGCCCAGCAGGGAGCTGGCAAGTCCTTGGCAACTCGTCTAATGACTGAGTCGGGCCCTGGTAGTGGAGTGACGGCTTAGAGGCGTAGAGGGCGGGAGTCTCCCCTTCCTGCTCCCTCCCACTCCCCCCTAAATCTGGGAGCAGAGGTAGGCCCTGAGAGAGGGGAGCCCAGTGCAGACTTCACCTGCCTGGGGGTGACCCGTGAGGCTTGGGCTCCTGGACGGCACCTCCTCCCTCCTGAGCTGCTACCTGCATTGCTCGGAGCCACCTGGCACCGAGGTGACTGCCACTGGCACTAGGGGAACTGTGGATTCTGAGTTGCACATTCCCGCACCAGCCCCACGCTCTCTGTCCTTGGACCACAACCTCATCCTTCCAGAAGCACCTTGCCAGTCTCTGGGGGGCTCTGCCGATCTGGTACCACGTTCCTGTAAGTCCCCTTCTCAGGGTTTCTGGCCCAAGTTGTGGGGGGGGTGTGCATCCAGATCACTCACCTTCTTTCACGCCAGCCAGTGGGATCAGACCGCTCACCTTCTGTCTTAGTCATCTAGTGCTGCTATAACAGAAATCCCACGAGTGGATGGCTTTAACAAAGAGAAGTTTATTTCCTTACAGTCAAGTAGGCTAAAAGTCCAAATTCAGGGTGTCAGCTCCAGGGGAACGCTTTCTCTCTCTCAGCCTTCTCTTCGGTGTTCCCCCAGACTAGGAGCTTCTCAGCACAGGGACCCCGGTCCAAAGGATGTGCTCTGCTCCCAGCACTGCTTTCTTGGTGGTATGAGGTCCCCCACTCTCTGCTCGCTTCCCTTTCCTTTTATCTCTTGAGAGACAAAAGGTGGTGCAGGCCACACCCCAGGGAAACTCCCTTTACATTGGATGTGACCTGGGTAAAGGTGGTGGTACAATCCCACCCTAATCCTCTTTAACATAAAATTACAATCACAAAATGGAGGCCAACCACACAATTCTGGGAATCATGGCCCAGCCAAATTGATACACACATTTTTTGGGGGACATAATTCAAACCATGACACCTTCTTTCACGCCAGCCAGTGGGCGCATTCTCAGGGGGAGCTATGTCCCTTCCTCCTGAGCACCGAGGTAGACACAGGGGTTCCTTGTTGCCCCCCACCTCAGACAGGGTGAGCTCTCACAGACCCTCCCCAGAGCCTGCAGTCCTGTGGGGCCCAGCTCTACGCGGGCGTCCCCTGTGGCGTCCTCCTCTGGGGATTTCTGAGCCACGCAGGAATAATGATACACCTTCAAGTCAAAGGCAATCTAGATTTGATGAACTAGTGTTTGCTATCCTTTGAGACCCAGTGAGCAGACCCAGGATAAATACCTCCAGGACCAGGCCCCTGCCTCCACAAATAAATTGGAAGGTGTAACTTCTAACCCAAGGCCCCTCAGCCAAGGAAGCACGCTCTTCACATCACAGGATGGGGGTCACCTTTCCCTTGGCCCTATGGCACCAAGCCAAGGGGGAAGAAAGAGGTGCCAAGTCCCCCCACCCCATAGCTGGCCCCGTCCAGTGACCCACGTGACGATGGCCACCTCCACCCGCCCTTCCCCGAGAAACCTCGGGACGCTGGCCTGCCCCGCGTGTGGGAAGGCATTCTTTTTCCTGTTTTCTCAAAGAAATGAGACACCCTTTGAAAAAACTGTTTACTGGCTCACAACTTTCCTGGGACACATCGTTTTGCAATACATTTAAGTTCCCATGAAAAGTCTTTTTCAGATTAAAAAGAGACTACAAGCCCAAGGCAAAAGAGAGCCCAGCAGCTGGTGGAGGGGGCAGAAAGAACGTCCTAGAATGCCTGGTATTAAAGCAGCTTCTTCTAAAGCAAACGCAGGGGGTGCGTGCACTCCCCTAAGAGGCACATGCGTGGGTGGTCTTTTAGAAGCTCCGTGGGGGCTTTGGGGAAACAGTCTCCACCTCTTAGGAGCAACCTTGCCTCTTTTTAACCATCGCGCTTTCCAACAGCACAGGGCACACGTATTTCCTTGAATGCGTTTCAGGTCGTAACAGCAGATTTCAACGTGGCAGGGACTTGGAAATACAGCCTGGCAGCCCAGCTGGTGGGGGTGTTTCTGCTGCCCCAGCAAAGTTCCCAGGAAGGAGGTAGAGCGCAGCGTGCCAGTCACAGGCTGAACTCAGGAGTTTGGAACAAAGAGACCAGACCAAGCTGACTCCCTAGGGAACTCTCACCTGGGGGCGCCTGGGGAAGGGTGCTGCGGGGCTTTAGGTCTACATCACATGCCTTTTGTGAACCAAAGGAAGCAAATCCTTCAACCAGATCTCACACCTGAATTCCCAGGGATATTTTGATTGAACTGGCTGGGTTGTTTTCTTTTCTTCCCTCCCCACCCCGCCCCGCCGCATCGGATTTTAACTATTGCCCCATCACAAGCATGTCCTGCGTGGTGCAGTTTGCACTTGACTACTAACCAAAAGGTTGGCAGCTCAAATCCACCCAGCAGTATTGCACAAGAAAGGCCTGGTGATCTACTTCCGTAAAGATTACAGCCAAGAAAACCCTATGGAGCGGTTCTACTCTGTAGCACATGGGAATCAACTCAGCTGCCAAGGGTTTGGGTTTTAGGTTTTGACCGCGTGCTTATGGTTATGATTATGCCTAAGAATAATTTCTTCTGTTTGAATCGTGGTTTATAATTTACAAACACTTTCAAACATCTTTTGCTGGAGGGTTTGGAGAGTCAGCCCAAAGCAGTCAAACAATACCCCGATATTTAAAAGGAATTTGTCACCCTGGCTCCACTAGGCTCTGGACTGTCCTGAACAAGCCAACTGGCCAGCAGGAGCTGAGAGCTGCGCGCAGGGGTTTTGAAGAACGAAGCCCCTGTAGGGACAGAGTGTGGAGCCTGCCGCTCCCTGTGCCCCTGTGCCCCTGTGCCCAGGGCATGCAGCCCACCCTTCACTCTACATGGGAGGAGCCTGAGCATGGAGAGTGAGGAGAGCAAGTCATGACCTGACTGAGGAGGGGCATGTGCTCACTCACTCACCCAGTCACTCATTCACTTATTCACTCGCTCACTCACTCACTCACCCAGTCACTCATCCACTTATTCACTCACTCACTCACTCACCCAGTCACTCACTCACTTATTCACTCGCTCACTCACTCACCCAGTCACTCATCCACTTATTCACTCGATCACGCACTCACCCAGTCACTCATTCACTTATTCACTCAATCACTCACTCACACACCCTCTCACTCATTCACTTATTCACTCACTCACCCAGTCACTCATTCACTTATTCACTCACTCTCTCACTCACCCAGCCACTCATTCACTTATTCACTCACTCACCCAGTCACTCATTCACTTATTCACTCACTCACTCACCCAGCCACTCATTCACTTATTCACTCACTCACTTACACACCCACTCACCCAGTCACCCATTTGTTCACTCATTCACTCACTCAGTCATTCACTCAGTCATCCATTCACTCACTCATCAAACCACTCACTCACTCACCCAGCCACTCATTCACTTATTCACTCACTCACTTACACACCCACTCACCCAGTCACCCATTTGTTCACTCATTCACTCACTCAGTCATTCACTCAGTCATCCATTCACTCACTCATCAAACCACTCACTCACTCACCCACACATTCACTCACTCACTTGTTCACTCACTCATTCACTCATTGATTCACTCACTCATAAACTCATTCATTCACTCACTCAGATGGCAAAAGTTGTGTGTCATCTTGGCTGGGCCATGATTCTCAGTGGTTTGGCAGTTATGTAATGATGTAATTTGGGAGTTATGTGACGATGTAGTCATCCTCCACAATGGAATCTGATGTGATCAGCCAACCAGTTGTAAGAGGCGTTTCCTCGGGCGTGTGGCCTGCATCCAATATATATATGGACATTCTGGCAAAGCCTACTGGCTTGATCTGGATCCTGCATCTGACTTGTCATCATTTGACCTCCGGTTCTTGGAACTTCAGCAAGCTGACTGCTGTATTGTCTGGTAATCTTGGGATTAGTCAGCCTCAGCAGCCTGTGAGCCAGCAGTTTGCAGTCCTACCTGCTGTCATGAATTGAATTGTGTCCCCCCAAAATATCTGTCAACTCGGCTAGCCTATAGTTCCCAGTATTGTGAGATTGTCTACCATATTCTCATCCAATGTGATTTTCCTGTGTGTTGTAAATCCTGTCTCTATGATGTTAATGAGGTGGGATTAGCAGCAGTTATGCTGATGAGGCAGGACTCAATCTACAAGATTAGATCCTGTCTTAAGGCAATCTTTTTTGAGATATAAAAGAGATAAGTGAGCAGAGAGACATGGGGGCCTCATACCACCAAGTAAGCAGTACCAGGAGCAGACAGCATCCTTTGGACCCAGGGTTCCTGTGTGGAGAAGCTCCTAGAACGAGGACCTCCCTCCAGAGCCAACACAGAGAGAAAGCTTTCCCCTGGAGCTGACACCCTGAATTTGGACTTCTAGCCTGCTAGACTGTGAGACAATAAACTTCTGTTTATTGAAACCATCCACTTGTGGTATTTCTGTTATAGCAGCACTACATAACTAAGACACCTCTGATCTTGGATTTGTCAGCTCCCACAGACCATGAGCCAGTGGCCTGCCGTCTGACCTGAAGACCTTGGATTCATCAGCACTTGCAGCTACATGAGTCAGGAGAAGCCTACAGCTTGAAGCCTGACCCACAGACTTGGGACTTGCCAGCCTCCACAACCATGTGAGCCATTTACTTTATATATACTGAAAAACACAGGAAGCATCAAAAGAAGATGGAAGGAATACACAGAGTCACTGTACCAAAAAGAATCTGGCAATGTTCAATCATTTTAGGAGGTAGCATATGACCAGGAACTGATGGTACTGAAGGAAGAAGTCTAAGCTGCACTGAAGGCATTGATGAAAAACAAGGCTCCAGGAACTGACGGACACCAACTGAGATGCTTCAACAAACGGATGCAGCGCTGGAAGTGCTCACTCGTCTATGCCAAGAAATTTGGAAGACAGCTACCTGGCCAGTTGACCAGAAGAGATCCATATTTATGCTTATTCCAAAGAAAGGTGACCCAACGGAATGCAGAAATTATCAAACAATATCATTAATATCACAAGCAAGTAAATTTTGCTGAAGATCATTCGAAAGTGGGTGCAGAAGTATATCGATAGGGAACTGCCAGAAATTCAGGCTGGATTCAGTTTACAGACCCACAAGGCCTTGAATGAAGGGGAGGCTGAGTCCCCTTGAGGAAGGACCCCGTTACGCTGCCACAAATTTATACTGTTAATCTTTCTCCCAGCCTTCCCCAAAGGGATATAGAGTCTTTTATGAAAGTGACTGTTCATTAAGGGAAAGGAAATAATTAGACTTTCTGGGGATTACTGGATACTGGCTCTGAGCTGACACTAACTCCAGGAGACCCAAAACATCACTGTGGCCCACTAGTCAGAGTGGGGATGTATGGAGGATAGGTTATTAATGGAGCCTTAGCTCAGGTTCGGCTCACAGTGGGTCCAGTGGGTCTCTGAACCCATCCTGTAGTGATTTCCCCGATTCCAGAATGCATAATTGGAATAGATGTACTCAGCAACTGGCAGAACTCCCACACTGGATCCCTGACAAGTGGACTAAGTTATCATGGTAGGAAAGGCCAAGTGGAATCCCTTATAACTGCCCCTACCTAGGAAAAGGAAGCCCTGGTGGTGCAGTGGTTAAGAGCTCAGCTGCTAACCAAAAGGTAGGCAGTTAGAATCCACCAGGCGCTCCTTGGAAGCTCTATGGGGCAGTTCTACTCTGTCCTATAGGGTCGCTGTGAGTCGGAATTGACTCAATGGCAACTGGTTTGGTTTGGTTTTGGTTACCTAGGAAGATAGTAAACCAACAGAAATACTACATTCCTGGAGGGATTGCACAGATTACTGCCACCATCAAGGACTTGAAGGATGCAGGGGTGGTGATTCCCACCACATCCCTATTCAACGCGCCTATTTGGCCTGTGCAGAAAACAGATGGATCCTGGAGAATGACAGTGGATTACCATAAACCTAACCAGGTGGTGACTCCAATTGCAGCTGCTATTCCAGATGTGGTTTCATTTCTTGAGCAAATTAATACATCTCCTGGTAACTGGTATACAGCTATTGAGCTGATTAATGCCTTTTTCTCCATACCTGTTTAGAAGGACCACCAGAAGCAGTTTGCCTTCAGCTCACAAGGCCAGCAATACACCCCTACTGACCTACTTCAGTGGTATATCAACTCTCCAGCCTTATGTCATAATTTACTCAGCAGGGACCTTGATTGCCTTTCCCTTCCACAAGACATCACACTGGTCCGTTACACTGATGACATTATGCTGATTGGGCCTGGTAAAGAGGAAGTATCAATGACTCTAGACTTATTGATAAGACATTTGCATGCTAGATGGTGGGAAATTAACCCAACAAAAATTCAGGCACCCCCGCCTCAGTGAAATTTCTAGGGGTCCAGTTGTGTGGGGCATGTCGAGATATTCCTTCTAAAGTGAAAGATAAGTTATTGCATCTGGCTACTCCCACAACTAAAAAGGAAGCACAATGCCTAGTGGGCCTCTTTGGATTTTGGAGGCAGCATATTCCTCATCTGGGTGTGCTACTCTGGCCTATTTATCAAATGACTTGAAAAGCTGCTAGTTTTGAGCAGGGCCCAGAACAAGAGAAGGCTCTGCAACAAGTTCAGGCTGCTGTGCAAGCTGCTCTGCCACTTGGGCCATGTGATCTGGCTGATCCAATGGTATCTGAAGTGTCAGTGGCAGATAGAGATGCTGTTTGGAGTCTCTGGCAGGCCCCTATTGGTGAATTACAGCACAGACCCTTAGGATTTTGGAGCAAAGCTCTGCCATCCTCTGCAGATAACTGCTCTCCTTTTGAGAAACAGCTTTTGGCTTGTTACTGGGCCTTAGTAGAGACTGAACACTTAACCATGGGATGCCAAGTCACCATGAGGCCTGAGCTGCCCATCATGAACTGGGTGTTGTCTGACCCACAGAACCATAAAGTCGGACGTGCACAGCAGCCCTCCATCATTAAATGGAAGTGGTATATTTGAGATCGGGCCCAAGCAGGACCTGATGGCACAAGTAAGTTGCATGAGGAAGTGGCCCAAATGCCCATGGTCTCCACTCCTGTCACATTACCTGTCCTCTCCCTGTCTGCAACAATGGCCTCATGGGGAGTTCCTTATGATCAGCTGACTGAGGAAGAGAAACCCGTGCCTGGTTTACAGAAGGTTCTGCACAGTATGCAGGCGCCACTCAAGAGTGGACAGTGGCAGCACTACAGCCTCTTACTGGGAACTCCCCGAAGGACGGTGGTGAAGGGAAATCCTCTCAATGGGCAGAACTTGGAGCAGTGCACCTGGTTGTTCACTTTGCTTGGAAGGATAAATGGCCAGACGTGCAATTATATACTGATTCATGGGCTATGGCCAATGGTTTGGCTGGATGGTCAGGGACTTGGAAGGAACATGATTGGAAAATTGGTGACAAGGAGGTATGGGGAAGAGGTATGTGGAGAGACCTCTCTGAATGGGCCAAAGAAGTTAAGATATTTGTGTCTCATGTGAATGCTCACTAAAGGGTGACCTCAGCAGAAGAGGATTTTGACAATCAAGTGGATAGGATGACACGTTCTGTGGAAACCAGTCATCCTCTTTCCACAGCCACTCCTGTCATTGCCCAATGGGCTCATGAACAAAGTGGTCATGGTGGGAGGGATGGAGGTTATGCATGGGCTCAGCAACGTGGGCTTCCACTATCAAGGCTGACTTGGCTACAGCCACTGCTGAATGCCCAATCTACCAGAAGCAGAGACCAACACTGAGTCCCAAGTATGGCACCATCCCTCAAGGTGATCAGCCAGCTATTGGGTGGCAGGTTGATTACATTGGACCACTTCCATCGTGGAAAGGGTAGTGTTTTGTTCTTACTGGGATAGACACTTACTCTGGATATGGATTTGCCTTCCTTTCACACGATGCCTCTGCCAAAACTACCATCCATGGATTCGCAGAATGCTTTGTCCACAGTCACAGTATCCCACACAGCATCGCCTCAGATCAAGGGATTCACTTCACAACAAATGAAGTGCAGCAAGAGGCCCACGCTCATGGAAATCACTGGTCTTACCATGTTCCCCAGCATCCTAAAGCAGCTGGCTTGATAGAACGATGGGATGGCCTTCTAATGACACAATTACAATGCCAGCTAGGTGGCAACACTTTGCAGAATTGGGGAAATGATTCCAATTATCACACCACCACACTCCTCAACACGCTGCTGCCTCCCTGCACCACACCTCTGCCCCCCGTGCTGCACCGCTGCCTCCGAGCTACACTTCTGCTCCCCCACACCACTGGGCCCTCAGTGTGTCCACTACAGAGGTCACTCTGTCCTGAGAGTGGTTGTGAGTGGAGGCTGGGTGCAGACCCTCCTCAGCAGCTGGTTGATGCAAGCAGGATGTGGCAGTAACCCCTGGTGGAGCAGGGCATGCACGAAGGTGCCGGTGGCCGCCTTGCTGAACGCCAGCTCCCACTCAGGTTGCCCCGGTGAGTGGTGACAGTGACAAAGGGCAGGACCCCACCAGCCTGTGAGGGAAGGTGAGCAGGGACTTCACCAACAGAGATGATACACACACCCACTTTGCTCCAGAGGTTTAGAAGGTTCTGGAACCACGGGCTTGAATTCAACTTACTGTCCTGACACTAGCCGAGGGGTTGTGTGCAAGCTCTGAGGCTCAGGCTTCTCTTCTGTAAAATGGGATAACAGTACCAACCTTTTGGGTTGTTGTAGGATCGAGAGAGATAATCACCAGGCACAGAGGAAACCAGTAGCCATGGAGTCAACAGTGACTCTTGGTGACCACATGTGTATCAGAGTAGAACTGTGCTCCATGGGGTTTTCAGTGGCTGATTTTTCAAAAGTAGGTGACCAGGCCTTTCTTCCTAGGCACCTCTGGGTGGACTCAAACCTCCAAACTTTTGGTTAGCAGCTGAGCTCATTAACCGTTTCACCACCCAGGGACTCCAGCACATAGTAGGTGCTCAGTAAATGGTAGCTTGATACTTGGGTGCCACAAAAGGTTTGTGCTTGACTCCTAACCTAAAAACTGGTCGTTTCAAACCCACCCAGAGGTGCCTAGGAAGAAAAGCCTGGCGATCTGCTTCCATGAAGACTACATCCAAGAAAACCCTATGAAGCAGTTGTCCTCTGTAACACACGGGGTCGCCATGAGTCGGAATGGACTCAACAGCGAAGGGTTTGGTTTTGGTTTTTTATTATCATCAGCGTTATTTCAAAGGTCTTTCTCCACCATCCTCCCGTTTGGCGCAGCCTGGCGAAACAAGTGTTCTCGGAAGCCTTCTGTGTTACGAAGAGGTCAAGTGATGTCCCTGAGGCCGCTCAGCAGGTAAATGTCAGGGCTCGGTCTCATCAAGCCTCTGGGTCTGCATCCAGGGTTTCCTCGCCGATGCCAGTGCAGACCTCTCATGAGGTGGGAGGCTGGACGCATGAAGCCAGTAAACCAAAAACCTGTTGCCATCACGTCAGTTCCTACTCATAGCGACACTAAGGACAGAGTAGAATTGCCCCAGAGGCTTTTCTTGCCTGAAATCTTGACAGAAGCAGATCACCAGATCTTTCTTCCATGGAGCCACTGGTGGGTTCAAACTGCCAACCTTTCAGTTAGCAGCCAAGCGCTTAACTGTTTGCACTACCAGGGCTCCTTAGACAGATTCAGTAGAAATGGTTTTTTCCCTCCTCAGTCTACAAAACAAACATTTATTAGCTCATTCAACTTGTTTTGTGACCTTGACAAAGTCCCAGCTCTCTGTCCCTTTAGATGTTCTGACCATCAAGGATTTTCTTGAGAAAGATATGACAATATCCTAGAGCTAGCCTCTGACAGCTTGTGGCCATTTAGATTTAAAGTTAATTAAGATTAAATAAAATTAAAAATTCTCTTCCTCACTCACATTAACCGCATTTCAAGCATCAGTTAGGCACAGGTGGCTAATGGCTACTGTATTGGTCGGCAGAGATATAGCACATTGCCATTGTCACAGAAAGTTCTATTGCACAGCCACGTTCTAGAGCAATTTTACTCCTTGAGGGGCACCTGATAATGTCTGGAGATGTTTTCAGTTGTCAGCAGTGGCGGGGGGGGGGGTGTTACTGGCATCTAGTGGGTAGAGGCTAGGGATTCTGCTAAACATCCTACAAATGCACAAGACAGCTCCCATAACAAAGAATTATCTGGCCCAAAATGGAAATAATGCTGAAGCTGAGAAGTCTTGCTCTAGAAAAATTCTACATGAAAATAAGTATATGACCCAGGAGTGAACATAACACTGTGGCTGAAGAAGCCAAGCGTGTTCACTACTCCTTTATAATTTCACAATTAAATGCCTGAGCCTGATCCATGTGCAGGAGCTCTTGAAACCCCAGCACCCACCCCTTGCATGCATGCACGTGCACACACTTGCACACATACTCAGGATACTCAGATAAACAGCTGGCTCGTGGGAGAGAACCAGGTGTTACCTGTGTCCACGCTCGAACCTGTGCAGTTTCCGAAGAACCTGAGGCCTGTGCCGGGCTCACATGGGCAAGGACAGGGCCCATGACCCACAAGAAGCCCAGCTTGGTGTCCCTGAGCCAGGTAGGATTCTGAACTCTGATTCCAAAGCACTTCGAAGGGAACTTGGCCAGGGCAGTGGGGGACGGGTGGTGAGGGAAGGGAAGGTCCACTGCAGTCCGAGTGGAAGCCTCTTCCCAACACACCTAATAACCCAAGGAACGCAACTGGGACGACAGACCACCTTCCAGATGGACAGGCGACTTCGCAGGGCAGGGCAGAGCACCGAGAGAACACTCCTTACACCTGCCATGAGGGGCCCATTATCCCCTTCACCGGGGTGGGGGCCCGGGTGGGTCCCCAGCTCCTCCTTGGGATGCCCCTCAGCCCGCCCCTGGATTTTCCCCTCTGTCATCACCAGCAGGGAGACCCTGGCCACCTCGCATCCTGCAGCACTTTCATCTGCCCCTCCAGATGCTCTGGTGCCAGTCCCCGCCCGGAGTTCTCCCTGCCGTGGCCTGTCCGCTCAGCTCTGCAGCCTCAGGCCCATGGAGCCTCCAAGGCCCCCCAGGAGAGAGGCTCATCTCCCCTTCCCACCCTCGGAGGCCAAGTCCCTTACTGTCTCCATCTTACAAACGAGAAAACAGCCCAGTGCTGGAGAAGGCTGGAGCAGGTCCCAAGCTGCCTGTGAGGATCTGAGCCTGCGGTCCAGTTAGAGAGCCCAGGAGACCCTTGTATGAACAAACTCAGAAGCCTAGCACCCCGTGCCCGTGTTCCTCCCCTCGGGCAGCTGGCGAGGGCCATAGGTGACCAGGTCCAAGGAGACTGAGGATCGCCAGCTCCTCTGTCAGGGTGTAGTTCTGTGGGCGGCTGGACAAAGGGGATGGAGAGTACCCAGGGGCTGACCACTGGGGCTCCCGGCCAGGGGATGAGGGCCCGAGTGCCGTAGGCAGAAGCACAGTCCCTCTCACAGTGCTGTGACAGTGACCAAAGTAGCCCTTTATGGGCGGCCCCCAGTCATCTGTGCTCTCCTCCAGGGTAGGGCCTGGCCTGACCAGTGTGCACAGACAAGTCTGTGCGGAAACCCGGGAGCGGAAGCTGGAGAAAACCCAGGGCTTGCGAACCCCTGGGGCAGGGGATGGATGGCAGGTGGCTCGGCCACAGGCTCCTGCTGGCCCACTCCCGGGAGCCCCTGGGCTGAGCGGGTGCTCGAGGCCATCTAGGGCGCAGGCCAACAAGCAGCACCCCAGCCCCTGCTTGATGACGATGTAGGCGCGCCGGCAGTGGCCGCACGTCACCTGCTGCACCCCGAGGGGAGTGAGGCAGGGCACGGCGAGCCTCAGCGCCAAGCCGGCGATGTGGAGCGCGGCCGTGAAGGCGGCAAAGCGCCGGCGCTTGGGCTCTGGCTACGGGTGCAGCGAGCAGGACGCAAAGGCGCCACGAGCAGGCGAGCGCGAAGACCAGCGACCGTCCCCACTTGCAGACCAGCAGTAGACTGGCGAAGCGCTGGGCTTACAGGCCAGGAGTAGCGCAGCGGGAAGCCCACGACCAGCCACTGGTCCGCGCTCAGCGTCACCACGCTCAGCGTCACGTTGGACGCCAGGAAGGTGTCCAGGAAACCCACGACGGCGGCCGTTCCTGCGTCACGGCAAACAGCGTGAAGGACAAATCTAGGGCGGCCAGCAGCAAGTGGCCCAGCGACAGGTTCACCAGGAAGGCGGCGGAGGCGAGCGTGCCAGCTCGGTGCTGAAGGCACAGCAGAGCAGCACCAGCGCTTTGGATAGCAGCGCCACGGCCAGCACCAGCGACAGCAGCCCTGTCAGCAGGCCTCGCGGTGGCTGGGGACAGCACTCAAGCCTCAGCGCCGGGGAAAACTTGGCGGCGGCGAGGCGAGCGCTCCCGCGAAGGACCAGAGCTCCAGGGCCGGCGGGCCGGGGCACGACCTGCGCTCAGGAATAGCCGGGACGCGCGGGGCCGGACTGCCCGGGCCAAATGCGCTCGGCTGCTGAACCCGGAGCGGCCAGCCGCGGGTGGTGAGGTGGCCGTGGCGCTGTCCAGGGTGCTGAGTGCACTCGCCGTCCCGGCGTCAGGCGCCTAGCTGCCCCGCTGCCCCGCCGACTGCCAGCTCCCGCGGCCTGTTCCTGCGGCTGCAGTGAGGCGGGAGGGCGTGGGGCGCCAAGGGACAGAGAGCTCCTTGCTGCCGGCTTCTCTTTCCTTCCCTCCTGGCGGCGCGGCGGGAGGGGGCCCGCGACCTCTTTCCCGACCACGTCGGTCCTTGCAGTGGTCAACCCTCTCCGCCGAGCCTCCCTGCAGCGTCTCATGCGTAGTGGACATGCCAGCGAGCCGGTGCGTCCCTCACCAGCGGCTTGCGCTCCCCGCCCTCCCCAGGCGCGGGCCTCACGCTGGGGTGTTTGGGTAGTTTGCAAAGGGCGTGAGGTGCGGAGTGTGGAGGGATGGCAGGAGGAGAGGGAACAGGAGGACAAAGGGAGCACACGGAGGGGGCTGGAGAGAGGAAGACTCAGGACGGAGACAGGATCAGGACCCAAGAAGGGTAGTGAGAAGCAGACACGGGGCTGCGGGAGGAATGGGAAGGGGAAGAGGAAGAAGGAAGACAAACAGGAGACTTGAGGAGGTGGGGGGAGAAGAAGGGGAGAAAGGGCAGAGGAAGGGGGGAGGAGAGACCTGGGAGGCCCTGCTGACCGTGGTGTGTATGGACTCTCCCTGGGGCCAGAGCTCTGTCCAGCCTATGGCGCTCAGTCCCCCTGGGGGTTCTGTCCCTCTCTCCACCTCCTCTGGCCCCTCCAACGGCTTCCAGACTTGGCCACCCCATGGGAACCTTCCAAAGCCTGCAATGCCTGATGGTAGGACAAGCATAAAGTAAGATGCCCGAAGCCGCTGGCCCCAGGATGCTTTCAGGCATTGTCTCCACAGTGGTGGTACTGATGTGACGGGAACAGCGGGCAGACCCTGACGCCACTCCACCCTACCTAACCCCCACCCCATCCTCACCAGGAAGCTGTGTCAGCCTAGCCTTTCTGACAGAGAAAAAATGGCTGGGGAAGGGAGATGAAGCTCTTGGGGGGTCTCCGACGTGCCTGGGCTGTGCATAAAGATGAGAGAGAAGGCAGGTGGCAGAGGGAAGCAAGAGTGTGGATGACCTGAACTATCCCTACCACCCCCAGCTGTGTGCCTTGGGTAAGTAACTTAACCTTCCTGGGACTCCAGCTCTCATCTATAAAATGAGGCTATTCAAGACCATAGCCTTCAGTATGGATTACACCTCAACATAAAGAAAACAAAAATCCTCACAACTGGACCAATAAGCAACATCATGATAAACAGAGAAAAGACTGAAGTTGTCAAGGATTTCATTTTACTTGGATCCACAGTCAACATCCATGGACGCAGTGGTCAGGAAATCAAATGATGTATTGCATTGGGCAAACGTGCTGCAAAAGACCTCTTTAAAGTGTTGAAAAGCAAAGATGTCACTCTGAGGACTAAGGTGCACCTGACCCAAGCCATGGTGTTCTCAATTGCCTCACATGCATGCAAAATTTGGACAATGAATAAGGAACACTGAAGAAAAATTGATGCCTTTGAACTGTGGTGAGGCAGTGGTACTGTGCTGTGTGGATTCACCCCGCCCACACTGGCCAGCTTCTTCACTGCCATTTCTTTGTTGCTGGTGTTGCTTTTTCGGCCTGTTTTGCTTTCTTCCCTGCCTCTCACCTTCTACCCCTCCTTTCTCTCAAACACCTGACTCCATGTGCCATCTTTGCTTCTTCTTGACAGGTTGTAAAGCACCTCTCAGCTGGGAAACTGCTTCTCCAGTCTGCATCGCCACGCTGCTGGGATCCCTGGGGGCTTTGTTGTTTGCTTGTTTTCTCTTTCTATTTCCTTCATTTCTCGGTTTCTCATCTCTTACTACTTACCTTCTTTTCCTGTCTCCTGAATACCTGATGCTAGTATCATCTCCACCCCTTCTAGCCTGGCAGTACTGCATGGCTTGGGAAACATTTCCCTGTTCTCTGCAGTCGCGCTGGTAAGATCCCTGGGGGCAATTTTTTTTTTATCTTCTTTTTTCTCTTCATTTCTCAGTTTCTTTTCTCTCCACTGCAATGGCAGGCTCCCTCAGCAGTTTTTTTCCTTTTTTCTTTTTTTGGCTCCTGTTTATCTCCCTTCTCTCTTTTTTCCTATACCCAACCTAGATCCACACATCACAACCCCCCCACACACACCCTCCCCCCTGCCTATCTGCACCATATGCTGAAAATAGCACTCCCAAGCAGCACAGGCATGGCCTACAAGAACCTACCCTGCACTGACCCCTAGCTCACCTTGTTGGCCCCAGTACTTGCCACAAACAACCCATCCCACCCCCCCTTCAGTGGGTCCTGCCCTGCGACACCATAGCTGAGTGACTGCCCATTGGACAAAGATGTGAAAAAATACTGTCCACAGACAAGCAAACAACAAAGAATGCACAGCCCACCTGTTCAAACATAACCAAATGAAACAAAAGGCAGGATGAAGCAAACAAATCTACAATCAATAAACAAAGAAAATAACTACTGAATGTCCTGAAGACAGCAGACAATATCAAAACATATTAAAAAAAACAGGACAAGGTGGTTCCAGTAGGCATCCAAAAGAAAACACCAGATGACACTCCAGTAGAAGAAAGGCACTAGAACTACCTGATAAGGAATTCAAGTCTCTAATATTCAGAGATAGCTAAGAGTTGAAGCAAAAAGCAGACAAAAATGAGGAAAAAATAGACAAATTCAAGGAAAATATAGACAAAAAATGGAAGAATTCAGGAAAATAATACAGGAACAAAATGCCAAAATAAATTCACAACTAGAAATCATACAAAAACTACAATTAGAAATCGAAAAGATAAAAATGTTTCAGAAATGGAGAGTGTCATAGAAGGGCTGAGGAGCAGGTTTGAAACAATGGAAGAAAGGATCAGCAAAATTGAAGACAAATACTTGGATAAACTCTGAGGAAAAATCAGAAAAAAGAATGAAGAAAAATGAAGAAACCTTGAGAATTATGTGGGATACAATCAAAGGCAAATATTTGTGAATGATCAGAGTTCCAGAACAAGGGGCAAAAACAGAAAACACAGAGAGGATCATCGAAGAACTGCTGACAGAAAACTTCCCCAATATCATGAAAGATGAAAAGCTAACCATCCAAGAAGCTCAACGAACCCCATATAGGATAGACCCCAAAAGAAAATCACCAAGGCATGTCATAATCACACTCGCTAAAATCAAAGAATCCTGAGAGCAGATCGAGAGAAACAAAAAGTCACATACAGAAAAGAACCCATAAGACTAAGCTCGTACTATTCAGCAGAAACCATGCAGGCAAGAAGGCAATGGGATTACATATATAAAACCTTGAAAGAAAAAAATTGCCATCCAAGAATAATATATCCTGTAAACTCTCATTCAAATATGATGGTGAAATCAGGACATTTCCAGATAAACAGAAATTAAGGGAATATGTAAAAACCAAACCAAACATACAAGAATTAAAGGGAGTCCTTCAGTCTGAGAACAAACAACATCAGAACACAGGCTGAATCTAGGATGCTGGATTGTACCAGCCAGATGCCAACCTAGGAAATGAACTCTCAAGGACTATCCAAAACCAAAAGTATTACAACAGGGAACCAGAGAGGCTAATCTGTAAATGACAACAACATCAGAACAATAAAAAAGGGAATAAACGGTATGGGTATAGAACCTTCCAATGGAGAGGAAGGCAAGGTGATACCAAGTAATAATAGACTGCTTCAAACCTAAGAAGATAAGGGTAAATTTCAAGGTAACCACAAAGAAAGTTAACAAACCTGCTCATCAAAATAAAGAAGAAAAACATAAAGTCTCAGTAAAAACAAAACCTACAAAAAGAAAAGAAATGAAAAAAAAATCCACAAACAAAAGGAATTCAGCATAAGAGAGTAAGAGGAACAAAGAAAATATCAGCACCACCAAAAAAAGAAAAAAAATCACTACAAAATGACAGCAATAAACTAATACCTATCAATAATTACACTGAATGTAAATGGCCTAAATGCACCCATAAAGAGACAGTGAGTGACAAAATGGATAAAAAAACAGGATCCATCAATATGCTGCCTACGAAAGACACACCTTAGAAACAAAGACATAAATTTATTAAAAATCAAAGTATGGAAAAAATATATATCAAGCAAACAGCTACCAAAAAGGAGCAGGAGTGGCAATACTAATCTCAGATAAAATAGACTTTAAAACAAAATCCACCATAAAAGACAAAGAAGAACACTATGTAATGATTATGAGGACAATCCATCACGAAGACATAACCATAATAAACATCTACTCACCCAATGACAGGGCTCCAAAATACATAAAACAAACTCTAACTGTACTGAAAAGATAAATTGACCGTTCCACAATAATAGTAGGAGACTTCAACACACCACTCTCAGTAAAGGACAGAACATCTAGAAAGAAACTCAACAAAGATACAGAAGACCCAAAGGGCACAATCAGCCAACTTGACCTCATAGACATACATAGAACACTCCACCCAACAGCTGCAAAATACACATTCTTTTCCAATGCACATGGAACGTTCTCCAGAATAGACCACATCTTAGGCCACAGAGCAACCCTCAACAAGATCCAAAATGCTGAGATAATACAAAGTATCTTCTCTGACCACAACACCATCAAGGTAGAAATTAATAACAGGAAGAGCAAGAAAAAAAATCAATTACCTGGAAACGGAATACCACTGTGCTTACAAACCACTGGGTAATAGAAGAAATCAGAGAGGGAATAAAAAAATTCCTAGAGTCAAATGAGAATGAAAACACATCATACCAAAACCTTTGGGACACAGCAAAGGCAGGCCTCAGAGGTCAATTTATAGCAATAGATGCACACATCAAAAAAGAAGAAAGGGACAAAATAAAAACATTAACTACACAACTCAAACAAATAGAAAGAGAACAGCAAAAAAAAAAAAAAAGCCCACAGCTACCAGAAGAAAGGAGATAATAAAGAGCATAGCACAAATAAATGAAAAAGAGAATAGAAAAACAATAGAAAGAATCAACATAACCAAAAGTTGGTTCTTTGAAAGGATCAACAAAATTGACAAACCACTGGCCAGACTGACAAAACAAAAACAGGAGAGGGCACAAATAACCCAAATAAGAAATAAAATGGGGGACATTACAACAGACCCAACTGAAATAAAAAGGATCATAACAGAGTATTATGAAAAACTATACTCCATCAAATTTGAAAACCTAGAGGAAATGGATAAATTTCTAGACACACAATACCTACCCAAACTAACATAAAGTGATGTTGAAAATCTGAACAGCCCCATAACAAGAGAAGAGATTGAAAAGGTGATTTTAAAAACTCTCAACAAAAAAAGCTCTAGCCCAGATGGCTTCACTGGAGAATTCTACCAAACATTCAGAGAAGAGCTTATACCAGTACTACTCAAACTATTTCAGAACATAGAAAAGGAAGCGACACTTCCAAATTCATTCTATGAAGCCAGCATAATCCTGATACCAAAACCAGGCCAGAGATGAGGCCTGGGAATAACTGAAAACGTACAAAAAGTCCAACACCCATTCCTGATAAAAACTTTCAATAAAATAGGTATAGAAGGGAAATTTCTCAACATAATAAAGGGCATCTATGCAAAACCAACAGCTAACATCATTCTTAATGGAGAGAGGCTGAAAACATTCCTCTTGAGAACAGGAACAAGACAAGGATGTCCCTTATTACCACTCCTATTTAACATTGTGTTGGAAGTCCTCGCTAGAGCAATATGGCAAGAAAAAGAAATAAAGGGCATCCAAATTGGTAATGAAGCAGTTAAACTGTCCCTGTTTGTGGATGATATGATACTACACATAGAAAACCCTAAAGACTCCACGAGAAAACTACTGGAACTGATAGAAAGATTCAGCAGAGTAGCAGGATACAAGATAAACATAAAAAAATCAGTTGGATTCCTATACACCAATAAAGAGAACAATGAAAAGGAAATCAGGGAAGCAATACCATTTATAATAGCCCCTAAAAAAAAAAAAAATACTTAGGAAGAACTCTAACCAGGGATGTAAAAGACCCATACAAAGAAAACTACAAAACAGTACTGCAAGAAACCCAAAGGGATCTACATAAATGGATAAACATACCATGCTCATGGATAGGTAAACTCAACATTGTGAAAATGACAATTCTACCCAAAGCAATTTACAAATACAGTGCAATCCTGATCCAAATACCAACAACATTCTTTAAAGAGATGGAAAAAATAATCATTAACTTTATATGGAAAGGGAAGAGGCCCCAGATAAGTAAAGTACTATTGAAGAAGAACAAAGTAGGAGGACTCACACTACCTGACTTCAGAACCTACTATACAGCTACAGTAGTCAAAACATCCTGGTACTGGTACAACGACAGATACATTGACCAATGGCACCAAATTTAGAGCCCAGATGTAAATCCATCCACCTACGGTTACCTGATCTTCAACAAGTATCCAAAGTTCATCAAATGGAGAAAAGACAGTCTTTTTAATAAATGGTGCTGGCAAAACTGGACGTCCATCTGCAAAAAAATGAAACAGGACCCATACCTCACGCCATATACAAAAACTAATTCAAAATGGATCAAGGACCTAAATATAAAGCCAAAAAGTATAAAGTTCATAGAAAAAAAAAATAGGATCAACACTAGAGACCCGAATACATGGCATTAACAGGATACAAACCATAAGCAACAACACACAAACTCCAGAAGATAAGCTAGATAACTGGGATCTTCTAAAAATTAAACACCTATGCTCTTCAAAAGACTTCAGCAAAAGAGTAAAAAGAGAACCTACAGACAGGGAAAAAAATTTTGGACAGTACAAGTCAGACAAAGGTCTAATCTCTAAAATCTATAAGAAAATCCAACACCTCTACAACAAAAGGACAAATAATCCTATCAAAAAATGGGCAAAGGAATTGAACAGACACTTCACCAAAGAAGACATTCAAATGGCCAACAGACACATGAGGAAATGCTCGCGATCACTAGCCATTAGAGAAATGCAAATTAAAACCACAATGAGATACCATCTCACCCCGGCATTACTGGCACGAATCAAAAACACTGGAAATAACAAATGTTGGAGGGGCTGCGGGGAGATGGGAACTCTTACGCACTGCTGGTGGGAATGCAAAATGATAGAACCATTTTGGAAAATGATATGGCACTTCCTCAGAAAGCTAGAAATAAAAATAGCATACCATCCAGCAATCCCACTCCTAGGAATATATCCTAGAGAAATAAGAGCCTTCACACGAATAGACGTATGCACACCCATGTTCATTGCAGCATTGTTCACAGTAGCAAAAAGATGGAAACAACCTAGATGCCCATCAACAGATGAATGGATAAACAAACTATGGTACATACACATAATGGAATATTACGCAACGATAAAGAACGATGATGTATCTGGAAGGCATTATGCTGAGTGAAATAAGTCAATCACAAAAGAACAAATACTGTATGAGACCACTACTATAAAAACTCATGAAAAGGTTTACACACAAAAAGAAACAATCTTTGATGGTTACGAGGGAGGGGAGGGGTGGGGGTGGAAAAACACTAAATAGACAATAGATAAGTGGTCGCATTGGTGAAGGGTAAGCCAGTACACAATACTGGGGAAGCCAGCACAACTCGTTCAGGGTAAGTTCATGGAAGCTCCACGGACAAATCCAAATCCCTGAGGGGTCAAATTACTGGGCTGAAGTCTGTGGGGACCACGGTCTCAGGGAACATGTAGCTCAACTGGCATAACATAGTTTATAAAGAAAATGTTCTACATTTTACTTTGGTGAGTAACATCTGGGGTCTTAAAAGCCTGTGAGCGGCCATCAAATATACTCCACTGGTCTCACGCCTTTAGGAGCAAGGGAAAATGCAGAAAACTAAAGACACAAGGGCAAGATTAGTCCAAAAGACTAATGGACCACAACTGCCAGGGCCTCCACCAGACTGCGTCCAGTACAACTAGATGGTGCCCGGCTACCGCCACTGACTCCTCTGACAGGGATCACAATAAAGTCCCATACAGAGCTGGAGAAAAAGTTAGAACAAAATTCTAACTCACAAAATAAGACCAGACTTAACTGGCCTGACAGAGACTGGAGAAATCCTGAGGGTATGACCCCCGGAAACCCTTTTAGCTCAGTAATGAAGTCACTCCAGAGGTTCACCTTTTAACCAAAGATTAGGCAGGCCCATAGGACAAAAAGAGACTAAAGGTGCACACCAGCCTAGGGGCAAGGACTAGAAGGCAGGAGGGGACAGGAAAGCTGGTAATAGGGAACCCAAGGTTGAGAAGGAAGAGTACTGACATGCCATGGAGTTGTTAACCAATGTCATAAAACAATATATGTACTAAGTGTTTAATTTGAAACTATTTGTTCTGTAAACCTTCATCTAAAATCCAATAAAAAAAAGAATGCTTGGAAAAGGACTGGGTGGAGAAATGCCAAACCGTCCGTAGCGGCCACCACGATTGGCGGGACTCTGAGGGTTGCTTCTTCGGTCTCTCTGTGTTTCCCTGTAACAACCACATCTTCTGTAAGGGCACAAACTGCTTTAAAGGTCAGGAAGTAACTTAAAAAAAAAGATTTGGGTTCAAGTCCTTCTTGGGCAAAACCCCATGCTGCCAAGCCCTCTACACCTGGAGGCCTGTCCATCATGACAGCTGTTGTTTTCCTGCTTTAGAGCATCTTAGATTTGTAAGATCCTGGTAGATGGGATCGTCCTTCGAGCACAAGAAAGGGGAGTTGGGGAGAGAGAAGGGAGCAGAGAGAGGGAGGGAGAGAGAGAGAGAAGACACAGAGAGAGAGAAGGTGGGAGGAAAGAGAGATAGAAAGAGAAGAGAAAGAGAGAGAGAAGAGAGAGAGACAGAGGGAGAGAAGGGGGACAGACAGAGAAAGAAGAGAGAGGTAGAGAGAGACACAGAGAAAGGGAGAGAGAGACACCCAGAGAGAGATGGAGGGAGAGAGAAGAGAGAGAGGGAGAGAGACACAGAGAGAGAGAGGTAGACAGACAGGTAGACGAGAGGGAGAGGGACAGAGAGACACAGAGACGGAGGGAAAGAGAGAGAGGTAGACAGAGAGAGAGGCAGACAGAGAGAGAGAGGTAGACAGAGAGAGCCTTAAAATAGCAGCAGGTGAAAACGTATTAGAGTTGCCCTTATTGTCCACACTCACAGGAACCGGGAGATAGGTGGCTGGCCACCACAGAGCAAAACTCAAAGCCACGTCATGGTTTTGGGGAAAAAGCTGGAATCTGAATCAGGCTGACCTGGGCTAGCCTCCTGACCCCACACTTGCCAGTTACCTGGCCTTGGGGAAAACTGTAGTTCCCAGCCTCGGTCTTTTCACCCGTAAAAAGGGGGGCATCACCCCACCGAGGCACTGTGATGATTTTGGGGAAGTCCGGCCATGGCGGGCAGTTCATGGACTCCCCATCCCTCCCTGCCTTTTCCCCAGGGAAGCGCTCTGTGGAGCATGGCTGTGGCAGGGGAGCTGGGGGCTGGACAGGTGAGAACAGTGGCCAACAGATGACCCCAGAGGAAGGAGACCCCCTCCCGGGCTCAGGTCCAGCAGGTGGAATGTCCACGTGGCTGGCTCCACGTTCGCTGGTGTAGACTGCTTCTGCTTCTTCCTCCCCTAGAAGTGCTCCTGGCCACTTGGGGGACATGGGCTGCCCTTTCTAGAAAATTCTCTCAGGCCACCTGAGCAAGTGTGACCTCCACCACCAGGACCTAGCGGCCAAGGCTGAGTGTCTTAGTTATCCAGTGCTGCTGTAACAGAAATACCACACTTGGGGGGCTTAAACAAACAGAAATTTATTTTCTTACAGTTTAGGAGGCTAGAAGTCTGAATTCAGGGTGCTGGCTCTAGGGGAAGTCTTTCTCTCTCTGTCGGCTCTGAGGGAAGGTCCTTGTCTCTTCTCCGCTTCTGTTCCTCCGTTCCTTGTCGATCTTCATGTGGCGTGTAGCTTCCCCTTCGTTTGTGCTTGCGTGCTTCTGTGCCTAATCTGCTCTTTTTCTCTCAAAGGACATTGGCTTAAAACACACCCTACATGGATATGGTCTCGTTAACATAACAAAGAAAACCTGTTGCCAAGTGGGATCACATCCACAAGTACCAAAAAAAAAAAAAAAAATTCAAACCCATTGCCGTTGAGTCGATTCGGACTCATAGCGACCCTATAGGACAGAGTAGAACTGCCCTCATAGGGTTTCCAAGGAGCAGCTAGTGGATTCAAACTGCTAACTTTTTGGTTAGCAGCCAAGTAACAAGTACAGGGGTGAGGATTCCAGCACGTACTTTTTGAGGACACAATTCAATCCATAACATGGTTTCCTCTCCAACTGGGCGTGTGCCTGGAGCCCCTACTGAGGGGCACCGTGGGCACCGGGAGAAATGGGGAGAGATTCTTCCCTCCCAGAAAGAAAGGCAAGAGGAGTGAACGTACTCGGAAGATTTCAGAGCCCACATCACCGGAGGCACCATCTCCTTCTGGTGTGAAGGCACCGCTGCAAAGATGAAGCATCCTCCTCCAAGCACAGCCCAAACACGTGTCCGATGAGGCACAGCGCCTGTGCCCTAAGTGAGCAGGCCAACACTGGGCTGCCGCTGCAGCAGATCAGGACAGATGAGCACGTGGCCAATGCACAGCTAGGCTGGAAGCCAAGGCAGCCTGGGACGGGGCACGGACGATCTGGCACTCCCATTCCCTGTTCATCCTGGTCACAGGTCAGAAACTTGATCCTTTGGCTCTGCTTCCATGAAAACAGATTCACGCAGGGGGCGGGCCAAGATGGGGTGAATTGTATCCCCAAAAAGGCTTGTTGAAGTTCTAACCTCAGTTCCTGTGAACATCCCCTTATTTGGAAATAAGGTCTTTGAAGATGCTCAGTTAGGTTAATACTCAATCATATTGGAGAAGGTTGGGTCCTAATCCTATACGGTGTTGTGATTGTTGTTGTTGGGTGCTGTCAAGTCGATTCCAACTCACAGCAACCCCATGTGACAGAGTAGAACTGCCCTATAGGTTTTCTAGGCTGTAATCTTTATAGGAACAGATTGCTAGGTCTTTCTGCCACAGTGATGCTGGGTAGGTTCAAACTGCCAGCCTTCTGGTTAGCAGCCAAGTGCTTAACCACTGTGCCACCAGGGCTTCTGAATCCTATATGACTGGTGTCTTACCAATGAGAAGAGACACAGAGACAGGGAGACAGAGGAAGAACGGCCACATGATGATGGAAGCAGAGATTGAAGGGATGTTACCACAAGCCAAGGAAAGCCTGGAGAAGGGCTGGGAAAGGGGCTGGAACAGATTCTCCCCCAGGGCCTCAGAAGGAATCGACATGGCCGACACCCTCATCTCAGCCTCCCAGCCTTCAGATTGTAAGACAATACATTTCTGATCTTATAAGTCACCCAGCTGTGGATGACCCGTCCTCCTTCCTCCAGCTATGTTCATCAAATTCAGTGAACAATCCTCATTCTGGCTGGGTTGAAGGCCGAGCCCTTTAAGGGTACACTTATGTTTCATTTCCATCCAAGTCTCTTTGTAAAAAAAAGTGGTTGACCCTCTTCAATAAATGGTGCTGGGAAAATTGGATTTCCACATATTTAAAATGTAGTAAGGAACTAAATGTGAAAACTAAAACCATAAAATTCTTAGAAGAAAATACAGGGGCAAGGCTGTCGGGCCTAGCTTTTAACAATGGGTAACCTAGTGTAATAAAAGTACAAACAGCAAAAGACAAAATAAATGGGGCCTCATAAAAATGAAATATTTTGTTCATCAAAAAACTTTACCAAAAAAGTGAAAAGACAAGCTACCAACAGGGAGAATATCTTTGGAAACCATATATCTGATAAGAATCTACTAACCAAAATATATATAAAACTTCAACAACTGAACAACAAAAAGACAAATAAGCCATAAGGAAATGGGCAAAGGACTTGAACACACTTCACCAAAGAGGATAATCAGATGGCCACCAAACACATGAAAAGATGCTCAACGTCATTAGCCATCAAAGATATGCAATTCAAAACCACAGTGGCTAAGATAGAAAGTTTAAAAAACAGAAAATAACAAATGTTAGCAAGGATTTGGAAAAATTGAACCCTTATCCCTTGTTGGTGGGAATACAAAATGGTACAGCCATTGGAAAATAGTATGGCAGTTCCTCAAAAAACTAAAAATAGAACTACCATATTACCCAGCAATTCCACTCCTAGGTATATACCCCAAAGACTTGAAAGCAGAGACTCAAACAGAGACTTGTACACCAATGTTCACTGCAGCACTATTCACAGTAGCCAAAAGGTGGAAACAACCTAAATGCCCATGAAAAGATGAATGGATAAACAAAACGTGGTACATACATACAAAGGACTACTACTCAGCCAGTGGGAGAAATGAAGTCTTGATACATGCTACAGTATGGATGGAGATTCAAGACATTATGCTGAGTGAAATAAGCCAGTCGCCAAAGGACAAATATTGTATGACCTCACTTATATAAAAAGAAAAGAATAGTCAAAGGTAAAGAGGTCAAAGTTTATTAGTGGTTACCAGGGGCAGGATTTTTTCAGCTGAGCTTCCAGACTAAGAAAGACTAGAAAGAAGGACCTGGTAGTCTACTTCTGAAAAGCATTAGCCAGTGAAAACCTTATGAATAGCAGCAGAACACTGTCTGACACAGTGCCCGAAGATGAGCACCTCAGGTTGGAAGGCACTCAACAGACGACTGAGAAAGAGCTGTCCCCTCAAAGTAGAGTCAACCTTAATGACATAGATGGATTCAAGCTTTCAGGACCTTCATTTGCTGAAGTGACATGATACTCAAAATGAGAAGAAACATCTACAAGCATCCATTAATAATTGGAACTTGGAATGTATGAAGTATGAATCTAGGAAACTTGGAATCGTCAAAAATGAAATGGAACATATAAATATCAATATCCTAGGCATTAGTGAGCTGAAATAGACTGGTTTTGGCCATTTTGAATCAGACAATCAGAGGGTCTACTATACCAGGGTCAATGTTCAACCATTTCAGGAGGCAGCATATGATCAGGAACCAATGATACTGAAGGAAGAAGTCCAAGCTGCACTGAAGGCATTGGTGAAAAACAAGGCTCCAGGAATTGATGGAATATCAGTTGAGATGTTTCAACAAACGGATGCAGTGCTGGAAGTCCTTACTCATTTATGCCAAGAAATTTGGAAGACAGCCACCTGGCCAATCGACTAGAAGAGATCCACATTTATGCCCATTCTCAAGAAAGGTGATCCAACCAAACGTGGAAATTTTCGAACAATATGATTAATATCAAAAGCAAGTAAAATTTTGCTGAAGATCATTCAAAAGCGGCTGCAGCAGTATATTGACAGAGAACTGCCAGAAATTCAAGCCGGATTCAGAAGAGGACATGGAACAAGGGATATCGTTGCTGATGTCAGATGGATCCTGGCTGAAAGCAGAGAATACCAGAAAGATGTTTACCTGTGTTTCATTGACTATGCAAAGGCATTTGACTGTATCGGTCATAACAAATTATGAATAACATTGTGAAAAATAGGAATTCCAGTACACTTAATTGTGCTCATGAGGAACCCGTACATGGATCAAGAGGCAGTCATTCAAACAGAACAAGGGGATACTTCGTGGTTTAAAGTCAGGAAAGGTATGCATCAGGGTTGTATCCTTTCACTATACGTATTCAATCTGTATGCTGAACAAATAATCTGAGAAGCTGACTCTATGAAGAAGAATAGGACATCAGGATTGGAGGAAGACTCATTAACAACCTGCGTTATGCAGATGACACAACCTTGCTTGCTGAAAGTGAAGAGGATTTGAAACATTTGTTGACAAAGATCAAAGACCACAGCCTTCAGTATGGAATACACCTCAACATAAAGAGAACAAAAATCCTCACAAATGGACCAATAAGCAGCATCATGATAAACGGAGACAAGACTGAAGTTGTCAAGGATTTCATTTTACTTGGATCCACAATCAACATCCATGGAAGCAGCAGTCAAGAAATCACTCAGCAAATCTGCTGCAAAATACCTCTTTAAAGTGTTAAAAAACAAAGATGTCAGTTTTAAGACTAAGGTGCTCCTGACCCAAGCTATGGTGTTTTCAATTGCCTCATATGCAAGTGAAAGTTGGACAATGAATAAGGAAGACTGAAGAAGAATTGACGCCTTTGAATTGTGGTGCTGGTGAAGAATACTGAAGATACCATGGACTACTAGAGGACTGAAAAAATCTGTCTTGGAAGAAGCACAGCCAGAACGCTCCTTAGAAGCAAGGATGGTGTGACTTCATCTCACATACTTTGGACATGTTATCTGGAGGAACCAGTCCCTAGAGAAGGACACTATGCTTGGTAAAGTAGAGGGTCAGTGAAAGAGAGGAAGACCCTCGATGAGATGGAGTGACACAGTGTCTGCAACAATGGGCTCAAGCATAGCAATTATTGTGAGGATGGCGCAGGACCGGGCAGTGTTTCACGCCATTGTACATAGAGTTACTGTGAGTTGAAACCAACTTGACAGCACCTAACAACAAAAACATAGAGGTTAGGATTTACAACACACATTTTGGGGAACGTAATTCAATCCATAATATTCCACCCTTTGTTCTCCAAAAATTCATGTCCTTGCCACATGTACGACACAGTCACCCCATCACATCATCCCAAAGTCTCAATCCACTCCGAGTCCAAAATCTCATCTTCTCAATCATCTCAATCAAATCTGGGGGAGACTTTAGGCAGATTCCATCCTGGGGCAAAATTCCTCCTCATCTGGGAACCTATAAAATCTAGAATACAAGCCATCTGTTTCCAAAGTACAATGGTGGAGCAGGCACAAAGTAGACATTTCCATTACAAATGGGAGAGACTGGAGGGAAAGAAGGGATAACGGGCACCCAGCAAGTCCATAATCCAACAGAACAATTTACATTAGCTCTCAAGGCTTGAAAATAACCTCTCTTCTCTGAGATCAACTGAGCAATGGCCTCGCCTTCCAGACTCTGGGTATTTGCCATGACCTCTGGATTCTGGGCGGAGTCCCCTCAGGCCTGGGCTTCAGCTCTGCCTTCCAGGTCCACTGGAATGGCAACTCTGCTCCCTCGGATTTGGGTGACCCCATTCTCCTAGTCCCTCAAGTGGCGACTCCACACCCTCAGCACTGGCAGGGCCCGTTCTTCTGCACCTTGGGCATGGCAGCCCTATCCCCTCAAATTTGGGTGGTGGCCCATCCCCCTTGCACACCTTAACAGCAGCCTCACACTCCAGAGCCTAGTTGACTAAGATCCAACTCTTTCAATCCTAGGAGGCTGTGGCCCCACACTTCGAGACCCAGGAGACTGTGACCCCACCCTTTGAAATCAAGAAGGCCCTGCTTCCTGTGCTCCTTCCAACAGTTCTGCTGAGCTCCGAGCCGCTCCCAAGATGGTCCTTTTCTTTTCTTGGAGGACAACAGATGTAGCTCCTTTGGCCTATTTCCTACCTGTAGAATTCCAAGGGGCAAACAGCATCCTTTCTTTTTGTTCTTTCTCTGTCCCCTTTAGTCTCAGCTGATGAGTTTTCAGCTGTGGTAGTTGGTTAGATCCATTAATCATAGGCTTATTCACTTTAACCAAAGATGGTATAACCACGTCCTTGATGAACATGTTAGGACACATGTCCTTAGTTTGTATAACAGAATTTTCCAAGTCTTTAAGTTCTGTTTTCATTTTGTACAGTTCATTTTTAAGTCTATCTCTTTCCTATCACATTTTACTGTAAGTGGCAAGGAGAAACGACATGGCCCCATTAAGATTTTGCTTAGAAATCTCATCAGCTAGATATCCAATACGTCATTGTCGTGGATTTAATTGTGTCCCCCAAAAACATGTGTCAGCTTGGCTAGGCCATGATTCCCAGTATTGTGTGCTTGTCCTCCGTTTTGTGATCTGAAGTGATTATACTATGTGTTGTAAATCCTAACCTTTATGATGTTAATGAAGCAGGATTAGAGGCAGTTATGTTAATGAGGCAGAACTCAATCTACAGAATTAGGTTGTATATTGAGTCCATTTCTTTTGAGATATAAAAGAAGCAATCAGAGAGGAGAGGAGCCTCATGCCACTAAAAAAGAAGTGCCAGGAGTGGAGCATGTTCTTTAGACCTGGGGTCCCTCCCCTGAAAAGCTCCTAGACCAGGGGAAGATTGATGACAAGGACCTTCTCTCAGAACCAACAGACAGAGAAAGCCTTCCCCTGGAGCTGGTGCCCTGACTTCTATCCTCCTAGACTGCGAAAGAATGAATTTCTGTTTGTTAAAGCCATCCACTTCCGGTATTTCTCTTATAGCAGCACTATATTCATTTCACATGTTCATTTTCTTTTAAAGCCTCACCAGAAGCACATTTCACGTCCACATTTCTAGCAACATTCTCTTGCTGGTACCATATGTATTCTCTAAGACAACGAGACTTCTCTATAGCTCTCCTCACTTCCTCTGACCCCTCACCAGAATTTCTCTTGACATCCATACTTCTACCAACAGTCTCTTCAAGACAATTGTCATGGATTTAATTGTGTCCCCCAAAAATATCTGTCAACTTGGCTGGGTCATGATTTCCAGTATTGTATGATTTTGTACCATTTTGTAATCTGATGTGATTTCCTTATGTGTTGTAAACTCTATCACTATGATGTAATAAGATGGATTCACGGCAGTTATACTGATGAGGTCTACAAGATTAGATAGTGTCTTAAGCCGATCTCTTTTGAGATATAAAAGAAAGAATCGAGCAGAGACACATGGGAACCTCATACCACCAAGGAAGCAGTGCCGGGAGCAGAGCACGTCCTTTGGACCTGAAGTTCCTGCGCAGAGAAGCTCCCTGGACTGTGAGAGAATAAACTTCTCTTTGTTAAAGGCACCCATTAGTGGTATTTCTGTGATAGCAGCACGAGATGACTAAGACAACAATCTAGTCTTTTACTATTAGGCACCTTAAAACTTTCAGCCTCTACTCATTACCCAGTTCTAAAACCACTTCCACATTTCAGGTATCTGTTAGAGTAGCAACCCAACTCTTCCCGTACCAAATTCAGTCTTAGTTTTCTAGTCCTGCTGTAACAGAAATACCACAAGCGGGTGGCTTTAACAAACAGAAATTTATTTTCTCACAGTTGAGAAAGCTAGAAGTCCGAATTCTGGGTGCCAGCTCTGGTGGAAGGCTTTCTCTCTCTGTTGGCTCTGGCGGAAGGTGGTTGTCTCTGAGCTTCTGCTTCTGGGAGATTTTCATGTGGCTTGGCATCTCTCTTCCCTCATCTCTGCTCTGCTCATTTGTTTAATTTCTTTTATATTTCAAAAGGAGCCCTGGTGGCACAGTGGTTAAGCGTTTGGCTGCTGCCCAAAAGGTTATGAGTTTGAATCCACCAGTTGCTCCTTGGAAATCCTATGGGGCAGTTCTATTCTGTCCTATAGGGTCACTGATTAAGAATCGACTATATGGCAATGGGTTTTTTATATCACAAAGGAGATTGACTCAAGAAACACCCACCCTAATCCTGCCCCATTAACATAATATAAAAAAATTCCCAAATGGAACTATAACCAGAGGCATAGAAGTTAGGATTTACAACACGTATTTTTGGGGGGACACAATTCAATCTATAACACCTCCCAAACTCCGACGGTGTAAGGGGGAGGGGTTTCACTTGCATTTTCTCAAATGTGCATGCACTGTCTGTGAGGCTGGGGACGTGGAAGGGGAGTGTGGGCGATGGGGCCTGGTGTCCAGCG
Source organism: Dugong dugon (assembly GCA_030035585.1). NCBI lineage: Eukaryota > Metazoa > Chordata > Mammalia > Sirenia > Dugongidae > Dugong > Dugong dugon. The sequence goes on along the minus strand of CM057463.1, from coordinate 2,668,459 downwards.
GCTTGTCTGTTGTCCACCAGTAGGGAGTGAGTCCTCAGCTCTGTGCATCCTTGCACTAGGCACTGGGAGTGCAGCAGCCTGCCCTCCTCCAGCCCCTGTGAGTCGAGTAGGCTGAGACAAGCATAAGCAGATTGCCCCAAAGCAGGGTAAGAAGACAGGCTGCAACCGCCCTGCCAGGGAGGTGATGATGGAGGGCTAACAGGATGAGTAGAACTCTCCAGAAAGTAGGCAGCGCACCTGAGCAGAGGTGGGGTGCGGGCCGGGGGCCCCAGGGAGTTCGCTGGACAGGAAGGGAGTGAGAGGAGCTGGCTGGAGCTGTGGCATCACTAGGGGTTTTGGGGCGTGTAGATCACACCGGGTGGCACTGTCGGGGGGGGAGGGTGACACCAAAATGACTGTATAAAATGTCTGTGCAGTGTTTCAGCAGAAATTTATTATTTTAAGTAAAAATAGCCCTGGAGTGGGTTATGACAAGAGAAACGTTTTTCGTAAGCCCAGCTTACATGTATCAATATACCTACAAGGCTAAAACTCTATGCTAATTTACTTTTTGAACCTTCTAATGCCCTCCGGTCAGAGCTGTCGCCATTACCCAATCACAGCGATGCTTTGAATCACGTGGCTTTGTCTGCAGGCGCTACAAGCGTGTGCTGTTGTTTTCGTTGCTGCCGGTGTTTTTATAGTCGCTGATTTTGTCAAACTTTCTGGTGTTTTAACTACAATATTGTGGTCATTAGTATTTGTGAACCTGTATCAATAAATTTTTTGGGAATGAAGTAGTAATTAAAGGAAAAAAAGGAGTGAATACAGGAATTAGAATTTACAAGTAACATTAATACAAAAACATTACTAAGGATTCTGTATGGTCTGGAAAGGGAGGTAGCCCATGGTGGGGGGGGGGTGACACCGACCCTAGTGATACCGCTGGGCTGGAGGGGGAGGTGGGGCCAGTTCTGGAGGGGGAGGGGGGGCCAGTTCTGGAGGGGGAGGGGGAGGGGGGCCAGTTCTGGAGGGGGATGGGGGGCCAGTTCTGGAGGGGGAGGGGAGGGGGAGGGGGGGCCAGTTCTGGAGGGGGAGGGGTGGGGGAGGGGGGGCCAGTTCTGGAGGGGGAGGGGGGGGCCAGTTCTGGAGGGGGAGGGGGGCCAGTTCTGGAGGGGGAGGGGAGCCAGTTCTGGGGGAGGAGGGGGGGCCAGTTCTGGAGGGGGAGGGGGGGCCAGTTCTGGAGGGGGGGGCCAGTTCTGGAGGGGGAGGGGAGCCAGTTCTGGGGGAGGAGGGGGGGCCAGTTCTGGAGGGGGGGGGCCAGTTCTGGAGGGTGACAGTGGACCCAGCACAGGTGCCCGGGCCCCAAGCTGGGTGGCGGGGGCCACCACTGAGTCTTCCTAGTGAAGTGAGGCTCAGGGTGGACCAGGACATGGCGGGGAGGGCTCAACTAGCCAGAGGACACTGCCTAGCATCCAAGTTCAGACAGGTTTGGCTCAGCTCACAGGGGGTTAGGAATCAAAATTGAGGCATCAATTAAATAAAGAATTTAAAACAACCAGTTGTCCTTGAATCGACCCTGACTCATGGCACCCCCATGTGCGTCAGAGCAGAACTGCACTCTCTAGGGTTTTCAATCGCTGAGTTTTCAGAAGTAGATCACCAGGACTTTCTTCTAAGGCACCTCTGGGTGGACTCAGAACTTCTTTCAGTTAGCAGTGAATGAGTTAACTGTTTGCACCACCCACAGACTCCAAAGAATTTAGAAAATGGATTTGGGAAACCTAGCAGCCCTGAGTCCCCTTTGTCTCTAGGTAGCCGTGTGGAGGGCGAGTGTCACTGGCTGAATGTCCACCCCACTGCACCCCTGCCCTTCACCGGGGCACACTGCAAGGAAGTAAACTTCCCCCTGATTTTGGCTTTGGCCACACGACCTGTTTGGGCTGGTAGGATGAAGCTGGTCCAAGCACAGGCTCAATGGGCCACTTTTTCTACTTGTTCTTCTACAGTCCTGCCAGCTCCCTGAGCCATCCCAGCCCACTGATCTCAAAAGGGCATCATCCCAGAGAGTCACAGACCTGCAGCCACTGCAGCCCAAAGCCAAGTGCAGCCTAGGCAGCTGAGCCCCAGTCCACAGCAGGCACAAGGGTGCGACTCCAGGCAAGTTATTTTTTTAATAATTTATTTCTTTTGTTGTTGTTGAGAATATACAGAACAAAACTTATACCCATTCAAGTTTCTGCATGTGCAATTCAGTGGCATTGATTACATTCTTGAAGTTGTGCAACAATTTTCACACTCTTCCGAGTTGCTCCTCCTCCATTAACATAAACTCACTGCTCTCTAAGGTTTCTCTCTAATCTTTCAAGTCGCTGTTGTCAATTTGATTCCATATAGATAGATCTAAAAAGAGCACAATGCTCAAGGCAGACATTCTGTACTAGTTAAGGTAAACTATCGTTTGGTTCTAAGAAGACTTCAGGGTATATTTTTGGTTTAAGTTTTAAAGATTGTCTCAGGGCAATAGTTTCAGGGGTTCGTCCAGCCTCAGTGGCTCCAGAAAGTCTAGATTCCATGATAATTTGAAATGCTATTCTGCATTTTCCCCCTTTTGATCAGGATTCTTCTAGAGAATCTTTTTTTCTTTTTAATTTGTATATATCTTTAATTGACAAGGAAGTAGGATCACAAATAAAAATTTAAGTAAGGAAAGAATGATTATAGTTAAAGACAAAGATGGAGACAAAAACCACTCAGACCCAGCCCCCAGACACCCTTTTAGCTCAGTACTGAAGTCACTCCTGAGGTTCCTCCTTCAGCCAAAGATTAGACAGGCCCATAAAACAAAACAAGACTAAAGGGGCACAACAGCCCAGGGACAAGGACGCAAAGGCAGGAGGGGACAGGAAAGCTGGTGACTGGGAACCCAAGGTTGAGAAGGGAGAGTATTGACATGTCATGGGATTAGTAACCAATGTCACAAAACAATGTGTGTAGTAATTGTTTAATAAGAAGCTAGTTTGTTCTGTAAACCTTCATCTGAAGTACAATAATAAAAGGAAAAAAGATCCCTCAGATCCTTATATAAATAAGAGAATGATTTTCCAGTTCAAATTCCTCAGGCTGTCATTCAAGGCCTTGCACAATCCAGACACGTCAAGCCTGGAATATTTTCCCTCGTTTCAACCCACTCGTCCTTCCAAGTCCCTGTAAATCTCGCCTCCTCTGCCAAGACTTCTTCGATTGCTCCCGCCCTCAGTGGCTCTCTTTTCTCATTGGTACATAAAGTGCTTCATGGTCTTGGTTTCATTCCCCACAATGTGTCAGCACTCTCCCCATGTCTGTCCTGTGTTCCCCATTTCCTTTTATCTGGATTTTCTACCCCTTCCTCCCTTCTCATCTTTGCTTTTGGGCAAATATTGCCCTTTTGATTTCGTATAATTAATTGTTCTAAGGAGCACGTTCCTCTCGGGTGTGTTTATTTTATTGGCCTGTCGATGGTTTGGCTGAAAGGTGGTCTCCGGGATTGGCTTCAGTTCCATTCAGAAGGGTATCTTAGGGCCATAATCTTGGGGGTTTCTCCGGTCTCTGTCAGACCAGTAAGTCTGGTCTTTTTTTGTGTGTGAATCTGATTTTTTTCATCTACATTTTTCTCCCACTCTGTCCAGGTGTCTTAGGCTGGGTTCTGTAGAGAAGCAAAATCAGTGAAGCATATATATATATATATACACACACACATATATATATATAGAGAGAGATTTATATCAAGGGAAGTCCCAAGTCCATGGGTAAGGCATCAGGCTGGAGGCTTCTCCTGACTCACGTAGCTGCAGGGGCTGATGAACCCAAGATTGGCAGGTAAGCTGCTAGCACAAGTCCCAAGAACCAGAGGTCAGATCAGGAGCAAGCTATCAAAATCCAAAGTGAGCAAAAGCCCTCGAGCCTTGCCAGAAAGTCCACCCGTATTGGATGCAGGCCACACCCCCAAGGAAACTCCCTTTCAACTGATTGGCTGCTCATAGCAGATCTCATCATGGAGGTGATCACATTATATCAGATTGCATTATGGAGATGATTACATCATTACATAGACTGCCAAACTACATCGTAACTGCCAAACAAGAGAACCATGGCCCAGCTAAGTTAACACACAACTTTAACCATCACACCAGGTCGTCTACAGAATCTTTGACCAAAATGTTCAGTAACGGTAGCTGGGCACTATCCAGTTCTTCTGGTCTCATGGCAAAGGAAGCAGTTGTTCATGGAGACAATTAGCCACACATTCCATATCCTTCTCCTATTCCTGACTCTCCTTCTTCCTCTGTTGCTCCAGGCAAATAGAGACCAATTATTGTGACTTGGATGGCTGCCTGCAAGCTTTTAAGACCCCAGGCACTATGCAATTAACTAGGAGGTAGAACAGAAGCCCTAAACACGTTATTAGGCCAGTTAAGCGGGATGTTCCATGAAACCATGACCCTAAACCTCCAAACCAAGTAACCAAATCCCATGAGGTGTTTGGTTGTAGAAAAGCAGGCTCAGCAGCTGTTCTTTCTTGTTGTTACTACTGTAAATATATCTATCACACTTTTGCCAGTTTAACTTTTTACAGGTGTACAACTTATTGACATCAGTTACAATAATTAGCTGTGCAAAGCTTAATCAATTAAAAGCAAGTTATTTGAAACCACTGGATTTGGAGGTGGTTTGTCACCCAGTGGAGCCCTGGTGGTGCAGTGGTTAAGAGCTCAGCTGCGAACCAAAATGTCAGCAGTTCAAATCCACCAGCTGCTCCTTGGAAACTCTATGGGGCAGCTCTACTGTGTCCTGCAGGGTCGCTATGAGTTAGAACCGACTTGATGGCACAATAACAACAGTCACGTGCATTTTTTGTTTGCAGCTGTTTCTTCTCACTTTGAGTCATGCCACATCAGCAAATGAAGGTCCTGAGAGCTTGACTCCATCCATGTCATTATGGTCTATGGATTCTTGCATTTGGAGCCCTGGTGGTGCAGTGGTTAAGTGTTCAGCTGCTAATCAAAAGGCTAGCGGTTTGAACCCACTAGCTGCTTCATGGGAGAAAGATGTGGCAGTCTGCTTCTGTAAAGACTTACAGATCTACCCTGTCCTATAGGGTTGCCATAAGTCAGAATTGATTTGATGGCAATGAGTTTTGTTACCAAGCTATAGCTAACTGATACATCAGAAAGCCCTGCCCCTGTCAACACTGCAGGCACTCTCTGGTTATCCGCAGTCTCCACCACTCCCCAATATCTTACAGCCATTTCCAGACCCTGCAAGGCTCTGCATGGGGCTGTAAGGGGCTCAGCAGTGACAGTCTGGGGCCTGATTACCATCCCCAGCTAGGGATCCCACAGCCCCTCCATGCACCTGAGAGCCTGGTCATGTCACTCCACACCCCAGGAGGCCCTAGGAGACAGAGGTGCAACCTGCCTCTCTTGGTTCCCCCCACCCCCAGACATGAGTCCAAACAATCTGGCGTGACCCTCAAGGGGTGTCACAAGCCAACTCAGCCAGCCTCATCGTCCGTCTCCCTGACAGCCCACCCCTAGTCCTGCCTAGCTGTGCCCGTTCTCTAATTACACCACCATCATCAACCCGTCTCCTCACACCACCCTGTGACAGTCACCCAGTCATTACCATGCGACTGTGATCCAGCTTCTCTGTCCAGGCCCTGTCACCCTCTCTGGGTCACTCCAGACCCATGGGAAGAGCGGTTGCCAGCACTGACTGGGTGCTGCCAGGCCCATCAGAGCTAAGGGCCAGAGGTCAGATGAGGATGTGGTCTCAAAGAACCTGGCCCTGTGGCGTGGCTGCTGGAGGAGCCCCAGGTGCCCTCACACCCAGCAACCTGCAGCCCCAGGACGACGCTGGCTACAGGACAGCTCCAGGGCTCATTTTCCATCATGAAGGAGCCAGAGGCCCTGCCAGGAGGGGTGGCTAATGCAGGCAGCAGATGGAGGAGCTTGGCATCTGGGCACACACTAAGGTGGCAGCTAGGCCATGTGGCCCACCAGGCCTGCAGCCCCGGAATCTGGATGGCCCAGCCCTGCCTCCTGGCATTCAGAACCGGGTTGCCTCAAAGACGAAGGATCCAGCACTCAGGTTACAGATGGGGAAACTGAGGCCCACAGGGTGTTCCACTTCGTGTGCATTCCCCATTTAATCCTCACAACCCCCTGGAAGGAGGGTTACTGTCCCCACTATGAGGAAACGGAGCCTCTGCTTCATGGAGGGCAGCACCGCGGCCTCACGGAGTCGCCGGGCCCAGTGTCCAGGTCACCCTTGGGTTTGTTCAGCAAACGTGCTCCAGGTACCTGCTCCGGCCACCTGCTCCAGGCGCCTGCACTGAGGGGCCCTGCCCTGCTCCAGGCACCTGCTCTGCCCACCTGCTCCAAGTGCCTGCACTGAGGGGCCCTGCCCTGCTTCAGGCCCCTGCACTAAGGGGCCCTGCCCTGCTCCAGGCGCCTGTATGGGGGGGCCGTGCTCCAGGCACTTGCACCGAGGGGCCCTGCTCTGGGTGTCCCTACAGGACCCAGGGGCACAGATGCAGAGGCAGTGCGGCCCCTGACCCAGGCTTGCTCACTGCAGGGGGCCAGCACAACTGGGAGGGCCCAGGAGAGGGGAGTTCCCGGACCTCCTAGAAGCTGCCCCCAGATTCCCTTCACCACTTGGAGGTCTCTCTGCACACAGGGGTGGGGGGAGGAGGCCTCTCACCACATAATTGTTGATACAGATCTTACCATCCACAGATTCTGGAAGTTTCCTGGAGACGGCCCTCCTCGGGCAGCTGCCCACCCGAGATCCGCTCACACCCCCAGCTGCTTTGACAAGCCCTCAGTCTCCTGACTTGAGCTTCATTGCTCAGCTGATGGCTTGGTTTGCTCCAAACACTCACTCCCTGGCCTCCCTCCCTCCTCACTGCTCATCCCTCCAAACACTCCATGTTCTCCCTCCGCCAAAGCCACCACCATCCTCCCAGCCTTGCAGTATCGGGGCTCCTCCTGCCCCCTCCTCCTGCTCCTCATCCAGCTGCAGGTCCCGTCATCTCCCTGGGTGTCCATCTTTGCTTGGATACTTCCAGGAATGAGGAGCTCACTCTAAACCTGAAACCAAAAATATCCCCCGAAGTCTTCTTCAAACCGAATAGTTCAGCTTAATTAGTAAAGAATGCCTGCTTTGAGCATTGTGCTCTTATAAAGATCTATCTATATGGGATTGAACTGACAGGAGCAACTCAGATGGTTAGACAGGAAGCTTGGGGGGCAGCGAGTTTATGTGAATGAGGGAGGGGTAATTCGATAAAGGAGGGTGACAATTGTCACACAACTTGAGGAACGTAATCAATCAATGTCACTGAATTGTACGTGTAGAAATGGTTGAATTGGTGTATGTTCTGCTGTGTATATTTTCAACAACAAAAAATAAATTATTTTTAAAAATTCTTCCTCTTAACCTTATGCCTTTGCCTGTGCAGTTCCCTCTGGCTGGAGTATTGCCCTCACCCCATCCCAGCCTTTGGTGCAGATTGCACCTCAACATAAGGAAAACAAAAATCCTCACCACTGGACCAATAAGTAACATCCCGATAAACGGACAACATATAGAACTTGTTAAGTTGGACAACAAATGAGGAAGACCAAAGAAAATCTGATGCATTTGACTTATGGTGCTGGCAAAGAATACTGAATATCCCATGGACTGCCAGAAGAATGAACAGATCTGTCTTGGAAGAAGTACAATCAGAATGCTCCTTAGAAGCGAGGACGGTGAGACTTCATCTCACATACTTTGGACATGTTATCAGGAGGGACCAGTCACTGGAGAAGGACCTCATGCTTGGTAAAGTAGAGGGTCAGTGTAAAAGAGGAAGACCCTCAAAAAGATGGACTGACACCGTGGCTGCAACAATGGGCTCAAGCATAACCACGATTGTGAGGATGGCACAGAACCAGGCAGTGTTTTGTTCTGTTGTACATGAGGCCACTGAGTGAGAAGCAACTTGACGGCACCTAACCACCACCGCCACCAAGGTCTTTGCCTGTGCTGTTCCCTCTGGCTGGAGCATTGTCCTCACCCCAGTTTCCTCTCCTCCAACTCAGCAGGCTTGTTCCAACCCTCCTTCCGGTCCCCTCATCGAGCAAACCTCCACAGACCTCTCCCCTATCTAGGTGGCGTGCCCTCAGTGGGCCCTGGCAGCCCCACAGCCCTCACTGTCACAGCTCTGCCACTGCCCCACCAAACCCTGCGGGGCAGGGACTGTGTCTCACACCACCACGTCCCAGGGCTGAACCCAGAGCTGCCTCTCTACAACCTCCTTCGTAATTCACTTTCTTCTTTCCCAATGAGGGATGGTGGCTTCCCTGGCTGAGCACTCCTACCTCCTTCCCAGGCACTGCACGGTGCTGGCCATGAGCCAGGTAGCCCCCAAGCAAACGGACTTAGAAGACACTTATTCCCATTTTACAGGTGGGGCACTTGTATCTCAGTTTTCAAGTTCATAACAAAAATGACGACGTCAACCAGGATTCAGCTCAGCTGCATATGACAGAAAACTCAAAGAGTAGCTAAAAGATGGAAGTTTTGTGTCTCCCATACGAAAGTCCTCAGGGAAGCAATCCAGGGGCAGTTCCATGGCCATCAGGGACCCAGGCACCATCCTTCTGTTCCACTATCCTTAGAGAGTGGCTCACATTGACAAGGCAACCTCCTGGTCCAAGATGGCTGCTGGAGCTCCAGCCATCACATCCAAGTTCCAGCAAAAAGCAGAAGGAAGGCAGGGGAAAGAGTTTTCCCAGAAGCCACATTCAGTGACTTTTGGTTCCCCTTTCATCTCTTTGGGTTGACATCACTCTGAAAAAGAGACATAGGTCCTCCGTAGTCATGCTCTGATGTACAAACTGCACTACAAGAAAGTTCTACCACCCCAGACAACTGCCAAAGGCATTTAGATCCTTGGAAGTTCTGCATGCCGCCCCGGCTGACAGGAAGCTGCATTTTCTCAGGTGGATGCCCACGGTCCTCCCCCCTCTGTCTGCTCAGCCAGACCCGAGAGAGTTGTGGTGGCCTCAGGGAGGCACCTGGCCTTGGTCAGCTTTGCTGGCACAGCCTGGGGAGGCTCGTCCACCCTCCCCTGATTTCCCAGAGATCAAGATTCTTGATGATGTGTCCGTGTGGCCTGGAGACCCAAGAGACAAATTCAGAGATTCTCAGTGGTGGCACTGCATGGCTGGGGAGCATTGCTGCTGCGTGAAAACGGCATTGGTGTCCCACGGCGGGGCTGGTGGTCAGTGCGCCATAGCCAGAGGGCCTGGGGAGGTCGAGGTGGGGCTGCTGGGAGGGGGTGCCCTGCGTTGGACACCGCTCTGGACTGCAGATCTGCACAGGAGGGTCCAGCTAACACAGCCCGTCCTCCAGCCCTCCCACAGCGCTTAAAAGGCGGTGGAGAACGGGCCACTCCCCCACGGCATCCACAGTGAACTAGGGCCGATCCGTGCAGGCCCCGCGCTGTAGGAGGGCTTCCCTCCCCGTGAGGGGCCGACACGAAGCAGACATGATGGCGTGTCTAGATTAGCGCCAGACAGCTAACCAGCCCAACCTAGGTAGGCATAGTGGGGAGATGGCGCTTGGCAGCACAGCCTGCTGCAGCAGCCACCAGACACACCCACAGCTCCCTGGGCCTGGAGCGCACTCGGCCTCGCTGTGCCAAAGCCTCATCTCAGACGGCTGTGATCCACAGGGCTTTAATGGCTGGTTTTTGGACCCAACGCCCTCCCTTGCTTTAAATCCTTTTAACCCCCACAGGTCTTTGTCCAGTACAGTGGAGCTGGTCCTGCCCGCCAGCACAGCAGTGCCCATCCTGTTTCAGGTTCTTCCCGCCCTTCCCTTAGGCCTTCCAGCCCTTAGAATAATCCTTTTGGATAAAGGAAACCCTCGTGGTGTAGTGGTTAAGAACTTGGCTGCTAACCAAAAGGTTGGCAGGTCAAAAACACCAGGTGCTCCTTAGAAACCCTATGGGGCAGTTCTACTCTGTCCTATAGGGTCACTGTGAGTTGGAATCAACTCCACGGCAACTGGTTTGGTTTTGGTTTTTTTGAATAAAGCCACCCATAAGGTGGCATGCCAATCATGACGCATCTTAGGTCGCTGGCGTCTGAGTCCCTGGAATGTGGAGTTTGTTTATTCCACAGAAAACAGGCAGAGCGCCTGCCAGCGGGGTTTCACTGTGCCTGCCCGAGACTCTTCCGTCCACCCCACCCCGGGAGACCCAGCCCAGCAAGCGCGTGGGTGAGGGGTGCAGACGAATGCTTTCCCCTCTGGGCCTCACTCCAGCCTCCCGCCCTGCCAAAGCCTGCCTCCTCGCAGCCCCCTCACATGCATGCCCTGGCCCAGCAGCGCCCACGCCGCCCAGCTCCCGCCAAAGCACATTCGCACATTCTCTCTTCTGGGGCCAATGGCTTTGCTGTGAAATAGGAGCCTGGACAAGCTGTCTCCCCAGAGGCCAGCGCCTGGCCTGTAAATCTCCATTTCATTTGAACTTGGAATATTTGAGATTCCACAGGCTGGCCCAGTGAACTTTCCAGAAACATTTCCTGAGCAGCAGATTCTTGAGCGTTTTTGAGATGCATTCTCCTTCTGCTGGCTTCCTCCTCCTACAGCAACTTGGTCCTTCCCGAGCTGGGCTCCCTGCAGCAATCTCTGTGCAGAGTGCTGTGTTTTCAACCTCCATCCCAGAGAGATGGGGCAGGGGCCTCTGTGGAGATGGGCCATATGTCCCCTGGGGAAACACCTCCTTCAGGAAGCCCTCCTGACAGCCACCCCCAGCCCACAGGGTTGCAGGCTGTTGTCACGCGCATCACCAATGCCTTCTCCCTCTCTCCACACGTCTGCTCAGCCCGGGCACAGACCAGAGGCCACATGGGTGTGGGGTGTTCGTTTTGACTTCCTAGAACAGGATTTCAGCACCTAGAGATGCCTCTCACCTTGACCCACCACCCAGAGGGAGGGGTCTCCCACACAGACACACAAACATATACACATATGCACGCATGTGAACATGTGCACAGACACACATGCACACATGCACCCACACAGATGCTCACACACATGTACACAGACACATATACACATATGCACACATGTGAACATGTGCACAGACACCCACACACACACACGTGCCCACAGATGCTCACACATACGCATGTACACACACACATACACATATGCACACACAAGAATATGTGCACACACCCCATACATGCCCAGATGCTCACACATACACATGTAGACATGTACATATACGCACACATATGAACATGTGCACAGACACCCACACACTGCACACACGTGCCCACATACACATGCACACACCTACACCCACCCACACAATTGTTCACACATGTGGGTATACACACATGCACATACCCACACAAATACACATATGAACATGTGCACATACACACCCATACACCGCACACACATACCCACATACACATGCACACACCTACACCCAGAGATGCTCACACATACACACATACACATCTACATGTGCATAGATATACACGTACAGTGACACACACATACACATGCACATGTGCATATACACACGTACACACAGTGACACATACACTCAGACACACAGATATACATACATGTGCATATACACACGTACACACAGTGACACATACACTCAGACACACAGATATACATACATGTGCATATACACACGTACACACAGTGACACATACACTCAGACATACATACATGTGCATATACACACGTACACACAGTGACACATACACTCAGACACACAGATATACATACATGTGCATATACACACGTACACACAGTGACACATACACTCAGACACACAGATATACATACATGTGCATATACACACGTACACACAGTGACACATACACTCAGACACACAGATATACATACATGTGCATATACACACGTACACACAGTGACACATACACTCAGACACACAGATATACATACATGTGCATATACACACGTACACACAGTGACACATACACTCAGACACACAGATATACATACATGTGCATATACACACGTACACACAGTGACACATACACTCAGACACACAGATATACATACGTGTGCATATACACACATGTACACACACCACACTCATATACGCTCACAGACTCACACCTACACACATGTACACATATACACACACATACACGCATGCACACACGCCACACTCTTAAGAAAAGCCTTAACTGGGGTTTTTCGCAGAACCCACTTGAGGCTGGGAAAGGAGTCATCATGTTCCACCAGCGCCCACTGAGTCCCCCACGGACTACAGGCCCGGTGGGCCCTGCTGAGGGAGAGTCAGGTAAAGGCCATCCCCAGGAGCTCCCGCCCGGGGAGTACACCGCTGACCGGGGGGCACTGACGGCCTGAGACACAGCCAAGCCCCGCTGCCCGCTGGGCTGACACCAGGACACAAAGCCGTGTTTGTTTCAGGACAGAAGCCACCACGGCAGGAGCTGCCCCAGCCCACACGCAGGCTGCTGGTGGCAGGTACTGGGTGATGTAGTGGCCTCATCCTCCACCACCTTCTTCACCCTGCCCTGCCTGACAGGTGGGCGCCTGAGGTGCCCAGAAACACCTTCTTTAGTACCGTGCCACGGAGAGCACCGTGCGGGCCACGGGGGGCTGTCCCGAGGCCTCTGGGCCACCCGCAACTTGGCAGCCAGCACCCAGAGAGCCTGGGTTCCTCAGTGGGTTGAAAGTCCAGCGGTCACTGGGCACAGGCCCCACGGGCTCTGCCCTCACACCCAGCTGCAGCCGGGCAGCAGGCTCAGTGCCAGGCAGGCGCCAGCACAGCAGAGGGCACTCCAAGTCAACAGTTCCTGGAGTTAGTTCCTGGAAATCGACTTTGCTTCTCTGCTGAGCTGAGGACAGCAGCCCCTGCCCCACCCTCTGGCAGCCTGGCCAGAAATCGGGGCCTCGTGGAAACCCAGGGAGCCAGGCTGCCTCCAAAAGGCCTGCTGCTGACGTGGCCTCTCCCTGGGCCACCGCGGGGGCACCAGGGGACCTGGCCTCGAAGAACCCACGCAGGAGGAAGCTGTGTGTGCCCAGTTGTCAGCCCTCCTTGGCCCTGGATGCCAGTGGAGGGTGCTGCCAGGGCTCCTGGGCACAAGGGCTGGATGGGGTAGATAGGACCCCTGGACAGGGTGGCAGGCCCTCAGACCTGCCCTGCTCCCACTGCTGGGCTGAGGATACACAGATCCCACAGGGCCTCCACCCCAAAACCCCTGAGCAGTTGCAGCCACAGCCCACCCTCCTTCCTGCAACGCTGGAGGCGGAGGGATGCTGCTGCACTGAAGCCCACTCAGAGCAAGTGAGGGCAGGGCAGCTCTGGCTCAAGCTGCTCAGTGAGTGGGTGGGCAAGGCCAGCTGTGAAGCCAGGTGTGTCTGACCCAGAGCCAGTGCCCTCTACCCTGCATGCCCTTCCCTGCTCCAGCCACAGCCTCCTGGGGCTAAAGATGGATGGATGGGTCTTTAAAGGGGGCACCCCTCTCCTGCAGAGTCACTTTGAGGGGACATGGAGCCATGTGATACACTCTCCTGCCCTGTGATGGCTCTCAAGTGAGGACTCAGGTTCACAGTACACAGGGTTCCCCAGCTTCACACCGCAGTTCAGCATCAGAGCTGCTGGCAGCAGGGGACAGAGTTGCAGGCATGCCTCCCACTGCGTCCTTAACCCAGGGGTCACCATACGTCCCTTCCAAATGGCCTGCCCTTCCCTCCAATTCCCTGTGTCCCCACTCAGACCCTGGAGGAGGGAGAGGCCTCACAAGGTTCTGGCCTTGACCACCTGGTCATCACCAGATAGAAATGCATTTCAAATAAATTTCCAGATGAACCACTGAACAAAGAGACATTGTAAACTGTGTCCTGGAGGCGACTATCCTCTGAGTGAACAGGTGAATGGATGGCTAAATGAAAGGATAAATGGACGGATGGATGGATGGATGAGCAAGAGATGATGGATACGTGGGTGGGTGGGTGGACAAACGGATGGATGGGTTAACGTATCAGTGGGTGGGTGTGTGGATAAGTGGATGGGTGGGTGGGTAAATGGGAGGATAGACACTATCTCCTCACAGATGCGTTCATTCATTCATCCCACAAACATTTATTGAGCACCTACTGTGGGCCAGATCCACTACAGACACCAGGGATTCAGTGGTGAGCAAGAGAGACAACCCCTATCTTCATTTGGAGTGCACAGCCTGGAGCTGGGAAGGGGAGAAAAGCCTCGATTTCTCCAAAGGACTGCAGGAGACATTTCTGCACTTGCATAAGCTGACACAGCTCAATCTCAGTCGTACACGCCAGGATTTGTGCCGTGTACTCAGTTGTTATGAAAGACAGGCAGCGTGCTGGCAAGAACCTGGGCTCGGGAATCTGACAATACCAGGTTAAATCAGCACTTTGATGCTTACCTGCTGTGTAGCATTAGAAAAGTCAGTTCGCTTCTCGGCCTCAGTTTCTGGACGTGATTGTCTTCCTTTGCAGTGTTATTGTGAGCATTGAATGAGAGAATACAAGAAATGGTAGCTGCTATTAATGTGCCTCAAGTGTCAGCTTTATCCTCCTCGACTATCTGCGAACACGGGGAAGTTCACTCACAGGATCATCCATGCCCTTGAAGCACTGCTCCTCGTCCTGGGATGGTGCTCTCTCCTGTGCTCCCCATGCCTGTCAGTCTTCCCAGGCTGTCAATAGCTTTCTGCTTGTGGCTTGGGACTCACAGGTAGTCGACCAACCCCCGCTCTAGATTTGCTGTTGCTGCTGCTATGCTGCCCAAGGGGTATCAGAGGCAAAGAGGAGCAAACTCCACTTCCCTTTACCTCCCCACCCCTTTCTCTGTGACCCTCCTGCCAAAGTCATAGAGAAGCACAAAACTTTCTCGGAAGGTCAAAGACACAAAAGTGACAACACTGCCTGAGGGGGAGGATTTAACACTGCCTTCTCCATCTGACTCTTCACGCAGCCCAAGAGCAACCACCCCCGAAGTTCAGCATTCCTTCCCAGGAAGCCCGAGCGTGGAAGCCGCCAGCTCCCAACCATTTTCCTTGTCCTGAGGGACAGCCTCCCTGCTCTGCCAGTGATCTCCACCCATCTCTCAGGGCTCACTCTGGCCTGGACAGCTGCTATGGATTGAACTGTACCCCCCAATATGTACTGTAAACCCTTAACCCCTATACCTGTGGATGTAATCCCATTTGGGAATAGGGTTTTCTTTGTTGTGTTAACGAGGTCCTATCAGTGCAGGGTGCGCATTTTAAGCCAATCGCTATTGAGATATAAAAGGAGCAGGTTAGGTGCCAGGAGCAAGCCAGCACAGACAGGCGAAGGCAGGTGCCAGACAAAGGACGCCAAGGAATGGAGAGCAGAAGCTTTAGAGACAAGAACCATCCCCCAAAGCCGACAGAGAGAAAGCGTTTCCCTAGAGCCAGCACCCTGAATTTGGACTTCTAGCCTCCTGAACTGTGAGAAAATAAATTTCTGTTCATGATTTCTGTTACAGCAGAACTGAGTAGCTCTAGCTAGCCCTGTGCTTGCGCTCCAGCAGGACCTCCCGTGCCCCATGGCTCTGACCTTCTCAGCCCAGGCCACCCCCTCTGGCGCCCAAGGACAAAATGTCACCCCAAGGTTGCATCAGCTGGTCAGAGTCCAAGTGAGGTCCACCAACCCGGCCATCTGCAAACTGCAGAGATGGGAAGTAAGCATGCAGACACTTCCGTGGCAATTCCAGAGTCATTTTATGTCTATTGTTAAATCCTACAGTAAGAATAAGAACGTGTTTGTCTTTTTTTTTAACTGTGGTAAAATGTATGCAACATACAAGCTCCCATCTTAACCATTTTCACGTGTGGTCAGGGGCTGTAACCACACTGACGCCATCTTTATCGTTTTCACGTGTGCAGTCAGGGGCTGTAACCACACTGAGGGTGTCAAGCAATCATCACCGCTGGTGTTTCCAAAGCTGTCCCAGGCCCCAGACAGACACTCAGTGCCCCTAAGGCACTGATTCCCCACTCCCTCCCCCCAGCCTCTGGCAACCACTCCTCTCTCTGCCTCCACATCTGCCTCTCCTGGCTATAAGCCATTTGCCTCTCCTGGCTATAAGTGAGATCATACAATAGTTGTCCTCCTGGGCCTAGCATGTCTCAGCATCACGTCTTCAAGACTCATCCACGCTGCAGCACGCATCAGAGCCCCACTTCTCTTCGTGGCCGAGTTATATTCCATCGTACGGATGGGCGACATTTTGTCCATTCATTTGTTGGTGGACACTTGGGTCCCTTCTGTGCTTGTCTTCTGAATGCCTGCCTTTTAAGTAAACTTTCTAGCGGTTTATTTTCATTGTGTTTTACAACAGTGCTGGTCTGTGACAGATCAGAAATTTTTAAAAAATGTTCCTTCCCATTGATAACCTGAAAAGCACGGATCTAAACGCATAGGAAGTGACAGACAGTTTCCCCAAGGGTCTTGTGACTCACAGGCCTCCTTCCACCAGGACTCAGGGCTCGCCCCCAAACAGAACCATCTGACTCACCCACTCCCCGCCCAAGCCTCCCAGCTCAGGGGGCCACCCTACTCTGGTATGCCTCAAAAACCCCTATTTCCAAACAGGGCCACATTCACAGCGGTCAGGACTTCCACATTCCTCTTTGCGGGACACAGTTCAATCCATAACAGAGTTCAAAGGGGACCCAGAGAGGGCCTGGTGCTGCCGGCGGACACAGACCACCAGAGTAAGTGCCCAAGGTCGCTCTGAAGGAAGATGGTAACGTCTTGTTTCACAGCCCCATGGGGTGGGTGTCATCATCACCCCTTTTCTACTGATGAGAAACCAGCCAGAGAGGGCGAGCCACCGGTCCAGGGTCACACAAGTGGCAGCACCCGTTCAAACCAGGTGTGTCCAGCTCTGTGGGCAGCTCCTGATGACACAGGGAGGCGGGGTGCAGGGCTCCCCCTGCACCCCCACCTTTACAGGGACTCCTGATGCTCCCGATGGTGCAGGGAGATGGGGTGATGGCTCCCCTGCACCTCCACTTTTACAGGGACTCCTGATGCTCCTGATGGTGCAGGGAGATGGGGTGATGGCTCCCCTGCACCTCCACTTTTACAGAGGCCCCTGGTGTTCCTGAAACACAGGGAGGTGGGGTAAAGGGCTTACCTACACCCCCACTTTTACAGGGACCCCTGGTGCTGGCCCAGGACCTGCTTTCCAGGGGGACATCACCAAGCTCCAGGTGGCCAAAGGGACACAGTTTCAACAGCAGGGGTTAAAGCAGAAGGTAATCCTTCCAGAAATGGCCTGACTAGGACACCCTGTCCCTTGTCAGGCCTTGACTCCAGTGGACATGAAGTGGAAGCCTCCACTGAGCCACCCCGCCTGAGGGAAGCTGGGACGGTCCTCAGCATCAACTGCAGGCTCCAGCAGGGCTGCCCCACGATGAGACAGACATTAACTTGACTTCACCTGGAGCAGGGGCTTCTGGGATTGGCTCCATGCCTGGGTCCCTGCCAGCCCGAAGTTGTCCCTGCTCAGCCTCGGCCTCCCACGAGGCAGTGGCACAGTCCCAGAATGGGTCCTGCCTCCATGGCCGGCTGGGGTAGGAGGACGCTGCCTGGGGCCTTTCCAGCTGGAGGCCCAGCAAAGGCCCTGCGCGGGGTTCCTGGAGCCAAGGACCATGCTCACCAGGCCAGCCGGCCTCTGTCCAGCCTCACCGAGCCTGTCAGCTGAGCTGTCCAGGCTGGAGCTCTCATTAGATACCACACGGGACTTTACTGCCAGGCCCACCCCCACCCTCACCTGGCCCGAGTCTAGACTCCTAGGCCTGGGAGGTGGCAGTCACACCAGCTTCCTCGGCCTGTCCTGGGCCTGCAGGACCCCAAGCCCCTCACGATGGCCCCCAGCACCGACCCTCCACAGAGCTGTGTCCCCAGGAGCACCCAGGGTGGGCTCCCTTCCCATCTCAACTTCACCTGAGAGCCCTGGGAATCTAACAGGAAGGAGGAGCCTGTCAGGGACCGAATGGTCATCTAGAACCCACGTCACCAGCAGTGACCGACCCCTCCGTGTCACACCACAAGTCCGAGAGAACGAGGCAGAATCCGGGAGGAGCACGGGGAGCAGTAGAGCCAGAGTGCTGTCAGACGCCTGCTTCTAGAAGGTTCTGAGCTCTGGCCAAAGCCCTGCCTGTGGGCTCGGTGACAGCCCTGTTAATGACTTTTGTTTTCTTGGCTGAAAGTGGAACTGGTTTCTGTGGCCTGCATCCCAAGTTCCAAGGAACATGCTTGCTGGGTGAGGAGGGTCCCTCCCCCGGGATCTGGGCCTTGCTCAGGATGGAAAACAGGGCCAGTATCCCCTTCAGAGGCCAGGGTCCCAGCCCCACAGTTATGGCTCCACGGGGCAGGGCCCGGCCTCAAATCCCTGGAAGTTGGGGGTACACCCTCACCTCTCTCTCTCTCCCTCACTGAGTCCCTGCAGCCCGGGTGTCTGCTGTGCCCTGCATGGGACCCCAGGGCAGCCACTGGGCAAGTGTTTGGGGGGGGGGGGGGACTGTGGGGCCAGGTAGCAACCCCAGCCATCCTGCTGTTATGGGCCAGAGTGGGACAGGGTCTTGCAGTTCACAGTGGCTGGGGGCTGGGGGCGGGGTCCGGGGATACTGCAAGCTATCTGTCGGCTGCCGGTTACCGCTTGGGGGTCCCTGAGCCCCTCCTAAATAGCTCCCCACGTGTCTCCTTCTGCTAGGCCATGAAGCAAGGTCTCTAGCCACACTGGGGCAGGGAGGAGTCCCAGCCAGAAGGTTCCACTGGTGGGGCCTGGTGATACCTGGAAGACAGGGAGGACGTCACACCCCTGCGTGGAGCTGTCTGCCGCCTGTTGTCCCAAGCCTCACCGGCCCTCAGCCCACTATCCCCGTGGAGCTGCCTCGCCCCCAGGCCTTAGTTCCCTCGTGACAGCTCAGGTGACCCCCAGACCCGACTGACAGCCACCCCCGTTGCCCATGAGCACCGGGCTCCCCCCTCCCCTCATGTTTCCGCCTCCCCCCTCTGCCCCAGGTCCCCTCTCCCGGCAGGCCTCCAGCTCACCCAGCCTGTCTGGGGGCCTGCATCCAGCCCTCGGGGGTGTCCGCTCACCCTTCACTTCCTCACGGCACCCAGCACCCCCAGACCCACAGGACCACCCTCAAGGCCTTTGTCCACCCCATCCTGTCTCCTCCCTCAGCCCACAGCCCCTCCAGCGCTGCACCCAGCCAATCTGCCCCGTGAGAGAAGCAAGATTCTGTTGTTTTAAGCCACTAAGTTCGTGGTGGAGCCCTGCTGGCACAGTGGTCAACAGCTCAGCTGCTCACCAAAAGGTCAGCGGTTGGAATCCAGCAGCAGCTCCTCAGAAACCCTCTGGGGCACTTCTACTCTGTCCTACAGGGTCGCTGTGAGCCGGAATCAGCAGGTTTGGTTTTGGTTCAGTTTGTATTACTCTGTTGCAACAGCACTTGGGTCCACCACCTTTCTTCCCCCACCTCAGTATGCGGCCCCTCCCCGCTCTAGGCCTGCCCAGCCTCAGGCCCCATCCAGGATGCTGCCTCTGCGGGTGGTGGCTGGCAGAGCAGGAGGCCAAGCCCTTCACCCCCAAATCAGTCTCCTCCTGAGCAGATGACGGAGAGCATTTGGATCACCACGGAAACAGGAAACACCACAGACAAACCTGATAACCACGGCTTCGCCTCTGCTAAGACAGCGACAGAATGACGGCGCCAACCCAGCTCTGAGCCGTTCCGCGTTCAGTCTTCCCCACTGCCCGGAGGCCACGCCGCCCCGGGGCCAGGCCACCCCGAGGCCAGGCTGTCCAGAGAAGATGAGAAGGGGCAGGATAGCTAGGCCACCCTGGACAAGTGACAGTGATCTTGGTGCCTGGGTGTCTTGATCTGCAGAGTGGAGGCACCTCACGGGGCAGCGGCGAGAATGGACCGTGTCAGCAATGTGAAATGCTTAGAACGGGGCCTGGCACGCAGGGAGCAGGGAAACAACGGGGACTGGGGCCCCTGAAGGCCGCTCAGTCTCTTCTCTGGGCTGCGTCAGGCCTCAACGGGCGTGGTGGCCACAGGCTGCGGCGGCTGCCCGGCCCTCTTGGCGCTCCAGGCAGGCTGCAGCTCCCCAGGCCCGTGGGCAAATGGGCAGCGGGCGGCAGGCAGGGCGCAGCCGTCCGGGTGGTGCGTGAAGAACCAGCAAGGGCGGGTCTTGAAGGCCTCAGCGCCTGGCCCCCGCCTGGGTCCCGGCCTCGTCTCCCTCTGCAGCTGCTCCTCTCTCCAGTCTCGGAGGTGGACACGCCCGTTGAGAACTGCGTTCAGGAGACACAGCCAGCAAGTCAGCCCGTGCCGAGGCAACGGCCTGGGAAGTATTGGCTGCGGGGGGCAAGGTTCCCAGCTGGGGACACGGACCACGTGCTGGCCTCCAGCAGGAGGGAAAGTGAAGTGCTGTGACACATTCCAGGCCAGAAGGGGACAGAGGGGCCATGGGGGATGGGGGGCCATGCGGAACAGGGGGCCATGGGGGACGGGGGGGCCATGGGGGATGGGGGGCCATGGGGGGTGAGGGGGCCATGGGGGGTCATGGGGGGTGAGGGGGCCATGGGGGACGGGGGGCCACGGGGGGTGGGAGGGCCATGGGGGACAGGGGGCCATGGTGGACAGGGAGGCCATGGGGGACAGGGAGGTTACGGGGGACAGAGAGGTCACTGGGGACAGGGGGCCACAGGAGACGGGGGCCATGGGGGACAGGGGGCCGCAGAGGACAGGGAGACTATGAGGGACCTGAGGACAGGGAGGCCCTGGGAGTCAGCTGAGACCTGAGCAGAGGCCCCAGAGGGGAGGAGTGGCTTCTGGAGGCCTGGGTGGAGAAAGCAGCAAGTGGCAGCCCTAGTGTCCGTGACAATCCTGTGTGCTGCCTCCCAGGACCCCCAAGGCTCACCCATGAGCTCCCCTCTTCTTCTCAGATGCATCTCCGCTATCACCCGCTCCAGTCCCCATCACCCGCTCCAGCCCCCCATCACCCGCTCCAGCCCCCCCATCACCCGCTCCAGCCCCCCATCACCCGCTCCAGCACCCCCATCACCCGCTCCAGCCCCCCATCACCCGCTCCAGCCCCCCCATCATCCGCTCCAGTCCCCCATCACCCGCTCCAGCCCCCCATCACCCGCTCCAGTCCCCATCACCCTGTCCAGACCCCCATCACCCACTCCAGCCCCCCCATCACCCGCTCCAGCCCCCCCATCACCCGCTCCAGCCCCCCATCACCCGCTCCAGCCCCCCATCACCCGCTCCAGCACCCCCATCACCCGCTCCAGCCCCCCATCACCCGCTCCAGCCCCCCCATCATCCGCTCCAGTCCCCCATCACCCGCTCCAGCACCCCCATCACCCGCTCCAGTCCCCCATCACCCGCTCCAGCCCCCCATCACCCGCTCCAGCACCCCCATCATCCGCTCCAGCCCCCCATCACCCGCTCCAGCCCCCCCATCACCCGCTCCAGCCCCCATCACCCGCTCCAGCCCCCCCATCACCCGCTCCAGCCTCCCCATCACCCGCTCCAGTCCATCACCCGCTCCAGCCCCCATCACCCGCTCCAGTCCCCCATCACCCTGTCCAGTCCCCCATCACCCGCTCCAGTCCCCCATCACCCGCTCCAGCCCCCCATCACCCGCTCCAGTCCCCATCACCCTGTCCAGACCCCCATCACCCACTCCAGCCCCCCCATCACCCGCTCCAGCCCCCCCATCACCTGCTCCAGCCCCCCCATCACCCGCTCCAGCCGCCCTATCACCAGGTCCAGCCCCCCTATCAGCCGGTCCAGCCACCCTTTCACCAGGTCCAGCTCCCGTATCAGCTGGTCCAGCCCCCTTATCAACTGATCAACCTCCCTATTAACAGGTCCAGCCCCCCTATCAGCCAGCAGGCTGCACCCTGTCCTCGACCTGACAAGCTTCAGTCCCTGCAGCCACTGAACTGTTCAAACAATCTAATCACATCCTTCCACGGAAACTGGGGGCAGCCTACTCTTTTGTTACTACAAACCTGCCTCCCACAGCCCCTGCTGTTCTCTCTGCTGAGCACACCCCTGCGTGGCACACGAGGAGGAGCAGAGGGGGGCAAGGGGAGGTGAGGGGCAGGGACACGTGACTGGGACCAGGGCAGGGCCAGCAGAGGAGGACGAGGAAGGGTTGGGGCATGGGCGAGGGAGGGGCTCCAGCCAAGGCCATGGGCCTGAGCCAGCACAAGCAGAGCAGAGACGGGGGTGGGGAGTGAGGGCCGAGGAAGAGCGGCCTCAGGAGCCTCAAGGCCCCGGGGCAGGGAGCTGTCAGGAGGAGTGTGCCCACCCTGGAGGAGACAGTGGGCAGCCCCATGCCTGCGGGCAAGGCTACAACAATGACAAGATGCAGGGCCCGAGCCTGGACAAAGGCTGAGGTGGCACAGGACAAGCCTGGGAGGAAGAGAAGGCGAGGAGCTGGGAGCAGGCAATGGGACCCGGGGAGGTGTCCTCAGTTCAGAGAGACCACTGGGAGCAGGGCATGGGACCCGGGGAGGTGTCCTCAGTTCAGAGAGACCACTGGGAGCAGGGCATGGGACCCGGGGAGGTGTCCTCAGTTCAGAGAGACCACTGGGAGCAGGGCATGGGACCCGGGGAGGTGTCCTCAGTTCAGACAGACTGCTGGGAGAAGGGCATGGGACCCGGGGAGGTGTCCTCAGTTCTGAGAGACCGCTGGGAGCAGGGCATGGGACCCGGGGAGGTGTCCTCAGTTCAGAGAGACCACTGGGAGCAGGGCATGGGACCCGGGGAGGTGTCCTCAGTTCAGAGAGACCGCTGGGAGCAGGGCATGGGACCCGGGGAGGTGTCCTCAGTTCAGAGAGACCGCTGGGAGCAGGGCATGGGACCCGGGGAGGTGTCCTCAGTTCAGAGAGACCGCTGGGAGCAGGGCATGGGACCCGGGGAGGTGTCCTCAGTTCAGACAGACTGCTGGGAGAAGGGCATGGGACCCGGGGAGGTGTCCTCAGTTCAGAGAGACCGCTGGGAGCAGGGCATGGGACCCGGGGAGGTGTCCTCAGTTCAGAGAGACCGCTGGGAGAAGGGCATGGGAACTGTAGAGGTGTCCTCAGTTCAGACAGACCGCTGGGAGCAGGGCATGGGACCCGGGGAGGTGTCCTCAGTTCAGACAGACCGCTGGGAGAAGGGCATGGGAACCGTAGAGGTGTCCTCAGTTCAGACAGACCGCTGGGAGCAGGGCATGGGACCCGGGGAGGTGTCCTCAGTTCAGACAGACCGCTGGGAGAAGGGCATGGGAACCGTAGAGGTGTCCTCAGTTCAGACAGACCGCTGGGAGCAGGGGATGGGACCCATGGAGGTGTCTTCGGTCTGAACAGACCACTGGGAGCACGGCATGGGAACCGTGGAGGTGTCCTCGGTCTGAATACACTGCTGGGAGAGGGGTATGGGAACCATGGAGGTGCCCTTGGTCCGGACAGACCGCTGGGAGCAGGGCGTGGGAACCATGGAGGTGTCCTTGGTCTGGACAGACTGCTGGGAAACGTTTGGCCACTGCATGGGTCTCTCAAGGACATGTTTCCAGGCTCACACACACAAACGAGGGGCCCCAGTGGGGCCGCACCGATTCGGCCAAGCAGCTGAGGTGGCACCAGGAGCCTCTCCTTGGCCTCTTCACTGAGGAGCCAAATGCTCCGTCAACAGCGCAGCCAAAGCAACCAACCCTCCTGGTTTTCACTGGAAATGGAGCCGCCTGGAAATGGGGGGTCCAGGGGAACAGAGAGGCCTGGTGGCAAACCTGCCCACTGACGGGAGGTCCAGGGGAACAGAGGGGCCTGGTGACTAAACCTGCCCGCCAACGGCAGCAAGAGCCCAAAGGTGCGCGAAGCAAAGCTGAGCTTCCCTTTGAAGTCAGCCATGTGCGGTGGAACCAGCCTGTCTGTCATCAGTACACTGACAGTTGGCCAGTGTTTGGCCTGGACCAGAGAATAGCCGCGGAGGCGCCCCTGCCCAGGACCTGATGGGGACTTCTGTTTGCCCTCCGGGAACCTGCCCAGAAGTGACAGGCTTATTTCCTTCACCTGAAACACCAGGTTAAGGGCCCTTCATCATGCTCCCCACCATGTCTCCACAGCAGCACCTAGTGGCGCAGCGCGGGATGACACGCCACAGGTCAGGGAGGAGCGACCCAGCCTCCTGGGAACCCCTCCCATGAGATGCTCAGTGGGCCCCCCTCCCAAAACACCACCTGCCCAGAGCCAGGGCCTGCGTTGGACGAAGAGCTGCGGGTGGTCTTTTGTCTGGTCTTGAAAATAACCCTTGGGATCTGCCAGCAATCAAGGTGCCTGTTTTCCAAAACAGCCAGGCCCCGTTTAAACACCAGCACGGGTAGCGGGCGGCCCAAAGACCACACGTGGCAGACCAGGTCAGGGAGGGACGAGGGGCTTGATAAAGCACTCTCGCACCCTCGCTGATTCAATCGTCCTGCGGGGCACTGAGGCCCCAACAAGCCATCAAAGGCCCTGAGCAGGGAAGCTGCTGGGCTCCCTGATGGGCAAGAGCTGGGGCATGGCCCTGGGGACAGTGTCAGCCTCAGGCCTGGCCCTCTCCCAGAGCGAGACCTGTGTGTGTGTTCAGGTGTACCCTTCCTTGGTTACGTTAAAGTGGTTATCCAGTGTAATGAACTCTGGTGGCACAATGGTTAAACATTCTGCTGCCAACTGAAAGGTCAGCAGCTCAAACTCACCAGCCACTCCTCAGAAAAAAGATGTGACAATCTGCTTCCGTGAAGATTACAGCCTAGAAAACCCTCTGTCATGTGGGGTTGCCAAGAGTTGGAATCGACTCGACGGCACCTAACAACAACATCATAACCCTAGCCCTTCCCGCAAGATCGGCTTGCAGAACTCACGATCTCGCGAGTGATGGAACCCACCGGGGACAGGGAGAGCCGGCACAGGTTGGCGTCCGCCTACTGGGCAGCGGCTCTCAAGGGCAGAGTCCTTTCAATGTTCACCCCAGGTCTGACCTAACTCCGGGTGGTCAGCATCAGACAGATAAAGTGCCACGTGGTGGCTGGTGTCAGAATTGGACACGTGGGAAAGTGGGGATGGGCCTTATGTCAATTTTTAATATAAGTGATTAATAAAAATGCATTTTCGTCCAGCGCGTCCGAAGGTATCTCCTCCCTAAGGAGGCCGTTCCTCAGGCCCGCGGAACACAGAACGTGAAACCGGCCAGGCCCTACCTCCCCACCATTTACGTATGCTTCACCAAAGTAGCCTGATGAACTGGTTGAAGACCCTTCCAGAAATCACTATGACCATCTGCAGGGCGAGGAGAACTCGGGTGGTACAGGGCACTCGGGAGCAGCCAAGCCCCCTCACCATGAGACGGGCCAGCACCCCAGTTTCTCAGCACTGCACCTCAGTGGGGGACCAGCACACCCATCTCACACGGGTCTCGACGGGGACCTGGGGAGACGGCTCGGGCAAACCAGTTGGCAGGTGTAGGCACCGCCACACGTCCCCACCTCCGCATGTGGCCAGGCCTGGGAAGCTGCAGGCAGGAGGCCAGTACAGTGCCTGCGCAGAGGCGTCTGGTGCGAGCTGAACGAGCCACCTGAGACCGTTCTTACTGCCTCCTCGCTCTTTCAGACAGAGCCCTGGTGGCGCAGTGGTTAAGTGCTCCGCTGCAAAACGAAACGTCAGTGGCTCAAGACCACCGGCCTTAGACACTCTCTGGGGCAGTTCTGCTTTGTCCTACAGGCCCAGTATAAGTCGGAATCCACTCCATGGCAACGGCAACGAACTTGGTGTTTTTATTTTCAATCCTTCTGAAAACTACCCATTATTATCTAAACATCCAACAACTCCCAGCTCAGGGCTTCAGGGCATATTTTTGCAGGACTGGGAAAAAAAAACGTTTCTCCGGAGCTTGGCCCCCAGCCTCCTCAGAAGAGCTTCCAAGAATAAACAAGCCCCCACGTGAACTGCACAGAGACACGACCACCACATGCGTATTTACGGCAGAAAAGAGACACTACGCCATGAAAGCAAACACGAGCCATGCTGAGAAACCGAGGGCGGCCCCCTCAGGAAGCCAGCCGGCTGACTGACTAAAGCTGCGAAACGAGAGGCCGGCTCCAGGCCGTGTGCGCTGATGGAAGCTGAACCCAGAGCCTTTAGAAACCCCTGCAGCCCAGCACCCCCGGCCCGCGGTGTGGCCCACCCGCCCAGCACCCCCGGCCCGTGGTGTGGCCCGCCCGCCTAGCACCCATCCGCGGTGTGGCACGCCCAGCACCCTCGCCGGTGATGTGGCCCGCCCAGCACGTTCCTCTACCCCTTCACAGCAAGACCATGCCAGGCTGCCTGCCACCTGACAGCACGTGTACCCAGGCGGGTCACAACCAAGTGCAGTGGTGCAAGAATGACCACAGTTCCAAAGGGAGCATGCACACCATGCACACACACACTGCTCACACACACAGCAGGGCGCACACGTAGGAGAGTGCATCCTTGCGCATACTGTACCATGTGCACGTGGGGGAGTGCGTACCACGTCCTCGTGCACACGCAGGGGAGTGCACACACTTGTACATGGGGGTGTGTACACTGCACCCTCGTGCACACGTAGGGGAGCACGCACACTGCGCTCTCCTGTGTGTGTGGGTGGAGTGCACACCACACTTGCACACGGGGTGGTGTACACTGCACACACACACACACACGGGATGTATGTGCTCACCACACTTGCGCACACACAGGTGTGGAGGTTCACACACGCGGCACACAGTGCAAGCCCAGCCCCCGCTTCTGTGGTAGAAAGAGCATCAAAACTGCCGTCACTTAGTACCAACCACAGGGCGGGGTGTTGCGCTGAGGACCGGCACGCAGACCTGCGTCTAAGCCTCAGGACAGCCCAGTTATGCGGACGCAAGCGGCCGACAGACCAGCAGGGAGCTGGTACACCCACAGGCAACACCACAGTGGGACTAGGGCCCTGGCCGGCCTCCTTCCTGCCGTCACCAGCCCTGGTAGAGCCGCAGAGTCACAGGGACCCAGTTCTTCCCACCAAGCCCCCTACACCACCGTCATCCTGCTCTTCCACACGCAGGCCCTTCACACATGCAATTCTTGCTGCTTCGACTGCTTTTCCCTGCTCTCTGAAACAGAGTTTATCAGAAAGAAGGACGGTGATGCCTGACTCGGTGTAAGGACACTCACTGAGTGAGGAACAGCGTGTGCCGCCACACCTGAGAGCCCTCACCTGAAAACACTTGATGGCGGTTTCGCAGCAGTGTCTGCAGGCCCCCACACTCCCTCCTCAGTCTCTGCAGCGTCTCCTTGTCCAGCTCGCTGGCGACTTCTGCCAAGGAGAGGCTCCCTGGAGAGACAGAAAACAGACCATCACAAACCTGCTCAACGGGCAGAAAACGCTGAGCCCCAAAACTCCAATCTCAGTGCCCGTGAGCAGGAAGGGCCACGTCACCCATGGCCCACAACCGTGGGGTCCTGAGGGCAGGACCTCACCAGCAGCACGGCCTGGATGGGTGAGGGGACGGTGATGACCCCATGGCCACAGGGTGTGTCACATCGGAGGGGCACAGCCTGGACGGGACACAGACTGTGCACTGGGTGCCGGGACAGCGTGGGCAGCGTCACCTGCCCTCCTCCTGGGGTGTCTGCACTCAGGACAGACGGCCGAGCTGGCCACAGAAGCCGGGGCTCCCTCATGGCGGCCCCACCCTGCAGCCAGCCAGGCCCCGGAGCTCACTGGCTGCAGGCAGAGCGTTGACTGCAAGGGCGCGTCTGTGGTGAAAAACTAGCAGAGATGTTCCTGTTTAGAGCAGACTGTTCTCAGCCCCCACACGGAGCTCACGCTCAACTCTGACCTCCCAGGAAGGCTGGTGAGCACAGAGGGCAGTTTATTTCCGAAACACCAAACTTCAAGTGCAACTGAAACACGCTTCCTTGTGTTCTGGAGTCCACAGGTGGTGCAAACAGTTTATGCACTTGGCTGATAATCGAAAGGTTAGATGTTTGAGTCCACCCAGAAGTGCCTCAGAAGAAATGCCTGGCAATCTACTTCCTAAAAACCCCATGGAGCACAGTTCTACTGACACAATTTCCCTCACGGGGTTGATGTAAGTCGGGGTCAACCCCACGGCAGCTGATGGTTTCCTTGTGCTCATCTGCCAAGAACTCCCCACAGGAGGCCCTGCCACAGTGTCTCTCTGCCCTCAGCACCAAGATGGAGGTGAGCCAAGGACCCTCGGGCCTGCCTGGAGGGCAGATCTGGAGACTGGAAACCAGCACCACGGCGCCGCCTACTCCAAGACCCTCGGGGCAGTCATCTGTCCTGTGGCCGCCAGCATCCTTCTACCCGCAGCCTCTCTGGAGGCAGCTGAGAGGAGGCAGGAGGGCTGAAGAAATGCTTTAAAGACCTCCTGAAAGCCTTCCTGGCCACACCTGACCACCCCTTGAGCTTGGCCACCCGAGGCCGCCGTGCAGCACCACTTCCTGGGCTCCTGGTCCCCTCATGGGTGCGGAGCGCAGCCCACCAGCTGAGGCTGGACTGGAGGCTTCCTCCCCGAGGGCAGGGACGAGCAGGCCCCCAAGGCCTGGGTCTCCCAGCAACGCCCGCAGAGGGGGCGCCAGCCTGAGAAGGGAGGCCCCAGGCTCAGAGATTCAGAAGCCCTGGGCCTGAGAGCGGCTGGTGGAAGGGGACACGCTTGATGGCCCTGCCACACCACGTGTGCACTGGAGTCAAGGGGGGATGAGGATGAAGAAGACATGACATTTCACGGTTCAGTTGAAGATGAGGAGAAGAAAGGTGTGCTTTGGCCCTGGGCCAGCCCATGGGGGCCAGCCAGCTCGAGG
The DNA here is from genome assembly GCA_030035585.1 of Dugong dugon. Lineage (NCBI taxonomy): Eukaryota > Metazoa > Chordata > Mammalia > Sirenia > Dugongidae > Dugong > Dugong dugon. The sequence goes on along the minus strand of CM057463.1, from coordinate 2,639,478 downwards.
GGTCAGCTGGTGGAGCCAGCTCGCAGGCAGCAAGGAGGACCTGACCTCAGGGACCCTGTAACTCAGAGGCTCAGCTCTGGCTCAGTCCCCAAATGGAGCTGGCTCCACAGCGCCCCCTGGCGGCCTGCAACCATCTGTCCTGGCAGGAAGCGGAGTCAGGAGAGGCCAGCTCCGTGATCACGGGGCGTAGTCATGATGAGAAGCTGCTCTCGGCCCCGTCTCTCTCGAGTGCCATGGGGTTCAGCACACCCCTCCCACCCCCAAGAACAATCTCCCTTTGTCAGGTCTGATTCTCCCATTTTTGAGCTTTCAAAGAGAATCAAGCTATCCAGTCACTGCCCCTCTAACCCCTACACGTACACCCGAGGGTATGGCGTTTTCCTGCCCCACCTTTCTGTCCAGCCTCTCTTGGGGTAACACCACAGACTGAAAACGAGGCGCTGCAGAACCCGACCCTCATGCTCTTGTGAAGCTGGTTAAAGGTCGAACGTGAACTCGCCTGGCCTCAGCCTCCCTCCCCTGAGGCACCCAAAGTCCTTGGTACTGACAGAAACCACAGGCAAGCTTGAAAGCATGAGCCAGTACACGCGGCCCCACGCAGTCTCCCGCGGCTGCACGGGAGGAAGGGTGTCACCGCTGGACTGGCACGTCCACCCCAGATGTGGGGCGCTTTACCTCCTGGGTTCCAGGGCTTCACACCGGCATCTGGAGAGTCCTCTCCTGTGCTCGGCTGCTTCCCGTCCAACAACAGACGGGCCACCCGCAGAACCACGTGGTCGATGAAGTCGCGAGGGAGAGCGGCACAGTTCCTCACATGCTCCGCTGGCGCTCGAGGCTGGAACCCAGACAGCCAGAGCCCCTCTGCCGGGGAGCCCGCCCCTTGCGCTGCAGGCCCGGGCTCAGCCCCAGCGTCCTGGGCTCTGGGGCTGTCCTGCCCCCTGAGGGGAGGGCAGGGAGGCTCCTTGTGCAGCGGCCGACCCTGCCGACTGTGAATGTACCGAGTCCTCTGCTGGTCGATGGAAACTTCCCCTGTGGGCGGGTACGTCCTGGACTTCCCAATGAGGCAAACCTGCATGGGGAAGGAGCAAAGCGTTATCCAGCAGGCTCACAGAATCTCAATGTTCCCATGGACTTCTCCTGTACTTGAGGGCAAACCACATAAAAGTTTTCAATCTCTATCATAAAAATCCGTATTTTAAAAACTGACACCAATGTGAACTAAAGACTTTTTTAAAAAACCTAAAAATAAAAGAATTAAAAAAAAAATTTTTTTAAAAACACCCCGGGAGTATGGCCCCCAGACACCCTTTTAGCTCAGTGGTGAAGTCACTTCCAAGGTTCACCATTCAGCCAGGGATTGGACAACCTCATAAAACAAAATGGGACTAATGAGGCACAGCAGTCCAGGGACAAGGACTAGAGGGCAGATGGGGACAGGAAAGCTGATAACAGGGAACCCAAGGTTGAGTCAGGACAGTGTCGACATGTAGTGGGGTTGGTAACCATTGTAATAGGGCAACATGTGTACTAACTGTTTAATGAGAAACTATTTTTGTTCTGTAAACCTTCATCTAAATAAGAATAGCAGTACAACCAGAAGAACGTAGTTGATGTCACTGAGCTGTGCACGGAGAAATCTTTGAAATGGTGTATCTTTGGCTATGTGTATTTTCAAAAAAAAAAAGAAGGGCCAGTGTTGACACTCTGTGGGGTTGTTAACCTATGTCATAAAACAACACGTGTTCTGTTTAATGACAAACTTTTTGTTCTGTAAACGTTCACCTAAAATACTATAATAAATAAATAAAACAAACACTAAAAGCCCATGAAAAATCCGCCCCGCAGACTCTCAGAGATCCGACAAGCACATATGAACTGAGAGTCGCCAGCCTGGGCACAGAAGTCTGGGGCACATCTCTGGTCTGTCCTCGTTTAGTCCTCACGTGCCATGGGAGGAGGTGCGACGCTAACCCTCAGAGGCCTGGTGGGGCGAGCATGAGGGTCAGACTTTCCATCACACTTTTGGAGCGAGGTGAGCTGTCAGAGCGCCCAGCAGTGCGCTGGAGAAAGGGGGGTGGTCGTCACACGCTTGGAGCGAGGTGAGCTGTCAGAGCGCCCAGCAGTGTGCTGGAGAAAGGGCGGGTGGTCGTCACACGCTTGGAGTGAGGTGAGCTGTCAGAGCGCCCAGCAGTGCGCTGGAGAAAGGGGGGTGGTCGTCACACGCTTGGAGCGAGGTGAGCTGTAAGAGCACCCAGCAGTGCTCTGGAGAAAGGGGGGGTGGTCGTCACACGCTTGGAGCGAGGTGAGCTGTAAGAGCACCCAGCAGTGTGCTGGAGAAAGGGCGGTGGTCGTCACACGCTTGGAGTGAGGTGAGCTGTAAGAGCACCCAGCAGTGCTCTGGAGAAAGGGGGGTGGTCGTCACACGCTTGGAGTGAGGTGAGCTGTAAGAGCACCCAGCAGTGTGCTGGAGACAGGCGGGTGGTCACGCTAATGTCATGCTAACTGCCTTCCGCACATCCTCCGTGGGGACTAGCTCTGAAGCCACAAGAGACGGTCTCGTCCCGTCAGGGCCTCACCTTGCTGACCATCTGGCTCCACCACCTCCTGGTGTGTCACCTCGAGCGTGTGACTCAGCTCTGTCCAGGGGACGGGCAGTGCCTAAATGGCTTCCCTGTGCAATGCTTTCCAAGTCACAGTTCATTCATGCCACTGCCACACTCACCCCGAGTGTCCAGCTATGAGGAACCGGGGCTCAGAGAGGTGAAGGGCTAGTCCAGGCTCTCAGGCACTGGTGCGTGGAACAGCAAACACACGCATCAAAGCTGCAGCATCCTCACCGACCTGATGACCCAACTGGACCAGTTCCCAAAGCCCCACCTCAGAAGCCTGCAGCCGGCCAAGGCAGAGGATACGTAAGACAGCGGCCCGAAGGCTCCACAGAGGAGCTCACGAGAAAACCTCCAGAAGGAACCTGGGCCCCAACGGCACCAGCGCGGACACCGCATGTGACACAGCGGAGAGCTATCCTCTGAGCCTGGACCACGGGGCATGGTCGCTGCCGTCGGCAAGCACCCACGGCGCGCGGCGCTGCGGCCGGGCCTAGAGACGTCACTTGTCTCATCCCGGACACAGCCCGAGGCAGCGCTGCTCACCCCAGACGAGAACATGTGTGGCTGGCCCGGGGGAGCGCTGCTAGGAGGTGGGGGAGCTGAGAGCTAAGCTCAAACCTGCCCTGATCCTTCCAAGCTCTTTGACTTGGATGTGACAGGGGCACAATGACAGTCTTGTAAAAGAATGGTATCAGAAAATCGATGCAAATTAACGTAAATACTCCACATGGCTCTTCCCAAAGGGCCAGGCCGTCCAAGTGGGGGGCCAGATCCCACTGGGTCGACCCGGCCCCCGGCAGGCACCACAGCAACACTGTTACTCACAGACAGTGCCGGGGCCAATTCCAGCCATCAACAAATGACATTTCAGCTGAACTAATGAGACTCTTATGGAAAACTCAGACATCATTCTGAACTTCTGAAACAGAGCAAGGCAAGCCTCAATACCAGCCAATTATCCAGGAATCCAAACAAGGAGAGGGAACTGAACGGAAACAGCTCAACCTCAGGTGACGCGCAGGTTAGAAACCACCACTCACTCAAGCTGCTGCCTGCTCTGGGGAGGACCTGAGGGCCATCCGCAGCGTCTGCAGAGCAAACAGGCTCTGCCAGGGTCCTGCAGAGCCGGCCCAGGCCCGGGGAGGAAATGCCAGGCATCTCCAGAGGAAGGGACTGGCCACACACACCCGCTGAGCCCGGGCTGAAGATGGCGCAGCACCACCGTGAAATCACCACGTGACACAGCCTTAACTCTCAACCTAAACACTGACACAGCCCCAAGGACAGCAGCAGGGGTCAGAACGTACTCTTTTGGTTGAAGGAATCCGAAGGCAGTCTTCTTCTACGTGAAACCCGCACATCAGCCCCACTTCCTTAATGAAATCCAGGTACTCGCGGTACTGCGTCTTCTGGCTCTGCCGCCGTGGATATTTCCCAACAAAGTCAAAGAAGCAGCAGGGGAGGACAAAGAAACGGCAGTGGTAGGACGACCTTCAAGAAAATCAACAACCAGAGAAACCAGAAACCTTGAATAACGTCATTAAGTAAAACAGTAGAAATCCACTTGGCAATGATGCATCAGGGCAAAACACGGAAGATCTGCTCCTGGCTAATGCTGCCTTTTATATAAAACAATGACTGCAGACTTCTCCAACTTAATTTCTAGAAGCAATACATGATGTTATGTGGCTTACACGTTTTCAATAAGCTACAAATCCAATTACTTTTATAAAGAACAGCTTTCTGTTGCAGACACGCTTGTCATCTGCAATGTAAGACCTCCTGAAGTACTAAGACTCCAGTTACAACCAAGATTTCAGAGGCAGGCAGACACAGACCACGTGAAGACCTGGCGGTTGGCATATGTGATTCCCTGAGAGCTAGAAGAGTTAAACGACTCTCGCACAAAGGGGACCTGCAGCAGTCCTGACGCGACAGACGTGCATGCTCTTAAAAGGAAGAGGCAGATACAGGTGTTTAGGTTAAAAAACCATGTATCGTCGGGGGCCTCCTTCAAAGACAGACCCTCCTGTTATCAGGAAAAGACTTCCCAAAAAAGACACACCTTTCAATAGTGGCTGTAACTACTGAGGTCAATCACAGTGTTGATCAGCGCTGTCTGGGAAAAAAACGACGCGAACCACGTGTGTAATTCTAAATTTCAAGTAGCCATATTTTTAAAAAGTAAAAATAAACAGATAGAATTTAGATTAATGACGCATTTAATTCAGTCCAACATATTCACACGTTATCGTTCCAACAACCTGGACTGGCCACACTTCAGGGGCTCGGGCCACACGTGGCTCGAGGCGCCTGTCCTGCCCAGCACTGTGTGGACGACAGAATGTCCTGGCCACCTGCCACGCCACCTGCCCTCACCTGGCTGCGATGACAGGTATCCATGGCGTGAGTTCATCAGAATGGTTCCCGATTAACCAGTCCACGTCAGGGAAGAGGTTCTTATCCTCAGGGGTGACTGCACCTTCCTAGAGAACACCACAAAAACCAGACTAAGTGTTGAGTCAATAAGCATGAGCCTGCGAGTCAGCGAGACACAGAGGATGAGCAAAGGCCCTGAGGTCACAGGCTGGGCTCACACGGCAGGGATCAGCCTCAACGCCCTGTGGGCCAGCCATGGCTTCCTCCACAGAGGGCGGGAGGCATCCTGCTGCCCCGAAACCACAGAGGACCAGGGGAGGGACAGTGACGGTGCCCAGCCCAGGGTCTCGCTCAGAGTGCATGTGGTACTGGGGATGCCCAGGTCATCTCTGGAGAAGGTCTTGCTGTTAACTGTCGACGAGTCAATTCTGACCCATGGCAACCCCATGCATGCAAAGCAGAACTGCTCCAAAAGGTTTTCAAGACTATGACCTTTTGAAAGCAGATTGCCAGGCCTGTCTTCTGAGATGCCTCTGGGGGGCTCTGAACCACCAAACTTTTGGTTAGTAGTTGATTACTTAATTGTGCCACCCAGCATTGAATAAACTAGGCATATGTTTCTGAGGGCTATCTCCTTTGATCACTGAAAACATGGCTTTTTAACCTAAACAAAAAGGAGCTGCGGGAGAGATGCTGTGGATGACCTGTCTCACTGTGGCACCATGAAATGTCTTGACTGTGGCGCCGTGAACCGTGTGGCCGTGGCACCATGAACCGTCTGGCCGTGGCGCCGTAAACTGTCTCACTGTGGCACCGTGAACCATCTCCCTGTGGCACCACCGTGAACTGTCTCCCTGTGGCACCGTGAACTGTCTCCCTGTGACAGAATGGGGCAGCAAAGCAGCGGCCAGAGTGGGCAAGTGGGAAGCAGCCCAGCTCTGACCCAGGCCTGAAGGCGGAGAAGAGAGCAGGACAGTGTAGAATAACAGAGCGCAGACGAGGGGCACCAGCACGCAGTCCCAGGCACCTTCCGGGGGCCTTTAGTATCTGTCTACAGTTCTAGTCCTAGTGCTTAAGTCCACACAGGTGCTTCTGTTGACACGTAAACACTACTGGACAAAGTAAGGTCTAGCTGGCGTGTGTACAATCTGCAGGCAGGAAAGATGAGTCTCCAGCACTGTTTATTCCTCATTAGCACCCACTCTAGATTTAAACTGGCCCATCTGTCTCTTTAAATGGCCTGTCTGAACACAAACATGGCTCAGTGGTTAGCTGCTAACCAAAATGTCAGCAGTTCAAATCCACTAGCCACTCCTTGGAAACCCCGTCTGTGGGGCACTTCTCTGTCTACAGGGTCACTATGAGTCAGAATCGACTTGATGGCAATGGGTTTGGGTTGTTTTTTTTTTTAATGAACACAAACCTAAGTTACGTTTAATGACTACCATAATCACTCCGACAGTTACCTTGTCAATGGCACCCTAGACAACAAACCCCCCTGCTTTTTATAAGGAGTTTTCATTAGTATTGTGAAGGTAGCGAACTGCAACACTCCTATTTCACACACAACCTCACAAACATTAGGACACTTTGCAACCACCACAGTGCTGCCGTTACTAACAGGTGCTTTTACGAGCACCCTCCTGTCTGCCCGCAGAGGGCTTCTGCAGGGAAGACGGCCGCGTTCACTCCTGAACCGCGTTCCCGTGTCACACACGTTCCTGAAGCCACCCAGTGCACCGGGAGAGAACCACCCCGGGGAGCCTGACGGCACGACGCACCTGCCAGTAAAAGCACTTGAGTGTGACCGTGTCCTTCCAGACGGGCCAGGCCTCGATAAGTCACGCACCCCGGAAACACGGGACCATGGCTACTGATGGAACGCCGCTGGGAAGTGACCAATGACACCACCCTTCACAGAGACGATTCTCTCTGAGCTCATCAGGAAGGAGAGCTGGACGGGAACCATCTCACCTCCCGGTGGCTGGGACTCAGTAACTAAGGGGACTGGACAGCTCCCAGTGAGTCCACTGTTGTCTCCACAGCTGCCCGGGGATCCTGACCTGCTGCCTGACCTCACCCCAACTTCAGAGTACCGCCTTCCTCCTTTTCCTTCACCAAGCTCCGCCCCAGTGTGCTGTCTGAGCCCAGGCGCCGCCCTGGCCCTGTGCGCTGCCCACCGCTGTATCTCCCCATCTGAGCCTGGGCGCCGCCCCGGCCCTGTGCGCTGCCCAGCACTGTATCTCCCCATCTGAGCCGAGGTGCCACCCCGGCCCTGTGTGCTGCCCACCGCTGTATCTCCCCATCTGAGCCGAGGTGCCGCCCCGGCCCTGTGTGCTGCCCACCGCTGTATCTCCCCATCTGAGCCCGGGCGCCGCCCTGGCCCTGTGCGCTACCCACCGCTGTATCTCCCCATCTGAGCCTGGGCGCCGCCCCAGCCCTGTGTGCTGCCCACTGCTGTATCTCCCCGTCTGAGCTGAGGCGCCGCCCCGGCCCTGTGTGCTGCCCACCGCTGTATCTCCCCATCTGGGCCGGGGCAGCGCCCTGTGTGCTGCCCACTACTATATCTCCCTGGGGCATTTCTCACCATCCACACACCACGCGGTCACCGTCCTCCCTGGGGCACTCCTCACCGTCCACACACCACCTGGTCACCGTCCTCCCTTGGGCACTTCTCACCGTCCACACACCACGCGGTCACCGTTTGTCTGCAGGCTCTCTGTCCTCCCCCAATCCATGCAGGGAGGACTTTTCATCCCTGCTGTGTCCCCAGCATCACAAAGAGGGTCTGGAAGGCAGCAGGCCTCAAATACTTGATAAATAAATAAACTGCTTTATTATTTCTCCTGTTTTATTGGACATATCTCTTATAGCATTCAAAACTCTCTTTGAAATGAAAGCACAGTCGTCCTTTGGTATCCGTGGACGCTCAAGTCCCTTATATGAGATTGTGTAGTGTTTGCACGTAACCTACGCACATCCTCCCATGCACTTTAAATCATCTTTAGGTTACTTACAGTACCTAACACAATGCTACGTAAGTAGCTGTTACGCCATACTGTTTAGAGAACAATGACATGAAAAAAAGTCTGTACAGGCTCAGCACAGACACAAGCGTTGCAGGCCTAACTACACAGTACACGTCAGACACAAGGCGAACAACACTCACACGGGTGCTTGAGAGACAGGACTGTGACACGGCGGGAGGCCACAGCAGGGGACGCTACATGGCACAAATCTTTTCGATCCACAGTTGGTTGAATCTGCAGACGTGGAAGTGCAGACGTGAAGGGCCGACTCATCTCTCTGAAGGGAGGCCTTTCTGAAAAGCATTCCGCGGGAGGCACACACTCCTCTAAGCCCGTCCCACGCGCACTGCCAGCCGTTCTCTAGCTAATCCTGCCATCCGCCCAGGGAGGCGGAGATTGTTCACTTGTAGAAACTGTACTCCTTTCTGTGGTCAGTTCAGACCCCCACTGCCAGAGCAGCCCTTCTCTCTCCTCCCCAGCCTCCTGGGTTTGGGTACAACGGGTTCCAGCTGCAAGCACAGGGTCCACCCGGCTCCCGCATTGCAGGCCCACTACTCCCTTTAGGTGCAGTAACTCGGTGGGATGACTCACAAACTCCAGGGAAAGCGCCCTCTTTAATCAAGCAGAAGACGATAAACACACAGGGTGAGGTACAGGAGCCCTGCAGGGGAGGCCTCACCGCTGACCTGTGGGCCCCACCCAGCCAGGCCCTGCAGCAGAGGCCTCACCGCTGACCCACGTGCCCCCACCAGGCCAGGCCCTGCAGGGGAGGCCTCACTGCTGACCCGTAGGCCCCCACCCGGCCAGGCCCTGCAGGGGAGGCCTCACCGCTGACCCACGTAGCCCCACCCAGCCAGGCCCTGCAGCAGAGGCCTCATGGCTGACCCACGTGCCCCCACCCGGCCGGGCCCTGCAGCAGAGGCCTCACCGCTGACCCACGTGCCCCCACCCGGCCAGGCCCTGCAGGGGAGGCCTCACTGCTGACCCACGTGGCCCCACCCGGCCAGGCCCTGCAGCGGAGGCCTCACTGCTGACCCACATGCCCCCACCCGGCCAGACCCTGCAGGGGAGGTCTCACGGCTGACCCGTAGGCCCCCACCCAGCCAGGCCCTGCAGGGGAGGTCTCACGGCTGACCCGTAGGCCCCCACCCAGCCAGGCCCTGCAGGGGAGGCCTCACGGCTGACCCGTAGGCCCCCACCTGGCCAGGCCCTGCAGGGGAGGCCTCACCGCTGACCCACGTGGCCCCACCCAGCCAGGCCCTGCAGCGGAGGCCTCACGGCTGACCAAGGCCTGAGCAAACGGCCAGGCTCCAGGCACTAGAGAAGGTGCCACACAGAACAAGCGTCCCGCTCCAGCCCCCGGGCAGCTCGAGGGCCGTCAGCCTGAAGGAAGACGCACGCTCGGGGAGACAGCACCACTGCTGAGCAGAGAGCACCCCCACTCCAATTTAATCAGAAAGGGGTGAAAACTGTGAAACTTCACCCCACTCACTTCTCCCTCTGTGAATCACACAGCGTCACACTCACGTGGGTTAGAGTGGCCACACACCTGACAGGCCAACACACGGGGCCTCTCATCAGACCACAGCAGTCACACTCACGTGGGTTAGCGTGGCCACATGCCTGATGGGCCAACACACGGGGACACACAGGACCTCTCATCAGAACAACCGAAACAACAGGACAGAACAGTCTGCGCCAAGACCACATGAATCAACAGAGCCCATACCTCCAGCTGCGTCTCTGGTCCGAACATGGCCCATATTTTTCTTCTTCGGATGTCAATCCCTCTGCCTGGATGCTGAAAGAGTTAATTTTAGAGGTCAAGGTCAAGCTCAACCATACTACATTAGCAAGAGCTACAAAGCCCTGCAGGGACCGCCCCGGTATTCAGCATGAGGCCCCCTCTGCTTTTACGGACCGTGCGAGCACAAGTTCTCAGCCATGTGCAACGGTCGCCCGCCCCACACGGCACCGACAGGCCCTTGTATCTCGTGCACAGTCACTATGGGTCCTCACGGGGGCACAAGTCCAAGGCGGCCCTGTGTCTGACCACAGCGTCCTTTCATCTAGGGACCAGGACCAGGATGCTGGAGTATACGAGCCCGGCTCTCAGCCCTCAGTCCACTTCAGGTTCCTGGTCGCTGCACTCCTGCTTTCCAAGGGAGACACGGCCGACCCTCTTGGGTCACTTCTGCCAGTAGTGATGCTCACCTACAGCTCGTGACCATGCACAGCTCTCACGGGGCCACCTGACTTGTGCCCAAGTCTAGGAGGAGGAGGGGGCACGAGGCACCTCCCACCACCCCAGGTGCCAGCTTCCAAATCACCACGGAACGTGCGAGCACCCACGGACAGCCTGTGTACAAGGATTGTGTTCCAAACTCCTTATTTTATAAAACACCTCCAGAAGTGAACACCAACAGCCCTGCCTGAAGCCCCCACAGCTGTGAGCACACATCTGTCCCAGTAGGTGGAGGCTCAGCAGGAAGACGAGCAGCTTTGGCATCAGGCAGACTGGGCTTTGAATCCCAGATGTGTCACTCACAACAGCGACGTGCTGCGCCCATGCCCTCTGCTGCAGAGCAGGGAAACAGCACCCAGGGCATCGGCTACACTGGAAGGAGTGTGCGGCACGGAGACTCTTGGCAGAGGGCGCGCCCGCACACTCCCACGCACACACACCACACTCCGCAGGCTGGGTACTGTCCTAAGCATCTCATCGCCTTGACCCCTCACTGCACAGACAGCTGGTCAACCGGTGCAAAGCCCTGTGCCGCACTGCCCACGCAGCTGTGTGTGCGTGCCTGATCGGCCTTCCTTGCCAGAACAGAAGCTTCTCAAGGGCAGGCCCCGCCTGACCCTTCACTCTCTGCCAGTGCCCCAAATGGGAGGTTTTCAAGAGAAAAAAACTGACAGCAAAAGCACCAAGCTGCTGCTGGGGCCTGTCATCTTATGGCCTGTCACCTTACAGCCTGTCACAGCCTGTACCTCATGGCCCACCACCTCACGGCCTGTCACCTTATGGCCTGTCACAATCTGTACCTTATGGCCCACCACCTCACAGCCCATCATCTCACGGCCTGTCACTTTACAGGCTCAGACAAGAACACGCTGGGAACCGCTGTCAGAGTCTAACGAGGTCGCTGGTTTTTCCCCCACTTTACCAATGAACAGGAGTTTTTAACTAGTCACCATTCTGATGGCCAGGCAGACTCTGAACCGAGACTGTACCAACAGGAACGGCCATCAGTGGACCTCAGGCTGCTCTGCAGAGACTCTGAAGGAGGGGCCCGAGTGGAGCGTTACCCCTGCCTGGCGGAGGATGTGCACTAGGAGGCCGTTCCCGCAGCCCAGGTCCACAAAGGACTGCTTCTTGGTCACTCCGTGCTCAGCTCGCTCTGCTTCCCACAGGATCTAAGTAAACAGGAAAGAAAGAAAAAATAAAAAAGGAAGGAAGGAAAGGCCAGTTCATAATCCACTCTACCCAAGAAAAGTTCAGACATAGATCCCACTGGGATTACAAATCCCACGTCCCCAACCAGCTGGCGAGGCCCATCTACGGCCTGGGCTCATCACAGACCACAGAAACAAGCAGGCCACTGAGATTACAAATCCCACGTCCCCAACCAGACGGCAAGGCCCAGCTATGGCCTGGGCTTGTCAGGGAACACACAGACAAGCAGGCCAGCCAGGCCTCCGCCCTGTGGGTCACGTGTCGACAGCCCTTGGGCCTGCCTGGGGCACCTAAGGCTCTCTTCTTTTGCTCAAAGTCCACATTAAAAGGGTCATCTCGAGGTCTGGCCTGTATTCTTCAAATTCTAGATACTCTGATAATCAGAAACAAAAATGCTATTTCTAAAAAGTCTTAAGAGAATTGCAGTTGAAAGGAAATTGAAAATCATCTAGCCTAAGCACTTTACAGATGAGAAAATCAAGACTATTAAGTTGGGGGCCATGCCTGACAGACCAGGCCGGCCAGCACTACGTGGTTCACTCACAACTCACGTTTGTTCTATTTTCAGGCAACAACACTATACAAAGGAACACTGTCACGTGTGTGACAACCCCATGACAGCCACAAACTGACCGTCAGCCGTGGCCTCGATGAGCGACCGTCAATGCTGTAGCATCTGCCGGAAGCAGCCTTCGCCACTCCACACAAATGCAGATCATATGGAGCCTTACCAGCAGGTACGTAGCAATGGCCACGTCTTCATACACAAACTTCTCAGGGTTGGTCACTTCAGGCCACACCTGGAACAATTTAAAGCACACACATGAACGGTTGCTTCATCTCCTCACTATTGCACAATATTTAGAGCACCCCCTGAAAGCGTAAGTCAAACCACACGAACCACGTAATAAAATAAAGGTATACATAGAATGTGGTGAAGTGCACACAGCCTGACCAAGGTGCATGATGTCACTAAGAAGTACACAAGAAAAAGGATGCTTCCGATAAATGCTGCGACATATACAATTTTGCAACAGCAACGACAACCAAAAGATATACGTATGGTTACGTACGTATGCACGTAAGCATATACGTGTACAGGTGTGCATAAGCACGTATCTGTGTGCACACATGTATACACATGTATGATACGTGTACATGCCTATATATCCAAACGTACAATAAAGCACACGGGGGCACAGTTATGAGCACTTCTTAGACATAACCAAACACCTCTCAGGACTGGTCGTTTGGGTTTGAAGGATTAGGACCATAGTCTGGTGGGCAACTCAGTCAACTGGCACAATACAGTTCATAAAGTTTATGTTCTACAGCCTAGTTTGGTGAGTTACAACTGGGGTCTTAAAAGCCTGTGAGGGGCCATCGAAGGTACAACTACTGGTCTCTACTCATCCAAAGCAAGAGAGAGAGAAGGAAACCAAAGACTCAGAGAAGAAACCAGTGCATAGGACAAGTGGTCTACAGGAACCATGGCCTTATCCACCTTGAGACCAGAAGAACTACATGGTGCCCAGCTATCACTACTGACTATTCTGATCAGGGCCACAATAGCTGGATCCTGACAGAATGGGAGAAAAATACAGGACAGAACCTCAAATTCTTAAAAAGTCCAGACTTGCCTGGGAGTGGACAGCCCCGTAAAACCAAATGAGACTAACGAAGTACAGGAGTCCAGGGACAAGGGCCAGAAAGCAGAAGGGGACAAGGAAGCTGGTGATAGGGAACCCAAGGTTGAGTAAGGATGTTGTTGATGTGTTGTGAGATTGTTAACCACTGTCATAGGGCAACATTTGTAGTAACTGTTAAATGAGAAACTATTTTGTTCTGTAAGCCTTCATCTTAAGTGAGAATAACAGCACAATTGGAAGAGCATGGTCAATGTCACTGAACTGTGCATGTAGAAATTTTTGAAACGGTGTGTCTTTGGCTATGTGTATTTTCACCAAAAAAAAAAGAGGTTGAGAAGTTAGAGGGTTAATATGTTGTGGGGTTCTTAACCAATATCATAAAACAACACGTGTACTTCTGTTTCATGAGGAACTATTTGTTCTGTAAGCCTTCACCTAAAGTACAATAAAAAAATAAAATAAAATAAAGTAAAAAGTCCAGACTTACTGGACCAGTTGAGACTAGGAGTCCCTGAAGCTATGACCCTGAGATACTTTCAACCTTGAATCAAAGCATCTCCTGAGGTCCCCTTTTAGCTGAATAACAGATCGGCTCAGAAGATGCCATCAGCGTGAGTACTGCTGTGGTGAGATGATCTGTGTGTGGCCTTCTGCCTTGATTCTGTCAAAGAGAGAAAAAGGAAACAGCCCGGGAACTCCCGCCGCCCCCGGCCCTGAGGAGTTGTTACAGTTGCCCTCACTGCAGTTGCCCTAGCTACCGTTGCCCTAGCTACCGTTGCCCTAGCTACCATTGCCCTTGTTACCGTTGCCCTTGTTACCGTTGCCCTTGTTACCGTTGCCCTAGCTACCGCTGCCCTAGTTACCATTGCCCTTGTTACCGTTGCCCTTGTTACCCTTGCCCTAGTTACCACTGCCCTAGTTACTGGTGCCCTTGTTACAGTTGCCCGAGTCCTTTGGAGAAGCTTGTTCCCTTTGCCCAGGGAAGAAGGCCCTGCCAGCAGAAAATGTTAGCTATTATGCAAATAGACAGAGCCACTTATGAAGGGATTGGTCAGTTACTACGCAAAAAAAAGTCAATTCTGACTCATAGCAGCCCTACAGGATACATAAAATCTGCCCAACAGGACTGAGCTGCTTGCCTATATCAGCACCCATCCCACAGAGGCCAAGGGGGACCTCACTACCATCAAGAACAGCCTGGAGCGGAGTGTATCCTTTGGACCCAGAGTCCCTCTACTGAGAACCTCCTAGACCCAGGAGACAGAGAGAGCGCAACACTGGAGCGGTGGCAGCAGAACCAGGAGACCGGCACGAGACAGTGAGGTGGGCTTCCTGGGCCTCAGAGGGAGGCAGCTACAGTGGACTTGCTGACATGCAGAGCAACAGAGCTGGGTACCTTTGGACAGGAGGCTTGCTGGCGAAGTGGGGTGTCTCGGGCACTTGGTAGAAATAAAAAGCTATAACACTTGCCCAAGCAGGGCAGAGACCAGGCCCAGCAGGGCAGAGACCAGGCCCAGCAGGAGAGAGGCCAGGGCCGAGCAGGGCAGAGGCCAGGCCTGAGTGGGAACACGGCAGCAGCAGCTGAGAAGAAGCTGCCTGACTGAAGACCTGTATCCTAAGTTATTCCTGTTACTTCTAATTGATCCTGATCCCATGTTGCTTCCCTAATAAGCCCCATAACTGTGAGTATTGTCTGTGAGTTCTGTGTGGCCACTGCAACGAATTACGGAAGCCAGCAGAGAAGTAGAGGGTGCCGTGGGAGGACAGCTGGCGTTAGAACTGGTGTCAGGTCGGGGAGCAGAGGCATGTCTGCCCTCACCTCACAGGGATCAGCCTTGGGCTGGTGGTGATTCTCACTATCCCTGAAGTCAGACGGGGACGACCTTAACGCTACAGCATACTGCTGCACCCTTCACAAAACATCGGTATGAGACCAAATGGTCAACAATTACTCTAAAGCAAAGATGAGAAGGTAAGGGGGCAGGGAAACTAGAGT
Organism: Dugong dugon; assembly: GCA_030035585.1. NCBI lineage: Eukaryota > Metazoa > Chordata > Mammalia > Sirenia > Dugongidae > Dugong > Dugong dugon. The sequence continues at coordinate 2,624,359 of CM057463.1, read as the reverse complement.
ACTGCAAACAGAATAAGCATAACAGAAATAATGAGACTGTTGGTACACTGGGAAAAACGTAACCAATGTCACTGAACAATTTGTGTGGAAATTGTTCAACGGAAACTTAATTTGCTGTGTAAACTTCCACCGAAAGCACAATAAGGTACTATTTATATACGCATATTTTTTTTTTAATTTCCACTGTAATATTTTCTTTTACTTAGGGAGTATCTGGAGCCCCAGTGGCTCAGTGGTTAAGAACTCGGCTGCTAACCAAAAGGTCGGCAATGAGAATCCACCAGCTGCTCCTTGGAAACCCTGTGGGAAGGTCGACTCTGTCCCATAGGGTGGCTATGAGCCAGAATCCACTCGACAGCAGTGGGTTTGGTTTTGGTTTTATACATAAGCTTGTTCCAAAGGCAAAGATTCACGCACCGTCTCCTCTGAGGAAAGGGGTACTCAAAGCAGCACAGGACACCAGCACCACCTGTGTGTCCAGGACAACGCAGCCCAGGGAAGGACTGCAATAAAGGACAGGCACACCAATTTCTAGATGCGGCAAGTGGACATCAGGGGCAAGCGTCCAGCTACGACCATCCTGTTTACCTACACGAGGCTAGTGCACAAGGATGCACGGACCACAGATAAGGCCTGCCAACAGTTCAGGGTCGGGAGGCAATGCTCTGGCTGCGCTAGTCTGCCAGCACCACCACCGCAAACATTAGCTGACCACCTGTCTCTGTCTCCCAATCGGGACGACAGGAACAAAGCCTATGCCTCCACTAACGCACAGCAGGACCGTGCCAGTGCTTTGAAAAACTGAAGCGCTAGCTGTGCGAACATAAGGTCTCGTTATGAAAATTGGTGATGTGAAAAAAGACAGACCCTTTTCCCAGACCACATCTGCAAATGGTGCTGTGGTTTGCAGCCCTGAGTCCAGACCGTGACAGCCTGCCATGGGTAAGCATAAGGGCGTGCTCTCACTTCTGTCTATGTCTGTATGAAACTAGAAGGTTCACAGGAAAAGCAAACTGACCTTTCCTTGAGGGATCATATCACCTCATTAAACGGTGAGGGCGAATCATGGGTATTTCCCCCATAATTACCTTAACCATCTCTTTATACTCCTCTTTAAGTTCCTGGTAGAGCTTGCTGTACTTTGCAATGGAAACAAGCGAGAGAGTGCTTTTAAACTCACTCTTCTTGCTCTCCACCGACCACTTGGCCAACCTGGCCAGCAGTTCTTTTCCCAGCCAGGTGGGTTTAGGATACACAATGCCATCGGAATGCCATCTTTCTGGACAGAAAATTAAAACAGATATGAACCTTCAAAAATAAGAGAAATATGAATAAGCAGGGCTGGTTTAAATTCTTATTTTTAATATATACATTTACCGCTTAAATGACCCAGGATCTTTAAGCTACCTAAAGAATAATCCATAAAACCATAGAATACTGAAAAGGAATTATTTATCTAGTTCTCACCACGCCTGCTGGCCACGGCGGAGCCGAATCTGATACGCATTGCTGCTCTTCACCTTTAAACTCCCCTCGGCGTCTTCCTCCAGAGGTAAGAAAGTTATGGTTCCACTGAGAGGATCTGGGGACAAAGACGAGAGGATAAACTAATGCTGCTCAGTTCAGTGTCTCATCAGAAGTGCATTAAAAACAGGGATGGATACGTCACCCTGCCTGCCATCTCCCCAGCGGCTCTCCCCAGCATGCTATTACCATCAGTGCCCAGGAGGACAGAGATGCTCTGCTGCTTGGTCGCTCCCGTATCCCAGGGCCTAGAGCGCGCCATGCACAGGTAGGCACAGACAGCAGGTCCTGCTTAGGATGACACACCAGCCAGGACCAAACAGGGGCATGCAATCTGCCAGCCAGATCTAGGGGAGCACCAGCGATGGGGAGCCTCTCAGGTTTGAAAGCTGCAGCTTGACACCAGGACACCCTCTGTCACAGTCTGAGAGACCAGGACACCCTCTGCCACAGCCTGAGAGACCAGGACACCCTCTGTCACAGTCTGAGACCAGGACACCCTCTGTCACAGCCTGAGAGACCAGGACACCCTCTGCCACAGCCTGAGAGACCGGGACACCCTCTGCCAGAGCCTGAGAGACTGGGACACCCTCTCCCACAGCCTGAGAGACCAGGACACCCTCTGTCACAGCCTGAGAGACCAGGACACCCTCTGTCACAGTCTGGCCATGATCTCCAGATGGGAACGGGACACAGGAAACTGCCAGCATCAAAGGCGAGTTCACAAGTGCATGTTTTCTAGTCCCTCCTCCCGGGGCTGCGTGCTGTGGAGCCCTGAGTACTCACAGGCACTCTGCACTCGCCTTGCCGTGATAATCTAAGTAGGAAGACATGTCCCCGAGCTCAGCACACTCGCACTGCAGAGCCCTCAGCACGCTCTAGGGCCAGAGAGGACGCGCAGGCTGCGAGCAAGAAGCATTTTTTTTTTAAGTTTGCTTTTTTATATCTAATATTCACACTAATTTTACAACCTATTGCAAAACGAGGAGCCTTGGTGGTGTAGTGGTTAAAGCACTAACGGAAATGGATAACTTCTCTCAGACCTTTGATTTACTGACACTTCAGAAAGGCATGCCAAGCGCTGACCTCAGGTTCACAGTGGCCACCCCAGAAGGCCAGGCTTCAGATGAAGGCGATTCAGGTGCAAGCGCGGCCCCTAGCGGCCAGACACTGTTCAGTTCAGCAGTCACTGGTTACTCCTTCCCTCTCCAACCCCGGCTTCACGAGCACCAAGGTCTGTATGTGCCATCCTCTCAGACACTGTGCTGCTTCACACCTATGTGCCCTGACAGAAATTGCTCCTTTTTCGCTTATGTCTGTTGTTAGGTGCTGACGAGTCAATTCCCACGCGTAGCAATCCTAGGTACAACAGAAGAAACCACTGCCCAGTCCTGCGCCATCCTCACAATCGTTATGATTGAGCCCGTTGTTGCAGCCACTGTGTCAATCCACGTCCTTGAGGGTTTTCTTCTTTTTCGTTGACCCTCTACTTTACCAAGCATGATGTCCTTCTCCAGGGACTGGTCCCTCCTGATAACATGTCCAAAGATGTAAGACGAAATCTCGCCACCCTCACTTCTAAGGAGCATTCTGGCTGTACTTCTTCCAAAACAGATTTGTTCACTCTTCTGGCAGTCCGTGGGATATTCAATATTCTTCACCAACACCATAACTCAGAGGCGTCAATTCTTCTTTGGTCTTCCTTATTCATCGTCCAGTATTCATGCATATGAGGCCATTGAAAACACCGTGGCTTCGGTCAGGTGCACCTAAGTCCTTAAAGTGACATCTTTGCATTTTAACACCTCAAAGAGGTCTTCCGCAGCAGACTTGCCCAATGCAATGCGTCGTTTGATTTCCTGACTGCTGCTTCCATGGGCATTGATTGTGGAGGTTGTACACAGGAAGTGGAAACTGAAGACAACATGGAGGCCCTTGTGCCAAGCCTGGAGAACGTGGCTGAAGCCTGGGCTCATGGGGCAGCATTTTAAGATAGTAAGTAACTTAAATTGTAGAGGTATTAACTAGCTTGTTTCTTAGATTTATGTGCATCTTTAGCTCCTGAATTCCAGACAAGCAGGTGCCTAGCTATTTGGGAACCTGCACTGGCCGGCACTGACCTCTGGAGACCAGCGTCGTTTCTCTTCTTAGCCAAACACAATTCTCAGAGAACAGGACTTCAAAGGGGCATTTTGATAAATTCCCAAAGGGCGGATGGGAACCGCCCGGACTTCCCTGACTCTTTGTTCCTCTTGCTATGAAACCCCGATACTGCCCATCTCTGGAACCCTCGGTCTCAGGCTGTGGGTTGCCCAATTTGCAAATTGTATGATCGACTAATAAAGCTCCATCGTTGCTTAAGAAGCTCTGGTGGTGCAGTGGTTAAAGCATTTGGCTGCTAACCGAAAGGTCAGCGGTTTGAACCCACCAGCGGCTCTGCAGGATCAAGATCTGGCAGTCTCCTTCTGTAAAGGTTACAGCCTTGCAAACCTTATGGGGCAGACCTACCCTGTCCTACAGGGTCGCTGTGAGCGGAATCCACTCGACAGCAACAGGGTACGGGTACAGGCAGCACTGTTTGAACTTTCTCTCCACTCTTAGAAGTCATTTAACGTCTCCTCAATCCACCTGTTGCTATTGCTGCCGTCCACTCGGCGCCCGACTCACAGTGACCTCATGCCCAACAGAATGAGACACTGCCCCACCCTGCGCCATCCCCGTGACTGCCTGCATATCCAACGGTTGGGCTCCATAGGGTTTTCATCAGCTGATTTTCAGAAGCAGGTCGGCAGGTCTTTCTTACTCATCTTTGTCTGGAAGCTCCGCTGAAACTTGTTCAGCATCACGCAGGCCTCCACTGAGGACGGGTGGTGGCTGCGCATGAGGTGCACTGGCTGGTGTGGAAGGTGAGAATTCTATCAATGAACCGCCACTGCTCTCATCTAATCCACCTGCTAAATGCCTACTTCACAATCAACACCCGGCGCACCCTTCACCCTGTCCTGAAGCCTTCCAGCCACCACCCCCAATCAATCACTCCATCCTCTGTATTAAGGACACACATTTCTATGCCCTGATGAGACAGAAAACACTGCAGACTCCCTAGGGCATTGCAAAGAACCGGCACATACTAGGTACCTTTAATGCCTTTTCATTGACCCGAGGCTCAGTGAATGCTTTATCTCATTGTATCCTACTACTATCAAAAATACTATTACCTTGCACGACCATTTCTCTCCTCGGAGCAGTGAGCGGGCGCTGGGGGTTCGTCTTCGGGATGATGGTTCTAAGAACCACGTCGAAGTCGCGCGGCGCGTCTTCCTGCGGTGCGGCCTCGGAGCGGGCGAGGAAAGCCAGCATCTCCCCATTGCTGCTGGCGAGGCTCCGGGAGAAATCTCCCCAGAGAGAATCCAGCTCCGAGGCGGAGAAGCCGTCCTCCCCGACCCCAGCCCTGCTAGGCTGCCCGGGGTCCCTCGGCTCCTTGCCTTGCTGGCGCTGGCCCTCGGCCTCCCCAGGTCCGCGCTCCGCCGTGCCCCGCTCGGGTCCTGCTCGCGGTCTGGGGCTCGGGCTGCCCTCGGGGGACCCCTGGCCGGGTCCCGCTCCCCGCTCCTCCGGTCCGGGGCCTGCGCTCGGCCCGGGGCCGCGGCCCTCAGCGCGGGGCAGGGCGGCGCTCCGGCGGGCTTCCAGACGGGCGCCGCACAGCCGCTTGTTGGCCACCTGCGGCCTCTCCAGCCACACGGCCACGGCGGCCCAGAAGCCGCCCGGGAGCAGCGCGCCAGGGTCGAGCACCGCCGCCCTGCCCACCTCCGCCATGATCCGCCGGTACCCAGGGCCTGGGAGCGGCGCGGCGCGATGACGCGACCCCGCGCGCCGGCGTCGCTGCGGTTGACGTCATGGGGCGGGGTGCTGGGGCGGGGAAAGGTAACGAGCAAGGAAATAACTTCCTTTCCCTTTAATGATGTCTATGGCTGCGTGTACATTAATCTAAGTGACCCGTTCGTCTCTTTTGTACGCGCCACGCCACAACGGATGGGCGCTTGCCCGGGCCTCTGGTGGGCCCCAGTGCGCAGGCGCCGGAATGGCCTGGGAGGGGAGGGGCGGGGAGGATGGAGATGAGGCCGGGCCGAATGTCACCAAGGAACGTACCGGGCGTTGCGGAAAGTGGGGCCGGGAAATGCGGGCAGTGGTGGTTCCGTGGTAGAATTCTCACCCTCTATGTGGGAGACCCGGGTTTATGTGCCTGCCTACCCCGCTGGCCTCAAATCTAGGTCCCCGCACAGGACTGCCCAGAGGAGGGAGGGCTGCGTACCTCGGTTAGGCAGAATGTCCCAGGGGAGCCCCGTTTGGGAAGACGAGGTGAATCCTAAGAGGCCGGGGAGGGGAGCGTGCTGGGGAAGACTGGAGCCTAAGGCCTGAAAAGGATCAGGGGTCCAACTGCGAAGTTCTTGGTTGAGGAACTCAACCTTTGCTCTTTTTCTCTTGGGATCCATCCAAGATGTGTTGGTGCCAGATAGTAAGGATCCAAGCTGACCTTCGAAAGAGAATTCTGGACGTGGAAGATTTATAGAATCCTAAAGATCGCCCAAGAGAGTGAATTTGGCATCTAGCTGATTGTCTGCACCATTGCTTATTGACGCAAGTCAAGGAACCTAAATTGTGAATGTTCAAAATTACTCTTACGCGGCTTGGAAAGAGAAAGACCTGTCAATCTGCTTCTGTAAAGATTACAGCCAAGAAACCCTATGGGGTAGTTATACTCTTGTCATATGGGGTGGCTGTGAGTGGGAATCGAGTCCATGGTGCACATCAACGATGAAAACTCACTTTTTTTCCACTTGCATTCTGGGTTTGCTTTCTTTTGTGGGAGAGTTACAGCTAAGTGCATTCCTCAGCCTGGGCACTGGCATGGGTGCTTCTTAGCCCTAAAAGTCGTCTGTCTCCTACAGGTCCCCAGGAGGAACAGAGACAGTTAACCAGTTGCCATCAAGGCAATTCCAACTCATGACATTGCTGCATGGCACAATCAGTTAAGCACTTGGCTACTAACCAGATGGTTGGTGATTTGAATCCAGCTAGAGGTGCCTCAGAAGAAAGGCCTGGTGATCTTCCAAAAGGTCACAGCTACAAAAACTATGGAGCAGTTCTACTCTGCACACTGGGGTCATGACGAGAGAAGGTCGAGTACTGCCTCTCTTAGTCATCTAGTGCTGCTGTCACAGAAATACCACAAGTGGATGGCTTTAACAAAGAGAAAATTTATTTCTTTACAGTAAAGTAGGCTAAAAGTCCAAAATGAGGGTGTCAGCTCCAGGGGAAGGCTTTCTCTCTCTGTCGGCCTTCATCAATCTTCCCCCAGACTAGGAGCTTCTCTGCGCAGGGACCCTGGGTCCATAGGACACGCTCTGCTCCTGGCACTGCTTTCTTGGTGGTATGGATCCCCTACCCTCTGCTTGTTTTCCTTTCCTTTTATCTCTTGTAAGTAAAAGGTGGTATAGGTGACACCTCAGGGAAACTCCCTTTACATTGGATCAGGGATGTGACCTTGGTAAGGGTGTTACACTCCCACCGTAATCCTCTTTAACATAAAATTACAATCGCAAAATGGAAGACAACCACACAATACTGGGAATCATGGCACAGCTGAATCGATATGCACATTTTTGGGGGGACATAATTCAGTCCATGGCACTGCCAGTATAGTCCGACGTCACCAGCATCTAGTCTGCAGGTTCTCTTGTGAAATCCAAAGGATAATGTGGGTAGAACGTCAAAGATTCCTCCTTCCTTCTTTTTGTACATTAGTCCCTCAGCTGAGATTTTGCCATTGCCTAAAATGGGGGCAGTGGTAGAATTCTCACCTTCCATATGGAAGACCCAGGTTCAATTCCCGGCCAATGCACCTCATGCACAGGTACCGCCTCTCTGTCAGTGGAGGCTTGCGTGTTGCTGGGATGCTGAACAGATTTCAGCAGAGCTTACAGACTAAGAAGAAAGGCCTGGTGATCTGCTTCAGAAAATCAGCCAATGAAAACCCTATGGATCACAGCAGTCTGATCCGCAACCAATCGTAGAAATGGTGCAGAAACGGGCAGTGTTTGTTCCGTTGTGTGTGGGGTCACCATGAGTCAGGGGCTGACACGACAGCAGCTAGCAATAACACACTCTTCTGCATGTCACATGGGCATTGCAGAGAGAGGTTGGTAAGCAGAGACTCATGGGCCTTTGGAGTGAAGGGTCATAAGCCCAGAGGCCAATGTTTCGGAGGGAGGTGCAAAATCCGGTGTGATATGGGTGGTATTCTCTCACAAGATCACGTCAATTCCATGCTGGAAATCCTATTGAACTAAAAATACAATTAACCTGCCTCCTGCCTCAACACCGTGCAGGATCTGGCTCCTAGCTCCCTTTCCAACCTAATTTCCCATCCACGGAGCCCGTGCCACAATGATCTGTTTGTTCTCTGAACTGGCCAAGCTCATTCCTGCCTTGGAGCTTTTCTACCAGGTGTTTCTTCTGCATGGCATGCTCACAACCAGGTCTTCTCCCCATTCAGGAATCACCTTAAATGCCCCCTCCTTAGGGGGGCTTCCCTGGCCACCCAGTCAAATAACCCCGAACACTTTGTATCTTATTGCCCTGTGTTGTTTTCTTATAAGTATTCCAACCTTGTTGTTTGTGGTCTCTACCTTTGAGAACATAAGCTTCAACAGGTTGGGAACCTGTCTGACTTGTTTATCACCATTGTTATTGTTGCCCAACTCAGGGTGACCCCACGCACAAGAGAACAAAACGTTGCACCATCCTCCTGATCAGACCGTTGTAATCCATAGGATTTTCATTGACTGATTTCTTCCTAGTCTGTCTTAGTCTGGAAGCTCTGCTGAATCCTGTTCATCATCCTAGCAACACGCAAGCCTCCACAGACAGATGGGTAGTGGCTGGGCATGGCCCTAGTGTATTTTTCAGCACTTAGGAAACACCTAATGAATAACTGCTGGATGAAAAGATCACCAAGTGAAGGTGTGACAGGAGAGCTCCACAGTGGGAAGGCTGTCCAGGACGGCCTCTCACTGTTGCTGGGCTTAGACAGCAAGGGGACAGCTGGCAAGAACCAGGCTTAGGTCAAGGGTCCAACTCACTCCCTGGGCTTGGGAGTAATCTCTAGTCAACACTACCCTGTGGAATTGGCTGTGATGATGGAAATGTTCTGTGTCTGTGTTACCCAATATAGTAGCCACTAGTCACATGTGGGAGCCCTGGTGGTGCAGTGGTTAAGAGGTTGGCTGCTAACTAAAAGATCGACGGTTCAAATCCACCAGTTGCTTCTTGGAAACCCAATAGGGCAGCTCCACTCTGTCCTATAGGGTTGCTATGAGTCTGAACTGACTTGATGGCACATAACAACAACAACAGTCCTGTGTGGTTTTTGTTTGCAACTGTTTCTTCTCATTTTGAGTCATGCCACATCAGCAAATGAAGGTACCAAGAGCTTGACTCCATTCATGTCATTAAAGTCGACTCTACTTTGAGGAGGCAGCTCTTCCTCAGCCATATTTTGAGTGCCTTCCAACTGGAGGGGCTCATTTTCCAGCACTTGAAAGAGGAAGACCCTCAATGAGATGGATTGACATGGTGGCTCCAACCATGAGCTCAAGCAAAGCAACGATTGTGAGGATGGCGCAAGGCTGGGCAGTGTTTCGTTCTGTCGCACGGTGTCGATAGGAGCCGTAACCCACTCGAAAGCACCTAACAACAACAGTCACATGTGGCTACTAAGCGCTTGCGATAGAGCTACTGCAACTAAGGCACTGAATGTTAAATTTGTTGTTGTTTTTGTTAGTTGCTGTCAAGTTGGCTCTAACTCATGGGGACCTCGTGTACAATAGAAGGGAGCATTGCTCAGTCCTGCGCCATCTTCATAATCAGTGTGTTTGAGCCCATTGTTGTGGCTGTTGTGGCAATCCATCCAATGGAGGGTCTCCCTCATTTTCTTTGGCTCTCTACCAAACATGGTGTCCTTTTCTAGGGATTGGTCTTTCCTGATGATGTGTCTAAAGTAAGCGAGTCCAAGGCTTGCCATTCCGCTTCTAAGGAGCATCCTGGTTGTATTTCTTCTAAGACTGACTTGTTTGTTCCTTTGGAAGGCCACGGTGTATTCAGTATTCTTTGTCAACAGCCCAGTTTGAATGCATCAATTCTTCTGTCTTCCTTTTTAACTATCCAACTTTGACATGTATGTGAAGCGACTGGGTCAGACATGCCTTAATCATCAAAGTGACATATTTGCTTTTTAAAATTTTAAGGAGGTTTTATCTATACCCTAGGCATTAGTGAACTGAAATGGCCACTTTTAATCCAACAATCATATGGTCTACTATGCTGGGAATGACAAATTGAAGAGGAACAACATAGTAAAGAGGAATATTTCAAGATCTATCCTGAAGTACAACACTGTCAGTAATAGGTTAATATCCATACGCCTGTGAGGAAGACCAGTTAACATGACTACATAGCCTTCAAATTTATACACCAACCACAAATGCCAAAGATGAATTGAAGATTTTTACAAACTGCTGCAGCCTGAAATTGATTGAACATGCAGTTAAGGTGTTAAATTTCCTTAATTTTTATTAATGTAAATTTAAATTTTGATAGCCACAGGAGGCTGGTGGCTGCCATATTGGAGAGACCCAACTGGGCCGCCTACAACACCTCTTGACTAGGTCCTCGTCCTCTCAGTGCCAGAAGTGGGTGAAGCTCGGGAAAGCAGTGGCCAAGGCTCCCGCAGAAGGCTCAGATGCTCTGAACGTCCCAGGTGCACCCCCATCCTGTTGCTCAGAGCACAGACTCCGGCCAGCCTCAGCAGCAGCCCTGCTCCCGCCACCACCTCCCAGCCTCACCAACTCATGCCAGTAATGTTTTCTGTGAACAGTAAAGTCCCAGTCCTTTGTGTGTACATCTTATACAAATCCATATTTATGTCGCACAAAGCCTTCCCAGTGCCATTTCAGCTGCCTGCTAAAAAAAGCAAACCAGTTACCATCAAGCCGATTCTGACTCTGGGTAATCCTGTGTGTGTCAGAGTAGAAGTGTGCTACAAAGGTTTTTCATGCCTGTGATCTTTTGGAAGCAGATTGCCAAGTCTTTATTCTAAACTGCCTCTGGGTGGGTTTGAACCACCAACTTTTGGTTAGCAGCTGAGTGCATAACTGTTTGTACCACCCCAGGACTCCTAGCTGCCTCCTACTTAATGTGATTTTATCGAGTGGAAGAGGGTTGGTGCTGAGTGGTGGTGGCTGTGGCAGAGTTCATACTTGGCATTGAGTCATCACGGTCCATCCTCAACTGTTATGGATTGAATTGTATCCCTCCAAAATATGTGTTGGAATCCTAGCCTCTGTACCTATGGATATGATCCTGTTTGGAAATAGACGTTCTTTTTGTTATGCTAATTGGATTATAACTGAGTAGAGTAGACCCTACAGCTTAATCCCTGGAGCCCTGGTGGCGCAGTGGTTAAGAGCGCAGCTCCTAACCAGAAGGTCAGCAGTTCAAATCCCTTAGCCACTTCTTGGAAACCCTATGGGGCAGTTCTTCTCTGTCCTACAGGGTCGCTATGAGTTGGAACTGACTTGACAGCAATGGGTTTTGGTTTGAGTTATAAAAAGACACAGAATAGACACAGAGACACACACATGGGGGAAGAAAGATGCCATGTAAGGATCGTCTACAAGCCAAGGAACTTTCCAGGCTACCAACAAGGAAGACATCGGCATGGTCGAGACCCTAATTTGGACTTTTAGCCTCCAGAACTGTGAAACAGTGAGCTTCTGTTCTTGAGAGCCCCAACTTGTGGTGTTTCTATTACAGCAACGCAAGTAGACTAAGACACCGGCCCCTGCCCCCGACCTGCAACCACTCTTCCAGGAGTTCTGAACCAGTGAGGAGGAGGTGATGGAGAGGAAGAAGGAGGAGACAGCGGAGACAAATGGAGTTTGGGAGGAAAACTTAGTTTTAACATCATGTTCTAATAATCGCAATTACCCGGGACAGCCAATATAGCAAATGCTGAGCTGGGAAAGGGTGTGCCCACAGGTTGGTGTGGGGCAGATGTCAAAACGAGCAAAAGAGTGGGTGGGTGGGGCCAGGGAGGACTCCAGGTCATGTCAGCTGCCTTCCCCAAATTGCTCCCTCCCTTCCTCCACTGTTTGTGGCCGGGCTACCCTTGTGGTGGCTCCCGGCACCTCTACCAGGGTGCAGCTAACATTGACGGCAACTGGTACTGGTAGCTAACAAAACATGTACAGAACAAAACTCCTTCCCCATCTCCAGAGTTGCTTCCCCTGTGCTGGTCTTGGTGGCACTTCCATCCACCCAGGTCCCGGTAAAACGCCCCAGAGTAGCATGTGGCCCATCCCTCTCTCCTCCCTCACCACCGTCCAGTATGTCTCAACGTCCTCTCGATTCCACCTAGAGATGTCCAATGAGCATTCCTGTCACACACAGGTCAGCTGTGTCCTGCAAGCTAGGGAGGAGACTGAGGGCCGGCGCAGGTGCTGAAGATGAGCTAGCAAATGACAGAAGGTGGGTCCTGAAGTGATGCCAGGGACAGAGCTGGGAACGACATGCTTCCGCTCAGTCACCATCCAGGGAACTAGATGGAGAGAGTGAAGAAATGAGGCCATCCCTGTCATGAGCCAGCCCTCGCAAGCCAGGAGGGTAGCCGTGGACACATGGAGGGGAGGAGGGAAGAAAGAGAGAGACAGAGACAGGGAGGGGAACCCTATGACATTCCTAAGGCTGGGCACATGTGCTTTTCATGAGGTCTCCACGTGCAGTTGTGATCTTAAAGAGAACCAACAATATAAAGTCACTCAACCCCATCCTCTCCTCTCCACCTGCATTGCCACAGCCTTACCTCAGACCCCTCACTCTCAACTGTAGGAGTCCACCATTCCTTCCTTGGTCTCCCCAGTAGCCCACCCTCCAATGCCTGCTGATAGACGTTTACTCCCTCCCTCTTGTCCTTGCAATGGACCCGAATGATTTCAAGGGAAAGATGTTTTTCTGATGTCAACACCCACTGCATGTGACCTTGACTTCCTAGTAGTTGTGATTTTGGTAGAAATTGTGACCTACAGGAGGTGTGAATTCTGTAATGAATGGGTGTTTTATTCATCTCAACATCACCTCCAAACATCTGAAAAACAGAGGCATATTTTTCTATTAGACCACTATTGGTTTGATCTACAGGCAATCCTGGGTGCTCCTATGGACTCGGGGACCCCATGAGACAGCCCCACAGACCCCTGGCCAGAACACTGGCCTAGACGGAGGATCAGTTCCGACTGCTTAGCATGGCACATGTGGGGCCTGTTGTACAGAAAGAACTGCAAGTCTGTTAAAAAGTAAATACAAAGAGTTGTATTATGGCAAAAGCGCATTTTGCAAAACGGGGAAATGCAGAGTCAAGAAGCCTGTGACAGTGTTCCTGTGGGTTGCAGGATTACAGAGGCTCATGAAGGAGAAAAACTCAGGTATGGAGGGTACAACAGAAGTATTTCTGATTGGTTAACATTTAAAAAATCACAGGTGGCAGGGTCTTGGTTGACCACGTTTGCAGGAGTTGACCTTCTTTGCAAGGGTGGCTCCAGGTGACAGGATTTGGCTGACCATGAATTTCCTGTAAAAATACAGTTATCCTTAACTACAGAATATTATAAAAGGGGGTCAGAAAAATATTTATTGAGGGGGGCTTAAGGGTATGTCTTAGCCACTAAAATCACATGTTTAACACTATGTCTAACACCTGTATGAGGCCAAATAATCTCTTGTTGTTATTGTTGTTAGGTGCCATTGAACTGAATTTTTGATGCATAGTGGCCTTGTGTACAACAGAAAGAAACACTGCCGGGTCCTGCACCATCCTCATATTCGTTGTTATGCTCGAGCTCATTGTTGCAGCCACTGTGTCAATCCATCTCGTTGAAGGTCTTCCTCTTTTTCACTGACCCTCTACTTTACCAAGCATGATGTCCTTGTCCAGGGACTGGTCCCTCCTGATAACATGTCCAAGGTATGTGAGATGTAGTCTTGCCATCCTTGCTTCTTTAAAAATTTAATTAGAGGCCTTAAATTTTTAAAACTCTTTATCAAGCCCTAGGTAATCCTTCAGACTCTTCCTTCTACTCTTGCAACGGGAAAGTCACACTGATGCCCATAGGTATAAGCCTGCTTTGAATAAGACTGATAGTCATGAAGAGAAATGTCATCATGGGAGGAAGCAGAATGAAAGAGGAGTTGTTGTTGTCAGTTGCTGTAGAGCTGGCTCCAACTCTTGCTGATCCCATGCACAACAGAACAGAACACTGCCTGATCCTGTGCCATCCTCACAATCATTGCTATGTTTGAGCCTGTTGTTGGCAGCCACTGTGTCAATCCGTCTCATTGAAGGTCTCCCTCTTTTTCGCTGACCCTCTACTTTCCCAAGCATGATGTCCTTCTCCAGGGACTGGTCCCTCCCGATGTTGTGGAAAACAGAGTAGAGGGAGAATTTCCAAACACCATCTGAGAATCTCCATGCAGATTTCCTACCTGTCATGGATTGAATTATGTTCCCCCCAAAAATACGTGTCAACTAAAAAGTTAGGCCATGATTCCCAGTATTGTGTTGTTGTCCTCCGTTTTGTGATTGTAATTTTATGTTACAGAGGATTAGGGTGGGATTGTGACACCCTTACAAAGGTCACATCCCTGATTCAATGTAAAGGGAGTTTCCCTGGGGTGTGGTCTGCACCACCTTTTATCTTACAAGAGATAAAAGGAAAGGGAAGTGAGCAGAATGGGGAAACCCTCATACCATCAAGAAAGCAGGGCCGGAAGCAGAGTGTGTCCTTTGGACACAGGGTTCCTGCACAGAGAAGCTCCTAGTCCAGGGGAAGATTGATGAGAAGGACCTTCCACCAGAGCCGACAGTGAAAGAAAACCTTCCCCTGGAGCTGGCACCCTGAATTTGGACTTCTAGCCTTGTAGACTGTGAGAGAATAAATTTCTATTTGTTAAAGCCATCCGCTTGTGGTGTTTCTGTTATAGCAGCACTAGATGACTAAGACACCACCCTTAACTTAAATTTCACATATCTCTAAAACTGAACTTACTATCGTCCCCTCTTCATAACTGCACTGCCTACCTTCCAGTCCCCTTGAAATGGAAGCCTTTTGACTTCTCCTTCTTCCTTGTTCTTCATATGTGAGAGACTGAATATACAAACGAACAGTGGCCAGACCACAGGTTAAAATAGAACTCAGACTTCCGGCAAAATGGTGCTCTAGGCAGAAGCACCACGCTGTCCCTCCACAGCAAAGATCTGAAAAACTAAGCTGAACAGAGAAAACAACAATCCTGAAACCCTGAAACATCAAATGAAGAGATAAAGAACTCAGCCAAGCACCAAATGGAGTGAGAAAACTGACAGAGAACAGAGAGCGAGGAGAGATTCATGCAGAGGTCCCCTATCAGCTAATGCAGCATGGTTCCGCCATCTTGGACTCCTATCGGAGACCAGCAAACAGGGGTACGAGAAAGCAGCTTCATGAAGCTTCCAGCGGGAGACAAAACAACTGGTAATTTGTGATACATGCTTTCCCACACCCCACCCTTCTTCACCCCCACTTGGCCTTCTCTGCTTCCCATGGCCACAATCTCTTGTCCAGGAAGCACTGGCTGCTTGGATTCCACCCACCCGAACGGGCCGGCTCTCTGAGTGCCATTTGTTGGCTGCTGGTGTTGCTTTTTTCTGCTTCTTTTGATTTCTTCCTTACCTCTCACCACCTCCCCCTCTTTCGCTCAAATACCTGGCTCCGTGTGCCATCTTTGCTTCTTCATGAGGGGCTGCAGAGCTCCGGTAATTTGTGATATACGCTTCACCACCCCCTACCCTTCTTCACCCACACTCGGCCTCCTCTGCTTCCCTCGGACACAGTCTCTTGTCCGGGAAACACCGGCTGCTTGGATTCCACCAGCCTGCACTAGCTGGCTCTCTGAGTGCCATTTTTTGGCTGCTGCTGTTGCTTGTTTTCCACTTCTTTTGATTTCTTCCTTACCTCTTACCACCTCCCCCTCCTTTCTCTCAAATACCTGGCTCCGTGCACCATCTTTGCTTCTTCCTGAGGGGCTGTGGAGCTCCGTTCAAGTGTGGAGCTGCTTCCTGGTCAGGACTGCCAGTCTGGTGGGATCCCGGGGCTTTTGTTCATTTGTTTGTTTTGAATTGTTTGCTTGTTTTATTTTCCTTTTCTGAGTTGGGAGCCCATTCTGGCCAGGCAGTGCTGCGTGTCTTGGAAACTACCCCCTTGGCTTGCACAGACATGCAGAGGGATCCCTGAGGACATTTCTTTCTTGGTTGTTTTTTTTTTTTTCCTGTTTTTTAGGGGGCTTTTCTTGTTCTTTTTTTTTTATTTGTTTTCTTTTCTTTTCCCTCTTTTTCCCTTTTTGTCTTTCTTCATTACTCAGTTTCTTGTCTCTCTATAACTTCCTTCTCTTTCTGTTCCCTGAATATCTGGTGTTGTATACCTCTATGCCTTCTAGCCAGGCTGTACTGCAACACCTGAGAACAACTTCCCCAGACCTCATAGCTGCACTGGTGGGAACCCTGGGTTCTTTGCTGTTCTTTAACCTTTCTGATTTTTATTTATCCATTCTTTTCTTTTCTTCCTTCCTCTTCCCCTTTTTGTTTTTCTCCATTTCATAGTCTCTCATCTCTCTACTCCAAAAGCGAGCTCCCCTAGCATTCCTTTTTGTTTGTTTGCATGTTTTTGGCTCCTGTTCCTCTCTCCTCTCTCATATCCATCTTAGCCCCACACATAACAATCTCCCCGCTACATCCTGCCTACCTGCACCATGCGCTTAACATCACATCACCAAGCAGCACAGGCACAGCCTACTGGAACCTGCCCTGCACTGATTACCAACCCGCACTGGTGGCTGTAGTAAGTGCCACAAATAACCCATCCCAGTAACTCCTCTTCAGCTAGACCTGCCCTGCTGTACCATATCTGAGTGACTGACCCTGCCAGTTGGAGAAGGAGGCAAAAAGTATTGAGCACACAGATGAGCAAACAACAAATAACACACAGTTCGCCTGCTCAGACATAGTCAAATTAAAAAAAAAAGGGAAAAAACAAACAAATATACAATCAATAAACGAGAAAAATAACTACTGAATGCCCCGAAGACAGCAGACAATATCAAAACATTTACAAAAACAGGACAGGATGCTTCCAGTAGGCGTCCAAAATAAAACACCAGATGACTTTCCAGTGGAAGAAAAGGCACTAGAACTACCTGATAGGGAATTCAAATCTCTAATACTCAGATTTCTCCAAGAGCTGAAGCAAAAAGCAGACAAAAATAAGGAAAAAATGGACAAATTCATGGAAAATACAGACAAAAAATTGGAAGAATTCAGGAAAATAATGCAGGAACAAAATGGCAAAATAAATTCACAACTAGAAATTATACAAAGACAACAATTAGAAATCCAAAAGATAAACAACAAGATTTCAGAAATGGACGATGTCTTAGAAGGGCTGAGAAGCAGATTTGAAACGGTGGAAGATAGGATCAGTGGAATTGAGGACAAACACTTGGATACAACTCTGTTTCAGGAAAACTCAGAAAAAAGAACAAAGAAAAATGAAGAGACCCTGAGAGTTACGTGGGATACAATCAAAAGCAAAAATTTGTGAGTGATTGGAGTTCCAGAACAGGGGGAGAAAACAGAAAACACAGAGAGGATCATTGAAGAACTGCTGACAGAAAACTTCCCCAATATCATGAAAGATGAAAAGTTGGCCATCCAAGAAGCTCAACAAACCCCATATAGGAGAGACCCCAAAAGAAAATCACCAAGGCATATCATAATCACACTCGCCAAAACCAAAGACAAACAAAGAATCCTGAGAGTAGCTTGGGAAAAACAAGAAGTCACATGCAGAGGAGAAACAATAAGACTAAGCTCAGATTATTCAGCAGAAACCATGCAGGCAAGAAGGCAATGGGATGACATATATAAAATCCTGAAAGAAAAAAATTACCAGCCAAGAATAATATATCCTGCAAAACTCTTGTTCAAATATGATGGTGAAATTAGGTCATTTCCAGACACACAGAAATTAACGGAATATGTAAAAGCCAAACCAAACTTACAAGAATTATTGAAGGGAGTTCTTCGCTCTGAGAACAAACAACTTCAGCTCACAGGCAAAATCTAGGATGCAGGATCATACCAGCCAGATACCAATCTAGGAAATGAACTCTCGAGGACTATCCAAAACCAAAAGAAATACAACAGGGAATCAGAGCAGTTAATCAGTAAATGACAACAACATCAAAACAATAAAAGAGGGAATAAATGGCATAGGTATAGAACCTTCTAATGGAGAGGAAGGCAAGGCGATACCAAGTAATGGTAGACTGCTTCAAACTTAGAAAGATAAGGGTAACATTCATGGTAACCACAAAGAAAGTTAACAAACATACTCATAAAAATAAAGAGGAAAAACATAAAGTCTCAGCAAAAACAAAACCTACAAAAACAAAAGAAATGAAAAAAAATCCACAAACAAAAGTAACTCAGCACAAGAGAGTAAGAACAAAGAAAATGTCAGCACCACAAAAAAAGCACTGCAAAATGACAGCAACAAACTCACGTCTATCAATAATTACACTGAATAGCATTGTTCACAATAGCAAAACGATGGAAACGACCTAGATGCCCATCAACAGATGAATGGATAAACAAACTATGGTACATACACCCAACGGAGTACTATGCAACGAGAAAGAACAACGATGAATCTGTGAAGCATCTCATAACATGGATGAAACTGGAGGACATTATGCTGAGTGAAGTAAGTCAATCACAAAAGGGCAAATATTGTATGAGACCTCTACTGTATAACTCATAAAAGCTTACACACAAAAAGAAACAATCTTTGTTGGTCACCAGGGATGGGAGGGGTGGGGCGGAAATACTAAATAGGCAATAGATAAGTGGTATGTTGGGTGAAGGGTGAGACAGTACACAATACAGGGGAAACTAGCACAACTTGTACAAGGAAAGGTCATGGAAGCCCCATAGACACATCCAAACTCCCTGAGGGACTGAATTGCTGGGGGGAGGGCTGTGGGGATCATGGTCTCAGGGAACATCTAGCTCAATTGGCATAACACAGTTTATAAAGACAATATTCTACGTTCTACCTTGGTGAGTAGCGTCTGGGGTCTTAAAAGCCTGTGAGCAGCCATCTAAGATACTCCACTGGTCTCATCCCTTTGGGAGCAAGGGAGAATGAAGAGAACAGGATTCAAGGAAAAGATTAGTCCGAAGCACTAATGGACCACAGCTACCAAGGCCTCCACCAGACTGAGTCCAGTACAGCTAGATTGTGCCCGGCTACCACCACTGACTGTTCTGACCAGGATCACAACAGAGGGTTCTGGACAGAGCTGGAGAAGGATGTAGAACAAAATTCTAACTCACAAGAAAAAGACCAGATTTACTGGCCTAAAGGAGACTGGAGAAACCCCAAGAGTATGGCCCCCAGACACCCTTTTAGCTCAGTGGTGAAGTCACTTCTGAGGTTCACCATTCAGCCGGGAAGTGGACAGCCGCATAAAACCAGATAGGACTAATGAGGCACAACAGTCCAGGGACGAGGGCCAGAAGGCAGAAGGGGACAGGGATGCTGGTGATAGGGAACCCAAGGTTGAGTAAGGATAGTGTTGATGTGTTGTGAGGTTATTAACCATTGTCATAGGGCAACATGTGTAGTAACTGTTAAATGAGAAACTATTTTGTTCTGCAAGCCTTCATCTAAAGTGAGAACAGCAGCACAATTGGAAGAGCGTAGTTGATGGCACTGAACCGTGCATGTAGAAATTTTTGAAATGGTGTATCTTTGGCTATGTGTATTTTCACCAAAAAGAAAAAGGCTGAGAAGTTAGAGGGTTGACATGTTGTGGGGTTGTTAACCAATGTCATAAAACAATATGTGTACTACTGTTTCATGAGAAACTATTTGTTCTGTAAGCCTTCACCTGAAGTACAATTAAAAAAAAAAAAAACAGAACTCAACCCACAATCTGCAGCAGCCAGTCCAGGATGCCAAACCACAATCTCTGTAGCAATAGCCCCCAAATGGCCAAGATTTGATCCATCGCTGACAGCTTCCCTATTTTTTGCCCATGCTTCCACCTTAGGACCAGCCAGAGAAAGCCAAATATGCTCCCTAATCAATCACATAGGCTGCCCCGCTTCTAGCTAGCCCGCCTCCAGCTTTCCTATGCCAACAGCCTCCCATCAGGGCACACCTGGAAGCTTCCCTTTGTCTGTTATCCAGCTTTCCAGCTTCTCTTCCTGACTTTGAGACCTTGCCAAACGCAAGTGGTGGTGGCAGACTCTCTTGTTACATCAGACTGTGGATAAATAACCTTTGTTTGTTCTCTTTGGAGCCTTGGTGGCACAGTGGTTAAGAGCTCGGTTGCTAGCCAAAAGGTTGGCCATTCAAATCCACCAGCTGCTCCTTGGAAACCCTCTGGGGCAGTCAGTTCTACTCTGTCCTATAGGGTCGCTATGAGTTGGAATTGACTCGATGGCAAGGGGTTTGGTTTTTTTGGTTTTTTTCTTATTTGGTTAGTCTTCATTTATTTCCACAAATGGTAAATTGCCAAGTTCTGTAGACTGCATCTCTGTAAATACCATACCATGCTGGAAAAGGCTGCACAGGCCTGGCTCACCGTTATTCACTCCCCATTGCTAACAGCCACATTGTCTCATGATCTTGTTTCTCCAGTCTCTCTACAAAAGGTTTAAGATTAACCAATGTTCCTCCTTGGAGGGTAGAAAAACAAGTGCTAATAATCTAAGGATGAAAGCTAAACAAAGCACCCATCCTGTGACAAGAAAAACCAGGATGTCACCAGATAACCCCCAAGAATACCAGTAGAAGATTAACTCATCTGAGACATGACCACCTCAAGGGGAAACTAACACAAACTTCTAAGACCCATAATCCTGTCCCTATAAAAGCCTTCAGCTGATCTCCAGTGGGGGAGATGGGTTTTTTGGAGGAATCTATTCCCCTCTGTCTCCTATGTATCGATATATAATAAACCTCTTGCTGCTCACCTCACCCCGTCTCAGAATTGGCTATTGCGGCAGGCGGCTCCAATCTGCGTTATTGCGGTAACAATGCCACAAATTACGTGTGTTTTTGTTTGGATCCCCTCTGTGATGGTTAAGGTTATGTGTCGACTTGGCTAGGCCATGACCCTCAGTGGTTTAGCAGATATTATGTAACCATGCTCCATTTTGTGATCTGATGTGAGCGGCCAATCAGTTGAAAGGGGAGTCTCCTTGGGGGTGTGGCCTGCATCCAATATGTGTAGATGTTCTGGCAAAGCTTGCCCTCTCTTGATCTTGCATCCAACTGGTCATCCTCTGACCTCCGGTTCTTGGGAAGTGAGCCAGCAGCCTACTGTCTGACTTGTGGACTTTGGATTCGTCAGCCCCTGCAACCACATGAGTTTGACGTGAAGTCTCCAGCCTGGTGTCTGACTCATGGCTATGGGACTTGCCAGCGTTCACAACTGCAGGAGCCATTTCCTCGAAATAAATCTCTCTCTATATTTACACATATATGCTTCACTGGTTTTGCTCCTCTAGAGAACCCAGCCTAAGACACCCTCAAACAGAGCCGAGGGCAAGGATTTTGGTGCAGGTATTGAAATTTGCCCACCCCTTGTCTGTCAGTTTCTTGCACTGTGGTGGCTTGCGTGTTGCTGTGATGCCGGAAGCTCTGCCACCGGTATTTCAAATACCAGCAGGGTCAGCCATGGAGGGCAGGTTTCAGCTGAGCTTCCAGACTAAAATAGACTAGAAAGAAAGGCCTGGTGATCTACTTCCAAAAATCAGCCAATGAAAACCTTATGGACAGCAACAGAATATTATCCAATATCGTTATGGATTATGTCTCCCCCAAAATATGTGTTGTAAATCCTACCTCCTATACCTGTGGATGTGATCCCGTTTGGGACTAGGGTTTCTTTGTTAGGAGGCCACGTCAATGTAAGGTGTGTTTTAAGCCAATCACCTCTGAGATGTTAAAAAAGCAGGTTAGGCACAGAGAAGGAAGCACAAATGGAGGAAGATACATGCCACAGGAAGATATTCAAGGAACTGAGGAACAGAAGCTGAGAAGAGACAAGGACTTTCTCCCCTAGAGCCGGCTGAGAGAGAGAAAGCCTTTCCCTAGAGTTGGTGCCCTGAATTCAGACTTCTAGCCTATTCTGTAAGAAAATAAATTTGTTAAAGCCGCCCACTCGCGGGATTTCTGTTATAGTAGCACTGGATAACCAAGACAGATATAGTGCTAAAAGATGACCTCTTAGGTTGGGAGACGCTCAAAATAAACAGTGGCTGCAACAATGGACTTAAGCATATGAAGATGGCACAGGACCCGGCGGTGTTTAGTTCCGGCAAGTAACAACAACAATTAAATTCGGAGATGATCCTAGGATGCCCCCCAGGAGTGAGGAACTGGGAAGTGTGAAGCAGAAAGGAAGGACAGGTAACGAAGGATGGACTATCGAGCTGGTTACTGCTAGGGAGACCTAGAGCCCAATTCCACTGGGGGTCCTCTGCGGAACTGCGGAGAATCACGCTTCTCAAACTTTTGTGAGCACTTGCGCGTGCTATTAATTTGGTTCTGATTCAGCAGCTCTGGGCTGAGCCTTAGGAATCTACTCGGGAAACAAACATCTCAGAGACTGTTATGCAAGGATGTCCATGGATCACACTTTGAGAAACTCTGGAGGGAAATAACGCCCAGTCTCTCAACCGGGACTGGAAAAAGAGGTGCACAAAGAGTTCTGTGGGCGGCCGCCCGCAGGCGAAAAGTTTCCACCGCGCCTGCGCCGCCTCTAAGCGCGGACGCGTCCTGCGTTTCCCAGGCGACAAGGCGGGCGGCGCGGCGGGATGACGTTGGGGGCGGGACCGCTGTTCCGGCCCCGCCCACAGGGCCGACGCAGATCTGGTGGGGGTGATCCACGCCGGGGGCTCCGCCGGGATCTCTGGGGTCAGTCGTGCGTCTGACGGGCGTCCGCTGAGCGCCGGCTGTGTTCGCTGAGCCGTGGGAGACGTCCGGAGAACGAGAGCCCGAGGAGGAGCCTGTTACCGCAACGCGGGTCTGAGCCGTTCACCGCAGAGGCCAATACTGAGACACGGGTGAGGGCAGCGGCGAGGGTGTTTTATTGTATCTGGATGTACGGGAGACAGAGGGGAATGAGCTCCTCCAGAAGACCTGTCTCCTCTTTGGAGACCCGCTGGAAGTTTTCATATGGACAAGATTGTAGTTGTTTCCCGGTGGTTACGTTCTGCACCTGGCAATCCTTGAAGGTCATCTTGCACAGTTATTATCACCTCACAGATGAGTTACTTTACCCTCCAAGGTCGTTCTACCTCTCAAAAGAAACTTAATTTAAACTTTAAAGTCATGGGAAAGCAAGAGAGAGGACAGGAGGAAAACAGATCAAAATCATAGGAGCATGCAAACGTGAACTATGCAAGCTAGGCATTAACAATATCACAGTACCCAGGAAGGTAGGCCTAGACTGCTGGCGGTAAGCAACAAATGTGGAACTCCACGCAGCCCCTTTCAAGCCTGAGGTAGCCAGGGAACGTGGGGCGCGGGGAGTGTGTGCTGGCGGGGCGGGGGCGCGCAGCGAAGCTGGGTGTGCAGCTGGTGCAGAGGCCTGAGGAGTGTGGGCGGAACCGGGCCTCCGCAGGTGCAAAGGCCCCGGGGCACGCAGCGAAGCGGGAGGGCTGCTGCTGGTCCCGTGCCACCAGGCGCGAAGGGCTGAGGCGAGCGGCGGCGGTGAACTTGCCAGACATTTCGAGGTGCTTGGACTTTGTCTTGAGGTGGCTGGGCAGCTGCTAAGGGGAAGTGATCAGATCTGCATTTTAGAGTCATCTTTACGACCAGAGAGAGGAAAAGTGATTGTAGGTGGCTATTGCTGTATTCACTTTTACTCTGATTATGTTGCCATAAAGGAAACCCTGGTGGCGTAGTGGTTAAGAGTTTGGCTGCTAACCAAAAGGTCACCAGTTGGAATCCACCAGGCGCCCCTTGGAAACCCTATGGGGCAGTTCTACCCTGTGCTACGGATGAGTCAGAATCGATTCAATGGCAGTGGGTTTAGTTTTGCGCGCTTGGTTATATCTGTTTGACCTAGGACAAGTTACTGAACTCTTGCCAACTCCGTTTTCTGCGTGTGGAAATGAGGGTTGTTAGACACAGTGGAGACTGTGTCACTGCTTCACGGTTCCCTCTGCCCTCAGTAATTGCTCAACAATTGGAGGGTTTTTTTTTTTTTAATCATAACTTTAATAAAAATCAGAGAGAAACGAAAGGGTCCAGTCAGCATTAAAGAGATGGAATGCGGGCTTGGTGATTAATGGGAGCAGGAGGGAGGGGAGAATTCCAGACTGACTGTTGGTTCCCAGCTTGTGTAAGCCTTGAGCCACAGCGATGCAGAACGGAGCCCGCAGGAGAGCAGGCTGGGGGGCCAGGTGAGTTTAGACTGAACACTCAAGAGTTTGCAGACCTTCACGACTTGGAGGGGGAGGGCGTTATCTTAGTCTTTTAGTGCTCCTGTAACAGAAATACCACAAGCGGATGGCTTTAACAAAGAGACGTTTATTCTCTCACAGTCTAATAGGTTACAAGTCCAAATTCAGGGCGTCAGCTCCAGGGGAAGGCTTTCTGTGTCATCTCTGGAGGAAGGTCCTTGTCATCAGCCTTCCTTTGTTCTAGGAGCATCTCAGTGCAGGAACCTCAGATCCAAAGGATGCACTCTGCTCCCAGCACTGCTTTCTTGGTGGTATGAGGTTCCCACGTCTCTCTGCTCGCTTCTCTCTTTTATATCTCAAAAGAGATTGGCTTAAGACACTATCTAATCTTATAAACCTCATCAGTATAACTGCTGCTAATCCACCTTATTACATCATAGTGATAGAGTTTACAACACATAAGGAAATCACATCAGATTACAAAATGTTACACAATCATACAATACTGGGAATCAAGACCCAGCTGAGTTGACAGACATTTTTGGGGGACACAATTCAATCCATGACAGGCACTGTCCAGTAAACTGCCCAAATGGGCATGAGGGTCAGAACTTTGAATTTGGGAGGCATCCACGAATTCACTATGATTGAAGCTAGAGGGCGAATGGATGAGATGGCATAGCGGAAGCGTGGCCAAGGATGAGAGTCTGGAAGGAGACAGGAGGAGCAGGGAGAGGAGAGTGGGGTGTTCTGGACCACAGAAGGGGGCACATCGAGGAGTCTCAGGGATTGGAGCTACAGCGGGGATGTCCCACGAGATGGAGTGCTTCCCTCGGATTTTAGAGCTCGTGTTTTTGGACACTTGGTCTCAGCCAAGAGCTGTGCTTTTTTATATTTTTAAACTGTTTTACCGAGATAAAATAGTTCACCTACCATACCGTTGGAACCCTGGTGGCGCCGTGGTTGATAGTTTGGCTGCAAACCAAAAGGTTGGCAGTTTGAATCCATCAGGCGCTCCTTGGAAACCCTATAAGGCAGTTCTCCTCCATCCTATAGGGTTGCTATGAGTCGGAGTCACCCATTTGAAGTGTATGCTTCAGTGATTTTTAGTATAATCAGAGCTCTGCAACCATCACCACTGTCCAACTCCAGAACATCTTCATCACGTGAGAAGGAAACTTTGTACCCATCAGCAGTCACCCCAGATTTCACCCTCCCCCCAAATCCCTGGCAACGTGTCGTCTATTTCCTATCTTTGTAGCTTTGGCTTTGTGGACATCTCTTATAAATGGAATACTATGCGGTCTTTTGAGACTGGTTTCGTTTCCTTAGCAAAATATTTCCAAGGTTCATCCATGTTATAGGAGGCATCAGAACATCATTCCTTTTTATGGCTGAATAATATCCCATTATGTGGAGAGACCCCACTTTATTCATCCATCCATCCGCTGATGGCATTCTGGGCTGTTTCCCCTTTTTGGCTATTGTGAATAATGCTGCAGTGAACGCTCGTGTTCAGTTTCTGTGTGGGCACATGTTTTCATTTCTCTTGCGTATAGACCTAGGAGTGGAATTACTGGGTGATATGGTAACTCTGTATTTAACCTTTTGAGGAACTATCAGGCTTTTCCACGGTGACTGCACCATTTTATATTCCCACTGCAATGGAGGAGGTTTCCAGTTTCTCTATAACCTCATGAACACTTGTCATCTGTCTTTGATCGTAGAATCCTAGTGGGTGTGAGGTGGTATTGCATTGTGGTTTTGATTTGCGTCTCCTTGATGGCAAATGACGTTGAGCATCTTTTCATGTGCTGGTTCGCCATTTGCAGATCTTGGGGGAAATGTCTATTCGAGTCATTTGCCCATCTTTTAATTGGCTTATTTTTCTTTTTATTATTGAGTTATAAGATTCTTTGTTCTGGCATACAAGAACAGAAGTTAGTACCTTACAGTTCTGGAGGCTGGCAGCCTGAATGCAGGGTGTCCGCAGGGCCGCACTCTCTCCGAAGGCTCTAGGGGAAGATCCTTTCTTGTTTTTCCGGGCTCCTGGTCGCCCCAGGCACTCCTTGACGGGCAGATGCATCTTCACGTGGCCATCTCTCCCCTGCCTTGTAAGGGTCTTTATGTAGTCTAGATCAAATCCCTTATTGATACGGGATTCGCGAGTATTTTCTCCAATTCTCCAGGTTGCCTTTTCACCTTGATGTTGTTTGTTGAAGCACAAAAGTTTTGAATTTGATAACATTCCATTTGCCCATTTTATCTTTTGTTGCTTGTATTTTTGATGTCATATCTAAGAGGGCTTTGTTTAACTCAAGATTACAAGGATTTACTTCTATATTTTCTTCTAAGAGTTTTAAAGTTTTAGCTCTTACACTTAGGTCTGTGTTCCATTTTGAGTTAATTTTTGTGTCTGGTGTATGGAAGGGGTTCAGCTTCATTCCCTTGCGTGTGGAGATCCAGTTGCCCCAGCATCATTTGTTGGAAAGACTATTCTTTCCCCCATTGAATTGTCTCGGCACCTTTGTCAAAGATCAAGGCTGTAATGTAAGGCTTTATTTCTGGACTCTCAGTTCTGTTCCACTGATTTAAATATGTCTGTCCTTATGCCAGTACCATCCTGCCTTGACTGCTGTAGCTTTGTAGTAAGTTTTGAAATGGAAAAATGTGAATCTTTCTTTGTTCTTCTTTTTCAAGATTGTTTTATTTCTTGGTCCCTTGAATTTCCATATGAATTTTAGGATCAGCTTTTCAATTTCTGAAGAAAACCCAGCTAAGATTTTGAGAGGGATTATATTGAGTCTGTAGATCATTTGGGGAGTGTCTTAGTCATCTAGTGCCGCTGTAACAGAAATACCACAAGTGGGTGGCTTTAACAGAAGTTTATTCTCTCACAGTCTACAAGGCTAGAAGTCCAAATTCAGGGTGTCAGTTCCAGGGGGAGGCTTTCTCTTGTTGGCTCTGGAAGAAGGTCCTTTCATCAGTCTTCCCCTGGACTAGGAGCTTCTCTGTGCAGGATCCCCAAGTCCAAAGGACACACTCTTCTCTGACACTGCTTTCTTGGTGATATGAGGTCCCCCGCTTTCTGCTCGCTTCCCTTTCCTTTAATCTCTTGTAAGATAAAAGGTGGTGCAGGCCACACCCCAGGGAAACTCCCTTTACATTGGATCAGGGATGTGACCTGAGTAGTAAGGGTGTTACATCCCACCCTAATCCTCTTTAACATAATCCAGTTTTTCCTCATTAACCACAAGCAGAGATTAGGATTTACAACACATAGGAAAATTACAATTACGAAATGGAGAACAACCATACAATACTGGGAATCATGGCCTAATCAAGTTGACACATTTTTAGGGGATACAGTTCAATCCATGACAGGGAGTATCGCCATCTTAACAATATTAAGTCTTCCGATCCATGAATATGGGATGTTTTTCTATTTATTTAGGTCTTTAGTTTCTTTCAAAAATGATTTGTAGTTTTTAAATTATAAGTTTTGTCTGTCTTTTGTTAGATTTCTTTCTGAGTATTTTATTCTTTTTGATGCTATTATAAATAGGATTTTTTCTTAATTTTATTTTTTAATTGTTCATAATATCTGAGTTATATACCCTCTTTTCCATTGCTAATATGTTTTATTTGTGCTGTCTATTTTATTTTAATTTTTATCCATTATTTTTGACTCTTAAACAACTAACTTTTGATTTCATTGATCCGTTGTTTTTTTGTTTTGTTTTGTTTTGGCCTTTATTTTTATTTCTTTGGACTTAGTTTTTGTTTGTTTCTTTCTTTTATAATTTATTGAAATGACTGCTTGGCTTGTTATCTTTGCTTTCTTTCCTAACGTGAGCATTCAAGACGATTCATTTCCTTGTAAGTACTGCTTTCGCTGTTTCCTGTACATTTTGAAATGTACAATTGTTTTTCAACATTCAATTCTAAGTATCTTCCAAATTCCATTCTGATTTCTTTTTTGGACCCATGAGTTCTTTGGAAGTCTGTTTCTTAATTTCCAAAGTCTGGTGTTTTTGCAATTAATTTCTAATTCAGTATACAATGTGTTAGAAAGTGCCCGTTTGCTGTGCATCCATACCTCAGCGCATGCTCTTTACTGGCCAGGAGACAGAGCTGGGCAAAGTCTGCAGTCCAAGGACAGAAGACAGGAGAGCAAACAGGGAGACAGAGGTAGGACAGCAAAAAAGCTAGAGAGAAATAAGCCGAAGGGAAGTGTGTGTGTGTGTGTGTGTGTGTGTGGTGGGGGGGGTGCCATAAAGAGCTGTTTACACCCAAAGTCTCCAGTCCTCTTTCCACGCTGACCCCCACTGCTGCCACCAACCCACTCACAGGCAAGCCCCTGCCCCAACCAAACCTCCATTTCTGCACCTGTAAAACTGGGGTGGTCATAGAACCCCCTCTCTACAGGGCACTGGGTAGACAGCGTGAGGAAGTCTGTCAAAGAGCTTTGCACACTGCCAAGCACCTCAGTAGCAGGACCGGTGGCAGTGCCGTTAGATTCCAGAGTTTGCCTTCTTGTTCCACCTACAGGAATGGTGTCACTGCTATGTTTAGTAAAAAGACTTTGGAATTGGGAAAATTGATCACTTTTGCGTTGTAGGTCAGGGGCCACCATGGGCCAAATCCACCATCCACAGACAGCTGTCTTTGTAAACAAAGTGCTGTTGGAGCGTGGCTGCTTTCCTGCTCCGGCTGTAACACCGAATACTTGTAGTTGCAACAGAGACCATATGGCCCACAGCCTAAAATATTTAGTATCTGGTCCTTTATAGCAAAAGTTTGCCAACGTCTGTGTTAGACCAATAAGTCATTCACTGAAAGTGATGGCCTCAGCCTGTCCGTGCAGTCCCACTTCCTTGCCATCCCTCTGGCATCGGAGCTTGTTTTCCTGTCATTGGTTGCACGTTAGCAAAGACACAGCTGTCTGTGGGCTGCGTGGATCGCTAGAGGTAAACCATTAATTCAGTGTGCGTGTTCTGTGCAGGTCTCTGTGAACCAATGGCGCCCACTTTGGAAGGAAAGGATGACGCTCTGCTGCCGGACTTCCCCAAGGGGCCCCTCCAGGCCTACCGAGCCCGAGCGTCCTTCAGCTGGAAGGAGCTGCTGCTCTTCTTGGAAGGCGAGGAGATGGTCCGCGTTAAGGTGAGATGTGCATGGCTGTGCGGCACTTGTCTTACTGTTCCGCAGGATTTGGTTTAAAATCAAGTAAAGGAATGCTCGAGTTTATAATGTGTAAACCCGTTGTCTTAGTCATATAGCGCTGCTCTAACAGAAATACCACAGGTGGATGGCTTTTAACAAAGAGAAGTTTATTCTCTCACAGTCTAGTAGGCTACTCGTCCAAAGTCAAGGCGTCAGCTCCCAGGGAAGGCTTTCTCTCTCTGTCGTCTCTGGAGGAAGGTCCTTGTAATGCATCAATCTTTCCTTGAACTAGGAGCTTCTCCGCACAGGGACCCTGTGTCCAAAGGAAGCGCTCTGCTCCCGGCACTGCTTTCTTGGTGGTATGAGGCCCCCCACTCTCTGCTCTCTTCCCTTTCCTTTTATCTCTTGTAAGATAAAAGGTGGTGCAGGCCACACCCCAGGGAAACTCCCTTTACATTGGATCAGGGATGTGACCTGAGCAAGGGTGTTACATCCCATCCTAATTCTCTTTAACATAAAATTACAACCACAAAATGGAGGACAACCACACAATACTGGGAATCACGGCCCAGCCAAATTGATGCACACGTTCTTGGGGGGACATAATTCAATCCATGACACCCATCTAATTTATTGTGAGGTAGCCACGGCGAGGCACACAGGCAAGACCACAAGATGTTCAGTTAGGATCAGAGAATCAGGACAATATAGGAACACATGGCTGTGTTCCTCTAGTGATCCATACAGCCCACAGACAAATGCTTAGTGCTCAAATCTTTAAACGTGAGGCATCTACCTTTAACTAGTGGTCTCAGGAGGGAAGCTTAACCTGCAGCTTGTTCTCGGCGGAGATTCTTTGTAACTAGGGTCCTAGGTCGGCAGTGGTGGACAGAATCTCAGCCCAGAGTCTAAGTTTTGGGACAGAGTCAGCTTCTGAAGGGAGCTTCCGTCTCTGCCTTCTCTCAGTGAATGTGCCGAAGTCCAGGGTTTATATGCGATTTTCCTCACCTTGCCTTTGCACAATAAGGGGAAGATGACGTCATGCTTAACCAAGACGAGGGTGTTAAATTGTTTCTACTTCTAAATTAAGAAAATTTCTATTTTTAATGTCACATTCCAAAAACCAAACCCGTTCCCGTTGAGTCAATTCCAATTCATTGTGACCCTACAGGACAGGGTAGAGCTGCTCCATAGGGTTTCCAAGGAGCAGCTGGTGGATTTGAACTGCTGACCTTTCGGTTAGCAGCCGAGCTCTTAACCACTGCACCACCAGCGCTCCTCCAAGGGGTTCCAGCCCTGAAAGCCCTATGGAGCAGTTCTGTTCTGCACACATGGGGTCGCCACGAGTCGGAACTGACTTGACAGAGACAAACAACAACAACGTGGCTCTTAAAACTGTGTGACCTCCGTGGCCCTCATCCCCTTCTCGGTCAGGTGAACTCGTCCTGGAGGCTTGCAGATAGTCATACAAAGAGTCCAGCACCGGCCCTTCTCCCTTGACACCTCGGGGCAAGCGCAGTGACGGGCACAAAGCAGGCCCTTGGGGAATTACAGGGACAAGACAGATTGTTTAAGCCCCTGAGCCTCGAGCCCCTCTCCTTCACTGGGGAATGCCTTCCATCTCCGTCCTGTGTCTCTGCGTCAGCCGTGTGTCTGGTGTGGCGGGTGGCCTCGGAGAGGAGCCGTGTGGGTGGGAGCAGTTAGACTCCCTGCTGTGCCTCCCGTCAGCCTCTCCGTCTCCACGTTTATAGAAAACAGTCTTCTCAGCCCTCGAGAATGACCCGCTCTTTGCCCAGCACGGCAGAGCCGACCTGTCTCTGGAGAGGTACCGCGAGCTGACCTTCCTGCGTTGCAAGCGGGTCTTCGAGTACAACTTCCTGAGTGCAGAGGAGATGCTGCAGATGCCCCAGAAAGTCTTGGCACTCGTCAACTGCCTGGGCATGTACGACTGGTCTCTGGCTGTCAAGTACTCTCTACACATGCTGGTGAGTGGGCGGCACGGGGGAGCAAGAGACCCGCGCGGGAAAGGACATGTGCTTGCACACTTCCCTGTGCAGCTCATGCAGCTGCCGTCCTCTGTCGCAGGGCCAGGCAGGGGAGAAGAGGTGTAAAAGCTCAGATGGTTGCTTACGTAAAGAAAACACAGCATGTGGGATTTACACAGTGGCCTTGCTGGTGGATACCGTTGCTATTTGCAGGCTTTTAAATTTTTGTGGGGTGTCTTAATCTCCTAGAGTTGCTGGAACAGAAACATCACAAGTGGGTGACCTTGAAGAATAGGAACTTATTGTGTTACAGTTCTGGAGGCTCCAGGTCCAAATCAGGGTCTCGGCCATGCCCACCCCTTCTGTGGCCTCTCTCCTGGTTTCTGGTGGTTGCTGGCCATCCTGGCTTCCTTGACTTGTAGATGGTCTTCACGTGGTATCTGTCTCCCCTCGTGTGTGTGTCTGTGTCTGGTCTGCTCTTCTTATAACCAGAAATGATTAGGTTTAGGACCCAGCCCACTCCAGCATGACCTCATTAACTTAACAAAGAAAACCTCTATTTCCAGATAGGGTCACGCTTCTAGGTACAGGGGTTAGGACTTCAACATGTGTTCTTGAGGATACAGTTCAGTCCATAACATGGGTATTTATGCATCTTGGAAGTGTTTGTCTAAAGAGTTTTTTTTTTTTTTCTTTTAGTATGGGAAACAAAAGCAGAGTGTGTGGCAGAGCATGGGGGTGTTACAACAAGTCCAGTTTTTTCCAGCCACGTGTGCAGCGTGCACACATGAGTCCTCAAATCACACGCGGCGCTGTGGAAATGAAAGCCTCAGTAGAAGAGGAACTTTGAGGCTTCTCTTTTTCTCTTTACCAAAAAAGAAAAAAAAAGACAAGTGGGAAAGGAGTAGGTGGGAGGGGAGAGCCATGTTCTCCTTCCCACGTCTAGGCTGGTGGCACAGACCGGGGAGCAGGTGGCGTGGCTCGTCACAGCCGGGGCCTCTCTGGGTGTTGTTCTGTGGAGCAGGGGACTGACCGTGCTCGTCACACCCTCCCCTCTTCCTCTCCTTCCCCCTCCCGCCCCATCTCCCTGCTATTCACAGACCCTGAGGATTGCTTTCTAGCATCTTATGTCCATAGCAGTTCTGTTTCACTTGTATAAGCTGCTAGGGACAGGGAGCCAGGCCTCAGCACTAGCTGAACCCCAGGCCCCGACGGCCACGTGTCAGGGGGATCACGGCATGGGGTTCGGTGTCGGTGCTGCCGGTGAACCTCTGGGAGCCTCGTTCCTCACCCGTGAAGAGGCACAGGGCGAGGGCCAGTGTGAGGCAGCCTTAGAATGTTTCCCAAACCGTGGTGTTCCAGAGTGGCGGTGCTCTTGTTTTATTTTGATTGTCTTATAATTTATTTTATTGTATTTGGTTGTT
Organism: Dugong dugon; assembly: GCA_030035585.1. Classification (NCBI taxonomy): domain Eukaryota; kingdom Metazoa; phylum Chordata; class Mammalia; order Sirenia; family Dugongidae; genus Dugong; species Dugong dugon. The sequence continues at coordinate 2,591,636 of CM057463.1, read as the reverse complement.
GTTGAGTATATACACAGCAGAACATCTACCAGTTCGACAGTTCACACACGTACGATTCAGGGACACTGATGACATTCTTTGAGCTGCGCAGCCATTCTCACCCTCCTTTTCTGAGTTGTTCCCCCATTAACATCAACTCACTGCCCCCTACGTTTCCGTCTAATGTTTGGATTTGCTCTTGTCACTTTGGTCCTGTGTAGATAGTTCTTTAAAAGAGCACATTGCTCAAGGCTGACATTCTTTACTAGTTAAGCTAGAGTATTGTTTGGTTTTAGGAAGACTTCAGGGGATATTTTTGGTTTAAGGTTTAAAGATTATCTCAGGGACATAGTTTCAGGGGTTCACCTACCCTCTATGGCCCCAGAAAGTCTAGAGTCTGAGAATTTGAAATTCTGTTCTGCTTTTCCCCTCTTTTGATCAGGATTCTCCTGTAGAATCTTTGATCAAAATGTTCAGTTCTGCCTCCACTGGACTGAGTCCAGTACAGCTAGATGGTGCCCGGCTACCACCACTGACTGCTCTGACCAGGATCACAACAGAGGGTTCTGGACAGAGCTGGAGAAGGATGTAGAGGATAATTCTAACTCACAAAAAAAAAAGACCAGATTTACTGGCCTAAAGGAGACTGGAGAAACCTCGAGAGTATGGCCCCCAGCCACCCTTTTAGCTCAGTGGTGAAGTTACCTCCGAGGTTCACTGTTCAGACTAACGAGGTACAGGAGTCCAGTGACAAGGGCCAGAAGGCAGAAGGGGACAAGGAAGCTGGTGATAGGGAACACAAGGTTGAGTAAGGATATTGTTGATGTGTTGTGAGATTGTTAACCATTGTCATAGGGCAACATTTGTAGTAACTGTTAAATGAGAAACTATTTTGTTCTGTAAGCCTTCATCTTAAGTGAGAATAACAGCACAATTGGAAGAGCGTAGTCAATGTCACTGAACTGTGCATGTAGAAATTTTTGAAATGGTGTATCTTTGGCTGTGTGTATTTTCACCAAAAAAAAAAAGGTTGAGAAGTTAGAGGGTTAATATGTTGTGGGGTTGTTGACCAATGTCATAAAACAACATGTGTACTACTGTTTCATGAGGAACTATTTGTTCTGTAAGCCTTCACCTGAAGTACAATAAAATAAAATAAAAATGTTCAGTTCTGGTAGCTGGGCACCATCCAGTTCTTCTGGTCTCATGACAAAGAGGCAGTTGTTCATGGAGGCAGTTAGCACACCTGCCATATCCTCCTCCTGCTCCTGACTCTCCTTCTTCCTCTGTTGTTCCAGGCGAATAGAGACCAATTGTTGTGCCTTGGATGGCCACAGTGCTCTTATTAATGTCCACCGGGGTTTTCTACTTCCGAAAACTCAACCACTGAAAACCCCACAGAGCACAGGCCCAGTCTGCACGCGTGGGGTCGCCGTGAGTCGGCGTCGGCTTGGCGGCACCTGGTGTGGTTTCTTCTTTGAGTGTTTACCTGGCACTGTTGTGTTTTCAGGTTTTCTCCTCAGCCATCTACAGCTTGGGCTCTGAAAGACACTTCAAGTACATTGCGAAGATCTTCAGCATGGAGGCGAGTTCACGTTGGTGGCGCACCGGGAGGCTTGTCCTCGTGCCTGCTGTCTTAGAGATCTGTGCAGAAGAGGTCCTGGGAGGCCATGTCTGTCATATTTAATGGCATTCTTAGGCCTCTCAGCAAATAGCAGACAGACTGTTCTTTGCCAAACAGGGGTGTGTTGAATTCCTAGAGTTACATGAAGTTAGCTTTTCCTATCAGAACTAAAAGTCTCTGGGTGGCACAGATGGTTTGCACTCGACTACTAACGTAAAGGTCAGTGGTTTGAACCCACCCGACAGCACCCTGGAAGAAAGGCCTGGCGATCTGCTCCCATAAAGATGGCAGCTAAGAATACCCTGTGGAGCAGTTCTACTCTAACCCAGGGGGTTGCCAAGAGCCAGAATCACCTTGACAGCAATGGGTTGAGTGTTTTGGTTTTTATGAAACCTAAAAACCACCCGCTGCCATTGAGCTGATTCTGACTCACGGCGACCCCATAGGGTTTCCAAGGCTTTAAATCTCTACGGAAGCAGACTGCCACATCTTTCTCCCAAGGAGCCGTTGCGGGTTTTGAACCACCAATCTTTCAGTTAGCAGTCGATTGTTTTAACCACTGCACCTCCAGAGCGCCTACCTAAAGCTCTCCATTTTCTTGTACTGGCTTGGAGCAGTCCTGCCACCAGGGAGCTACAAGGCTGGTGTCACTCGGTGTGACCCTGTTGCCACATGGGGGAAGGTATGGTGTCTGCACAGCCCAGAGACTCCATCCATCACAGCAGGTTCAATAGGCAGATGGAGACTGGGTGTCAGGTCTGTGGCTTAGTCCATAAGGCAAAGGTGAGGGGTCCCGCAGAGCCAGCCGCCCTCACGTCACTGTGCGCTCTGCTGTTTAGATCTTCGGATGCTTTGCTCTGACTGAGCTGAGTCACGGCAGTAACACCAAGGCCATCCGGACGACGGCGCACTACGACCCCAGCTCCGAGGTAGGTGTGGCCTCCTGGGGCCTCTGGGTTCAGAGCATTGAGACCTAGGGTTGTCACGGATAAGGGCGTCATCAGCCTGAGACGCTGTCTGCACACATGTGCGTGTAAAGAACATGGTGTGATTCGTCATGGGAGACGGGAGTGTGGGAGACCACGGGTGTGAGAAACCAACCTGCCCGTGAACTTTATGGCAGAATTCATCATGGTTTGGGTTTGTGTGTAATTGGAGTGTCGTGAGGAAGCTAGGAGTTCATACAACATGCTTCGTTATTTGGAGTCCCTGGGGGGTGCAAACGATTCATGCTTTATGCTGCTAACTGAAAGGCTGGAGGTTCCAGTCCATCCAGAGGCACCTTGGAAGGAAGGCCTAGTGATCTACTTCTGAAACATCAGTCGTTGAAAATCCTCTGGAGCACAGTTCTACTCTGACCTACATGCATGGGGGCGCCGTGAGTCAGGGTCGACTCCACCACAGCTGTTTTTTCCCTCTGTGTCTTTGTTTACCAGGCAGCCCAGTGGTGCTGGATTTGCAAACAGTTTGAATTTTCACACTGTGTAAATTAAACAGGCAAGGAAGCATTCTCCTGGGCCCTGGCCCTCCTAGCCGCCCCTCAGCCTCTCTGCCTCCTGCTGGGCTCCTGGGCGAGCGGCCTGCCTTCCCACTGCAGCCTCCTGCCAGGCTCCTCAGAGCCTCTGTGCTGGCTGGGCCTGAGACCTGTGGTCAGCCTGCACCTGGTGGCCTCTCAGTGGCATTTGCTCTGTCGCCTCTGCCTGGGGCATTCATTCAGCGTGACTTGTGGGGCACCTCCTGTGAGCAGGTGCCGTCCTGGCCCCGAGAGCACCAGGGGTAAATGCACAGTGTCCTCGCTGTCAGGGGTGCGCGGTACAGTGTGGGAGACAGGCGTGAACAGCTGGTTTCATGATTTAGTGGGTGTGTTACGTAAGGAGCCGTGGTGGCGCAGTGTTTAAGCACTCTGCTGCTAAGGTCGGCAGTTGGAACCCCACCAGCTACTCCGCAGGAGAAAGATGTGGCAGTCTGCTTCCATAAAGATTATAGCCTTGGAAACCCTATGGGCAGTTCTGCTCTGTCCTACAGGGTTGCTATGAGTTAGAATCAACTCAATGGCAGTGGGTTTGGTTTTTTTGGTTTTTGTGGCAGTCGGCTGCTGTCTGAAATTTCGGCTGTTCGAACCCACCAGCTGCTCCATGGGAGAAAAGACCTGGCGATCTGCTTCCCTTCAGCCAAATATTAGACACGCCCATGAAACAAAACGAGTCTAAATGGGCACACCAGCCCAGGGGCAAGGACGAGAAGACTGGAGAGGACAGGAAAGCTGGTAATGGGGAGCCCAAGGTTGAGAAGGAGAGAGTGTTGACATGTGGAATTGGCAACCAATGTCACAAAGCAATATGTGTACTAATTGTTTAATAAGAAACTGATTTCTCTGTAAACTTTCATCTAAAGAACAACAACAAAAAAAGAAGATTACAGCCTTGGAAACCCTATAGGGCAGCTCTCCTCTGTCCTGTGGGGTCACTATGAGTCGAAACTGACTGGACAGCACACAACAAACACAACATATTATGTAGGGAAGTGAGGATGGTGTCTTGGTCTGCTGGGACTGCCGTAACACACTTCCACGGAGCGGGTGGCTTATAAGGACGGGAATTGATTGTCTCAGTTCTAGAGGCTGGGAGTCCAAATCAGGGCTCAGCTGAGTCATGCCTTCTCTGTTGGCTCTGGGGGAAGATCCTTCCTCGTCTCTTCCAGCTTCTCTTGTTTTTAGTTGCTGTCGCGCTGGCTCTGTTTTAGGTGACCTTATGTACCGCAAAACAAAACACTGCCTGATCCTGCATCATCACTGGGATGTTTGAGTCCATTGTTGCAGCCACTGTGTCGGCCCATCTCCTCAAGGGTCTCCCCCGTTTTCACTGGCCCCCTCTACTTCACCAACCTTGATGTCCTTTCTAGCAATTGGTCTTTCCTGATGATGTGTCCAAGATATATTCCTGGGTCGTATAACTTAAAGAAGACGGTTTGCCTAGACAATAAGGATTATCACTTCAAATGACGGAGCACTTACTGATGAAGGCCAAGGTCTACAGCCCTCAGTATGGATTACACCTGAACGTGAAGAAAACAAAAATCCTCATGTCTGAACCGACAAACAACATCATCAAAAAGGGTGCAGAAGTTGAAATTGCCAAGGGTTTCATTCTTCTTGGATCCACAGTCAACACCCATGGAAGCCGCAGTCAAGAAGTTAAATGACGCATTGCATTGGGTGAATCTGCTGCAAAAGACCTCTTTAAAGTGTTAAAAAGCAAAGGTGTCACTTTGAGAACTAAGGCGCACCTGACTCAAGCCTTGATATCTTCAGTTGCCTCATATGCATGCCAAAGCTGGACAATGAGTAAGGAAGACTGAAGAATTGACACCTTTGAATTACGGTGTTGGTGAAAAATAGTGAACATACCATGGACTGCCAGAAGAACGAACAAATCTGTCTCGGAAGAAGTACAACCAGAATGCTCCTTAGAAGTGAGGATGGCGAGACTTTGGTTCGCTCACTTTGGACACGTCATCAGGAAGACCAGTCACTAGAAAAGGACACCCTGTTTAGTAAAGTAGAGGGTCAGCAAAAACGAGGGAGCCCCCCGTGAGATGGACAGCGGACTCAGATACTGGACTCAGATACACCAGCAATGATGAAGATGACGCGGGCCCGGGCAGTGTTTCGTTCTTTGGTACATGGGGTCGTGTGCTTTGGAGCCAACTTGATAGAACTAACAACAACAGCAAGACCTTGGATGGCGCAAATGGTTTCCGCTCAGCTATTAACCCAAAGGTTGGCGCTTGGGATCCATCCAGCAGCGTCAAAGAAGAAAGGCCTAGTGATCTGCTTCCGTAAAGATTACAGCCACTGAAAACCCTATGGAGTGCAGTTATACTGTGATACAAGTGGGGTCCCCATGAGTCGGGATCAACTCGACAGGAATGGGCTTCATGCTGTACGAGACATCAAATGTTTCGTCTTTGCTTTTACCTCAAAGACTGTAACCAGAGAAAATTTAATCAAAGAGAAAAGTTCTGTGTGTGTTTCAGTTGCTAACACTACCTTCTTTCCCTGTACAGGAATTCATCATACATTCCCCTGACTTCGAAGCGTCCAAATTTTGGGTTGGCAACATGGGGAAGACAGCTACTCATGCAGTAGTGTTTGCTCAGCTGCACACACCAGGGGGCCAGTGCCACGGGCTGCACGCCTTTGTTGTGCAGGTAGGAGGAGCTCAGAGACGAGAGGGGTCCTCAGTGCCCTGGGATGGGGACTCAGAGACGAGAGGGGTCCTCAGCACCCTGGGACGGGGGCTCAGGGACGAGAGGGGTCCTCAGCGCCCTGGGACGGGGGCTCAGAGACGAGAGGGGTCCTCAGCGCCCTGGGACGGGGGCTCAGAGACGAGAGGGGTCCTCAGCGCCCTGGGACGGGGGCTCAGAGACGAGAGGGGTCCTCAGCGCCCTGGGACGGGGGCTCAGAGACGAGAGGGGTCCTCAGCGCCCTGGGACGGGGGCTCAGGGACGAGAGGGGTCTTCAGCGCCCTGGGACGGGGGCTCAGGGACGAGAGGGGTCTTCAGCGCCCTGGGACGGGGGCTCAGGGACGAGAGGGGTCTTCAGCGCCCTGGGACGGGGGCTCAGGGACGAGAGGGGTCTTCAGCGCCCTGGGACGGGGGCTCAGGGACGAGAGGGGTCCTCAGCGCCCTGGGATGGGGGCTCAGAGACGAGAGGGGTCCTCAGCACCCTGGGATGGGGGCTTAGAGATGAGAGGGGTCCTCAGCGCCCTGGGATGGGGGCTCATGTGAGAGGAAAGGGGTCCTCAGCTCCCTGGGGTGGGGACTCAGACGAGAGGGGTCCTCAGCACCCTGGGACGGGGGTCAGGGACGAGAGGGGTCCTCAGCGCCCTGGGACGGGGGCTCAGAGACGAGAGGGGTCCTCAGCACCCTGGGATGGGGGCTCAGAGATGAGAGGGGTCCTCAGCGCCCTGGGGTGGGGGCTCATGTGAGAGGAAAGGGGTCCTCAGCTCCCTGGGTTGGACCTTGTGTGGGTGAGTGGCTCCATCACTGCAGTCTCTTACGTCCTCATGGGGCCGTCTCCCATATGTCTCTGTGTTCCCTTCTCCCTCTCCCCTCTCTCTAAAGGCCCACCCTAACCCAGGGTGCTGTCCTTATCTCCAGCTCTTTAACTTAATCCCACTGGCAACGACCCTGTTTCCAAATAAGGTCACAGTCACAGGTCCCTGGGTGAGGATGCGGGCATGTCGTTTTTGTGACTCCTCAGAGGAAGCCCACAGCTTAGTCAGGGGGCTTTGGGACATACGCGTATGGTTTCCATGCGTGTAACAACTGCCTTGTGGCTTTCTGTGGCTTTGTGCAGATCCGGGACCCGAAGACCCTGCTCCCCATGCCGGGGGTGATGGTTGGTGACATCGGCAGGAAGCTCGGGCAGAACGGGCTGGATAATGGGTGAGTGGATGCGCCGGGCTCCGGTTGCGGTGCTTCCCTCTGGGGGCATCGCCAAGGTTGCGCAGAGCTTGGCTGCTGACGAGCCTCAGGTGCATAGCTGCCCCCCATGGTCTCACGGGTTGTTGGTGCCTCCTGCTGACCCTCACCCTGCAGACTGTGGAGGAACCAGGCCGGCCGTGCTGGGGACACGCGCCTCACCTGTATACGGGCAGGAGGTGGACCGCGAGTACTTACCTTACTAGCTCCCGTGCAGTCCACCCGGATTCATGGCAACCCTGTGTGTGTCCGAGTGGAGCTGTGCCCCACAGGGTTTGCAATGGCTGGATTTTCAGAAGTAGATCACCAGGCCTTTCTTCCGAGGCACCTCTGGGTGGACTTGAACCTCCAGCGTTCCATTAGCAGCCGAGCACTTAAATGTTTGCACCACCCAGGGACTCCTGGAGCGGGATTGGAGTGCTGAGGAAACAGACTTCTCTGCCAGCACGGGGACGGAGGCCGGCAGCCGGGGCCTCGGCCTGGAGGCTGGGCCGCTTCCCCTGCCAGGTCTTAGCGTCCTGAGCCTCAGCGAGCTTTAGCCTCTACACTGAGCCCCACATGACCCCTGTCACAGCGCCGACTGCCCATGCCACAGCAAGGGCTTATCACTGCTCTGTGACCTGTCCCTCACCCCGCCCAGGGCACCAGGGCCCTGAGCCTTCACAGGCGACGTGACTTGGCGGGGTCTCTGGCCTGTGGGTGCCGCTGCTGTGGTTGGAGCAGCTGTGTGCCCAGCAGTGAGTCCCCCGTCCTCTTCCAAGAGGCGCCCTGTCCTTTCCTGGGCCCTCTGGGCAGTCAGTCACTCCCCCGCCTGCTGGATCGGAGGGCACGTGCCCAGCAGGGGGCACCACGGCCTTGAAGATCAGAGGTGGTTTTTAATTCCAGACCCAGACCTGGTGGGCTTTCTCCTCTGACTCCACCTGGCTTTGCCATCTAAGTCAGAAGCTGGCATCACAGGTTAGAATTTTTACGATTCAGAGATCGTGTATATTGAAAAAACTGCAGTTGAGTTTGAATTTCCAAGTACGTGGGACGGTGGCTTAGAAATCCAAGGCAAACAGAAGTGGAGTGAGTTGACTTCAGCCACATGGCTCTGACAGCAAAGGTGTAAAGGTCCTTTCCAGTGAAGTTTGAGTCAACTCAAGGGTGGGGCGTGGCCCACTGTCCTGGGTTTACCTGGGGGAGGCAGCACCTCCAGGGGGTCTCTGTCTCAGGTAGGAGGGCCCAAGGGAGGGAAGAAGGAAGTGCCAGAACTTGGCTCCGGAGGCCCTGGGGGACAGTGCATGCTGTGCCTGGGAGCAGGCTTGTTGCTGAGAGCCCCCTCCCCACCTGTCTCAGGTTGTCTTCCCACGTGGCCCCATCTGGCTGTTTCTCAAATGGCGTTTGTGCTGCAGAAATGATCCGAGAGAGTAGATGAAGCGCCTCTCTCAGCTGAACTCAAGTGTGAATCTACTCAGCTTCCACCCCACTCCTTAAGGTGCTTCCAGCCAGCAGAACCACACGGGGATGGACGCTCCTGGGCGCCCCCAAGGGAAGCCGGAGCTCAGTGGGCATCTGTACTGAGGGCAGAAAAAAAAAACCAAACCCATTGCTGTGGGGTCGATTTGGACTCATAGCAACCCTATAGGACAGAGTAGAACTGCCCCATAGAGTTTCCAAGGAGCGTCTGGTGGATTCGAACTGCCAGCCTTCTGGTTAGCAGCCATAGCTTCAAGGCCAGGCCTTCTTAAAAAGCGGGACATTCTGAGTGTGCGCCTGGGCCATCCTTTCCGAGCTGAGCCTCAGTGGCTGTCACAAGTTGCAAATCTGGGACGCCAGAACAAACGCTCTGTGAACCTGTGCGTTCCTGTCCAGCCAGCGCTGCATGCCCCGTGCCTGGGTGAGGGAGGGTGGCAGCAGCTCAGCTGGCTCTGTACCGGAAGGGGCGAGCTGCCTCTCCCCGAACCCAGCGGACTCCCTCGTTGACAGCGCCCTCTCCTCTGCCTCCCTAAGGACTTGGGAGGGGTCGTTGCATCCCACAGCCCTGCCCAGCCCATGGTCCTCACTCTGCCGTGGATGCAGGGAGGGGCGCTGGGCCTTCCCCACAAGGCTGCCCCAGTACTGGGTTTTCAGGGAGCCATGTCTCACCCAGTTCTGTGTTTATTAAGTGACTGGTGTGTCCCGGGCACTATGGCCCCCTTATCACAAGGTGCACAAGACCCCCAGGAAACAGCCGGCCAGAAGCCAGTGGCCCAGTGAGGGATGTGGACGGTTGACAAACTCCACAGAACGGGACCCCTCTAGGAGTGCTGAGGAACCCTGCACCCTCTGCAGGGCAGGTAGCATTAGCCTGGTGGACTTCCTGGAGGAGGTGGCACCACCTGGATGTTCATAGTGGGAAGGTGGGGCGGGGGCTCTCTGGGGAGTGTGAGACCTGAAGGCTGACTGGAAGGCGGACAGGCAGAGGTGGTGGGGTGAGTCGTATGGAGATCAGGGCTGATCACGGGAAAAGATGAGACCAGGAGATAGCAGCTTGCACAGGAGGTCTGCTAGAGGCAAGGGTGCAGGGACCCCCCCAGAAGGGGAGGAGGAAGGAAACCCTGAGGAGAGGAGAGGGGGTGACGTGTGCCTAGACCCTGTCCCTGTGCGGCTCTGTCAGAGTGCCCCGGGGAGGGGAGAGGAGAGGGAGTGACGTGTGCCTAGACGGTGTCCCTGAGCGGCTCCGTCGGAGTGCCCCGGGGAGGAGAGGGGGTGATGTGTGCCTAGATGGTGTCCCTGTGCGGCTCCGTCGGAGTGCCCCGGGGAGGAGAGGGGGTGATGTGTGCCTAGACGGTGTCCCTGTGTGGATCTGTCAGAGTGCCCCCAGGGACAGCAGCGCTGAGAGTTTCTAACCCAGGGCTGTAGCTTATTTAGGGCCGGCAGATGTTGGGCACGGTTTTGTAGGATACGAAAAGCAGGCAGGCTCCAAGTGGCTGAAAATCTGCTTCTTTGGGCTATTTTTAAAACAACTCATGTGTATAAATTACAGTTTGGCACCCACAGGCTTTTCTGGGCTCACCGGCCTCGGCTTGCTGTGAACAAGTAAACAGCCCGGGACCTGCGCCAAGGCCATCCCTGGCTCGTTTGCTTAACAGGTGTGCTGGGCCTGCAGCTGGGCCAGGACAGCAGTGCTGTTGGGGGCTGGATGGCATGAGGTGGGGGACCTTCCACGTTGTTCTACAGGGCTTAGATTCCATGATGTCATGGATTGAATTGTGTCCCTCCCAAATATCTGTCAACTTGGCTGGGTCGTGATTCCCAGTATTGTATAATTGTGTACCATGTTGTAATCTGATGTGGTTTTCTTATGTGTTGTAAATTCACTCACTATGATCTAAGGAGATGGATCAGTGGCAGTTATACCAATGAGATCTACCAGATGAGAATAGTATGTTATTACATAGACCAATGGAACAGAATTGAGAATCCAGACATAAATTCACCCACCTATGAGCAGCTGGTATTTGACGAAGGCCCAAAGTCCATTAACTGGGGAAAAGACAGTCTCTTTAACAAATGGTGCTGGCATAACTGGATATCCACCTGCAAAAAACTGAAACAAGATCCATACCTCACACCATGCACAAAAACTAGCTCAAAATGGGTCAAAGACTTAAATATAAAATTGAAAATGATAAAGATCATGGAAGAAAAAATAGGGACAATGCTAGGAGCCCTAATACATGGCATAAACACAATAGGAACCATAAGTAACAATGCAGAAGCACCAGAAGAGAAACCAGATACACGGAAGCTCCTAAAAATCAAACACTTATGCTCATCAAAAGACTTCACCGAAAGAGTCAAAAGACGGCCTACAGACTGGGAAAATTTTTTGGCTATGACAGATCCGATCAACATGTAATCTCTAATATCTACAAGATACTGCAAAACCTCAACAACAAAAAGACAAATAACCCAATTAAAAAATGGGCAAAGGATATGAATAGGCACTTCACCAAAGAGGATATTCAGGCAGCTAACAGACACATGAAGAAATGCTCACAATCATTAGCCATTAGAGAAATGCAAATCAAAACTACAATGAGATATCATCTCACCCCAACAAGGCTAGCATTAATCCAAAAAACACAAAATAATAAATGCAGGAGAAGTTGTGGAGAGACTGGAATGCTTATACAGTGTTGGTGGGAATGTAAAATGGTATAACCACTTTAGAAATAGATTTGGTGCTTCCTTAAAAAGCTAGAAATAGAAGTACCATACGATCCAGCTATCCCACTCCTTGGAATATATTCTAGAGAAATAAGAGCCGTCACACCCATGTTCACTGTAGCACTGTTCACAATAGCAAAAAGATGGAAACAACCTAGGTGCCCATCAATGGATGAATGGATAAACAAATTATGGTATATCCACACAATGGAATACTACGCAGCGATAAAGAACAACGATGAAGCCGTGAAACATCTTATAACATGGAGGAAGCTGGAGGTCATTATGCTGAGTGAATTTAGTCAGTCACAGAAGGACAAATATTGTATAAGACCACTATTGTAAGAACTCAAGAGAAGGTTTAAACACAGAAGACAACATTCTTTGATGGTCACGAGGGTGGGGAGGGAGGGTGTTATTCACTAACTAGATAGTAGACGAGTATTATCTTAGGTGAACGGAAGGACAGCACACACTACAGGGGAAGTCAGCACAACTGGACTAAGCCAAAGATAAGAAGTTTCCTGAATAAGATCAAATACTTTGAGGGACAGAGTAGCAGGGGTAGGGGTCTGGGGACCATGCTTTCGGGGGCATCTAGGTCAGTTGGCCTAACAAAGCTTATTAAGAAAATACTCTGCATCCTGCTTTGGTGAGTGGTGTCTGGGGTCTTAAAAGCTTGCAAGCGGCCATCTAAGATGCATCAATTGGTCCCAAACCACCTGGAATAAAGGAGAATGGAGAACACCAAAGACACAAGAGAAGTATTAGCTTAAGAGACAGAAAGGGCCACGTAAACCAGAAACTTCATTCGCCTGAGACCAGAAGAACTAGATGGTGCCCGGCTACCACCAATGAATGTCCTGACAGGGAACACAACAGAGAGTCCCAGATGGAGCAGGAGAAAGGTGGGATGCAGAACTCAAATTGCAGTAAGAAGACCAGACTTAATGGTCTGACTGAGAGTGGAGGAACCCCGGAAAGCATGGCCCCTGGATTCTCTATCAGCCCAGAGCTAAAACAGTTTCTGAGGCCAACTCTTCAGACAGGGATTGGACTGGACTGTGGGACATAAAGTGATACTTGTGAGGAGCATGCCTCTTAGCTCAAGTAGATACAAGAGACTAAATGGGCAGCTTCTGTCCAGAGGTGAGATGGGAGGGCAAAGAGGGTTAGGAGCTGGTTGAATGGACATGGGGAATCAGGAGTGGAAAGGAGGACTGTGCTGTCACAGTATGGGGAGAGCAATTAGAGTCACGTAACAATGTATGTATAAATTTTTGTATGGGGAAAAAAAAAAAGATCAGTATGTTAAGCCAATCTCTTTTGAGATATAAAAGACAGACACGAGCAGAGACGTGAGGACCTCATACCACCAAGAAAGCAGTGCTAGGAGCAGAGCGCATCCTTTGGAACTGAGGTTCCTGCGCAGAGAAGCTCCCAGACCAAGGGAAGATTGATGACAAGGAACTTCCTCCACAGCCAACAGAGAAGAGAAAGCATTCCCTGGAGCCTGAATTTGCACTGTAGCCTACTGGACTGTGGGAGAATAAACTTCTCTTTGTTGAAGCCATCCACTCGTGGTATTTCCCTTACAGCAGCACCGGGTGACAAACACATGTGGGGATGCAGTGGCAGGTGTGAAAGGTGTTTGGCCCCCAGAGCAGGCAGACGGGAGAGGCAGAGCCTGGAGAAGGCAGAAGGGAACTTGTGGCAGCAACTCAGCAGGACAGAGAGCGGACAGCCGTGGGCGTTGCTGGGAGGTGGAGGTGAGAGGCAGGACAGGGCTGTCCTGGGACTCCTGGGACTCGGTCAGGGCTGGTGACCCAGCAGGGTTGCAGTCCACGAGCTGAGTTGAAGGAGGCGCAGGCGGCAGGGAGGACGAGGCGGCGGCCCCCTCCCCGGCCTGGTGCTGCTGTCCTCTGCAGATGGCCTGTCCTGGAGTTTGCTGAGTGTTCACCACGGGATTCCAAGTGACTTTCCTAATCAAATGAGTTGCTGTAGGAACCTTGACATTTTTGTTTTCTTTTCAGCTCAGTTCACGTAAACATCTCTTGCTGTGCATAACCTTGTTCCTAGACAGTGTGAAATGGGCTTTCCCAAACTGACGAGCTCAGAAGACAGCTTCGATTATTAGCACAGAAACTAAGCCTGGTGCTGTGGAGTCCATTCCAACTCATGGCAACCCCGTGTGTGCAGAGTTGAACTGCTACATCGGGTTTTCCTGGCCATGACCTTTTCAGAAGCAGATCGCCAGGGCTTTGGATGGGTTTGAACTACCAGCCTTTCAGCTAGGAGCGTAGTGCTTAGTCATCTGCCCAACCCGGGGACTCCTGTTAATACATAACCAATCTGTAACGACAGAGCTATAGATCTGTTCTTCTCAACTGCCCAAAAAATGAATGTGCTTGCCGTTGGAACAGCGACAGAGCAAGACAAGTTCTCGTGTTTTACTTGAGGGTTTAAAACTCCAGCTCTACCGTGAAACCTGGGAGGGTCCCCCCGCCCAAATGCTCACGCAGGGCTGCTGACTGAGCCTCCCAAACACCATGGAACCTGGGAGGGCCCCCTCGATGCTCATGGGGTGCTGCTGACTGAGCACCCCTCACCATGGAACCTGGGAGGGTCTCCCGATGCTCATGGGGTGCTGCTGACTGAACCCCCGCCACCATGGAACCTGGGAGGGTCTCCCTGATGTTCACGGGGCGCTGCTGACTGAGCACCCCCCACCATGGAACCTGGGAGGCTCTCCCCGATGCTCATGGGGTGCTGCTGACTGAACCCCCGCCACTGTGGAACCTGGGAGGGCCCCCCTGATGCTCACAGGGCACTGCTGACTGAGCCTCCCCCACACCATTAAACCTGGGAGGGTCCCCCGATGCTCACAGGGCGCTGTTGACTGAGCCCCCCACCGTGGAACCTAGGGGGGCCCCTCGATGCTCACGGGGCACTGCTGACTGGTATAGCAAGACAAGTTCTTGTGTTTGACTTGAGGGTTAAAACTCCAACTTGCCAACTTCATCACATAATCATGGGTTCTGATATGAGATTGAAGTTCGTGATTCAGAGGCTACACACCTTTAAGGAGCTGAGTTCCCGCTCCCCTGGTGATAACTGCCCCCTAATTGTTTCCGGCAGTGAGTTCCCTGGCCCATCCTCGTGAGCATGCTCGGCCACCCTCAGACTTAGCGCCGACGGAACGGAGAACGTGCCTTGATGATCAGCGATATACAGCTGGACTTGCCTTGCCTTGAACTCCTACACACACCACTAGTTTTTTTTTTTAATCTCCTTTTTTAGATGGAAAAATAAGTTGAGATTTCCTTTCCCCTAGTGTCTTCTGTCCCTGTGGGGTCCCGTCACCTTTTAAGCAAACTTTGCTTTCATTTACTGGGTTTCGAGGGAAGGACAGAGCCCCAAGGCAAACCCTGGTCTAATCAGAGTCCTGCCGTGTCTCCACACAGCTTCGCCATGTTCCACAGGGTTCGGATTTCTCGTCAGGACCTTCTGAACCGCGTGGGGGACGTCACCCCCGAGGGCACCTACGTCACTCCGTTTAAGGTACCAGTGTTTCCAGGGAGGGTTGTGGGTGCAGTGAAGGCTCAGAGACAGTGCTTCCGGGCGTGGCTGAGCCACCCCAATGTGGAACCTGGGAGGGCCCCCCCCGATGCTCATGGGTGCTGGTGACTGAGACCCCCACTGTAGGACTTGGGAGGGCCCCCCTGATGCTCATGGGTGCTGGTGGTCACGGGTGAACTCAGGACACTGCAGAAGTTGATGACGACAGGGCTGGTCTGCTCCTGGCTGACCTGGGCTTTCCGTCCCCCACACGCCCTCAGGATGACATCCAGGAGACTGCCCCCCTCACACTGTGTCCCCCAAGGACTTAAAGGTGAAGGCTGACCAGAAGGGCCACCCATGGCCTGCCCATGACTGGGGTGACAGACAGTGCTCGCTGGTGTCTGGGGCTTACCCCGCCTCACATTCAGTGAGGGACTGTGGTGGGCCAGGGCCCTTCCCAGAGATGGCCTAAGAGGAGTAGTCGGCCGTGACTACGCTCAGAGTCACGGACAGTCACAGTGACACACAGCGAGGAGTCCCTTTCACATGACCAATGAGGGAGCTCTCGGATCGTCTGCAGCCCGGAGCAGGAAGTTAGCGCAGGCATGACACGTGCATCAGGAGACGGAAGAAGTCAGCAACGTGAGACAAGAAGTCATTTAAAACTGGGGTTGTTAACATACCCACTGCTGCCGAGTAGATTCCAAGTCACAGTGACCCTGCAGGACAGAGCAGAACCGCCCCATAGGGTTTCCGAGGCCGTTATCTTTATGGAAGCAGACTGCCACATCTGTCTCCTGTGGAACAGCTAGTGAGTTCCAACTGCAGACCTTTCCATTAGCAGCTGAGCATGTAACTGCTGCACCACCAGGCCTCCTCAAACAAAATAACAGAAAAAGAGCACAGTGAATGAGATACGTATAGTGGGAGCAGGAACTAGTGATTGTGAAACCATGTTGACGGCGTTTGCTGGAGGCTGCGGGGAAGGAAGAAATGGAACCAAGAAGAGACTCTTTGCAGAGATGATGGAGATAACTTTCTCTAAAGGAAGGGGCCTGTCTGTGTTGACTTGTCTGTGGGGACCTGTCTGAGGGGACCTGTTTGGGGACCTGTCTGAGGGGACCTGTCTGTGGGGACCTGTATGAGGGGACCTGTCTGAGGGGACCTGTCTGGGGACCTGTCTGAGGGGACCTGTCTGTGTTGACCTGTCTGCGGGGACCTGTCTGAGGGGACCTGTCTGCGGGGACCTGTCTGGGGACCTGAGGGGACCTGTCTGAGGGGACCTGTCTGAGGGGACCTGTCTGGGGACCTGTCTGAGGGGACCTGTCTGAGGACCTGTCTGTGGGGACCTGTGTTGATCTGTCTGCAGGGACCTGTCTGCGGGGACCTGTCTGAGGTGACCTGTCTGCGGGAACCTGTATGAGGGGACCTGTCTGTGGGGACCTATCTGAGGGGACCTGTCTGCGGGGACCTGTCTGAGGGGACCTGTCTGGGGACCTGTCTGGGGACCTGTCTGAGGGGATCTGTCTGTGGGGACCTGTCTGTGGGGACCTGAGGGGACCTATTTGTGTTGACCTGTCTGTGGGGACCTGTCTGAGGCGACCTGTCTGTGGGGACCTGTATGAGGCGACCTGTCTGTGGGGACCTGTCTGCGGGGACCTGTCTGGGGACCTGGTCTGTGGGGACCTGTCTGTGTTGACCTGTCTGTGGGGACCTGTCTACGGGGACCTGTCTGAGGGGACCTGTCTGCGGGGACCTGTCTGAGGGGGCCTGTCTGGGGACCTGTCTGCGGGGACCTGTCTGGGGACCTGGCTGAGGGGACCGATGGGCACCAAAAAGGAGAAATGAAACACTGTTAAAGGAAAATAGCTTTAAATGTGCATTTCAAAATTAGGTTTCAAATCCACTTAAACGACTGTTCTCAGGTGAGAGCATAAACAAATATTGTGAGGCTTGCAAAGCTTTGGAAGACTGCCCTAGGAATACCACAGTGGAGATACCTTTGGAAGAAGGGTTCAAATATTAAAGAAACAAGCCTGGGAGAACAGCCAGAGGTACGGGAAATAATCCAGCTGCTGTCAAGGTGACCCCAACTCATGGCGACCCCCTGTGTGTCAAAGTACAACTGTGCTCCTTAGAAGTAGGTCGCCAGGCCTTTCTCCCAAGGTGCCTCTGGGTGGACTTGAACCTTCAACCTTTTAGTGAGCTGCTGAACGTGTTAACTGTTTACACCACCCAGGGACTCCATGGGAGGTAAGGATGAGAAGTAACTTGAGAAGGTTTATTATGGCCTAAAACAAAATTACATACAAATACATGTATGTCTATATGTATATACACACTCACACAAGGGGTGTGAGAGAGCGGGCTGGTAATTTGGTCTTGTTGGGGGAAGGTAAAGCTATCAGCGAGTTGAAGAGGCCGATGGGGACATGTAGACCTGAAGGGCAACCCCAGTAAGAACCACAGTAGATGCAGAATTTGTAACCCACCGGAGAAACGGTGAGCCAGCCAATAGAAACAAGAATTGGGGTGGGCACTGTCTCAGTCTCCGAGAGCTGCTGTAACACAAACCCCACATGCAGGCGGCTTTAAAGCACAGAAGTCGATGTTCTCACAGTTCTGGAGGTCAAAGTCCAAATCGGGTCTCTGCCGTGCAGGTTCTCGCCTTGTCGGTAGCCCCGGGTGTTCCTCGGTTCCTAGGTTCCTAGACGATCCTCACATGGTGTCTGTCTTCCCCCGTGTGTGTCTCTGTCTCATCTGCCCTTTTCATAACTCAGAAGGGATTTTAGAACCCACCCTTCTTGTAGATGGCCTGATTCATAGCAAAGCAAACACTCTTTCCAAACAGGATCGTATTTATAGGTATTATGTTGTTGCTGGGTGCCCTCGAGTCCATTTCGACTCATCGCAACCCCATGTGAGAGCAGAATTGCCCTGTAGGGTTTCCAAGGCTGTAATCTTTACGGGAGCAGATCGTTAGGTCTGTTCTCCCTCGGAGCAGCTGGTGGGTTCAAACCGCCAACCTTTCAGTTAGCAGCCAAGCGCTTAACCACTGTGCCACCAGGACTCCTTTTATAGGTATAGGGGCCAGGATTTCATATTTTGGGGGACACAATTCAGTCTACAAGAGGGACCAAAAACAAATATCAAAAAGGAAGTAGCACAAATGGAACAGATGAAACCAAGCCCCACTCCAACAGCTATCGCGATAGTTGTAAAGGAATTCAACACTGCAGTTGAAAGAATGGAACTACCGGGTTGGGTTAGAGAGCACAAAAACAGGATCCAAAAGGGAGTTGTCGACAAGATGCAGAACGACATGGAAGAGCTGAAAGTAGAAGAAGGGGGAAGGATATACCAGGCAATGAGCCAAAATAATTTAAGGCAAAAAACGCTGTAAGAGGGAAAGATTGTTCCATCTGGACAAAAGAATAGTTGAACCGGAAAATATATCCATCATAACAGTTCAGCCCACATAACAGTTCAAACTCAATATACACCAGGCAGCTGCTGGCAAAACTGCCAGGAGAGGCAGATCCACGGACAGCTGTAGCTGGAGAGCTTACCACACCCCTGTCAGAAACCAGTTGAGCATTGGAGTGCGATCAATTACTGTTGTGTGTGGCCTTTCTAGCCATGGCCTGTGACTCACCAAAGTGATTGGGTGGGGCTGTGTAGATAAGATAATTGTTGCCCACTGAGGGGATTGGTCAGTTTTTCCTTAAAAGAGAGCACATTCCAGAGCAAAGAGGAGAGCTGACTGCCACCAAAGGAGAGACCCGGCCCACGGAGAGAGAAAGCTGAGTGCCTTTGGGCAGAGGCTGAGGGCCAGGGAGAGGCATGCCTGCAAGCACGGCTGGGAAGAGGCTGTCCTGATGGAAGAACTGTGTCCCAAATGTTCCTGAGCCTGAATTGTAACTGTTACTTCCCTAATAAACCCCATAATTGCGAGTGTTGTCTGTGAGTTCTGTGTGACCATTGCAATGAATTATCGAACTCAGCAGAGAAATAGAGAGCGCTGTGGGAAGGACGGTTGGTGTCAGAATTGGTGAAGATGGCAGAGACAGGAGGCATGTCTGACCCCCACCTCACAGGAATCAGCCTTGGGCGGTTGGCCCTGATTCTCCTTCCCCGTTGTGGGGTTGGAGGAGGTCAAACACTGCCCTCAAGCCATTTTTAAATCATGCAGACAGAAAATAAGCAGAAGTATCAGAAACCTAAATAAAACAGTCAGCTAGCTCATGCTGTGCAATCAGTGGTTGTCAAATTCTTTGGTCTCAGGACTCCTTTATACTTGTAAAACTTATTGATGATCCAAAGGACTTCTGCTTATGTAGGTTATATTTGATGATACTTGTTGTTAGGTGCCTTCAAGTCGTTCTGACTCACAGCAACCCCATGTACAACAGAACGAAACACCGCCCAGTCCTGCGTCATCCTCACAATCGTTGTTATGCTTGAGCCCGTTGTTGCAGCCATGATGTCAGTCCATCTCATTGAGGGTCTTCCTCTCTTTCGCTGACCCTCTACTTTACCAAGCATGATGTCCTTCTCCAGGGACTGGTCCCTCCTGATAAGATGTCCAAAGTGTGTGATACGAAGTCTTGTCATCCTCCCTTCAAAGGAACATTCTGGTTGTACTTCTTCCAAGACAGATTTCATTCTTTTGGTAGTCCATGGTATATTCAATATTCTTCACCAACACCATAATTCAAAGGCATCGTTTCTTCTTTGGTGTTCATTATTCACCGACAGCTTTCGCATGCTTATGAGGCAATTGAAAATACCATAGCTTGGGTCAGGTGCACCTTAGTCCTCAAAGTTGACATCTTTGCTTTTTAACACTCTAAAGAGATCTTTTGCAGTATCAGTATAGGAATACACAAATGTTGTTATTGTTGTTAGGTGCTATCAAGTCAACTCATAGCAACCCCATGTACAACAGAATGAAACACTGCCCAGTCCTGTGCCATCCCCAAGGTCATTGCTGTGTTTGAGCCCATTGTTGCAGCCACTGTGTCAGTCCATCTTGTTGAGGGTCTTCCTCTTTTTTGCTGACCCTTTACTTTATAAAGCATGATGTCCTTCTCCAGGGACTGGTCCCTCCTGATAACATGTCCAAAGTGCATGAGACGAAGTCTCGCTGTGCTCACTTCTAAGGAACATTCTGGCTGTACTTCTTCCAAGATTGATTTGTTTGTTCTTCTGGCAGTCCATGGTATATTCAGAATTCTTCACCAACACCATAATTCAAATGTATCAATTCTTCTTCACTCTTACTTATTCATTGTACAGCTTTCACGTGCACGTGAGACAATTGAAAATACCATGGCTTGGGTCAGGTGCACCTTAGTCCTCACAGTGACATCTTTGCCTTTTAACACTTTAAAGAGGTCTTTTACAGCAGATTGACCCAATGCAATACATCATTTGATTTCTTGACTCCATGGGCATTGATTGTGGATCCAAGTAAAATGAAATTCTTGACAATTTCAATCTTTTCTCCATTGATCATGATGTTGCTTTTTGGTCCAGTTGTGAGGATTTTTGTTTTGTTTATGTTGAGGTGTAATCCATAGTGAAGGCTGTGGTCTTTGTTCTTCACCAGTAACTGCTTCAAGTTCTCTTCACTTTCAGCGAGCAAGATTGTGTCATCTGTGTAACAAAGGTTGCTAATGAGTCTTCCTCCAATCCTGATGCCCCATTCTTCTTAATGTAGTCCAGCTTCTCTATTATTTGCTCAGCGTATAGATTGAATAAGTGTGATGAAAAGATATAACCCTGACGCACACCTTTCCTGACTTTAAACCATGCAGTATCCCCTTGTTCTCTGTGAATGACTGCCTCTTGGTCTGTGTACAGGTTCCTCATGAGCACAATTAAGTGTTCTGGAATTCCTGGTCTTTGCAATGTTATTTACTGTATTAGAAATTTTAACGGTATTAATTGATTTAAAAATCACAATAATAAACTTACTGTGCAGTCATATAAATATTTTAAGCTATATTTTCCAAAGCAGAACAAAATATTGAGAAGAGTGGCATAGTCGTATATTCTCACAAAGGTCTTTAATTTCTGGTCTAAGAGAAGATAGCTGCATTGTCGTATCTCACTTTGTTGAGATATGGTGCTTTGCTTGAAGTATGTGAAGAAATTTTAATTTTTCCCCAGAGAATCCTTCATTGTTACAGCTGGAGGCTAGAGTTTTTTCTTCAGTTCTTTCACCTTGAGAAATGCCCAGCGTGTTCTTCCTCTTTGATTTTCTATCTCTAGGTCTTTGCACATCAGTATAATTCTTTACTTTGTCTTCTCGAGCCGCCCTTTGAAATCTTCTGTTCAGCTCTTTTACTTCATCATTTCTTACATTTGCTTTAGCTACTCGACATTCAAGAGCAAGTTTCAGAGTCTCTTCTGACATCTGTTTTGGTCTTTGTTTTCTTTCCATCCTCTTTAATGTCCTTCTACTTTCTTCACGTATGATGTCCTTGATGTCATCCACAACTTGTCTGGTCTTTGGTCATTAGTGTTCGGTGTGTCAGATCACCACGCGGTGACTAAGGGCAGGGCCTCAGCTTGGTCCTCCCTGTGTCTGTGCAGAGGGAACGCACCTCCATCTCTGCTTTGCTCTGCCTGAGGTCACCCAGACATCCTTGCTCACGGCCCCAACTGCTTTCCCCCCAGGATGACAGGCAGCGCTTCGGTGCCTCCCTGGGTGGCTTGTCTTTTGGCCGCATCAGCATCATGGGCATGTCCATCGTCAACTTGAAGCTGGCCCTGTGCATCGCGATCCGATTCTCGGCTACTCGGCGCCAGTTTGGACCGGCCAATGCAGAGGAAATACCCGTCCTCGAGTATCAGATGCAGGTACAGTATTTCCACTGTGGTTTCATTTTCTGTCTATCACGTGTGCAGATATAATTCTTTTAAATAGTTGGAATTTGGTTGCTGAGAGTTGATCAAGTCTCTTAAAGCAGTTAGCAAGACAATTGATAGTTAACAGGACACGTAACAGGGCACATTCAGGACATGTAACAGGACAGGTAATGACGGGACAGGTAACAATAGGACAGGTAACAAGAGAACAGGTAACAGGACAGGTAACACTATAACTAACAGGAAGGCAGATCCTGAGCGGCAAAACTATTAGTCAACGTTTTTTAATTAAATATGAACTAGCAAAAATGAGGACAATGAAAAGGAGTGACTCTTGGTGAAGCTTTGGAGAGATGGTGTATGTGCTCATTGCCACTTACTCCCAAAGCCACGGTCGTCTGGGGGCAGTGATTGACACTGTGTGTCCACAGCCACCTTCTCCGACTCGCTTGCCCTGTTCCTGGCAAATCATCCCAGTGACGTCAGAGATGCAGAGGCGTTAGTTGTGATGCCGAGCAGAAGGACCTCTGGTCTCACGTGTCCGCAAAGATCAGCCACTGAGGTTGAGGGGCAGCCAGGTGGTGACATGGGGACGTGCAGATGTCACTAAGTGAGAAGGGGGATATGCTTGTTTATCTGAGGAACATCATTGTGGTGCTTACCTGCGACCTGTTACCTGTGTTACCTGCCCTGTCATGCACGCCATCAACCACCACGGCAGGTGCGTTAGACTCATTATTCCCAGTTTACAGGTGGGGGAGCCCCAGATCAGATAGGCGATTCAAATAAAAGTTCAGAAGCTAAATCAAGCTACACACAAGCACAGTACACTGGAGTAAAATTTGAGGAGACCGTAACAGAATTGCTGCTATGGCTGTAGACCTGTTCTACAGTGAACACACCAGTAAGGGAAAGCAGTGGGGCATCCAGGCCTGTGCAGCACACACCCCACCCACCCCCTGTCATCCTTCCCTCCATCCACCCATCCACACACCTCTCCATCCATCCACCATCCATCCATCTATCCATCCACCCACCATCCATCCATCCACCATCCACCCATTCATCCATCCACCATCCATCCACTCACCCACCCATTTATCCATCCATCCGTCCACCCACCATCTGTCCGTCTACTCACCCATCCATCTATCCATCCATCCATCCATCCATCCATCCACCGTCCATCCTTTCATCCATCCACTGATTCATCCACACATGCATCCCTCTCTCCTTCCCTCCCTCTCTCCTTCCATCCATCCATCCATCCATTCATCCATCCACCTACTCATCCATCCATCATCCATCCATCCATCCACTCACCCACTCATCCATCCATCCATCCATCCATTCATCCATCCACCTACTCATCCATCCATCATCCATCATCCATCCACTCACCCACTCATCCATCCATCCATCCATCCATCCATCATCCATCCATCCATCCATCCATCCATCCATCCACCATCCATCCATCCGTCCACCCACCACCCATCCATTTGTCTACCCACCGCCCATCCATCTACCCACCCACCCACCCATCCAGTGGAGAAACTGTTGGGGTGAAGGCTTCCTGAAGGCACAGAAAGGCCTGTGTGTGCTCTCCAGCATGGACTGGAGCCCATGGGGAGTCCTTCCCTGCCATGCACTCTCTCTCTTCTGGCCTCCACAGCCATCTCCAAGGTGGCCAGTCCTTTGTGAGGATGTGTGATGTGTTTACGTGCGTGTCTGTTTATCCTAGCAATGGCGCCTGCTTCCGTACCTGGCGGCAGCCTACGCCTTAGACCATTTCTACAAGTCTCTCTTTCTGGACCTGGTGGAGCTCCAGCAAGGCCTGAAAACTGGGAACCGGAGTGCCAGACAGGTGAGCTGTCACGACTCCTCCTGGCATATCTGTGATGGTTTAACCTTCACTGAGGCTGAGTGACCAAGAGCCAGCCTTTATTCAAGACCAAACGGGATCAAGCTGGAGACCTGCTCTGCCAGCGGGTTTCCACACACTTGACTTCAGCTTCCTCTGTGTTTGGATGGTGTAGGCACTTGTCCATATCCTGTCTTTCAGGGATGGGCCAACTCGTCCCCTGAACCCCGTCTGTCAGTTCAGCTGCTGTTCTCCGTTTGAGAACATGATGGTTTTGCAGAGTCTGCACAACCCGCTCCTCAGCGGATTTCACAGTTCTGACCCTTGCATAAACAGCCGACAAAGGTCTTGATCCAGATGACGAAATCTGAGTTGACAGCCCGGGATCTGTGCCAGGCATCTGCGTCAGATTCCCCGAGATCAGTCGCTGAGTGAAAAGCAGTCCTATGATTGCTGACCCCCGGAGACCCGGGTGGGGGCACGACATGAATCCAGAGAAGTGCATTTCACAACAGACCGCTGACACCACAGAGCTGGGGTTGTGTGCGGCACCCTACAGAGCCTGTGTCCAATCAGCTCATGGTGGCCTGTTAGGCATCAACACCCAGGAGTGAGGGCCGGAGGGCACATGGGGACGATAGCAGGGTTCCCAGCAGAGTGGGACAGAGGCCACCGAGGGCTGAGGAGTGAGCGTGTCAGGGAGAAGAAGGGGTTAGTTGCCTGTTTTTCCCCCAAATGAGTCATTGTGGCTTTGCCAGTTAACGTGGATTGTTCTCTTCGAATAACGTCGTCAAGTGCAGTGACATGCTCTTCTTTCGGAAGCAGGGTGATTTAACCCAGTCGCAGCGCGTCCTCAGAGTCACCTCTCATTTTATTTAGCAAGTGTGCAGGTGTGTGTGTCTTAATTGTTCTCACTAAACTTTAGGTAGAAGCAAAAGTCTTTAAGACATATGAAGTCACAAGGCAGTCCTGGGTGGTGAAAACCGTGAACGCGCTCGGCTGCTAACTGAGAGACACCACGGAAGAAAGGCCTGGTGATCTGCTTCCGAAAAGTCACAGCCTTGAAAACCCTATGAAGCAGTTTTACTCTGCACACACGGGGTCACCATGAGTCAGAATCGACTCAACAGCAACTTTTTTTTCTGGCAAGTATGTCTGTGTGTGTGTCTCTTAATTGTTTTCATTAAATGTTAAGTAGAAGCAAAAGACCCTTTATAAAACATTCGTCAGGTGCAGGGTGGTAATGCCGTAACGCCCCTGTACCCCTCCCTGTTTTACAAAGTAAACGGACATCATTGCCCTTAACAGTCCTGCCAGGCCCTCCCTCCCTGCTCAGAGGGAAGCCCCATCTCCAATATTGTGTTTGGTTCCCTCGCTTTTCTTTATAGTTGCACCATGTACGTTTGTAACTTTGAGCAGTGCCAGTGTTACGTGTTTGTGAACTTTACACAAGCCGTGTCACAACTTGCCTTCTTCTGCAACTGGCTTGTGTGGTGAGCACTCCGGCCCCAGGGTCTCTGCTGTGGGAGCTGGGACCCATTTATTTCCATTGCTGGGAAAACTGCGTGTGTGTGCCATGGTTTACCCATTCTTGGATAAGCCCTTTCTTTAAACTAGACTTGGTTACTTTGTTTGGAATCGTCCTGGTGGCACAGTGGTTAAGTGTTCGGCTGCTAACCAAAAGGTCAGCAGTTCCAACCCACCAGCCGCTCCGCGGGAGAAAGATGTGGCAGTCTGCTTCCGTAAAGATGACAGCCTTGGAAACCCAAGGGGGCAGTTCTCCTCTGTCCTATACGGTCACTGTGAGCTGGAATCGACTTGACAGCAGCGGGTTTGGTTTGGTTTTTGGTCATGGCCTTGAGGGGTCATGGTCATTTGACGCTAGTGTTGAAGTGGACTGCCGTCTCTTGGTGTCCGCGGTCTCTTCTCACCTGTTACGTTTGATTCCCTTTCCCAAAGGCAGAGCTCGGGCGGGAGATTCATGCCTTGGCATCAGCTGGCAAGCCCCTGGCCTCGTGGACGGCCCAGCAAGGAATCCAGGAATGCCGGGAGGCATGCGGGGGACACGGATATCTGGCCAGTAGGTTTCCTGCCCTGGTCCTACCGTTTGACTCTGGAGCGACGGTCAGCAAACTCTGGCCTGAGGGCCACATCCAGCCGGGCCCCCTGTTTTGTTTCACCAGCTCACAGCCACGCCCACTCCTGTGCATATCGTCTGGTGCTGCTTCTGCTCCACAGCAGCAGAGACCATGTGGCCAGAAAGCCTAGAATACTTACTCTTTGGCCTTCACAGAACGCGCTTGTCAACTCATTCTAGACAGAGCCCGGCGCGTTCTGATGTCCAAGGTTTCTTGGTTGAAAACTGGGGAAAATGATGAACCTGTATGCATCAGCCCACTGAAAACCACAATGAAATAGTCATCTGTTCATTTGAGTGGTAACTTTTTGGTGAATGACTTGGTAGTAACAGTGTTAGCACCAAGTTTGATTTTGATGAAAACATTTTTACGGTTAGAAAAAGAGACTTAGCGTTATTGGCAGCGGCTCTTGTTTTGGCAGCTGGAGTACAGTTCAGAGAACAGGCAGCCAAACAGCCTGGGTTCGAATCCCAGCTCAACCACACACTAGTGTACAACTGTGGGCAAGTTGCGTAACCTCTCTGTGCCTCTGTTTCCTAATCTATAAGACAGGCATAGTAATAGAACACCCACATCATAAGTCCGTGCAAGGATTGAGTGAGTTAGTCCATGTGACGTGCTTAGCATAGTGTCCGGCACACAGCACACACCCAGCAACTACTGTCTAGTCATTGTTGTTCTTGCTGTTGTCATAGTCATCATCGTTTGCAGCTTGCCTGAGAAACTTCCTGCGTGCTAATGTTAAATAATCAACTGTTTAAACTCAGGTACTCAAAGAAGGCCTGCACACACACGCACAGAAGACGAGTAACAGAACTAGCACAAACCCAGCTGACAGTTTATACCCATGGGAGCTTGTTGGCCTCTTGCCGAGTTTGTGAGCATTTCGGTGGCAACCTCTAGATAATTCTGTACTTCTAGTGTCTATCCCACTTATTTTCCGAGGGAGGGCTGGGCCCCCTGCTGGAATGTGGGCAATGATGAGGTTCGCTCGCTCCGGTGTGGGATGGACAGTCGTGGGTCTCACATGCTCCCCGTTTTCTCTCTCTCTGTTACTAATTATTGACATCTGGGTAACCAGGCTGATGTGTAATTGATTCTTTCATACATAGTTCTGTCTCTGTGCAGTGTTCTTAATCATTTTTTATTTATTATGCTCACAGAGACGCTCTAAGTTGTTTAGCTTAGTCCCCGTTTTCTCAGTAGAATAAGGAAGTTGAGTCTCGCAGCCTCGCAGACTGCAGAATTGATTTAATCAGGATTCAGTACAGATCCAAACGCTGGACTGAGGCCAGTGGGACTGATGACAGCAGGGGTCAGAGTGAGGCCTTGGTCTTGGTTTGAAACATCAGCTGAATGTCTCCTCTGTAAGTCCCTCTTCACATTCAGTGGTTTAACAGTGTGGGGGAGACTTCACAGCCAGTCGGGGGAAACAGATCAGGTGTGATAGGTGACCACAAGCCCAGTGAGAACTGGCAGCCATCTTTGGCCTGTAAGTGGCAGCACGTGAGTGTGAGAAGCCAGTGCCACGCCTTCCCCGCTGGGCTCAACCCGTCTCAGCCTCATACTGGGAGAACATGCTGGGTCGGGGGAGGAAGACCGTGTGATGAAGCTCTGGGAAGCATTCCTTACACAGAACATGACGAATTAGGGTTATTTAACTGGCAGGAGGAGGCCCTGGGGGGTACAGATGGTTAACACACTCAGCTGCTAACCAGAAGGTTGGAGGTTCAAGTCCACCCAAAGGTGCGTCAGAAGAAAGGCCTGGCAGTCTACTTCTGGAAAACCGTGTGGAGCACAGTTCGACTCTGACACATGTAGGGTTGCCATGAGTCAGAGTTGGCTTGGCGGCAACTGTTTTTTTTCTAGTTACCATGGACTTTTTTCCTCAGTATTATACACTGTATACCACACAGAGCCCAAAAGGTCAGCAGTTCAAATCCACCAGCTGCTTCTTGGAAACCCTATGGGGCAGTTCTAGTCTGTCATACAGGGTTGCTGTGGGTCAGGGTTGACTTGATGGCACACAGCAACAACAACATATACCACACGAAGACAGTGGTAGAATTCTCACCTCCCATGCAGGAGACCCAGGTTCGATTCCTGGCCAATTTTGGGATGGTGAGCCCTGTCCAGCAGCCAGACGGGCAGCCTGCTGAGGTGGTCCACTTTCCGTCCTTGGAGAGCATTCCAGTGTCCGCCGGGCCTTCCCACGCTGGGGGCGAGCTGCCCGGTACGCTGGCAGTGAGGATGATGGCGAGTTTCCCTTAGGCCTGCCAGCCCCCCTTCACTGTCCAGAGTTAAAGATGGGGGGACTAGACTTCAGAGCCCCAGAGGCCCCCAGCTAGTTCAGAGCGGGCTTGAAGCCAGGTTGCGAGGGCTCATCCCGGGTCGGGCTGGGACAGGACTTGTAAAGGCTCAGATGGGGGCAGAGCGGCCTTCCGGCGTGTGTCTGAAAGGAGGAAAACGCTCTGTTGCAGTGAACCGCCTGGGTGACCTCCGGAATGACAACGACCCCAACTGCACTTATGAGGGAGACAACAACGTCCTGCTGCAGCAGACCAGTAACTACCTGCTCAGCCTCCTGGAGGCCAGGGCCCAAGGTGAGGCTGGGCCGCGGGGTGAGAGCTCAGAAAGGGCGTCCTCCTGGGTCGTGGTTTATTCTGCCCTGCAAAGGTGTACCGTGTGTTTGCAGGAAGGAAAACGTGTTACTAAGGACTGACGACCACTTCTGAATGGGACACCAAGGTGGGTGGGTGGAGGAGAACACCAGGGCAGACCCCGGCTCTCCGGAGAGTGTGCCGGCCACCCTGACTCTGTGATTTGGGATCTCCCCATCTCTCACAAACCTCTCTGGGCTGTGTGTCCTAGATGGAGCTCGCTTTGAAAGCCCCCTGAAGACAGTAGACTTCCTAGAAGCCTACCCGGACATCCTCGGCCAGAGATTCACCTGCCCCAGCGTGGGAGACAGCTGGGACTCCTCGGGTGAGTGCGCTCTGGGGACCATGGGCGGAGGCCTCTGCTTGCTTCGTCTCTGTCCTCACCACCAGGAGGCGCCCCATGTTGCAGGTGGAGGCTTTGGTGGCTGCAGAGACAGAAACACAGAAACATGCATGTGGGGCCTTATAGCACAGAAATGTATGTTCTCACAGTTCTGGAGGCTACGAGTCAGGGTCTCGGCCACGTGGATTCCTTCCTTGTCAGCAGCCCCAGGCGGTGCTCACATGGCGTCTGTCTTCCTTTGTGTGTGTGTGTGTGTGTGTGTGTGCGTGTGTGTGTGAGTCTGTCTGTCTGTGCTGCTCTTTTTATAACTCAGAAGGGATTAGGGTTAGGACCTACCCTGCACTGATGTGATCTGATCAACATACAAAAAATTGGATTTCAAAACATTCACAGGTACCCGTTAAAACCCTCTGCTGTTGAGCTGTTGCCAGCTCATAGCAACCCTATAGGACAGAATAGATCTGCTCTATAGGGTTTCCAAGGCTGTAATCTTTACAGAAGCAGACTGCCACATCTTTCTCCACAGGGCTGCTGGTGGGTTTGAACCACCAACCTTTTGGTTAGCAGCTGAGCACCCAGGGACTCCCCTTTTATGTTATTCGTGTGTTGGTGGTGCGGTCGAGTTCCGACCCATAGCGACCCTGTGCGCAACAGAAGGAAACACTGCCCGGTCCTGCACCATCGTTGTTACACTGGAGCCCATTGTTGCAGCCGCTGTGTCAATCCATCTCTTTGAGGGTCTTCCTCTTTTTTGCTGACCCTCTACTTTACCAAGCATGACGTCCTTCTCCAGGGGCTAGTCCCTCCTGACACCATGTCCAAAGTATGTGAGACTAAGTCTCACCATCCTCACTTCCAAGGTGCATTCTGGCTGTGCTTCTTCCAAGACAGATTTATTCCTTCTTCTGGCAGTCCATGGGATATTCAGTATCCTTCACCAACACCGTAATTCAAAGATGTCAGTTCTGTCCGGTCTTCCTTATTCATCGTCCA
Source organism: Dugong dugon (assembly GCA_030035585.1). Lineage (NCBI taxonomy): Eukaryota > Metazoa > Chordata > Mammalia > Sirenia > Dugongidae > Dugong > Dugong dugon. The sequence goes on along the minus strand of CM057463.1, from coordinate 2,561,920 downwards.
GCTCTCACAGGCATATGATGCAATTGAGAACACCATGGCTTGGGTCAGGCGCCCCTTAGTCCTCAAGGTTTAAAGTTATTCACATGTTAGGTCTGCATATTGATTGAGCCCTACTGTGTACAGCTCCGGGTGCTGGGATTTGCTTGGGAAGGAGGCCAGGTCCCCGCTCTCTCGTGGGGCTCTGCAGTCTATGGGGGGAGCAGGCAGCATATGACCCCGTTGCAGGAGCTTGTCACAGAGCAGCAGCCTGGCAGAGAACTGTCTCAGGCTGGTGTTGTCAGTGTGGACCCTGGGTGGTGCAGATGGTTTGTGCTGTACTGACCAAAAGGTGAAGGAGCCCTGGTGGCACAGTAGTTAAAGTGGTGAGGTCACGTCGTGTGGGTCCTGGGCTCACCGGTACAGGCAGTGTCTGGGGAGGGCTGGGGCAGAGCGTGGGCAGAGCCTTATGGACAGTGGGGCCTGCTTGGTGGAGAGGAACAAGTTGAGCAGCCTCTGGCTGAAGCTAGCTCCTTGGGTTTTGTTGCCGTGTAAATAAACTATGGAAGCGCTGACTCAATGACGCCCACCTCCCTTTGCCATGGTGACGGTCGGTCCTGCTGGGCTGTGTCGAGGACACAGTGGGCTCTTCAGAGACCCCCCCCCGCCCAGAGCAGGCACTGGTGAGTGGGGACGGACTTTGTGGCATCATGCTGGTGTTTGAGTGTCAGCGTGAGCTTTGGGGTGACATCCTGAAGGTGGAGCCCAGGGTGGCACACATGGTTCATGCGCTCAGCTGCTGCCCAAAAGGCTGGAGGTTCGAGTCCACCCAGAGGCACCTCAGAAGAAAGGCCTGGCTGTCTGGTTCTGAACGGTCAGCCACTGAAAACCCTATGGAGCCCAGTCCTGCTCTCACGCGTGTGGGTCGCCGTGAGTTGGAGTCGACTCCACGGCAGCTGGTTTGGTTTCTTTTTGCAAGAGTGGCCCCTGGCTCACCTGGCAGGCCTGCAGCAGGTGCCCGTCTGGGGTCACCCACCGCCCCGCCGCCGCTACTAGCCGCCAGACAACGACTGTGCAGAGGACCCCCAGGCCCCACCCTGCCTGGGGCCTGGAGCCTGGGTTCATATCCGGGACAGTTAGTGCCGTGTGGAGGCTGAGTCCCAGTCTGCTTGTTTGTGAAATGGGTTTCTCTCAGCTGTCCCCTGAGGATTACACAACGTGGCCACCGTGGAAAGGTCTGTGTGTGTGATGGGAACCAGCAAATGGCGTGTGTCCTCCTCGTGGCAAGGGTCCTTCGGCCCCAACCCCCTGTGGCCAGGCCCGATTTCCTTCCCGGGAACCCATGTCGCGTCTGCACCTCGGTGTCCTCATCCCCAGCGTGAACAGCGTGGCACTGCTTGACGGGATCACTGCTCGGGAAGGTCCCTGAGTTAGCGTGCATCAGGTTCTCAGGGCCCCAGGGGGCTGTAGGAAGTACCCTATCAGTGCCATCATGGCTGGGTGGGGAGGGGGGGACCCTTGATGTGGGGTGCAGCCACCCGGGGGTCTTCATGTCTGTGCGCCTGTCTGTCTGACATCCAGTCTTGGCCCTTCCCTGCCCCTCGCCTCCCTGTGCCCAGCCTCGTGGGGGAGGAACGAGGCAAGGCCGAGGTGGATCCCAGCCCAGTGGTCCATCAGTCCCCCACCGCACCAGGAGCCAGACCACCAAAGTGGAAAAGGTGCCGGGAAAGTCCTGACACCCATCCCGACCCTCATGGCACTGAGGGGACAGCGCCCCATCTCACGTGGGTGGAGCCTTCACGCACGAGCCAGAACATGTCATTCCTTATAACCCGGGCTCAGGGTAGCCCATGGCCCCGCAGCCTCCGTAGTTCCGGACGGCGTGGACACCTCAGGGCAGCCTGGTGCAGAGCCAGCACATGCTGGCACCCGGCCTGCACCCACCGGGGGCGGTGACCCCCTCCCTGTGCCTCAACGTCCTTATCTGTAGGCCCCACCCACACATCTGTCAGGCAGATGAGTCACATGCTGGGTGCTGGGGCGCGTCCGGCTCGGTACGCGCTGCACACCTGCTGGCCACCGCGTGGTCACCGTCTCCTTCTGTTTCTTGTCTCGAAGCCCCCCTGGCGGCGTACAAGTGGCTGATCTGCTACCTGCTGCGAGAGAGTGACCGGAAACTGAACCACGAGAGGAGCTCTGGAAGCAGTGACTTTGACGCAAGGAACAACACTCAGGTATACACCCAAAACCTAACCCGCTGCCGTCGAGTCCGTTCTGACTCGTAGCGACCCTATAGGATAGAGGAGAACCGCCCCATGGGGTTTCCAAGGAGCGCCTGGTGGAGTTGACCTGCCGACCTTTTGGTGAGCAGCCGAGCGCTTAACCACTGCGCCATGAGGGTTCCACCCTCAGGTAGACGTGTGCCTGAAAGTTGCTTTTTATTAGTGTTTGCTCCTCTTTATGGGCTGCTTTGTCCTAGCAGTTCCACCCTCTGGTGTCTGTGACCTTGGGCAGTCACATGACCTTGCACCCCGGTTTGCTGGTCTGTGAAATGGCCGGGGCGGGGGCGGTGGACAGTGTACTCAGAGAGCCTGATGGTGGCTGGCCCGTGGTTGGTGAAGTTGGAACATTGGGCTGTGTGAGCCGGCGACACAGTGGGCTCTGGGCCAGGACCTCGACTGGGACTTGGGCACTCCCTAGTGACCACCAGGCGTCACTGAGTCGCCAGGGCTCCCCTAATTCATGGAGGCCTCCTGTCACCTGTGCTTGTCATCACTGCGGTCACTGAGGCGCCCTGGGTGTGAACACTCCAGGGAAGGCTCTGGAAAGTGAGCTTGTCACACCTGGATGAGACTTTCACATTCTGGGAGCCACAGTACGGAAATACCATGTTGCAAAGCACCCCGTTGTGCTGGAGTCTGGTTGTGATCATGGCCCACACACTGCTTGTCTTAGTCATCTAGTGCTGCTGTAACAGAAATACCACGAGTGGAGGGCTTTAACAAACAGAAGTTTATTCTCCCACAGCCTAAGAGGCTAGAAGTCTGAATTCAGGGCGCCAGCTCCAGGGGAAGGCTTTCTCTCTCTCTGTGTCAGCTCTGGGGGAAGGTCCTTGTCATCAATCTTCCCCTGGTCTAGAAGCTTCTCAGCTCAGGGACCTTGGGTCCAAAGGACACGCTCTGCTCCCAGCTCTGTTTTCCTGGTAGTATGAGGTCCCCGTGTCTCTCTGCTTGCTTCTGTCTTTTATATCTCGAAAGAGATTGACTTAAGACAGTGTCTAACCTTGTAGGTTGAGTCCTGCCTCATTAACATAGCTGCCTGTAATCCTGTCCCATTAACATCATAGAAGTAGGATCTACAACACAGAAGAAAATCACATCAGGTAACAAAATGTTGGACGGTCGCACAATACTGGGATTCATGGCCTAGCCAAGTTGACACACAAATTTTGGGGGGACACAGCTCAATCCATGACACGGCTAATGCTGGGAAGCTCATAAAATGACTATATTGCTTTTTCCTGGGTATTGATCTTCCAGGTCCTACGTCAGACTCAGTAACGAAGCCGCCCTTGAGAGCCCAACTCAGAACAACCACCACTGTGCCCATCCCACGCCCTGCTGCACGCCCCAGACCGTCAGGCGATGCAGCCTCCAGCCAGGAGTAAAGCCAGCGGCGTCTCTAGAAATTTCTGTCGTACCTCCCTCAGGGGAGGAGAGCAAAACAATGATGGGTCTTGATTTGAAAGGCTGCCACTGAATGTGGATAAACCAGGATCCAGTTTATGGCGTAAAGATTCTCTCAGCAGCTTCCCAAGATCAGTAGGACGTTCAGCTCAGCACCGCAGAGGCCAACACTGTTGTTAAGTGCTGTTGAGTCGGTTCCAACTCCTAGTGACCCTGTGTACCGCAGAACAAAGCATTGCCCGGTCCTACGCCATCCTCACCATCGTTGTTACGCTTGAGCCCATTGTTGCAGCCACTGTGTCAATCCATTCGTTGAGGGTCTTCCTGTTTTTCGCGGACCCTCTACTTTACCAAGCTTGATGTCCTTCTCCCGGGACTGGTCCCTCCTGAGAACACGTCCAAAGTATATGAGATGGAGTCTCACCATCCTCATTCTGAGGAGCACTCTGGCTGGACTTTTTCCAAGACAGATTTGTTCATTCTTCCGGCAGTCCGTGCTATATTCAATATTCTTTGCCAACACCACCGTTCAAAGACATCAGTTCTTCTTCTGTCTTCTTTGTTCATTGTCCAGCTTTCACATGCATATGAGGCAATTGAAAACACCATGGCTTGGATCAGGCGCACCTTAGTCTTCAAGATGAAATCTTTGCTTTTTAGCACTTTAAAGAGGTCTTTTGCAGCAGATTGAGACCAGCAATAAACAGAACAAAAAAAAAAAAAACCAAACCCACTGCTGTTGAGTCTATTCCGACTCACAGCCACCTATAGGGTTTCCAAAGAGCGGCTGGTGGATTTGAACTGCTGACCTTTTGGTTAACAGCCATAGCTCCTAACCACTACTAGACCACCAGGACTCCAACAGGAGGAGGCAGGAAATGGTCCCTCTGGAATGGGCCACCTCTGCACCCACTTTGGTCATTTAGAGACTGGTCGGCTCCGATGAAGTTGCCCCACGCTCTTCTCTGCATGCCGGATTATCTTTCTGGAACTGGACATAGAGCCACTCCTCCGGGCTGTAAACTGGTGGGTCCACTTCCAGCAGTGCCTGAGTCCCCTGGAGCAGCCCGGAAAGTCACACCTGAGCCCACTGTGCTGCCCTGTAGCCCCCGTTCCAGGTGTCACGTCTGGTCACCACCTCTGTATTCACGACTGTCAACCCTGCTCGCTGAGCAAAACTGTCCGGCCGAAGTCCGGGCCACCAGCAACAGGCTGACTCACATACAGCCAGCGAGTGGACAGGAACCTTCCCTCCACAGAGAGGAGACACCACGGTCAGCTTCCATAGTGGGCACTAGTCCCCATGGCTGGCGTGTCAGGCCCCGCAGCTGACGCAGGGCTGGTGGTCTGAGTGCACCCCTCTTCTGCTGCAGCTGAGAGACCCCATTCTCTCCCCCCAGGAACAGATAGAGTGGCAAGGGTCGCGTGGGCCAGGTGCCACATGACACACAGGTACAGAGCAGGGAGAAAGTTTACTGTGTACCCCGAACGGAGGGGAGGCTCCCTGATAAGGGGAAGAAACTGGGAGAGAGAGAGAGGTTCGGCTCTGGTTAGGTGGCCCGGATGAGAGGCAGAGGGGCCGCGGCAGCCCGGCCTCCCATGATGGCCAGTAAACGTGAAGTTTCCCGAGAGGAGATGAAGAAGTGGAGGGCGTGTGGGGTGAGTGCCAGGTGTCCGTCCACGTGACTTCACAGCTTGTGGGTGTTGAGCTCCATTGTGCGAGGAGTAGTTCACCTTCAGAGCTTCGTTAAAGAACCACGTGCTAGTGTTTCCATGAGCACAGTACAGGGAAGGATGGGGGGCAGGTGGGCAGCACTGGGGTCGGGCTCAGCCAGACAGGAGGTCATGGAGGTTACGGGGAGCGACGGAGCACTGAGTGGGGTGGGGGCTGTGGAGATGAGGAGCAAATCCCCAAGAGGGATTGTCCTTGTCCAGGCCTGGTCTGGATCACAGAGGATGTTCAGAGGGAGCCCTGTCCGGGCCTGGTCTGGATCGCAGAGGATGTTCAGAGGGAGCCCTGTCCGGGCCTGGTCTGGATCGCAGAGGATGTTCAGAGGGAGCCCTGTCCGGGCCTGGTCTGGATCGCGGGGGTTGTTCAGAGGGAGCCCTGTCCGGGCCTGGTCTGGATCGCGGGGGATGTTCAGAGGGAGCCCTGTCCGGGCCTGGTCTGGATCGCGGGGGATGTTCAGAGGGAGCCCTGTCCGGGCCTGGTCTGGATCGCGGGGGATGTTCAGAGGGAGCCCTGTCCGGGCCTGGTCTGGATCGCGGGGGATGTTCAGAGGGAGCCCTGTCCGGGCCTGGTCTGGATCGCGGGGGATGTTCAGAGGGAGCCCTGTCCGGGCCTGGTCTGGATCGCGGGGGATGTTCAGAGGGAGCCCTGTCCGGGCCTGGTCTGGATTGCGGAGGATGTTCAGAGGCAGCCCTGTCTGGGCCTGGTCTGGGTCGCAGGGGATCTTTACAGGGAGGCCTGGGCCATTCCAACAGCTGAGACTCTCTAGGTGCCCCGCGCTGGGCCTTACAGAGCTCTGAGGGAGATGGAGTTCCTATCCGTAGGGACACCGTAGCAGCAAGGCCCGTGAGAAGAGAACTTCGGAGAAGGCTTACAGAACCTTGCGTGGGACAGCCCTTCCTAGTTCCACCGGAAACTCGGGAGCTGGAGAAGAAAGGACAGCTGTCAGATTCAAGAGTGTACAAGTTCAACACGTCTGAACAGCAGAAGATGGTATAAACAGAGACAAAAAACAAACAACAGACAGGGTAAATCCCACGGGACCCCTGGTGTGGGAAGAGGGTCTACAAATGGAAAAAAGCCATGCTCAGCCTGGCTGGAAAGCCGGCTGCTGCTCGGAAGGTCTCTCTGCCCAGCAAGAATCTGAGGATGGCACATTATCCTGTGTCTCGGAATCGCCGTGACGAAGCGCCGCGACCAGGGGGCTTCCAGCGGTAGCAGCCCCTGCTCTCACAGTCTGGAGTCTGGGAGTCTGAAGTCCAGCGTTAGCAGGACCACACTCCCTCCGGAGCCTCTAGTGGGGGATCCTTCCTCATTTGTCCTGGGTTCTGGTGGCCTCAGGCCTCCTCGGCGTGTGGCTGCACACTCCAGTCTGCATCCGTCTTAACGTGGTGTCTCCCCTCTCCTTATGACGACACCGATTGTTGGATTAGGCCAGCCCCAGGTCACTGTGACCTTATTAACTTAATTACATCTGCAGAGACCCTGTTTCCAAAAAGGTCACATTCACAGGTTCCAGGGTTAGGACTTCAGTATACCTTTTTGGAATGAGCCATGGTGGTGCAGTGGTTAAGCACTCTGCTGCTAACTGAAAGCTGGTTACATGTGCTGTGTGGTCTCTCGGGTGTACACTGCGTCCCTGGTCACTGTGCTGTGTGTGGTCTCTCGGGTGTACACTGCATCCCTGGTCACTGTGCCGTGTGTGGTCTCTCGGGTGTACACTGCGTCCCTGGTCACTGCTGTGTGTGGTCTCTCGGGTGTACACTGCATCCCTGGTCACTGTGCCGTGTGTGGTCTCTCGGGTGTACACTGCGTCCCTGGTCACTGTGCCGTGTGTGGTCTCTCGGGTGTGCACTGCGTCCCTGGTCACTGTGCCGTGTGTGGTCTCTCGGGTGTGCACTGCGTCCCTGGTCACTGTGCCGTGTGTGGTCTCTCGGGTGTGCACTGCGTCCCTGGTCACTGTGCCGTGTGTGGTCTCTCGGGTGTGCACTGCGTCCCTGGTCACTGTGCCGTGTGTGGTCTCTCGGGTGTGCACTGCGTCCCTGGTCACTGTGCTGTGTGTGGTTTCTCAGGTGTACCACTGCCGCACCCTGGCCCTGGCCTTCATGGAGTTCACCGTGGCACAGCGGTTTCACGACTTCACACACCACCCCAGCGTGCCACCCCCGCTGCGAGGCGTGCTAGGCCGGCTCAGTGCACTGTACACCCTGTGGTCCCTGAGCTCGCACGTGGCTTCTCTCTACCAAGGTGAGGCCACCTCCCGCCCCGGCACTGCGCCCTGGGATCCTGCCCCCTTGATCCCCCCAAGGCCCTCTCTCCCAAGGAAACCCCTCCTCCAACACTGCTCCCCAGAGCTGCCCCAGGAGAGAATCATGGACTCCCTCTGCTTTACCTGGGAGGCCTTGACGGTTTACTACTCAGGTGTGTACTTATCCCTGATCCCAGTGACAAGGGGCTTCTATCCTATATTGTGTCTTCTGGACCCCTTTGAAGCCAGTTTCCTGTTCTGCTCAGAGAGGTCTCCCATGGCTGGGTTCTAGAGAGAGTGGCGTGTCCTCCAGCCCTCAGGCCCCACGGGGTGGGAGGCAGATGGCACATGGGTTGGCATGAAGCTAGGCTGCTGGGGACCCGGAGGGCTTCCAGGAGGAAGTGATGACAGCTAGTCCCCTTCCAGGAGCCTTTTTAGGCGTGTTTTCCCTAACCTCCCTTCCACCCATGACATCTGAGCTGCAGACGTGCCGTGCGTGTGCTCTGGGCACATCTGTGCTTTACAAAGAGTGAGGGTTCTGCCCCGGAAATCCACTGTCCTCCTGCTGGGGCATTGGGCACGCAGGCTGACGGGAAGGTGTGAGGCATTCAGGCAGGGGCCCCGGTGCAAAGGCAGGGAGCACTGTCCTCTAGGAAACAACACAGTTCTTTCAACAAAAACGGGAAGAAAAGTAGGTTCGACCGCAGACAGTCCTCAGTGTGCCGGCCTCTGTCTCCGGACCAGGAGAATGAAACCGTGTCACACAGGACAGCCTGCTGTGGGTCAGGAGGGAGCCCGAGCAGGCGACCCCTCAGCCCCCAGAGGATGCGATGCCCCACGCACTCCACACACCTTGTTCAGTGTGTGGCCTGGTACATTGGCCCCCGTCCTCACCCGCACACCACCTTGCCTCCCACCCTGTACCCGGCTCAGCCAGGAGCCCCCATCTCACCTATTCCTCAGACCCAGCTAGGCATCACCCCCAGCCCCCTCCCTGAGCCCCTGCAGGGTGAGCCCCGGGCAGCCCGCCTGCCTCCCCGCCTCGGGATGGGCACTGGCAGACCCTCTCCGCCTCCTCACCGCCCTCCTCGGGGCAAAGCCAGCCTCTTTCCTTATTTCTGTCTCCCCGGCACCTGGTCCCGTGCCCACCTGCTCAGGGGCTGAGTGGGACAAGCACCATGAGAACCCGCCCTGTGCCCAGCACGTGTCCTTCAGAGAGGGCCTGCTGGGCCCGGGCAGCGGCAGGGGACGCTCCACGCTGTACGGCGGGCCTCCTGCAGATCCTGCTGTAACCAACACTTTCAACCCACGTACAGGCGGCTACTTCTCCGGGGAGCACGCGGGTAAAATGATGGAGGCTGCCATCTTGGACCTGTGTTCCCAGGTGAGTTGTTGTCACCTGTGTGCTAGTCCTCCTTCCTCAGCCTGCCGCACATCTGCTCGCAGTCAACCTTGAGAAGAACCGGAGGGCGACAAGAAGATAGGCTCAGATCAGAGATTTTGACCGGATGGTGACTTCGGGAAAGCCGCAGAGCTCGCCCCGCTCAGCTCTCACTGGCGCACGGGCAGGTGTCGGGGGCTCCTTCCTGCCACACATGCAGTCGCTCAGCCTCAGCTTAAACCCGGTTCGCGGGGTGTCCCTGGGGTGCTGTGTTCTCTCACCGTGTTACCCAGGAAAGCAGACGCCCCCGGTGTTCTCCTAGCGCTCTGTCTGCAGAACGTTTAGAGGGTTGCAGGTGTCCAGTATGGTAGCCGTGGGCCAAATTTGGCCGTTGGTGGTGGCGGCATATGGCGAGTGGGACTGAGGAGCGGCGTTGTTCATTTTCCCTCATATTGTAATGTAACACGACGAGCTGCCGCCGCTGTGGCTGCCATCTTGGCCAGAGCCGCCACGCATCTGAGAGCTGGTACGTACCTCAGGCGGTAGAGACCCCCTCTGCCACTCGCATCACTGTCTGGAAAGACTGCCACCCCACTGATCCCCGCCTCTCATCCTCCCCTCAGTGCCTTCCACAACGGCCTAGTCAAAGGTGAGCCCCTCCCTGGGGGTCTGGCTTCCACACCCATCGACATGCTGTGTGAGTCTGGGTTAAGGCGTGTGTGCACCACCACAGGCACACACAGACACGTGTGTGGACAGTTGCTCTGGACACATCACATGTGTACATTCACAGTGTACACATAGGATCACACATGGGCACAATTACAGTGCACACAGTCACGTATATACAGTCGGAGTGCCCTCCCTCAGTCATGTGTGCACAACTGCAGTGCATACACATGTTCTCATGCGTGCACGGCCATGGTGCACATGCACAGTCCCACATGTGCACAGCTGCAGTGCACACGCACAGTCACACGTATGCACAGCCACGGTGCACATGCACAAGCCCACGTGTGCACAGCTGCAGTGCACACACACAGTCACATGTATGCACGGCCACATTGTACAGACATGGTCACACGTATGTACAATTGCAGTGCATGCATGGGGTCAAGTTCACTTTTCCTAAAGTAAAACCTGTGATGGTGTGGGGTGTTCCTTTGTGTGTCACATGGAGGTGAACTGTTGTTCGTTACACATGGAGCAGCTGCGTCCCCTGCTCTCATGGCCCTGCCCGGCCGTGTGACTGACACACGCAGATGGCCGTGGGCTGCTTCCTGTGGGCTAGCCAGTGCTCTAACGTGGTCCACGTCTCACCCCCGTCCATCCGCCACCTGCAGGCCCAGGTCCTCATCCTCCTTCAGGGAGGCCCGGCTGGAGGGAGGGAGTCAGCTGCCCCTTTAGACCAGCGGTCGGTCTGCAAACAGCCAAACCCTGCCGTTTGTTCATGCCTCGTCTTCCACGGCAGAGTCGAGCAGTTGCTACAGAGATGGTGCAGCTGTAAGCCCGAGATATTTACCCTCTGCCCTTCGTGGGGCACATTGCTGACCCCAGGTCTGACAGAGACCGGGAACCCGGTCCTGCTGACAGGTCCCTGTGGACAGTGATGGCCTCTGAGGGCAAAGGGTGGGCACTTTCAGGGTGAGTGGACACGTGTTCTGGAGAGCGGCGCAGAGCTGTGGAGGCAGACCTGCTTCCTTTGCCTGCCATGGCCACAGCTGCCTTCTAGCCTCCAGCTTTAAAGCTGCCCTGCCCCAGGGGTCCAGTCTGTGCGGCCCCCTCACTGGAAAACAGTTCTCTTAAGGAAAGAATTCTGTTTGCCTTTCAAGAAAGTTCTTGGGAGTCTCCTGATACAAATCCCACTGGTCGTATTGAAGAGTACTTTGTGTAACGGAGAGGGGACTGACGTGTTACGACTTCCCCAGGCGCCCACATGCCTTCGCGGTGACATCTCCCCTGCACGGGTCATCGTGCGCTGCACCAGTAGCCGCCGGGTAGAGTTGGGCGAGACGCACGCTGCAGAGAGTAGCTGCTTAGTGAACTGTTGTACTGTCACTAAGCAACAGGCCGCCATGGGGAAGGCCACGTGGTGACATAGGACAGTACAGACGTGGGGGCCCTGGTCCAGGCCAGCAGGAGGCCAGCACGCGGGGAGCAGGGCCACGTGCCTGCTCCACTCACCAGTCGGTTCTCGCAGCGGCCGGGTTGTGGTCTGTGACTCGTGGTCACCGTGGCGACGCCCCGTTGCTAAGCGTGTGGGCTTTGTTTCCAAACAGCTGAAGGACGATGCGGTTGCCCTGGTGGACGTGCTCGCCCCTCCCGACTTTGTCCTGGACGCGCCGATTGGCAAGGCTGATGGCGAGGTGAGGCGAAACCGCCAGCTTGTGCTCGGTGGGGGCGGTGCGTGCAGCTGCTGGGTGCTGGGTGGGAGCCTCCCAGGTTCTGGGAGCCGAGGGCTTGCTGCGGGCCCTGGGGTGATCACAGAGGTCACATCTCTGTGTGCACCTGGGAAAGTCATAATACACCAGTCCCCCCTCCGTTATACAAAGTACTTTTCAACACGACCAGTGGAATTCGTATCAGGAGACTCCCAAGAACTTTCTTGAAAGGCAGAGAGAATTCTTTCCTTAAGATGCCTCCAGGAAATTGTCAGGCCCGGGGGCAGCTTGCCCGCAGTGAGCAGTGCTGGGGGTGATCTAGAGAAGGGGTGTGTGCCCCTGGTCCATCACCATGTTGCCTCTGGGGCGTCGGGCAAGTGGCCCTCCTGCAGCCTGGTTTAAGATCTACGCTAAGGTCCGGTGGTCCAGGCCAACAGGAAGAGCGTGTGGGAACAGCGCCGTGCGCCTGCTGTGGTGACCAGTTTCCCTCTGTGAAGGGGGGTGATGACGCCGCCCGCCCTCAGAGAACACCCTGAGCCTGGGCAGAGTTCACCCTCTTCTTAACCCTCCCCCTCTCCAGTGGCCTACTCCGGCCCCCGGTTTTCCATCCATCCCCACAGTGGTGGCTCCAGACTCGAGCCACACAGCCCAGCACCTCACACCCAACGGGACCTGGGAACGGGACCCAGTAACACCTGGCTGGCCCCCGCCCACTTCTTCCCTGGTTTCCTCAACTCATCCGGGTTTCACCGTTCTCCAGCCCTGCTCCCTCCCTCCTGCCTCAAGGCTGCAGCAGGGTCTCTGCTCTCTGACCCCATCTGGGCTGTCAACCAGGCCTCCCTCCTCACACGGCTGGGCTCCCCCGGTGGCCTCCCTACCCCCCGCCCCCACCCTCACGCTCCAGAATGAGTTTTTATAAAGTGGATCGGCTCAGGCCGCTCCCCCTAGAGACTTCCACCAGCATCCTGCATTCTTGAGAGAACACCCAGCTTCCTCTCCACGCCCACCAGCCGAGGGCCTAGCATGGCCTGACTGTCTAGTGCCGTTCTATACTATGCCTCCTTCCACCCCCAGCTCCAGCTTCATGCCCTTTCTGTTCTGACACTTGGGCTCGTTCCGGCCCCAGGGCCTTTGCACCTGCCACTCCCACTGCCTGGAGCGTTCTCCCTCCATGCCGGTGTAAGCCTAACTCCACCTCCCCAGAGAGGCTTTCTCCAGCCATGGCCAGCGTGCTCCGCTCTGCTCTCTCGTGCCATCTGCCCTGTGGTGTGGCCCTCAGACTCCTCACGGAGTGAGCCTTGGTGTGCACCTGTGTCTTAGTTATCTGGTTCTCCTGCGACAGAAATACCGCAGGTGGGTGGCTTAAACAGACATTTGTCCTCTCTCAGTCAGGAAGCTGGAAGTGTGAATTCAGGGCTCCGGCTCTAGGGGAAAGCTTTCTCAATCGGCTCTGGAGGAAGGTCCTTGTCTCTTGTCAGCTTCTGTTCCTTGGTTCCTTAGTGATCTTCATGGGGCCTGTCTCTTCCCCATCTCTGTTTCTCTTGCTTGCTTAATCTGCTTTTTTATGTCTCAAAAGAGGTTGATTTAAGACACGCCACACAAGTACTGCTTCATAACAAAAAATGCTTCATAGCATAATGGAGAAAACCCATTCCCAAATGGGGTAATAACCGCTAGACCCTTTGCCATCGAGTCAGTTCCAACTCATAGTGACTCTACAGGACAGAGTAGAACCGCCCTATAAGGTTTCCAAGGCTGTCATCTTTCTGGAAGCAGACTGCCACATCTTTCTCCTGAGGAGCACCTGGTGGGTTCGATCCTCCAACCTTTCCGTTAGCAGCTGAGCGCTTAACCACTGTGCTACCAGAGCTCCTTATAACCACTATAGGGGTTAAGATTTACAACATATGTTTTTGAGGGACCCAATTCAATCTCTAACACCATGTGTGACCTCCACTGGGCATCAGTTCCGGTGCAGGGACCTCCCACAGCCTTGGCACTCAGACACTGTCATCCTGTTTACTTGACATCTCCATGACGGAGGGCCCCGGGGCAGGACAGCCCAACAGGCTGGCTTATAAAACGCACATGCCCCGGCCTCTAAGGAGCGCTGAGCTGACCAGGTAAGAACCCGTGCTCAACGAGCCGGCACCAGCTACAGTGGTTTATCTGAGGCAGTCACGAAATGAAGCATGATGTGCCGGATTGTGAAATGTCGTCTCGAACTTACGACCTGCGGGAAACGAGCCTGAATCCAGGTCTCTTTGGGAGCCAACAGGAGCAGAGTTTTGGGGGAGAAACTGGCGAGTGCATTTAACAGTTGCAGGAGGGTAGTTTTTTAAAAGTACAACCTGTCAGCCTCAGCCTGATGCAGCCGAGTCTGCAGCCAGCGGAGCAGACCCTCCCTGGTGTGCTGGGTGGTGCAGGGACTGTTGTTCTTGTGGCCTGTGATTCCCAGGACCCTGTGAGACAGGAACTGCTTCCCTGCTGAGGCAGCTGAGGCTGAAAGCAGTGAGGTGTTCCCGTCTTAGAGGCGGCCAGCGGTCCCCGTCACCGTCAGTCCCCTGTGCTGCTGGCGGGGCAGGGAGAGAGGGGTGGTGTGTGCCCAGCGCACTAGCTGGGCGTCCAGGGACCACACGGCAGGGACACGCCATCATCCTGCCCGACGCCCCGTCCTCCTGCCGCCTGGCTGCAACCCAGCTGTGCCTGCCTGCAGATGCGGGCATGAGAGTGCAGATTCCAGAATAAACAGCACGCAGACATGCTAGCATTCCGTGATGGGCACATTCCATTACAAATCAGAATGTCCACCTTCTGCCATGATTCCCTGGGAGAAGGACCAGCGGGCTGCTTTTCATCAGAAGCATGTTTGATGATGTTTTATAAGTGCATTTCCCTATTTTCTACAAAAAAACAAAGGTTTATATGAAACTTAGTCAGATTTCCATCGCAAGCGACGGTGGAGCACTTGCTGTTTCTAGCAGAAGCGTTGGGGGTTGTGCATGCTTGCCACCGTCTGAGTCCTTGGTCGTCTGGTCACCCTCCTCTCTCTCCCACACGTGTCGTCTGCAGGTCTACCAGAACCTCTGGGCCGCCGTCCTTCAGGAGAGCCAGGTGCTCGAGCGGGCCTCCTGGTGGCCTGAGTTTTCTATCAAGAAGCCAGTCATCGGGAGTTTGAAACCAAAGCTGTAGGGGAGCCAGCATGCGTCCGGTCAAACTGCTGATGGAGGCGCTTTCCAGATGCTCCCTGCCTTTACACCGGCCACGTGTCCCCTCGCATCCCGACTTGTGTGCCCTGGGGCAGGGTCACACTTGGCAGCACGGTTCGCTGGGGATCATGGCTCACTGTGAAAAGAAACTTCAAAGATCAAATAGACTGTGTCGTCTTTTAATTTTTTAAAGTTGTTTATAATCAGAACTTTCCTAAGAAACAGATGAAATCTTCTGATGGACTATGTTTTTTTGATAATTAGAGCTTTGCATCTTTTAAGAAAAAAACTTCAAAGATGGAGTCGTCCTGATGGACTGTTGGGTTGATTTTGAGAATCAGAACTTTGCATGTTTTACTTTCAGGCACAGATAACCGGCTATAAAATAGGCTGCCCACATTCAGGGATTTTCTACCAGAGGATCTCTTGAATTCATCCAAGTATTTTCTGAGGCTCTGCCGCCCCCAGGACTAATCATACCACTGTGGTCCTTTGAACCCTCATCCCACCGCAGGAGGCCCCCTCTCCAGGCGGCACAGTCAATGCGGGCTTCCCCCGGGAGCCTGTGCGGCCCCACCATGGCACATGGCCCCTCCAGTCTCCCTCCACAAGGGCAGAGGCACCAGTAGTAAACCTGGGGAGTGCCGGGTGCTGAGACAGCAGTCACCGCAGACTAGCCCAGCTGGCTGCTGGCCCCTGAGCGCCCCTGGGGGTCCCTGTGGGTGTCCACCATCCCCCATCCTCCTCCCCCCTAGAACCCCGTTTCTCCCCGCCTGCACAGGGCAGCCCTGTGTTGGGGAGCTGGTCCCCAGCTCCTGGCCTGAGCGTCTCAGCCCGTCCAGTTCTCTGCCCAGCCAGGGGTTGGGGTGGGGCCAGACCTGAGGGTCCAGGGGCATTGCATCTTAGGACAGGCTGGGGCCTCTTGCCGTCGCTGGATGGCCTGGGGGGAGCTTCGTGCCGTTTCAATGCTGCCACCATGAGCGAAGCATCGTCAGGCCAAGGCAAGTCCCAGGCAGGGCAGGGACAACCGTGGGGACCCAGGACAGAGAGAAAGCAGCACTGCTGCCTGCGAGGCTGCCCTGAGGCTCAGCCCCTCTGGCCTTGCAGGCTGGTGAGCGGGAGCCGGCAGAGCCCACCTGGAGCCTCGTGCCTGACTCAGCATGGGTGGGGGCTACTCAGCCCTCCAGAGCCCCCCCCAGAAGAGCCCAGCCAGCTGTCCCTGTGCACAGGTGTCAGGAAGCCAGCTGCACCCTTGGCCTCTGGCCTGGGAAGTCTGTGCTGCTGGGGCTGCCCAGCAGCCCAGGGCCACTCCTGGCTTGCTCCCCAGTCCCATTCGGTGGCCACTGGCTGTTGCTGAAACTTCCATCCGGGCATTTTTCTCGGGCTCGGGGCTTTGATCCTGCATCCCAGAGGTCAGCAGGGTGTGGTTTGAGGACTTGGTGTTCTGCCAGCTTCCAGGACACCCCGCCCATGGCCTCAAGTCCCTTCAAGTGGGAGGACTGACCTCAGCCGGTCTCCGTCCAACCTGGCCGCCCAGGCACGTCCGGGAAAGTGACTTCGTAAGCTTGGGAAACTTCAAGGATGAAGGAACCCCATTTATGAATGGAAGGATTGATAATGACTGTGTAAGGCAGAGTGACTCAGTTTACCTGCTTGCTTGTGGGCTACAAGGCTGGGCTCGTTCCTGGGCGGCTCCATCTCAGCGCCTGGCACTGGTCGCAGACTGGAGTTTGCTTAACCTCTGATCCCATTCACCACCCTGTTGGCCTTCTCTGAGCGAGAGGCGGCTGCGCTGAGCTGTTTGCTTTGCAGAGAAAACCTGCGTCTGGTCTCACTGGGACAGAATGCTTGGACACAAAATCAAACCCGAGGTCTGCCATTCCGTCACCCTCCCCGGGGTTGGTTCTGGGGTGTGTCTGCTCAGCTTGCTAGAACCCTTGCTGTGGCATGAATTTTTCTTCTCTAGGTTTATGAAGATAAAACAATCTTTCAGGAACGTTTTGCTGTGTCATGTTCTTTAGAGGCCCTGGTCACCTGTCTTTTCTGTCAGCCGGGGGGAAGTTGTATGGCAGCAAATACTGAGGACAGCCTACCTTTGTCACTTGCTGTGTGGCCTTGGCCGTATTTTCCCATCTGTCCCTTTCCCTGCCCACCTCTGACCCATGCCCCAGGAGGGACTGGGGGACATGCAGCCTCCACCATGTCCACCGGGACAGTACTGACTGGCTGTGGTCATTCCCCACGGTCAGGACAAGGTCTGAATTGTCCAGCTTCAGCACGGGGCCACACGCAGAGGGAGTGCGCGGCCAGTGTTGAATGAGTGAGTGAATGAATGAGTGAATGAATGAACAAATGAGGAGTGAATGAAGAAGTGAGTGAGTGAGTGAACAAATGCATGTTCCAGGTAGGGAAACTGGTGTGTAGAGAGCTTACGTGGCCGGCCCGTGGCCCCTGAGAGGAAGGAGGGGGGCTGGAGCCAGCAAGCCACCCCCTCCCCCCACCCGGAAAGAGCCCTCAGACTCGGGTGTGGGGTCCTCCTGGCCCTAACGTCCTGTGAGTCACAGGACACGACCATAGCACCCCAAAAGGACAAGATGAGCCTTGCCACCTTTGTCCTGTTGGATGTTTTACAGCAAACTCTTCCTTCCAGAAGGTTCCTTCCAGCCACGCTCCTTGCTCAGGTTCACGGAGACCCCCAGAGAGTACTAGAGGCCCCACAACAAAACCCTGTGATTCTCCCTAGAGTGTGTGTGTGTGTGTGTGTGTGTGTGTGTGTGTGTCACAGATTCAAGAGGACAACCGACCGTGTTAGGGAAGGGAACACAAAGCATGGGTGGGGTATTTCCTCCTCACCAGGACCTTCAAAGCCCCGTGGGCCTCCACTTGGTGCCCCCATTCAGAACCAGCAAAAAGGTCTCGGGGCAGGTGGCTGGTTCAAAGACCCACTCATGGAAAGGGCCTCGGCAGAGGTGGGGATCAGGGCCTCTGGTCATATTGTTGCAGAACCCTGTCTGCAGCCACGGTGGTGATGGTGATGGTGGTGCTGAGGGCCACAGCTCTGTGGGTGTGCACCCCCCAGGCCTGCCTGGCCACCCAGCATGCGGGATGGGAGCTGAGGCAGTCGGAGGGCAACAGGAGCCCTCTGTGGGGACACAGGAGGAGGGTGGGCTTCCTGCCCAGCTGTTGGCCTCAGATCCGTCTGGCCTGTGTTTACTCACTGTCTTCCCACAGCCAGACTGGAGGAGCCTCCAGAACAGGCACCCGGGGGAGCAGTGATTCCCCGCCCCCGCCTCCGCTCTGCTCCAGGACCACAGCAGTTTCAACAAATCCCAGACCCCAACCAGACCATGCTTTCCTGAAGTGACCTCAAAATCTCTAGGGTGATGAGCCCCGAAAGGCACAAGAGGGCTGTGATGGCCAGCACCCGCCCCCCCTCCTCCTAGCCCCTCTCTGTCCTCCCAGACAAGCCCCCTCCTCCCGGACCCTGCCCCATCCTCCCGGACCCTCCCTGTCCTCCCAGACCCTGCCCTCTCCTCCCAGTCCCTCCCCATCATCCCAGCCCCCCATAGCCATCCAGCCCCTCCCTACATCTACTCAGCCCCTCCCCATCAGCCAACCCCTCCCCCATCCACTGGCCCCACCCCCCTCATCCATCCAGTCCCTCCCCCGACACTAACCAGTTATTCAATGAATACCCAGCAGCACTTGCTCTATGCTGGGCTCTGAACAGGTGGGCGCCTAAGGATGACATCCTGATGGTCGCTCTCACCTGTGCTCTGAGGGGATTGGGGGGGACGGTTCCATGAGAAGAGCAGACGGCCGGAGCTGACTTGGTGGTGTGACCTCAGTCCTTGGCCGTCAGTGTCCTCTTCTGTACGTGGGGACAGTGAGTCCTCCTGTGTGGCCATGCGTGCGGGCACTGCCTGGCATGCTGGGTCTGAACTATGGAGCTGGGGCCGCTGCCTCCCACAGCCTGGGGGCTGTGGGCGGGAAGGGGCCGGGCTGGGGCGTGTGACCCGAGGCAGTGCGCCTGGAGGGGTGGCCAGGTCCGGCAGGATTGCTGTAGGAGACCCAGGACAGCTCGTGTACAGGGTGGTGCTCAGCTGTGCTCCGTGGCTCCCGCCCGAGCCTATGAGGAAGGCACGCAGTGGCCCTCAGGGAGAAGCCAGCTCTGCCCACTGCACCCAGGCCACCTGGTCCCTCTGGGCCTCTGACCTCCCTGAACCCACCACCTGGAGGGGCCCCAAAGCCCAGGCGTTCTACCCCTATGAGGGAGGCCCCTCCGAAAGCACTTCTCTCCCCAAAGTCAGGCTCCACCCCAAACTCTCCTGGGGCCCCTGATGCAGGCTACACCAGCCCATCAGCAGGGCCTCTCAGGCCTGCGGCAGCCCACCCCAGGTATGGGGTGCCCTCCACCCCTTGGACGGGAGCGCCCTGGGAGGTCACGGCCACAGGTTCCTCAGCCTGACCTCACATCCAGCCCCCCAGGGTGTAGGCGCCCAGGGCCTCGGCCTCCCAGTGGGCCCAGGACTCTGGGGAGTGTCTTGGGAAGAGAGGCCTCCCTTGGGACGGCCCGGAAATCACGTCAGTCCTGGTGGAGTCTGCACTTAGTGAGCACGGTCTGTATGCTGAGACGCTGCCAGGCCCTTCACCTACATTGCCCTGGGGATGCCCCCAGAGCTGCAGTGACTTCCCCCAGCTCACGGGGCCCCAAGGAGGCAAGCCCACCCGTCTCCCCACCCTAGGGCACTTAGGGCATGGTGGGGACGCACAGGCACTGCCCACCCCCAGGGAGCCTGGAGAGACAGCCTCCAGAGGCCAGACAGGTCTGTGGTGAACGCCATTCCAGGTGAATTTGCGTTTCCTAAGAAAATGGTTCAAAAACATTCAGTCTACTCGCTCACGCCACCTGCCCCTCCTCCTTCCCAGACGCAGCAACTGAGATTCTTACCCAATATCACACACAGCTCACAGCTCCGCTGGCCCTCCCATCAGCCCCCACAGCCTCTGGGCCTCCTTCTCTCTCTCTACAGGCCTAGTCCCTCCCCTCCCTCCTGGTTCTCACCCTCCAAAGGCTCTGCCCAGGCTTCTTAGCCCCCTCCCTCCGACCTGTTGCTCCCCCTGCCTGGAACACCCTTCCCCACCACCGTCCCCTGAACTCCGTCACCATTCTGCCTCATCTGTCTGTCCTGGCGCTCGGCAGGGACTCAGTTACACTCTGGCTGAGTGTCAGCACCTCAGGCTGCTTCCGGCGCCCAGAGAAGGCCCTCAAGTCGATTGCTACGCGTGACGACGACCCGACATGTGCAGCGTAGAACTGCTCCATAGGGTTCTCTAGGCTGTGACCTAGATCGCCAGGGCTTTCTTCTGCACCTCTGGGTAGGTTCGAACTGCCAACCTTTTGGCTAGTAGTTGAAGGCTTAACTGTGTGCACCACCCAGGGACCCCCCCAGTGATGGCAGTGTGGAATGCCACACCGTGTTGCCTTCGCACCCGAGCAGAATGGATGACTCTGTTTCCCAGTGGAACCCTCCCACTCTGCAGTGGGAACCCTAACCTGAGCAAATGCACTGTTGTAGCACCTCACACAGAGCCCCGGTGGCGCGGTGGTGAAGAGCTCAGCTGCTAGCCTAAAGGTCTGCAGTTCGAATCCACCAGCCGCTCCTTGGAAACCCTACGGGGCAGTTCTACTCCGTCCTATAGGGTCACTGTGAGTCAGAACTGACTCGACAGCAACGGGTAGCACCTCATAGAGTGCCCCCCTGAAGAGGGGGAGTGTTCAGTGTCCACAGTGCAGGGACCCTCAGGGCCAAATCCCAAGTCCAGCTTCACTTCTGGCTAGCTCCCTTCACTTGTCATTTCTAGAAGACCAAGGAAGCTCTGATGAAGTGCTCTGAGGAACATCTCACTTCGCATTTGGACAGTGGTTCAGACCTGTGGGCTCCTACCACGTCAACCCAGCAGGCACTGGGCCCAGCAGGCCCTGCCTTCACTCTCCTCTCCCCTGTTCCCCTCTCCCTACGGCCCGGGGGCCTGTTCCAGCCCCACTGCGTGCCCCCACACACACCCTGTGGGTCTTCTGGCTCCCCTCCAGGGCTCTCACCCCTAGAGGCCTTCTCCTCCAGGAAGCCTTCCCTGCACCCCCCCCCATCTGGCTGCTAGGTGCCCACCCCATAATTCTGCCTGTTGTTGTTAGGTGCCGTGGAGCCAATTCTGACTCACAACGCCCCCACGTGACAGAGTAGAGCTGGCCCATAGGGTTTCCTAGGCTGTTACCTCTACAGAAGCAGAACGCCAGGTTTATCTCCCCTGGAGCTATTGGGTATGTTCAAACCACCAACCTTTCAGTTAGCAGCCGAGCGCTTAACCGTTGTGCCACCAGGGTCCCTTATAACCCCGCCTAGCACTTCCCTTTCTCTGGTGTTAACATCTAGAGTGCTTGCTCTGAGCCAGGCACCCTTTACAGAGAGGGTCTGGGACCTCACCCTGGCACCCCGCTGCTCCAATGGTTATTGTCCCAGTTTGCAGACGAGGGAGCCGACGTGACATTGGTAAATTCAGCTGGCTCTCTGATCTGCGCTGGCCTGGCATGCCCGCTGCCCGTCTCCCCGGGGCCTGAGCCTCCAGGTGGGGCTGCGTCTGCCCCTGCTCAGCCCAGAGCCCACAGCAGCATGGGGCTCAGACACACTCTGTGATGTGCAGCCCCACCCCCCACCACACACACACAAAGTGGCATCTCTCATGGATTGAACTGTGTCCCCAAAAATATCTGTCAACTTGGCTGGGTCATGATTCCCAGTACTGTATGATTGTGTACCATTTTGTAATCTGATGTGATTTCCTTATGTGTTGTAAATTCAGTTGCTATGATGTAATGAGATGGATTAGTGGAAATCATACTGATGAGGTCTGCAAGGTTGGATAGTGTCTTAAGCCAATCTCTTTTGAGACATAAAAGGCAGAAGTGAGCAGAGACACATGGGAACCTCATACCACCAAGAAAGCGGTGCTGGGAGCAGAGCACGTCCTTTCGACCTGAGGTTCCTGCGCAGAGAAGCTCCCAGACCAAGGGAAGATTGATGGCACAGACCTTCCTCCAGAGCCAACAGAGAAAGCGTTCCCTTGGAGCTGACTCCCTGAATTTGGACATGTAGCCTGCTGGACTGTGAGAGAATAAACTCCTTGTTAAAGCCATCACTTGTGGTATTTCTGTGAGAGCAGCACTAGATGACTAAGGCAGTGTCATTAAGTAAGAGTCTCAGTGAATGCTCGACTGCTAACTGAAAGGTTGGAGGTTTGAGTCCACCCAGAAGCACCTCAGAAGAAAGGCCTGGTGATCTACTTCTGAAAAATCAGCCACTGAAAACCCTATGGAGCAGAGTTCTACCCTGACACACGTGGGGTCGTCGTGAGTCAGAGTTGATGGCAACTGTTTTTTTCTTCTCCTTATAGGTGGGGAAACTGAGGCACAGACAGCCATAGTGTCCTTGCCTGGTAACAGCAGTGCATCAGAATTGGGATCAGCAGTGTCCCTGAGCCTGGGTAGGTGGTGCCAGCAGGTCCCACAGGCTCAGCTGGGGGTGTGGACACAGTTTTGCTTTTCTCACCTGAAGGAGGTACCCCAACGGCATCTGACTGGGTGAGAGCTGAGTCCTGCAGGACAGGGTGTCCTGAGCTACCCTCACCTGGGTGTCTGCCTACATCTGGGGCCGGCGTCTCCAGCTAGCCCTCAGGTGCCCCGATGCCACCCGCCTGGGCCCACACCTGGAGCAGCAAGCATGCCAGGCGTGTAGAACGCCCAGCACAAGACCACGCCCGTGGGGGTGCCCCGTGCACGCCCAGCACCCCTGCTGGCCCTCAGTGCCCATGTAGCCTTGCCCCGCCAGAGCAAACAGGGCAAGGGCACACGTGGTGGTTAGCGATGGAGCCCCGTGTGTCTGGCCTGGGGCTCAGAGGGAGAGAGCAGGGTGTTTGCAGCGCTGTGGGAACCAGAGAACGTGCCAGCAACATGGAGGAAGTCAGGCCAGGGCTGCAGGACAGATGGGCCTGGAGCATGCCCCCACGTCCAGGCTGTTTGTTCCCAGGTCGAGATATTTTTCTCAGAATACAAATGAGCCTTGGCCCGCGCTCCCGTGTCCTTCAGGAGGAAAAATAAGTCTTGGCTTCACACGTGGTGGCGCAAGCAGAGCTCAGGGTCTGAAGAGAAAGCTTGGGTGGCCGGGTCAGTCAGCCAGCACATCGCTGAGCGCCGCTGGCCCGCCAGGCCGTGTCCGAGGCCGAGAAGGATGCAGCCAGGGACAAGGCGCGGCCCCACCCTCAGGGACCAACGGTCAGGATCCAGCGGGGGCAAGACCCAGACGCCGGAGATGCCGCAGAGACGGTGACACGCGTCAGGGCGGTGAGGGCGGGAGGTGGCCGCCCGGGGTCCATCCTTGCATCCACCGGAGGCCTTGGGCAAGCCACCCACCTCTGTGTGTGTGTGTGATTGTGTGAGGGTGAGTGTGTGATAAGAGTGAACAGGACTGTTGTGAGTGAGGGTGGGAGTTACTGCAACTGTGTGTGATATGTGTGAATGAGACTTGGGACAGAGTTGTGTGTATGAGGATGTGTGTGTGACGGGGTGAGTGTGGTCGTGTGTGAGTGTATGATGCGTGTGAATAAGTGTGTGACAGTGTGGGTGGGTGTGTATGACTGTGTGTGTGTGCATGCCTGCACAAGTATGTGCACGCCTCACGCCCACACCCCGAGACCCTCTGCCCCCCTTATGTGCTGGGACCCCATGTGTGCCCCAGGGCACGCAGACAAGTGGTTTACTCCAAGTCCTGAATGGGAAGGCTGACACCCCCCAGCCAACTGGGAACCCCCAAACTTACCTGGTGGTTTCTAACATCTCTACTCTCCACCTGGGGGACCCAGGGCTCCCGGATCTCACCTCCTTCTCCCTCTCCCTGCCTCTCAGGCTAGAAGGGTGTCTCTGCGCCCCTCCCCGTACCTTCCCTGTACCTCCCGTGCCCCTGGGGCAAACCTCCTTCAGGCCTCAGTCTGCCCTCTTCCTTTTCCATGGCTCACAAGAAAACTTCTTATTTAAGGACTTTTATTTTAAGTCTGAGTGATACATGCATGTACTTTAAGGAGTGGAATGATTCCCAATGCTTGTTACAAAAGCAGCGTCCTCTACCCCACCCTCATCCACGCCACCTCTTCTATTCCTAAACAGTATTCCTATATTGCTGCTTCTTGATTTTTCAGCTTAAAAACCCGCTGCCATCGAGTTGATTCCGACTCACAGTGACCCTAAGGACAGAGTAGAACTGCCTGTAGGGTTTCCAAGGAGCACCTGGTGGATTTGAGCTGCTGGCCTTTTGGTTAGCAGCCGTAGCTCTTAACCACTACACCACCAGGATTCCCTTTTTTAGCTTAGGCAACATCTATTGATGTCTTATGGAAGGGGAGGTGTTAGCTTTCTATCTCTTGCCCCCCGCCTCCCTCCCACACACCCTTTTCCCCCCAAACACAACAACAGTGTGATTTATGTTAGATCCACATGATTCTGTAAACGTTACTCACACTGGAGCCATGTAGTGTAATATGATTACTTTTCCTTTCTTAACATTTTTCCCCCTAAAGTTATCAATTGTTACTTTATTTCAATTTTTTTCATGTGTTGTTGTTGTTAGGGGCCATCGAGTTGGTTCCAACTCATAGTGACGCCGTGAACAACAGAACGAAACCCTGCCCGGTCCTGCACCATCCTCACAATCGCTGCTATGTTTGAGCCCATTGTTGCAGCCACTGTGTCAGTCCATCTCGTTGAGGGTCTTCCTCTCTTTCGCTGACCCTCTACTTTACCAGGCATGATGGCCTTCTCCAGGGACTGGTCCCTCCTGATAACGTGTCCAAAGTACGCAAGACATAGTCTCACCATCCTTACTTCTGAGGAGCATTCCTGTTGTACTTCTTCCAAGACAGATTTGTTCATTCTTCTGGCAGTCCGTGGTATATTCAATATGCTTCGCCAACACCATAATTCAAAGGCATCAGTTCTTCTTTAATCTTCCTTATTCATTGTCCAGTTTTTGCACGCATATGAGGCAATTGCAAACACCATGGCTTGGGTCAGGCGCACCTTAGTCTTCAAGGTGACATCTTTGCTTTTTAATACTTTAAAGAGGTCTTTTGCTGAAGATGATGTAGTTATTGCTAATTCAACCCCAAACTCTCTGCCAATTGTCTAAATCTCCTGTCAAGACTTCTGGACACATCAGGCATGCCGTGTGCTCCTAAGTCTGAAAATTCTCCCCTGTTTTGGTAGAGCTCATACTCTTAGCTTCTAATAAAGCTGCAAGGGAAGCAGATTCATTGTGGTCACAGACGTGTGAAAATGTTCTTCTCCTAGCCTTGTGCTCGATGGTTAGTTTGGCTGGGTATAGTATCCTAGGTTGGAAAGCATTTTCCTACAGAAAAAGGTGGGCAGAGGCCAGTGTCTTAGACTGGGTTCTCTAGAGAAACACACCCAGTGAAGCATATATATGGATATGAGCCCTGGTAACACAGTGGTTAAGCACTCGGCTGTGAACCAAAAGGTTGGCAATTTGGTTCCACCAGCTGCTTCTTGGAAACCCTATGGGGCAGTTCTACTCTGTTGTATAGGGCTGCTATGAGTCAGAATCGACTCAATGTCAACGAATTTGGTTTATATGTGTAACTATATATCTCCTGACTCATGTAGCTGCAGGGGCTGACAAATCTGAGATTGACAAGTCAGACAGCAGGCTTCTGGTTCACAGGCTGCAGACGCTAACAAATCCCAAGATCAGCAGGTAAGCTGCTAGCTCAAGTCCCAAGAATCGGAGGTCAGATGAACAGGAGCCAGCTGCAGGATCCAGAGTGAACAAAAGCCCGCGAGCCTTGCCAGAAAGTCCACCTACAATGGATGCAGGCCACGCCTCCAAGGAAACTCCCTTTCAGCTGATTGGCTACTCACAGCAGATCTCATCATGGAGGTGATTACATCATTACATAACTACCAAACTACATCATAACTGTCAAACCACTGAGAATCATGGCCCAGCCTACTTGACACACAACCTTAACCATCACAGCCAGTTTTGAAGGAGTTGCTCCATCATCTTCTAGTTCCCAATATACCTATTGTCAAGTCCAAAGTTATTCTGATTCTTGGTTCTTTTTATGTGACCCCCCCCCCATATTACCTATTCAAAAATTAAAAATAAAATAATTTTTGAAAAGTCTAATTTGGGCTTCACTTTTGTATCCTTCAACTGGAAAAAGTAATCTTAGTTTTACATATGGAGTCCTGGGTGGTACAAACAGTTAAACGCTCAGCTGCTAACCAAAAGGTTCAAGGTTCGAGTCCACTTAGAGGTGACTCAAAGGCCTGGTGATCTACTTGTGAAAAATCAGGCACTGAAAACCCCATGGAGCACACAGCTCTGCTCTGACACACATGGGGTCGCTGTAAATCGGAATCGACTTGACAGCACTAGATAGTTTTACATAGGGTGGCAGAAGCAGGAATACCAAGTCCCCAGAAAGATTTGAGGACTAAACAGGGACTTCGTTGTTTTCCTCAAACCCCTTTAGTATGGAGTCACTGGGCATTATGATTTAAGGGGAGTGAGAAATGCCATTGGGTTATTACTGTCATGAATGTCACACCTGCCACACCCGTTTGTCACTCGGTGCTGGTGAGAAGGGGCTGAGCAGCGGTGGAAGGCTGAGCACGTTCCTGGTGTGCTGCAGGTGGAGCTTCCAGTTACCCTCTTCTGCCCCACAGCACCTGCTCCCTCTAGCCTGGTCCTCCCCAGCACCAGCCCCTCCGGGTCTCCGTGGCCCTCAGGCAGTGGTGAACTAGGGAGAGCCAGTTGCTCATCTCTGCCCACTCTGGTCCAGCCATGTCAGGTTGACAGATGGTGGGAGTATTTACACCATGGAAATTGGCAAGTGCTACAAAGCACATCATCTTCCACTTCCAGAGCTTGTTGTTAAGCATTTACCGGCACAGCACTACATGGGACAGTGGCCAAGCTCCTCAGCCTGATGTGTCTGCAGCCACATCCCCAAGGCTGGGCACCAGCCACATCACGCAGTAAGCCCTCACGGTGAGTCTGCTGGGTGGACGCACGGTGTGCTCGGCAGGCAGTGAGCACGACCACAGGGATAAGCAGGAACAGACCGCCGTGGAGGAGGAGACCGGGAAGGTGGGCGGCTCCAGAAATGACGCTGGCTGGGAATTCCTCATCTCGCCGTGCGGTGACACCAGGATGCCGATTAGCACTCACCCACTCACTGGAGGCTTAGGGGAAGGTCGAGGCAGCTTGGGGGAGAAACAGGTCCTGCGTGGCAAAAACGAGTTACTGTTGAGTTGACTCCAACTCATGGCCACCCCGTGTGTGTCAGAGCAGAATTGTGCTCCACAGGGTTTTCAGTGGATGATTTTTCAGTAGATTGCCAGGCCTTTCTTCTGAGGCACCTCTGGGTGGACTTGAACCTCCAACCTTTCCGTGAACAGCTGAGCACGTTCACTGTTGACACCACCCAAGGACTTTGACAGTAATAACGTGTAATATTTATTAATGTTAATGCTAATATTAATAATGAATATTTATATATTCTCAATTAATATGCATCAATACAGGCATACCACGTTTTATAGTGCCTCGCTTTATTGCGCTTTGCAGATACTGCATTTTTTACAAACTGAAGGTTTGTGGCAGCCCTGCATCGAGCAAGTTAATCAGTACCATTTTTCCAACAGCACGTGCTCACTTCATGTCTCTGTGTCACACTTTGTTAATTCTCCCAATATTTCAAGCTTTTTCATGATTATTATATCTGTTATGGTGATCTGTGATCAGTCATCTTTGATGTTACTGTTGTAATTGTTTTGGGGGCCACGGACCACGCCCATATGAGACAGTGAACTTGATCGATGAATGTTGTGTCTTTTCTGACTGCTTCACCGACAGGCCATTCCCTCATCTCTCTCCCTCTCTTTGGGCCTCCCTATTCCCTGAGACACGACAATCTTGAAATTAGGCCAATTAAAATAACCCTACAACGGCTTCTAAATGTTCAAGTGAAAGGGAGAGTCACGCGTCTCTCACCTTAAATCAAAAGCTAGAAATGGTTAAACACTCGGCTGCTAACCGAAAGGTAGATGGTTCAAACCCACCAGCGTTTCTACTCTGTCCTATAGGGTCGCTATCTGTTGGAATCAACTTGATGGCACAAGACCAACAACAACAGAACTTCTTCTTTTTTTTTTTTTTTCTTATTTACAGCCCTCTGGCTTTCATTTTTATAGTCCAGACAGCCCAGTGAATTTTTTTTTTATTTTTGTAGTTTAAATGAAGTTTACATTTCAAGTTAGTCTCCCATACAAAAATTTATACATACATTGTTATGTGACCCTAGTTGTTCTCCCCATACTGTGACAGCACACTCCTCCTCTCCTCCCTGGATTTCCCGTGTCCATTCAACCAGCTCCTGACCCTCTCTGCCTTCCCATCTCACCTCCAGACAGGAGCTGCTCATTTAGTCTCATGTATCTACTTGAGCTAAGAGGCACACTCCTCAAGAGTATCACTTTATGTCCCACAGTTCAGTCCAATTCCTGTCTGAAGAGTTGGCCTCAGAAATTGTTTTAGTTCTGGGATGATAGAGAATCCAGGGGCCATGCTTTCTGGGGTTCCTCCACTCTCAGTCAGACCATTAAGTCTGGTCTTCTTACTACAATTTGAGTTCTGCACCCCACCTTTCTCCTGCTCCATCTGGGACTCTATGTTGTGTTCCCTGTCAGGGCGGTCATTGGTGGTAGCCAGACACCATCTAGTTCTTCTGGTGTCAGGCTGATGAACTCTCTGGTTTATGTGGCCTTTTCTGTCTCTTGGGATAATACTTTCCTTGTGTCTTTGGTGTTCCTCATTCTCCTTTACTCCAGGTGGTTGGGACCAATTGATGCATCTTAGATGGCTGCTTGAAAGCTTTTAAGACCCCAGATGCCACTCACCGAAGTAGGATGCAGAATATTTTCTTAATAAGCTTTGTTAGGCCAATTGACCTAGATGTCCCCCTGAAAGCATGTCCCCAGACCCCTACCCCTGCTACTCTGTCCCGCAAAGTGTTTGATTGTATTCAGGAAACTCCTTAGCTTTGGTTTAGTCCAGTTGTGCTGACTTCCCCTGTAGTGTGTGCTGTCTTTCCCTTCACCTAAGATAATACTCGTCTACTATCTAGTTAGTGAATAACACTTACCCTCCCTCCCCACCCTCGTGACAATCAAAGAATGTTGTCTTCTGTGTTTAAACCTTTTCTGAGTGCTTACAATACTGATCTTATAGAATATTTGTCCTTCTGTGACTGACTAAATTCAGTCAGCATAATGCCCTCCAGATTCCTCCA
This sequence comes from Dugong dugon, assembly GCA_030035585.1. Classification (NCBI taxonomy): domain Eukaryota; kingdom Metazoa; phylum Chordata; class Mammalia; order Sirenia; family Dugongidae; genus Dugong; species Dugong dugon. The sequence continues at coordinate 2,532,886 of CM057463.1, read as the reverse complement.
TGTTATTTTTCACGGCTTCATCGTTGTTCTTTATTGTTGCATAGTATTCCATTGTGTGGATATACCATAATTTGTTTATCCATTTGTCTGTTGATGGGCACCAAGGTTTTTTCCATGTTTTTGCTATTGTGAACAGTGCTGCAGTGAACACGGGTGTACATATATCTATTCGTGTGATGGCTCTTATTTTTCTACGATATATTCCAAGGAGCAGGATAGCTGGATCATATGGTACTTCTATTTCTAGCTTTTTAAGGAAGTGCCAAATCAATTTCCAAAGTGGTTGTATCATTTTACGTTCCCACCAACAGTGTATAAGTGTTCCAGTCTCTCCACAACCTCTCCAGCATTTATTATTTTGTGTTTTTTGGATTAATGCTAGCCTTGTTGGGGTGAGATGATATCTCATTGTAGTTTTGATCTGCATTTTTCTAATGGCTAATGATTGTGAACATTTCTTCATGTTTCTGTTAGCCGTCTGAATATCTTCTTTGGCCAAGTGCCTGTGCATATCCTTTGCCCGTTTTTTAACTGGATTGTTTGTCTTTTTGTTGTTGAGGTTTTGTAGTATCTTGTAGATTTTAGAGATTAGACACTGATCAGATTTGTCATAGCCAATTTTTTGTCCCAGTTTGTAGGTTGTCTTTTTACTCTTTTGATAAAGTCTTTTGATGAGCGTAAGTGTTTGATTTTTAGGAGCTTCCATTTATCTGGTCTCTCTTCTGGTGCTTGTGCATTGTTACTTACAGTTCGTATTGTGTTTATGCCATGTATTAGGGCTCCTAGAGTTGTCCCTATTTTTTCTTCCATGATCTTTATCGTTTTTGATTTTATATTTAAGTCTTTGATCCAGTTTGAGTTAGTTTTTGTGCATGGTGTGAGGTATGGGTCTTGTTTCAGTTTTTTGCAGATGGGTATCCAGGCTGTCTTTTCCCCAATTAATGGATGTTGGGCCTTAACAAGAACAGAACTTTTAACTTTGCCTTACCTGAATGATCTCATTTCATCCTTAGTCATCTACTGCTGGAATAACAGAAATACAACAAGTGGGCGGCTTTAACAAACAGAAGTTTATTCTCTCACAGTCCAGGAGGCCAGAAGTCCAAATTCAGAGCGTCAGCTCCAGGGGAAGACCTTCTCTCTCTGCCGGCTCTGGGGAAGGCCCTTCTCATCAATCTTCCCCTGGTCTAGGAGTTTCTTAGCTCAGGGACCCCGGGTCCAAAGGAAGTGCTATTCTCTTGGCTTTTGTTTCTTGGTGGTATGAGGTCCCCCTGTCTCTCTGCTGGCGTCTCTCTTTTATATCTCAAAAGAGATTAATTTAAGACACAGTCTAATCTGGTAGATTGAGTCCTGCCTTATTACCATAACTGATGCTAATCCTGCCTCATTAACATCATAGAGGTAGGATTTACAACACAGAGGAGAATCACACAGTACTGGGAATCATGACCTAGCCAAGCTGACACACATTTTGGGGGGAGTCACAGTTCAGTCCATGACACGTCCTGACAAGACACCTCTCAGCTGTGCACACCATGGTTCCCAGCGTGTACCTATGTTCAGGGTGCTCCAGGTGGAAACAGCGCTGCTCACGAGGGCACGGGAGACTGAGGGCAGCAAGGAAGGGACATGTGACCAGCCTGAGCCTCATGACCACCCTGTGAGGAGGGGTGGCTGTCCTGCCTTGCTGGCACAGACATGAGGCCCAGAGAGCGCTGGGGTAGCAGAAGTGAGGTGGGAACGCAGGCCAGTTTGGACCCGAAGCTTTTGCTAGGCACCTGGGCCTAGTGACAGGGATGCAAAGACGCATCAGAGAGACGCAGCCCTCAAGGGGCTCACATAAACCAGTGGAGGGGGAGGAACAAAGAGGCCACCCCCGGCTGAGGGGTCAGGGAAGGCCTCCCAGAGGTGGTGTTATTTGGTCCTGGGGAGGAGGATGTGCATGTTCAGACGGTAGGTTCCCAGAGGGATGGAGGCAGAGTCATGTTGGTGCACCCTCAGATTCTCCCCAGGCCCCCCTCCAGAGCTCCCGAACCTGCCGCTGGCGGAGCAGAGTGTGGCCTCAGCAGCCACCTCTCCCGGATCTATTTTTAGACCATTTCAGCTCTAAAAGCAAACACATTGTTAAGATAATGGCCAACTTGGATTCCATCCACAAACAGGCCCTCTTCTTCCACACCAGAATAGAAAACAGCACTGTTTCTGGGTGACACGGCCTTTTGATGGATCACGGCCAGATCAGATCACGGCCCAACCCTTGGATGACCAGGATACATCAGTGCTCCCTACCCAAATATAGTATAAGAATGTAGGCAGAAGCACACTGAGATTAATCTCATAAAACAACACCTTCCTGTGGGGCAGACCACGGTGCCAGGCTTGCGGGAGGAGGCAGACGTCAGAGAGAGCCACCATCCTACTTGGCAAAGCGACTGCCTGAGAGAGTGCTTTACCGCTGCCAGTACTTTCTCTGCTGACAAAGCCACTGGATAAGGAGAACTGAGAGGAGCTTTCCGGCCAAGTGAACAACAGTAGAAACAGCCCCTGGTTATTTAGGAGCTTGGTAAAGTAGAGGGTCAGCGAAAAACAGGAAGACCCTCAACGAGATGAAGTGACACAGTGGCTGCAACAATGGGCTCAAGCCTAACGATTGTGAGGATGGCGCAGGACCGGGCGGTGTTTCTGTTGTACATGGGTCGCTGTGAGTCGGGGTCGCTGTGAGTCAGAGCCGACTCAACGGCACCTGACATCAATGACAAGTTACTTATGGGGGTGGTTCAAATTGTTTGCACTCAACTACTAACCTAAAGGTTGGCAATCTGAACTCACCCAGTGGCACGTCGGAAGGAAGGCCTAGCAATCTGCTTCTGTAAAGTGACAGCCAAAAAAACCCTATGGAGCAGTTCTACTCTGTAGCACATGGGGTCGCCATGAGTCAGAATTGACAACAATCACAGGATTAGTTATTTATTGCGAGCTCGCTGTGTGCGGGTCTCTGTGAAGTGCTTCACCTGCGTTCTCTCTCAATCCACATAACAAGCGCAAGAGAGAGATGGATTTTTAGCTTTTAGGAGAGCAAACTGAGGCTTAGAGAGGGTAAGTGACATGCCTTTTACCCAACTAGTAAGGAGGTTTGGGGTTGGAGTTTAGGTCTGTTAAACCTCAGAGGTGATAGGCTCACTTTCTTCATGACATTGCTTCTTTGTCTTGCCAGACCTCATTTTATCCATCCCCAAAGGCCAGCTCAAATGTCACCTCCTCCAGGAAGCCTACCCTGCCTGCCAGAGCAGGGGTCACACCGAGGCGCCATCCCTGCCAGACCGAGAGCTCTTGCATGTGGTCATTTAGTTTATCCCTCGAGCCAGCCCAGAAAACTCACCCAGGGAAGGTTTGGAGATGCAGGCTCAGAAGGATCAGTTAGCAACCAAACCTTTTAGTCTATAGGAAAGGAAGCTGAGGCCCAAGGGGGAGGGGTGGTAGGCAGTATCATGCAGTGGTCAGGGCCTGAGAGTCCAGGGTCAGAGACCTGAATTTCAGTTCACATTCTGCCACCTGTTAGACGTGTTTGTGTGGTGCCTCAGCTTTGCCATGTGTTAGGGATTGAACTGTGTTCCCCCCAAGTAGGTGTTGGAAGCCTAAGCCCTGTTCCTGTGGATGTAAACCCATTTGGGATGAGGGTTTTCTTTGTCATGTTAGTGAGGCCAGTTCAGTGTAGGGTGTGTCCTAAATCCAGTCACTTCTGAGTAATACAGACAGCAGCAAAGACACAGTGATGGTTGACGTGTGTGTCTGGGCATGATTCTCCGTGGTTTGGCAGTTATGATGTAGCTTGGCACTTTTTAATGATGTGATCACCTCCATGATGAGATCTGATACGATATGATCACGTTCATGATGAGATCTGATATAATGTAATCACTTCCATGATGAGATCTGATATAATGTAATCATTTCCATGATGAGATCTGTTGTGAGCAGCCAATCAATTGAAGGGGAGTTTCATTGGGGGTGTGGCCTGCATCCAATATAGGTGGACTTTCTCGCTGGCCTTCGCTGACTCTGGATCCTGTAGCTGGATCCTGTTAGTCTGGCCTCGAGTTCTTGGGACTTGAGCCAGCAGCTTACCTGCTGTCTTACTTGCCAGTCTTGGAATCTGACCCGATCTTGAGTTTGCCAGCCCCTGCAGTTACAAGAGTCAGGAGAAGCCTCCAGCATGACCCACGGACTTGGGACTTCCAGCCTCTATAATCGTGTGAGCCATTTCCTTGATATAAATCTCTCTATAGGCATATTTATACACTTCACTGGTTTTGCTTCTCTGGAGAACCCAGCCTAATACAGACACTGAGGCAAGAAGACAAAACAGAGACAGGTGCCATGTGAAGATCCCAAGGAACCAAGGAACGCTGGGGCTGCAGACGCTGAAAGAGGCAGGGACCTTCCCTCATAGCCTGCGGGGAGAGAGAGTGAGCGCCCTGAATGGGGACTGCTAGCCTCCTGGACTGAGGACATAAATTTCTCTTCTTCAAAGCCACCCACTTGGGGTATTTCTGTTATGGCAGCACTTGGAGCCTAAGACACTGTGCATGTTACGGGATGCTGAGTGTGCTCCCACTACAGGGCTAGCAAGAGTGATAAACCAGAGTTCGAGCCCCTCAAGTGCCTAACATGAGCCCCACAGCCAGCACCCCACAAGTGTGTCTCTTTATAGGTATGAGAAAACAGACCTTGATTCCACAGCAAATGAGGAGAAATGCAGATGTAGTTCCTTGTTTTATCTGCACGTGCCCCAAATGTGATTTTGTGGATCTGTCAGGGCTTGCTGACCGGGGAGAGAATTCAGGGGAAGTCTGTGACCAGCAGGCCTCACTGAGCAGCCAGCGTGGACCACACATACTGTGCACGCGGGGGGCAGCACGTGTGCACGCTCTGGGCATACACACGTGTGTGCGTGTTGGTAGTGGGTGCAGGAGTCTATATGAGTAGACTCGGTGGGAGGTTGGGCCAGGTCAACAGCTACATGGAGGCCAATCCCTGTTGTTGCTGTGCGCTGTTGAGTCGATTCTGATTCATAGCGACCCTACATGATGGAGTACAACTGCCCGATAGGGTTCAGAACCTCTGAAATGAAGTAACATCAGTGAGGAGCAAGGGCCACAAGGACGTATCAGGCCCCCACTCAACAAACGGTGCACCCAGAGCCAGGAGACTTTCTGAGTGTGTGCTGTGTGCACACTCATGGATGATATCTGTGTGTATACTGCGTGTGCACAACTGTGTGTGCACCTGTGTGTGCTGTGTGCACCCATGTGTGGTACGTGTGCACACACGTGTGATGTGCATGCATTCACATACTGCTGTGTGTGCAACCATGTGTGCACACACGTGTGATGTGCGTGCATTCACATAATGCTACGTGTGCACCAATGTGTGTTGTGTGTACACTCACGTGCTGTGTGTGCACTCAGAGGCTGTGTGTGCACTTTTCTGTGCAGTGTGTCCATGCACTCACATTGCCGTGTGTCCGTGCACTCACGTGTCCCATGTGTCCGCGCACTCATGTGTGTTGGGTGTGTCCGTGCACTCACGTGTGTTGGGTGTGTCCGTGCACTCACGTGTGTTGGGTGTGTCCGTGCACTCACGTGTGTTGGGTGTGTCCGTGCACTCACATGTGTTGGGTGTGTCCATGCACTCACGTGTGTTTTGTGTGTCCGTGCACTCACGTGTGTCGTGTGTCCGTGCATTCACGTGTATTGTGTGTCCGTGCACTCACGTGTGTTTTGTGTGGTGAACTCCCGTCACCAGGCTGTCCTGACTGGTATTCCCTGGAGCCTGGCAAGAGCCTGGGGAGCAGCTTGGTGACCACTGTGGGTGGAGGGACGGTGAGCCATCAGAGAGGACATGCTCCTCCGTCTTCAGAGGGGAACAGGGCTCACGGAAACCAGTAGCAATGAGAAAGTGGCCATTCCCCACACCCCGCCCCCCGCCCCAGCTCCCGTCCTTGCTTCCTCCCCTCCTGCCAGCATCGTCACACCCCTGGGCATCTCAGTACGCCTTGATGTGGACTTCTGGCTTTGGTTTGGAGTGATGTGGCCAGAATGGAGCCCAGAGTTTTAGAGTTGGAGGGGTTCCCGAGTCCCAACCAGAGTACGTTCACTGGGCAGCTATGAGCACCAGGCCCCATGGCTGGCTCTGGGGTCCAGTGTGATTTTAACAAGCGTCATGGCTCCTGGGCTGACATTTTAGCAGAGTCACCATACACATGAGTGACCAGAACCAGGCGTTCCCAGGAGGAGCAGGCCTGGCCCGGCCGGGCTTCCTGCAGCAGCAAGGTGGAGACGAGCTTGGAGAGAGGATGGGTAACAGATGACCCAGACTTCATGGCCTGAACAGCACACCTATATTCCCCCACCGTTCTGGAGGTCAGAGTCTGAAGCTGGTCTCATGGGGCTACAGTCAAGGTGCGGCAGGCAGGTTCCTTCTGGAGGCCCCAGGGGCCCGGTTTCCATGCTTTTTCCGGCTTCTGGAAGTCACCTGCCGCCTTTGGCCCCCTCCTTGCACCCCTCCGGCCTCTTGCTCCCGTCGTCACAATTTCTGCTAATTTTTCTCGGACCCCCCTGCCTCCCTCTCATAAGGGTACCTGGGATGCACTGAAGGAGCCCTGGTGGTGCAGTAGTTAAGCGCTCGGCTGCTAACCAAAAGGTTGGCAGTTTGAACCCACCAGCCGCTCTGCGGGAGAAAGACCTGGCAGTCTGCTTCCGTAAAGATCACAGCCTTGGAGGCCCTCTGGGGCAGTTCTACTCTGTCCTACAGGGTCACTGTTATGGATTGAATTGTGTCCCCCCAAAACTTGTGGGTCAGCTCAGCTAGGCCATGATTCCCAGTATTGTGTGACTGTCCACCATTTTGTCATCTGATGTGATTTTCCTGTGTGTTATAAATCCGACCTCTATGATGTTAATGAGGCAGGGTTAGAGGCAGTTATGTTAATGAGGCAGGACTCAGTCTACAAGATTAGGTTGTGTTTTAAGTCAATCTCTTTTAAGATATAAAAGAGAGAAGCAAGTAGAGAGACGGGGGACCTCATACCACCCAGAAAGCAGTGCCCAGAGCAGAGGGTGTCATTTGGACTCGGGGTCCCTGCATTGAGAAGCTAATAGACCAGAGGAAGACTGATGACAAGGACCTTCCTCCAGAGCCGAAAGAGAGACAAAGCCTTCCCCTGGAGCTGGAACCCTGAATTCAGACTTCTAGCCTCCTAAACTGTGAGAGAATCAACTTGGGTTTGTTAAAGTCCCCTGTCTGTGGTATTTCTGTTAGAGCAGCCCTGGATGCCTAAGATGGTTGCTGTGAGTGGAATTACTCGATGGTGATGGGTTTTGTTTTGGTGACACATTGGGCCCACCTGCGTGACCCAGGATCCTCTCCCATCTCAAGATCCTTTGCTTGGTGCATGTGCACGGTCCCCCGTGCTGTGGAAGTCACGTATGCACAGGTCCCCGGGGTGAGGATGGGGACACAGTTATTCAGCCGGACCCAGAGGATAGTCGGTAGGAATGAAGCCTGCACGGGAAGCCTGGGAGAACATTCCAGACAGAGGGAAGAGCTTGTGCAAAGGCCAGAAGGTGGAGAGAGTGAGGGGAGGGAAGTGGGAGCAAGGCCTGATGCCCGTGGATGGAGGGCCAGGGATGGGTCACACTGTGAGTAGGGTGCTGGGTGTCAGCTGCCTGTCGGGGCAGAGAGGGGCGTGTGGAGGCAGGTGACCGTGTACAGACACAGGCTTTGCTGGTGTTGGCTGGTGGCCCCGACCCCACTCTCCGCCATAGCCCCAGGTGTGCGGGCTGGGTCTCAGACCTGCCCGTTCCAAGAACGCCGATCTTTGCTCATCGAGGCTCCAGATCCACTGGTCCTCTGAGGAAGGAGGGAGGGGTGCAGGAAGGAAAATGCTGTCCCGCCCCTACCCCCAACCCTGGCCCAGCCCCATGGGTGCAGCCACAGCTGTTTGCTCTCGCCCAGCCTGGGTGACTCAGGGGCTCTGCCCGGGTCACCAGGAGGCGGGGATCAAATCGCAGCGTTGCTGAGGGCCCCCTGTGACCTGGAGCAAGGCCGTCCCCCTCTGGGCCTCAGTTTCTGCCTCTGTAAAATGGGGCATTTGGACCCAGGGCCTGCAGTGCCCCTTCTGAACCTGTACTTGCAGGCTCCCGGCGTTTATCCAGGACCCACTGGGGTTCCCCCTCATGCCAGGCCCTCAGAGGCAGCCAGGCAGGGAGCCAGTCCTGACAGCTCAGGCTGCCGGCGGGCCACATGGCGACGGCCTTCGGTAGCTCCCACCTGCCTGCCCAGGCCTGGCAGGGATCCACACAGATCTGCTGAGCATGTTACCGAAGCCCGGGGCGCTGCAGGCTGAGAGCTCCCAGGGAGGCAAGAGGGAGGTCAGGAAGTGATGGCAGCGTGCAGGTGGACAGAGGGACTGAGGCCGCAGAGTCCTGCAGTGACCCCTCGGGTCCCTGAGGCTCAGCACCACCACCAGCTGCATCAAGTCAACTCCAATTCACAAGGGACCCCACGTGGGTCAGAGTAGAACTGGGCTCCACAGGGTTTTCAGTGGCTAACGTTTCAGACATAGATCTCCAGGCCTTTGTTCTGAGGTGCCTCTGGGTGGACTGGACCCCCAACCTTCCAGTTAGCAACTGAGCCCGTTTCCCGTTTGCACCACCAGGGAGTCAGGCAATGTCCGCCCAAGCCCAGCTGTGGAGCCCCCGCCCCTGGAGAGAGGAGCCCGACTGGCCGCTGGGACTGAGCACCTTTGTCTCTCAGCCCCCTGGTGTGGCCTGCCACCCACCACCTGTGCGTCCTGGTGATGATGTGGTGGTCACCCACCTCCTCTGTCCTGTGCCTCCCAGCACCCAGCCCCAGGGTCCTCAGTCAGTGGGGGTGGGGGTGAGGGTGGGGGCGGAGCTGAGGAGGGGGCGCTGCGACAGGGCGCCTTCACCTTCACTGCCCACCTGGTCTCACCACCACCCTGGAGGTCTGTGGTGGATCATTCGTTCATTCATTCATTCATTCATTCATTCGTGCACTCAGCAAACATGTGACCGGGGCCTCCTCCACACCAGACCCGGGGGCAGCAGCCGTGGAGGGGTGGTGAGGGAAGGTTCTGTGGACCAGGAGGCCCATGTCTGCAGGTAGAAAGTCGAGGCTCAGAGTGGCCGGATGCCCGAGGTCCCACAGTGGTCAGGGCTGTGGCACTGTGTCTGCTGGGGAAGGCCGGGCAGACTCTTGTAGGGCTTGGGCGGCAGCCTGGCTCGGATGCTCCTCCGCGCGGGAGGGGCTCGTTGACACCCATTTACGGCGGCGTCACAGGATGCACAGGCACCGGCAGGCAGCCGCCTCAGCAGCCGGCAGTGCATCAGAGCCAAAGGATTGCACAACCGCCCGGCAGCTGGCGAGCTCCGGGGAAGGTTGTTTTTCACTGAGCACAGCTGGGGAGCAGCCAGGGGGACCAGCTGCCTGGCTCCGAGCCGTCAGAGCTGGGCAGCTGCAGGAGAGAGGGTCCTTGAACCTCAGGGAGCCTGCACCCAGTGCTGCAGGGCTGGCCTGGGGCGGGCGCACCAGTGATCCCAGCATCAGCTGAGGGCCATCTGAGAGCCGGCCGGCCCTCCCCCTGGAGGAGGCAACCCTAGGCCTCCCGATAGGAACCGAGAGCTGAAGACCCAGCCCAGGCCAGCGGAGGCCACAGCCCGGAGCTCAGGGACCCCAGTGCCCACTCCCCATTTCAGATTGGTAGCCTGAGGCCACAGGGGGCTGGGGAAAAGAGTGGGAAGTGTGAGGTGAACTGACCAGAGGTTAGGTACCCCAATGAGGAGCAGCAAAGCAGGCACTCTCTCCAGCTTTAGAGGAGGTTGGGGCTCATCCTGCTCCCCATTCTTCCTGCACCTGCGTTCCCCACCATGCTCATTCTCTTCCCCCAAAACTGCGCCCTTGCTGGGTTCTGGGGGCACTGAAGAAGGGGCAATGCTGGGGGGCTGCTGCCACTGAGGCCTCCATAGAGGGCCTCTCCTACCCTGGGTCCAGTTCTCAGGTAAGAAGTTTCTGGAGCTGGGTGTCGTATTTGGGGTGCTGTAAATAAATGAATCAATCAGCACATACTGGGCCTCTGCTACAAGGGGCTGGGGGCTGGCATGAGCCCCCCTCTGCAGCAGAGAGTGTGGGTGCCCCCAACATCACTCCCAGGTCACTCACAGCCTCTGCTTCTCTCTGCAGTGGTGGGCGTGGCTGAAGGGGGACTTAGGTCTCAGAGAGGCCTCGAATGCCAAGGCGAGCGTGCACGTGGTCCAGGTGCACCAGAGCGCAGCCGCCCATGTAGCGGTGTCTGCGGCCATCCAGGGATGGGAAGACGGAGCTGAGGGGGTCAGGGTCTGCCAGGGGGTGGGCGCGAGGGAGGAGAGGTGGGCTTCTGCAGTTCCATGTGAGCAGGCAGTCCTCAGAACTGATTCTGGAACGTTCTACTGTGACCGTGACCTTCCCGGAGCGTGAGCTGTTGCTTCCCCAGACGCCCCTTCTACTCAGCCCCGCCCCTCACCGCGCCCCGCCCCGCCCCGCCCCACTAAGCCCCACCCCTTCCCCTCCAAGCCCCTCCGCCGTGCCCCTCCCCTACCCCGCCGCGCTCGTCCTCCCACTGCGCTCCTCTGTGCTTTCCCTGGTCAAGTTGACGGCTGTCAGGGCCTGCGCGCCCCTGGCCCTGGACGTCTGCCCCCAACACCCCGCAGGCTCCTGACTCTTGGCTGGGGCCCGTGTGGCCACGGCGCTGGGGAGGTAGGGAGGCTCCAGGATGGAGGAACCAGGTGACCACACCCATGGCCGCCCTGTGTGTGTGAGCCAAGGGCCCTGTGCAGGTGGGTGAGCAGGGCCTGGAAGGGGGCAGACTTAGGACTGTTCTACATTGTCAGCTGGAACCAAGTTTAGGGTATTGACAGACGGGTGGGGGCAAAGGGGAGGTCGGGACGGACAGGACCTGCTGGGGTGGGCCCCACCTCTACTCTCGGGGTAGGCAGAGATGAAGGAGGGGGGGACCATCCCCACGTGTGGCTGATCCAGCTCTGGGGCTGTCTGGCCGGGTGTGCTGTGAGCAGGAGGGGCGGATGGGATGGTGGATCTGACAGACAGGGAAGTGTGGGAAGGGTGGGCTGGAGGAGGTGTGGGCCGAGGTGACCACAGGCTGGGAGTGGGCCAGCCCTACCTTCACAGGGGCTGCCGGCCTGATTTCGGAGCCCAGTGGCCCCAAGATGAGGGATGGGGATTCAGCACCCTCATCAATCAGCGGCCGGCGATGGCTTCCTGTCCTTTCCTGGGTGTGGGTCCCAAGGGCTCACCCGCCCCTCTAGCTGCCCAGTGCACACGGCACAGCCACACAGCCTCGTGGTGCCGACAGGCCGTCTCCAGGGCCCCGAGAGCCCCGTCTTGAGGATTCCGTCTGCCGCCATCTGAGGTCGGCCCCATGGCGGGCCCTTTAAAGGTCCAGGCTTGTCCCTCCTGGGCCCTGGAGCGTGGAGGGGCTGGGAGCTTAACCACTGTCCAGCCCCTCCTGGAGGGAGCAGGAAGCCAGGGCCACACAGCTACCCAATGCCCCGGGTCCTCCCAGCTTGGTGGCTTGGAGCCCAGGCAGTCGGCAGCCCTGAGTTTCCTCCTTCTCTGCCTGTCCCTGAACAACTTGCTTTAATCTCTTCCTGCCTCAGTTTCCCCACTGCTGGGAGGGTTGCCGTGAGGGTGAAACAGGTCAGATCGGGGACAAGCTCTATCACAAGGCCTGGCACACAGGCTAAGGCTAAGAGGACTCACCACAGCCAGGCCCGAGTTAACCCATCAACGTCCGTGACAACCAGAGGTCCCAGTGTCAGCGCACCTCTTGTGCAGATGGGGAACGACGGCGGTGGGGGAGGCATGGAAGGGGGGGCTGGGGTCCAAGCCCAGGCGGCCTGCTCAGCCCACACGCCCGACAGCTGTTGTTCTTGCCAGGGGGTGCTGTGTTAAAGGCCACTTTGCAGGATTCACTTGTGGGCCTAGAAACGTGTTGGGTGTGGTTCCCCGGGAAACATGCCAGCCAGCGGGGGCTCAGACTCTTTGCTCATCAACTTTAATTTCCATACAGTAGAGAAACATACAGTACAAGCAACATGTGACTGGATTTTACAGCGAAGCTCACAATATACCTCGAAACAGTTGTCCCCAGCAAGACAGAAGGCACCGTAGAAGCGGTTGCTGCACCCCACCATGGTGTGGGGGTGAAGCCGGCTCAGTTCTTGCACGGTGCCCCCTCCCGCAGGTCCTGCTTCCTCTACCTCAGCCCCCAGCCTGCCTCTGGGACGATGCACTCCCAGATGTGAAGGAAATATGGAGGGTCAAGCTCGTCGCCACCCACAGGGCGCCGGCAGCCTGGCCAGGCCCCACCTGCTAAGAGGGAGCCAGAGGTGTCCTGCCCTCTGGGGCTCCGGGCTGTGAAGCAGACAGCCCCAGTCATAGTACTTGGAGGGCACAGAGGTGGAGGGACGCTGGAGCCCTGGAGCCCAGGAAAGCCTTCCTGGGTGAGGAGACTTGGGCGTGACACCTGAAGGCAAGGTAGGGGAGAGTGTGCAAGGGGAGGATGGGGGCAGGAGGAACAGGTGGGCATTTCAGAGGGAAGTACCAACAGGTGCAGAGACAAGGGGGAGGAGGAGAGCTGGGCCTTTCGGGGAACTATAGAAGTCATTTCTGGACACCCAAGACCTTGGAAGGCCGCCCCAGAGGCGCTGTGCGGCCCTCTCAGGCACTGGGACCGGGAGCCAGCACCCCAAGGCTGACGTCGGAGCCTCCGGCCGGCCTCTGGCCCTCCAGGGGGCGGGCTGTGGCTCTGCTGAGGACTGATCCCAGTCCTTCGTCCGGTCGGCACACCTCGGGCTCATAGGCCTCACACCCTGGTCTTTCGCAGGCCCGGGCCGGGCAGTGGGGCGGTGCCCAGCTCACAGAACCACCTCAGGCGCAATGCTGAAAAGCAGGTCGTCATTGCCCCGCCGCACCTCCAGCAGGAGCGGTGACTCCGTCAGCACGGCCTCCTGCAGCTCGCTGGAGTCCACCAGGGGGCGCCCGTTGACTTTGACGATGAGGTCGCCATCTTGGATGCCACCTCTGCCAACAAGAGAAACACTGTCACCACGCACGCACCGGCTGGGCCAGGGCCCCGCGTCCGGGCCTCAGGAGAGCTCATTTCCACAGTTTGACAAAAAAAAAAAAAAAAAATCAACCAGAAAGAACTGTGCTGTGACTGCAGATCTTAAACCAAAACACCAAACCAGCTGCCGTCGAGTCGACCCTGGCTCATGGCGTCCCCATGTGTGTCGGAGTAAAACTGTGCTCCATAGGGTTTTCAATGGCTGAGTTTTCAGAAGTAGATCACCAGGCCTTTCTTCTAAGGCACAATGGGTGGACTCAAACCTCCAACCTTTTGGTTAGTAGTGGAGTGCTTAACCATTTGCACCATCCTATCTGACCTGATCGCCGTTGAGTCGATTCCGACTCATAGCGACCCTATAGGACAGAGTAGAACTGCCCCATAAGGTTTCCAAGGAGCAGCTGGTGGATTCAAACTGCTGATATTTTGGTTAGCAGCTGAGCTCTTAACCACTGCGCCACCAGGGCTCCATTTGCACCAGCCGGGACTCTGCAAAGATCCGAAGAAAACCAGTGTTATACGGAGGCTGCCCAGTTTTCCAAAGGACTTCTTCCAGGCATCAGAAGGGCTATGTTCAAGTTCTGCCTGCTGCTTTCCTAGAGGGGCTGCTTCGGGCCAGTTACTCTGCCCTTGGAGCCTCAGTTTCCCCATCTGCAGCCCCGTGTAGGACGGCACGTGGCAGAGACTGGTGTTAATGTTGCTGTAGTGACTAAGCGTTCCGGCAGGAGGAGGCAGAGCTGTTGGGCCAGCCTCTCTGTGACCGTCCCTCCCTGGGACTTTCTCACCCAGAAGGAAGGCAGGAGGGCAGAGTGGTAAGTGTGTGGGCACCCGGTCAGGCCGATGGGGCTCTAAGCCTGGCTCCACGCATGCCCGCTGTGTGGCCGTGGAGAAGTAGCTTCTCTAAGCCACAGGCTCCTTCTCTGTGAAATAAGCTGAGAGCAGCCAGCCGCCCTGCCTGGGTTGCAGCAAGGAGGAACTGAGATGCTGCGTGCGGGAGGCTGGCTGCCTCCTGCTCTTGCCAGCCGGGCTGGCCCGGGGAGGTGCCTGCACAGGGCCAGGGGCTTCGTGTATCCACCTCTCAACCATCCTTACCAAAGGCGGCTGTGCGTGGGCTTGGGTGCTATCTGCATTCACCCCTGAAGGCCACAGTCCCAGCTGAGGGGCCCTCTTCTGGACTGAATTGTGTCCCCCCCAAAATATGTGTTGGAATCCCAACCCCTATACCGGTGGACGTGACCCTGTTTGGAAACAAGGGTTTCTTTGTTACATTAATGAGGTCACACTAGAGGAGGGTGAGTCTTAAACCCCATCCCCTCTGAGTTAGGAAAGAACCAGAATAAACAGAGACGTGGTGGGGGGGTGGGGGGCAGACACCACATGACAGCCAAGGAACCAAAGAATGCCCAGGTTACCGACAAGGAAGGAATCGACGTGGCCGAGACCTTGATTTGGACTTCCAGCCTCCAGACCCGTGAGAAAATGAATCTCTGATCATAAAGAACCCCTTGTGGGGTTCATGTTACAGCAGCATTAGGAGACAGACAGGCCGTGTCTCCAAATAACCCCTGTGGGACAGAATAGAATATAAAACGGAAACAGGTCCGTCGTGTCGATGGGACCATGTCGGGCTGCAGTCCTGCAGCTGGCTCCTCTCCACCCCAAACCCTAGACCCCTAGGCCCCTCTGTGGATCACCCCAGCTTCTGGAAGTACACTTTAAAACCTCTGATCTGATCTGTCATGGATTGAACTGTGTCCCCACGAAATATCTGTCAACTTGGCTGGGTCATGATTCCCAGTATTGTATGACTGTGTGTCATTCTTTCATCTGAGGTGATTTCCCTATGTGTTGTAAACTCTATCACTATAAGGTAGTAAGATGGATTAGTGGCAGTTATACTGATGAGGTCTACAAGATTAGGTAGTGTCTTAAACCAGTCTCTTTTGAGATATGAAAGAGAGAACCAAGCAGAGACACAGAGGAACCTCACACCACCAAGAGGGCAGTGCCAGGAGGAGAGTGTGTCCTTTGGACCTGAGGTTCCTGCGCTGAGATGCTGCCAGACCAAGGGAAGACTGATGCATCACAAGGACCTTCCTCCAGAGCCGACAGAGAGAGAAAGCCTTCCCCTGGAGCTGGTGCCCTGAATTTGGACTTGTAGCCTATTGGACTGTGAGAGAATAAACTTCTCTTTGTTAAAGCCATCCACTTGTGGTATTTCTGTTAGAGCAGCACTAGACGACTAAGACATGATCCAACCCATCCATTGTATAGATGGGGAGACCAAGGCCAAAGTCCAGAAAACCAGCTGCTGTCAAGTTGACCCTGACTCCTGGCGACCTCACGTGTTCCATAGGGTTTTCAATGGCTGATTTTTCAGAAGTAGATTGCCAGGCCCTTCTTCCAACGTGCCTCTAGGTGGACTCAAACCTCCAACCTTTCGGTTAGTAGCCAAGCACGTTAGCAGCCGAGTGCATGAACCATTTGCATCACCCAGGGACTCCGAGGCCAAAGCAAGGGGAGAGATTTGTTCAGTCCTTCTCAGGGAACGCATCAACCACGTGGTTATATTATAACTTCACCACACTGCATGCCTTAACTTACGATGTTGCAGACTATAATGTTTCTCTAGCACTTGGCAGGACTTCGAAAGACAACAATGCTTTATCTCATTTGATCTTGACACCGTCTCCCTGGGTAGAAAGAGTAGGCTGGATCATCCCCACTTTACAGATGAGGAGACTGAGGCCCAGCAAGACCCAGCCAGCCACAGGGTCGGGGAGAGACAAGGGAGACGTTGGCTCAGGTGGGTACATTTAGCCTCCACTCCTCTATCTCCCCAGACCCAAAGGAAAGGACATTCTGCAGCCTCCTCCAACTTCCACCTGCCCCATCACATCACCTTGCCAGGAAGCTCAAGGTCAACCACGGACACAGCAGTAAGCATACAAGGTCAGTGCAGCAGGCCCAGGCCCCAGGCCCCATGCCTACTCCCCTCCCCGAGTGTCTGCCCCCTCCCATCCAGCCTCTCTGCTGCCCCTGGGCGGAGCCTACCTCTGAGAAGGTGAGTTTGGAAAAACCTCTTGCACGTAAATCCCACTGCTGACCTCTGGGAAGTCTGGGTTACTCGCCTTCAGTTCTTCCACCAAGCTGAAAGATAGTTCACCTGTTAGAGAACGTCCTCTGAGCCCCAGAACTGGCTGTGGCGTAAAGCTGCCCCCTTCCCTCTACTGCCCAGGCCAGACAAGGAGCTCTCTGTGGGTGCCCACTGTCCTGTCCTGACACTGATCACATGGGGCTGTCACTGTCTGTTATCTGTTTGCCCACTAGACAAGAGCTCCTTGAGAAAAAACAAAGGGAAAGTTGGTACAGTGGAAGGCAGACCATGTGCCTGAGGACCAGCCTGTGTCTTGCAAGGAAATCTTCCCAGAGTGCCTCCTCCTCTACCCCAGCAAAAGCAGGGTGGGGAGGCTGGTGCTTCCCCTGGTTCTCTCAGCCCTGTCACACTGGGGATGACATGCAATCATCATGGGTTGTTTGCTTGTCAGTATCCCCCACTGGACTGTCAGTCTGAAGGGTCGGTTACCATAGCTTATTCTGATCCAGAGACTGCATGGATAGAAAGATGGGTGCATAGAAAGAAAGAAGGATAGATGGATGATGGAAGGAAGAGTGGAAGGGTGGATGGACAGAGGATGAATGGGGAATGAAGGGATGGGTGGTGGATGGAGAGATGGATGGATGCATGGATGGATGGTGGATGGATGAAGGGTGAATGGATGGATGGAAGGTGAATGGATGGATGGAAGGTGAATGGATGGATGGGTGGATAGATGGTGAATAGATGGTTGGTGGATGGATGGAGGGTGGATGAATGGTGGGTGGATGGATGGATGGATGGTTGGATGGATGATGGATGGATGGAGGTGGACGGATGGACGGATGGGTGGGTGAATGGAAGAACACTACTATTTTTAAGGGATAAATTGGCATATCGGCCTTGCATGCAAATTGCTTTCAAATTTATTCCCTGTCAATGGATTGAATTTTTCCCCTCAAAATATCTGTCAGCTTGGCTGGGTCATGATTCCCAGTATTGTATGATTGTGTACCATTTTGTAAATCTGATGCGATTTCCTTATGTGTTGTAAACTCTATCACTATGTTGTAATAAGATGGATTAGCAGCAGTTATACTGATGAGGTTTACAAGATTAGATAGTGTCTTAAGCCAATCTCTTTTGAGATATACAACAGAGAAGTGAGCAGAGACACATGGGAACTTCATACCACCAAGAAAGCAGTGCTGGGAGCAGAGTGCATCCTTTGGACCTGAGGTTCCTGCGCAGAGAAGCTCCCAGACCAAGGGAAGACTGATGCATCACAAGGACCTTCCCCCAGAGCCAACACAGAGAGAGGGCCTTCCCCTGGAGCTGGTGCCCTGAATTTGGACTTGTAGCCTACTGCACTGTGAGAGATTAAACTTATCTTTGTTGAAGCCATCCACTCGTGGTATTTCTGTTAGAGCAGCACTAGATGACTAAGACCCTCCCTAATTAACAGTCGCTGATACAGGAAGAAATAGTATTTTAGGGATTGCATGCGTTTGTGGTGCAATAGTTAAGCACCTGGCTGGTAACTGAAAGACTGGTGGTTTGAACCCACTAGCCTCTTCATGGAGGATGACCTATTGACCTGCTCCTGTAAAGATTTCAGCCTAGGAAACCTTATGGGGAAGTTCTACTCTGTCACATAGGGTCACTAGGAGTTGGAATTGACTCAGTGGCACACAACAAGATGAGTTTGAGGGTTTCATCAACTGAATGTGGCTTCGTACTTCCCTGAGCTCCATACTGCAATGACTCTGCCTTCTTCAAACCCTGAGACGTGACTGCACTCCCCTCCCTCTGTCCCTCCTCCTCCCCACCCCTTCTTTTTTCACTCCTTTGGTATTTCTAGGGTGCCCACTCTGCGGCATACCTGGTCAGGGCAGAGCAGAGGGACAAGCGGATGCAGTCCTCACTGCCAAGGAGCTCAGGGTCAGGTGGGGAGGCAGGCCCACAACCAGGACCCCCCACCACGGGGCCAGAGCTACTGAGCAAAGAGGGGGCCCCACCTCCCTCCTGGATGGCCTGGGAGGTGCAGTGGGCTGAATAACCCCATTGCCATCGAGTCCATTCCGACTCATAGCAACCCTATAAGACAGAGTACAACTGCCCCATGGGGTTTCCAAGGAGCAGCAGGTGGATTCGAACTGCCGACCTTTTGGTTAGCAGCCGAGCTCTTAATCACTGCACCACTAGGGCTCTGTGGGCTGAATAGTGTCCCCCAAATTCATGTTCACCCAGAACCTCAGAATGTGTCCTTGTTTGGAAATAAGGTCTTTCCAGATGTAGTTAGTGAAGGACTCAGAGATCCAATTATCCTGGGTTAGCGTTGGCCCTGAATCCGGTGGCTGGTGTCTTCATGAAACAGAGAGGTTTGGACACAGAGACATAGAGGGAAGGTGGCACGTGAAGACAGAGGCAGAGATTGGAGAGATGCGGCCACAAGCCCAGGAACGCCTGGAGCCACCAGAAGCTGGAAGAGGCAAGGAAGTATCTTCCCCTAGAGCCTCAGGAGGGAGCACGGCACTGCTGACACCTTAATTTCAGGCTTCTGGCCCCCAGACTGTGAGAGACCACATTTCTGTTGTTCTAAGGCCACCAGTGTGTGGTGATTTGTTACAGCAGCCCCAGGACAAATCCAAGAGGCTTCCTGGAGGAGGAGGTGCCTGAGTGGAGTCCTGAGACTACAAAGGAACACACCAGGCAGAGAAGGGGAACAGTGTCCCAGGCAAGGGCTAGACTGGCCTGAACAAAGGCTCAGGAGCCAAAGCAGGTCTGCCCTTCTGAGGGCCCACAAGCAGCCAGCAAGGCAGGCCCAGGGCCTGGGCGGAGGACAGGGTGTGGATGGCTGGAGAGATACAGGGCTGCCCTCTAGACACTGACCTGGGTGTGATGGTCCGCATCCGTATGCCAATGAAGCGCTTCTTCCAGTCTGTAAACAAACATGGACTCCGTTAGATCAACAAGACCAGAGGGGACAGAAACCCTCCTAAGACCAGCAAGAGCCTTTGTAGCTGCCTGTCCAGCCCAGAGCTGTTGGCTCCAGGGGCTGCAACCTGCACCCTCCCTGGGGCTGCAAACCTGTCCTACTGTCTATCCTGCACCCTTTATTAGGGACAGCACTGTCTCCACCCTGCACCCTCTTCCAGGGTGAGCACTGTCTGCTCCCTCCTCCAGAGTAAGCAGTGTCTGCACCCTCCTCCACGGTGAGCAGTGTCTGCACCCTCCTCCACGGTGAGCAGTGTCTGCACCCTCCTCCACGGTGAGCAGTGTCTGCACCCTCCTCCACGGTGAGCAGTGTCTGAATCCTCCTCCACGGTGAGCACTGTCTGCTCCCTCCTCTAGGGTAAGCAGTGTCTGCTCCCTCCTCCAGGGTGAGCACTGTCTGCACCCTCCTCTAGGGTAAGCAGTGTCTGCACCCTCCTCCAGGGTGAGCAGTGTCTGCACCCTCCTCTAGGGTAAGCACTGTCTGCACCCTCCTCTAGGGTAAGCAGTGTCTGCACCCTCCTCTAGGGTGAGCAGTGTCTGCACCCTCCTCCACGGTGAGCAGTGTCTGCACCCTCCTCTAGGGTAAGCAGTGTCTGCACCCTCCTCCAGGGTGAGCAGTGTCTGCACCCTCCTCTAGGGTGAGCAGTGTCTGCACCCTCCTCCACGGTGAGCAGTGTCTGCACCCTCCTCCAGGGTGAGCACTGTCAGCCCCCTCCTCCAGGGTGAGCACTGTCAGCTCCCTCCTCCAGGGTGAGCAGAGTCTGCTCCCTCCTCCAGGGTGAGCACTGTCTGCTCCCTCCTCCAGGGTGAGCACTGTCTGCTCCCTCCTCCAGGGTGAGCACTGTCTGCTCCCTCCTCCAGGGTGAGCACTGTCAGCTCCCTCCTCCAGGGTGAGCAGTGTCTGCTCCCTCCTCCACGGTGAGCACTGTCAGCTCCCTCCTCCACGGTGAGCACTGTCAGCCCCCTCCTCCAGGGTGAGCACTGTCAGCCCCCTCCTCCAGGGTGAGCACTGTCAGCCCCCTCCTCCAGGGTGAGCACTGTCAGCTCCCTCTTCTAGGGTGAGCACTGTCAGCTCCCCACATCCTTCTCCAAGAGTGCACACAGGGTCTTGTTCAGAGGACGGAGGCTGAATCTCATCTCTCTCCAAGAGAATGACTCAGTTTCCATCCAAGATGGAGAAAAGGGACCCCATTTATCCTGTTGTCCAAAACAACTAAAAAGATGGACAAAGTGTATAAAACCACAGTTCTCACGACACTGGACATTGGGCTTCCAAGACAGAGATCCCTGAGAGACAGAAAGCCAACAAGGGGAGCCGTAAGTTTGTCCCAGCTTGCTGTCTACATTTCAGTCTGTGTCTCAGGGCGGGGAACCTGGATGGAGCCTGGGGACTCCCTGAACTGAAGAGACAGACCTGGGAGTCTGTGGAGGCCACAACAGTCAGAACTTCTTGGAGAGAAAGCCAGGGAGGAGCGAGCTACACAGGGAACTCCAGAGACCCTCAGAGGGGCTCCTTCAGCCCCCTCAAGTATTCAGCTAAGTATTGATGCCTGTCAGAAACTACTGGATACCAGGGAAGGAATCACCCAGAAACATTAGCGGAACAATCCCTGGAGCTCACACAGGGTCAGGAACAGTGCCTGCTCCTACTGACCAGAGAGGAAAATCTCATAATTCACTGGGGACTGGGTAAAGTACTCAGAAGGGTTTTGCCTCAGTACCCATTGCTGTCCAGTCGACTCTAACTCATGGTGATCCATGTGTTACAGAGTAGAACTGAGCTCCATAGGGTTTTCTTGACTGTAACCTTTACAGAAGCAGATCACTAGGCCTGTCTTTCATGGTGCTGCTGCGTGGGTTCGAACCACCAACCTTTGGTTAGTAACCAAGAGCAAATGGTTTGTGCCATCCAGGGAACTTTTGCCTAAGTAGTGGGTCAAAATTAACTCCAGACTAAGCACTATACTGGTCCCACCTAACAAAGCTTAAAAGCAAAATCTGGAAGGTTCGAATTATTTCCAGACTTAACTGTGTGCCAGAAAAAAAGCTCAAGAATATAAAAATATCCAGCACCCAATAAAGTAAAATTCACAATGCCTAGCTAGCATCCAATAAAAAATTACCAGGCAAGTAAAAAAGCAGGAAAACATGACCCATATTGAGGAGAAAACTCAATCAATTGAAACTGACCCAGAAATAACATTCATATATTCTGGACTATAAAACAAGTTCCAATGCATTTTTTAAAAATTTATGTTATACAAAATACACTCTCTGGTCACAACGGAATTAAATTATAAATCAATTATAAAAAGGTATCTAGAAAATTCCCAAATACTTGGAAGCTAAATAACACACTTCTAAGGAACCCATCTTCAAAGAACAAATGAAAAGGGAAATGAGAAACTATTTTGAACTGGATAAAAAATACAACACACACACACACACACACAATACAACACAGCAAAACCTGTAGGATGCAGGTAAAGCAGTCTTTTGTTAGGTTGTGCTGTGTTAGGTACCATCGAGTCAGTTCCGACTCATAGTGACCCTGTGTACAACAGAACGAAACACTGCCGGATCCTGCGCCATCCTCACAATCGTTGTTATGTTTGAGCCATTGTTGCAGCCACTATGTCAGTCCATCTCACTGAGGGTCTTGCTCTTCTTCACTGACCTTCTACTTTACCAAGCGTGATGTCCTTCTCCAGGGACTGGTCCTTCCTGATAACATGTCCAAGGTAGCTGAGACTGAGTCTCACCATCCTTTCTTCCAAGGAGCTTTCTGGCTGTTCTTCTTCCAAGACAGATTTGTTCGTTCTTCAGGCAGTCCGTGGGATATTCAATATCCTTCGTGTCTTAGTCATCTAGTGCTGCTGTAACAGAAATACCACAAGTGGATGGTTTTAATGAAGAGAAGTTTATTTCCTCACAGTCAAAGTAGGCTAAAAGTCCAAATTCAGGATGTCATCTCCAGGGGAAGTCTTTCTCTCTGTGTTGGCCTTCTCATCAGTGTTCTCCAGGACTAGGAGCTTCTTGGCCCAGAGACCCTGGTCCAAAGGATGCACTCTGCTCCCGGCACTGCTTTCTTGATGGTATGAGGTCCCCCTGTCTCACTGCTCACTTCTGTCTTCTATATCTCAAGAGATTGCCTCAGGACACAATCCAGTCTTGTAGATCAGGTCCTCCTTACTAACACAACTGCCACCCATCCTCCCTCATTAACATCGTAGAGGCAGGTTTACAACATACAGGAAAATCACACAGTACCAAGAATCATGGCCTAGCCAAATTGATGCACGCATTTTTTGGGGGACATAATTCAAACCATGACACTTTACCAACACCATAATTCAAAGGCATCAATTCATGTTAGGTCTTCCTTATTCATTGTCTAGCTTTTGCATGCATAGGAGGTGATTGAAAACACCATGGCTTGGGTCAGGGGCATCTTAGTCTTCAAGGTGATATTTTTGCCTTAAAGGAAAATTAATAAAACTAAAATGCTTATTAGAAAAGATGAAATGTTCCAAATCAATGACCTCTCTACCTGAAACACTAGAAAAAGAAAATCAAATGAAACCCGAAGTAAGCAGGTGAAAGAAAACAATAAAAGTGGAAATCAATGAAATTGGAAAGAGAAACACAGGAGAGAAAATAAATGAAACCAAAAGCTGGTTCTTTGAAATCAATAAAATTAATAAACATTTAGCCACACTGATTAGAAAGAAGGAGCCCTGGTGGTGCAGTGGTTAAGAGCTCGGCTGCTAACCAAAAGGTCGGCAGTTCAAATCCACCAGCTGCTCCTCGGAAACCCTACAGGGCAGTTCTACTCTCTCCGATAGGGTCACTATGAATCAGAATCAACTCAGTGGTAATAGGTTTAGTTTTACGGGGTTGATCAGGAAAAAAAGAGAGTTGACACAATTATTAGTATCAAGAATGAAAGAGGTGACATCACTACAGATTCTACAGACATTAGAAGGATAATAAGAGAATATTATGAGCAACTTTATGCCAATAAATTTGACAACTTAGAAAGAACGGACAAATTCCTTGAAATTTCCAAACTACCAAAGCTCACTCAAGAAAAAAATAGATAAAAACCACAATCAGATGCTCCTTCACACCCGCTAGGATGGCAATAATTAAAAAAAAAGATAGCAAGTGTTGGTAGGATATAGGGAAATCAGGACTCTTATGTACTGATGGTGGGAGTGTGAAATGGTGCAGCCACTTTGAAAAACAGTCTGACAGTTCCTGAAATGATTAAACATAGAGTTACCATACTGACCAACAGTTTCACTACTAGGTATATACTCAAGAGAAATGGAAACATGCGTCCACACAAAAACTCACACACAAATGTTCACTGCAGTGTTATTCAAAATAGCTAACAAATGGAAACAACCCAAGTGTCCATCACCAGATGAATGAATAAACAAAATGTGGCACATCCATACAATGGAATCGTGTTCAGCCTTAAAAAGGAATGAAGTACAAATACGTGCTACAACATGTATTGATGAACCTCAGAAACATTATGCTATATGGAAAAAGCCAGTCACAAAAGACCACATGTTATATGATTCCATTCATACAAATGTCCGGAATAGGCAAATCTATAGACATAGAGAGGAGATTAGTGGTCGCTTAGGACTGCAGTGGGGGCGGCTAAGAAGTGGGGGTGGTGATACCTAAAGGGCATGCGTTTCTTTTTTTAATAGATTTTATTTTTTAGAGCATTTTTAAGTTGATGGAAAAATTGTACAGAAAACACAGAATTCCCCCATATCACTCTCCCCTCTGCACACTGTTTCTTCTATTACTAAAATCATGCATTCCTGTGGTCTGGGGTTTCTTTCTGAGGTGATGAAAATGTTCTAAAATTGACTGTGGTGGTTGCTGCCCATATCTGTGCATATACTAAACTCTATTGCGTTGTACGCTTTAAATGGGTGACTTGTACGGTATGTGAATTATATCTCAAACAAGCTGTTTTTTAAAATTTTTATAGAAGAAATGTTGTTGTTGTTGTTAGGTGCCATCTAGTCAGTTCTGACTCACAGCAACCCCATGCACAACAGAACGAAACACTGCCCCGTCCTGCGCCATCCTCACAATCGTTGTTATGCTTGAGCCCATTGTTGCAGCCACTGTGTCAATCTATCTCCTTAAGGGTCTTCCTCTTTTTTCACATACCCTCAGCTTTACCAAGCATGATGTCCTTCTCCAGGGACTGGTCCATCCCGATAACATGTCCAAAGTATGTGAGACATAGTCTTGCCATCCTTGCTTCTAAGGAGCATTCTGGCTGTACTTCTGCCAAGACAAATTTGGTTGTTCTTTTGGCAGTTCATGTTACATTCAATATTCTTTGCCAACACCATAATTCAGAGGTGTCAATTCTTCTTTGGTCTTCCTTATACATTGTCCATCTTTCGCATGCATGTGAGGCTACTGAAAACACCATGGCTTGGGTCAGGCCCACCTTAGTCTAAACTTAGACTAAAGAAGAAAGATAACCTAATCTATTAAAGGAATTGAATTTGTAATTAAAAATCTTCCCACAAAGAAAACTCCAGGCCCAGATGATCTTACTGGAGAATTCTACCAAACATATAAGGAAAAGATAACACCAATTCTACACATTCAGAAAACCGAAAATGAGTATATCTCTACTCATTACCCTGATACCTTCACCAGACAATAAAAAGAAAACTACAGACCAATATGCCACATGAAGATGGATGCAAAAATTCTTTTAATCTTTTTAGCAACTTGAACCCAACAATATGTAAAGAAGGATAATATACCCTGAAGACCAAAGAAGACGCCTTTGAATTATAGTGTTGGTGAAGAATATTGAATATACCATGGACTGCCAAAAGAACTAACTAATCTGTCCTGGAAGTAGTACAACTAGAATGTACGCTCCTTAGAAGCAAGGATGGCGAGACTACGTCTTACACACTTTGGACATGTTATCAAGATGGACCAGTCCCTGGAGAAGGACATCATGCTTGGTAAAGTAGAGGGTCAACGAAAAAGAAGACCTCCAAGGAGATGGATCAACACAGTGGCTGCAACAATAAAC
Organism: Dugong dugon; assembly: GCA_030035585.1. Lineage (NCBI taxonomy): Eukaryota > Metazoa > Chordata > Mammalia > Sirenia > Dugongidae > Dugong > Dugong dugon. Next base: position 2,507,491 of record CM057463.1, on the reverse strand, counting down.
TTAAGCATAACAAAGATTGCGAGGATGGTGCAGGACCGGGCAGTGTTTTGTTCTGTTGTTCATGGGGTCACTATGGGTCAGAACTGACTACATGGCACCTAACAACAACAACAACTGGGGCTTATCCTGGGAACACAAGGTTTGTTTAACATTAAAAAAAAACCAACCAACCAACCAATGAAGTTTACCATGTAACAGACTAAAAAGAAAAACCACATGATCATCTCAGAAGATGCAGAAAAAGCATCTGACAAAGTCTAACATCCACAGAAATAGGAAGGGAAATTCTTCTTTTTTTAATTGTACTTTAGATGAAGGATTACAGAATAAATAGTTTCTCATTAAACAGTTAGTACAGATATTGTTCTATGACAATGGTTAACAACCCCATGACATGTCAACACTGTCCCTTCTCAATCTTGGGTTCCCTATTACCAGCTCTCCTGTCCCCTCCTGCCTTCTAGTCCTTGCCCCTGGGCCGGTGTGCCCCTTTAGTCTCGTTTTGTTTTATGGGCCTATCTAATCTTTGGCTGAAGGATAAACCTCAGAAGTGACTTCATTACTGAGCTAAAATGGTGTCCGGGGGCCATACTCTTGGGTTTTCTCCAATCTCTGTCAGGCCAGTAAGTCTGGTCTTTTTTTGTGAGTTAGAATTTTGTTCTACATTTTTCTCCAGCCCTGTCCGGGACCCTCTGTTGTGATCCTGGACAAAGCAGTCAGTGGTAGCCGGGCACCATTTAGTTGTACTGGACTCAGTCTGGTGGAGGCTGTGGTAGTTGTGGTCCATTAGTCCTTTGGATTAATCTTTCCCTCGTGTCTCTGGTTTTCTTCATTCTCCCTTGCTCCCGATGGGGTGAGACCAGTGGAGTATCTTAGATGGCTGCTCACAGGCTTTTAACACCCCAGATGCTACTCACCAAGGTAAAATGAAGAACATTTTCTTTATAAACTGTGTTTGCCAATTGAGCTAGATGTTCCCCAAGACCATGCTCCCCACAGCTGAAAGGGAACTTCTTAACCTGATAAAGAACATCCTTGAAAAACCTCCAGTTAACATCATACCTCATGGTGAAAACTAGATGTTTTTTCTAAGATCAGGAACAAGGCAAGATGTCCACTCTCACCATTTCTATTCAGCGCTGCACAGGAGGTTCTAGCCAGACAAGGAAGAAAAAGGGGAGGGGGGGCATTTAGATTTGAAAGAAAGAAATAAAAAATGCATTTATTTGCAGACTACAAAACTGAGTATGTAGAAAACCTGATGAAATCTACAAAGCCACTAGAACTGTTAACTGAGTTAGCAAGGCTGCGAGACACAGGATCAATGCACAAAATGAACTTTATTCGTATATTCTAGTAACAAACAATCGGATATTGAAACTAAAAAGAAAATACCACTTGCAATAATAGGAAAAATATGAAATAGAAACAAGTCTGGCAGAAGACATGTAAGACCTAAATAAACGGAAAAGTGTCAAGTATATATGGGTCAGAGGATTCCATATTGTTAAAAAGTGAATTCTCCCCAAATTGATCTACAGATTTCATGCAATCATGATCAAGAAACTAGCAGGCTTTTGTAGAAATCAACAAGTTGATTCTAAAACTCATCTAGAAATGCAAAGGATCTAGGAGAACCAATGGTACTGAAGGAAGAAGTCCAAGCTGCACGGAAGGCATTGGTGAAAAACAAGGCTCCAGGAATTGATGGAATACCAGCTGAGATGTTTTAACAAACAGATGCAGCCCTGGAACTGTGCTCACTCGTCTATGCCAGGAAATGTGGAGGACAGCTGCCTGGCCAACCAACTGGAAGAGATCCGTATTTGCCCATTCCAAAGAAAGGCGATCCAATGGAATGCAGAAATTATAGAATAATATCATTAATATCAGACTACACAAATAAAATTATACTGAAAATCATTCAAGTGGTCGTGGCAGCACATCGACAGGGAACGGCCAGAAATTCAAGCCAGATTCAGAAGAGGACATGGAACGAGGGATATCATTGCTGATGTCAGATGGATCCTGGCTGAAAGCAGACAGTACCAGGAAGACATCTGCCTGTGTTTTATTGACTATGCAAGGGCCGGTGTGGCTCATAACAAATTGTGGATAACATTGTGAAGAATGGGAATACCAGAACCCTTAATTGTGCCCATGAGGAACCTGTACATACACCAAAAGGGAATCATTCGTGGTTTAAAGTCAGGAAAAGTGTGCATCAGGGTTGTATCCTTTCACCATACTTATTCAATCTGTATGCTGAGCAAATAATCTGAGAAACTGGACTATAAAGAATGTGGCATCAGGATTGGAGGAAGACTCATTAACAACCTATGATATGCAGAAAGTGCAGAGGACTTGAAGCACTTAATGATGAAGATCAAAGACCACAACCTTCAGTCTGGATTACACCTCAACATAAAGAAAACAAAAATCCTCACAACTGGACCAATAAGCAACATCATAATAAATGGAGAAAATATTGAGGTTGTCAAGGATTTCACTGTACTTGGATCCACAATCCATGCCCATGGGAACATCAGTCAAGAAATCCAATGACATAGTGCATTGGGCAAATCTGCTGCAAAAGATCTCTTTAAAGGGTTAAAAAGCAAAGATGTCACTTTGAGGTCTAAAGTGCGTCTGACCCAAGCCATGATATTTTCAGTCGCCTCATATACATGTGAAAGCTGTATATATGACTATACCATGGACTGCCAGAAGAAAGAACAGATCTTTCTTGGAAGTACAGCCAGAACACTCCTTAGAAGCAAGGATGTCAAGACTTAGTTTCGCGTACTTTGGACATGTTATCAGGAGGGACCAGTCCCTGGAGAAGGACATCATGCTTGGTAAGGTAGAGGGTCAGCAAAAAAGAGGAAGACCCTCAATAAGATGGACTGACACAGTGGCTGCAACAAGGGGCTCAAACACAGCAATGATTGTGAGGACGGCGCAGGACCGGGCGGTGTTTTGTTTCGTTCTGTTGTACATCAGGTCACTGTGAGGCCGAACTGACTCGACGGCACCTAACAACAACAACATGGAGACAGTAAAAGATCAGGGGTCGCCAGGGCCCCGGGGGGGGGGGGGATGAACAGGGGAGCACAGGGCATTTTTAGGGCAGGGAAACTGTTCTGTGTGATGCTGTCGTGGTGGAGAGAGGACATGATGAATTTATCGAAGCGCACAGATCTGCACAACACAGAGAGTGAGCGCTGATGTGAACTGTGGCCTCTAGGTAATAACAATGTATCAGTCCGGCCCATCGATGGTAACAATGTATCAGTCCGGCCCATCGATGGTAACAGTGCATCCGTCCGGCCCATCGATGGTAACAGTGCATCCGTCCGGCCCATCGATGGTAACAGTGCATCCGTCCGGCCCATCGATGGTAACAGTGCATCCGTCCGGCCCATCGATGGTAACAGTGCATCCGTCCGGCCCATCGATGGTTAACAGTGCATCCGTCCGGCCCATCGATGGTTAACAGTGCATCCGTCCGGCCCATCGATGGTAACAGTGCATCCGTCCGGCCCATCGATGGTAACAGTGCATCCGTCCGGCCCATCGATGGTAACAGTGCATCCGTCCGGCCCATCCATGGTAACAGTGCATCCGTCCGGCCCATCCATGGTAACAGTGTATCCGTCCGGCCCATCCATGGTAACAGTGTATCCGTCCGGCCCATCCATGGTAACAGTGTATCCGTCCGGCCCATCCATGGTAACAGTGTATCCGTCGGGCCCATCCATGGTAACAGTGTATCCGTCCGGCCCATCCATGGTAACAGTGTATCCGTCCGGCCCATCCATGGTAACAGTGTATCAGTCTGGCCCATCCATGGTAACAGTGTATCAGTCTGGCCCATCCATGGTAACAGTGTATCAGTCTGGCCCATCCATGGTAACAGTGTATCAGTCTGGCCCATCAATGGTAACAGATGTAGCACAGGAACGCAACCCATGAATAAAAGGGGAAACTGTGCAGCAGGGAGGGGGATATGGAGCTCTCTGTACTTTCAGCACAGTTTCTCTGTAGACCTAAAACTGCTCTAAAAATAAAGTCTACCGAGAACAACCACAGCAAAACCAAAGTGAGAGTTACGGGTCGCGTGCCAGCTCTATGCCAGGGTTTCACGTGCATCACAGCTAATTGCCGCTGCAGCCTTGCCCTGGTGACTGCCCCCATCTTAGCAAATGGCACCCCAGCCCCCCATGCTCAGGCCTTGGAGCCACCCTCTACTCCTCTCCCCTTCAAATTCCATATCCCACCTCAGCAAATCCTGTTGGCTCGACGTCCACAGTGGACCCCGGACAAGGCCACTGTCACCCTTCTGCTATCACCACTCGGGCCAGGCCACCTGAAAGGCAGCCAAGACCTCCTCACGGTCTCCAGCACCCACCCTTGTCCCCCGCTGTTTACTCCCTGCCCAGCAGCCACTGTCTACCCCCGCAATGGCCAGCACGCTTAGAGGAGAATCCAGCATCCAAGCACGGTGCTGCATGGCTGGCCGGCTGACACCCTCTCCCACCCACCCTGGCTCCTCACTAATCCCAAACCTGCCCAGCATGCACTCCACGCTAGCACATGTGCACTCCCACTCCCGCGGCCTGCCTCAGGCTCCCTGATTCCACTGAGCCTGCACCCTATCCCTTCATCGGGTCCCTGCCCAAATGCCACCTCCACAGAGCATTCTCCTGCTCACCCCGTCCTGAGCAGCGCCCTGCCTCACTGGTCTCTCCAGCTCTGTCCCCAACCCCTCGAGATGAGAACAAGAAGTGCACCATCAGGCCACCCTGACATAATGAAAATTTTTTTTATACATATAAAAGAACTTTAGATTAACTGGGCTTGTATCATTTGATATTTTTATTTTAAAAAAAAAAAAGCAAAACCACCACCGGTCAGCTTTAGAAGGATCCTTAAGTTATGATTTGGTCACTCTGCTAAGATTTACCAAACTCTTTGGTTAGTCTGCACATCCCCAGAGGAAGTGACTGGGTTCAGAGAAGCACAACTCTGGGGACAGGGTATGAGCATTTCCCAGGGGGTCGGGTGGGGGCGATGTCAGCTCTGCTGGAGCCATCCCTGTGCCACAAAGAGCAAACCCCACGACCCAGAGGGGTTCTTGTCTGAGGGAGGAGAGGAAGAAAGGCAGAAGGAAGAGGAAGCTGTTCAGCCCATTTCCAAAGAAATCATAACCTCACGCACCCCATTTGTGCAACGTGTGGCCCCACCGCTGCCCAGAAAAGGGACCCATGGAGCAAAGGAGAATGCAACTCCGAAGTCTCAGTTATTAGAGACAGGAAGGGGGAACCGAGCACAGCAGAACTGCAGATAGACCACAGCTACGAAGGGGACCAAAGGGCAGCTGGGGGCTAGTCCTGAGCTTCCCTGCAGGCAAGGGGAAGAGAGCTCAAGTGATTAGACAGGCCCCAACACCTGGTAAAGAAAGCCTTCAGCTTTTCCAGGCAAGAGAGGCTGTGCCTGGCCACAGATTTGTCTTCCCACAAGACACACTGATGAACAGAACCAGGCAGTCCTCACAGCAGCTCTTCATGTCACTGGTCCTCATGGCCTGAACGTGACTGGCTGGGGTCCATGGGCCTGGCTGGCGGGGTTGTTGAGACAGAGGCAAGTATGAGGAAGCCCCTTGCACTCAATTAACTGTGGTGAGGGGCCGATGGAGGCAGGGAAGCAACTGGAAGATGAGAGTATCAGGTCTAGGACTTGACCAGGAAGTGGGCATGGCAGACAAAATGGCAGGAGCAAGAAGTTCGCTTGGGTAGGAGACAGGGTTGAAAAGAGTGGTATCGAGCGTGGAGCCGCCAGGAAGGGTCCTGATATCAAGGGCAGCTTGGTCCTCCTCAGGAAAGTGGCTGCGACCACAGACTTTAAGAAGACCCCTGCCAAAGCCCTCACTTGGAGAGTCACCTGTGCCTTGTCAAGTCCTCTCTGGACCTTCCTTGGGAGCTCATAACCATCTAGACGTGGGCAGGGTGGGCTGGGCATTTCTGTTGGGGTGGAGGTGAGGAGATGGAGTCTGAGAGGGGGTGACTTACAAGGATCAGGGGCTTGGGCTCTGGTCCTTGCAGTAGAGGCTATTGCACCGTGGTCTGTGAAGCCCACATGCTGAAAGCACTTCGAGATGGCAGACGGATGGATGGATGATGGACGGATGGATGGGTGGGTGGAAGAAAGGAGGAATGGATGGATGGAAAGACGGATGAAGGAAGGAAGCATCAGGTTCTGATAGATGAAGGAAGGAGCAGCCCAGACAAAGGGACTCAGGGAGTCCAGGCAGCTGATGGCGCCAGCTGTGTCTGGAGACCCTCAGCCAGGAGGACGGATGGTCTGGAGGGGCATGGAGTGAACATGGCCATGAAATGAGCAGAGGCAGGGAGAAAGACCCCCAAGAGAGGCTAAAGATGAGTGGTCCTGGGGTCTCGGGGATTCAAGGTGGATGGAGGGCCCCAGTTCAGGAGTGAGTGGGTTCACACGGCACCTAAGGATGGGCAATGGGATCATCTGGAGCCACCTGGGGTGACCAGGCCCCAGCTGGGCTCTCAGATCTGCTCCCCACCCCAACCCCAGACCTGGGAGGTTGTAGGGAGCCTCAGCTCTGGGAGAGCTTTACCCAGGTGAGCCCTTTACCTTTGATGTGCTTGTCTTGGAACTCGGTGAGGAAGCGTGTGATGCGGTCTGAGGGGATGGCGAAGGAGATGCCGGCCGCGACCTTGAGCGTGTTGATGCCGATGACCTCACCGTCCTGGGCAGAGAGACCGGGTGGCAGTCACTCAGGGAGCCTGGGCACCTGCAGCCTTCAGCTCCAGAGCAGGCATCCCAGCTTCGTTTCATGGAGCTGGCCCTCGCCACGATGCCCCCACCTGAGAAGGTCATGGAGCCACCCAGGCGCCCCGGACAGGCTGCTCTGAGTCTGCCCACAGGCCAATGACCCCCACCTTCCCGCCACTTTGCCTCCAAACTCCAGACTCCTGGAGAGTGTCACTGGGGAAGCTTGAAGCTCTAGCTTTCCTCCCAGGCTGTGGCCACCCAGCCCTGAGAAGCAGTGCCCACTGACCGAGGACAGCCCTGGGCCAAGATCCTAGTCACTGGAGCCCGAGAGAGAGCAAGGCCTTGTCTAGCTCCTCCTTCTAGAAGCTGGAGTGGGGGGCAAGTGAGGCCAGCACAGCTCCACAGAATCTCACCCCCACCCTGCACCCCACACTGAGCACCGAGGAGTGGAGGTCGGCAGGGGCTCCACTCAGGCTCCAGAACCAGCTCCTTCCCACAGCCTGGAACATGCCTCCTGGACCTGCCTTTTGGCCACAGGACGAGCGAAGTCTGCACCACCTCCAGGCCAGGCCAAGGGGGACCTGGATGGGGCCTGCCAGCTCACCAGGGCCCCTGCAGGGTCTGGGGCAGAGCTGCAGGTCATGACACCCTCTGTCCGCCTGGTCCTGAGTGCCTGTCCCCACCTGGTCCCTGCCTGGTCCGGGAAGCTCAGGAGGGGGAGAAGCCGGCTGAGCGGAGGACCAAGGAGCTCAAGACTCTGTGTCCACCTTGACCCTCTGTTTTGCCCATCCCTGCTGCCTGGATGACTTACAGCGGCCTCCTCCTCCAGCCTGCTGGCTTCCCGCCTGCACTCCACCCACCCACTTGAGCTCCTCCCCCACAGGCAGGTGCTGCCCTCTGCTGTGGGAGGTGCAGGGTGAAGTTCCATCCCCGGCCACAGCCCTTTGACAGCCTTGGCCCCTCCCCCCCCACCTGGGCCTCCACCCCTGAGATTGGTCACACCCTTTTCCTGGACTTCTTCCTCTCTATGTCCCCACCTTCCCAAACCCTCCTCCCTCCCAACAACCAGCTTAAATGCCCCCTCCTCCAGGAATCCCCCCTAATCCCATGCTGGCAGTGAATCCTTCCTGCCATCGTCCCTCCAGAATGACCTCCGTCCTCCCCACATGGCCCTGGAGTCCATCCCCAAAGGCTAGAGGTACCTGAGGCAGGGGCTGCAACCGACCCCTTGGTGCCCCAGGTCCCAGGGGCTCTGAGGAACTTCCTGACTTATTCCAGGAACAGCTCACCTGGGGGGCCAATGAGCCTGACTTTGGGGCCCAGAACAGAACTGGGGAGGGGTGCTCTGATGGGGTAGAAGAAACGGGACAGATCTCATTTAACATCTGAACGTGAGGACGGGGTGGGGAACTGGGAGAGTGGCTGGATCCAGATCCCCCATCAAGGGGCGCTCCCGTGTCTCCTTGCTCCAACCCCCCAGTGGGTGTGTGGCCCCTGTGGCTGTGTGCTCAGTGGTCCCTTATTCCTCTACCGCCACCAATACCCCCTGCGGTACACCAGGCAGCATGCGCCTAGGTCAGGTCCTTCTCCCCGGCCTCCAGCCCAGCCACCTTCTGATTGTTGAGAAGGTTTGAGGGCCATGTGCTGGATCCCCAGACCTGTCCCTGTCCCAGGTGAGCAGAGCCCCATGAAGCCAGAAGCACCAGCCCCTGTGAGTACTTACCAGGTTCACCAGCGGTCCCCCAGAGTTCCCGTACTGCAAGAGGGGAAACACATGTTAGCCGCGTGATGACTCAAGACGGGGCTCAGCAAGGTCAGGAGCACGGACACACAAATGAGCTAACCCATGACAAGGACCGTGGCCACGCTCTACTGTGTACCAGTCCCCTCTGGAGGGGTGTCCCCCCCACCCTAGTTATTATTTTAGGGCAGGGCCCAGAGATGAGGACGGGGTCCAGGGCACACTGCTGGGAGGCAGGCGTGGGGCCAGTTCATGGTCTCCTGTAAACTGGTCTGAGGCCACTGCAGTGAGAAGGGTTGTGCTCTGTCACGCCACCACGCCAATCCTACGGGGACCCGAGTGCATCTGAGGAGGGCCGGGGGCTCCACTTCACAGGCCTGTCCGAGGGGCCAGGCATCAGACCTCAGTTGCCGGCTTCCTGGGGACGGAACACCCTGTCCGCTTGCCCTGAGGGGCCTCCTGTCCATTCCCAGGGGAAGAGCATGAGTCAGTAGTCCCAGGCTGCACAGACTTGCTGGCACCTTGGGCAAGTCATCTCAGGCCCCAGGTCCATCTTCCCAGCTACCCGCCATGGGGCCCTTCAGTGCCCAGCACCCTCCTGACATGCGCTGAGTCCTCGGTAATGTGACCGGGGGCCGGGTGCTCTGAGCATCATGGGGGACTTGCTATGTGCTGATCACTGGGACACAGAGATGCCCCTGCCCCACCAAAACACTAAAATCATACACCCCTCCCCCAATGTCACCACGACTCCCCTCAGGAAGCTTGTCGGCAAAATGAGAGCAAGAAAGCCGCGTACCCACTCCTTAGCCATGTGGTCCGATAACACATCCATCCTCCACCCATTTACCCTTCCATCCATCCACCCATCCACCCACCCATCATCATCCATCCACATCCATCTGTACATCCATCATACATCCATCCTATTATCTACCCCACCCCCCACCTATCATCCATCCATCCACCCTTCCTCCCATTCATCCATCCACCCTTCCTCCCATTCATGCATCCATCCAGCCCACAACTATCATCCATCCATCCACCCTTCCTCCCATCCATCCATCCACCCTTCCTCCCATTCATCCATCCACCCTTCCTCCCATTCATCCATCCACCCTTCCTCCCATTCATCCATCCACCCTTCCTCCCATTCATCCATCCATCCACCCCCAACTATCATCCATCCATCCACACTTCCTTTCTTCCTTCCATCCATCCATCCATCCACACACCCCCACCTATTATCCACCCATCCTATCATCCTTCCATCCATCCACCCACTCATCTATTTATCCACCCCACCATCATTCATTCATCTGCATCCATCCAGCCAGCCATCCACCCACCCATCCATTCATCCACCTACCCATCCATTCAAATCCATCAACCCCCACCTGTCATCCATCCAGCCACCACAAAAGTGATCATTGTGAAAGTTGGTTAGGAACCCACAAAGCTCAATGACAATATAAGGAATGAATTGCTCCCCTCCTTTTTGCAGTCTGGCAAAGAGGCTGTGTGGTGGCAGAAAGAGGAGTTTGGTAAGAAGTGGCCGTAAGAACCCGATCTGTGACAAGCTGCCTGCCCAGCTCCAGGGCCCTCACTCTAATGCCACTCGCAACCTCCTATCATCTCCCAGGATGAGGGTGCTTGGCCCTCATGCCCCCCTGCCCCGGGGAGGGAGGAAGTGGCCAGGTGGTGGGACTGAGACTCCACCCTGCCCTCAGCTTCTGTCTTGAAGCTCCTTCCTTGCACAGTAATTCTAATCATTACAGAAATACATAGCTTCAAAGAGCTGCTGCATTTTCTCCCCTAACATCGAAAGGCCCCATTACCATTCCCACTTTACAGATAAGAAAGCTGAGGCCAAGTGATTCAGTGGGCAGCCTTGTCAGATGATCTTTCTGATGTGGCCCAGGGCCCTCTGCTCCGAGCCACCCCACCTCAGAGGCCCATGCCAGACACGCTGGGGGGCCCACAACTCGCAGGCTGGGCGGCACGGAGTGGGTGCTATTTCTTGTCCCGCCTGCCTCATGATTTAAAGACTAACGTTTCCAGCCAAGTGCTCAGACCACCAAAAACCCTGAGATATGCACGCTGGGGCACTGGGGTGAAGGGCGCCCCAGAAGTATTGTTGTGATAATCACAATAATGTTGACAGGACTGAACTCAGAAAAGGCACTCAACGTGGTGGCCACACCTCAGCATCTCCAGGGCTGTCATGGGTCTGGGCAGCAGACGGGAACTCTCAGGGCAGCCCCGGGAGCCATGTGGGGAGTCCCCAGGAGTCAGGTCTCCACTCCGCGTAAAGAGTGAATTTTCTATCAAGCAGACAGGTCAAAGGATGGACAGGCTCTGGGGAGAGTGCGCAGGGTCTGGGGACAGGGCGCAGGGTCAGGGGGCAAGGCGCAGGGTCAGGGGATGGCGCAGGGTCAGGGGACAGGGCGCAGGGTCTGGAGGCAGGGCGCAGGGTCAGGGGGCAAGGCGCAGGGTCAGGGGATGGCGCAGGGTCAGGGGACAGGGCGCAGGGTCTGGAGGCAGGGTGCAGGGTCTGGGGGCAGGGTGTAGGATCTAGGGACAGGGTGCAGGCCCGGGGGACAGTGTGCAGGCCCAGGGGACAGGACACAGGGTCTGGGGACAGGGCACAGGGTCTGGGGGCAGGGCGCAGGGTCAAGGGACAGGGTGCAGGGTCTGGGGGCATGGTGCAGGGTAAGGGGACAGGGTGCAGGGTCAGGGGACAGGGTGCAGGGTCTGGGGACAGGGTGCAGGGTCAAGGGACAGGGTGCAGGGTCTGGGGGCAGGGTGCAGGGTAAGGGGACAGGGTGCAGGGTCTGGGGGCAGGTGCAGCATCTGGGGTAGGGTATAGGATCTGGGGATAGGGTGCAGGCCCAGGGGACGGTGCAGGCCTGGGGGACAGGGTGCAGCATCTGGGGACAGGGCACAGCCCCTCACTGCAGGAGTCAGCAGAGCCAGGAGGATTGGGACAGGGCAGGCAGGTGCCCCACGGCTCTGTGGACACTGGGAGACTCACGTTGATGATGGCATCCGTCTGGATGTAGTCCATGTCCGAGTCCTGCAGGCCCAGCTCCTTGCCGTCCCGCTGGGCTGTGCTGACAATGCCGGTGGTCACTGTGTTCTGCAGGGCGAAGGGGCTGCCGATGGCCACCACGAACTCCCCAGGCCTCAGGTCTGCCGAGTGGCCCAGCAGCAGGACGGGCAGCTTTCTCTGGGGGAGAGGAAGGGAGGACATGGAGGGGACCCAGCCTTCAAGCCTGGGGTGAGGACTGGATGGCAGCAAGACCCTGGCCGGGCCCCTGGCAGGTTGTCCCAGGGGAGGGGGAGCCACCCTATGAAGCCAGCAGGGGCGAGGGCCAGGGAGAGTCGCTGATGCAGAGTGGGGCTGACCCACGGTGGGGCAGAGACACCCCGGATGGAAGTCCCCAGGATGGGTCTCAGCTCCACCAGTGACCGGAGGCCTGCCCCAGGACCACCCTCAGGATCTGTCACAGGGCAGGTGCACAGAGGGCCAAAGGGCGTGGCCCGGGGTCACTGAGCTCACAGGCTCTTAACAGCCTTGGCCCTGGGAGCCCTGAAATCCAATAAAAGCTATGCACGCCCCTCCTCCAAAATGTGTCTGCAGGCAAACGGATGCACACAACCGAGGGGCTGATGGGCCTGGGAGCAGCTTAGGGCCCTGGGAGCCCTGGCCCTGGGGCCCTTGATCCAGCCCCACCTGATCTCCCAGCACAGAGAGGCCCAGAAGGGTCAAGTGACAGCACCAAGATCTGCCGCTCATCCCTGCACAGTCCACTCTTTTTTCACATGGAGCCAGCAGAGTCTGTTTGTCTGACCGGCCTCCTCGTTAAAAGGCCTCGAAACATGCACAGGGGCCGTGGAGACACCCCACGTGGCACCACCATCCACGTGTTTGATGTTGCACCAGTTACTGAAGACGTTGCCTCTGGGGGGGCCTCGGGGAAGGGTACCTGGAGCCTCTCACGATGCCACAACTCCCCGGGCGTCTGTAAAGATTTCCAAATGAACAGCTTCTAAACAGGCATTGGAGGTGGCAAGTGCCAGATCACGGCCACGTGACTTCACGCCCGGGCCCTCCGGACAGCCACAGCTCCTTCCTAGCACGCCAGCATTTCCCTCCCACTTCACGCCACCAAGTCACAAAGGAGCTGTCTCTTTCAGGAGCCATCATAAAAGAAGAAAGGTAAAAATCTATAAACACAGCAATGGGAACCACTGCCCCAGACTGAAGGGGGCACCCCAGACTGTGGGAAGAGCACGGGGTGTCCCCGTTCTGCTCCCGGAGCTGCCGGGGACAAACGAGGCTTCAGCAACAGACACTTGGGGCTCAGGTGGGGACCAGGCCACGTGCCCAGACTCCGGGACCCAGACAGGTGGGTGTCTGCAAACCTGACTAATGGACTGGCCAGAGAATGAACATCACGGATTGAATTGTGTCCCCCAGGAGATTCGTGGAAGTTCTAACCCTGTACCTCTGAACGTGGCCCTGTTTGGAGACATTGTAGAGGTTTCCATGTGTTATGATAATGAGGTCACACCAGTGCGGGGCGCCCTAAACCTCATCCCTTCTGAGTGCTGTCTTATAAAAAGGCAGAACAGACGTGGAGACACATACCCCGAGGGACATGGTATCAGGAGGGACCAATCCCTGAAGAAGGACAAAGTAGAAGGTAAAGTAGAGGGTCAGAAAAAGAGGAAGATCCTCAACGAGATGGACTGACACAGTAGCTGCAACAATGGGCTCAAGCATAACAATGATTGTGAGGATGGTGCAGGACCGGGCAGTGTTTTGTTCTGTTGTACATGGGGTTGCTGTGAGTTGCAACTGACTCAACGGCACCTAACCATGACAACAACAAGCCACAAGGGAAGACAGACCCCATGCCGGGATCGCCTACAAGCCAAGGGACCATGGAAGGCCCCCAGGCTACCAACAAGGAGGGACCCTGGCCAGAGCTGATGCCCAGACTTCTCACCTCCAGAAGGGAGACGATATACTCCTGCTCCTGAAAGCTGTCCACCTGCACTGTTTTTGGTTACAGCGGCGCTAGGAGACTCAGACAGTCAGGGATAACAATCTTGAAGCCCCTTCTCGGTGCCCCGGACAGGTGAGCTGGAAGGGGTTCCAACATCACTTCTGGACGTGACCTGGCCACCTCGTGGCCAGACTTTGTCCCCACTGCTTGGTTTAACACCATGAAGAGGGCTGAGGGGCTAAGGGGGATTCTGCTCCTGGAACGAGAAGCGGGTGCTGACCAGTGGGCACTGGGACCCTCTGGACACTGGGCTTCAGGCCCCTGTAAGTCTCCCAGCATCTGTGGCCACAGGTGGCCACTGGATCACCGGACCTGCCATGTCTCGGGATGCCACTGCTCCCTCCGGGTTCTGCTGCAGAGACCTCATGGGGTGGGGGGGGTCTAGTCCAGATCTGCCCCCAGGGGGCATCCTTGAGCAGGGCTCCACAAACCTGCCCGCTAGCTGTGTTTGCGGATGAAGTTTTATCAAAGCACACCACCCCCATCTGTGATATCTGTGGCTGCTCTTCCAAGGCAGAGGCCATGCAGCCGAAAATATTTACCCTCTGGCCCTTAAGAAGGAAGTCTGCTGACCCCTGCCCTTGAGCACACCCTCCATCCTTGCCTCGGTTTCCCTGTCTTTAAAGTGGAGGTGATGGCCCATTAGCTCAACAAAACAAAAACGCAGTTGCCGTTCACTCGACTCCAACTCCTGGTGACCCCACCTGTTTCAGAGTAGAACTGTGCTCCATAGGGTTTTCAGTGGCTGTAATCATTCGAGGCTCCGATGGGTGGACTTGAACTGCCCATTCGGCCAAACAAAAAACCAAACTCTTTGCTATCGAGTTGATTCCAACTCATAGCGACCCTGTAGGACAGAGTAGAACTGCCCCATAGGGTTTCTAAGGATGGGATGGTGGATTCGAACTGCCAACCTTTCGGTTAGCAGCTGAGCTTTTAATCACTGCTTGAAAGTGGGGAGCAGTCCACGTAGGGACAATCACTTGGAATCACCAAGTCTCCTCTCCCTCGCTCCGGCAAGAGGAAACTTCCTGGCAAATCATCACCACTGCACCTGCCGTAAACTTTCATTTCAACAGCTGCAACCAGATTCAGACTCATCCAAGTCAGACTTCCGGCCGGAGGGGAAATTCTGAGTCCAGACATGGGGGCAGATCCAGCACAGGCCCTGCCCACCACTCAGGGGCCTCGTAACGTGGGCGTCACATCGCACCTCCCTGTGGCCCTCACAGAGAAGTATAAACACGACATTGGACGCAGCAAGAAGCCAGCTCAGGAGGCCTAGGATTCAGCAGGGTGGGCACAGGGCTGTCAGGCAGGCCCAGCCCCGTCCCTGGCCAGCTGTGACCCTCCCTGGGGGCTCACTGCCCTCTCTGAGCCTCAGTTTTCCCATTTGAAATACAGGATAACAACACCCCTCCTCAAAGGCTGTGGTGAGAATCGTAAGCTGCACAGACACAGTGCCTGGCCCGGTCAGGCCCTTTAGAAGCTTCCGGAGGAAGTAATGGGGGGATTATCACTGCCCGGTGTCGGTCTGCCTGATCAGCTAGAGGGAGGAACCGGCGTGGAGGTGGATGGGGTGGGGGTGCCCAAATGCTCCCCAACCAGCTGCTGTCACCCCCGTGAGGACAGCTGCCTCTCCAGGTCAGCCGGAGGGGCCAGTGGAAGTGTCCCTGCATGTCCAGAAAACACCGTGTGGGGGTGATGTGGCCCAGATCCTCCCCCAACTGTGGCCACTCGCCTCCTGACTGCCAGGTGGCCACGTGGCTCTGCTGGGCACAGAGCAGGGGACACAGCACCTTGGCTTCTCCAGCTGCCCATGGAAAGGTCCATCTCCGTGGTCTGGAACATGCCCACCCACTCACCTTGGGGTGGATCTTGATGGTGGCGATGTCCGACTTCTTGTCGATGTCCTTGATGGTGGCCTCGTAGGTGTCCCCGTTCTGCAGCTGGACTTTGAGCTGCTGCCGGCCAGAGACAGTGTTGGTGCTGGACACCACGTGGGCATTGGTGACAATCAAGCCCGCCTCAGACATGATGAAGCCTGAGCCACTGGACAGCGGCACGTTGCGGCCAAACAGAGGGTGTCTGTGGGCAAGACAGAAGGGTGCTGAGGGTGGGCAGTGCTGGGACATGGGTGGCGCCCGTGGCGGGCTGGCCGGCGAGGAGCACATGAAACACATGAACACCCCAGCTGTACTACGCAGCGGCCGGGACCTCAGCCGAGTCACTGAGCCCAGGACCTACTCACACTGCAAAGGGGACATCTGACCTGCAAGGGCAGCAGTGCCAACAGAGGTGTCCCTGCCGTGACAGCAGAACTCTGGAGCCAGACAGACTGTCATCTCACTCCAGGCCCCTGGCCCCTCACTATTGCACGGCCTCAGGCAGGTCTCTGAACCACCCTGAGCCTCAGTCTCCTCATCTATGAAATGGGCCAACGCTACCCGCCTCAGGTGGCAGCCGTGAGGTAAAGCACCTGGTGACAGTGCCCAGTCAGCAAGGCTGCTATGGTCCGTGGGAAGTGCGCTAACTGCATCCGGCACCACCCTGCAGCCCCACAGCCCCATGTGGCATCACGGCAGGGCTGGTGGCCCTGGCACCTCACACCGGGTAGTCTTCCAGAGGCACAGGGGACGAGGGGCCTGGACATGCAGGATGGGCAGGTGCCTCAGAGACGGGGTGACCCGGCCTCAGCTCCGCCTCTGCAGAACGAGGACTCAGTGGTCAGAGACTCTGGCGTGGGGGCCCTGATGACCCTCACCATGGCCCGTGAGCAGGGATTACAGCCCCCGCCCCAGGGGAGGAGCAGAGGGAGGGTCAAACTCTGGACGCAGCTCAGGACCTTTTCTGGGGGGACGTCCCTGGGACCCGGCACAGAGAGGAGTGAGAAAAAGGGGGGCATATCGCGCAAGGAGAAACACCCCCACAGGGCAGAGGCTTCTCCCGCACCAAGGGGTGCAGCAGCCCCAGGGAACACAGGAGCACTGCTGCCTCTGGGCTGGCAGAAGCAATGCCACCGAGCCAGGGACGAGGCCGATTAACACTTGTGCCACCCTCCAGAGCAGCCACATTTAGGTCTCCACTCACAGCTGGGGAAACTGAAGGCCAGAGACCCTGGCTTGGGATGGGCAGGCTGGCCTGGGGCAGAGCACGGTTGAACCCAGGTAGCCTGGGTGCCAGGCCACGTGGCCACATTGCACACTGTGGCCACCACAAGTGTCCACTCCTGTCCACACCCAGCTCCATGTGTCCTGGGCTGCAGCTGCCCCATTTGTCCAGAAGCCCCCAGGGCCTGCCTCTGCCTGCACATACAGGATTCAGCTAGCGTCTGCAGAGAGACAGGCCACAGGCAGCCACTGGCCTTCTCACCCTGGCTCAGGGGTCTGGGGTCAAAGGCAGGAGGCTCCTGTGCTCGATGACATCTCGTCTGTGTCTGGGATCCTGCCCAACCACTTGGAGCACCATCTGCAACGCCTGCAGCCAGTCATTAGCTGGCTTGGGGCCAGGGCCTCTGGGAAGGCACTGCTCCCTGGACATAGGCCAATGGAGGCCAGGATGTGTCACCAGGCCAGGCTGTAATATCCTCAATGACACGTCTCGGGGTCTGGGCCTGTGGAGAGGACCTGGGGTGGGGGGTGTTACAAAGAGATGGGCTTGCTCTGGGGTCAGACGGACCCGGGGGTCAAACCTCAACTGGATACCTAGTGGCTGGGAGCCTCGGCAAGCCTCCCAGGGCTGTTTCCCCATCTGGAAAACGGGGTAACAGTACTTTCAGGGGTTCGTGAGAAGGTTAGCAAAAGACTGAGAAGGGTGAGGGGCAGCCATGGGCTGCCGGGTGGTAGTGAGGGTGGGGGCGGGCTGCCTTCGATCCTGGCCCCCACCAGCCTCAAGTCCTTGACGAGCCTCGCCGTGAGTCCCTAGGGCACCGGCTCTCCCTGCCTGCACGAGGCAGATGCACGGCCGGTGCAGCCGTGTTGATACACATCACCAAGCTCTGACCCCACATGGAGCACACAGAGTTCCCCAAGGACATGCTCATTCAGTCACTCCTTCACCTCTCATCAAGCACCTTCAAATGGTAGACTTCAACATGCCCCTGCCCTTCAGAAGGGGAGATGGGGGGGGCCGGGATGCCAAGTGACAGGGCTTCCAATGGGACAAGCTTCCACCAAGGGAGCGATGGAGCCCCTGCTGGGCTAGGAATCAGGCTGGAGCCGGCTCTGACCGCCAGCCCTGGGGACTCCCCGCCACCACCTGCCCTCTGTGCCCGGGTGTCTTCAGCTTCATAGCAGCAGTGGGGACCTCCATCCTGGGAGGCGGGGCGGCCTCGGGGACACCCCGGAGTTGTCACCAGGGCCTCACAGAGACAGTTGGCACCCTGCAATCCCTGTGGGGGGGGTCCACCTAGGACACACGGAGCTTCACCCACTGGGGCTGCCGGCTGCCCTCCAGCCCAGGGCAGGGGTCAGGATGATGGGGGAGGGGCCGTGCTACGGTTTGTTCTCTTTTTGGGGTGCACATTGATCGGGGAAGAGACCCCAGGATTTGATGTAGAGATTGGACACTTTGGCCAGTTTGGGGCAGGACTCATGGCTTCCAAGAACCAGCTGGCAGTCCCCATGAGGTTGAGGAGGGCGTGAAGGGGGCGCCAGACAGCCCTGCCAGAAGGAAGGGAGGAGGCAGCAATGGGCTTCAAGGAGACTTGCTAGGGGGCTGAGACCAACCACCCCACTGCCTCCAGGAGTGCTTGACGTTCTTCGCCCTACTGATTCATTCCTCTACTGGCTCGCTCACTCGCTCACTCACTCACTCATTACTCACTCGCTCCCTCATGCACTTACTCGCTCCCTCACTCATTATTAACTCACTCACACATTATTCACTCACTCATTCATTCACCCACTTGCTCACTCACTCACTCACTCTTTCACTCACTCACTATTCACTCATTCATTCACCCACTCATTATTCACTCATTCATTCACCCACTCATTTACACTCATTCATTCACTTACTCATTATTCACTCATTCATTCACCCACTCATTTACACTCATTCATTCACCCACTCATTATTCACTCATTCATTCACCCACTCATTTACACTCATTCATTCACTTATTCATTTACTCACTCATTCACTGAACAACCACTCTGGGGCAGACCCTGGGCTCTGGGAATTCAACGGTGACAGGATTCAGCCCCTGCCTGGCAGAGGTCACTGTCTGGGGGAGACCAAGAATGTCCTCCGCTGTGCACTTGTCATGTGTCCTCAGGGGCTGCCAGACCTAACTGGCCACAGGGTGAGGGTGACCCATAACACACACAGGGCTGGGGCTCCAGTAAGCATTTGGGCTAGGCCAAGGGGGACTCAAGACAGGCAGGAAGCTCAGGAGCCCAGGAGCCAGCAGCCTCCACAGCTGATTGTGAGTGCTGACCCTGGTGGAGGTCCCGCCCCTCCTGGGCAAAGTCTCGTCTCCCAGCTGAGCAGAGCTTCAGGGCGTCTAGGATGCCCCCAGTGGTGGAGGTCCAGGCTGGGTGAAGGGGTGGGAAGAAAGTGTTCAGGCCGCAGGAACAGTGGGGGCTGGGCGTGAAGGTGTGACTGGGGAAGAGGAGAAGGGAAACTGCAGACAGGCCTCGACAGGCCACTTGGTCCTGCCTCTGGGTGCCACAACAGCCTGGAAGGTTCCAGGTGAGGAGACTGAGGCCAGTCAGTTGTTGGAAGTTGATCCTGCCCCCTGCCCTCAGTCCTTGTAACATGCACCCTTCGGCCTTGTGGCTGGAGATGGGTCATCCCCAACATGTCCACGCACTAACTCCCTGGGTCTCTGCTGCAAGTCCGGCTTCTCAGTGAGGCTGAGCTTTGAGTCCCACTAATCCTGAGCCCCTGGTACCCCCTCTAATCTTGTGCCCCTGGCACCCCCTTTAATCCTGAACCCCCAGATCACCCTTGTCTGGAAAACACTGGCTCTCCCCCTCAGCACTGTGCTCTTACTTCAGAATTGAGTCATTTATGTATCTGTGGCTTGTCACGGGCCCTTGGGAACAGAAGCACACACTGGACCCTCAGCAAAGTCTGTGGAGTGATGAAGCACCTCCGTCACCACTCACCGTCCACCTGCATAGCTCCAGCAGCTCCAGGAGGGGCGGGGGGCCTTCTAACTCTCCTAGATGAGGAGGCAAAGGTAGATCAGGGAAGGGGCTGCCCCATAGGCTCACAGACAGCAGGGAGAGGAGGACGAGGCCTCCTTGTCATGGACTGAATTGTGTCCTCTCAAAATGTACGTCAACTTGACTAGGCCATGATTTCCAGTATTACGTGGTTGTCCTCCATTTTGTGATCTGATATGATTATCCTATGTGTTGTAAATCTTAACCTTTATGATGTTAATGAGGCAGGATCAGAGGCAGTAATGTTAATAAGGCAGGATATAATCTACAGGGTTAGGTTGTATCTTGAGTCAATCTCTTTGTAGACATAAAAGAGAGAAGCAAGCAGAGAGGAGAGGGACCTCATACCACCAAGAATGAAGAAGCAGGAGCAGAATGTGTCCTTTGGACCCAAGGTCCCTGCAGTAAGAAGCTCCTAGACCAGGGGAAAATTGATGACAAGGACCTTCCCCAGAGCTAACAGAGACAGAAAGCCTTCCCCTGGAGTTGGCACCCTAATTTTGGACTTCTAGCCTCCTAGACTGTGAGGGAATAAACTTCCGTTTGTTAAAGCCATCCACTTCTGTATTTCTGTTATAGCAGCACTAGATAACTAAGACAGAATTTGGTACCAAGAGTGGGGTGCTGCTCTAACAGATACCTAAACGTGGAAGTGGTTTTGAAACTGTGAATGGATAGAGGCTGGAAGAGTTTTAAGGTGCCTGATAGTAAAAGCCTAGATTGCCTTGAGGAGACTGTTGGTGGAATTACGGACATCAAAGACAATCCTGGTGAAGACTCAGCAGGAAGTAAGGAAAGCTGTCACACTGGAGATGGCACTTACTGCTAGAAGCAGCAGCAGAGAAACAGTAGCAGCAGAAGAACCAGGAAACCAGAGCAAGAGAATGCAGGAGCCGACCAGCACTGGAGCAGGAGAGCCAAGTGCCTTTGGGCAGAGGCTTCCTGGTGGAGCGGGGTGCCTCCGGGCACCTATTGGTGGAGCCAGTCTTGCCGACCCAAGGAGCAAGAGAGATGAGTGGCTTCTGGCCAAGGTTTACTGGCAGAGTAGGGTGCTTCCAGGCACTTATCAGTGGAGCTAAAGAGCTTTGGAACACTTGCCCCAGCAGTGCAGACACCAGGCCAGCCCAAGGGCCCAAGGGGCCAAGAGGCCAAGGAACCAGGCAGGAAGCAGAAGCTGAGACAAGGAACACAGGAAGCCGAGCTGCCTCAGTCTCAAAGAGGGGAGCCATGGCCTCTGAGGTATCAAAAGGTGGGCCACAGCCTCCTAGGTTACAAATAGTCAGATCTTCACAAACTCAGTTCCAGAGTGTGGGGCTGCCTTTCACAAGTGCCACTGGGATACGGCCAGATCTGCTGAGGGGGCGGTGCTGCCACACCCAAAGGGCAGAAGAACAGAGCCTGCTGGGGCTGAGGAGCTGGAGTTGCCACTCAGATGGACTAGGAGAATGGGGCTGCCCAAATGAGAGGGAGCAGAGTTGCCGTCCCAGTGGGCCTGGAGAGCGGAGCTAGCACCTAGGGACAAAGGGCCTCCACCCAGAATCTGGAGAGTGTGGTGGACACCCAGAGTCTAGAATGCAGGGCCACTGCCTAAATGGTCTCAGAGAACAGAGGATTATGTTCAAAGCCTTGAGGGCTAGTGTAATGTGTTCTGCTGACTTACTTGGTGCCCGTTATCTCTTCTTTCCCTCCAGTTTCTCCCATTTGTAATGGAAATGTCTACCTTGTGCCTGTTCCATCATTATGCTTTGGAAGCAGATAACTTGTATTCTAGATTTCACAGATGAAGAGGAATTTTGGCCCAGGATGGAATTCAGACTTGAAGTTGATTTAAGGCTTTTGAAATATGATAGAGTAAATGTGTTTTAGGTGGTAAGGGCATGAATTTTTGTGGGCCAAAGGGTGGAATGTCACAGATTGAACTGTATTCCATCAAAATGTGTGTGAACTTGGCTAGGCCATGATTCCCAGTATTCTGTGGTTGTCCACCATTTTGTGCTCTGATGTAATTATCCTATGTGTTGTAAATCCTAACTTTTATGATGTTAATGAGGTGGGATTAGAGATAGTTATGTTAATGAGGTAGGATCATACAGGATTAGGATGTATCGTAAGTCAATCTCTTTGGATATATAAAAGAGAGAAGCGAGCAGAGAGACATGGGGCCTTCATACCACCAAGAAAGCAGAGCCGGGAGCGGAGAGTGTCCTTTGGACCCAAGGTCCCTGTACTGAGAAGCTCCTAGACCAGGGGAAGATTGATGACAAGGACCTTCCCCAAGAGCTGACAAAGAGAGAGAGAGAAAGCCTTCCCCTGGAGCTGGCCGCCTGAATTTGGACTTCTAGCCCCCTCGACTGTGAGGGAATAAATTTCTGTTTGTTCAAGTCACCCACTTGTGGTATTTCTGTTACAGCAGCACTGGATGACTAAGACAACGGCCTGATTCTACACCTGCTTTCAACCCCCGGCTGCTGGCATAGATCTAGGTCAGGCTCCAATGATGGCAGGGAGGCTGGGGACAAGGGATGCCCCGGAAGGGCGAGCGAGGGGCCTCACGCACCTCAGGAAGAGCTCGATGTGGACCACGGCTGGCGCGATCTTCTCCACCACGTCAGCAATGAAGTTGAACTTGTACCTTGGGCTGTTCAGCTGGTGGAGACCTGCGCTGGCAGGAAGAACCAGGTGTGTTAACGAGGTGCACGCACTGCCACTCCCTGGGGAACCCCCACCCCAGGTGCAGGTGGAGGAGGCTGGCCCCAGATCGTCACTCACCAGGTGCAGAGCCTGCCTCGGCCTACACTGAGCCCCCCATGGGGACCCCTCACAAACAGCCGTGCAGTGGCACCCAGACGTGCGAAAGATGGCTCACTTGCCCCAAGATGGTGAGCAAAGCATTGTCACGTCACCTCGCTGGGCTCTGCCCGGCCAGCAGGGAGGCTCAGAGAGATTAGGACACCTGCCTGGGGCCACAGAGCAGGGCTGGCAAGGGGTTAGCCCCCAGGCGCTTGCCTCCACCCCCGTCTATCAGTGTGTCATCCTGTGGTGGCTGCCTGTTGCTGTGATGCTGGAAGCTGTGCCATCGGTATTTCAAATACCAGCAGGGTCACCTATGGTGGACAGGAGACTAAGACAGACTAGGAAGAAAGGCCTGGTGATCTACTTTTGAAAATCAGCCCGTGAAAACCTTATGGATCACATTGCCCAACACAGTGCTGGAAGATGAGCCCGCTAGGGTGGAAGGCACTCAACACGCACAGTGGCTGCAGCACTGAAGTCCAGCAGACCGAGGATCGTGACGATGGGGCAGGACCGGGCAATGCTTTCTTCTATTTGTCACCACGACTCGGCGCTGACTAAGCCTCAGCTACAACAAGAGTGCTCCCACGAGAAAACGGGCCCTTTCTACAGGCTCACCCCGGCCCCCAGCCCCTGGGCTTGCACAGACTGGGTAAGGGGGCAGAGCGTGCCTTGGGTCCTCCCTTTCCAGCTGCCTCTGCCTGACCACAGTGTGCCCCCCCACCCCGAGCCCCGCTGACCGCTGACTTCTGGGTCGCCAGGGCCCACATCTGCGTCTGACTTGGCTGCACCCCAGGAGGCCTTGCCAGGAGGTTCACAAACTTCCCTGGAACCTTCTCGGCTCAGATTTCTGCTCCATCAGCAGTGGGGCCGCCAGCACCGCAGGCCCAGAGCACGTGAGTGGCGGGAGGCCACTCTCTTTGGTCCCCCAGCACAGGCGTGTGCCAAAGCCTCCCAGGTCCTGGACAGGCTGATGCTATCTGGAACCCAGACTGCCTGGTGTGGCCTGTAAGTGGCTCCCACCCTTAGTGAGCACTGGGCCAGGAGTCACCCCTGCCCAAGCTCGCCTGGTCCCCACCGCCTTACAGCTGTGTGGCTTCAGGCAAATCACTCACCCTCTCTGGGCCTTGACGCCTTGTCTGAAAAACGGGCCGTGGGAAATGAGCGCAAACGTGACTTGCATACTGCAGAGCTCTCTGCCCAGTGGGGCGCCCCCCTCAACATGAGGTGTTTCTCCTGACAATCGTTGGGACGTGACCAGACATGAGGGTTTAGTGGAAATCTGGTTCCAAACCCTCAACACATTTGTCGAAGTGATGAGGGTGACTTGAGCTGGTGCCACCAGGGCAGCAGGGCAGGGGCCCCTGCAGGAGTGAGATCCCACCTCTGCCCCTAGAGCCCCCTGTCCTGGGGGGCAGCCAGGGTGGGGTTATTGCCTTCTTTTCTAAAAAATACACTTTACTTTTTAGAGCAGATTCAGGTCTACGGAGGAATCCCTGGGTGGTTCAAGCAGTGAGCGTACTCAGTTGCTCACCAAAAAGCTGGAGGTTCAAGTCTACCCAGAGGTGGCTTGAAAGAAAGGCCTGGTAGTCTGCTTCTGAAAAATCAGCCACTGAAAACCCTATGGAGCACAGTTCTACTCTGACACACACGGGGCCACAGTGAGCCGTGAGCCAGGTCGACTTAATAGTAACTGGTACTGGTCACCAAAAACCAAACCCGTGCTGTCGAGGTGCTTCCGACCCATAGTGACCCTACAGGACAGAGTAGAACTGCCCCATAGGGTTTCCAAGGCTACCCGGAAGCAGATTGCCACATCTTTCTTTCGAAGAGTGGCTGGTGGGTTCAAATCACCAATCTTACAGTTATGCAGCTGAGCGTTTTAACCACTGCACCACCAGGGCTCCTGGTAGGTATACAGAAAAATTGTGCAGAAAGTACAGAGTTTCCATGTGCCCCCTCCCACTCACACACACTGCTCCTCCTATTATCAACATCTTGTATTCCTGCCCCACAGTAGTTACAATGGAGGGACCAACATTGATAACACTGTTATAAACTAGTCCATAGTTTACACTAGGGAAGTGCCTCCTTAAAGGTGTGGAGACTGAGGCTCAGGGCAGAGACTCCCCTTGCCCAAGACACACAGTGACTTAGAAGAGACACCTGAGTTTGCGTGCAGGCTGCCGGATGCCCTTCGTGAGGTGCCACTCCCTGTCTCGAGGGCTCCCCAAAGCCCTTCCTGTCCATTAAGCCTGAGATGGGACACCAGGGCACAGGGAAGGGGCCGCCCCACCGGATCCTGCAGTGTCTGCTCTCCACTGGCTGCGAAGCACCGGCCCGTTTGCGGCCTGGCCGTGAGGGCCCAGCCCCCTGCGGTCAGCCTAAATAAAAGGCCTCCTGTCCTAGGGTGGCCAGGACCTGGCTGGAGATGGGGCCCCTGCTGACCACACCACCATGGTGCACTGCATCTCGGGCACTGTGCTGAGACCCTTCCCAGGGAGAACTTCCACACTCCCAGGGGTGCTGGGGTGTGGAGCCCACGTTAACATCCACGCCGGGCCGAACTGCTCTGAGTGCTGGACCCCACCACCCCGGCACACAGCAGGTGCTTGGAGGGTCAGAGGCTGAGGCTGTGTGAGCGAAGCCCCCTCTCCCGCCCTGGGTGCAGGGCCACCCAGAGGCAAGGGTTTAGCCCAGATGTGTCTGCCCCACCTGGGGCCCTGGAAACTTGGGTTCATTTCTCACCCACCCCAGCAGAGGGGGGAGGCCAGCCACAGCACCTGCTGCCCCATGGGGGCCCTGATCCCCAACAAGACCCGGGGACCAGGGAGGAGCCCCCAAATGTAGGCCCTTCTCCATCACAGGGGGATTCAGCTGGACCCAGGCTGGATTTGCCTGCAGCCGGAGCAGAAGCTGTGTCCCCTCCCACGCTGGGTGCTCAGTGCTCCCTGAAGTCTGAACCAACAGCCTGGAACACGTTCCTTTCCAATATGGTCTCTTCAGAAATCACTTAAAATATGTCACACTAAACTTTATATGTAATTGAAAAAAGACAACAAACCAAGCCTCTGTGAAATACCCATAAGGACGAGGCAGGCAGGAGACAGATGACTGGGTGGTGGTTACCCCGGGGTGGCGGGGGGTTAGGGCTTGTTTCATCTTCTTTTATGGGCTTTACAGCACATTTTTCCCCAAAGGCAAATTACATACAGATAGAGTTGAAAATAAAAAAGAGGGGAGGAAGGCCTGAAATGGGGGGCAGCTAAACGCCGGACTGGTCTCTTGGCCCACCTCCAGTGGCCAGGCAGGGCCCTCATGCATGGGGGCCAGGGGTGAGAACCCCAACAGAGAAGCTCACACTGGCTCCCCTCACATCCCAGCCCCGCGCTCCCTCTGGACAGAGAGAGGTCTGCTTCACCCCATGCCCCCAGCAGTAACCAGCCAGGACGAGGCCCATGCAGCCTCCAAAAATGGTTGCTGAATGAGTGAGTGAATGAGTGAGTGAATGGATGAGTAAGTGAATGAATGAATGTGTGAGCGAATGAATGAGTGAATGTGAGTGAATTAATGAGTGAATGGATGACTGAAATGGATGAATGAGTGAGTGAATGAGTGAGTGACTGAGTGAAGGAATGACGACATTGCTCTGGCCCAGCACCCAGCAGGTCTACAAACACCACCACAAAGCCAAATCCTCCTGCTGTTCAGCCTCTTAACCAACTCCCCCAGCAGCCTTACAACGGCAGCCTGAGTGACCCATCTTACAATCCAGACAACTGAGGCTCCGAGCCACTCAGCGGGGGCCCAGGTCTGCGGCTTCAGGCCTCTGCTTCAGAGGCTCTGGGGCTGGTCCTGTTGCTTTAAGCGGCTTGGTGGGTGGTGGGTGGGGGCAGGAGGTTCCCTGGTCCTCCTTCCCACAAGAGATGACTCAGGATGAGTCAGGGGGAGGGACGATGCACTCCCACCACCTCCTCCACATGAAAACCTGGGCCTCAGGCTGGGAAGCAGACTCTGTTTATTTGGGGGTTTATGACAACCCCACCCCCACCCCATCCTCGAGCCAAATTCTGAAGTCAACCGTTGGTCTCAACCAAATTCAGCTGTTAGCATTTTTTTCCCTTTTTAATTTAAAACTAAGCTGTGAGCAAGGGGGGAGAGTGCTGACATACTCAGGGGTTTGCAACCAACGTCATGGAACAAGCCGTGGAGAAATTGTTGAATGGGAGACTAATCTGCTTTGTAAGCTTCCACCTCAACAACAATCAAATGTTCAAAAACAAGCCCCGATCCAAAGGCCTGGGCAGTTCTAGTTGGAGCAGCTTGACTCTGAGCGAAGCGGGGTGTCCGGAAGTGCCTGGGGCGAGGAAGGGGCTCAGCAGGAACAAGGGAGAGAGCCACGCCTTGGGGTTCTGCTCCCAGCAGTCCTGTGGGGCTGGGCTTCAGGGGCTGAGGGCAATGGCTGACCCTGACTGAGGACCTACTGTGTGCTGAGCTCTGGACAGTCAGAACTGGAACAGATAGGGAAACCGAGGCCCAGAGTGGGGCCGTGGCTGGTCCAGACGCGCTGCAGGGCCACCGGGTACAGCTGCACAGGTTGCACACTGCACAACTCCAGGACACGGTATGGCTGGCTCCCCCCTGGCGACTGCACAGTGCACGGGCTGCCCAGCTGTATGCACGTGTTAGCCCCACGAGCAGCAATGCTGTTCCTCCACCGCTGAGTTCACTACCCCTTCTTCTATTGCCCCCTGCCATCAGCAGACCCCTCTGCCACCCAGCGGCCAGCTGGGGATGGGAAGGCATCAATGATGCCCACGAGGGCCCAGGCTGTGCCCATCTGCCCATAATGCAGACCAGACCAACGGCCTGCCGGCCAGCTGGCAGCTTCTCAGCATGGCATTCAAGGACCCAGGCTGGGCTCGTCTTCCGCCTAGTCCTCTGCACCATGTCTCCTGTTCCCTAAGCAGACTGTGTTCCTCCCTGCCTGTGTGCCTTTGCATACCTGGTTCCCTCCGCAAGCAGTGCCCTTCCCCTCATCCTCCCCTGGGAAGCCCGCCCCGACGCAGGCCGGCTGGCCTCACCCTCCCCTCTGGTCCTGCGGCACCTTGTACCCCTGCCAAAGCTCAATCTCTGACTGTCCAGTGGCCCTGGAGCCCCTGCGCCAGGGCCTGGCCCACAGCAGCCAGCAGGCATGGAGGGAGGGAGGGGGGAAGGGAAGAAGGGAGTGAATGTTCCCCCGGAACAGACGAGTGGTCCCAGGCCCCCACCTTCGGGCCGGCCTTGTGAAGCCCAGGGGGCCACCTCTTTCTCAGGCTCCTTGAGTTCCCAGACGGCCCCCTGTGATTTTCTCTGTAGAACTCGCCTGTCCCCGAGTGACCCGTCTCCCCCAAGCCAAGAACAGCAGCTGCAGACCCCCTGTGCTCCTGGCGGGGTGGATGTTGCTGTCCGTGATCCTCCACGCCGGGTGGGGGCAGGGCTGCCTCCGTCCAAGGCCACACCCGGGCACTGGGCATCTGTGCCTTCACTTCCTCCTCACCAATGCTGCACAGCAGGACCCCTCCAGCTGTTGTACAGCCAGGACAGGGGCTCTGAGAGGGTGGGAGACCTGCCAGGGCCGCACAGCCAGGCCCACTGACCCCAGCGTCCTTGGCCCAGGTGCCAGCTGCCCGGCCCAGGAGAACCCAGTCTGGCCTGTGGGCTCGGGGCCAGCCTGGCTTCTCCATTGTTGTGTTCCACGCCTGGCTGGGCTACCAGCCAGCCCCAAAAAAGGGAGGCTTGGCCATGAGCATGTCACTTTATGGAGAAGGTGCAGGGCACCTCACGGCCCCCCCCAGGCCAGGCAGGGTCTGGGCCCACAGAGCTGCCCAAGCCACCGGTGTCAGGGCAGTCAGCCCTCAGCTTCCTGTTACAGGAAACCCTCCAGGCCCTCATTAGGCCAGGTCAGTTGACCCTGCTGGGCCCCAGGCTCCTCAGCTGGGCAGTGGGGACTGGGCCAGTGGACACTCCCTGGGCAGGGCCTGCACACAGCATACTCCTCTCCCCCGCTGCCCTTGCAAATGTCCTTCCCTTCCCTTCCTCAAGCTCAGCTTGGGCCTGAAATGCCCACCTGTCCTTACCCACGTGCAGGTCTGTCTGCACCGATGTCTGTTAGGCCCTCCTAGTCATCATCTCCGTGACTGCCTGGGGGTCCAAGGAGGAGGGCGCCCCCGTCCCCCCCACTCTAGCCTGGGAGATGTGTGGTGTCTCACCAGGGCAGGTGGCGGGGCTGGGACTCCCACTCCCCAGCAGCCGAGGCCAACTGGCACCCCTGCACAGGCCTGGCGCTGGGATGGGGGCACACTCTACCACATGTCCTGGCACGTCTCGGCTGTGCTCAAGACAAGGGGTCGGAGATTTTATTCTGTTTAGCACCCTCATCGGACCTCTGCAGACGCCCCTCCTCACACTGCAGGGGGCCTGCCCGGCCTGCAGCGCTGGACCCGGGTGACGACGGACAGCCCACTGCACCTCCCAGGGCCTTTGTGACTAACATGCCATGACAACAGCACCAAAACACGGGGACTGAAGCTCACACCACTGACCGGAAACAGACCGGGGGCCCCTCCCTCCAAGCACACCCTGGAGGAGGTGTCCCCTCCTCCATAGGGCTCCCCTCTCCCTCGTCCGGTTTTCACCAATCCCAGGTCTCTGGAGCACTAAGTGAGTCCCTGCTCAGCCTCACTGTCCCTGGCGCGCTCCGGCAGCCTGGCGAGCAGACGGCTGGCTGAGGGGCACGTCAGGCCAACTCGGCTCTGGCTCACCCGCTGGCACCCGACCACATCTGGGCAGCCACGCTGTTCTGCTCATCCCCAAGTGGCCAGTGGTCTCCTGTGGGTCCCCTCCGAGGGGGACCTGGCTGAGTGAGGGGCTCCAGGGGCCCAGCACAGGTTGGAGGCGACCTGCCTGCTGTCTGTCCAAAACACAGACCTTGTTGTTGTGAGTTACCGTCGAGTCGACTCATCTTGTGTTCACTCTGTGTGTGCAGAGAACTGTGCTCCGTGGGGTTTTCAAGGCTGAGAGCTTCTGCCGTCATTTTTTAAAGATTCTTTTGGTGTTCAAAAAATAGAAATCAAAACACACCAAGTTAACAATTTCTGCATGTTCAGTTCCGTGACACTGATTATATTCTTCATGGTGTGTGACCCTTCTCACCCTCCTTTTCTGAAATGTTCCTCCCCCATTCACATGAATTAATGGCTCCCTAAGTGTCCTACCTCCGGAAAACCTGGTGGTGCAGTGGTAAAGAGCTATGCCTGTTAACCAAAAGGTCAGCAGTTCGAATCCAGCAGCCACTCCTTGGAAACCCTACGGGGCAGTTCTACTCTGTCCTACAGGGTCGCTATGAGTCGGAATCTAAACTTTCAAGTTGCTGTTTGTTGCCAATTTGATCCCATTTTGATGGTTCTTTAAAAGAACATAATGCTCAAGGCAGGCATTCTTTACTAATTAAGCTATTGTTTGGTTTACAGAAGACTCCAGGGGATACTTTTGGTAAAAGGTTTAAAGATTGTCTAAGGGCAACAGTTTCCGAGGTTCATTCAATACTTTGACCTTTTGGAAGCAGATCTCCAGGCCTGTCTTCTGAGGCACCTCTGGGTAGGTTTGAATCGCAACCTTTTGGCTGGTAGTTGAGCGCTTAACTGTCTGTACAATCCAGGGACTGCCAAACCTAAACCACGGCCCCCCAAAACTCACACACAGACGCAGCCACCCACTGGCTGAGCTCTTGCCGAGGATCTGCTCCCCCCGGACACCCCCACACCAGTGTGTCCTCAGAACCATTACCTGAACTCTGCAGACCTGTTCTCCAGAAACCATCCGGCCACCCCACCACCTCCAGCCCCTGGCAGCTCTGAGAGGCTGCCCCCGCAACCCCCAGCCCCCTGCACGGGTTCATCAACTCTTCCCCATGGGGCAATGGCTTCCCACCAGCTGGCCCTTGCACACTCTGCACACCCCACTTCCTGAGACAGGGCTCCTCGCAGCCCCTGGGCCTGGCCCTGGCCCCTGCTCCACTCAGCACTTCCTGCTTCCGTCCTTCTCCAGAAGTGCCCCGACCTATCCCCTCCCATTCAGGGTTTGCCTGCGGTGGTGATGGTGGGTAAGCAGAGGCCAGATCCAACGGTGCCTGCAAGCCACATCAGGGGCATAGTGGAAGCCCTGGCTGGCTGTAGGCAGGAGCCGTCCAGGTCTCGTAAAGCCCCTCGGGCCTGAGAGGTGACTAAGGAGGGGAAGGTTCTCCAAGGCTTGGCCGGGGATGGGGGAGAGCAGCTGTGCAGCCCCCGGGTTCTACGGTCCTCTCTGGCTCAGCTACATCCCCCGCCCCCAGCCTTAGTGCAGGCGCTTGGCCGCTGCCCCAGCTCAGCTCAGCCCTGCAGGGGCTGAGGGGGTGGCAGAAGTGGGGAGAGGCCTCGTGGGACCAGCCCCACTGCTGAATTCCGAGACATGTATAGCCCAGGGAAGCTGCTAGGAGGATGAGAACTCAAAGGCCAACTGAAGCTCTTGAATAAATAAAAGAGAGATGCCACCAAAAGCTGCTCACGGTTGGAAAACAAAGGCCAGTTATTAAATGCCACGTTGTGAAGGGCCGCAGCTCTCAATCGTGGATAACTTGCACGCTGCGAGGCTATCTCTGTGTGGCTGCAGGCGGAGGCTGCGCAGGTCACAGGGCTGGGGAGATGGACTGGGGACCCCCTCCCTGCACATACCCTCTGCCAACACATTCACCCTATCTGTGTTACCCCCTCGACAGACCAGCTGTCTTGAGTGGAGGTGAGAGCCAGCCCTGAGGGTGCAAGGGGGTCCCTGGAGAGGGAGTGAGCCTCCCGTTGCTGGAGGTGTGCTAGAAGGGGGCTCCCCCATGTGTGAGTGGCCCATTCATGTCACAGCACCTACATACAACACATAACAGGCGCTGGGCCAGGCCTGGCAGGTGACAGACCAGGCCCTGCCCTCGAGGCCCAGAGACTGGTGCAGACGCAGATAAGGCAGAGAGGCAAAGAAACAGTCCTGATAACAGACAGGCAGTGGTGCAGGTGTGGGCACCAGGACAGAGAAGGTTACCTCCCTTGGCCTTCAGGGTGGCCTCTGGGGGCGGCAGGGCATGTAGGACAAGGCAGCAGGACAAAGGCAGGACAAAGGCACGTGAGGGAGAGGAGACAGACTTCTGGCAGCAGCTGGGCGTGTGCAAAGGCTTCGAGGCAGGGAGGAGTCCGGGAACAGATGAAGGCGTGAGCTGGCATTGGAGGTGTGGGAGGTGCCAGCTGGCACAGGGTCTGGGGGCCAGGTCAGGTTGGTGAGTGTCGGGGTGGGTCCTGCAGGTGACGGGCAGGGCTGATGAATAAGATCATCCTGGCTGCCTTGTGAGGGACGGGCCACAAGGAGAGGAGGGGACCGAGTCAGTGGAAGCTCAGCGTTGCCCAGGTGAGGAGGAGCAGCAGCTGGCTGGGGACGGTTCCGAGGTCGAGCTGAGAGGAGTTGCTGTTGGACAGGACATGAGGGCGGAAAGGAAGGGGGTCAGAGACAACAAACATCGGAGGTGGTCCCCTTGACTGAGCTGGGGAGGACCGGAGTTAGAGACCCAGACAG
The DNA here is from genome assembly GCA_030035585.1 of Dugong dugon. Classification (NCBI taxonomy): domain Eukaryota; kingdom Metazoa; phylum Chordata; class Mammalia; order Sirenia; family Dugongidae; genus Dugong; species Dugong dugon. The sequence goes on along the minus strand of CM057463.1, from coordinate 2,475,275 downwards.
CTCAGCGCCCGGTGATAGGTCTCCAGCTCCGGAAGGAGACAGGAGGGGGACAGACTGCCTGAGTCATCCCTGGGTGGTAGTTAAGGCAGAGGACAGGACACTCACCCGGGGTGAGAAGGCCCAGGAGGCCCTGCTAACTGTCAAGTGAGGAGGAGACGGGGGCTGAGGGAGGAGCGGAGGGAGGGAGCAGAGGAGATACACAGCCAGCATCACCTGCAAACACACCTGGCCCAGTTGCGTGACAAGCTGGCAGGTGTGTAAATGTCTGGAGTGGACATTGCTGTACAAGCTGCCTGGTGACTTCTGCCCGGGCCCCTGAGAGGGCAGAGGGGGACACTGCTCACAGAGCACTCTATAGAGGCTGGGGAACCTGGCCGGACCCTGATTCCAGGCCTGAGGACCTCACTGCCCCTGCAGCACACAGCCTGGGGCCTGGAGGGTGAGGCTTCCAGGGCAGCCAGACCTGGCCAGGTGGGCTCGGTCACTTCTTGGCTGTGGGACTCAGACCGTCCCTCCCCCTTGCAGAGTCTCAGTTAAGGCATCTATAATGTCAAGTCCCTAGGTGGTTCGCACAGTGAACGCGCTCCACTGAAACGTTGGAGGTTCGAGTCCAGCTATGCATCGGACTGGTCATTCGTGCTGGCGCGAGCGTTATGTGTCTTGGCCAATTAACCCTTGCGGCCACTCTTTATGGTAGGGCTACTATCACCCTTTTTACAGGTGAGGAAACTGAGGGTCATTTGGTAACAGGGCTAAGGTCCCAGCATTGGTAAGAGGTTCACTGGGGAGGCGGGTCTGGGAGCACTGAGGACCCAGCCCATGACCCCCGCACATCCGGCCGCCACTTGCCTCTCCAGTGTCACCTCTGAGGCCATCAGTTCTTCTCCTCCCCAACAGCTGTGTCCATCCTCCATGCCCGTGAGGTCCTCAGGGGCACACACAAGGTCTGCTTTGTTGCCGAGTCCTCGTCACCCAGCCTGGCACACAGAAGCTGCTTGGTAATCGTGGACGTGGTCGTTGGAGAGTGGGTGTTTCAACACCCAGAGCACCTCCAGCACCCGGCCCGCCCCACACCCCGGAGCTGTTTTCATACTGTCCACCACGTGGGGGTCAAGGCTGGGGCGGGAGCAGCCACCGAACACGGCTGGGCGCCTCAGCCGCCCAGAGCCCTCAGCCCTGGCAGCAGGGCCTGCAATGGGCCCCCAGCACCCAGCCCAAGCTGGACAGCCTGCCTGTGCATGCTGTGGGCACTTGGAGAAGCGTATGACCGTCTTGAAGACACTGGGCGGCACCAATCTCTCGCTCTGTCTAAACGCGAGTCTGACCCGATGCCCCCACCTCCCAAAACCCTTCAAAGACTTGCCCAGCCGATCTCTTCTGCTTCCCAAACCGAGCTCCCCAGAACCCCAGTGGGCCTCAAGGAGGTACTGTGTTTCTACCAGAAGAGCTCTCTGTTTGTTACTGACTGAGCCATGCCCCCTAAGGAGATCAGCTAAAGTCATAACCCCTGCACCAGTGAATGTGACCTTGTTTGGGGAAATAGGATGTTTCTTTGCAAAAGTGATCTGTTAACAAAGTTATACCAGAGCAGGGTGTGTCCTAATCCCAATCCCTTTTGAGCAGCATCTAATAAAAAAGGAAAACAGAGTCACATGGCAGAGGTGGGGGTGGCGGGCAGGGGGATAGACAGCATGTGACCGTCCGTCTACAAGACAAAGACACCGAGGATTGCCTGCAGCTACCAGAACCCACGAGAGAAGCAGGAACGGATTCTCCCTCACAGCCTCAGAAACAGGGATGGATTATCAGGTATCAACAAATAGGGGCACCGGTTGTCCAAAGGAAAGACCCGTGGATGCCGAGTAGACAGAACACAAGGAAAAGCAAGCACCACAGTGGAAGGGAACTGCAGGGCCCTAAATGAAACTGATACCAGCTCCAGTGCGTGAGAACATGCCGGCCAGAAACAAAGTTCACGCAGCGTCAGGAGGGCGCCCCCGTGAAGGTTGTTCAAGCTAAGAGGCCCCTACCACTTCAACACCTTCGTGGACGTCTGTCTCCTACAGTCCCCTCCCGTGTAACTGAAACTCCTTACCTCGGTGGGTCTCTTGGGAGGGTACTGTTTCTTTCTGATGAACAAGAGGTGGGGGTGGGCTGTCGAGTCTAACTCTCACTAACTCTCAGGGTTACTGGGCAAGGATGGGTTATATTAACAGATAACGTGTTTCTGATGCATCTTGACAGAACCATCTTGTACATCCACGGCTGCTGAGCCAGGAGGGCCAGCAATGCTCTTTGCCGTGATACAAACACAAAGGTGTGCTCTTGCACACGTCCTGGTAAACAACCAATGGGAACTCCAGTCCCAGATGACGTGCAAAACCAAGGGAACTCAAATAAGTCAACCATTGCAATGAATTCAATCACGTTACTTTTTAACCATATAGCATTTACCTACAGTGATGTCCTAAGTTTTGTAAACAATAATATTTATAAATTTAACTTTAAAATATGTTTGGCATACACAAGGACGCAATCTAGCATATATTTAACGTAATACTAACATGGGTAATAATTTAATACCACACTAACATAGCAAACATCCAAAAAAATACTGGAATATTAGTAGCTATCAAACACGAAAAGTTTTGATTTATCTATCAACTGAGTTTCTTTTTTTCCTGTCTGTTGCGCGGGACACAGTGCTTGACATTGCTCTCTATATGCTAATAAATGAGGTATACATATAACTAAGGGAGCCCTGGTGGCGCAGTGGTTAAGAGCTCGGCTGCTGACCAAAATGTCGGCAGTTCAGATCCACCAGCCACTCCTTGGAAACCCTGTGGGGCAGTTCTCCGCTGTCCTATAGGGTTGCTATGAGCCGGAAAAGACTCCACGGCAAACCTAGGAGGTTTTTGGTATACATGACTCGCGCATCCCATTCACGTGTGTGAGTGAGCAGAGGAGGGGTACCACAGACTCTTCAGCGTTTAGGGCCCTCACATGCCTTAATCTAGCCCTGCTCAGAAGGAATCAACACAGCCGACACACTGATACAGACTCCCACCCTCCAGAGCCGTGGGAGAATAAATTTGTTCTTGAAAAGCACACACTTGGTGGTGTTTTTTACTGCAGCCCTAGGCGGCTAAGACATCGTTGAGGTTTTCTTGGGCCACATCATTTGGGTTTTCCTCCTTACCGTGGGACTTTTCTCAGAGCCTCGGATCTCCTCAGGCATACCTCATGACGGGGGCAGGTGACGGGAGCCCCATGGGTGTCAGGGGGATCTGGGGTTAGAGCTCCCCAGCCTTTTTGGGACACGGGATTCTTATTTTCAGGATGCTAGGCACAATTTGGAGCCCTGGTGGCACAGTGGTTAAGAGCTCGGCTGCTAACAAAGGGTCGGCAGTTTGAATCCACCAGGTGCTCCTTGGAAACCCTATGGGGCAGTTCTACTCTGTCCTATAGGGTCACTATGAGTCGGAATCGACTCGACGGCAACAGGATTGGTTTTTTGGGGTTTTTTTTCAGGCAAAATTTGGGAAGCCCTGACCTACAGGCTGAAGTTTAAACTCATTGGCACAACACTTACGGCCACTCATCACCCTGCCCCCACAACCTGCCCAGGTAACCCCCACCATCACCACCCCTGCCGTCTGCACCAGCTGCTGGAAGCTTCTGTTCTCCCCAGCACTGCTCACCACGCACGCACAGTGTCCGATCAGGAAAACGTGTCCTCGTCCTTCAAGATCTGGGCGCCCCAGGCAGCCCGAGCTCCCCATGGTGATCCCAGGAGACTGTGCTGGCGATCACTGTCTCCCTGACAGCTGCAGTTGAAGGCGGACGTGGGTCCGACTCCTGTCCGTGAGCCAAGAGCTGAGCGCAGGATCAGCCAGCACAGGCTTCAGTGAGTACCCATCACCACGCTGCAGAACCTGCCTTCCTGAGCCACACCCAAACACATCCGGGACAGCGAGGTTTTCCAGCCTTTCCCTCCATTCCCAAGGTCATCCTGCATGGCAAGAAGCCATACGGGGGCAGCTCCAGGTGGGGGCACGGGGCTGTTCTAGGGCTTCAACCAAAAAAAAAAAAACCCATCGCCAGTGAATCGCCCCCAACTCCTGGCGACTCTACGTGTCTCAGAGTAGAACTGTGCCCCATAGGGTTTTCAATGGCTCATAGCTGGAAGGAGATCACCAGGTCTTTCCTGCGAGATGCCTCAGGCTAGATTGGAACTGCCAATCTTTTGGTTAGTAGCCGAGCTCTTAACTGTTTGTGCCTCCTGGGACTCCCTTGGGTAAAACCACTGAATAATTTCTACTAATATATAATTTTTTTGGAAGCAGACCGCCAGGCTCTGGGTGGGTTCAAATTGCCAACCTTTGGGTTAATAGATGAGCGCAAACGGTGCCACTCAGGGATCTCTCGAGGGCTTGAGGGGACTGAGAAATCCCCAACCCCCAACAGCCTCTCCCCACAGAGCCCACTCAGGGATCTCTCGAGGGCTTGAGGGGACGGAGAAATCCCCAACCCCCAAGAGCCTCTCCCCACAGAGCCCACTCAGGGATCTCTCGAGGGCTTGAGGGGACGGAGAAATCCCCAACCCCCAACAGCCTCTCCCCACAGAGCCCCGAGCAGCCCAGCCCCCAGCTGACCATTCCCCAACACCCCCTCCACCAGCACATTCTAACTGCATTGAACAAAGAACGACTGAAAACGCTGGGTGTCGCCCAAGAGGGCGGGCAAGCGGGACTTAGTGCTTTCAACCGACACCCGACGGAGTGGGGACGTGAAAACAGGGGAGGGACAAGGACAGGTCAGTTTGGAGGAGGCCAGAAGCTGCAGAAACACAGAGGTAGCCGAGCACTTGGTTTCATTTTGACAGAGCAATCCTGGGACCCTGGGACAGCAGTTTACCTTCAGGGCCTCAGTTTCCCCACCTGGAAGACCAGAGGGCTGGTTGGATGATTTTTAAAAATGCCGTCCAGTTACGCCTCGGGAGCGCAGCCCGGACGTCGAGGCTCGGCCCCAGGTCTGGGCCTCAGTTTCCCCAGAAGGCCTCGCCGTCTTCCCCCCCACCAACCCGAGCTTACCCGACGGGCAGGCGCCCTTCTGCAGCTGGCGCACAGGCGTCCCGGAAAGCTGCAGCGCGCGGCGGCCGGCCGCCTGCAGCGCGCACACGTTGGCGTAGGTGTGCCCGTCGGTGCCGCACACGGCGTGCGCCCAGCGACAGCGACACGCGCCGCGCGCGCACTCCAGGCTCTCCCCGCACGGCGAGTCGAGCGGGCTGCCGCAGGGCTCGCCCTCGCCCGCGGCGCACACCAGGCAGCAGTTGCAGTGATCGGGCGCGTAGCCGCCGGGGCAGCGGGGGCTCGGGCACCGCGACACGTCGCAGCGCGCGGGGCACGACGCCGCCGGCGGCTCCCGCGCCAACGCCAACGCGGCCAGCGCGGCCAGGAGCAGGGCCCGCGCCGGCATGTCGCACTGGGGACCGCCGGGCCTGGGGGGACCACCGGGCCGGGCGCCTGCCGAGGGCCAAGGGGGCCGCAGGGGCCTGGCCGGGGGCGGATGGGGACAGGCACCCGCTCCCTCCCGCAGGCGGACAGTCTGCGGGCCGCAGCCCGGCGGGCGCGCTTAAAGGCGGGGACCGGCCCGCCCTCCTTGGAAAGGGCGGCCCAGCCTTCCAGCCCCGCCCCGGCCGCCGGCCTTCCCGGAAGCAGGGGCGACGGGCGCGCAAGGTCGCCGCGGTGGGGGCCGTGGGAAAGGGGAGCCGCCAGGGTGCATGGTCGGCCCCCGGTGAGTCCAAGCGACCTGAGTCCCTCCCCACAGAAATCGACAAGTCCGGACCCTACCTCCCACCTCCCCGTCCCCCGCCTGTCCCCTCTGCGCCCTCCCCTCCCCCGCTCGGGCATCCCGAGTCCTCAGCTCCCAGTCTGGCCCAATTGCTGCGGGCGGCACATGTCTCCCCCTCCAGGTTCCCACCTGTGTTGGGGACAGACCTTTGGGAAGCCCCCTTCCCTGTGCCTCCACGCCTCCGCTTGTCTTCAGAGTCTGGAGGATGCTCTCTCTCCACGGCTCTGGGCCCCCCTCCTGCTTCCAGTCCGGCTCTTAAGTTTCCTGGCTCCTGACCCTGGGAGTTACCGCTCTGTGCCTCAGTTTCCTCCTGCTTGGAAGAGAAATCAACAGCACCTTTTTCCTGGCAGGATTGCCGCGGGGAGAAAGAAAAGGAGTAATGCCCGTTAGCCCTTAGTGCCGGATGCGCAGTCAGCCTGCGGGGACTGAAAACTTTCAATTCCCATTATTATTCGGCGATAATGTAATCCTGCCACCTCAGATTGGAACCCAGAGCAACCCCATGTGACAGAGCAGGACTGCCACACGGTTTCCAAGGCCGTCATCTTTAGGGAAGCGGACTGCCATATCTGTCTCCAGAGGAGCCGCTGGTGGGCTCCAACCTCTGACCTTTCAGTTAGCCCTAACGAATTGGCTCTGAATGACCTTTGTTTCCGAAACCAGGGCCCCGCCTGGAGGTTTCATAGGTGACGATGGTGTCAAGCTCTGTGATGAGGGCCTGGGAGCCAGAGGATGGAGCTCACCCCTCTTGGGAGCTGAACTTGAAGAAGGTTTTATATGCGGACGTGCAGCAATGGGCCTCGGGGGCGGGCAGCCAGGGGCCCAGGCAAAGGTCAGTTAGAGACAGCCTCCCCCCTCCCCACACACCCTGGACCGGGCATCTCCCTCGCTCCTCTGGCCCAAGGGTTCCGACGCTGGGCATCTGCTAACTGGGATAATAACAAACAGCTGCGTTGTTTTCGCCGCAACCTCCAAGGGCAATCCAGCCTCCTCTTCAAGGATGAAGCTGGCCCAGGGCACAGTGGTACCTGTGGCTGGTGAAACCCCAGCCGGCTAAGGACCGGCTTCTTAAACACATAGAACCAAATGCAGGAAGGCACCAATTCCATTAGCTGCAGCTGTTACAATGTATAAATCAGCACATGCCTTCTGTAGCAATCCACAGACTTCTTTGTGAATGCACTGAGGAGATCTGGCCCTGGTGGTGAGAGACTCTGGTGTTTGGAGATGCCTGCAGCCGCCTCCACATAGTATGCAAGTGTCAGTGCCTTCTCCTGGGGCAGTCACTGGCACCACTGTGCTTTGGGCAACTTTGTGTCTGGGGGGCCCAGTTCCAAAGGGCAGTGCCTCTCCACAAGGCAGGACACTGAAGTCCTGGGAGGGCCAGGGAGTTTTTTCCTCTCACCTTTTCATCTACAGATGGGGAAACTGAGTCTCAGGGAGGCCCAGGGCTGGCCACTGCTGCAGACCAGAGCTGGCACAGCCCTGTACAGTTTATAAGTGGTAACAACCGCTGTTTCCTGGGCCCCGAGGCTGTTCATGAGCTTTGCATACAGAATTTGACTCAATACTCAGGTAGGCCCCAGACATAGGTATTAGGGTCCCTAGACAGAGGTTCGGGGGGTGAAGGTCACAGCAAGTGGCAGGGCTGGGACACAGATCCAGGCTGTCGGCCCGTCAGGTCCACACTCTTGTCTCCAGACCATGCTGCCTCAGTGGTTACCTGGCCTGAGCTTTACCACCACTTTGCAAAGGAGATATTTATTCGCTTGTACCACAACCTTGTATCCACTAGCCATCTGTCAGTCTGTTGTACTGTGGTGGCTTGCATGTTGCTGTGATGCTGGAAGCTCTGCCACTGGTACTTCAAATACCAGCAGGGTCACCCATGGCGGACAGGTTTCAGCAGAGCTTCCAGACTAAGACAGACTAGGAAGAAAGGCCTGGTAATCACTTCTGAAAATCAGCCAGCAAAAACCCTATGGATCACAACAGGCAACACTTCATTCTGTTATACGTAGAGTCAGAATGAGTTGCAACCAACAGTGCAGAGGGGGAAACTGAGGCCCAGGTGAAGGACTAATATATTAGTTTCCCTCCTCCACTCAGCCCCTGCCTTCCTACAGCTGAGAGGCAGTTCCCTGGGGTCACCTTTGCTCTCCCCCAAAATGGGTGGGCAGCCCACAGAGATCCCAGTGAACATCGGCCGCCTGAGCCCCTGAGGAAGTCACGTCCAAGCCTCAGGAGTCAGGGCAGTGGGCTAGTTGGCAGGATCAGCGCCCCCTGCTGTCCCTGCTCGCCCAAACAGGGCATCTTCAAGGGCTCCCCAGTCTGTGGAGTCTGCTGCCCAGCCCCTTTCCTCCGGGGATCTGGGTCTTCCCCACAGCCCCTGCCCCTATAGAGGGCCCAGAGCCCCCCAGGCCGTGCTTTAAGGAAGGCAGAGGCTCCGCCCACTCTCAGGTCCTGCAGGAGACTAGTCTGTCAAGGGGAGCCCTGGTGGCGCAGCGGTAAAGGGCTCAGCTGCTAACCAAAAGGTCAGCGGTTTGAATCCACTAGCCGCTCCTTGGAAACCCCCTGGGGCTGTTCTGCTCTGTCCAGTAGGTTCGCTATGAGTTGGAACTGACTCGACGGCAATGGATTTTTGTTGATTTAGTCTCTCAAGGTGACATCGGTCATGGATCCAGTGTTGCCGATTCTGGTTCTGCCAGCGTGTCCCAGCCTCTTCCCCTCTACTGGCACCAGGCCCTCTCCTATGCTATCTCTCCTATGCCAGTTCTCAACAAATGCCGGAAGGCTTGTTTTATGTGTATAAATTCATTCATTCATTCATCTTTACTTTCCTTGACCCCCCCCAAATATTTAAGGCTCTTTGCAGACAACAGCATCATAAAAAGGAAGGGCGAGAATTATAGCATAGCAAATGAATGGTAGAAAACTAATGGTAAGCCAGAGGTGAGGCAGATACACAGATTCTTGTCCTGAGTGCTGTTTTATAGTGTGTGTCCATAAATTTGGCTCTGAGCTTCCTAGTAGCCAGGGCAAAGAAGGGAAATGTGACGTCCATGAGATAAAAACGAGTCCATTGCTCCGAGGCAGCCTCTGTCTTCTCACTACCCAGAGGAGGGGAGAGTTTCCCAGGGAGCCTCAGAAAGAGGACACAATGTCCTGACGACACCCACCACGTGAGTCCAGGGGGCTCCTCCAAAACACTGTCCATGTGAGCCGGGGGACAGACAGCCTAGGGATCCCAAAAGAGGCCCCTTAGTCACCAGGGTGAGTCGGATTGTCCCAAGCTGGGGAGCAGCCACTTCTGCAGTGGTGACCGAGCTCACGGAAAGTCCTGGGCCTGATTTGGGAGCAGCGACCTGCCGATATTGAAGTGATGAGAACTCGCTGGCTTGTGGAAAAGCCTGCCCCACACCGGTCCTCCCCCACCCAACCTAAGGAAGCTGGAGGCACCACCGCAGGTAAAAACAAACAAAATACTTGCCATGGAGTCGACTTGGACTCATGACCACCCCATGTGTGCAGAGTAGAACTGTGCTCCCTAGGGTTTTCAAGGCTGTGACCTTTCGGAAGCAGATTGCCAGGCCTTTCTTCCGAGGCACCTGTGGGTGGGTTCAAATCGTCAGCCTTTCAGTTAGTAGCTGAGTGCCTAACTGTTTGTGGTTAAGGTAAAACCAAAACCAAACCTATTGCCATCGAGTCGTTTCCAACTCACAGCAACCCTACAGGACAGAGTAGAGCTGCCCCATAGGGTTTCCAAAGAGGGGCTAGTAGATTCTAGCTGCTGACCTTTTGGTTAGCAGCTGAGCTCTTAACCGCTGTGCCACCAGGGCTCCAGTTAAGGTAAAGGGCTTCACAAATCCTTGTTAAATTAGTGGATTGGGGTTGGCACACATGACATGTGGCCCCATGACACAGCAGGGCTAGAAGGTTCTGGAACAGCGGGAGAAGTCTGTGAGGACTGAGGCAGTCAGGACCATGTCAGTGACGCCCCCAACACTCTGCTTGGGGCGCTCATTGCCCAGAAGGGACTGAGGCATTGTCCCCGTGGTCCAAGGGCTCCAGGGGGGCGGCCCAGCAGGTCGCAGCTGGCACCGAGGAGTACTGGGCACCCTGCAAGTCAGCGAGGCAGGATGGGGCCGGGACGCAGTTGTGCCCCTACAGGGCCCTACCTCTTCTGTGAGCTCACGAGAACTGCCCTGGGAAGACAGCAAAGTTCGTGGGCAGAGAAGGGCTTTACATGGGCTCAGGGTCGCAGCAGCGGGGATGCTGTCCTTGCTATACCGCCTGCCATCGCAGGAGGCAGTGGTGATCATGAGGGCCTCTGGGCCCGCCTGGCTGTACTCCAGGGTCAGCCCCTCGAGAACTGGAACAGTTTCTCATTTCTCCAAGGCTAGCACTCCCAAGATGTTGGCTGACGTGACTTCAAACTGAATTGACTGTCCAGGCTGGTTCTGCCTCTCCCCCAGAGCACCTTCACCCCCCCCAGAGCACCCTCCTCTCTCATCCAGGGTCCCGTGGCCGCATGCCGTCCCTCCACCTCTGTTGGATGGCAGCACCAGCCCTTGCCCCGCTGTTTGCTCTTCCATCAGATGAGGTCAGAGCTTACATCACTTTGGGGACCCGCAGTGCATCCCAGCCACACCTCAGCCAGTGATAAGACTCCTCAGCTCACATCTGCCATGACTCAGCCCTTAGGGGGGTCCCTCTGCTCAGGGTGGGGCAGGGAGGGGTGACGGTGACGTCGGCCTACTCCATCTGCTGCCCGCCCCGGCATGCAGCACACTTGGGGAGACCCTCCACCCTCGGCTAGTGAATAGTGATGCAGTGACATTGGTACACAGGGACCTGTTTGTGTCAGGTGGTCTGATCTTCATCTTCCCGATGCTCAGTCGCTCCCCTGACCCCACTTACCCCTTCCCTCCCTCCGAAGCCCTGGACAAGCCTTCGAGGCCCCAGGGGGCAGATGTCCATCCTAAGTCCCAGGCAATGGGTGCACATGGAGGGGCTCAGCGTGGGAGCCTGACCACGGGTAGTCTCCCAGGGCGCCTTGTTCCTGATCACAGGGCAGAGCCCGGGCGAGCGAGACCCACAGCACCCAGCACCTGGGCGGTGTCCGGACACCAGCATGTCCAGCCAGGGCACTTAGAGGAATTCTCTCTAGAATCTACTAGAAGGTTGACTCTGTTTCCGCGAGCACTGCCCTCGGGGGGCGCTTCCCCAGATGTCTCCTGGGGCCACCGTAACATAACACCACACAGTGGGGTTTAAGAACAGAAATGTATTGTCTGTCAGTTCTGAGGCTGGGGTCCCAACCAGGGTGTCAGCCAGCCATGTGGCTTCCTTCTGAGGCACCTGGAGAGAAACTGTTCCTGCCTCTCTCAGGCTTCTGTGGATCCTCGTCATTCCTCAGCTGCTTGTGGGTGCGTCTTCACACGCGTCTTCCCTTGTGTGTGACCCTTTCCCTGCTTGGCCTTCTCTTTTGTAAGACGCCACTCAGAAGGGATTAGGGCTAGGGCCCCCACCCTGCACTCCAGTGGGTCTTAACTGATAACATCTTCAAAGAAAGACTCTATTCCCAGAGAAGGTCATGTTCACAGGCACAGGGGGTAGGACTTCAGCATGTCTTTTTGGAGACTGTCTTACTCATCTAGTGCTGCTCTAACAGAAATACCACACGTGGATGGCTTTAACGAACAGAAATTTATTCTCTCACAGTCTAGGAGGCTAGAAGTCCAAATTTAGGGCGCCAGCTCCAGGGGAATGCTCTCTCTCTCCGTCAGCTCTGGAGGAAGATCCTTGTCATCAATCTTCCCTTGGTCTAGGAGCATCTCAGGGCAGGAATCCCGGGTCCAAAGGACACACTCTGTTCCCGGCACTGCTTTCTTGGTGGCATGAGGTCCCCACTCTCTGCTCGCTTCCCTTTCCTCTTACCGCTTGTAAGATAGAAAGTGGTGCAGGCCACACCCCAGGGAACCCCCTTCCATTGGATCAGGGATGTGACCTGGGTTAGGGTGGTGTTACAATCCCACCCTAATCCTCTTTAACATTAAATTACAATCACAAAATGGAGGCCAACCACACAATACTGGAAATCGTGGCCTAACCAAGTTGACACATATTATGGGGGGACACAGTTCAATCCATGACGGGGACACAGTTCAACCCATAACATGGCCTTGTGCACAGCACTGAGAGCAGTTTCAGGGACAGGCCCCATGTGCGCTTGCCCGTGTGGGCGCCTTTCAGAGTGGGGGTGAGGAGAGCTGGGCAGAGAGGCAGAGTGAGGGGCAAATTCTTAAACAGCTGTGGATCCCCTGGCGGTGCCACGCTCCTAGGAGAGGCCCAGCGCCTCCCAGGCGGGTCGTCAGGGTGCCTGAGGCTGTGCACAAAGGCTTACTTCCTGACTCTTCCCACGCAATCACTTACAATACCGAGGAACGGGGACGGACTTACGGGTCTCACAACTGGGCTGTTTGAGGAGCCACACAGACTTCACGACGCCCGCTGCACCATCTCCACCTGAAGGGTGCCAGCGCACTGCGGAGTGAGGCAGGCAGGCTGCCGACCAGTGTGGGCCAAAGGATGCCATGTTTGCAAAAGTGAAAAAGGCTATCTGCCTGGCTATCTTTCGAGGGAAATCTGGAAGGAAATACTCCAAAGTGTGTACTGTGCCGGTGGGGTTCTGGGTGATTTTTTTTTCTTTAATCTATTGTCTTTTTTACATTGACATGTACTGAGGGTTTAACTTTTAAAAGTTATTTTAAAGCTACGTGTGTGTGTATTTGTGTGTGGGTATATGTGCACGTGTGCATCGCGTGCATGTGTGTGCACTGCGAGAGTATGTGCGTGTGTGTGCAGACTGTGTATGCGTGTGTGTGCAGATGGTGTGTGTGTGTGCAGATGGTGTGTATGTGTGCGTGTACTATGAGAGTACGTGCATGTGTGTGCAGACGGTGTGTGCGTGTGTGTGCAGACTGTGTGTGCATGTGTGTGCAGATGGTGTGTGCATGCCTATGTGTGTCTGTGCATGGTGTGTGTGTGCGTGTGTGCACTGTGAGAGTACGTGCATGTGTGTGCAGACGGTGTGTGCGTGTGTGTGCATGCCTGAGTGTCTGTGCATGGTGTGTGCGTGCGTGTGTGCACTGTGAGAGTACGTGCATGTGTGTGCAGACGGTGTGTGCGTGTGTGTGCAGACGGTGTGTGCGTGTGTGTGCAGACTGTGTGTGCATGTGTGTGCAGATGGTGTGTGCGTGTGTGTGCATGCCTATGTGTGTCTGTGCATGGTGTGTGCGTGCGTGTGTGCACTGTGAGAGTACGTGCATGTGTGTGCAGACGGTGTGTGCGTGTGTGTGCATGCCTGTGTGTCTGTGCATGGTGTGTGCGTGCGTGTGTGCACTGTGAGAGTACGTGCGTGTGTGTGCAGACGGTGTGTGCGTGTGTGTGCATGCCTATGTGTGTACGTGCATGTGCATTGTGTGTGTTGCGTCGCTGCGTGTATGTCACTGTCTGTCCTCCAGGCACATGGTCCTGGTCCCTGAGGCCCGCTCCCACAGCTAGGTTCCCAGACTTGCTGTCCTGGGTTTGTTTCCGGAAGGAAGGGGGGGAGCTCACACCTCTTGCTGACCCAGGTCCAACCAGGGATGCCAAGAGCTGGGTGCCGACCTCACAACTCTGGAGACGGCTGCTGAGCAGCGCAGGGAAAGGAAGGTGCTTCCATCGTCCCACAGAGCTGAGGGGCAGAGCTGGCAGGGCCCAGAAAGCATCGCACCGACTTCTTTGGTTCAGGAGGGGAAACTGAGGCCAGGGAGAGCACAGCAGTGCCCTAATCACAGGGTGAGTGAGTGGCGCTGTGGGGTGGGGGCTCGGGCACAGAGACTGGTCACTGCCTCACCTGCCTGACCTGCGCACGCCCCAGCACAGCCCTCAGGTGTCCCCCTGGGGCTCCTCAAGGATGACAGGACAGGTGACAAGGGGGTGGGAGCAGCACATGGCCCACCTGGTCACCGAGAGTCCCCACGGCAGGCCAGCATCATCCCACCTCTAGAAATGAGGGGGTGGGAGCGCAGGGGGGCGAATAACTCACCCAAGGGGCACAGGCCACGTGTGGCAGGGGTGACCTGGACTGGGGACACATGCCTCAGGCCCAGAGCGGAAGCAGGCTTCGTCCTTGCTAGGTGTGCAGGGGACGGTGGTATCCTGGACCTGCCTCCAGGAGGGAGGGGGTACGTCTGTTCATCGTCTATTCGCCCCTGTGTCCCCATCATCCCTGCATGCTCAGGAAATGCCTGTGTGCTGATGTCACCCACATCACCTGACACGGCCTCTCTGCCAGCCTGAGGGCGCAGGCAGGGTGGGGGAGGAGCAATGGGGGCAGGCCTGCAGGCCCAGGGGGCGTCCAGCCCACTCACTGCAGGGAGGGGAGGCCTGCAGGTCCAGGGAGCCTCCAACCCACTCTCTGGGGTGGGGAGAGGCAGGCCTGCTGGCAGGGGGCTTCCGGCCCACTCACTGCAGGGGGCGGGGAAGCCTGCAGGCCCAGGGGACATCCAGCCCACTCACTGCAGGGGGAGCAGGCCTGCGGGCCCAGGGAACACCCAGCCCGCTCACTGCAGGGGGAGCAGGCCTGCGGGCCCAAGGTACATCCAGCCCACTCGTGGGCTCTCCAGCTCTGTCTCTCGCCTACTGGCTCTCTTCCTGTTTCTCTCTGGCTCCCTCTCAAGTTGGGAAAAATACTCTTTTATTTTTGCAACTCATTGATTACTATTATTATTACTACTGATCGCTTCTAATAATAAAATCTATACATTCTCACAGTGGTTCCTTTAGAAAGTAGCGAAGAGTTGGCAGAGATAATTTTCAATAAATCACCTCCTCATCGCAATAGTGAGTGTGAATCCTTGTTCACACTTGGGTTATTCTCATCTGGTCTTGAGTCTTGGTGTGTGTGCGTGTGTGTGCGTGTGTGCACACATGTGAGTGTGCACGTGTGAGTGAATGGGTGTGCATGTGTGAGTGTGCGTTGTGTATGTGAGTGTGTGTATGCATCGGTATGAGTGTACATATGCATGTGTGAGAGTACATGCATGTGAGTGTGCGTGCACACATGTGTGTAAGTGTGTGCATGTGTGTGCACGTGGGAGTACATGTGAGCATAAGTGTGCACGTGGTGCAAGTGTTTGCCGTGTAAGTGTGTGTGTACACACATGAGCGTGCAAGCACATGAGCATGTATTCATTTGTGAATGCGTGTGAGTGTGCAAGTGTGCACATTTTGCTGGAGTGCAAATGTGTAAGTGTGTAAGGGTGTGCAATGTGAACTGTGCATGGGTGTTAGTGTGAGTGTGTGCATGTATGTGAGTGGATGTGGATGTGCACGTGTGTTAGTGTGCACACGTGTGTGTGTGCATGAGTGTATATAGGTATAAGTGTGCACTCGTGAGTGTGCATGTGGGTGTGTATGAGTGTGTTACATAGTTAAGATCGTGATGGCAGATATTCATAATAGCTTCATTTTTAAAAACATTGTTTCGTGAGAAGTTTCTCATTTTACTAAACACATTTTTACAGCATTTACTGTTTTTCTGATTGTAAAATATATGTGCATTTGGAAGATATAGAAACACACGCAAAATTATCTTTAATCCTGCCAACCAGAGAGAAGGACATTTTGGTGTTTTTCTTCTATGCGTGTATGTTGGCCCGAACCCTGTCAGGAAGCGTGAAATAGCGCATGCCCTCTGGAAACAGTTCAGCACTTTCTTAAAAACTGAGCTTGCAACCACCATGCAACCCGGCAATTACGTATCTGGGCATTTCTGTCAGCGATGTGCAAACTATGCCCCCACCGTTGGTGGAATTTTCGCCTTCCGCGCAGGAGACCCCGCGTGAGTCCCAGCCAATGCACCTCATGTGCAGCTGACACCCATCATCAGTGGAGGCTTTCAAGTTGCTGTGGTGCTAAACAGGTTTCAACGGAGCTTCCAGACTAGGAAGAAAGGCCTGGTGATCCATTTCCAAAAATCAGCCAGTGAAAACCCTGTGGATCACAATGGCCCAATCCACAACCGATCATTTGGATGGCACAGGAGCTGGCAGCATTTCGTTTCACTGTGCAAGGGGTTGCCATGAGTCAGGGGCCACCTCTATGGCAGCTAACAACAACGCTGTCCACACAAAAACCTGCCTGCACTTGTTCATAGCAGCTTTGTTTGTCAGCCAAAAACTGGAAACAAGTGTGCAAGGTGAGTTATTAAACAAACTATCCTCTATCCACACCCATACCATGGAACACCACTCGACAATACAAAGGGACACACTATTGATACATGCAGCAACGCTGATGGATCTCAGTGGTTTTACGCTGAGAAAAACAAAATCCAGAGGTCACACACTGCGTGGCTCCATTTCTGTAACATTCTAGAAATGACAAAATCACAGAAAGAAGAACAAATTAGTGGTTGCCAAGGGCGAGGGATGGTGGAAGAACAGGGACGGGTACAACTATGAACAGACAGAAAGAGGGTGATCTGTGTTGATGGAGCCATCCTTCCTGCATGGCGACTGCAGTGGTGGCTACGGGAATGCACACAAGTCATATACTCACACAGAAATACACACACGCGTTGTTGTTAGGTGCCATCAAGTCGGCTCTGACTCATAGAGACCTTACGTATAGCAGAAGGAAACATTGCCCGGTCCTCACATGTGTTACTGACTGATTTATAGACCTGTCTAATCTTTAGCTGAACTTCAGGAGTGACTTCCGTTCTGAGTTAAAAGGGTATCGGGGAGCCATACTCTTGGGGGTTCCTCCAGTCTCTATCAGACCAGTAAGTGTGATCTTTTCTCGTGAATTGGAATTTTGTTCTACATTTTTCTCCAGCTCTGTCTGGGACCCTCTATTGTGATCCCTGTCAGAGTGGCTGGTGGTGGTAGCCTGGTACCATCTAGTTCTTCTGGGTTCAGGCTGGTGGAGGCTGTGGTTCATGTGGTCCATTAGTCCTTAGTCCAAATCAGTCCTTTTTCCACTTACATAAGTTTCTTGCAATAGTATTTTGTAATTTTCTTTGCATAGGCCTTTTATGTCCCCGGTTAGATTTATTCCTAAGAATTTTATCTTTTTAGGGGCTATTATAAATGGTATTGTTTTCCTGATTTCCTTTTCAAAGTTCTTTTTGTTGGTGTATAGGAATCTAACTGATTTTTGTATGTTGATCTTGTATCCTGCTACCCTACTGAATCTTTCTATCAGTTCCAATAGTTTTCTTGCGTAATCTTTGGGGTTCTCTATGTATAGGATCATATTGTCTGTGCATAGGGATAGTTTTACTTCTTCATTACCAATTTGCATGCACTTTATTTCTTTTTCTTGCCTTATTGCTCCAGCTAGGGCTTCCAGCACAATGTTAAACAGGAGTGGTGATAAAGGGCATCCTTGTCTTGTTCCTGTTCTCAGGGGGAATGCTTTCAGCCTCTCTCCATTGAGAATGATGTTGGCTGTTGATTTTGTATAGATGCCTTTTCCCTTCTATTCTTGTTTTACTGAAAGTTTTCATCAGAAACGGGTGTTTGGACTTTCTCAAATGACTTTTCTGCCTCAGTTGAGATGACCATGTGAGTCTTTCCTTTCATTTATGTGGTGGATTATGGTGAATAATTTTCTGATGTTGAACCATCGTTGCATACCTGGTATGAGTCCCACTTGGTTGTGGTGTGTTATTTTTTTGATATGATGCTAAATTCTGTTGGCTAGAATTTTGTTGAGAATTTTTGCATCTATATTCATGAGAGATATTGGTCTGTAATTTTCTTTTTTTGTGGTGCCTTTGCCTGGTTTTGGTATCAGAGTTATGCTGGCTTCATGGAATGAATTCGGGAGTATCCCTTCCTTTTCTATGCTCTGAAATAGTTTGAGTAGTACTGTGTGAGCTCTTCTCTGAATGTTTGGTAGAATTCTCCAGCCAATTGTGGTTTTGATTATGACTGTTTCTTTAGGAAGTAGCCTTATAGGAATAATACCAGGTCAATAAATATAAACTCTTACAAGACTGTTGACATATAGAGCTCACTTTCTAGAAGGTTTAACTGGTTTATTCCTGTACCAGTAGAAGTTGTTATGGATTGAATTGTGTCCCCCCAAAATATGTGTTGTAATTCCTAACCCTTATACCTATGGATGCAATCCCATTTGGGAATAGAGTTTTCTTTATTATGCTAGTGAGGCCATATCAGTGTAGGGAGGGTTGTAAGCCAATCACCTTTGAGATATAAACCAAGCTGATTAGGCAGAGAGTATCAAGCAGAGACGCGGGGTGGGGTGGGGGGGAAGACAGATGCCACACCACATGGAGAGTCCAAGGAACCGGGACACAGAGGCTGAAGAAACAGGGCTGACAGAGAGAGACAGTCTTCCCCTAGAGATGGCGCCCTGAATTTGTACTTTCAGCTTCCTAAACTGGAGAAAATAAATTTCTGTTCGTTAAAGCCACCCACTTTTATAGCGGCGCTAGATCTGCTCACAACGTGGGTCCAGAGGGGTCTGACCTCAGGAATAGAAGAGATATGAAGACAGAAATGCCCCACAAAGATGTTCAGCGCAGCGTGGCTTAGAACAGTGAACAGTCAGAGAGGACTGAGCGTCCCCCAAGAAAGGATTAAGAAAAGTAACTGCAGGCAGTCTCACACGATAGAATACGACGGAGCCATTGGAAAAGAAGGAAAAGACACAGGTGTATACATTGTATACATGTGGACCTGCAAAAGCGTCCTGGTAAAGTTGGCGAGGACATGGAGGTCATACAGTGGTAAATGGAGTCTCTGTGTGTCTCTCTCACTCTCCCTTCTGCCCTCTGTCTCTCTCTCCCTCTGTCTCTGTCTCTGTCTCGCTCTCTCTCTCTCTCTCACACACACACACACACACACACACGCACACACAACGATACTTCCTCAGTTCCAAGATGCAGTGATGAGAAGAGAGCCAGCTTTTCCAGAAGCAGGGCTCCGTCACACACGGACGGAGCTGCCTCGGGGCTCCGCCACACACGGACGGAACTGTTTCCTGCTTGCCCACGACAGCAAGGCAGTCACTTCCACGCCACCCTCGCCATCAGCAGCGCCACAGTTGGGGTTTGAGACCAGGAAGTTATCATTTCAGATTTGGAAGCCTTTTCTGAATCTCAGCTAAGCTGCAGACTCAAGGGCCTGAGCGTCCCCTTCCCCCTCGTTGGCCAGGACACCCCAGGCCAAGGGGTCAATCTCTCGGCATCTCATTGAGGAGTCAGGCTTGACTCCTTTCCCTTTAAGGGGCCCCAGGGTCTTTGCCAAGAGGAGTCCCCATCAGGGGTAGACAGGGACCCTCCAGGGGCCATTGTGGGACCCCCTCTCCACAGGGACAGCAGATGGCAGGCGCCCTGAAAGCCTGCAGTTGTGACCCCTCATCATCGTGATGACCACAACCAGGAGAAGTCGGTTCCACTTCTCAGGGACCCATCTACACAAAGGCAGTCAGAACGGGGTGAGGGAGGGGGGGAGGGGGGGAGGGAGAGGGGAGAGGAGAGGATGAGAGAGGGTGGGGGAAGAGGGAAGGAAGGGAGAGGGGAGGAAGGAAGAAAAGAAAGAAGGGAGGAAGGGAGGGAGGGAATGAAGGGAGGGAAAGAAGGAAGGGGGAGGGAGGGAGGGAGAGAGGGTGGGGGAAGGAAGGGGGGCAGGAATCACCCCCTTGCCTGCCCCAGAACACTCCCAGCAGTGTTGGGGTGGCCAGGTACAGCCCTGAGTCCCTGGTCTTGGGCCAGGTCCTGGGATTGGCAGGGCCCTAAATGATAACAGTGGCTGGGAGCCCCTTGGGCATCTTCCACGTCCCCAGGTGGGGATGCTGGGCCTGACGGGGTCTACTGTGGAGGTATGAAATGAAACCACAGGGGCTTTTCCCCTCACGCACTGACTCCGTTCCTGGGAGTGCTCCCTAGAGGTCACCAAGAGGGAGGACTAATTGCAAACAAACCAGGGATTCCCCGTGGACAGGCGGAGGAGACACAGGCTCTGTCCTGATTTGCTCCCTGAGGGAGACCTGGGGGCTGGGCCACACGGGGCAGGAGTAGGGGTGTATATGGGAGTTCTGGGGTGATGGGAGGCAGGAGGGTTGCTAGGGACCCTCACTCTAAACCATCCTCCAGAAGTAGGGTGAGGGGAGGAGAGAAAAAGGGAGGGGGAGAGAGAGGAGGGGAGGGGAGGAGATGTGGGAGGGAGAGGGTGGAGAGGAGGGGAAGAGAGGAGGGGAAGGAGGGGAAGATGGAACGGGAGGGAGGATGTGGAGAGTGGGCAGGGGGAGGAGAGGAGGTTCAGAAGCCAGGACCAGGGCAGGCAGGGGACACAGGGAGGAGGGTGCCGCTGGGAGTGGCCCAGGGTCGGGGGGGGGGGGGGGGGGGGCTGGGCGTCCCTTATCTGACCTCTCCTTTATGATCCCATATTGCAGGTGAGGAAACTGAGGCAGCAGCCATGGGGACTAACAGAGCGGGGCTGGGGTGGGACTCGGGTGCCCGCCCTCGGAGCTCAGTCTCCTTGCCCAGCTGCGCCCCGCTCCCTGGCTCCCTGCTCCCGGGGCCTCCATGGGAGACCAGGAGACAAACTGAGCGGACGGGAGATAATATAATGTGCACCGACAGCGCTGAGGACCCACCTTGTCCAGAACACAAACGCACCAACCCATGATGTCACACAAACACACCAGCACATGGTGTCACACAAACACGCCAACACATGGTGTCACACAAACACACCAGCACATGGTGTCGCACAAACACACCAACACGTCACACAAACACTCCAACACGTCACACAAACACATCGGCACATGGTGTCACACAAACACGCCAACACATCACACAAACACATCAGCACATGGTGTCACACAAACACGCCAACACATCACACAAACACATCAGCACATGGTGTCACACAACCACACCAGCACATGGTGTCACACAAACACACCAACACGTCACACAAACACACCAGCACATGGTGTCACACAAACACGCCAACACGTCACACAAACACATCAGCACATGGTGTCACACAAACACGCCAACACATGGGGTCAAGAGAAAGAAGGCAGACAGGAGCACAGATGCTGTGGGGCCCCACCTCCGTGAAGTCTCTAGAATAGGCCAGTTCATAGAGACCCAAGTCCATTAGCGGTTCAACGGGGCTGGGGAAGAGGGGACACAGGGAGGTGTGAGTAAGGGGCGCTGGGTGTCTGTTGGGGGGATGGAAACCTTTCGGAGATGGATAGTGGTGGTAGGTGCACACCACGGTGAGTGTAACTGATGTCACTGAGTTGTCCCCATAAAAGCGGGCAAAACGGTGAACGTTTGGTTATAGGGTAAAATCTGCGAAAGCTGGGATCTTTGCAAGGCAGACACCTGTCAGAGAAGGAAAACTCAAATATTTCCCACTAAAACAAGTGATAGAAAAACCATAGTACTGCACCCTGTCAAAAGCAGAAAACTTTCGAGAGCTGGAAAAAAAAGGCTGTCCTGTCAAGTTTCGGCTCTCACAGGTTTCACTGTATATTTTTTAGCACACACAAAAATCAGAATGCAAAAATATATGTATACACAAACACGCTTGCAGCTGGAAGGTGCCACGTTGACTGACCAGGGTATTGGACTTACGTTGTATTTTGTTGTTAGGTGCCGAGTGGGTTCCAACTCACAGCGACCCCATGTACAACAGAACGGAACACTGCCCAGTCCTGTGCCATCCTCACCACTGTTGTTATGCTCGAGCCCATTGTTGCAGCCACTGTGTCAGTCCACCTCATTATATAGTGGGGGCATTAGACAGTGGGGGACTCCAGGTACCCCGCGATGCATGTGTCCATGAGAAAGCAGCTTTCCCAGCTGCCCTCACCTTCTCCCTGTTCACTTCCTGTGGGTGCCAGCTCCCAGCCTGTGACCTCTTTTGTGGCAGGAGTGCCCTCTCCAAGCCCAGACCCCCAGGCCCCCGGAGAGACCTTCCTGAACTGCAAATCAGACCCCTGTGCCCTGGTCCGGCTCACACCCTCCAAGGCCCAGGGCTGATGCCACACCTCATCCTAGTAGACAAGCCCCCTATGTGGCCCCTGGTCACCTCTCTAGCCACACCCCACCACTCTGCCTCCTGCTCCCACAGGCACCACCTGCTTCCAAGACTCTCTGCTTGGGCCAGAAAACCAGGGCCCAGGGCTGGGTGCACCATGCCACCTCAGTTTCCTCATCTGTAAAATGGGCCTTGTGGTTGGCTGGATAGTGCTCCCCAAAGATTAACAGGTCCTAATCTCTGGAAAGAAGACTGAAGAATTGATATCTTTGGATTATGTTGTTGGTGAAGAATATTGAATATCCCATGGACTCTGCCAGAAGAATGAACAAATCTATGTTGGAAGAAGTACAGCCAAAGTGCTCCTTAGAGACCTTCTTAGAAGCAAGGATGGTGAGACTGTGTCTCACATACTTTGGACGTGTTGTCAGGAGGGATCAGTCCCTGGAGAAGGACATCATGCCTGGTAAAGTAGAGGGTCAGTGAAAGAGAGGAAGACCCTCAATGAAATGGATCGACACAGTGTCTGCAACTATGGGCTCAAAGGTAGCAATGATTGTGAGGATGGCGCAGGACTGGGCAGAGTTTCGTTCTGTGGTACACGGGGTCACGTGAGTTGGAACCAACTCGATGGCACCCAACAACAACATGATGAGCCATTAAGAAGATAAGTGCGTGTCCAAACAGACACAGGTGACAAAGAGGTGATGGAGCAACCCCCTGCTGGAACTTCCTGGCCCCCACCTCCTTGCTGACACCCCCCGGGTTGTCATGGAAATGCCTCCCTTGTGGGGCTGAGCAGGAAGGACACAGGTCGGGTCTGGGTTCTGCCCTCCCCTGGCCTCGCTGGGCCTCAGCTCCAAGAAGGTGTCTGCAGTGTGCTTGGCCCCGAATAGCTGATCCCATGTGCTCGCCCAGAGAGCATGCCCCTGGAGTTCCCAGCAGGAGCTCGATCACATCCATCTTGTCAAATACGTGTACAAAAGCAGCCTGGCAAACGTCCCTGTAACAGGAAATCCAGCAGATAGTAGCTCAGCCCACCCTCGGTGGAAAATGCGCATGATGATAACTCATCAGGGAAGATGAGGCTCGCAAAGGGGAGCTTTAAGGGATTTCGGAGAGAGGAGAGAACGTTCTGTTCAGTGCAGACCTCTCCAAGCCTGCCCTCCTTCCCACATCCGCCTCCATCTGTACTGAGAGCCCTTTCCCAAGCCCATGGAGACACACCACCCTGTGTCCTTCTTCCCAATGCCCCAGCCTGGGGACACCTCCTGCCTGCTTCCAGATCACCTTCACGGCAAGCTCAATCCTCATAGGACCTGCCTTCAATCCAGAGACCTCAAACCATGCATTCACTCCTTTAGTCACTCGACAAACACCTGCTGAGCTTCCTCGGAGCACACGGGGTGAATGAGCCTCACCCCAGCCCTCCAGGGGCTCACAGTACGTGGAGGAGTGACAGTCCACAGGTAGTGGCAATCCCCTGTGAGGGGAGGTACACAGTGGGGTGTAGACATGAGGTGGGGGAACACACTGAGGAGGTAGTGTAGCCAGGAAAGGCTTTACAGTGAAGGCTCTATTCCCATGGGGTCCTGTTGGGTGAATAAGAGTCCACCAGGCAGGGGAGGAAGCATGACGTGTGCAGCAGTGTCTGCTGGTCATCTCCGTACAGGCTTTTGCTCCAGTAAAAAGATAACAACAACAATGTAATAATAACAACACCATTTACTGAGGGCCTGCACCTTCCAAGCACACCCTCACATAGCCTCACAGTAACCCTGAAGCCAGCCACACTGTCTCCGTTTTACAGATGACAGAGCTAAGACTCCAGGGTAAGGATTTGCCCCTGGCTGTGCAGCTGGTAGCAGGAGAGCCACGATTGCCCTCCCACCCTGTGACCTTGGACACGTCACATCGGGACCCTCCGCCCCCTCATCTGCAGTGTGGGGTCAGAAGCGCCTGAGTCGAAGGGGAGCTGCAAGGGTTGTAGGGAAGTGCTGCTCAGCCCCAGATGCCCTTGAACCGCTCCCGTCTTTGAACTTGGTGTTTCTCAGGGAGGCTGATTCTGAGTTCAAGGTCAAGATCAGTGCCTTCAAGGGAGGTACGGGGCCTGACAGACCAGGGTGGAAGCCTGCTATGCAACTGCGGGCTGTCCTCCTTCTAGACATGTTTCTCGAGAGAGGCAGCACTGCGTTCACGGTCTCTCACTCCCTCTCTCTCCCTTTGTCTCTGTCTTTCTGTCTCTCTCTTCCTGTCTCACGCTTCATCTGCCTCTCTCCATCTCTCTGTCTCTGTCCTGTTTCTCTGCCTCTCCCCATCTTTCCCTCTTCCCTCTCTTGTCACACACACGTCCACACACTCATACACTCACACACACTCACACGTGACGCGCTCATCTGTGCACAGATGTGTGCACTCACATACATGCGCACACCCATTCCCACACACACTTGCACACGCACACGCAATGTAATCACACGTGTGCACAGGCACTCAGACAATACACACTCCCACACACTCACACTTACACACTCACACTTATGCGCGGTGCGCTCATACGTGTGCACAGACACACATGCACGAACCGGCAATCTTCTGCTTGGAGAACACCACCGTTTTTCATATAAAATGGCCAGGAGCCTCACCCTGCAGACACCACCGCTTCCCCGGCCTCAGTTTAGGGGTCTCCTCCTAGGGGGTGGCTCCCATCTCAGCCCCACTCTGTGCCCCAGGCTTCTGCCCACTGCCGCACTTGCCAACCCACTGGGTAGTTTCTGCCCGTCTTCCCATCCAGAGGCGCTCCTTGAGGGGGGGGGGCCGGGGTATTCCCCATCTAGGGGCGCTCCTTGAGGGAGGGGCCGGGGTATTCCCCATCTAGGGGCGCTCCTTGAGGGAGGGGCCGGGGTATTCCCCATCTAGGGGCGCTCCTTGAGGGAGGGGCTGGGGTATACCCCAGGTCCCCCAGCGCTGCCCAGGGCCCTGCTGAGAGACGCAGGAAGGAACGAACAGTAGGGTGAACAGAGGGGTGAGTGAGAGCGAGTGAGCAGGGGAAAGAGGATGGCAGACTCACTGTCTAGCCCCAACTTCCGGGGACTATCTGGGGAGGGGGCTGTGGGACACAAAACCAGCCCACACTTCCTCTTCCTGTGGGGGGTGGGGGAGGGAAGAGGACAGGGAATGAGGAGGAGTGAAGTTCGGTAACCATAACGGCATGGAGAGGTTGGAATAAATTTTGCAGGTGTGGTCGGCAGGATAAGGGTTCCAAAGATGCCCACACCCTCACCTGGCTCCTGTGATAGGTTACCTGGACTGAACAGGGTCCCCCAAAAAGACATGCTGAAGTCCTAACCCCTGTACCTGTGAATGTGGGCCTGTCTGGGGAAACAGGGTCTTTCTTTACAGATGTTATTGGTTAAGTCATACTGGGGTCAGGCAAGTTCCAGTCTTAATCCCTCCTGAGTGGAATCTTATAAAAGGGTCACACGCGGGGGAAGACACCGTGCAGGCATCCTTCTTCAAGCCCAGGAACATCAGAAAATGCCCAGGGCTGTGGAAGCTGACAGGGTGAGGAAGGATCCTGCCCTTGAGCCCCCAGAGAGAGCACAATCCAGCTGACGCCCTGAATTCCGACTCCCAGCCCCTAGAAGTGGGACAGAAGAGTGACATCACTAGGGTTGTGTCACCCCCCGTGGACCTCCTCTCGCACCAGACCACGCAGAATCCTTAGTAATGTTTTCTGCACAAAGGTTACTGGGAAATCCTAATTCTGTGTATCGCTCCTTCTTTTCCTCGAACTATGACTTCATTCTCAAAAAAGTTATTGGTACAGGTTCACAAATACTGATGACCACAATGTTGTAGCTAAAACACCAGAAAATCTGACAAAGCCAGTTATTATAAAATCACCCGCAGCAAGGAAAACAACAGCGAGAGCTTGTAGCGCGTGCTG
Organism: Dugong dugon; assembly: GCA_030035585.1. Taxonomy (NCBI): domain Eukaryota; kingdom Metazoa; phylum Chordata; class Mammalia; order Sirenia; family Dugongidae; genus Dugong; species Dugong dugon. The sequence continues at coordinate 2,449,391 of CM057463.1, read as the reverse complement.
ACGAAATCATGTGATTCGATGTATCACTGTAATTGAGTGACAGCGACAGGTAGGACTGGAGGCATTAGAAGCTTCAAAAGTAAATCGGCATTGAGTTTTAGCCTTGTAAGTCTATTGATACACGTAAGCTGGGCTTATGAAAAATGTCTTTGTTGCTGTAAATAATAAATTTCTGCTGAAACACTGCACAAAAATTTTATAGACAGTAATTTTGGTGTCACCCCCTCTGACAGGGTCACCCGGTGAGGTCCACACCCCCGCACCGCCCTAGTGATACCACTGGGAGAGAATAAAGTTCTGTTGTTTAATGTCCCCGCCTTGCGGTGCTTTGTCATGGGGCCCAGGACACAGACACGCAGCAGAGAGGGCTTTGCAGATGGAATCAAAGGAGCCTGGTGGCACAATGGTTAAGTGTTCAGCTGCTGACCAAAAGGCTGAGGGTTCAAACCCATCTAGCGGCTCTGTAGGAGAAAAGTCTGGCAACCTGCTCCCTTAAAGATTACAGGCAAGAAAACCCTAGGGGGCAGTTCTACTCTGTCACACAGGGTTGCTGTGAGTCGGAACGGACTGGGCGGCACCCAACAACACAGATGGACTCGAGGTTGCTAGTCGCTGACCTGACAATAGGAGGTTATCCAGGCTCTCTGGGTGAGTCTGCTGCAGACAGTTGGGTCCTTAAAGGCAGAAGAGGAGCTGGAAGAGGGAGAGAGAGGTGGGGGTAGAAGAAGCAGCAGAGCTTCAGGTATGAGAAGGAGTCCTCCTTCGTTGCTGGCTGAGGGGGCTGTGAGTCAAGGAGTGTGGGTGCCCTCTTGATGCTGGGAACAGCCCCCACTGACAGCCAGCCAGGAGACAGGAACCTCGCCCTCCAAACACGAGGAGCTAAACTCCACCAACTCCCTGAATGAGCAAGGAAGCGGATTCCCCCCCGCCCCGGAGCTTCTGGAAGGGAACACAGCCTGCCGGACACCTTGACTTTAGCCCGTGAGACCCACATTGGACTTCTGGCCTCCAGATCGGGAAAGTAATACATTTATGGTGTTTCAAGCTATCAAGTTTGCACTAAGTTTTTACAGAGTCCGCAGGAAGCTAATGCACAGTTAACACAGCACTTTGACATACGACAGCTCGTAAACTGCCTGTTGTTGTCAGTTGCTGTGAGTCGATTCCAACTCATGGAAGCCCCATGTGTGCAGAGTAGAGCTGCTCCATAGGGCTTTCAAGGCTGTGACTTTTGGGAAGCAGATCACCAGGCCTGTCTCCCGGGCGCCTCTGGGTGGGTTCAAACCACCAACCTTTTGGCTAATAGTTGAGTACCTAACCATTTGCACCACCAGGGACTCCTTATACTACCAGGAGCTCCCAATTATTGAACACCTACAAGCCATGGTCTTTTCAGTCACTTCAAATGCGTGCGAAAGCTGGACAATGAAAAAGAAGAATAGATGCATTCAAACTGGTGTTGGTGAAGAATATTGAATATACCGTGGACTGCCAGAAGAATGAACAAATCAGTCTTAGAAGAAATACAACTGGAATGCTCCTTAGAAGCCAAGATGGCAAGACTTCACTCCCTTACTTTGGAGACATCATCAGGAGAAACCAGTCACTGGGAAGGCCCTCATGCTTGGTAAAGTAGGTTGTTGTTGTTGTTAGGTGCCATTGAGTCAGTTTCAACTCATAGTGACCCTACATACAGCAGAACGAAACTGTGCCCAGTCCTGCGCCATCTTCACAATTGTTGTTATGCTTGAGCCCATTTTTGCAGCCACTGTATCAATCCATCTCATTGAGGGTCTTCCTCTTTCACGCTGACCTTCTACTCTACCAAGCATGATGTCCTTCTCCAGGGACTGGGCCCTCCTGATGACATGTCCAAAGCACGTGAGACACAGTCTTGCCATCCTTACTTCTAAGGAGCATTTTGGCTGCACTTCTTCTAAGACAGATTTGTTAGTTCTTCTGGTAGTCCACGGTATCTTCAATATTCTTTGCCTACACCATAGTTCAAAGGCATCAGTTCTCCTTGAGTCTCCCTTATGCATTGTCCGGCTTTCTCGTGCATGTGAGGCAATTGAAAAGACCATGGCTTGGGTCAGGCGCACCTTAGTCCTCAAAGCGACGTCTTTGCTTTTTAAACTTTAAAGCAGTAGAGTGTGAGCAAAAATGAGGGAAACCCTCCTTGAGATGGATTGACAATAGCCACCACAATGGGCTCAAACACACCAACCATCAGAAGACGGCAGAGGACCAGTTTGGTTCTGTTATACATAAGGTAGCTGTGAGTCAGAACCAACTCAACAGCAGCTAATAACAGCAACGCGGTGTACCAGATGGTACATGCCTTTGCTCTGATCTTAACAGCAACTCGGTGCGGGGAATCTTATCCTCTCCACATCACCCATGAGGAGACTGAGGTTGAGATGTGGGAAGAGACTTGTCCAAGGTCACTGGGCTTGGAGGTGACAGAACTTGGGAATTCAGAGCCCAGATCTTCCCACTGAGCAGCACCGCAGTGGGTCAGGGAGGGCCGCCTTGCCTGGAGGGTAAACTTCCTGGTGTGAGACTCAGCATGTACCGAGGGGGTACGCTGAGCAGTCCAGCAGTGCACTTAAAAATAAGCGTATGGAATGCAAAATGCTTAACTTTTAGGATAAGAATTTCTCAAGCAAGGTACAGATAGGACAAAAGGAAAAGCCTGATGAGTTGGCTACGTTAGTTAAAATCACAAGGGTCTGTGCAGGAAAGACACCACAGGCAAAGTGAAAAGAAACAAACTTGGAGAAGGTATTCATAACCGTGTATCCAAAACAGCTGTAACGTGAATATAACTAGATACAATTGTATACATAGCTGGCATCAGTGAATATAACTGTATGCATGGTTGGTGTTAGTGAATATAACTAGATACAATTACATACATAGCTGGCGTCAGTGAATATAACTGTATACACAGTTGGTGTCAGCGAATATTACTAGATACAATTGTACCCATAGTTGGTGTTACCTGCCCTCCCTGCTCCTGGTGACCTCGCACGCAACAGCACAAAATGTTGCCCCATCCTGCACCATCCTCACAATTGGTTTCAGATCAGGTTGCTGTTTTCATTGGCTGATTTTTGGAAGTACATCACCAGGCCTTTCTTCCTAGCTTGTCTTAGTCTGGAAGCTCTGCTAAAGTTTTACAAAAAGGCTTTTGGAGTTTTTAGTGGAATTAGCACGAAGCTCTGCATTAATTTGGGAAGAACTGGCATCTTTACTATGTTGATTTTTCCTGTCCATGAACACAATAAATGCTTGATTAGATTTATTCCTAGGTATCTTGTCTATTTTCTTGATATCCTAAATTGTATGATCTTTAAAATTGCATTTTCTAACTCACTGTTGCTGCTCCATAGGAATGAAGCTGCCGTCCCCTCCCCTCCCTGCCTTACAGCATACCCGTATTAACAGGTCCTCAAAGAGGATGCCTCATTCTGCAGACAGTGTCACCACAGTGGGGACCCACCCTGTTTGTCCTGGGAGGGAAGCCCCGTTTCCTGGAGAAACCCGCCCCCAGCCCTGGAGTTCCCTCTTCCCAGGAAGCCTCTGCCAAGCCAGCCCAGAGGCATGGGTTGTGAAATCCTGGCTCTGGGTCTGGCTGGGCAGCGAGGGCCAACAACTATGTATACAGTTCTATCTAGTTATAGTCACTTTATTGCTGTTTTGGATACACGTGTTACAAACACCTTCTCCAGGTTTGTCTCTTTTCACTTTGCCTGTGGTGTCTTTTCACACACAGACCGTTGTATTTTAATGTAGCCAACATATCAGTCTTTTCCCTTTGTCCCATTTGTGTCTCACTTCAGATAATCTTATCCTGAGCACAAGGGACGCGCTCGAGGCTGGAGACCCCTGCCCGTTGGGGAGGATGCCCGCAGAGCCCTCGTGCCCAGGGTAATACCTTGTTCAATGGACCAGGACCCCGAGGCCAGCTTGCCTGGTGGCACAGCTGGGGTGGAGGTGGACTAGAGCCCGGGGGTCCTGACACCTGCACCCTACAGCCCTCCCTCCTTGACTCTGGTGAGGAGGCCAATCTCAGGCCTTGGTTTCAGACCTGGAGCCTGGAGAGCAGGTAGGGGTGGCCAGGTGAGGCTGAAGGCCTGGAGGAGGGGCCGCCAGGCGTGCTGCTGGAAGCGCGCCCCTGAGGCAGGGCCTTGGCTGCAAAGACACCTGGGGTTCAGCCCCCCCCATTCCTTGGCTCAGCCTTTGTTTTGGTGCAATATAAGTCATCACACTTTTAGCAACTTAGAACCACAACCAGCTGCTCAGGTCAGAGGACTCCCTGGGGGTGTAAACGGTTAATGCACCCAGCTGCCAACCGAAGGGTTGGAGGTTGGAGTCCACCCAGAGGGACCTCAGAAGAAAGGCCTGGCAGTCTACTTCTGAAAAACCAGCCACTGAAAACCCTGTGGGGCACAGTTCTATTCTGACACAGACGGGGTCACCAGGAGTCAGGGTCGACTCACAGCAGCTGGTTCTGGTCTTAGGACAGAAGTTCAGGCATGTTTCTCGACTCAGGGGCTCAGCAGGCTGCAATCAATGGGTCCCCGGGGTGGGGGTCTCATCCGGGGCTCAGGAGCCTCTTCTAATCTCACTGGTTGGTGGCAGAATTCAGTTCCCCATGGCTGTACGACCTGAGGTCTCTGGGTCCTTGAGGCTACTGCCAGGGCTGCTCTCAGTTCCTAGCTGTTGCCCCCTGCTCCTCACCTCAAGATCCCCCTTCCTAGACAGTTCATGGTGTGGGCGTTTGCTGCCTAATGGCCAAGGAGTCTCTGCAGCCTCCAATCTCTCCTTCAGGGAGGGCTGGGCCCTTTTTTAACAGGGCTCGCCTGATTAGGTCAGACCCACCCAGGAAAACTTCCCTTTGGAGTAAGTCAAAGTTGGCTGATTAGGGACCTTAACTAGTCCAACACCCTCTCCCTTTTGCCATATATCATAACCTAATCTATTCACAGGCCCCACCCACACAAGGGGCGGGAGCCCACACAAGGGGCGGGAGCGTTGGGACCATCTTAGAATTCCGCCTGCCTCAGCCTCCTCCATGAAGCCCTCCATCAGAGTTTTTATTTGCATTTTCACGTCAAACCTCGAGGGCTCAAGAAGCCCTGGACACTGTGCTCAGCATTTTCTACGCTGCTGTTGATCTTCTACCAGTCCAGCAAGGTACGCCTCGTAACCCGTGACAGGTATGGAAACTGGGGGTGCCTACTGTTGGGTGCTTCAGCTGGGGTTTGGACCTCCTCCTGCCCCTGAACTTGTGCAGACCCCACCCCGCTGCCCGCAGAGACAACCTGCCAGCAGTTCAGTCTGTGACTGAGAGCTTCCCTTCCACCCAGGCACGGACGCCCAAGAAAGTGCCAGCTGACTGCCACCAGCTTCCTCGGACCACGCAGCTGGGAACATGGATGGTACAGGGCAGACTCTGCTTGAATGCCCCTGCTGACAGGGTCCTCACTTCTCCCCAAGGTGGCTTCTTCCACCTCTGGAGAACTACACCCCCAGGAGAAGGTTCAGCTTCACACCAGCTACAGCCCACCTCCCTGCAACGCCTGTCCGTCGATCAGGACACGAAGGTGGCCACACGCCTGTGGAGTCAATGACAATGGCAGGCTTGCTGTGCATCCTTGGGGTGGTCACCATCCCTCTCTGGGCCTCAGGAAACCCCGGTCAACGTTTGTCACCTACGTGAAACCAGGCGGGAAGAAGGCAGGCTCTCCAAGGGGTGGGGGTAGCCGGCTCAGGCTGGGGGGGGTAGGGCTGGGCGACCTTGGGCCAGTGGGCGTCCTTCTGTGTTTGGGAGTGGGACGGAGAGTGTTGGAGTGGAGCTTGCACGTGGTGGGGCCGGGGTTTGACCCCAGGGGTTTGGCTATGTGCCCTCCCTCCTGACCTCCAGACTGCCAGAGAAGAAGGGTTCCCAGGAGGCCTATGTCCAAAGTGGGGTCCCCGTGGGGCAGGCAATGGGGACCTGTGCAGGTGGTGGGAAGAAGGGTCCCAGTCAGAACAGGGTCAGGTCAGGAGGATGACAGTTCACAAAAGGGACAGGGAGGGTACAGATCCTAAAGGCCCGTCCTCCTGGGCAGACGGTCATGCCTGGAGTGACTGGGGCTGCTGGTCCCACCCCACATGGGCTCACTGCTGGCCCAGGTCCCAGGCAACCACACACCAGGCTGTGTCTTCAGTTATCATAGTGGGTGCCTTCTGCTGCATCAATTACAACCCCTTCTCCTCCTGGTTCTCCAAACCCAACCCTCCAAGATGGCGGTCTGGGGTCAAGTTCAGCTTGGACAGGCTCCTTCCCCCAGGAGGGTGTTGGCTCAGGACAGCTCTCTTCTGCCCCCTGGTGGGGAGAGGCGAGCAGGGCCTGCAGGCTGCCTCTGAGCAGCCAGGATCTCTGGGGGTGGTGGGCTCCCCCAATGCCCAGGACCAGGGGGAGGAGGAAGGATGGTGCCCCCCTGCCCCGCCCATCTAGGCCCACCCAGGCTCTGCGACCTCTCCTAAGGTGGAGAACAGAACCCAGGCTGGAATCGGGACAGGACACCAGGTCCTGGCCAGAGTCTGCCCGTACTGTCTCTGCAGCCTCGGTTTCCCTACCTGTTACATGAGGGTCCTGGGGGAGCTGGTGAGGAGTGGCTGCTTAACGGGAAATGAGGTTTCCTTGGGGGTGGGGGACAAGCTCTGGAGCTGGCTGGAGGTGCCCGGCGCACAGCCCGTGGAAGTGCGGTACCACCCAGTTCTTGCTTCCAATGGCATATTTGCTGTGAGTTTCACCTTGTTAAAAAAAATTTAAAAAGAGGGGCTTGGAATAGGGCAGTGTGTGGGGGACTCCCCTGGGGTTCACACAGCCTCTCTGAACCTCAGTTTCCCTACCTGTGAAGTGGGGAGCTGGGCTTCCCCTTAACTAAGAGTCTCAGGAGAAGGGAGGGCTGGACTCCGGGGCTCCAAGTAGGTGGAGAGGGTGAGGAGGGGGTCAACGGGGAGAGGAAATGGGCTGGGGGCAGCCCAGAGAATGCCTTTAAACAGTCTCTACAGTGGACCCCACACGGGGTGCACCAGGGCTGGACATGGGGCTGGCCGGGCTGAGGCCAGAGGGCACTCAGACGGGGGCGGGGGTGGGGGCACCCACGCCCTTCCTCCCCCACCATGTTGCTTTCCTGACAAGGACAAGGGTGCAGAGGTGCAGAAAACAACTGCTCACACTTTCCTCCTTCCCCGAAGGTGGCAGGTGGCTCGGGCTGGCCCTGGAGCTCTGCCCCCACTGCTGTGTGACCTCAGGCGGGCCTGACCTCTCACTGCCTCTACCCCTTCAACCGTCAGTGCGGACCATGGTAGCCTGACCTCTCAGACACATCGTTTGAGCTCCGTGCTGGACATGATGTTGGTACAGGACTGCACCGTGGGTGTTGCAGGGCCATCTCCCCTCTGACAGGCAGGGACGCCGAGACTGGAGGTGAGACGGCTTGCCCAAGGCCACACTGCGTAGACAGTGGGGGGGCTGGCCTGGGTCTGATGGACTCACAGTCTTTCTCATTGTGCCCCGGGATGGGGAGGGGGTCAGTAGTGCAGACCGCTGAGGAAGAGGCCTGGTCCCTGACACACCCTGGGGGCAAACCAACAGAGGACACCTCAGAGACGCCGGTGAGTAACAGTGGGAGGGCATTTATTGCTACCGAGCCCTGTCTTTGTGCCTCAGTTTCCCAGAAAATGAGCCACACAGACCCTGAGAGAGAGGCCCTCAGGATGGGGGGCTGGAGGCCAGCCAGGCCATGCGCCCGTAGTATGGGTCAGGAGACAGGTTGATTCTGCGGACGTTGAGCTCGGTGGCGAAGGCCCTGGCCTTTTGGTAAAAAAAGAGGGACTTCTCTCGGTCCACGAGGAAGTTGTGGTAGATGGTGGCCAGGCGCGTGTAGATCTTCAGCTGGGCCTTCTTGTTACCCAGGTCCACGGCTGCAGCCAGCGCCAGCTGGTAGTACCCCGCAGCATCGAACGGGTCCTGCAAGGGGGGAATCGGCTGCTTGACCCCGGACTGATCCTTCGGCGCTGGGGCGGGAGGGGGCTCAGCTCCTTCTCCCCAAAGGCCATTCCTGTCCCTGGGTCATCTCACCATCCCCCAAAGTTGAGGACTGAATTGTGTCCCCCAAAAAGACATGTGGTGGTCTACCCCCTGCCCTGTGAATGTGACCTTGTTTGGGGAAGTAGGGCTTTTCTTGCAGATGTCATTAATTAAGACATCCTACCAGAGTAGAATGGACGCCATTGAACTGTGGGGTTGGTGAAGAACACTGAATGTACCGCGGACGGCCAGAAGAATGAACACATCTGCCTTGGAAGAAGTACAGCCAGAATGCTCCTTAGAAGTAAGGATGGCAAGACTATGTCTCACGTACTTTGGACATGTTATCAGGAGGGACCAGTCCCTGGAGAAGGACATCATACTTGGTAAAGTAGAGGGTCAGCGAAAAAGAGGAAGACCCTCAACGAGATGGATTGACAGCGGCAGCAAGAATGGGCTTAAGCGTAACGACGATTGTGAGGACGGTGCAGGACCGGGCAGTGTTTCATTCTGTTGTACACAGGCGTGCTGTGAGTGAGAACCCACTTGATGGCACCTAACAACAACACTGGAGTAGGGTGGGCCCTAGTCCTAATCCCTTCTGAGTGTTGTCTTATAAAGAGAAGGAGAGGCGGAAACAGTCACACACAGAGAAAGACAGCAGGTGCAGATGGACAAGCAGCAAGAGGAAACCAAGGATTGCTGGCAGCCACCAGACGCCGGAGACAGACACGGAACAGCTCCTCTCTCAAAACCCCCAGAAGCAATGCACACAGCCAAAACCCTATCTTGGACTCTCAGCCCCCAGAACTGGGAGACAACACATCCCTGCTCTCCAAAGCCACCCACGGGTGGTATTTGTGGCATGGCAGCCCCAGCTTGAAGTCTCTCCCAAGGTCATCTCTCGGAACTCTGCTGCAGCTGGATGGCAAGATTCCCAACATCCACCCTTGTCTCAAGCCCAGTATTGTCCCCGTGGCCATGCTGCAGGTCAGGTGGCCTCCCTCCCTCCGTGGCCCCTATGTCCACACCGAGGTTACTCGGCCCCTCTTTCCTGCTTAGCTCCCCTGTCTTGTATCTCACAATGGCTTCCAGGACCCAGGACAAAGCCCAAGGCTCACCAGCTCATCCCTTCGCTGGCCCTCACACACAGAACCGGCTCCAAGAACATGCACCAACACGGGCAGCAGACATGCCCCAGCCCCCCGAGTGTCATAGCCTGCGGAGGCTGGAGATACGGCTGATCCCTCCACATCCCTGCTCCTAGTCCTGGGACATGGGGGCCGGTGGTGACCACAGGGTGGCAAGGCCTGTGGCAGAGGGAAGAGCTGGAGCCTGTAGGAGTCCCGGAAAGCACCCACCTCAGTCTGGGGTTGGGGGGTGGGAGGGAGAGCTCCATGGAGGAGGGGACATCTCAATGAAACGGGCAAGAGTCAGAGTGAGTGGGCACGGGGGATGCGTACGTGTGTGCATGTGTACGTGTGCACATGTGCGTGTGTGTACATGTGTGTGCACGTGCACACTTGTGTACGTATATAAATGTGTGCAAATGTGCGCGCGCACGTGTACATGTGTGCATGTGCACACTTGTGTACGTATATAAATGTGTGCACTTGTGTGTGCACACGTGTGCATGCCTTGTGGTGCATGTGAGTTAATGTGCATGTGTGAGTGCAAGTGTGTACATGTGCAAGTGTGTGTGTGCCTACATGTGTGTGTGTGTGTGCATGAGTGTGCATGTGTGGTGTACATGTGTGCTTGCCTGTGTGCACACACATACATACATGTGCATGCACATGTGCATGTGTGAGTGCCTGTGTATGTGCAAGTCCATGTGCACATGTGTGTGCACATGTACATGTGTGTAGCCATGCACATGTGTGTACAGTTCTGTGTGTACATGGTGGGTTTCTGTATGTGTTAACGTGTGCGTGCATGTGCAGTGTATACTTGTATTTGTGCGTGTCACAGCGAGTGGGTGGCAGACCAGGGCTCACAACATGGCTGTCCTACTTCAAGCCTCGCCCTTGTGGCTGTGACCCCACCACACATGGAGAAAGTGATGCCATTTTAGACAGATAACCATGGAGCCCCCTCCTCTACTCCAGCATTCTCAAGGCGCTGGTCTGTCCCCTTTTCCTTTGCCCACCCATCCCCCTCCCCGGGCCACACGCCTGGGCTCAGAAGTGACCTTGCCCTCCCAGGCAGGTGGAGGGGGTGTGTGTGGGGTGTCATGCCCCTGAAAGAGCTCTGAGCACAGGAGGACTCAGGGAGCATAGTAAGGGAGGGGCAATGGGAGCTCCGAGCACAGGAGGACTCGGGGAGCACAGTCAGGGAGGGGCACCATGGGAGCTCTAAGGTAAAGGAGGACTTGGGGAGCATAGTGAGGGAGGAGCAGTGGGAGCTCTGAGCACAGGGGAACTCGGGGAGCACAGCGAGGGAGGAGCACTGTGGGAGTGAGCCAGGAAGGGAAGGAGCACTCTACCCCTTGACCCTGTCACCTGTACCCAGGGACCATGGTCACTCAGCTGCAATGAGCCCTTTCCTTCCTCCCAGGTGTGACTGTGGAATGATAAGGCCCCCAGTCCTCAGAGGCCCCATCTCAAAGGTCACAGGTGAGGGAGGGCTGGGTGCGGCCCGAGACAGCCCCAGGTGTTAGGTCAGGCACCTGGGGCTGGAACTGCCCGTCCGTGACCCCAGCAGGTCCATGGGTCTAGGCACCCTCCCCACCTCAGCTACCCCACCTGAGAACGGTGGAAATGACACCCCCTGGCAGATTGGTTGACGTGCCCTTCCTTTGCTGAGGGGCCTCCTAGTGCCCCCGCTGTCTGGAGCAGCACACACCCCCTATGGCCAGGTCCTCAGAGGCCGCGGGTCAGGGCTCCTGGTGAACCCTCACAGATTGGCACCCAGGCTCTGGCGAGGGACGCGCGTGCGAGGTCTGACCACATACTAAGTATGAGGGGACTCAGCAGGCAGCCTGTGGGGTCACAGGTCATGGGGTTGTGGGTCATGGGGTTGCAGGTCATGGGGTTGTGGGTCACTGGTCACGGGGTCATGGAGTCATGGGGTTGCAGGAGCTGGAGCCATGGGGGCTGCTCTTGGTCAGGCAGGGCTCCTCCACCCATCAGCCTCCCCGAGCCTCAGCCCCCTCCCCTGCCATGAGGGGATCAGTTCCTATCCGCAGAGTGATGGAAAGTTCTGGAGCCTCAAACACCCTCACACCACCTCACGGGAAAAGCCTGTGGTAGTGACCCGGTCTGACCACTAGATGTCGCCAGAGCATAGCCAGGGCCACCAGGGCAGCCCGGCAGGGGGCTGAGGGGACAGCTGGGTGGCCCCAGCCCCTCAACACCCCCGGGTTGGGTGCCCTCACCCCTCAGCCAACACAGAGCACAGAAGCTGGGCATCTATGATGCTTGGTGTGGGGGGTAGTGGAGGAACTAGCCTGTGTGGGGACAGTGGGGTACCCCTGGTCTGTGCCCACTGTAGGGCAGGCGTGGCTGGGACCCCTTCAGCCCTGGGGGCACGGCCTCGAGAGGTGCAAGGACTCAGCTGGGCAGCCTGGAACCATGGCCCTTGCAAGCTGCACCCCTCCCAAGCCTCAGTTTCCCTCTCTGTGCCTAAGGACTCCGGAAGGAAGAGCTGTGCTGTCTGGCAGCCAGGTGGGCTTCCTGGGGGAAGGGTTGATCTGGGTGCAACCTGGTAATATCCTGTCGCAGGGATAGGGTGACTCCCTGGAGGGCCCTCCCCCTTTCCTTTGCTGACTCCTATTCAAGATGACTCAGCTTCACAGTCACCTCCTCCAGGAAGCCCCCTGGCTGTACTCCCCCTTTTTGTTTAGCCCTTAACCCAATAACTGCCAGCTGATACTGAGCTCTGCGGGTGAGCCCAGGCCTCCGGGGTCCCAGTGCAGATGTCCACTGCCCCCAGCTCCTGAGCCCATCCCCACCCACCTTGAGGTCATAGAAGATGATGTCACCGAGCACCAGGTACACCTTCACGTAATACAGCGTCTCCTCATCGAACTCCAGGGGTGAGCTGCACAGTGACAAGGCCTTGAGGTAGAAGTGCTCGGCCAGCTCACTGTGGCCCAGCCGGTGGTGCAGGGCGGCCAGCCGGTGATAGGCCACGCGCTCGTTCAGCCGGTCCCCTGAGGACGGATGGACAGATGGCAGGTGAGGGGCACACATGAGAGCAGGGCCTGGTATGCAGGTGGGTCGGGGGGGGGGGGCAGGCCATGTGGAGCTCAATCATGGTCATCGCCCAGGAAGTCAGGTATCTCACTGCCCACCCAGAGACTCGGCTTGCCGGTCTGTAAAGCGGGATAATGACTTTGTCCCCAGGTGGCCTCGGGGGTCTGCAAAGCCTTGTCTACGTGTAGCGCTGGATGGGACACCTTGGTCACAGCCTTTAACATTACACGTTGCCATCAAGTCGATTCCGACTCATAGCGACCCCACAGGACAGAGTAGAACCGCCCCATAAAGTTTCCAAGGATTCCAACTGCCGACCTTCTGGTGAGCAGCTGAGCGCTTAACTACTGTGCCACCAGGGCTCCACCCTTTAACCAGGAGATGCCAAAGGACAGCGTCTGTGCACGTAGTCACTCGGTCCACCTGCTTTGTGCAGACGCGATGTTGGCACTTCCCCAGCCTGTGGTCAGCAGAGCCTTCCACCCCTGCTCATGTTTGCTCAGAGGCGCCTGCACACCAGCCCCTCCCCGGCAGACAGTGCCAGTTCCTCTCGGGCAGCCCCCAGGTGACCGCCTCTGGGGCCTGTGTTCACACACCAACTATGTGCTGGCACCGGCCACCCAGCACCATCGGCCCTCCCAGGCCTCAGTCTTGGGGTGCAGTGTGACTGGGTGCAGGGACAGAGGGGTGCCCAGACCCCAGCCTTGGGTGCAGTGTGGCTGGGTGTGGGGTCAAAGAGGCATCCAGGTATGCGGGGACCAGTCTCTGGGAAAGGGACTGGCTGGCTAGAGGGGGAGGTTACCAACCGGGGGAGTGAAGGGGGCACGGAGGGGGGTCTAGCGTGGCATGTGGGGCCAAGTCCTGCTGCAGGGAGCACTCCCTTGGAACAGGGTGAGCAGGGGAGCGACTGGCTGGTTCCCCCCCATTGCCCTGGGAGGCCTGGGTGGGAACAGGTGACCTGGAGAGTGGGGACAGGTGGAGGGGGCAGGGCTGAGACCCTTGCATGCCGCTTTTGCCCTCCAGACCCCGGAGGTGGACCCTTACCTTAAGGCAGACTTACCCAGGGTGATGCTGAGTGCCAGGGCCACGTGGGCGAACTCCAGGCCCTCCTGGGGTGACTCCAGCTCAGCAAGCAGTGCCACCAGCTTGTTGCACAGACGCAGCTCGGCCTCCTGGTTCCCCGTGGCCACCGCCAGGGGCAGCGCGCGGTCCTGCCCACACAGACGAGATCAGGCCCTGTCTCGCCTTGGTTCCCTCGTGGGAGCCCCATGCTCGTGCTGAGAGCTCCCCACCCCCACCATCACACTGTGACCTTCCACAACTGGCCCCAGAGAGCGAGGAGGATTCCCGGGGCTGCAGCTGCCTCGTTTTACAGGTGGGGAAACAGACCCTGGGAGGCAGAGGCATGTCAAAGGACCCAGGCCCCGGGAGCTGGGTCTGGACCCACCTGGCTACCCCGCCTAACCTCTGACTCATGCCCTGGCCTGGACTGCTGGCCTCACCAGGCCGCCCCCAGACTCTTCTGTCTACTCGCCACCGGCTGCCTGCACCCAGGGCTGCAGGACATGGAGCCACGCACTGTGGGCTGCAGGACGGGGGGGGGGGGGGGTGCGGAGGAGCACACAGGACTGGGTCCTGGGCCATGCCCTTGTCTTCTGAGCCTCAGTTTCCCCATCTGTAAAAGGGGCGGGCCTCTGACGCAGGGCTGTTTGGGCCACCGAGAGGCACGTGGTCAGCCAGGTGCCACCCTTGACCCTCCCATGTTCAGCCCTTCCTTCTGTCCCTCCCAGGCCAGGGGTGGGGTGCAGATCACTGCAGGGAACCTCAGGACTCTAGGTGTGAAGATGGGGTGCTTCAACTCCCAAGTGAGATGCATTTGGCTTGACCCAGCACCCCGCAGGGGCCCCGTGTCCACCCGCAGGCCCTGTACCCACCCACAGGAGCCCCACCCCTGCCCACAGGAGCCCCACACCCCCCAACAGGCCTGCACCACCCACCAGGAGCCCCGTACCCGCCTGCAGGAGCCCCGCCCCTGCCCTCAGGCCCTGCACCGCCCCCCCACAGACCCTCACCTGGTAGAAGGACACAGCCTTCTCCCGCTCCTGGTTCCCGTTGAAGAAGATGTCTCCCGCTGCCTCGAACAGCTCCAGGCCCAGGTGGGGGTCCCCGGTGTACAAGGCTGCATTCTGTGCCACCTGTGAGGCCACGGAAGGATGCCTCAGATCCCTGGCACTCTGCCCAGAAGTCCCATGAGGTGGCCGAGCGCCTGCCAAGGGGGGCCTCAGGACCACCCCCGGAATGCGTAGGCCTTTGGTGCCTGCTGTGGGGTCGGCATGTTCGAGTCCTAATCCTGAACCTATGAACGTCACTGTCTTAGTCATCTAGTGCTGCCATAACAGAAACATCACAGGGGATGGCTTTAACAAACAGAAGTTTATTCTCTCACTGTCTAGGAGGCTAGAAGTCCGAATTCAGGGAGCCAGCTCCAGGGGAAGGCTTTCTCTCTCTGTCGGCTCTGGAGGAAGGTCCTTGTCGTCAGTCCTCCTCTGGTCAAGGAGTCTCTCAGCACCGGGAGCCTGGGTCCAAAGGACATGCTCTGCTCCTGGTTTTGCTTTCTTGGTAGCATGTAGTCCTTCTCCTCCCTACTCCTCTCTTTTATATCTCAGAAGAGATTGATTTAAAACACAACCTAATCTTGTAGATTGAGTCCTGCCTTATGAACATAACTGCCTCTAACCCTGCCTCATTAACATCATAGAGGTCGGATTTACAACACACAGGAAAATCATATCAGATGACAAAATGGTGGACGATCACACAATACTGGGAATGATGGCCTGGCCAAGCTGGCACATATTTTTAGGGGACACAATTCAATCCGTAACAGTCACCTCGTTTGGAAATAGTCTTTGCAGATGTTTCCAGTGAGGTTAACATCTGAGTGGCGTCCTTATGAAAGAAGAGACGCAGAGAGATACTTGGAGGGAGATGGCGGCGTGGAGACGGAGGTAGAGGCAGAGACTGGAGTGGTGCAGCCACAAGCCAAGGACTGCTGGCAGCACCAGAGCCGGAGAGAGGCCGGGAACCAACCCCCCACAAGCCAAGGACTGCTGGCAGCACCAGAGCCGGAGAGAGGCCGGGAACCAACCCCCCACAAGCCAAGGACTGCTGGCAGCACCAGAGCTGGAGAGAGGCTAGGAACCAACCCCCCACAAGCCAAGGACTGCTGGCAGCACCAGAGCTGGAGAGAGGCCGGGAACCAACCCCCCACAAGCCAAGGACTGCTGGCAGCACCAGAGCTGGAGAGAGGCAGGGAACCAACCCCCACAGAACGTCCAGAAGGAACCAGCCCTGCTGGCAGCCCCCAGGACTCCCAGTCCCCCGGGCTGTGGGCGAGTACATCCTTGTTGCCTGAAGCCCAGGGGTGTGCCCAGAGCTGCAGGCACCCTGGGAGACGGCCACCTCTGCTCTCACAGCCCTCCGCACATGGACCTGCTGTCCTTTCGGGCCCACCCTGTGCAGCTGGGGCTGTAAACCTCAATACTGAGAGGCCAGTAACCTGGAACCCCTAGCCCCACCAGCAGGTCTGCCCAGCAAAGCCCCAGGTCCAGCAGGGTGGGCTGAGAGGGCGAATGGGGTATAGAGCCCAGCCCATCGTCCAAGTTTGCCTGGCTGGCCAGACCACAGCCTTCCCCAGCTAGCCCCTGCCAGCCCTGTATGAGAAGACCCACCAGCCCTATTGGAGGCTATAAGAGCAAAATCTGGTTTCCCGAGAGAGAAGGGTTCTGCCTCAAGACTGTAACATAGACCTCCTGTCGGAGTTTCCAGCTTGTCACCTGATAATGGATTTCAGACTTGCCAAAATAAATCTCTAAGTACACATACATACATATATATTGTTATGGATTGAATTGTGTCCCCCAAAAAATATGTGTTGTAAATCCTAACCTCTGTGTCTGTGGTTACAATCCCATTTGAGAATGGGTTGTCTTTGTTAAGTTAATAAGACAAGATTAGTGTAGGGTATGTCTTAAATCAATCTCTTCTGAGATATAAAAGAGATTAAACAAGCAAGAGAGAGAAGCAGAGATGGGGAAAGAGAGATGTCAAGTCACATGAAGATTGCCAAGGAGCCATGGAAAAGAAGCTGAAGAGACAAGGACCTTCCCCGAGAGCCGTCAGAGAGAGAAAGCCTTCCTCTAGAGCCAGCGCCCTGAATTTGGACTTCTAGCCTCCTAGACTGTGAGAAAATAAATTTCTGTTTGTTAAAGCCACCCATTTGTGATATTTCTATTATAGCAGTGCTAGATAACTAACGTACAATATACATATATATCCATATATGTATATATATATATACACATAATCATATATATACACATTCACACACACACACACACACACACACACCCCACTGGTAGCACAGTGGTTAAGATCTTGTCTGCTAACCAAGTGGTTGCAGTTCTAATCTACCAGCCACTCCTTGGAAACCCTCTGGGGCAGTTCTACAGGGTCGCTATGAGACAGAATCAACTCAGTAGTAACGGGTTTGGTTTCTGCTCACACATGTACTGAGCACTTGCTGTGTACTAACACAAGACATTGAGCCCTCACCTCTGCCCCCAGGAAGCTCACCGTCTGGTGGCAGAATTCAGTTCCCCATGGCTGTAGGACTGAGGTCCCTGTCTCCTTGAGGCTTCTGCCAGAGCCACTCTCAGCTTCTAGCAGTCGCCCTTGGTCCTCTCCTCAGGGCCCCTCCCTAGACAGTTCATGGTGTGGGAGTTTGCTGCCTCACAGCCAGGGAGAGTCTCTGCAGCCTCCAATCTCTCCTTCAGGGAGGGCTGGGCCCTCTTTTACAGGGCTCGCCTGATTAGGTCAGGCCTACCCAGGAAAACTTCCCCTTTGAATGAGTCAAAGTCAGCTAATTAGGGACCTTAACTACCTCTGCAAGACCCTCTCCCCTTTGCCATATATCATAACCTAATCTATTCACAGGCCCCACCCATACAAGGGGCGGGAGCGTTGGGACCATCTTAGAATTCTGCCTGCCTCAGCCTCCTCCGGGAAGCCCTCCATCAACGTTTTTATTTGCATTTTCACGTCAACCCTCGAGGGCTCAAGATGCCCTGGACTGTGCTAAGTGTTTCCTACGCTGCTGTTGATCTTCTACCAGTCCAGCAAGGTATGCCTCGTAGCCCATGACAGGTGGGGAAACTGAGGCTCGCATCTTGAAGATGCTGGACAGTGGGGAGCCCAGGGACAGGAGGAAAACTGAAAGGAAACCAAGTGGGGGGGGGGCAAAACCACAAGCTCCTGCACACAGCAGGTGCTCAACAGGTGGTTTTTGAATGAGTGAATGAGTCAGTGAGTGAATGAATGAATGAGTGATGAGTGAACAAATAAGTGACTGAGTGAATGCATGAGTGAGTGAGTAAACGAGTGATTTAATCAGTGAGTGAATAAATGAGTGAATGGATGAGTGAGTGAATGAGTAAATGAGTGAGTGAGTGGGTGAATGAGTGAGTGAACAAGTGAATGGATAAGTAAGTGAATTAGTGCGTGAATAAGTGAGTGAATGAGTAAATGAGTGAGGGAGTGAATGAGGGAGTGAATGAGTGAGGAATAAATGAGTGAGTGAACAAGTGAATGAATGAGTGAAAGAGTGAATGAGTAAATAGATGAGTGAGTGAATGAATAAATGAGTGAGTGAGTGACTGGGTGAGTGAATAAAAGAGTGAACAAGTGAATGAGTGAACAAGTGAGTGAGTGAATGGGTGAGTGAATAAATGAATGAGTGAACAAGTGAGTGAATGAGTGAGTGAATAAATTAGTGAGTGAATGAGTGAGTGAATGAGTGAATGGGTGAGTGAATAAATGAATGAGTGAACAAGTGAGTGAGTAAACAAGTGAGTGAGTGAATGAGTGAACAGTGAATGAGTGAGTGCACACCCTCGGCCTCGTGCATACCAGCACCATCCCGACCTGCTCTCCTCTGTCCCACACGCACACCTGGCCCCCTCACCCTGCCTCCATACCTGGATGTACAGGTCCACCAGCTCGTGCTGCTGCAGGATGTAGTAGATTTTGCCGGCCTGCAGCCAGGCGTGAGCCTCCTTCTCCTTCTTCCGGAGGTCGATGAAGATGCCCAGGCTCCGCTTAGTGTAGTCCAGGGCGGACTTGTAGGCACTGCAACCAGACGCGGAAGATCAGAATGAGCAAGCCTGGGTTGTCCATGGGGACCAGTCTGGGCTCTTCTGCAGCATGTGTGGACGATCTACCGGGTGTGTCAGGAGCAGGTCCTCCCTTTGGGCAGCGTCCTGCCCTTCCTGGGATGTAAGTGGGGGGGGGTGCGGGGGTCATGGGCCACGTTGGGCCACTGACCGGGAGGCCTTTACTATCTGTCCCCGCCTTCCACCAAATACAGGCACCCACGGTCCTCAGAGGCAAAGGACATATCAGCAGTTCAGATGCTCAGAGAGGGCTCAGCCAGGGACTCTCAAACCTGAGCGCCATAGACTCACCCAGGGCTCTGAAACCATGCATGGCTGCCCCCATCCCCAGGTTCTGATCAGGCGGGTCTAGGGCGGGGCCAAGAACGTGTATTTCTCAGGCTCCCAGGAGATGTGGCTGCTGACCTGGGGACCCCACTTTGAGGACCCCCCCCTCTAGTGCAAGCTCATTGTTCTTGCTGTAAAGCAGGCTGGAACTGGGGGCAGACAAGACTGGATCCATCTCCTGGTCCTCATGGAAACCTGGCCCCACCCTGCCCTCTGTTACTGCCTTGCCAGGCCTGGGTCTGGAGGTCCTGGGTGGGCCACACTTGTATCATGGGACCCGAGACCTTATCCAGGGATGCAGGCAAAACAGAGCTTGGTCTCCTATGGGCCACAGGCCTCTATCTCCACGATGGGGGCACAGACGTGGGCACACAGCCCTGGGAATGGAGCTGGGCTGAGGGGGACTACTCGGGGCGGGCAAAGGTCAGCTCCCAAAGGTCATGTGGCCAGAAGGAGTGCCTAGGAATGTACAGCCTGCCTGAAGGACATGCCACCCCCTGGGGGGCCCCAGGCCTGCCAGCCCAGAGTGCACTGGATGCCATGGGGTCAGAATGTCCCCGAGGAAAGGGCCTGCCTGTGCCACCTGCCCCAGCACCCCACCCTGCTGCCCCACCCCATCATGGAGCCAGCCCTCACCGCTCAGTGCCCAGCGACAGGTACAGCTGGCTAATGGTGTCCAAGAGCTGCCCCTCCAGTGCCTTGTCGGCCATCCTGCGGGCCAGCGAGAGCTGGAACTCATGGTAGATGACGCACTGGGCCTCGTTGGGCAGCACCGAGCTGTAGAAGTGACATAGTCTCTGGACGGCACACAGCTGGCCTGGGCAGGGTAGGGGGCAGAGGGAAGAAGTTAGCCCAAAGGATGACTGCAAGGTTCAAAGGCTTTAATTATGCACCTGCTGTATGCCTGTGTCTTCCACTCCTCTATGACTGAGGTCATGGCAGATGGAGAAATTGAGCCCAGAGAGGCCAAGTGCCCTGCTCAGGTCACACAGTGATGGGCTCCAGACGTGGCATCAACCACCCCTCCAGGCCCCCTGTTCTGCTTCACAACACTCCTCCTAGCCAGATGGGGTCTGACCTTCCCACAGAGATGACCAGCAAGGAGCATCAACACCCCTCTTATGAAGGGAATTGTGTCCCCCCAACATATGTACAAAGATCTCACTTTGAGGACAAAAGTGAGTCCGACCCAAGCCAGGGTATTTTCAATTGCCTCACATACATGTGAAAGCTAGACAATGTATAAGGAAGACTGAAGGGGAGTTGATGCCTTTGGATTATGGTGTTGGCAAAGAATATTGAATATACCATGGACTGTTAAAAGAACAAACAAGTCTGTCTTGGAAGAAGTACAGCCAGAAAGCTCCTTAGAAACAAGGATGGCAAGACTTCGTCTCACATCCTTTGGACATGTTATCAGAAGGAACCAATCCCTGAAGAAAGACATCATGTTTGACAAAGTAGAGGGTCAGAGAAAAAGAGGAAAACCCTCAACAAGATGAATTGACACAGTGGTTACAACAATGGGCTCAAACATAGCAGTGATTGTGAGGACGGCGCAGGACTGGGCAGCATTTCTTTCCACTGTACATAGTGTCACTATGGGTCAGAAATAACTTGACAGCACCTAAGAACAACAACAACATAAGCCAACATCACCTAACAGAAATCTAAGAACACCCTGCCCAACAACAGCAGAACACACGTTCTTCCCACGTGCACAC
The DNA here is from genome assembly GCA_030035585.1 of Dugong dugon. Classification (NCBI taxonomy): domain Eukaryota; kingdom Metazoa; phylum Chordata; class Mammalia; order Sirenia; family Dugongidae; genus Dugong; species Dugong dugon. Next base: position 2,428,825 of record CM057463.1, on the reverse strand, counting down.
AGAACATTCTCCAGAATGGACCATATGCTAGGCCATAAAACAAACATCAATACATTTAAAAGGACTGAAGTCAGACAAAGGATGTTCTCTGACCACAGTGGATTGAAATTAGAAAGCAATAACAGAAGGGAAAGGGAAAACTAAAAAATATGTGGAAATTAAGCTACACATTCCTAAATAATCAATGGGTCAAAGAGGAAATCACAAGAGGCATTAGAAAAAACTTTAAGATGAATGAAAATGAAAACACAACATAACCAATGTTAGCTGGGGTGCAGCTAAAGCAGTGCTTAGAGGGAAATTTATAGCCTTAAGCACTTACGTTAAGAAAGAAGAAAGATCTCAAATCAGTAACTAACTTTCCACTTTAAGAAACTAGAAAAAGACGAGCAAAGTAAACTAAATCCAAGGAGAAAGAAGGAAATAATAAAGGTTAGAATAGAAATAAATGACAGAGAATAGAAAAGCTAGAGGGAAAAATCAACAAAACAAAAAACTGGTTCTTTGAAAAGATGAACAAAATTGACAAAGCTTTACTAGACTGACCAAGAAAAAAAGAGAGAAGGCTCAAATTACTAAAATCAAGTATGAACAAGGAGACATTACTACTGACCTTACAGAAATTAAAAGGATTATGAGGGAATGCTATGAACAATGGAACGTCCCTGGGTGGTATGAATGGTTTCCACTCCTTTACTAACATAAAGGCTGACAGTTTGAACCCACCTAATGGTATCTCAGAAGAATGACCTGGTGATCTGCTTCCATTAAGATTACAGCCAGGAAAACCCTATGTGGCAGTTCTATTCTGCACACATGGGGTCGCCGTGAGTTGGAATCAACTCAATGGCTACTGACGACAAGAGGAATGACTGTGGGCCAGAAAACTAGAGAACCTGGATGAAGTGGACAAATGCCTAGAAAGGCAGAAACTACCAAAATGGACGAAAAAATGACCCCGAGGAGCAAGCCCCTAGGCCTCAGCCTACTCAGCTGTTCACAATGTGTGTGGGGGTGGGAAGCGAGCAACATGACCCCCGGGCCCCCCCTCTCTCCGTGGATCTTCCAAGCCTGGATCCTCACCACCTGTGCCCGTCCTTTTAGGAAAAAGTTTCTGAGAGGTCCATGGGGGGCCAGCCAGGCCCTGCCTGAGCCTCAGGAGAGATCCCGCATCAGCACTTGCTCCTCCAGAAGGTCCCAGGGGTCCCTTCCAGCCCAGGCTGGCCCTCTGCCCAGGCCCCACGTGCCCGGAAGAGGTACTGAATTTCGGCCCTTCCTCCACCCTCAGGGCCCTTCTAGTGGTCACCCCTTCACGGACCACAAATGAGTGCAGGGCCCTGAGCATGGAGCTGGGCTGAGTCGGTCCCAGCGCCTGCCCTTAGGGGGTCTAAGGGGGTGACAGGAGGGCTTCAATGCGATGAGGGCTGTGCTGGAGGATGGACAAGGTGTTATGGGCAGAGGGGTGATAGCCCGAGTTCTGGCCGTGTCCCCATCCCCTCAGCCACTTCCTCCATCAGCTGAATCCTCCTGGATAGTTGGATTCCTGCCTGCTGTCTCGTTTGGCTGGGATCCATCTACCACACAGCCTCGGTGAGGCTCTACAACCTTCCGTGGCTCCCCGTGCTTTGGGGAAAAGGTCAACCACACCCGGTCCATGGCCCTGCGCAGCTCTCCACATCTACTCCTTCCAAACTCTGACCCTCCCTGCCTCCCTTGCTCATGCCCCCTGGCCTCTGCTGGGCAGCTCCTGCCTGGGCGTCCCCTCCTGACAAGCCCCTCAGGCCCTACACAGACTAAGCAGACTTCCCTGACCACAAGTCACTCTGCTGGACATGCCCTTTTGTGGCTTTGTGACCTGGTCACTTGATTCCCATGCTCACTGCCAGCTCAGTGGCAGGGCCATGAGAAGCCCTGATTGTGGGTGGAGCCGACTCAGAGCCTGGCCTGGCATACACTCAGCAAAACACTTTTGAATGAAGTTCATTTGCTCCACAGCCAGGGAGACCACCAGCCCTCACCCCTCTGCGATGTGGGGTGTCTGGTAGGTAGGGCTGCTGGGAGGTTCCTAGAAGATGACAGGGGTTCAATCCCCACTTCAAAGCTGCTCACGGGAGGGGCCCTGTCCTGTGGGGTCACCTCTGGGTTGACCAACTGTCCTGGTTTGCTAAGGACACGGGACTTGTGGGGCCCAAAACCAGGGTGTCCCAGACAAACTGGGACGAGTTAGTCACCCTGGTTATGTGTGACCTGCATCAGAACACCCTCCAAGGCAAATGAAAACACAGGCCGGTGAGCAAACACGGTCCATCCATACAATGGAGTATCATTCAGCGGTAACAAGATGAGCTAGAAGTCACAGAAAGACAAGGAGGAACCTTACATGCATGTTGCCAAGTGAGAGGAGCCAGTCTGCAAAGGCTATCTACTGTATATTCCAACTCTATGATGTTCTGGAAAAGGTGAACTACAGACAGCGACAAGGTCAGGGGTCCAGGGGGAAGGGGAGGGATGAGCAGGGGAGCACATGGCATTTTTAGGGCAGGGAAACTGTTCTGTCTGATGCTGTCATGGTGGACACGTGACATGATGCATTTGTCAAAGCCCACAGGTCTGTGCAACACAGAGAGTGAGCCCTGACATGAACTGTGATCCTAGATAATAACAATGTATCAGTTTCAGCTCTTCATTGGTAACACATGTATCACAGGCATGCTAGATGCTAATAATAGAGGGAACTATACAAAGGGTGGAGCCCTGGTGGTTCAGTGGTTGAGAGCTATGGCTGCTAACCAAAAAGTTCTGCAGTTTGAATCCACCAGCTGCTCCTTAGAAACCCTATGGGGCAGTTCTACTCTGCCCTATAGGGTCACTACGAGTGGGAATTGACTCAGTGGCAACAGGTTTGGGTTTTTTTGGTTTACAAAGAGCAGAGAGTCCCTATTGCTGTAGTTCTTGTTAGGTGCCATCTAGTCGGTTCCGACTCATAGCGACCCTGTGTACAACAGAACAAAACACTGCCCGGTCCTGCGCCATCCTCACATTGCTATATTTGAGCCCATTGTTGCAACCACTGCGTCAGTCCATCTCATTGAGAGTCTTCCTCTTTTTCGCTGACCCCCTACCTTACCAAGCATGATGTCCTTCTCCAGGGACTGGTCCCTCCTGTTAAGATGGCCAAAGTATGTAAGACAATCCCTGGTTGGTGCAAATGGTTATCGCACTCACTGCTAACCAAAAGGTCAGAGGTCCAAATCCACCCAGAGGCAACTTGAAAGAAAGACCTGGCAATCTACTGCCAAAAATCAGCCAATGGAGCATAGCTCTATCCATGAGTTGGAACCAACTCAGTGGCAACCGGTTTTTTGTTATTGTTTCTTTCTTTGCTGCAGGGGGAGAGGGAACACATGGGGACTCTGTATTTTCTGCAGAACTTTTGGTAAACTTAAAACTGCTCTAAAAAATGAAGCCTACTTAAAAATAAATCACCTGCCTGTTTCCACGACTCAGCAACTTGATGGTGGGAAAACCACCCCTGGCGCCTGAACCACAGACCCCAGGCGTGCTCGGGGCAGAGATGGGAAGAAAACTTGTTTTCTGTCTGGAAAGCAGGGTGCCCGGCGTGGACTCGGGGAGGTGGGGGCGCAGACAGTCGGGACCGGGACGGGCACAGCACTTACTCTCCAAGTGGCCCGTCTCCACGGCAACCAGGAAGGCCCACTCGTAGTAGCACCTGGTCTGCTCAGCCAGGGCCCTGCCGGCACACAGGTAGCCCAGCCGCAGGAGCACCTGTGTGAAGTCACAGCCGCACTCCGCACTGGGCAGCCGCGAGAAGAGCTTTGTGGCCTCCACCAGGTAGTGCTCAGCCAGCCGCTCGGCGCCCGCGTGCAGGCACAGCACCCCGAAGTTGGCCAGCACCACGGCCTGGTCGTGCTGCCGGCCCCGCCGCCTGGCCACGCTAAGGGCCCGATAGTAGCCCTCGGCTGCCCGCCGGGTCCTGCCCGTCCTCCTCAAGGCCACAGCCATGATGTTGGCCACCACGCCCTCCTGGTCCTCGCTAGCCACAGCTGCATCCCCAATGGATTCCAGGATGTGCAGGGCCACTGTGCTTTGCCCATGGAGGATATGCAGCCAGGCCAGGGCCACCAGGCGGTCCACAACGGGGCGGGCGCTGGCCATGGCCCCGGCATCCACAGCACGTGTCATGAGGCTGATGGCTCGGCTGTACTGGCCGTGGTGGCTGTGCACCTGGGCCAGACTGGCGTAGAGTGCAGCACGCAGTGTCTGCTCTGTCCTCGTGGCCGAGGAGGTCAGTGCCTGCCAGAGGTAGGGGGTGAGCTGGGCAGGGAGGCTGGGGGCTGCCTGCCTCAGGCTGTGGAGGCGCGGAGTGTGGCACAGGACCAGGTCCATGCTCCGAAGTGCGCTGGCCAGGGAGCCCCGGGCACGCAGCGAGGCCACCCGCACGCAGCTCAGGGCCAGGTGGGGCAGGCACTTTCGGCCATAGATGTCGGCCAGCAGCAGGTAGCCGTCGGTGGGCCAGGAGGTGGCCAGGGGCCCCAAGCGACCCTGAAGGAGCAGCAGCCTCTCCAGGAAAGGCAAGGCCTCCTCGAGCTGCTTGAAGCGGGTGTGGTGCTGGGCCAGCAGGAAGCAGGCCCGGGCCTCAGCGCCTGCACTCTGGACCCGCACGGCCCGCTGCAGAGCCAGCCGGAGCAGCTCGGCCTCGGTGCTGCCGACGTGGCTGGGCATCCCCAGGAGCAGGGCCAACGCCTTATCCACAGTCATTGCACACTTCTCCCGGTTCTTCTGCTTCAGGTAGATGGCAGCCAGGCGGGTGTACACGGCCACCACCAGGGGGAGGTCACCGAAGTGGCCACCCAGGGCCCCCAGGGCCTCCTCGAAGTACACCCGGGCCTGGGAGAGCTTGAGCTTCCTGACGCAGAGCTGGCCCAGCAGGAGGCAGAGCCTGGCCAGGGCCATGGTTAGGCCAGCCCTCTTGGCTGTCCCCCGGGCCTGTGCCAGGCGCCCGGCCAGCTGCTCCTCGTCAGCGAGGCTGCCCAGACCCGGCAGTGAGAGGGTGTACAGGCCACGGAAGCGGGCCTCGTACCCAGGGGCATTCAGTGACAGCAGCATTGAGCTCAGGGCCTCCGGGTCGTCCATCCAGTCGGCCTCTACATCCAGGCGGAAGCTGGGCTCCTCCTTCGTGTCCAATGAGCTCACCCCACTAGCCACTGCGTGCAGACCCCAGGACACAGGCTCCTCGGGGCAGGCCTGGCAAGACTTGCACTGTTTGAGAACATTCTTCACCTTCTCTAAGGTCTCACTCAGCTCCGGGTTCAGGCAAAGCGGAGGCATTTCTGTAAGTCACAAAACACTATGTGGATCAGAATTGGGGTCTAGCTGTATGACGGGGCAGGGACTGCTCCTCATCCAGGCTCAGGGTCCCCGTTGTGCCATTTTCTATTACATCACCCCAACGGGCTACTGTGAGCATTTGAGATTTACGTAGAATGCCAGGCAGTGCTGGCACATATGAGAATTCAATAACTGTGATCATGGGAGAGTAAAGATGAGGGTGCCCAACCTTCTACCGAGGGGCGCTCCTTCTCTTTTTCTTTGCCCTTTTGAGAGCAGTTTTAGGGGATTTCACGTGTCATAGTTGAATGATCCATCAGAAATTCATTTCCCTTTGAAAAGAATCTACCTGTTGCCATTTAATCGACCTGACTCATAGTGACCCCACGTGTGCCAGAGAACTGTGCTCCACAGGGTTGCCAATGGCTGATTTTATGGAAGCAGATCTACAGGCTTTTCTACTGGGGTGCTTCTGAGTGGTTTTGAACTGCCAACCTTTTGGTTAGCAGCCGAGGGTGTTAACCGTTTGCACCACCCAGGGACCTTAAAAGGAGCAAAGCCTTCTATAAATACTGTATGACCCCACTTACATGAAATACCTACAACAGGCAAGTGTATAGACACCCAAATTCATTAGTGGTTTCCAAGGCTGGGTGGGGGGAAGGGGAAAGGGGGAGTCTTTGCTTAAGGGTCACAGAGCTTCTGTTAGGGGTGATGGGAAAAATCAGAAATGGGTAGGGTGATGGCTGAACAGCGAGGTGGGCATGATTAATGTCACTGAACTGTACGTGTGAAAAATTCTGAAACGACCAATATTTTGTTACATATCTACTTGCCACAATAATAAAAAAAATCAAAACCTCCTAATGGGACATAGCCACATTCAGAGCTACAACAGCCTATGACTGATTTTGTTAATAGCAGTATTGGACTTGGTAGGGAGCCCTGGTGGTGCAGCGGTTAAGCGCTCAGCTGCTAAGCGAAAGGTCAGCGGCTCGAACTCACCAGCTGCTCCTCGGGAGAAAGATGTGGCAGCCTGCTTCCGTAAAGATTACAGCCTTGGAAACCCTCCAGGGTTGCTATGAGTGGGAACCGCCTCAACGACTACGGGTTTGTTGGGCTCTGTAGTCAGGTGCCAGGGGCCCCCGTGAGTCACCAACAGCCGAGCGGAGCTTGTATTAGCATGAGCTTGGAAGGTGCCACGCAGAACCGATGAAGCCCCCCATAGCAGTGCAAAATGGTGCCTTTGTCCCTCTGCTTGGCTCCATCATGGGAAAATGGACGGTTCCCACAGACTTTCGGGGACCTCTGCACCGATGTCCCCAGTGGCCTTTCTGCATTTGTGCCCTGGTGGATCTGGGTCCAGGGCATTTCAAAGGACCCTTGGGGCATTCGCCTCCCCCAGAAGCCCCCCATGCCAACCGAGTGTGGAAGTGTGGGGGGACGGGGCAGAGGTGTGGCGAGGAGGGGAATGGAGAGGGTCTCCCTGAACTGCCCCTCTTGAGTGGAGCGAGGGGCTTCCACTCTGTGAACACTCCAAATCCCTCTGCCCCTACAGGGGTGTGTGGCCTTGCCTCTCTGAGGCAGAGCAGGGGGTGACATCTAGCTGCTCTAGGCCATGTTAACACTCTCGGGTGCTGACTAGAAGGTGAGAGATTCAAGTCCACCCAGAGGTGCCTCGGAAGAAAGGCCTGGCGATCTACTTCCAAAATATCAACCATTGAAAACCTGCTGGAGCACAGTTCCACTCAGACACGCCCAGGGGTGCCATGAGTTGGAGTCGACCTGTTGGTGACTGGTAGATCATGTGAAAGGAACTCTCTGTCAGCCTGGGCTCAGCAGAGGAGGGGAACCCCCCCCGAGTGGGGATGGTGCAGGGGGCTGGCATGTGTGTTGGAAGAGGGTCCCTGAGGCCCCCACTGCTGCAGTGGTGAGGGACTTCACACCCTCTAATCCCACCTCCCTGCCAGAGCGAGACTCCCCTCCCCACCAGCCACCCCCCCTGGAGCAGGGACGTCCATGCCCAGTGCCTGCACCCAGCCCTTGACAGGAGGGGCCCCATCAGGTGGGCAGCACCTACCGTGCTCTTCTGGCTGCTCAGACTTGGCTTCTTCGAGCCTGTCTGGAGAGGGAAGAAAGTAGAGGAGCAGTCAGTACCCCGGCCAGTGGCCCTGGGTCTGGGCAATGAGGGGTGGGTGGGGGACGAGGCGGCCAGGACCACATTGTCTGGGGTCTCCAGGCTGGGATACAGCATAACGGTTAGCCCTGCTCCATGCCGGACTGTCTTCCCAGGGAGCGGGCCAGCACAGAGCAGTGGCCTTGGCCCGACCCCGCCTGCTCCACCATGTGCTACTGCCCTCCTCACTCCCACAGCAGGCTTTTCTCCAGGCCTCAGTTTCCACCCCTTTAAAATGGGCTGACACTAACTGCTCCTCGGCTGCCCGGAAGACCTGTCGGGTGCTGCGCAGGCGTGACCTGGGACAGGAGCCACATAGGGCCAGGTGTCGAGATGTCCCTACACAGCAGCCAGCTGAACAGGGGGCCCCAGCTCAGCTCCCTGAGAGACAGGACCCGGGAGGCCAGGCTGGCTCAGACTGTGATGTGCTACCATCAAATTTACGCAGCCATTTAGGAGGAGAAATAGGGCTGGGGAGTCTAAAAAGTTTAAAGCTAATATTGGTGGAGAAAAAGTATTGGGATGCATGTCAACAAGCAGCAGGACAAATGCATGCATTCATGCTTGTGTGTGCATGTGTATATGTATACGTGTGTATAGGTACCTACCTATATGTGTGTATGTGTGGGTGTATATGCATGTATGTACATGTGTGGGTATTTCTGTGTATATATATGCATGTGAATGCATGTCTCTATGTACGTGTGTGCATGCATGTGTAGATGCAGTGTCTACATGCGTGTATTACATGCACAGTGTCGATGAACATGCATGTGTTGCACTGCACACGTGTTGGTGTGTATTACATGTGTACATATGTGGTGAGTGTGTGCGCGCACTGCATGTGTACATAGGTGGTGGTGTGTTGCATGTGTACATGTGTGTCACATGTATGCATGTGTATTATATGTGTGCATGCATTGGTGTGTGTCATGGATTGAATTGTGTCCCCCCAAAATATCTGTCAACTTGGCTAGGTCATGATTCCCAGTATTGTATGATTGTCCACCATTTTGTCATCCGAGGTGATTTCCTTGTGTGTTGTAAATCCTATCGCCGTTATGTAATAAGATGGATTAGCAGCAGTTATACTGATGAGGTCTACAAGATCAGATCGTGTCTTAAGACAATCTCTTTTGAGATGTGAAAGAGAGAAACAAGCAGAGAGACATGGGGACCTCACACCACCAAGAAAGCAGTGCCAGGAGAAGAGCATGTCCTTTGGACCCGAGGTTCCTGTGGTGAGATGCTCCCAGACCAAGGGAAGACTGATGGCAAGGACCTTCCTCTAGAGCTGACGAAGACAGAAAGACTACTGGGGCTGATGCCCTGAGTTTGGACTTACAGCCTTCTGGACTGTGAGAGAATACATTTCTCTTTGTTGAAGCCATCCACTTGTGGTACTTCTGTTACAGCAGCACTAGATGACCAAGACAGTAGGCACGTGTGCCGCGTGTGTACATGTGGGGGTGTGCATCTGTATCACATGTGTACCTGTGTGAGTGTGACACATGTGCCCCACATGTGCATGCGTATTACACGTGTGCGTGCATGTGTGCTGTGTGTGTACATGTGTGAGTGTATGTGCGTGCCATGTGTGTACGTGTATGGGGGTGTGTGTGCCACATGTGTACATGTGTGAGTGTGCATGGCACATATGTGGATGCGCATGTGGGCCGCATGTGTACATGTGTGGGTGTGCGTACGCTGCATGTGCACATGTGTGGGTGAGCGTGTGCTGCATGTGCACATGTGTGGGTGAGCGTGTGTGCACATCAGGGCGAAGGGAAGAGCTGCAGCTACAGCTCGCGCATTGACAGCAGTTACCGTGCACAAGCACCCACCCTCTACAGAGCTTCTTTTCTTTGTTGGCTGTTGTGACATCTACACAGCTCCTTCATCTGCACTTTGCAGCCTTCAGACAAACCCTCTCACAGAGAGAAGGGTGTTGAAGCAAAAGGGAAACAGCTCTGGCTTTAGGAGTCAGCCTGGAGCTCAGCCCAGCCCCACCCTGCAGCCAGGCCCCATCCTGCAGCCAGGCCCCACGCCGCACCATGCGCCCCAGTTTCCTGATCTCACTCTTGCACCCGCGTGTAGCAGAGGCCGCCGGAGCAGGGCCAAGCTGCTGGTCAAGGTGGAGTCAGGCTGCCTGCTCACCCCCACCTAACAGGGCTTCAGGGGTGCCAGGGCATCTTCGCTGGGGCGTCCAGGCATCAAGAAAAGGCCCCCCTGACGCTGGTCCTCAGGCAGCAGGGTGCTCAGGGCTGCTGCGCTGTTTGCTCAGCTCTGACCTCACTCCCGGGTCTGCGTCCTGATTGCCTGCCGCCTCTACGCGCCCTTGAGGTGAGTCAGCATCAGTCTGCGCACCTGTTGAGTGCCTGCGCTCGGATTCACTAGTTGTCCACGGAGGAAGGACAAGAAAATCCCCAAAGGGAGAGGAAAGGGCTTGCTGAGAAAAGTGGCCTGAAGCCAGAAATGGTCGACATTTTTATGACTAGACAGTAAACATGATAAAAACCCAGGAGTGCAGCCCTCACTCACTGCTGGTGGGAACGTAAAATGGTGCAGCTCCTACGGAAAACAGCGTGGCTGTTCCTTAAAAACCCAAACATATACGACCCACCAACCCCAATCCTAGGTAGATAACTAGACGTGAAAGCAGCAACGCAAACAGAAACCTGTACACCAGTGTTCACTGCAGCACTGTTCACAACAGCCCGAAGGTGGGAACAACTGAAATGTCCATCAGCAGAGGAATGGATACACTCAATGTGGTCCATCCAGACAATGGAATACTACGCAGCCATAAAGAGAAACGAAGTCCCGATGCACGCCACAGCACGGATGGATCCTGAAAACATCGTGCTGAACAAAGTAAGTCAGTTACAAAAGAACATGATCCCACTTACATGAAATAAGAAAATATACAGAAACCAAAAATTATTCGTGGTTACGAGAGGGAGGGGTAAAGGAAGAGCTTTTGCTTAGGTGGTATTATTAAGTTGACAGTGGTGGAATGATTTGGAAAAGGATAGGGAGCATGGCTGTACAACTTGAAGAAATGTCATCAATGTCACTGAATTGTATGTATAGAAATTGTTGAATTGACGTATGTTTTGTGTATGTTTTCACCACAATAAAACAACCAACCAATCAAAAACAACAACTCAGGGGGTGAGGAGGGATGAGACAGGACATCCTGTAGCGCTTAGCAGAATGACAGTGGATTAAGTCCTTTTGGAAAACAGTTCAGCTTCACACCTTTCAGTCCATTGTCTTTCTAGGAATCTGCCCCAAGAAAATGACCCTAAATAATCGGCTGCGGCCCCCCTTGCACCGCACCCCCCCACACCTACCCAAGCTGTACGTGGTGCAGACGTCTGGCTCCGATGTCCTTCTCAGTAACTGCCTGGCGTCCTCCTCCGAAAAGTGCCCTTCATTGCTGAAGAACGCCCTTTCTTCTTCATTGAGAAAGATCACATTTTCCAGCCTAGAGAAAACAAAGTGTTTCATTTAAAATAACCTATTTCCAAAGCAGAAATTTCACAATAGAACCATTTCTGTCCTCCATTTGACAGAGAACCCACACACACCTACTCTGAGGCCAGCAGTAAAGACAACAACATAAAGACAAAAACAGAGCCTGTCCTCAAGGACTGCCTCGTATGGCCAGAGCAGATGCTAAGGAGCAGGAAAGGCTGGGAAAGAAGCAGTGAGTCATGACTTCCTGGGTTGGTGAACTCCTACACAGCCTTCAAAGCCCCACCTCAAATGCCCCCTCCCCTGTGAGGCCTGCTGTGACAACTGCGGGGGGGGAACTGATCCCTTTACATGTTGAGCCCTCACAGTTCCTCATATGAGCTCTGCTGGTGCTTCCCACAGCCCAACACAAACACAGGGCCCTCAGAGTCCTCCATGAAGTCAGGGCGGGGGGCCGGGGAAGGAAGAAAGGAGAGGAAAGACAGGAAGGAACAAGAGGTGACTTTTGCTACTAGGACTGAGTTAACATGTGTTACGAAACCATGAAATGCACTTTGGAACTTAGAGTGAGTCATTTTGAGAGGTTAAAGAGTAGTTTACAGGACATACTACAAAATAACCCTGCGTTGTTTACAAGTGTCAGTATCATGAGAGACCAAGAAAGGCTGAGGAATGTTCTGGATTAAAGGGAACGAGAGAGACAACAAGAGAATGAGACACGTGAGCTGGGATTCTCTTTGTCCATAAATAACAGCGAGAGGGCAACTGTCAAGATCTGAGTGAGATAATCCAAACACAAGACAAAAAACAATTGCCATTCAGTCAGCTCTGACTCGTGTGTGCAGAGGAGAATTGCTGCACAGGGCTTTCAAGACTGTGATCTTTCTGAAGTGGGTCGCCAGGCCTTTCTCCCAAGATGCCTCTGGGAGAATTTGAACCTCCAACCTTTCCATTAGGAACTGAGTGCTTAACCATTTGTGCCACTCAGGGACTCTAGATTAGACAACAGTGTTATGTCTCTGTTAACTTTCTGATTTTGACAGTTGCCCTGTGGCTAGGTAAGAGGACATCTTTTTTTTTCTTTAGGAAATGTATTATTTGAGGGGTAAAGAGGCCTTATGTTTGCAATTTACTCTCAAGGGGCTTAAAATAAATAGAAGTGAAAGAGAGAAAAGGATAAAGCATATGTGGGAAAATGTTAACATATGAGGAATCTGAGTGAAGGGTATGTGAGAATTCTGTGCTATTCTTGTAACCTTTTTGTAAGTCTGAAACTACATCAAAATAAAGTTAAAAGGGGGGAAGAAAAGAAAAGCCACTAGCTTGTTCGCTGAACAGAAAGATGAAAACCCAGTGTCTGAAATAGGAAAGACGTTCAATAAATGTTTGTTGAATGACTAAGGGATGCACTTAGGGGTGTTCAGCTGTAAACAGGGCCAATGGCACCAGGCCCTGTTGTACTTCCGAGTTAAGGGAGGGGAATGGACCAACTCATCTCCACGGGCTCTTCCAGCTCTGAATTTGGCCATTTCAGAGCTGTTCAAGTCGCACAGACCTCCACCAACTTGTCAAAAAGTTGTGATGCTCCTTGGAGATGTTGGGGATTGTTTAGACCAAGGGTCCCTAAAAAGCATTGCATGGAACCCCAGCTCAGCACAAAGCTATTAGGGTTGTATGAGACAGGGTTCTAGAGGTCAAATGAGTGTGGGAAACATGTTTCAACCTGAAAGAGAGAAAAGTTCAGCCTTCTGGGAGCCTTCCTTGCGTGGGACTCCCTATGAATCACCAAGGAGGGTGGACAGAGCATGCCCCACAAGCGTCTGACCATTATGGGGGTCTGGTGGAGTGGTTGGAAGGAACACACTTTGGAAACACTGGTCTAGCTGCAGCTGTTGGTGTCCAGGCCCAGCACCATTGACTGCTTCTGGGGAAACAGGTGCAAGAGGTCCCGGAGCACACACACACATACTGTGAATTGAGGGGGAACAAAAGGACTGGCGTGGCGGGTTTCAAATGGCCCACCTCTAAGGTTTGGTCTTGGAGGTGCTGGCCTGTCTCAGATGCAGAAGGGAACAGAGAAGCAGGGTTAGAAGGGACAGGTGACCAGAGCCCCCACCCAGGGAGGGCTGTCCCTACACACCCATGGCCCTGGCTCCCGCCCGAGGCTCTGCAGTGACAGGTCAAGGCCAGGTGGACAGCTTCTCCCTAGGATGGACCCGGGTGTGCTTGGGGACACTCTCCAAGGAATGTCCTACTTTGTCTGGGCCAGGCACTGGGGACACGCAGGTGACCAGACAATCCTTCCCCTTGGAGTTCCCCAGCTGGGGTTGGGGACAGGAAGGTCATCAGCAGGACTGGGGGAAGCATGGTCAGGAACAGTGCCCCCAGGAATAGACCATTTTGGATGGGACTTGGGGGGCAGTTGAAAGCCCCCCCCCCCAAGCAAAACAGAAGGGGAGGAGTGGGGTCGGCACCCCAGGCAGGTGGGGTCAGGGGTCACAGGTCACAGCTGGGGTCAGTGAGTGGTGGCCTCTGAGATTAGGGTCACCAAGAGGGATGGGTCTTGGGGGGGCCTCAAAGTCCAGCCCAAAATGTTCTAAGGACTTTATGGAGGGGGGTGGTGCAGTGGTTAAAGCCCTCGGCTGCTAATTGAAGGTCGGTAGTTGGAACCCACCAGCTGCTTTGAGGGCGAAAGATGTGGCAGTCTGCTTCCATAAAGATTTACGGCCTTGGAAACCCTACGGGGCAGTTCCACTCTGTCCTAAAGGGTTGCTATGAATCAGAATCAACTCAGAGGCAACGGGTTTGGTATTTGGTTTTTTATGGATTAAATTGTGTCCCTCCCAAGTATGTGTCAGGATTCTAAACCCTCTGCCTGTGGATATAATTCTGTTTGGGAAGAAGTTTTCTTTGTTATGTTAATAAAGCTACATCACTGTAGGGTGCGTCTTAAACCCAGTCACCCCTGAGAGACAAAGAGAGCAGATTAGACAGGGAAGCAGGCACAAACAGGGAAGACAGATAGCAGAAGAGAGAACTCTGGGCCACAGAAGCTGAGACTAGGACCTTCCCCAGGACTGACTGAGAGCAGTTCCTTCTAGCCAGTGCCCTGGATTCAGACTTCTGGCCTCGTGACCTGGGAGAAAATAAGTTCCTGTTCTTTAAAGCCCCGACTGGTGGTGTCTGTGTCACCGCAGCCCAGGATTGGGAGGGTCGAGAACAACTTTGTAATTCAGAAAGAATCCTGCTGGCAGTCTGGGGGAGGACATGGGCCCAGACGGAGGCAGGGGACGGGAGTGGCAGGCCATATGTGACAGGAGTCAGCAGATGACAAGGAGGAAGAACCCAGAGACTCTGGGAGGGGAGGGGAGGGAAGAGCAGGAGGGCTCCCAGGACGATGGCCCCAGAGACAGCCCCCCAGGTGGGACAATGTGTGGGGTCCAACTCACTCAGGCTGGCCCTCCAGGCTCAGGTGCCTCATCCGCACAAAGCCCACCTGGCCTGAGGCCTCATGCTGGCCAAGGCACCAGGGCAGGCCGGGCACACGCGCCCCGAGGATCTGGATGAGGTCGCCCACTTGGAAGGTCATCTCTTCGGGCCCAGAGCCCTCACAGTCTGCCACAGCCACAGCCAGGCCCCCTGCTGTGGGAAAGAGGGCAGCGGTCAGTGCTGGTGGGGCAGCATGGGGTATGGCAGGTAGCACGTGTCCTAGGGTCAGGGAACGAGGCCCTGCGGTGACCGTGGGCTCCCTCACTCCCGCAGGCAGTGGATACACCTTGTCTGTTGAGGTGTAGTGGGGTGAATAGCGGCCCCCCAAATTTAAGTCCATCAGCAACTTTAGAATGTGATCGTATTTGGAAAGAGGGTCTTCCCAGATGTGATTAAGTGAGGTCATCTTGGATTAACAGGGTGCACCCTAATCCAGTGGCAAGTGTCCTCACAAGAGAAAGGAGCCAGACACATGGGGAAGATGCGGGAGACTGGAGGGACGTGGCCACAAGCCCAGGTTTCTGGCATCCACCGGAAGTTGGGAGGGAGGCAGGAAGAAACCTCCCTCAGAGCCTCCGAAGGAACCAGCCCTCCGACATGTTGACTTTGGACTTCTGCCCCCAGAATTGTGACAGAGTGTCTGTCTGTTGTTCTCAGCCCCTCGGTGTGTGGTGTCTTGTTGCGCTGCCCCAGGACCCTAACACGGGGTTTGCAGAAAAGCATTGCCACAACAACGTGAGAGGCTGGGCGCCCACCTGCTCCCCAGGGGGTGGCATTTGTACCCGTCACTGAAGATGAGAAACTGAGGCTCGGAGACCAGGCCCCGCGCAGCTGCAAACACAAGCCGGTCTGTGACCCCGCCCGGCCCGGCGTGGGGCCTTGTGTCCAGGTAACAGGTACGGAGGCGGGTCAGGCAGGGGCTGGCTTGGTGCAGACCATGTCGCATCAGCCTGGGGGCTCCTGGCAGAGCCTCTTCTCCAATAGGAGACCCCGCAGGGCAAGACCCCACCTCAGCCGCAGCCATTGCCTCCAAGGAGATTCACGTGGAGCCAGAAAGAAAGCAGAGGTGAGAGCCTGCTGAGCAGTTAGGGGAGGGACCGTCGGGGCCCTTGGGGGGCCAGCCAACCTGGGCTCCCAGCTCCGTGTGGCGGTAAGCCGTGTGGTTTGGATGGTCCAGGGGGGCCCACCTGAGCCTCAGGATCTCCGGGCAGCCTGGGGGTTCCAGCTGCCTCTTCTGCTGGGGGAGGGCTGAGCCCAAGCAGACCCTCCACTGTGCGGGCCGTCCTCCTCCTGCCCCTCACCTGTCATCACGAGGCCGGGTGCCACAGGCTCCTCCAAAGAGTCTTCCACAGGGTCCCAGGGGACTCTCAAAGCCCACCTGGAGAGGAAAGGGGGGTCTTGACGGCTGGGACTTCAGATTTGGGGCAGATTGAAACTTTGCCGAGACTAGAAGAGTCAGCAGCCCCTCAATGACCAGAGAGGACCCCGGTGTGCAAGGGACCTGCCGCCTCCCCCCCCAACACACACACCTGTCCACAATTGTAGCCTTCAAGCCCCCCAGCCCAGACGCCTGCTGGCCCTGCTCAGCCTCGAGTCTTTGGGGCCCCCTCCCCTTTAGCCCTGAGCCCTGCAGAACTCCCAAGGCGTCTGCCCCTCAGCCACCTCCAGCAGCTCAGCAAATGGGGGAGGGGGACCTCCAGCAAGGGCTCCAGAGGCCCAGATTCAAAACCTGGTCCTGCTGCCCCCTTGCTGCATGGCCTCGGCAGATGGCTCCTCTGAGGCCTCGGTTCCTTCAGCTAGAAAGCAAGAAACTGGGCAAGATAATTGACCGTCCCTCCTTGGTCTAATGTTCTAGGAAGCTTACACTGAAGAAAGGCAGAAAGGATGCACTCAGTGTCCTCTGTGGGGACACTGCTGACCACACCATGCAGGGAGCTGTGGGGAGACTCACAGGAGAAAAGTTCTTTCTGGTCTCAGCAGCGAGGGAAGCCGAGCCACAGCTCAGTGTCTCAAGGACACTGCTAGGTCGTGAGATGGGGTTTCTCTTTTCCCTTTGGCTGCCAGGAAGTTCCAAGTCAACTTTACGCCCACATTCAGTAAGTGGGCAGGAGCCTATATTTTACCTGTTCTAGCATGGTTTTTTCACTTTGGCTGCCAGGAAGCTCTAAGCCAGGTTTATGCCCACTTTCAGTAAGTGGGCAGGAGCCTACATTTTACCTGTTCTAGCATGGTTTTTTCACTTTGGCTGCCAGGAAGCTCCAAGCCCGGTTTATGCCCACATTCAGTAAGTGGGCAGGAGCCTGTGCTAGCATGCCCTTTGGTTCCCTATTGGACAGACTTCCCCATGACTCCTGACTACGGGCACCCATGTCATGTCACTCTCCCAAAAGCTTTCCAAATGAGCCAGAATGGGAGGCGAGGGTTCCATGCCATCTCACCCTAGGACAGCCTGCCAGGCAGGTTGTTGCCGCCCTGTCTCGCTGTGGCAGCTGGAAGCCGAGAGAAGTGGACCATCCCACTGAGGCCAGGCACAGTTCTGTTTGCCCCCTAGCCCAAGGGATGGGCTGGGTCCGGGGGAGCCGCAGCGAGGCTTCACAGCACCCAGGACAGCAGGAGGTGAGAAACCAAGGTCGGTACCTACTGATGGAAGGGAGTCAAAGGTTCCGGGGCTGCTGCCGCCACCTCCTCAGCAGACGAGCTAGGGCTGGGGGTCCGAGAGTCCACTTCTGAGGCTGCGCCTCCCTGGGGGCCCCGCCCTGCAACCCGGGGTCCAGTTGCTGCTCTCACGCCGTGGTCAGGACACAGGACAAAGTAGGACCCTTCAAAGGAACAGGGTGGTCACTGCAGGTTGCCCCTCTACATTCACAGAATCCCGCTGCCCCCAGGGGGCCCAAAGGTACTCAGACCCGAGGTGGGACCCAGATGCAGCCCCAGCTCAGCCTCAGGCTCTCTCCCTGGGCCTCAGTTTTCCTGTCTGTGCTATGAAGGGCCAGACATGGGGTCCCAAGTGTCTCTCCTGTTCTGACTGCCCCGTGAGCGTGACCTTGCCGGGTGGAGTCCCCCTCTTCTCTGTGGTGTGATAGGACAAACACCCTTTTGGTCCCTTTGAGATCAGACTCAAGAGTCCAGTTGTGAGGCTGGCATCCCCTTTTCTTTGGGGGCCGACAAAGGTCTTTATGAGGATGTGACACTGCCTGGGGCATATTGCTGTCAGCATTGCCCCAAGACCCCCCATCCCTGCCTGAGCCCCATCCCCTACTTCAGCTCACATGACTCTACCTCATCTCCATCGGCAGTCAGGGCCCTGGAAGCTTCTGGCACCCCTTGCCCCCATCCCAGCCCTGCCCTGCTGCCCAGTTGTCGAGGTTCACCTTCCTGCATGAGCAGGCTCTCATGCATCAGCCTCAAAGTCTCCTCCTCCAAGCAGACCTCCACGGCTGTCTCCTCCTCATCCTCGGGCGCCCGCAGCCAGAAGCCCTGGTCCACCAGCAGGTTCTCCAGGCAGTGAGGTATGAAGCCTGGGGAATCAGACCCGTCACCAAGGGGCTCTGGACGGAGAGGGAGCAGCCCCCACAACCCAGTGCTGGTGGGGCCATGCAGGGACCAGGCCCCAGGGGACCCCAGGTGACACGCTGTCCCTGACCACAATCCTGGCTGTCTAGCTTCGAGGACGTTTAGCTGAGTGGTCAGGCTGGTGTGTGGTGGTTAGACAGCCCTAGTTCAAATCTTGGCTCCACCAGCCACCAGGTGGAACCCCAGAGATCACCCAGCCTCTGTTTCTGTGCTACAGATTGAATAGAGTCTCCCAAAATATGTATTACAAGTCCTAACCCCACCTCTATGGAATAGGGGCCCTGGTGGCACACTGGTTAAAGGGCTCAGCTGCTAACCGAAAGGTCGGTAGTTGGAACCTCCCACCTGCTCCTTGGGAGAAAGATGTGGCAGTCTGCTTCTGTAAAGATTTACAGCCTTGGAAACCCTACCGGGCAGTTCTACTCCGTCCTATAGGGTTGCTATGAGTCGGTATCAACTCGACAGCAGTGGGTTTGGTAATTCCATTTGGGAAAAGGGTTTTCTTTGTTACGTTACTGAGGCTACAGTGTAGGGCGTGTTTTAAGCCAATCGCGTCTGAGCTATAAGAAGAGCAGGTTAGGCGCAGAGGAAAGCAAGAAGACCAGAGGAAAACAGATGGTTGGTGGAGACCCCCAGGGCACGCCAAGAGGACACTAGAGAAGCTGAGGCCAGGACTTTCCTCCAGAGCGGACAGCAAGAGCCTTCCCCTACAGCCGGCGCCCTGAATTCTGACTTCTAGCCTCCTAAACTCTGAGAACATAAAAGTCTGTCCATTAAAGTTGTCCACGTGTGGCACTTCCATTACAGCGGCACTCAGAGACTGAGACGCTCTGGTTCTCATCTGTAAGGCAGAAATGATGACAAAGATAAACCCAGAGGAGGCTCTGGCTGTCATCTCTCGTCTCCAGCACCTTCACGTCTTGGCTTCGCCATGCCGCCCTGTCCTTTCACCCCATTTCGGGTAGTGAGCCTCGCTAACTACAGCCTAAGCAGCAGGAAGTATTGATTTGCTCTGTTTGTAAGGTTAAGGGAAATGATGAAGGGGTCATTCATTCAAATGACGTGTGGCATGGAATGTTTAAGGACGGAGCCGGGAAAGGCTGCTGCCTTCTGACCAATACCATGGGAGGGTTAGACTGGGATAAGTTACCTCCACTAGGAACCTCAGTCTCCTCTTTGATGATGTTCAAGATAGAGGTTAGCACAGACTCTCTCAAGATGCTCAAGAAATGGTGTCTGTAATTTTTATTGTCCAAGGGCCTGAGTCATCCAGCCAAGGAAATGGAGCAATATTCCCAAAGAGACGCAATTAAAAGCCAGTTGCCATTGAGTCACCCCAGACTCATGGTGACCCCACATGTGTCAGAGTAGAGCTTTGCTCCAGAGGTTTTCAAGGACTGATTTTTCAGAAGTAGATCACCAGGCCTTTCTTCTGAGGTGCCTCTGGGTGGACTTGAACCTTCAACCTTTCCGTTAGCAACTGGATGCATTCAACATTTGCACCACCCAGGGACTCCCAAAGATGCAATTAGGTTTTATAAATGCCTCTAAATAGAGCCAGAATCGACTTGCCAGCAACTAACAGCAACAGAGCAGGGAATTTTTAGAAAGAGAGCATTTTGGCCAAGGTTGAAATAACACATTCCCTGATCCGCACTCAGGTGATCGGAGCTCAGCCCCTCCAAGCTCTGGTTAAGTAAAATGATGCAGTGTAGCGATAGCAGGAATTTGTACACGCGTGTTCAGCCTGAATCATTCTTGCAACAAAGCCCATGTCTGCTGCAGTCCACCGGCCACACCATCCCTCCCTCAGAACAAGCAACACATTCTTTTTGTGCCTTGTCAACTAACCTATATTCTAAAGCACCAATTTGTAACAAGTGTCCTCCATAGGCGCCCCCATAACCAGAGAGAGTGGCTCGAATCTGGGATGGCCAGTGCATTACCAAGAGTGTGATAGGTGGAGAACTTCCAGATCTCTTCAAAAGTCTTAAAGGTCACCACAATCTGGTCTTGGTCACTGTGGATGGACAACAGCCTGGCCGATAATTCCTTAAGGAAAAGAAACAGAAATTAGGAACATCTCTAGGGGTTTGGGAGCATCTGGCCATCAGAAGACCAGGAGCCACCCAGCCAGGAACATCTGGCAGAAGTGCAGAGCAGACTCCTTTACTGTCTAAGTCTGCTCCTCCCCTGCTCAAAAGCCAGCCACGGCTCCCCAGTGCCTGTGGGCAAAGCTCATGCTGCTTTCCAGAGCTCATGTTGCCTCAACACTCGCCTCGCAGCCCTCTGCACCTTCCTCCCCGAATGCCCCTTCTGCCTAATTTCTTCTCTCCAGCGACACCAGGTTCTCCTGGCATTGTTCCAGTCCCTGCTGATGCTGCATTCTCAGCTGTGAGCAACCCCACCCCTGCCTCCCGGCTCTGCCTGCAACGTGGGTTCAACTCCAGCAATTCTGTGTCTCCAGGGACACTACTGGAGGTGATGGCCACCCTGAAAACAGCAACGGCCATTGGTCCCTGGGCAGCACAAACTATCAATGGACTTGGCTGCTATCCAAAAGGCTGGAGGGGCCAGTCTGCCCAGAGGTGCCTTGGAAGAAAGGCCTGGTGATCTACTTCCAAAAAACCAGTCATTGGAAACCCTATGGGGCACAGCCCTACCCTGACACACGCAGGGTTGTGATGAGACGGGGGGACTCAACTACACCAGGTTTTGTTTTTTACCAGTGCGATGCTGACAACTCACGAAGTGGGGGTGCTACTATCATCCCATCTAACAGGGGAAGACACAATGCCCTGTTTCTTAGCCATGCTCTGACTCCCAGTAAGTGGAGCAGCTGGGATTCGAACCCAGGACGTTGGACACTCCAGTCCCGCCAGCATCCTAAACCTTGGCAGTGCTGTTTGTCGAGCAACAGCTATGTGCTGGGCACCAGGCTGGGGCTATTCACACACCCTCACGTCAGCTCCGAGGGGCAGTAATTCAAAGTATGCCCAGTGTATGGGGGACGACGCTGGGCCTGCAGAGGGTAAGGGGCGTCGGCCAAGGCCAGGCCAGTCTGACTCCAAAACGTGACGTCATAACTGCCCAGCCAGCCCCTGATCTCAGGACGCTGCCACCCGTGGAAAACCTCTGGCCCAGCCCCCTCCTCCCACAGCATTCTGATCCATCAAAAAGAGACAAAGAAAAAGTTCGGCTCCGTACCCTTCTACTCCCGGTAAAAGAGACTTAAAAGTTGCAAGGGACCGAATTCGGAAGGTGGCGGCCTGTGTGTCCTTATGGTCTTCCTGAGCATCCTGAGCAAGGTATCTGACCATCCTGCCCTCCTGTCCAGAACTGACCCTGTCCTCTGCACCATTCCCCCCATCTCAGTCCCTGCACCTGACCCCTGAGCCCCCCAGCCACGGCGCCCACTCACCCCGAGCACACGTGCCACCTCCCGGGTGTCGTTCTCCAGCAGCCGGAGCCTTGCCCGCAGTGCCTGCTGCAGCTCAGGGTCCGGCCGCCCACTCCTCCTCCGCATGGCCAGCAGTGTCAAGGTCAGGTCTACAAGGGGCAGATCGGGGTCATTGGTCTGCCTGGTCCTCCCTGCGAGCCTCGCCCCCACACATGTAACACAGAGGCCATGGGGCCTCAGGCTTATAGGGCCCAGGTCCTGGAACCAAGAGACTGGGTCCAAATTTTGACCACCACAATCCTGGACAAGTAGCGTGTCTGCCCTGAGCCTTGTTGCCCGAGAGTGCAAAGAATTAGAGCCACCTGTCCTGAACACACCTGTCCTGAGCCCATGCATCCTGGACTCACCTGTCTGTCCCGAACACACCTGTCCTGAACACATCTGTCCTGAGCCCATTCATCCTGGACTCACCTGTCTGTCCCGAACACACCTGTCCTGAACACATCTGTCCTGAGCCCATTCATCCTGGACTCACCTGTCTGTCCCGAACACACCTGTCCTGAGCCCATGCATCCTGGACTCACCTGTCTGTCCTGAACACATCTGTCCTGAGCCCATTCATCCTGGACTCACCTGTCTGTCCTGAACACACCTGTCCTGAACACATCTGTCCTGAGCCCATGCATCCTGGACTCACCTGTCTGTCCCGAACACACCTGTCCTGAGCCTTTCTATCCTGAGCTCACCTGTTGTTACCTAAACCTACTTGTCCTGAGCTCACCTGTCTTAAATCCACCTGTCCTGAGTCCACCTATCCTTAGCCCACTTTTCCTGAGTCCACCCATCCTGGACTTGCCTGTCCTGAGCCTCCTTGTCCTAAACACACCTGTCCTGGGCCTACCCATCCTGAACCTGCCTGCCTTGAACACACCTGTTCTGAGGCGACCTGTCCTAAATATACCTGTCCTGAGCCTGTCCACCCTCAACTAGCCCGTCCTATGCCTACCTGTCATAAGCCCACCTGTCCTGAACAAACCTGTCCTGAACCTGCCTGTCCTGAGTTCATCTGTCCTAATCTAAACCCACTTGTCCAGAGTACACCTGTACTAAATCTGCCTGTCTTGAGCCCACTGACCTAAACCTGCTTGTCCTGAGCCCACCCATATTGGACTCACCTGTCCTGAACTGGCTTGTCCTGAGCCCACTTGGCCTAAACCTGCTTGTCCTGAGTCCACCTATCCTGAGTCCACCTGTCCTGAACCCACTTATCCTGGACTCGCCTGTCCCGAGCCTGCCTGTCTTGAACCCTGCATTGAATTCCCCAGTCCTGAACCCGCTTGTCCTGAGCCCACCTGTCCTAAATCCACCTGTTCTGAGCCCACTTGTCCTGAGTCCACCTGTTCTGAACCCTCCTGTTCTAAACACTCCTGTCCTGAGCCCACCTGTCTTGAGCTCACCTATCCTGATCTAAACCTGCTTGTCCCGAGTTCACCTGTCCTAAAACCTGTCCTGAGCCCACCTATACTGAGCCCACCCATCCTGGACTCACCTGTCCTGAGCCCACCTATCCTGGACTCACCTGTCCTGAGCCCACCTATCCTGGACTCACCTCTCCTGAGCCCACCTATCCTGTGGAGCAACAGGAGACGAGGGTCATACTATGCCCCAGAACAGGCTGGCAAAGGCTAACTGTTCAGCAGATGGTCCCTGGCCACCATCGCTTCTACCCCCAGCCTCTCTCTGCCTCCCTGAGCTCCAAACCTGGGCATCCAGCTGCCTGCTCACACCCCATGGGCATCACTGCAGAACTCTCCATTCCCTCCTACACTCCAAACGGGTTCCTCCCAGGGTTTGAAAGGGCCCCCACTTTTCACCAGCCCCTCCCCTCCAGGTCAAGTCTGCCTCTCATTCGCCCAGCACATCAGCCCACCAGCAAACCCCACTGGCTGTCTGGGGGGTTGAATTGTGTCTCCCTAGAGGACGTGTTCAAGTCCCGATCCTGGCTCCTGCACACGTGAACTTGTTAGCAAACAGGGTCTTTGCAGAAGTTAACAAGTTAAGATGAGGTCATGCTGGAGTGACTGGTGTCCTTACAAGAAGAGAGGACATAGAGACACGGGGGAGACGGCCATGTGAGGACATAGGACAAGGCACCTACGTCCTCCCATCACTCTCGGAGGTTGTGCTTTCCCTGTGCATCCCTGCCAGCTCGCAGGCCCCGGGAGCAGCGACCCCGGCTGTCTCCTTCCCTCTCCGTCCCGGACGGGGAATGTCAGGAAAATGAGCCTTACTCTTCCTGAGCTCAAGACTTCCACTGCCAGGTCTCCTGCAGTGGAGGTCTCAGCCTGGACCTCAGCTGCCCCAGTGAAGAGGGGAGAGGGAGAGAGGAGGAGGGGAAGGGGGAGGGGGAGAGGAGGAGGGGAAGGGAGAGGGGGAGAGGAGGAGGGGAAGGGGGAGGAGGAGAGGAGGAGGGGAAGGGGGAGGAGGAGGGGAAGGGGGAGGGGGAGAGGAGGAGGGGAAGGGGGAGGAGGAGAGGAGGAGGGGAAGGGGGAGGAGGAGGGGAAGGGGGAGGGGGAGAGGAGGAGGGGAAGGGGGAGGAGAAGGGGAAGGGGGAGGGGGAGAGGAGGAGGGGAAGGGGGAGGAGGAGGGGAAGGGGGAGGAGGAGAGGAGGAGGGGAAGGGGGAGGAGGAGGGGAAGGGGGAGGGGGAGAGGAGGAGGGGAAGGGGGAGGAGGAGAGGAGGAGGGGAAGGGGGAGGAGGAGGGAAGGGGGAGGAGAAGAGGAGGAGGGGAAGGGGGAGAGGAGGGGAAGGGGGAGGAGAAGAGGAGGAGGGGAAGGGGAGGAGGAGGGGAAGAGGGAGGAGGAATGGGTAAGAAAGGAGGCAGATGAGGAGGAAGACGGGGACGGGGAGAGGGGAGGAAGGGAGGGGGAGAGGTAAAAGAGAGAGAGAAGAAGAGAGGGCAGAAAAGGGGGAGGGGAGGGGAGAAAAAGAAGGGGGAAGGGCAGAAGGCGGTTTAGGGGAGGGGGGAGAAGGAGGGGAAGGAGAAGGAGAGAGAGGAGGGAAGACGTTGAACGTTGAACGGAAGAGGGGGAGGAGGAGGGGGAATGGGGAGGGGGAAATTCCCCAAACCTTGAGCACAGCATCCAGCCCCTGCCTTAGAACTTTCTAGCTAGGGGCCCTGCCCTGTGTGGAAGGACCAGTGGCCTGCTGAATGGGCCCGTCTGGGGCAGGGCGCACTCCCGACACAGGATCCTACGAGATTCTAGGGGGTATCAGCTCCTGGCTCTTGCTCTGGCCAGAGGCTCTGCATTGTAACACACAAAATACTCCTCCCACCCATTGATCAACACGCCCTGTCATCCCAGTGCTAGGATTCAAGAGGCCCAGACCTGGAGCTGGGGCCACAGTCTCGCTGACCCCTGCAGTGAAGTGCGAGGACAGGGAAGAGGGAAGCCCCCAATGTCGGGGTCCCTGAGCGCCCCCATGGCCAGGAGTGGGGAGCAGGGTCTCGAGTAAAGAGCTTCTTCTGGGCCCACCTCTGCTTGCCCTGCCCTCAGCCTGGGGACTGTGTCCCCCACCCGCCCCCCCTAGAAATCCTGCCCACTCTTGGAGCTACTCATGGGCCCCCTCCACTGGGCAGCCTGCCCTGCACACTGCTCCTGAGATCCCCTCCCTCCTTGTGCACCTCCAAATTCAGTGGAGACTTTCTGCTGGTCTGCCCATGCCCCCTCCTGGGGAGCCTCCCCCCAGGGTGTCCTCTTGTAGGTCTCCCTTCCTCTCATGGGGGCCTCCAGGGCCGTCCCCTTATCCGAGCCACATAGCCCCTGCAGGCTGACCCTACCTTCAGGCCCCTGGTAGAAACACACTCGTGGACCTGGACATCTGCATTTGACAAGCCCCTCCCTACCCCCATGGGATTTTAAGGTGGGACCCCCTGGGTCAGACAATCCTTAACCCACAGTCCATAGGACGGTGGAGGACTGGAGGGGAGGGAGGTTTCAAGGGCCTTGCACCCTATGATTTAACGCCACTTGCAGCATAGATGACCCAGGATGACCTACCTGTAGGATACGCTACCATCTGGCCAAGAGGGGTCCCTGCAGTGGGCCGTATGCTGCCAAGTCGGAGAGCAGCCCCTGTATCTGCAACACAGCAGGTTGGGAGAGAGATGATTCAGGTGAGAACAGCAAATATCTGCAATGAAAGCACTGAACCCCCAGATCTTTCTGGAAAAGTTGTGCATACACTTACAAACCACCTTCATTATCTATTGCTGCTGTAACAGAAATACCACAAGTGGGTGGCTTTAACACACAGAAATATATTTTCTCACAGTTTAGGAGGCTAGAAATCCAAATTCAGGGAGCTGGTTCTAGAGGAAGGCTCTCTCTCTGTGGGCTCTGGAGGAAGGTCCTTGTCTCTTTTCAACTTCTGCTCCTGGGCAATCTTCACGTGGCTTGACATCTCTCTTCCCCCATCTCTGCTCACTCACTTGCTTGTTTAATCCCTTTTATATCTCAAAAGAGATTGACTCCAAACACACCCTACACTAATTCTGCCTTATTAATATATAACAAAGCCCACCCATTCCCAAATGGGATTATAACCACAGGCATAGAGGCTAGGATTTACAGCATATATTTTTGGGGGACACAGTTCAATCCACAACACCACCTTTTACATGGTTGCCTGTAACAGTTCACCATAGATGCAGTGGCTTGAAGCAACACAACTGTATTATCCTGTGTCTTGGGATGGAGAAGAAATTGAGGTTGTCAACAATTTCATTCTACTGGATCAACAATCAACATCTGTGGAAGCAGCAGTCAAGAACTCAAACTACATATTACATTGTGCAAATCTGTTGCAAAAGACCACTTTAAAGTTCTAAAAAGCAAAGATGTCACTTTGAAGACTAAGATGCACCTGACCTAAGCCATGGTCTTTTCAATCACCTCATACCCACCCATGCAAAAGCTGGACAATAATAGAAAGAAGAAGAATTGATGGGTTCAAACTGTGGTGTGGGTGAAGAATATTGAATATGCCATAGACTTCTAGAAGGAACATATCAGTCTTAGAATAAATACAGGAATGCTCCTTAGAAGCCAGGATGGTGAAACTTCTGCTCACTTATTTTGGACACGTCATCCAGAAAGACCAATCGATTGAAAAAGGACATCGTGGCTGGTAAAGTGGAAGGTCAGGGCAAATGAGGGAACCTCCATGAGACGTACTGACACAAGAGCCACAACAATGCGCTCAAACACACCAATGATGGTGAAGATGGCGCAGGACCGAGTTCCCATGAGCCAGAGCTGACTCAATGGCAACCAACAACATATAGTTTGAGAGGCAGAAGTGCCACCCACTTGTCTCTGAACTACAGGTGTGGGCGGGGCTATTTCCTTGTGGAGGCTCCAGAGGGAGAATCTGTGTCCTTGTCTTTTCCAGCTCCAGAGGTTGCCCGCATTCTTTGGCTCACGGCCCCCTCCTCCATCTTCAAGGCCAGCAGGGTAGCAGCCTCCTGTCTGCCCTCTGCTTTCATCCTTATATCTTCTCTGTCTCTCACCCCCCTGACTCTCTCTTATAAAGACCCTTGTGATGACATTGGGCCAATCTGGATAGTCCAGAATCATCTCCCATCTCAAAGTCCTTCACCTGACCACTCCTGCAGGCACCCTTTTGCATGGAAGGTCACATTCGCACATGCTTTGAAGGTGAGGACACAGATGTCTTTGGCCCGTTATTCTGTGGGTCTGGAGGGACAGCACTGTGTTCTGGTCTGGCTGCACCCCTCTCCCACTGGGTTCCCTGAGAAGCCTGCGTGGGTGTCGTGTGGGGCTCATGGCCTGGCTGAGGACTCATGAGATGCCCTCAAATACCAGAGCCAGGGGGCATCTCAGGGGTCAGGGCAAGGAGGGGTCTGTAGGGCAGAGGCCCTGGCTCAGGTCTCGTGGCCTGTGTGTGGCCAAGCTGAGACTTGAACCTGACGGCAGCTCAGTCCTCTATCACCCCCCACTCCCGGGTGCTTGACCAGCTCCGCCGTCTCCTCACGTCCCTGCACAATTTGCAATCTTGGCCAACAACAGACACGTGGAAGTCCTAACCCCTGTACCCATGAAGGTGATCTTGTTTGGAAATAGAGCCTTTGCAGATGTTACCAGTGAGGTTCACATGGGGTCTCACTGGAGCAGGGTGGTCCTAATCCCACAGGAGTGGGGCTCTTCACACAAGAGGAGAAGACACAGGTCCCCGGGCCCAGCCTGGAGCCAGCAGGCAGGGGCTCAGAGTTGCCTGCCAAATGGAAAGAAGCACATGGTGCCCCATCTCAGTTTCCAAACACCATCTCTGCCCAGTGAAGAAACCAGGGCTCCCTGGAGAAATGTCTGACCCTGGGGTGGGGCAGGAAAGTGCAGGATGTACCTGGAGCATCTAACTACGTGCTTAGAGCGAGGTGGACGTGTCAGAGGGCCAAACTGGGGACACCATAGACCAAAAAAATCAATTGTGGTGGCAGTGGGTTACAGCCCAGAGAATAAGCTGCCACTGGATGGGCTTGCAGCAACGTAAAGGCAGGAGGCACGGGGAGAGGAGACAGCTGGTCAGCAGACGCGGCAGGAGGAAGAAGGAGTCAGCACACAGCAGCATCACCGGTCAAGAACCATCGGTGCCTGGTAAAAGCTGGCTTTGATGAGGAATGGGATATTTACAGAGTCTCCAAGCATCTAAGGAGCCCAAGTGGTGCAGTGGTTAAAGCACTCGGCTGCTAACCCGAAGGCTGGCAGTTTGAAACCACCGGCTGCTCCATGGGAGAGAGATGTGGCAGTCTGCTTCTGTAAAGATTCTAGCCTTGGAAATCCTATGGGGCAATTCTACTCTGTCCTATAGGGTCACCATGAGTCAGAATTGACCCCACCGCAATAGGTTTGTTTTTTTGGCTTTTTTCCAAGCGTCTTCCCACAAGATACATGCTAGTCACAATGGGAGGACTAGCACCTTTACAGAGGGGTCACGGGCAGACCCACCCCACCAGGTGATCTAAGTCAGCCTCCCCAGTGGGGACACCAACGATGCTGTGTGCCTCCTGACACAGCGGCTGAGGACAGAGTCCCACATGCATTTCCCAGGTCTAGTCCTGAGGACACGTCAGCTGTCCCCAAAGCCAGGCAGGGTCCACACAGGAACTGGCCTCTTCTCCTCAGATTATCAACTTCCAGATGAAAAGGCTCCACAGAGATGTGGCAACGGAATGTAATGCGTGGTCCCTATAACCCATTGCCGTTGAGTCGATTCCAACTCATAGCCGCCCTGCGGGACAGAGTAGAACTGCCCCACAGAGTTTCCAAAGAGCAGCTGGTGGATTCGAACTGCCAACCTTTTGGTTAGCAGCCGAGCTCTCAACCACTTCGCCACCAGGGCTCCAGGTTTAGAAATAGCTCTGGACTGATGGGAGTCTGATTTTGTAATTAAAAAAAAAAAATAAGATCTGATAGGGAACCCAGAAATAGACTTCCACAAATATGTCCAATTGATTTTTGACAAAGATACAAAAGCAATTCAATGAAGAAAGGATGGTGTGGATGTTGTTACCATTGAGTAGATTCTGACACATGGCAACGGTTTAGGACAGAGTAGAACTGCCCCACAGGGTTTCCAAGAGCAGCTGGCGGATACGAACTGCTGACCTTTTGGTTAGCAGCTGAGCTCTTAACCACTGATCCACCAGGGCTCCAATGTATGGCCCAGGAATTTTTTTTTTTTTATAAAGGATGTTACTGAAAGGATTTGCAAAGCCTGAATGAGGAATGAGGTCTATAGCTTAGATAGCAGCATTAGTAAACTCAGGACGTGGACATTGGTATGACTGTACTCTGTCATATGTGGTGAAAGGCATTCCTTTATGTGGCCTTTTGCCTTGGATTTTTTGAAAAAATCTTGAGAGAATCTTCCCCTAAGCCCTAAGCAGTGACCTTTGCCCTAGTTTTCTACCCCAGAGGGTTTGCTACTTTTATCCAGGTTGATTGACATTTCCTGGGTAAGCTGTAAACAACATGGTTTGATACTTTTTGTCTGGCTGTGGGCTGCAGCCTGCACCTTGCAGGGACTGGTCAATCGAGCATGCAAATGAGGTGAGTTGTAGCCTACTATGGAAATGGAGTGTCTGTGGCCTACTGAGAGCAGATTGGTCAGTTCATGGCCCCGGTCATACCTTGAAATTGACAAGGGGTTGTGTATATAAGCAGCCAACCCTACAGAAGTTTTTCAGACAGAAAGAAGCAGGAAGAGAAGCAGTGGGAAGAAGCAAAAGAGAGAAGAAGCAGAGGAAGAGAGGATGCAAAAAACCTCCTAAAAGGGTTATGACACTGGTTATATCTGTCGCCTGTCCTGGGGGGCCCCGAGAGGAGCCTGTCCTCGGGGGCTGAGAGGAGCCGAGAGAACTGTCTTGCACTGAAGAAAGGAGACTTTGCCTGCATGCTTCCTGCTGCTGACACTGATCCTGATCCTGAGTTGTACCCTGTTCTGCAATAAACCGCTTAATTTTAAGTATGGTCTGTGAGCTCTGTGTGACCATTGCAACATATTACTGAACCCAGCAGACAAATAGAGAGTGCCGGGGGAGGGATGGCCAGTGTCAGAATAGGTAAGAAATGTTGGAGAGTGGAGGATTGTCTGACCTCCACCTCATGGGAATCAGCTTTGTGCTGATGGTGATTCTCATCCCCCATGAAGCCAGACAGGTTCTGGTGGTGCTACTACTATCTTTTCACAGTATAAGGGAACGTAACTGTCTTAGAAAACGCACGTGGTGTTTTGGGCTAAAAGGGCATCACATCTGCAGCTAACTCTCAAACTGTGCAGGGAAAAATAAAAAAAAAAATAATAGTATATGTTGCTGTTGTTGTTAGGTGCTGTCGAGTCAGTTCTGACTCAGCGACCCTATGTACAACAGAATGAACCCTGCCCTGTCCTGTGCCATCCTCACAATCGTTGTTATGCTTGAGCCTAATGTTGAAGCCACTGTGTCAGTCCACCTCATTGAGGGTCTCCTTCTTTTTTGCTGACCCTCTATGTTACCAAGCATGATGTAATTCTCTTGGGATTGATCTCTCCTGACAACATGTCCAAAAGTATGTGAGATGTAGTCTCGCCATCCTTGCTTCCAAGAAGCACTCTGGTTGTACTTGGTGTATACATATGCATGTGTGTATGTATATACTAGTTACTGTAGAGTCGATTCTAAACTCATGGCTTCCCCATGTGTGTCAGAGTAGGACTGTGCTCCATAGGGTTTTCAGGCTGAGTTTTAGGCTGATTTTTCAGAAGTAGATCACCAGATCTTTCTTCTGAGGTGCCTCTGCATGGATCGCCAGGACTTTCAATTAGCAGCCAAGCATGTTAACTGCAAAGCCCAGGGTTATACATGTGCCACATAACATCCGTTAGGGCAACTTCCGACCACAGAGCACATATATGTCTGTGGTCCCATAAAGTTATGTTAGAGTTCAGAAATCCCAATCAGAGAACAGGATGCAGCAGACATAACCAGATGTAGTGAAAGTGACAACTTCCTGCATGTAACATGTGTATCTCATGTCTCTTGTATAGAAAGGGATTGCACTGCCAGGTGTATAATGGTACAGTACTTATGTAACTGATGATACATGTCGTACAGTTATAATAAATATCTATTTATCAGCTTATGTAAGTTTATTGTAGGGTCACTATGAGTCAGAATTGATGGCAATGGGTTTGTTTTTTTGTGTACTGTACAGTACTTTCTATCATTATTTTAATGTGAACTTGCCCTACTTGCAAATAAACAGTTTACTGTATAACAGTGTATATTTTGACTCATAGACAGTAGCATCCAATCTCGTGTTCACACAACGTCTTGCTTCACAGAACCTGTGAAAGCCGGAAACTGTGTAAGGTGGAAACCTGTCAGAGAAGGAAAACTCCAATGTTTTCCACTAACAGAGAGATATAGAAAGTGGTCAGATTGCACCTTGTCAAAGGCGGAGAACTTGCAAGACCTGGAAAAACAAGGCAGTCTTGTCTGGTTCTGGCTGTCACAGTTCTCACCATATGTGTGTGTGTGTGTGTGTGTGTGTGTGTGTGAGTGTATGTGTGTGCATGGTGTGTGTGCTTATGTGTGTGTATATGGTAGTGCAGTTTAAGACCTGGCTGCTAACCAAAAGTTTGACAGTTCAAATCCACCAACCACTCCTTGGTAACCCTATGGGGGCATTCTAATCTGTCCTATAGGGTTGCTATGAGTAGGAATTCGAATAGATGGCAACAGATGTATTATACATATACGGACAGAGAGAGAGAGAGAGTTCATACATGTGGTAAAGTGTTGACTTTTGAGGAATCTGGATGAGGGTGAACGGGAATTATTTGTACTCTTTCTTGCAATGTTATCACCAGTCTGAAACAGTCAGAAGAAATCAGAAGCTCATAGCGGCTCCTGGGCTGTGGGGAGTCTGGGCCCTCAGCTGGCCCCTGCCGGGGGCCCCGCCTAGCATCCCAGCCTGGTAAAGAAGCTGTGAGCGCTGGATAGCGATTCGGGAATTCCGTGGGAGCCGGCTGCTTCGTGAACTTCTGCAGGAAGGAGACCTGGCACAGGTCAGGATTCTCCATCCCCACCCCAGCCAGAAGGATGCCGTGAAGCCCTCTGCTCATCAGCTCCCAGTCCTCCCAGGGCTGGCAGTTCAACACTGTGTGTGGTTTTTCCAGCCTTTCTGAGGACCTGGGTGGA
The DNA here is from genome assembly GCA_030035585.1 of Dugong dugon. NCBI lineage: Eukaryota > Metazoa > Chordata > Mammalia > Sirenia > Dugongidae > Dugong > Dugong dugon. Next base: position 2,396,594 of record CM057463.1, on the reverse strand, counting down.
TACAACAACCTTCCTTCCAACGAGTGTCCCCGTGGGTGGTGGGCTCCCCAGACTCTGCTGCAGGACCACCTCCCATGAGTCAGCACCCAGGAGGATGCCTCCTCAGCCCCACCCCCAACTCTGCCCACACCTGGAAAGGCCAAAATAACAATATTTAAAAAAAAAAAAAAAAAAACATAGTCAGAAGCACCACGCTGTCCCTCCACAGCAAAGATCCGAAAAACTAAGTCAAACAGAGTCACAAGTCAATCTTGAAACCCTAAGCATCAAATGAAGAGATAAAGAACCCAGCCAAGCACTGAATGAATAAGAAACTGATGGAGAACAGAGAGCAAGGAGTGATACATGCAGAGGTTCCCCATCAGCTACTGCAGCAGGGATCTGACATCTTGGACTCTTACTGGAGATCAGCGAACGGGGGTACAAAAAAGCAGCTTCACAGAGCTTCCAGCAGGGAGACAGAACAACCGGCTTGGGAGCCCCTTCTAGCAGGCAAGTACCACGTGGCTTGGAAGCTAGTCCCTTACTCTGTGCAGACAACAGGGACGTCCCCTGGGGGCATTTCTTTTTTCTTGTTTTTTTGGTTTGTTTGTTTTTTATTTTATTTTATTTTTGTTTCTTTGTTTAAGTTTTCTTCTCTCTTTTATTCCCTTTTTGTCTTTCTAGTCTCGATTTATTCATTTTTTCTTTTACCCTTTTTCTCTTCTCATCCCCCCCCCCCCCATTTCTCAGCCTCTCATCTCTCCACTCCAATAGCAAGCCCCCTTAGCACTCCTTTTTGTTTGTGTGTATGTTTTTGGCTCCTGTTCCTCTCTCCTCTCTCTCGTCTTTCCCAATGCCCATCTTAGCTCTACACTCATAATCTACCCCCTCCTTCCTGCCTACCTGCACCATGTGCTGAACATCACACTCCCAAACAGCACAGGCACGGCCTACCAGAACCTGCCCTGCACTGATTCCCAGACTGCACTGTCAGCCCTGCTACGTACCACAAACAACCCATCCCAGCAACTCCCCTTCAGCTGGACCTGCCCTGCTGTACCATACCTGAGTGACTGACCTTGCCCATTGGAGAAGGAGGTGAAAAGTATCGTGCCACAGATGAGCAAACAACAAAGAACGCACAGCCTGCCTGCTCAGACTTAACCAGATAAAACAAAAGAGCAGGATGAAACAAACAAATCTACAATCAATAAATGAGGATAATGACCACTGAATGCCCTGAAGACAGCAGACAATATCAAAACATTTACAAAAACAGGACAGGATGGCTCCAGTAGGCGTCAAAATAAAACCCCAGATGACCTTCCAGTAGAAGAAAAGCCACTAGACCTAACTGGTAGTGAATTCAAATCACTAATATTCAGAATTATCTAAGAGTTGAAGCAAAAACAGACAAAAATGAGGGAAAAAAAAGACAAATTCATGGAAAATACAGACCAAAAAAATGGAAGAATTCAAGAAAATAATACATGAACAAAATGCTAAAATAAACTGACAACTAGAAATCATACAAAAACAACAATTAGAAATCCAAAAGATAAACAGCAAGACTTCAGAAATGGACAGTGTCATAGAAGGACTGAGGAGCAGGAGGTTTGAAACGATGGAAGATAGGATCAGCGAAATTGAAGACAAACACTTGGATACAACTCTGCTTGAGGAAAAATCAGAAAAAAGAATGAAGAAAAATGAAGAAACCCTGAGAATTATGTGGATACAATCAAAAGCAAAAATCTGCGAGTGATTGGAGTTCCAAAACAGGGGGAGAAAACAGAAAACACATTGAAGAACTGCTGACAGAAAACTTCCCCAATATCATGAAAGATGAAAAGCTGAGCATCCAAGAAACTCAACGAACCCCATATAGATAGACGCCAAAAGAAAATCACCAAGGCGTATCATAATCTAAACCAAAGACAAACAAAGAATCCTGAGAGCAGCTTGAGAAAAACAAAAAGTCACATACAGAGGAGAAACAATAAGACTAAGCTCAGATTATTCGGCAGAAACCATGCAGGCAAGAAGGCAATGGGATGACATGTATAAAACCTTGAAAGAAAAAAATTGCCAGCCAAGAATAATATATCCTGCAAAACTCTCGTTCAAATATGATGGTGAAATTAGGTCTTTTCCAGATAAACAGAAATTAAGGGACTATGTAAAAACCAAACCAAACTTACAAGAGTTATTAAAGGGAGTCCTTCGATCTGAGAACAAGCAACATTAGACCACAGGCTGAATATAGGACACAGGATTGTACTAGCCAGATACCAATTTAGGAAATGAACTCTTAAGGACTATGCAAAACCAAAAGAGTTACAAAAGGGAAACAGAGAGGTTAATCTGTAAATGACAACAGCATCGGAACAATAAAAGAGGGAATAAACGGTTTAGGTATAGAACCTTCTAATGGAGAGGAAGGCAAGGTGATACCAGGTAATAATAGACTGGTTCAAACCTAGGAAGATAAGGGTAAATTCCAAGGTAACCACAAAGAAAGTGAACAAACCTACCCATCAAAATGAAGAAGAAAAACATAAAGACTCAGTAAAAACAAAACCTACAAAAACAGAAGAAATGAAAAAAAACTATACAAACAAAAGGAACTCAGCACAGGAGAGTAAGAGGAACAAAGAAAAACTCAGCACCACAAAAAAAAGCACTACAAAATGCAGCCCCACTCCTAGGAATACATCCTAGAGAAATAAGAGCCCTCACAGGAATAGACATATGTACACCCATATTCACTGCAGCACTGTTCACAATAGCAAAAAGATGGAAACAACCTAGATGCCCATCAACAGATGAATGGATAAACAAACTACGGTACATACACACAATGGAGTATTATGCAACGAGAAAGAACGATGATGAATCTGTGAAGCATCTCATAACATAGATGAAACTGCAGGACATTATGCTGAGTGAAAATAGTCAATCACAAAAGGACAAATATTGTTTGAGACCTCTACTGTATAACTCATAAAAGCTTACACACAAAAAGAAACAATCTTTGTTGGTTACGAGGGATGGGATGGGTGGGTGGGGGACTAAATAGATAAATGGCAACTTTGGTGAAGGGTAAGACAGTACACACTACTGGGGAAGCCAGCACAGCTTGTACAAGGAAAGGTCATGGAAGCTCCACAGACACATCCAAACTCCCTGAGGGACTGAATTGCTGGGCGGAGGGCTGTGGGGACCATGGTCTTGGGGAACATCTAGCTCAATTGGCATAACACAGTTTATAAAGACAATGCTCTACATTCTACCTTGGTGAGTAGTGTCTGAGGTCTTAACTGAGCAGCCATCTAAGATACTCCACTGGTCTCACCCCTTTGGGAGCAAGGGAGAATGAAGAGAACAGGATACAAGGAAAAGATTAGTCCAAAGGTCTAATGGACCACAGCTACCACGGCCTCCACCAGACTGAGTCCAGTACAGCTAGATGGTGCCCAGCTACCACCACTGACTGCTCTGACCGGGATCACAATAGAGGGTCCTGGACAGAGCTGGAGAAGGATGTAGAACAGAATTCTAACTCACACACACACACAAAAAGACCAGATTTACTGGCCTGACAGACTGGAGAAACCCCAATAGTATGGCCCTTGGACACCCTTTTAGCTCAGCGGTGAAGCCCCTCCCGAAGTTTACCATTCAGCCGGGGATTGGACAACCCCATAAAACAAAACAGGACTAACGAGGCACAGCAGTCCAGGGACAAGGACTAGAAGGCAGAAGGGGACAGGAAAGCTAGTGATGGGGAACCCAAGGTTGAGTAAGGACAGTGTTGACATGTGGTGGGGTTGTTAACCATTGTCATAGGGCAATATGTGTACTAACTGTTTAATGAGAAACTATTTGTTCTGCAAACCTTCATCTAAGGTACAAAAAAAAACAAAAAATGAATTATCTATATGAGATGAAATTGACAACAGCAACTCAAAAGGTTTGATGGGAAGCCTGGGGGACAGTGAGTTGAAGACAATGGTGATGGAATAATCTGGAAAAGGACAGTGAGAACAGCAGCATAACTGGAAGAATGTAATCGATGTCACTGAATTGTACATGTAGAAACTTGAAATGGTGTAACTTTGGCTATGTATACTTTCACCAAAAAAAAGGTCCTCAAGGTCAAGAATGGAGAGTGTTGACATGTCATGGGATTGTTAACCAATGTCATAAAACAATATGTGTACTGACTGTTTAGTCAGAAATTATTGGTTCTGTAAACCTTCATCTAAAGTACAATAAAAAAATTTTTTTAAAAAACAAACCAACAAAACTCCATTGCCATCGAGTTGATTCTGACTCATAGCGACCCTGTAGGAGAAAGTAGAACTGTCCTCCAGGGTTTCCAAGGAGGGGCTTGTGGATTTGAACTGCCAACCTTTTGGTTAGCAGCTGAGCTCTTCATTACGCCACCAGGGTTCCGGTATAAAAAATAACAGATATAAATAACAAAATGTTGCTGTTGGATGCCGTCGACTTGATTCTGACTCATAGCAACCCCACGTGACAAAGTAGAACTGCCCCATAGGGTTTCCTTGGCTGTGATCTTTACGGGAGCAGATCACCGGGACTTTCTCCCAAGGAGCCACTGGGTGGGTTCAAACCGGCAACCTGTCAGTTAACAACTGAGCCATTGCACCTGGAAGGCTCCTAAGTAACAAAGTAACAGGTCTAAAAATAACAGGTATAAATAACAAAATATCAGGTGTTGAAAACACCTCCAGCTGCCGGCCTTTATTGTGTTAGGCTGTGGCTGTCTTCATTCTCACACAGGGGAGCCAGCCACCGATCGTTCAGGACTCCATTGAGCATCTACAGTGCACCAAGCCCTGGAGAGTCGCGGCATGGGCAGCGAGGCAGGGGGCCGGGCAAGTGGTGGAGAAGCCCAGGAAAGTGCCAGAGGTGCAGGGACAGTCTCTGACCACAGGCAACGCCTCTTCTAGGAGAGGAGCTCCTGGAGCTCACCTGGACCACCCCTCAGATTATCAGGTGGAGAAACTGAGGCCCAAGTGAGCAGTGGTCCAGCCACACTCAGGGATAGAGCCAGGTCTCCTGAGCACCCTCTACAGGCTGTACCTGGTCGGTGGGACTCACCCTGCCCCCATTACACCTGTCATAAGTTAGCAGGTACCTTCTGGAGCCAGGGATGCGCTGGCAGACCATGGGGAGGGGATGGGGGAGTTAGGACTGACATGGGGGAGGGGCACACAGCCTACGACCACCCCCGCTGACATCACCCCCTCCTCCCGGCACCACAAGGGCCTTCCCAGGTGGGAGCCTTTGGCCCCCAGCCTCTTTCCCTTCCCGGAACGGAGTGACAATTCAGCCAGGACTGTGCTGGACCCCTGCCATCCTCCTCAGCAAGAAGGAGCCCTGCCCTGGCATCAGGCCACCTGGGGTGAGTCTGGCCTGGACCATGGGTCACCTGGTGACCAGGGACAAGTTCCTTCCCTCTCTGGGCCTTAGGGTGGCCTGGGGGACCAGGGACGCACCATCCTGAGTCACCCGCGGGGTTTATGAGGATGGAGCAGGACGGGACAAATGCAGATGCTGGTAAAAGAGCCATAAACACAACCTGAGCAGTGTTTCCAGAACATTCTGCAGCCCCTTCCCCTCCTGGGCAGTGTTTCCAGAACATTCTGCAGCCCCTTCCCCTCCTGGGCAGTGTTTCCTGAACATTCTGCAGCCCCTTCCCCTCCTGGGCAGTGTTTCCAGAACATTCTGCAGCCCCTTCCCCTCCTGGGCAGTGTTTCCAGAACATTCTGCAGCCCCTTCCCCTCCTCGCAGTGTTTCCAGAACATTCTGCAGCCCCTTCCCTTCCTCGGTGCAGCTGTTTTGTTATCATAGACGCGGCCCTGGAAAAACACGAGTAGGGCCCTCATCTCTAACAAGTGACTCACGGCAGTTATTCCTGTAAACGCACACACTGAGGGAGAGAAGGCAGAAGCACCCGAGCAGCCACCCGCTCTGTCAGCCAGGGGCCCAGGGAGGGCAGACAGACGGTGGACCCCCGCCAGGCTGCACTCACCAGCTCTGGCCGCAGTAGCCGACTCCATGGGCCCCTTGTGCACCCAGCTCACACTGGGGCGTGTGCTCTTGGTCGAACTCTGGTCCCCGTTGTCCTCACTGCCACCACCAGAGGACGTTTCAGGCCCCCTCCCCGGCAGGGCTGGCTCCTCAGGGCCTGGGGGCTGTAGAGTGGCTGCTGCGGCCGGGCCCTCCATTGCCGGAGGTGGCCTCATTGATGAGGGTTGGGGATGCCCAGCTGGCCTTCTGTGGAGAGAGGACAGGCAGAAGGTCAGCAGAGAAGGACTTTCCTAGGAAGAGGCCCCTGGGACCAACATGCCATCGCTGGCAGAGCCAGAGCACAGGGAGAGAGAAAGAAGCGAGAACTTGAAATTGCCATGTGCCTGCGCCCTTCCAGACCTAACCAAGGCACGAGCCGCAGGGTGGTCACAGCCGTGATAACCTGGTGTTCTCGGTGGTCTGTCCCGGCCTCACTCCCCCTCGGCAGCCTCAACAGCCTCCTTAGTCCTGACTGCTTGCCAGCTCTGCCTACCCCAGGGCCTTTGAACGCACTGCTGCTTCTGCCTGGGAAGTTCTCCCTCCCCTTTGCCTGGGCTCCCTGCTCAGCCTTTGTGAGCTTGTTGGACCCTCAGCCAGCTGCCAGCTGCAGGGCCAGGCCCGTCCTGAGCCCCTCAGAGCCCCTTCGAGGCCCACAGGACCATCCAGGAGGCAGTTTCCACAGGTGCACGTCCCCTCTGGGGAGCCTCAGCACGCAGATGTGTACCCACCAAGGCCACAAGCCCGTGTCCCAGCCCCGCTGTATCCCCCAAACCCCACGGCAGTTGTTTTACTGACGAGAACCGGGGTTCTGAGGGGCTTTGTAACCCACACACCCCCTCATTTTCACACACATTCACACAATCACTCACACTCCATTCACATTCACACACCACACACGCACGTGCTCACACACACCCTCATTTTCACACTCACCCTCTCATTCACTCACACACACCCTCATTTTCCCACACATTGAGACACCACATACTCACTCTGACACACTCACACACGCTCACACTCACTCTGACACACTCATACACGCTAACTCACACACACTCACACCTTTGGTGTCCACGTCCCTCAGGGCTAACAGGCAGATGCACAGAGCTCACGCTGAAGCTGCCTGCTCCTGCCATCAACAGCCTCAGAGCCTCCAGTGTGCCGACTGTTTCCACCCAAAGACCAGCCCTACTGTGCACAGAGGGCCCCTCTTGGATCCCTGCACCCTGCACAGCCACTAAGCAGCTCTCAAGGGGCCCAGATGGGTGTGTCGGGGGCTCGGGGGGGGGGTGGCAAGTGGCCCTCTTGACACAGCTCCATCCCAGGAGCCCCCTCCCTGGACCCTGAATTGGCTGCAGGCTTTGACGAGGCCCCTGGCCTCCACCTTGTGTCCGTCCATCTGTGGATGGATGGGGCAGGGAGGGCATAACTGTCCCCGACCCTGCCCTGTTGGGCTCTGAGCTGGGCCCCCAGACCGGCCTGCTCACTGGGAACTCAGACATGAGGTTGGAGGGATGGCTCCATGCAGTGGGTCCTGTGAAGGGACGGGAGAAGGGACAGGAGTTGGGCTGCCAAGGAGGCACCCTGGGAGGTGACCTGGCAGGGGAGAAGTTGAGTGAGAGGAGAGCAAGCCAGGGTGGGAGGGAGTGGAGGTGGCCCTTCATGGGGGGACAGCAGGGCCAGTGGCTAGACACCAGGCTAAGTGGGGCATCCCACAAGGCTGGCGCGCCCAGGCGAAGATCGGGGCTCTCAGTGGCTGCGAGGTGGGTGGGCACAGAGCAGTGAGCGGGCTGTGAGAGGCGCATGGTGGGCACAGAGCAGTGAGCGGGCTGTGAGAGGCACATGGTGGGCACGGAGCAGTGAGCGGGCTGTGAGAGGCGCATGGTGGGCACGGAGCAGTGAGCGGGCTGTGAGAGGCACATGGTGGGCACGGAGCAGTGAGCGGGCTCTGAGAGGCGCATGGTGGGCACGGAGCAGTGAGCGGGCTGTGAGAGGTGCATGGCGGGCACACAGCATCAGCCCCGAGGCACGACCTGAAGGGAGGGGCCGGTCCTCTGTCCACACTGCTGCCCCCACGGCCCCCAGCTTCCTTTCTTGTTGCTGGACAGGACACACAGGTACCAGCGGGGTGGTCTCTGCCCAGCACCCCTCTGCTCCCCAAATCCTGTGTGCTTGGGACCTTGGGGACCTCCCCCCTCGTCAGCCAAGTGACAGGCCCTCAGATGGCAGCTCAGGGAGTGAGTGCTGGGCTGAGGACGCCTGCCTCCCCCTCAGGTTCCTCGGACCCACGCAGCGGCATCCCCCAGCCTGCTGCCCCCTCAGACTGTTTTTTCACCTCCAAGGAGGGAGCGTGCCCAAGGGGGCATCGGGAATTCGTGTTTTTCATTCCGTCCCTGTTCGTCCCAGCTTGCTTTCTCAACATCGCTTTCATAAGGAAAATGAAAGCATTTAACAAAAATAAAAGTAGGAATGCCGGGGCGGGCATCTCCCTTTCCTTGGCTGCTGTAACTAAGTACAACAAAGCAGGTGACTTAAAACACCCGAGACTTACTCTCTCAGGGCCCCGGAGTCTGGGAGCCTGAACCAGGGTGTGGGCAGGGCCACGCTGCCTGCAGAAGCTCAGGGGAGAGTCTTTCCTCGTCCCTCACAGCCGCTGGGGATGGCTGGCCATCCTTGGCTTGGGGCTGCAACACTCTGGTGTCTCCCTCCATCTTCACGTGGCCATGTTCCCTGTCTCCCTGTCCCTTGTCTTTTTATAGGGATGCCAGCCAGATGGGACAAGGACCGACGCCACCCCCATATACCTTCATGTTAACTTATCCAATAACATCTGCAAAGACGCGATGTCCAAACCAGGTCACATTCACAGGTACAGGGATTAGGACTTCATCTTGTCTTTTTAGGGGGACGCACTCAGCCCACAGCAGAAGGGACGCTGTGTTTCTGCTAGGGGTCACGCTGGGCCCCTCGTGTCCCAGGGAGAGGCTCTTGACCCCGTCCTAAACACCCATCGCCCCCACAGGAAAGGGGCCGAGCCTTCGCCTGCTGGTTGAGCACTAACACAGCCCTTGGCGAAGGGCCTCGGCCCTGGAGTGGATGACGGCCAGGGGGCTTGCAGCAGTGGCGCCCCGAAGCCTTGAAGGTGGCCTCAGCGAGCCCCTCCCGCTGGCTCTAAACGTAGCCTGGTTAACTGGTTTGTGGCCAAGTCCTTCCGTTCCCCAGAACTACCCTGAGGGGCAGGGTCTGAAACAAGGGGCACCCAGGGGACTCTGGCCCTGCTCTGCCCCCTCCCCTCTCAGCCCGAGAGGAGGGTGCAGGCCGCTGTCCCGCGTTGCCAGACTCGGACTGAGAGCCCAGGGGCCCTGCCTGCGGAGCTCTCAGTGCAGAGCGCGTTAACCGTGTCAGGCCTCAGTACTCGCTGTCCCCTCTGCCCGGGCACCTTCCCTGTCCCTGTCAGGCCTGGCCCCCTCCTTGGCTTCCCCCAGCCCATGCCTCCCTGGGAGTCTGCCCTGTTCTCCTGGCCCCTCTGCCCCAGACCTGCTTGGCCACGGCCCATCCAGGACCAGGCTCTAGCGGCTGGGAGGTGACTGCTTCTCCAAGGGTGTCTGAGCTCATGGGTTAACGGGTAAGTTCCTGGTTTGGAGGGCTGTAGCCCCCCCCCCCCCCCCCCCACTTAACTGTGCTCATGCGGAACCTGTACATAGACCAAGAGGCAGTCATTTGAGCAGAACAAGGGGATACTGGTGGTTTAAAGTCAGGAACGGTGTGCGTCAGGGTTGTATCCTTTCACCATACTTACTCAATCTGTATGCTGAGCAAATAACCCAAGAAGCTGGACTATACGAAGAAGAAAACGGCAGCAGGATTGGAGGAGGACTCATTAACAACCTACAATGTGCAGATGACACAACCTTCTTGCTGAAAGTGAAGAGGACTTGAAGCACTTACTGATGAAGATCAAAGACCACAGCCTTCAGTATGGATTACACCTCAACATAAAGAAAACAAAAATCCTCACAACTGGGCCAATAAGCAGCATCCTGATAAACGGAGAAAATATTGAGGTTGTCAAGGATTTCATTTTACTTGGATCCACAATCAACACCCACGGAAGCAGCAGTCAACAAATCAAACGACGCATCGCATGGGGCAAATCTGCTGCAAAAAGGTGTTAAAAAGCAAAGCTGTCACTCTGAGGACCAAAGTGCTTCTGACCCAAGCCACGGTATTTTCCATCGCCTCCTATGCCTGTGAAAGCTGGACGATGAATAAGGAAGACTGAAGAATTGATGCCTTTGAATTGTGGTGTTGGTGAAGAATATTGGATATACCATGGACTGATAGAAAAATGAACGAATGTGTCTTGGAAGAAGTACAGCCAGAATGCTCCTTAGAAGCAAGGATGGCGAGACTTCATCTCATGTACTCTGGACATGCTGTCAGAAGGAACCAGTCCCTGGAGAAGGATGGTGCAGGACCAGGGAGTGTTTTGTTCTGTTGTATGTAGGGTTGCTACATAGGGTCAATGGTACCTAACAACAGCCCTCACCTCTGCCCCCACCAGGGTCCTCGCCCAACCCTTTTCTCGAGTGTCAGGTCCCACATCCCCAGGCAGGTGCCTCAGCAGCCCAGTGGCCCAGCTCCGTGTGGATGCCCAGTGTCCATCTCCCTTCCTGCCTGTCTCCCCACTTCAGGGGCCAGCCTGTTGGCATCTGTGTCCCTGTGCCCACCACGGGGCTGGCATGGAGCCAGGGCTCAGGGGCTGCGTCCTGAGGACAAGGAGGCTTCCCCGGGCATAGGGGGGATGCTCAGGTGTGTGACAGCCAGAATAGACCTGGGGGGCTGCTAATTACAACCACAAGTGTGGGGTTCCTACTGACACTCTGTGAGGGAGGTGGGCTGCATCTCCGCGGGAGCATGCTCCTCGCCCCTGGTTCCTTACGTCACAGCGGGGGCCCAGAGGAGCCAGCCCTGCGGACACGCCTTGTCCTCCAGCCTCACCCCCTTGCTCAGCTCATCATCCTCCGGGAATGCCTGTGTGGGCCAGTGACAGGCCCGGGGCAGCCCCCCCTCCTGGGGAGGCCTAGGTTCCGGCCCCACAGGCGCCCTTGTCCCCAGGTGGCCAGTGAGCAAGCCTCATCCATGAGGGGTCCTGGGTTAGACAGACGGAGCTCCTCGCTCCCCAGCAGCGTCTGGTGAAGGTGGGCCCAGTGCAGGGGGCGTGGGGCACCACTAGCCCTGAGCCAGGCAGGGGGTCTAGACTGTGCATCCACCAGGCTCGGACTGGCCTCACCCACTTCACCAAGGTGCCCCTCTTGAAGGCTGCCTTGTCACCCTGTCACCTCCTCAGCCTCGACATTGTCATCTGTGAAGTGGGGTTAGCATTCTTACTCATCATACAACAGCAGCTGCCGGTCTGAGGGGTGAGGGATCCCTTTACCCGCACCTACCCGTGTTCTCATTTAATCCTCACGATACCCCCAGGAAGGGAGGTGTCTGCTGTGGGGTCAGTGTGTTCCCCCAAAAAAACATGTGGAAGTCCTAACCCTGGTACCCGTGAACGTGACTTGTTTGGAAATAGGGTCTTTGTAGATGTTACCAGTGAGGTCCACATGAGGTCTCACAGGAGCAAGGTGGTCCTAATCCCACAGGAGTGGGGTCCTCACAGAGGAGGGGAAGACGCCCGTGACGACAAGGCAGGGGCTGGAGTGAAGCTGCCGTGAGCGCAGGACACCAAGGATGGGTCAGAGCCACCAGAAGCTGGAGGAGACACGGTTCCTCCCTGGAGCCTTTGGAGATGCCCCCACTCGGACTCTCGGCTTCCCGAGCTGAGAGACAACAAATTCCTGTGCTGGGGACCCTCCAGTGCATGGTGCTTCATTACAGCAGCCCCAGGCCCCTCACGCATCATCACTGAGCCCATTTCATAGCTGTGGTGCCTCACCTGCTGGCGTCACACAAGTAAGGGCCACAGGTGGGATATGAACCGGCCAGTCTGAGTCCGGCACTCGAGCACTGACCCTCAGTGTGGGCACACCTGGCCCATGCCTCAGCTGCCCCAACTCCCCACCCCGCCCAGCCCTGGAGGCCACACCCTGGTGGTCGGCCCCACGTGCCGATGGCTCCTGGCCCCCAGCTCCGGCAGGAGGACTAACTCTCCCCTACACTGCTCTATCCTGTGTCTCATCTGAGCTTCACTCCAGCTTTGCTAACCCTGAGAGGTCTGGAACCCCCACTTCAGACAGGCTCGAGGGTCCCAGGGCTCACAGAGGGGTCACACCAAGACCCAGCAAGGTCTATCCGGCGTGCACGGGACTGTGTATGCCTGGGCCAGGACCTGGAGTGGAGGTCTGGGTCCGTATCGTCCACTGGAACTTTCTGGCCAGTGCCCTGGGTCACGTCCCTAGTCTCCATTTTGTTGATGGGGGTGGTGACCTCAGTGTGGCTGACTGGGCAGGGGTGCTGAGCTCAGCACTTGTCCTGCCTGCCTGTGGGGCCCTCACACAGGCTGCGGGTGGGTGCCTGTTGGAGGCCAGACCATCCCAAGAGGCCAACGTGCAGCCTTCCATTCCTGGTTCTGTTCCTGCTTCTCGTCCAGCAGCCCCTCGGGACAAGGTCGCTGAGTCCAGAGTGGAGTGAGGGCAGGGAGACCGCAGAAGCAGTGGGGCTCTATAAACTCTGGGATAGTGTGGCATTGTCATTGCTGATCATCACTCACAGAATTCCTGCAGTCAGACCTCCGTGGCCAACAAGTGCCCCCAGTCCCTGCGACTCCCAGACTCCACTTCTGCTCCACGCCAGCCCCCAACATCTCTGGAGGGTCTTTAGAAAGTGAAAGGGAGAGACTAGGCTTAGATCAGCTTCGCCCCCACCCTCACTCCCTGGTGCTGCAGCCACAGCCTGCCCAGCTAGTCCGCGTGCCTGTCCCGGAGCGCCCCGTACCTGCTCTCTGCACTTCCCCGGCTGCCACTCCGCAGGGCCAGCTCCAGGCCTCCCGGCCCACGGGACGGCAGGCCCAGGTGGCCGCCCCGGCTCTCTGGCTGGCCGGACAGGAGCGGCCGCCCACAGCCCAGCTGACTGCTCGCTGCCGCCACCGCCCCTGCTTCCTGCCCCACTTCCTCCTGTGCCCGGGTTAGGCGGTAGACAGGCAGCCTGGCTTTGCTCCACTGCTGCTGCTGTGGGCCAGTTGATCATTAGCTCCTTCCTGGACTGGCTCCAGCTCTGCCCTGGCAGTGTGCCCACTGCCCAGCCCCCAGGTCCTGTGGTGGGGCCGGAGCCCAGAGGCTCCCGCCTTGGCACCAAGATTGGGGAAGTTCACCAGCTGCCAGCCCTCTGGCCCTGCCAACCTCAGTGCTGCTCTCTGCTAATCTTCCCTTACTGCGCATACAGTGTACGTGTGCACACACAGAAACACATGTGCACCGTGCACACACACACACACACGTGCCCTGTGCACACATACAGACAGATGCACTGTGCACACACAGACACACACAGACACATGTGCTGTGCACACACATGAACAAGTGCACCGTGCACAAAGACACGCATATACATGTGTGCACACACACACACATGGGCATACTGTGCAGACACACACATTTACATGTGCACGTACACACACAGGCACAGATCCACATGTGCATACGCGCACATACACGTGGATGTGTGGACACAGGCACACCTGTGTGCATACACACAGACACACATGTACACACACAGGTGCACATGCCCATTGGCCCAATCAATAGAAACACGTATCAGGGAGGGGACTGCCTGTCCTCCTTGTCTGCCCCAAGCTCTCCGTCTGGGAAGCCTGGCAGAGGGGTCCACCTTCTCTCCTTCCCACTGGCCTGGCCTGGGTAGGAGAGCTTCAGGCCCAGGCCAGGTCTTGCCCTAGGTCACTGTGGTCCTGACTGCGTCACAGACAAGACTCATGAGCTGAGCGGGGGTCGGCCCCCATGGAACCGGCCCACCACCTGCTCTGCGCCCTCCCTGAGGTGGGGGGCCAGGGAAGCCCTGGGGGCCAAGACAGGGAGCTACCCTCGCGGTGCACTGCGCGCTGCGCTAGGCCAGGGCTTCACACTTGTGGCCTGGCTTAGCCCCAGGGACCATCTGGAGTTAAGCAGTAATGCGCGCATTTTACAGGAGGGAGACTGAGGCCCAGTGAGGTAAGAGCCATAGTGCGTCCAACTAGAGAAGAGCTGGAACCGTGCTGACGGTGCTGGGGCTTCAGGCCCGGCTTTCTCAGCCTCGGCACAGCTGACTCTGGGGGCTGAGCATCCTGTGGAGGGGCGTCCTGCACATTGCAACTTGTCTAGCAGCACCCCAGCCCATTCCCGTGAGATGCAGGTGGACCCCCAGTGGGACAACCCAGCCTGTCTCCAGACATTAGTCCCCCGGGGGGCACTGTCACCCCGGCTGCCCCTCCCCAGTCTAGGCTGAGCTGCTCGGGTAAATACCCTTCCCCCACCCTATGGTGTGTATGCCCCCCTCCCCTCCCTGCCACCACCCTCTATCACAGGGCTCACCGGGGAGCCTCCTTGTTCCTCAGCCCCGTAGAAGTCTGCACAGCCACCCCCAAAGTCACATCCCCCAACAGGGCCAGATGGATGGGCAGCAGATGGAGTTGCTGGGGGTCCCCACTCCCATCCAAAGCCTACATCAAGGGCCACCAATGATGCCTCAGGGGCCCCTGCCCTTCAACTGGTCTCCCAGGGGTTGGGGGGCCTCAGCCAAGCTCCACGCCTCCCCATCTTGGCCCCTCTCCAAGTCCCCACCCCTCCCCACCCCACAGCACCCTGGAGACCAGGCTTTCCCTGTTCTTCCCCTTAAGGTGGGGGCTCCTCTGCACAGGCGTGTCCCCCCAAGTGACCTGCTACCCGCACCCCCATGCACCCGAGAGGCAGGTGCTCGAGCCCCACCCCCACGAGTGGCTCACAGAGGCCCCGATGCACCTGATGCCATCCCTCCTGCCACCATGGCCCCCCCATCTCTCCCTGGCCTTCCAATCTATCTCACCTCGGCGGGGAACACCCTGCACCTGAGGGTTACCTTCCTCATCTGTGTCCAGCCGGGCCTGACACAGGGGGTTCTCACTAACAGGCCGGCCATGCCCGCGTCCATCGGCACTGCCCTGAAGGCAGGCTTTGCTGGTGACCTGCTGCACGGCATTCAGGCTTCAAGGGATGCCGGGGAGGGGCGGAGGGATCGGGGACCTTACTCCAGGCCATTTATCAGAGGACTGAATGAGACGGCTGGGCGCGGTGCAGCCACATAGGATGTACGTGTCCCCACACCTAACAAACGCCAGTGTGCCAGGAGCCCTGGTGGCGCAGTGGTTAAAGCAATCAACTGCTAATCGAAAGGTTAGTGGTTCAAAACCACCAGCCGCTCCGCAGGAGAAAGATGTGGCAGTCTGCTTCCATAAAGATTACAGCCTTGGAAACCTACGTGGCCGCCGCTATGAGTCAGAATTGGCAGTGCGTTTTGGCTCCGGGCCATTTATCTGAGGCGCGCAGGTGGGACGTGCGTGTCCCCACGGCCTGCCATCGGCATAGGTGACAACTGACAGGCAGGTGAGGGACAGCAGTGTCCCCAGAGGCTCAGCGCCTCCCCTGCCCAGCCCCTGACCCACCCACAGGCAGCCACACACAGGGCAAGGGGCCTGCTCCCAGCTCAGGTGAAGCCTGGGGCTCCAGAGAGAAGTCAGAAACAGCCCCCGAGACCTGACCTCCCTGACTAGCTGCATGCCCCCCAGCTTCAGCCTCCCCCTCCATGGGTGGGCTTGTGGGGTGGATATCCCTGACTCCCAGCCTGTGCACAGCCCAGGGCTCTTGGTTGCCCACTCCCCAGGGCCCAGGCTGGGCAGGGCCCCAGGCAGGCTTGGCACAACCACCATCTGTTTTTCTGGAAGCCATGTTGACAGAAGCCCCTGCCGGGCTCATGTCCCTAAAAGGCCTGGCGACATTTCCTCTGCTTGCCATTGTCCCCTGCGGCGGCCCAGACCCCATATCCTGTTTGTCTTCTCTGCAGCTGGGCTCCCGGGCCAAGGTTGGGGGGTGTTTTCAACAGCTACCTCAGCTCTGCTCAGCGCACCCGTGTGGCCTTCCAGAGAAAGGGGCATGGGCTGTTAGAATGGGGGCTTTCCAAGCTGGGGACCCTCCTGGGGGCCATAGGGCCGGGGTGGAACCACACAGCCTACACACAAGGGGTGCAGTCCAACGCTGGCCTAGCCTGTGGCTCCTGGGAAGGTCTCGCATCCCGGGACTCAGTTTCCCCATCTTCCAAACAGTGGAGCAGGGCTTGGAGATCTCCAAGTGCCTTCCTAGCTAGAGAGTTCAGTAATGGCTGCACTACGTTTAGACTGTCTCGGGCTGGGTCCTTTATTTTATTGTGTTTGAGTGAAAGTTTACAGCTCAAATTAGTTTCTCATTCAAAAATGTATACACAAATTGTTTCATGACATTGGTTGCAATCCCTGCAATGTGTCAGCACTCTGCCCCTTCCCACCCCAGGTTCCCCAGGTCCACTCGTCCCGGTTTCCTGTCCCTTCCTGTCTTCTCGTCTCTGCTTTTAGGAAGGTGTTGCCCATTAGGGTGCCTGTACTTGAGTGAACTAAGAAGCACGTTCCTCACGAGTGTTATTGTTTGTTTTCTAGGCCTGTCTGATCTTTGGCTGAAAGGTGGACTTCGGGAGTTGCTTCAGTTCTGAGTTAGCAGCGTGTCTGGGGGTCATAGTCTCAGGGGTTCCTCCAGTCTCTCTCAGAACAGTAAGTTTGGTCTTTTTTTGTGAATGTGAATTTGGTTCTATGTTTTTCTCCTACTCTGTCCGGAACCCTCTATAGTGATCCCTGTCAGAGCGGTTCGTGGTGGTAGTTGGGCACCATCTATTTCTTCTGGGCTAAGTCCTTTTCGAGTTCATGGTCTGGGAATCCTCACCGTCGCCCGCCCAGAGCAGGCCACCCAGAAACAGCCCCAGAGCAGGCCTGGCCCAGCCACAAATCTCCTATGCAGCTGAACCAGGGCCCGGTGCATCCAGCTCCCAGCCATGTGCCTCTCCTCCTGCTGGTCCACTTCCACAGCAGGCTCCTCTGAAGCACAAAAGTTCTCATTTTGATGAAGTCCAGCTTATCTATTTTTCTCTCTTGTCTCTCCTGCTTTTGGTGCTGTCTAAGAGCCCATTGCCGTCCCTGGGTGGTGCAAACATTAAACGCTCTCAGCTGCTCACCGAAAGACTATAGATTCAAGTCAATCCAAAGGCTCCTAAGAAGAAAAAGCTAGAGATCTACTTCCGAAAAATCAGCCGCTGAAAACTCTGTGGAGCACGGTTCCACTCTGACACACCTGGGGTTGCCATGAGTGAGGGTTGACTTGACAGCAATGGGTTTGTTTTTTTTAATCCTTTGATGACCCAATTATTTTCTGGTTGATTTTTTTTTTTTTTTTTTGGACTTGTGTATTTTCAGTATTGGAATGCATGCTTACCACTTGAGCGTGTTTAAATTTTGGTCGGTAGTATGGATTTTGAGAAATATGATGTGGGCACATGTGTAACCATGAAAATCTGGGGGTCACGATTGGTGGGCACCTGTCTGTCCCAGTGGACATAGGTGGCAGGATTTATTGTGGGCGTCTTCCATTTGGTTACATTAGGCACCTCTGGTTTTCTAATAAGACACACACACGCATGCACACACAAAACAGACCCACCAGAACTCCCTAACTATCACACCAAACCCACTGCTGTTGAGTCAGTTCTGACTCATAGTGGCCCTATAAGACAGCATAGAACTGCCCCATAGGGTTTCCAAGGAGCAGCTGGTGGATTCGAACTGCCAACCTCTTGGTTAGCAGCTGAGCTCTTAACCACTGCGCCACCAGGGCTTCTTACAAGTGATAGCTGTTGTTGTTGTTCAGTGCCATCGAGTTGGTTCCGACTCATAGCGACCCTAGGTACCACAGAACCAAACACTGTCCGGTCCTGCGCCATCCTCACAATCATTATTCTTGAGCCTATTGTGGCAGCCACTGTGTCAATCCATCTCATTGCGGGTCTTCTTCTTTTTTACTGACCCTCTACTTTACCAAGCATGATGTCCTTCTCCAGGGGCTGGTCCCTCCTGATAACATGTCCAAAGTAAACAAGACGAAGTCTCACCATCCTTGCTTCAAAGGTGCGTTCTGGCTGTATTTCTTCAAAGACAGATTTGTTCATTCTTCTGGTAGTCCCAGGCATATCTGATATTCTTCACCAACACCACAATTCAAAAGCGTCAATTCTTCAGTCTTCCTTATTCATTGTCCAGATTTTGCATGCATATGAGGCAATTGGAAATATCATGGCTTGGGTCAGGCGCACCTTAGTCCTCAAAGTGACATCTTTGCCTAATGCAATACATCATTTGATTTCTCGACTGCTGCTTCCTTGGGTGTTGATTGTGGATCCAAGTAAAATGAAATCCTTGGCAACATCAATCTTTTCTCCATTTATCATGATGTTGCTTATTGGTCCAGTTGTGAGGATTTTTGTTTTCTATTTATTGAGGTGTAATCCACACTGAAGGCAATAGTCTTTGATCTTCATCAGTAAGTGCATCAAGTCCTCTTCACTTTCAGCAAGCAAGGTTGTGTCATCTGCATGACACAGGTTGTTAATGAGTCTTCCTCCAATCCTGACGCCCCATTCCTCTTCATACAGTTCAGCTTCTCAGAGTATTTGCTCAGCATACAGACTGAATAAGTATGGTGTAAGGATACAACCTTGAGGCACATCTTTCCTGATTTTGAACCACACAGTATCCACTGTTTCTGTTTGAATGACTGCCTCTTGGTCTATGTAGAGGTTCCGCATGAGCACAGTTAAGTGTTCTGGAATTCCCATTCTTCGAAATGTTATCCATAATTTGTTATGATCCACACAGCTGAATGCCTATTCATGAGGTTTTCACTGGCTAATTCTTTTCAGAAGTAGAGCCCTGGGTCTTTCTCCCTACAGTCAACACCCATGGAAGCAGCAGTCAAGAAATCAAAAGACGTACCACATTGGGCAAATCTGCTACAAATGACCTCTTTTGAGTGTTGAAAAGCAAAGATGTCAACTTGGACTAAGGTACACTTGACTCAAGCCATGGTGTTTTAAATCACCTCGTATATATGTGAAACTGGACGATAAATAAGAAAGACTGAAGAAGAATTGACGACTTTGAATTGTGGTGTTGGCGAAGAATATTGAATATACCATGGACTGCTAAAGGAATGAACAAATTTGTTTTGGAAAAAGTAGAACAAGAATGCTCCTTAAAAGCAAGGATGGCGAGACTACTTCTCACATACTTTGGACATATTATCAGAAGGGCTTAATCCCTGGAGAAGGACATCTTGCCTGGTAAAGTAGAAGTTCTGCGAAAAAGAGGAATAGCTTCAAGAAGATGGATTGACACAGTGTTTGCAACAATGGGCTCAAGCATAACAACGATTGTGAAGATGGTGCAGGCCAAGGCAGTGTTTCATTCTGTTGTACATAGGGTCAGTATGAGTCGGGACCAACTGGACAGCACCCAACAACAACAACAGTTGAATCCCTTTGCATAGTCAATTAAACACAGGTAAATATCTTTCTGGTATTCTCTGCTTTCAGCCAGGATCCATCTGACTTCAGCAATGATCCCTCATTCCATGTACTCTTCTGAATCCGGCTTGAATTTCTGGCAGTTCTTTGTCAATGTACTGCTTCAACTGCTTTTGAATGATCTTCAGCAAAATTTTACTTACATCTGATAGTAATGATATTGTTTGATAATCTCCACATTCTGTTGGATTGCCTTTCTTTGGAATGGGCACAAATATGGATCTTTTCCAGTCAGATGGCCCGGCAGCTGTCTTCCAAACTTCTTGGCCTAGACGAGTGAATGCTTCCTTTCAGTGCTTCATCCGTTTGTTGAAACTTCTCATTGGTATTCCATCAATTCCTAGAGCCTTGTTTTTTGCCAATGCCTTCAATGCAGCTTTGACTTCTTCCCTCAGTACCACTGGTTCTTGATCATGTGTTACCTCCTGAAATGGCTGAACGTTGACCAATTCTTTTGGTATAATGACTCTGTGTATTCCTTCCATCTTCTTTTGACGCTTCCTGCGTTGTTTAATATTTTCTCCATAGAATCCTTCAGTATTGCAACTCAAGGCTTGAATTTTTTCTTCAGTTCTTTCAGCTTGAGAAATGTCGAGTGTGTTCTTCCCTTTTGGTTATCTAACTCCAGGTCTTTGCACATTTCATTATAAAAATTTATCGTCTCCATCCTCCCTTTGAAACCTTCTGTTCAGTTGTTTTACTTCATCATTTCTTCCGTTCACTTTAGCTGTTCTACATTCTAGAGCAAGTTTCAGAGTCTCTTCTGACATCCATTTTGGTCTTTCCTTTCTTTCCTGTCTTTTTAATGACATCTTGGCTTTCTTCATGTATGATGTCCTTGATGTCATCCAACTCATCTGGTATTCAGTCATTAGTGTTCAATGTGTCAAATCTATTCTTTAGATGGTCTTCAAATTTAGGAGTAATATACTCAAGGTCGTACTTTGGATCTCGTGGACTTGTTTTAATTCTCTTCTCCTTCAATTTGAACTTGCATATGAGCAATTGATGGTCTGTTCCACAGTTGGCCCCTAGCCTTGTTGTGACCGATGATATTGAGCTTTTCTATTATCTCTTTCCACAGATGTAATCGATTTAATTCCTGTGTATTCCATCTGGTGAAGTCCACGTGTATAGACACCGTTTACTTTGGAGAAAAAAGGTGTTTTCGAAAACTACTGAAACAAATAGAAGATTTCAGCAAAGTATCAGGATACAAGATAAACATACAAAAATCAGTTGGATTCCTCTACACCAACAAAGAGAACTTCAAAGAGGAAATCACCAAATCAATACCATTTACAACAGCCCCTAAAAAGATAAAATACTTAGGAATAAATCTAACCAGAGACGTAAAAGACTTATACAAAGAAAACTACAAGGCACTACTGCAAGAAACCAAAAGAGACCTCCATAAGTGGAAAAACTTACCTTGCTCATGGATAGGAAGACTCAACATTGTGAAAATGTCAATTCTACTCAAAGTGATCTACAGATACAATGCAATCCTGATCCAAATCCCAATGGCAATTTTTAATGAGATGGGGAAACAAATTACCAACTTCATACAGAAAGGGAGGAGGCCTCGGATAAGTAAAGCATTACTGAAGAAGAAGAAAAAAGCGGGAGGCCTCACACCTCCTGATTTTAGAACTATTATACTGCCACTGTAGTCAAAACAGCCTAGTACTGGTACAACAACAGATACATTGACCAATGGAACAGAATTGAGAATCTAGACTTAAATTCATCCACCTATGAGCAGTTGATATTTGACAAAGGCCCAAAGTTCATTAAATGTGGAAAAGACAGTCTCTTTAACAAATGGTGCTGGCATAACTGGATATCCATCTGCAAAAAAAAAAAGAAAAGAAAAGAAACAAGACCCATACCTCACACCATGCAGAAGAACTAACTCAAAATAGATCAAAGACCTAAATATAAAATCTAAAATGATAAAGGTCATGGACGAAAAAATGGAGACAATGCTAGGAGCCCTAATACATGGCATAAACAGAACTCAAGCCATAAGCAACAATGCACGAACACCAGAAGAGAAACTAGATAACTGGGAGCTCCTAAAAATGAAGCACTTATGTTCATCAATAGACTTCATCAAAACAGTAAAAAGACAGCCTAGTGACTTGGAAAAACTTTTTAGCTATGACATATTGGATCAGGGTCTAATCTCTAAAATCTAGAAGATACCGCAAAACTTCAACAACAGAAAGACAAATAACCCAACTAAAAATTGGGGAAAGGATATGAACCAGCACTTTGCCAAAGAAGATATTCAGGTGGCTAACAGACACGTGAAGAAATGTTCACGATCATTAGCCATTAGAGAAATGCAGATCAAAACTACAATGAGACACCATCTCACCCCAATAAAGCTAGCATTGATCCAAAAAACCCAAAATAATAAATGCCGGAGAGGTTGTGGAGAGACTAAAACATTTATACGCTGCTGGTAGGAATGTAAAACGGTACAACCACCTTGGAAATCGATCTGGCCCTTCCTTAAAAAACTAGAAATAGAAGTACCATATGATCTAGCTATCCCGCTCCTTAAAATATATCCTAGAGAAATAAGAGCCATCACATGAATAGTTATATGCACACCCATGTTCATTCCAGCGCTGTTCACAACAGCAAAAAGATGGAAACAACTTAGGTGCCATCAGCTGATGAATGGATAAACAAATTAGGGATATTCACACCATGGAATACTATGTAATGATAAAGAACAATGATGAACCCCCGAAACATCTCATAACATGGATGAATCTGGAAGGCATTTTGCTGAGTGAAATTTGTCAGTTGCAAAAGGACAAATATTGTATGAGACCACTACTGGAAGAACTCAAGGAAAGCTTTAAACACAGAAGGAAACATTCTTTGATGGTTATGAGGGTGGGGAGGGAGGGAGAGGTGTATTCACTAACTAGATAGCAGACAAGAATTATCTTAGATGAAAGGAAGGACAATGCCCAATACAGGGGAAATCGGCACAACTGGACTAAACCAAAAGCTAAGAAGCTTCTTGAATAGAACCAAATGCTTTGAGGGACAGAGTAGCAGGGGTGGGGGTCTGGGGACATGGTTTCAGGGGACATCTATTGGCATAACAAAGTTTATTAAGAAGATGTTCTGCATCCCATTTTGGTGAGTGGCGTCTGGGATCTAAAAAGCTAGGGAATGGCCATCTAAGATGCATTAGTTGGTCCCAACCGACCTGGAGCAAAAAAGAATTAAAAAATAAAAGGTGCTTGCAAAGAAGAAGTCGTTAGTCTTGAAAATTCTATCATTCGATCTCTGGCATCATTTCTATCACCGAGACCATATTTCCCAACTACAGATCACTCTTCTTTGTTTCCAACTTTCACATACGAACCACCAGTAATTATCAATCCATCTTGATTGCATGTTTGATCAATATAAACAGATATCTCACTTTGGTTTTAAGGTTTTTCTTATCCACAAAACCAAACACAGTAAAACCCGCCAAAGCCAGAATGTGTGTAAGGTGATGGAAGAGAAAAGAAGCAAAGACAGGTGTGGAGGGCCCCCAGGGACGGGACAGCACAAAGGCCCAGGCTTCAGCCCCGATAACGCCACTCCAGGTGTGCAGAGTACCAGTCTCCGAGCTCCACCCCTTCCTCAGACTGAGACACTGGAGGCCAAAGCAAGGCCCCAGCCACACGTCCTACCCATGCACACACTGGTCCTCAGACTGAGACACCGGAGGCCTCAGCCACGTGTCCCACACATGTACACACTGGTCCTCTGACTGAGTCACTGGGGGCCCCAGCCACACGTCCCACACACGTACACACTGGCCCTCAGACTGAGACACTGGAGGCCAGGATGAGGCCCCAGCCTCCTGTCTTGCACATATACACACTGGCCCTAAGGGTTAGTCCACAGCTGACTGTCATCGGCTAACCTCAGGAATGCAGAGGCTCCAAAGGGCCTCCAAGACTGCCCACATCCCTCCTTGGACTCTGGCCTCTCCAACCACCCTGCGCCCAGGAAAGAAACACTCTGGGGCCACAGGAGCTATTGGAATCTTCTCATAGCTTCATTGAAGTGTAGAAGTCAGCAGGCGAGATTAGTTTTAGTACGCATTAACTTGCTATTCCACTACCTGGCTGTCAGGCTGTCCTACTGTGGTGGCTTGCCTGTGGCTGTGATGCTGGAAGCTACAGCGCCCGTATTTCAAATACCTGCAGGGTCGCCCTTGGTGGACAGGTTTCAGCAGAGCTTGCAGACTAAGACAGACTAGGAGGAAAGGCCTGGCAACAAGAACCCTGTGGATCACAATGAATATTGTCTGACATAGTGCTGGAGGAGAGCCCCCAGTTTGGAAGGCGCTCAGAATGCGCAGTGGCAGTACACGGACCCGAGCACACCCACGATGGTGAGGACTGTCTTGTTCTGTTGTGGGTGGGGGAACCGTGAGTCAGAACTGTCCACAGCTAACAACAATAACAGTAACAGTCAGCTGTTTGCAAAATCTCACCACTTCAATGTGTAATCCTGATAAAAACCGTTAGTGACATTATTTACATTACTGAGGTACTTTGCATTTCTTTGCTATGTGAAGCCCCTGCCAGACTGCCTGCTGTGTACACTTTGCATATATAACACCTCTCTCCCAGTGCTCAGTGGCCACAGTGGCCACAGTGGCCGGGGCCCACTGCTTTGGAAAGTGCGGTCCCAACAACCTGTCAGCCTCCCGTCTGCTGTCTGCTCACCGAGGAGGCGGGTGTTCAGTGCTCAGCATAAAACGTGGGGAGCGAGCTTGGCTGTTGGCCGCCTGACCTCGGCCCAGTCTCACCTCGGTTTCCCCACCTAGACCAGAGGCCAGCACGCGTTCCCTGTAAAGGGCCAGAGAGGGCCACTTGACCTCTGCTGACTCTGCTCAACTCCGCCCTTGTAGCGTGAAAGTGGACTTGGCCATAGCTAAACGGCTGAGAAGGAGACCTGGTGGCGCAGTGGTTACGAGCTCAGCTGCTCACCAAAACGTTGGCAGTTTGAATCCACCAGCCGCTACCTGGAAACCGTACGGGGCAGTTCTACTCTGTCCTGCAGGGTTGCTATGAGTTGGAATCGACTCCATGGCAATGGGTTAGGTTTAAACAGCTGGGCGTGGCTGGGAGACGTGGCCCTTAAGCCTCAGTTTATGTCCCCCAATGGAGAGAATGGGGGCCGTCAAGAGCTACTGGGAAAGCAGCTTAGGGGCATGCTGGCGATGTAGGGGACCCTGTGCCCAAAGATGCTGTCTGTGACCCTGCCACTGTGCGTACAGGTAGTCCCCAAGCTACGACGTGTTCGACTTGGGACCCACTGCGCTGAAGACCGCCTATCGTGTGGTTAGTAACATGCACTGCATGCAGTTGTGACCCTGTTCAGCATGTTTTCTCCTCTTCAAAACGGGCAGCTGAGAGCTTGACATAACTAACGCCCTGATGAACGTGTAAGTTTCTTATTTTCTTTGCTTTCCCCCCTTCCGCATACCTTTGTCGCGGGCTTTGTTTTGTGCATACCTCTGTTAATGACTCTGTTTTATGACTTAGAATTCACCACAGGAAGATTACAGCCCAGAGGTCAAAGGTGTACATCTTTAGCCTGATAAGGAAATGTCCGGTTCCTTATCTCTTCAGAATGAGAAAGAGTCTCTCGTAATTACCTCCTAATGAAATACACCATTTCTAACCTTTGTAAAAATCATATATAAGCGCTAATGTAAAAATGCCTTTCGGGACTCCCTAAGGACAGCTTGCGTTGCTGTTGGGTCCCCGGTGGTGTACACTTCCTGAATTAAAACTTTCTCTTTCTGACTTGAAGTGTGTTTTATTAGCTCGACTGCTCCAGGACATGGACTCCATTCGGGTAACACAATGTTGTAGCTCATATTTGCTGATGTTGTCATTCTCAGATGTTCACTCACAGATGTTCAGTGCTATCATTTATTGTTCAAAACACTTCCGCATAGCAAGCCATGGCAATAATAATGAAAACTTAAAAAAAAAAAATAGATTTACGACGGAGGTGACGGGACGGAACCCCACTGTAAGTCGGGGACTACCTGTATTGTTGTTGTGTGGCACTGAGTCGATTCCAACACTCACACTGACCCCATGTAGACACAGGAAAACTGCTCCATAAGGTTTTCTAAGCTGTAACCTTTGTGTAGGGGCCCTGGTGGTGCAGCAGGAAGGTCTCAGTTGGAACCCGCCAGCCGCTCCATGGGAGAAACATGTGGCAGTCTGCTTCCATAAAGATCACAGCCTTGGAAACCCCAGGAGACAGTTCTGCTCTGTCCTACAGGGTCACTAGGAGTCTGTGAATCAGAATTGTCTTGACGGCATCGGTTTAATCTTTACGGGAGCAGATCACCAGGTCTTTCTCCCTCCGAGCCGCTGGGGGGTTTGAATCGCCAAACTGTGTCACCACCGGGCCTCCTGGTTGCCCACTTAAAGGTTTGAAATAAGGAGAGAAGTTCTAACAGGGAGTGGCCTAAGGCCTGCACGATCCCGGGGGCACCGTGGGTGGGCACTGATCATCAGGGAGCTGAAGACCGCTTCGTGTTGTGAAGTAGGCCCAGGATACAACCACAGATGTTTGCCCTCCTTCTGGCCTGCCCACTGGTTGCGGTTGTGACGATATAAACATTTACAGGAACCAAGCGCTATCATGATCCAAAAGCGGGAAAGTGAGACCGGAGCTCCAGGTAAGGCAGGGCGTCGGGTGGCAAGGCTGCAGATCACATTCCACAGGCTTACTCATGGGGAAACCGAGGCTCGGGAGGAGTAAGGCCTTCACCCAAGGTCACAGGAGTGTCCCTGGCATCTCCATGGTCCTTTCATTTTAAGGGAGTCCCTGGGTGGTACAAATGGTTAACACGCTCATCGCTAATTGAAAGGTTGCAGGTTCGAGCCCACCCTAAGACACCTTGGAACAAAGATCTGGCGATTCACTTCTGAAAAATCAACCAATGAAAATCCTATGGAGCACAGTTCTCTGAGGCGTATGAGTTGCCATGAGTCCAGCGGACTCGACAGCATCTGAGCTCAGGCTCAAAGGATCCCAGCCCCACCCTGTCCTGCCTGATGCAGGCAGTGGCTGGTGAGGGTGCCTGCAGCTGACTCAGCCCCCTAACTGGCGTCCACCCTGGGCCCTGGCCTCCAATTCGGCATCTGTAAAATGCAGATGGACAGGCTTACAAAGCTTCCCAGAAAGAGAAGACAAACACCCCAGCCCAGACCTTCAGAGGCGGTTGTTTAGACCCGCACATTCCGGAGCCCCACCCGGAAGAAGGGATCTGTAGGAGGGGCAGGGCAGGACAGAAGCCCCCTCCGGACAAGGCCCCAGGCAGTTCCTCCTCCACACACAAACAGCGGCCGGCCTGTCTGTCAGCCTGGAGCCAGGCGCCCGGGGGGGCTGGAAGGGCATCGCAGTGAGCTGGGGGACCTGGGGAAGACAAGAAGGGAGCCATCCGCCGTGCGCACGGCAGGTAGCCAGCTCTGTCTTTCTGGTGCCTGCCTCTGGCTTCAGCTGCTAAACAGCCCTGACCAAAGATGAGTGTCCCTTCAGGAGAGTTCCCGCTCGGCAGTGCAGGAACTACTCTTTGCAAAACAAGGACATCAGGCCAAACAGGCTGCCTGGAGTGACAGAGGCTGCCTGCCGGATGGGTGACCTCCGGGGCCGTGGCAGCAGGAAGCTGTCAGCAGTTCCCGAGCTTCGGCCGGCTCCTGCTGGGCCCGAAAGGGCTCTGCCACATCCCGCCAAGCTCAAGCCTCGTGCACAGGGACAGCGTGGCTGGCTCCGTCCTAGGTGGGTGTCACCCTGGAGCCCTGCAATCGCTGACTCCTGGGCCCAGCGGCAAGCCGGCCAGAGGCTTGAGTGTATTTGTGGTGGGGCTCCTGGGAGTCCCTGGGGGATGCAGATGGTGAACACGCCCCTCCACCCCTCCTACCTCTCTGCCCCCACCTTCTCCACCCCTTCCTCCCCAGATGTGCCCGTGGACGGCTCCAGGGTTCTAGATCCCCCACCAGACCTCGCCAGGGCATTCCCACCAGGGCCAATAGCTGGCCCGAAGGTCACACTGGAACCAGACAACCACTGCCCTGCTGCCCACTTGCCACCAGCTGCTCAGTTGCTCAACCCCGGCCCTCCCCACAGGCCCACATCTGACCAGCTCCTCATCTGTGAGTGTCACACTGGGCACAGCCAGACCCGGTGCAGGACCCCTTACTCTACCTGTGCCCAGGATCCTGGGGCTCCCTGGCCACACCAAGCTCAGCTCCTCTGTGTCCCAGGGGTCCTATAGGTCTCCCTGCACCTTCCTCCCTCGAGCAGCCTTCCCTGACGGCTGGATGAGCCATCCCCCCAGCACCCTGGGCTGTCTGGCCGCACCAGCGGCCGACTCCCCATCAACGGTGAGCTTATGGGTGCTGCTGACCAGGCTCGTCCTACCGCCCAGCACCTGGCACAGCGCCATCTGGGAGACTCTGCTGACCACCCGGCGAGGCTCAGTCGGGGCTGCGGGGCTGGGCCAGGTCCCTGTGCTCACAGACAGCCCCAACCCACAGGACACTGGGGGCCTGGGCTCTGAACTGCGCTGGTCTGCGCAGGAATAGACGTTCCTGGTCACGCAGCATCCCTTTACGCAAAAATGAATGGGCGCCTCCTCGCTCTCAGCCTGGAGCATTGCTCGGTTTCTCCCTGGCTCTCCTGGGGCCGCAGGCAGAAGGATCACCCAGGCTGTGAGCCGGACCCAGGCTGGTTGGTCCATCCAGGGGGAGCTGTAGGGCACAGCGTGTGACAGCGCCTGGCAGCCCAGCTCTGCACATCTGGCCACGACGCCAGAGGAGATGACAACCTCGTGGTACATCCCCACCTGCAGCCTTCCTATGCCCAGCACCCAGCTGTGACACTTCACAGGTGGCGCCCCGATGCACACTCTGGGTGGGAGTCCCAGTGCCATTCCCACAGCCATGGCATGGCCGTGTCCTGCACCTGGCCGAGCCTGCTTGTCCAAACAGGCACAGCACACACTGCAGTCCATCACCACCCATGCCCAGCGCCTGTTAACCACAGGGACCCACATAGACCAGCTCCGGCGTAACAAGAGACTCAGTACTAAATTCCGGCTTCTAATGCCAGCTCTGCTCCCAGAGAGCTGAGCAAGCTCCTCTGCCGCTCTGCCTTAGTTTCCCGGCCTGTAGGGTGGGAATTACAGCCATTCCTACCTGCCATGCGGGCTGCTGTCCCATTTCACAGATGGGTAAACCGAGGTCCAGAGAACTCACCAGGAAGTGAGTGGTGGATGGAAGGAGACCAATGCCAGCAAAAAACTAACCATGGGAGAGTGGCCAGGTGGTGCGTGGTCGGAGCTCAGCGGTCCCTGGTGGTTGTCCTTGCACCTTGTCTGGAAGGACAGATGTGACATCAGCAGTCCTCAGCCATGGTGAGGTCCCGCACACCTGTGTGGCATGTAAGATTCCGCTCACCTGCACGCACACCGCTCCCCTGCGCAGAGCCCTCCCATCCAGAGCCATTTCTTAGAGTGGGCTTGACGCCGCAGGGCCGCCCCAGTTCTGTGAGGAGGCGGGGACATGGGCTCCATCAGGGACGTGGGGCTGGGGGGGTGGCTGAACTTTCCATGGAGCCTGGATTTCAGCAGAGTCCAGCTGCTGGAACAAATGACCGGCCACCACACAGGACATTGGTTCTGAAGGGCCAGCAAGCACTGGGCAGGGGGCTCAGGGGAAGCATCAGGAATGCCAGGACTGATCCAAGACAGTAACAACAGGGGCGCCCCCCAAAGAAGGGGTCTTGGCTCCACCGACCCCGAGGCTGGCTGAGACCCCGGACACAGCCCACAAGCTTGGGCCTGGCACCCACCAGCAGGGAGAAGGTGGTCCCTCTAAGGAGAAAAATAACCATCATTACTCAGTGGGCAGGAAGTGTAGGTGGCAGGCCTGACCCCAGCCCAGCCAGCCCTACACTGTGTCAGGCCAGATGGATCCTGGCCCAGGGGTAAGGACAGCCAAGGACACAGATGGAGACAAGGCAGCTCAGCCAAAGCAGCTGTGATGGGGGAGCAGGGAGGCTGGGGCACCAAAGAGCCCTTGGCCTGGCCTGGAGACATCAGGGGAGGCTGCCTGGAGGAGGCAGCTGAACCAGGCCTCACATGTGAAATAGACGTGAAACATATTCATGGACAGGAAATACACAAGGGCACCTTGTAGTTCCAGAAAGTAAGAACATGCTTCAGATAGATGGATGGATGGATGGATGGATGGACGGACGGACGGATGGATGGATAGATGAGTGGGTGGATGGATGGAGCGATGGATGGATGGGTGGGTGGATGGATGGAATGATGGACGGATGGATGGATGGATGGATGAATATGTGAGTGGGTGGATGATAGATAAATGGAGAGATAGATGGATGGATAGATGATCAGTTCCCACAATGATAGATGTATGGCAAAAGGACACAGTAGCCAACTGAAAGAGGCCCCAATGGCCAAGACTGGAACATTACAGCAATGAAATAGTATTGGATTGTAACCCAAAATATAAAATAAATATCCATGAGTTCATTCTGATATATTGACAACGAATAAGAAAGAGCAAAGAAGAAACGACGTCTTTGAATGATGACGTTGGTGAAGCACATTGAATCTCCCATGGACTGCCAGAAGAATGAAAAAAATCTGTCTTGGAAGAAGTACAGCCAGAATGCTTCTTAGAAGCAAGGATGGCAAGACTTTGTCTCACGTACTTTGGACATATTATCGGGGGGACTGATCGCTGGAGAAGGACATCATGCTTAGTAGAATAGAAAGAAGCCTCTCCAAGAGATGGACTGACACCGTGGCTGTAACAACGGGCTCGAACAGCAACGATTGTGAGGATGGCGCAGGACCGGGCAGGGTTTCTTCCTGTTGTACATCGGGTCGCTCTGAGTTGGAGCTGACCTGAGGGCACCTAACAACAGCAACAACCCTGATATGAGTAAACCACTGAATCAATCAATAAATGGCCAGAGGAGACAAACCCCTTGTTCGGAAGAATCCCACGTACTTGATGCAGAGCCTTTGCCCTCCAGGAGGGGGCGTCCTTCCGCAGAGCAGAGCATGGCAAGGGAGAAAAAAGTAACGTTTCAGTGGAGAAACCCAACAAACATGACCGCATCCAGGTGACCAAGGTCAACATCAGCAGTGAGAAGCCACGTTGGTAGCAGGTGACCTGAACGCGAAGGGATGAGAGCACTTCACCTCTGTGGTCTTCCTCCCCAAGACCCGTCACCCTAGTCTGCGCACGAGGAAAACGTCAGGCACATCTCCCTTAAGGGTGATAGCAAAGCTGGGAGACGGGTAATGGTGTTGGCTGAACAACGTGACGAACATGAGCAGCGTCACTGAATTGTGTGTGTGACGAATGTTGAAATGGCAAGTGTTTTGTTACATATGTATTTACCACATGCACACACATGCACACACAAAACGCAACTGAGGATGTGTAACAGGGGTGGAGTAGGTGGGAGGGGTGAAGAGTGAGATCAGCTTCTATGTGGCTGGTGGGGGGGAAGAGGCAGTCAGGGAAGGCTTCCTGGAGGCGGCAATGTTTGAGCAGAGCCTTGAAGGGTGAGCAGATGCTAGGGTGGAAGAGGCAGTCAGGGAAGGCTTCCTGGAGGCGGTGACATTTGGGAGGGCAGATGTCAGAGAAGACAGGCTATGTTCAGGCAGAAGTCCCAGCATGGGCAAAGGAGCAGAGAGCAGGCCTGGGAAGGGAGCGGGGAGGGAGGACAGTCTGGGGCCCGTGAGTTCTCGTGCACCCCACTTCCAGTCTCAGTGCCCCTGTTATTAACATCTTACACGAGTGTGTTCCATTTGTCATGATTAGTGACCTAATATTGATACGTAATTATTAACTAACATCCATATTTTACTCAGGAGTCCCCGGGTGGTGCAAATGGTTAAACACTCAACTACTAGCCCAAAGGTTGGTGGTTCAAATCCACCCAGAATCGTGTCAGAAGAAAGTCCCGATGATCTGCTTCTGAAAGGTCACAGCCTTGAAAACCCTACTGATCAGTTCTACTCTGCACACGTGGGGTCACCAGGAGTTAGTCGACTTGACAGCAGCTAACAACAACAGCAACATACTTTGTTCAGATTTCCCCAGTTTTCCCCTAATGTCACCTCTGGTCCCAGGACCCAAGTCATGTTTAGTCACCGCGTCATCCCAGCCCCCTCTGGACTCTGCTTCTTTCTGAGATCTTCCCTGGTCTTTATGAGCTCGACACTCAAGGGGGACTGCCAGGTGTTCTGCAGAACGTTCCTCTGATGGGATTTGTCTGGTGTTTTTCTCAGTCCCTTTACTATTCATTTTCAACAAACAAAATTTGTTGCTCGTTTTGATTCCAAGGGTCTGGCTAGATGTGGTCACTGCATTGAATTAAACCACATGTGACAACCAGACCCCCTTCAAAGGCCGGGAGAGAGACCAGCAACTCCACAGAAAAACAGTGACAGGTAGGGACAGACAATTCCCATCTCCATACCACCTCAAATCTGTAAAGATGTGCTCAATCTGCCCCCTAACCAGAAAATTGCAAATTACCCTGAGCGCCTCTTTGTCACCTAGCAGGGCGGCCACCACCTGGACATTGTAGGCA
This sequence comes from Dugong dugon, assembly GCA_030035585.1. Lineage (NCBI taxonomy): Eukaryota > Metazoa > Chordata > Mammalia > Sirenia > Dugongidae > Dugong > Dugong dugon. The sequence continues at coordinate 2,364,182 of CM057463.1, read as the reverse complement.
GACTCTCAGTGAGGCTGTGGAGAACACAGTGCCGAGGGGTCCAATCTGAGGGCGGTTACTGACACCCATAAAACTACAATGGTGGCCACCCTTTGGCCAGAAGCCCCACTTCTGGGAATCCACGTGCAGACCAACACCTGCCTCAGAAACGGCAGGTGTGTGAGGTTACTCATCACAGCTCTGTTTATGACACAACACCTTGGACGTAACCCAGGTGTCAAACAAATCACGCCGGCTCCATGCACTGCAGAAATTACCTGGAGAAAGCTGGCAAGCACTGCCCCAGCCAGGTGATCTGGGCCAACACCCGGTGACAAGGCGTGTGGATAGCAGGTACCCTTGAAAAGTGGGATGAGAAGGGCACTGTGATAAGAGCTGGGATGCTGTCTGTGCACCAACAAGGGAGATACATTAGGAGCAAAAAGCAGGATGCAGAGCAGTATGAATATTCGTTGTTGTTGCCCTTAGTTGCTGCCCAATCGCTTCCAACTGCTGACGACCCCATGTGTTACAGAGTAGAACTGCTCCATAGGATTTTCTTGGCTGTAATCTTTACGAGGAGCCCTGGTGGTGCAGTGGTTAAGAGCTCAGCTGCTAACCAAAAGGTTGGCAGTTTGAATCCGCCAGCCACTCCTTGGAAACCCTATGGGGCGGTTCCACTCTGTCCTACAGGGTTGCTATGAGCTGGAATGGACTCGATGGCAATGAGTTTGGTTTGATTTTTGGTAATCTTTACAGAAGCAGATTGCCAGGCCTTTAATTGCAAGGTACTGCTGGGTGGGTTCGAATTGCCAGCCTTTATGTTAGCAGTTGAGTGAAAACTGTGCCACCCAGGGGCCTTGTATGACTATTATGTTGACTTGTATGCATTTTTGGGGGGAGGGAGAGCACCAAGAATACATTCATAGTTGCTTGCATTTTCAGAAAGAACTTTGGAGAGATGAGTAACGACAGTGGTGGATTGACTAGATGAAGCACAGGGGATTTTCGGGGCAGCGAAACTCCTCTGCGTGATACTGTAATGATGGGTAAGTGGCACTGGCTGCGTTTGTCAAAACAAACTGAACTTTACAGCACAGAGAGGCTTAATGTGTGCAAACTAAAACAAAATCATTTAGGAGGTGGGGAATCCCAGGATGGAAGTGCAGAATGTGACAAAACAATCGAACTGTGTTAATTGCAGATATATGAAACAACCTTGCTGAGGGCCTGGGGGAAGAGGTGCTGTCCTAAGTAACCTTGGGAATGAATGGAGCCTGTGAGACTAAAGGCAAAGGAAACAGTATGTCTTAGTTAGCTAGTGCTGCTATAAGAGAAGTACCACAAGTGGATGGCTTTAACAAACAGAAGTTTATTCTCTCACAGTCTAGGAGGCTAGAAGTCCGAATTTAGGGCCTTGGCTCTAGGGGAAGGCTTTCTCTCTCCGTCAGCTCTGGGGAAGGTCCTTGTCATCAACCTTCCCCTGGTCTAGGAGATTCTCAGCACAGGGACTCCAGGTCCAAAGTATGCGCTCTGCTCCTGGCACTACTTTCTTGATAGTATGAGGTCCCTCTGTCTCTCTGCTTGTTTCTCTCTTTTATATCTCAAGAGATTGACTCAAGACACAACCTAATCTTGTAAATTGAATCTTGCCTCATTAATGTAACTGCCTCTAATCCTGCCTCATTAACATCATAAAGGTAGGATTTACAACCCATAGGAAAATCACATCAAATGACAAAATGGTGGAAAACCACATAATATTGGGCATCATGGCCTAGCCAAGTAGATGCACATTTTGGGGGTGGGTGGGGCACAATTCAATCCATAACACAGTACATAAGCTCTGTACTCTAGCTGATAAAGCATTGTCTATGGGGTTACAGGCTAGCAATTCTGAAACCACTATGCGTGTACACTGGAATTGAACAACTAAGTAAATAGATGGTGGGTGGTGGGAGCCAGGCTTCTCCCTGTTGCAGTGGGAGATTACACATAAGTAAGGGAGGAGGCTAGAATGTTCCATGTGGTCCTGGATGAGAGTTAGAGACATCATTATGAACTCCTTTTTAGCTTAATACAAATACAGATGGTTACATATAGAAATAGTCATAAAACAAAAGCCAAACCCATTACCGTCGAGTTGATTCCAACTCATAGAAACCCTATAGGACAGAGTAGAACTGCCGCATAGGGTTTCCAAGGCCGTAACCTTTATGCAGGCAGAGTGCTGGTCTTTTCTCCCGCAGAGTGTCTGGTGAGTTCAAACTGCCGACATTTTGTCAGTTAATAGCTGAACGCTTAACCACTGTGCCACCAAGCCTCCTTAGAAATATACATTGATATGTTTGTACCAACACGGGTTAGTATATACACAAATATCTCCTTCCTCTGTCAGCTGAGAGACCCTGAAAGAAACGACACTCCAGTAGCAGTGAGCACACCCAGTGTCCAGATCTTGGCGTCTAACACCATTCTCCAGTAAAAGGAACCAGGGCTCTCGAGGACTGGCAGGAAATATACAGGAGGAGCCTGGAGAATCTTGTAGTTCTAGAAAGTAAGGAAGTTATATCCCCACATATCCATAGGTATATCCCCTCGATGATGGGGACACATCAAAGGGACACAAAAGTTAACTGAAAGAGTTCCCAATGGCCAACGCTGAAATAATTTGAGCAACAAAATAAAGTATATAGTACTGAATTATAACTCAAAGCATAAAGTAAATATCCATGAGTCCATAGAGACGTAAACAAATGAATCCATCAATAAAATGGCGCAAAGAGACTAATCTCTCAAGCAGAATTCCAAATAACTGACGTAGATACTCCATCCTCAAGACACGGAGAATAACTCCAACTCCTTGAGTGTGGGTGCACACAGTGACTTCCCTCCACAGAGCACAGTATGGAAATAGGGGGAAAATGGTCACTTGACTGAAGAGAAAGCTGGCGGGCACTCCCTCAGCCTGGTGATCCAGGTTCACTTCGACAGTGATAAATCACCTTGACAGGCAGTACCTTTGATATGATGACATGAAAATGGCACTTTATCTGTCTGGTCTTCCTCCCAAAACCCATAACTACAGTCTAATCATGAAAAAAAAAAAGAAAGAAAGAAAGAAAGAAACCCAGGAAAATCCAAATGGAAGGACATTCTACCAAATACCTGACGGGTACCACTCAGAAAGTTATCAAATACAAGGAAAGTCTGAGAAACCACACCAGCCCAGAGGAGCCTGGGGAGACATGATGGCTAAATGTGACGTGGGGTCCTGGGGCACAAAAAGACGTTAGGGAAAAGTCGGGACTTTAGTTAATAATAATGTATCAGTATTGGTCCACTAAGTGTGACAAACGAATACTAACTGTCTTTGTTATCTAGTGCTGCTATAACAGAAATACCACAAGTGGGTGGCTTTAACAAAGAGAAATTTATTCTCTCACAGTCTAGGAGGCTAGAAGTCCAAACTCAGGGTGTCAGCTCCAGGGGAGTGCTGGGCACCCAATAAACACTCTTATCTTACAGATGGGGATATTGAGGCTCAGAAAGGCTGTCTCACCGGGCAGGAAGTGGGGAGTGTGCACCGGACCCCCCGGCCACTTCCTGGGCCCTTACTGGTGGGTCTTTCCACGTCACCCCTACTACCTGCCTCAGCCGCCCTTGGCCCCTCCCACTTGAGGGTCCAGCCCCGCCCGGCTAGGCTCCCTCGCCCATTTCTCAAACACGGGGAGACCAGGCGGCCTGGCCTCAGCCCTGAAACCCCACCCAAGGCAACTCGTGCCCTGCTGGTCTCTGGCCAGACCAGATTGGGGGAGCACACCCCACCCCTGTGCACACCCCTGCCCCACCTGTCGAGGCAGGTGGCCCTGAGCTGGAGGGCGGCAGCTCCTCTAGAACAGTCTAGAACTTACCCTGGCCAGGAAGGTGGACACAGCCCTGCAAGGGAGGGAGGAGGGGGAGGGACGCTTCCCGGGCCCTCACCTGCTGCTGCCACCGTTGTCCCTGTGGTCACCTTTGTCCCTGTGGTCACCGTTGTCCCTGTGGTCACCGTTGTCCCTGTGGTCCGGTAGTGGCCCCTCTGTTCAGCGGCTGGCAGGAAGGCACACACATTCTCAGGGCGCCCTGCCCTCCGGCTCTGGCAGCTGGCCTGGGTCATTGGCTGCGGCGGTGGCCCGCCCTGTGGGAAGGGGCCGAGTCTCCTGACCTTCCTCCTCCTTATCGGCCATCGGAAGTGTCAGCCACATTCCCGGGCAGGGCGGGGAGGCAGTCTCAGAATGCATGCCTGGCTCCGGGTTAGCCAGGTCTGCTGCGGGCTTTGGGGACCCCAGGGCGCAGGCACCACCTCCGGGTCCCCACACCTCAGAGAGGCGACAGGGAGTCTTTGGGACACTGCCACCTCTCTGCTGGGCTGGGGGAGCTTGGCTTCTCTGCTGAGGCCTGGTTTCTGTGGCTGGGTTGTGCACCTACTGTGAGCACCTACTGTGTGTCCGGCCCAGTGAGGCAGTGGGTAGCAAAGGACGGCAGGGTCTCTCCTGGGGGGCCCTGAGACAGCCAGCTGGGTGTTGTCAAAGTGGCAGAATCCTGGGCGCAGACCTGCCGGCTCCTGGTCTCTGGGCGGGGCTGGGCATCTGGGCTCCTTAACCAGAACCTCGGTGATCTTTCCTTGGCACGTGTGGGGACCGCGGTCCTGAATGGCAAATCTACCTGCACATATTTAGACAGGTGGGGCAGAGGCACCTTCAAGGCACCTCCCCTCCCCTCCCTGCCCCTCTGAAGACCTGCTGATGGGCCCCCTGAAGGGCAGGCCGCCACCTCCGTTGCCAGCTGTGTGACTTGGCGAGTTTCTTAGCCTCTCTGTACCTCACTTTCCTCATCTTTGAAATGGGGTCACAGCAAGTCCTTGGCCAACCTCACAGGGTTATGGGGAATGAAAAATGTGGGTGTGGTGACCGAGGCTGGAGCGGTCCTCCATTAGGACAGAGGGCCCTCTGGGGTCCCCATGCCACAGGGAGCTTTTGTGCTAGGGATCTGGTCCTTGCCTTCCCTGGCCTGGTGGGTCATCTCCTGGGACCCTTTTTAGCCCAGCTCCACTGCAGACAATAAACACCTCTCTGTGGGCCTCAGTTTCCCCATCTGCAAACAGGAAGGGGCGGGGCTGGGAGCTCTGGAGCAGCTTTTCAGCTAGGACACTGGATCAGTTATGGGAGCAGGCACCTTCCCCAGGGCGGACTGGGGTGGCCTCATCCTGTGGGGGAGGGTAGGGGGTGGGCTGAGGGGGCGGGGGGCAGGCTGAGGGTGCCAGCGGTGTTTATGAGTGAGTAAGGGCAGGATTCTCCTGGTTCTGTACAGAGAATTCTCTCCACCAAGTGCTCCCACACAGCCATCCTTCACCCCCTTTCAACCCAAGGTCCCTGGGCTGGGAATTCACCCAGGAAGAGCAAACATCTCATGGGTGTATATAAGATGTATGTAATTCTCTTGCCTTGGGGGCTGATGCTATGGAGCCTAAAGCAGAACCAAACCAAACCAGTTGCCTTCCAGTCGACCCCTGGTGGCCCAAGTGTGTCACAGCAGAAGGGCCCCACAGGATTTTCAATGGCTAATGTTTGGGAAGTAGATCGCCAGGACTTTCTTCAGCTGTGGAGCCCAGAACTCACCTAATGACAAACACAATAGCCCAAGTTCTACATTCATGGTCTAATCTTTTTAAAGACTGTTTTAGGAATTCTGCTTAAAAAATGAAACGCCAAGGACACCTTTCTGCCACCAGCCTTGGTCTTAAATGGTCTGGAGGGCCACCTCGAACCAGCCCTTTGAGGGGACTTTGACTTGCCCGGAGCCATGGGAATTCCGTTTGTACAAAGGGTTGAGCCCATGGGGTTGAGGGATGCGGTGAGGGTGAAGGGTTGGATGGAAGTGCCCCGAAAGAGAAGCACAAAGGCCAGAGAAAATGGATGTGCGTCCACAGACAGACCCCAGGCGGGAAACCCGCAGCTCCCGTGAGGACGTGGGGACGGGCTGTCTGCTCCTGCTCTCTCTGGGGTAAGGGGCACTCCAGAGCTAGACTTCCACAGAGACAGGACGGAAAAATGCGGGTGGCCTGCAGGCAGGGTGGGGCGGGGTCTCCCTGCTACAATAGCTGATTTATACATGATAGTGGGCCTGGAGGGTGGAGAACTCACCCAGGCCCCGGGATTTGCACTCAGGTCTTGTGACTTCTCCTGGGAGCTCTGCCCTTGCTACACCCTGCTTGCACACACCCCAGCTGGGGTGGCCCTGGACTCTGGCCCCCCCACGGCCAATACCGGGCTGTGGCTCCAGGGACCTCCCAGCACAGGGGGAGCAGGGGAGGGGCTGAGAAGGGCAGTTGACGTTGTGGCAGATATTCAGTGAGGGCATGGAAAATCTCCGTGTCTCCAAGGACGTCACAGATGACTGGACCCCACTTTTGCTTTTCAAAATGCTCTTTAGAGAAAACAATAAATTGTTTACTGTGGTCATCAGGGAGATGCGTGTGGGGTGATTAAACTTGTTCTGTATGCTCTTCCCCGTGTTTCTGGGTGTATTACTTACAGAATCAGAAAATGATTATTTTTGTCCTCAGTGCAATGATAAAGACCTTTTGTTGGAAGCAGGTTTATAAACAAGTGTTTATAAACAACTTTATAGGCAAAAGACCTACCCCATCTGCAAGGGGTCCGCAGCCCCAGCAGAGCAAAGACCCTGCAGAGGGGTTTTGTTGTAGGGGGAAAACTCACAAAGTTTAGTAAGGCAAAAAGCAGATTTTAATCGACATATATTCAAGAAGGCAAAAGCAGGAAGCGGACAAGCGCGCTACCAGAGCCTTGACTGCGGGAGTCCAGGGAACTTTACAGTCATCAGTACATATTAACATTACAAATGGGCTAAACCTCTTTTCACAGACCAGCTAGAAACTGTGAGACATACTGAATTGTCTTTCTTAATAATCATTGGTACAGGTTTCAGTAACAACAGTCAGGAGGGTCTTCATTGGTTCAACAAATTTCTATTCTCTAAATGCTAATAGAAAAAGGTAAGAGTGGAAAGTCTTTTGTGTTCCGGTTGATTGGCTTCTGTGAAAGGTTCCCTAAAAGATACTTTCTATTGTCTTTATACCTCAGGGCGCAGTTCATGTGGCCTTGGGTGTCCTTGTGAGCCCAGCTCCAGCGGGATCGCATTTTCTGTGCTCAAGGACAGGGAATAATGATGCCAGTATTATTTCCTAAACCAGGTCGAAGCTCCTTGCAATGCAGACCCTCCCAGTTTGTGAGTTTCAAGGTTGTCACTTTCTGCTCAAGGTGTGTGTGGTGTGGTATGCGTGTGTGCTTTGTGTGTATACAGTGTGTGTGGCGTGTGTACGTGTGTGTCTGTGTGTGTGGGGTGTGTGTGAGGTGTGTGTGTTGTGTGATATGCGTGCTGTGTGTATGTGGAGCTTGTGATACGTCTGCGTGTATGAGTGTGTGTGGCGTGCGTATGTGTATGTATATGTGTGTGGTGTCTGGTGTACGCTGCGTATATGTTTGTGTATGTGCTTGGTATGTGTGTCTATGTGTATGTGGTGGTGTGTGTGGTGTGTGTGTATGTGGTGTGTGTCGTGCACATGTGTGTGTGGTGTGTGCGTGAGGCCAAGCCCCACAGGGCTGTATTCTTCACCTGGCCTCCTCCCCCTGCAGTGCTATATTGCAAAATCATTCCCTTTGCTGGGCGCCCCCACCCCGGGCTTCGCATTTGAATCGTGCTTTTGCTTGGAGGTTATGTGTGAAACCCATGGTGCCTGCGGAGTGTGGTTAAGAATGTTGCTGATGTAACCTGTATGACTCCCTACTTGTGAACCTCTTGAAAGTAACTTGTCTGCCCGCCCTTCGAGCAGTCTTGGCAGTGGGATCTCCAACTGACTCCATTGCCTTGTACAACAAAATAATGGCCTTTCCTGTTCTCCCACCTCGGCCTCGCGTTTGTCGGCCTATATGAGTCATGCCGAGCAAGAACCTGGGTTTTCCATCCAATAACATGTGTGTGTAAATATGTGTGTGGTGTATTTGTGTATATGTGATGTGTGTGCGGTGTGTGCTGTGTATATGTGGTCTGTATGTGATGTGTGCTGTGTATATGTGGCGTATGTGTGTGGTGTGTGCTGTGTATATGTGGTGTGTGTGTGGTGTGTGCTGTGTATATGTGATGTATGCGTGTGTGTGTGTGTATCTTTGTGGTGTATGTGTTGTGCGGTGTGTCTCCCCCACCTCCACTATGAACTACCGAGTGGTTGAGTTCCAGGGAGCCAGGACGTTTTCTTCCTGAGGGGCTTTTAGTGGGTCTCCCCCTAGGCCTCGGTCTCCCCACCTCTAGACAGGGAGTCAGCCCTGCTCCCCAGACCCTCTGAGATTCATGGCCGAGTCTCAGCGGGGAAGGAACATCCCTGCCCACACTGCCCTCTGGTGGGAGTCCGGAAGACTGACAACCCTCTAGGCCTTGAGCACCCTGTTGGCCCTATCCCTGAGGGCATGCTCCCATGATCCTCCCATTCCACAGGTGGGAAACTGAGGCAGGAGAGCTCAGAGGTGAGCTGGTCCGTCCCAGGTTCTCAGTCATTTACAAACAGAGGCCTGTGCTGCCCGCTGCCCGCTGCCCCACCTGGCAGGGCCTGGGCTCTCTGGCTTGGTCTCTGTCCGGTGGATCAACGCATCTGGTCAGCAGGGAAGTCCTTTATCAGCGTAACGATGAGCTAGGGGATCACACGCTGGCGGTGAGCAGCACCAGCCCCACATCCCAGATTTGAAACAAGTCTCCGGTGTCCTCTGCCTCAGTGGGGCTGCCCCGCCCTCCTGTGCTGTACCTGCGGTCACCAGTTGGCCTTCCAAGGTGGGCTCTGCTGCTTGAGAGGAAGAGAGAACATGGGCCTCCAGCTGGAGCCCTGGTTTGAGTCCTGCCTCCACCAGACACCAGAGAGCAACCTTTTGACAGGTGAGCCCCACCTGTGCCTGGGTGACAGGTATGGAATCGGGAAGGAAACACAGACACCCACAGCCAGGACTCAGTGAGTTCATGTCTGCAGAGTGCAGCATGGGCTCCCACTGTCCCCACCCTCGGAAGCTCCTGGACCCACGTCTATCCCCACGGGCTGCCCCTCGCGGCACCCACCTTTAGAGAGGGTGTGGGGGAGGGTGCAGGCCCTGCCACTTCAGGCTGTATCTCCTTGAGTTGGACATGTGCCCTCTCTGAGCCTCAGTTTCTCCCTCTGAAAAATGGGCTCACAGTTGAGTGAGCTTGGACGTGAAAACTTCCCTGTGGACCCATCCGATGGGCCCGCGGGCCCGCCGACATCCATGACCTCAGGAAAGACCTTGAGCCAGAGCGCCCCAATTCCCAGCGCTTGAACAGCATGAGGCACACCCCCCCAGCCCCCGCACACCCTGGGAGAATGGTGTGTGGGTCCCTCTGAGGGATCCAGGCGGCAAGGGCCAGAGACACACAGGCCCATGCAGGTTCCCTGGGTATACTCTGCCCTTTGCTGGCTGGAGGACACATCATCTCTGTGCCTTGGCTTCTCACCTGTGAAGTGCAGCTGGGAACCTCTGGGGCTGCTGGAGGGATTGAATGAGGAGGTCACACAGAAGGAATGCACTCCTGCCTGTCAGTCTGTCGTGCTGTGGAGGCTGTGTGTTGCTGTGATGCTGGAAGCTCTGCCACCAGTATTTCATACACCAGCCGGGTGACCCACGGTGGACAGGTTTCAGTGGAGCTTCCAGACTAAGAGAGACTAGGAAGAAAGTCCTGGTGATCTACTTCCAGAACTCAGACAATGGAAGCCCTATGGTCTGATCCACAATCCGTCATGGGATGGCGCAGGACCCATTGGGGTCGCCATGAGTGGGTGGCTCTGACAACGATCACAACAGTGCAGATAAAGCGCTTGGTGACGTCAGCAGGCCCTGGGGAGCTGCTCCTTCTCTGAGGAAGGAGACACAGGATGGCCGCGGGCCTGTCTGTCCACAACTTGGGAGAGAGGATGACAAGCGGGACAAGATTTTCCGGAAGAACAAGGACCAGCATGATTTAAAAAAATGCCGTCGTGGGCCCCCTCTGTCCCGACAGCTCACAGAAAGCCCCTGAGATCAGGGATCAAGGACTTGGGGTGCTCCCGTCTGTGGAAGGCAGGCTGTGCAGCCGTGGAGGGGGGTGCCCTCCCTGAGCCTGGGGTCCCAGCTGTGGATGACACTTGTCACCTCGTCAGGTTGTGGCTCTGCCTCGCATCCCCCCAGCCCCCTCCACCTGAGTGGAGTTCACCACCAAGTACTGGCGTTATTGAATCAATCAATTGATCAATCAATCATCGATAAATCAATCAGTCATCCATCAGTGAATACAAAACCTCTGGCCCCTCCTTTAAGGGGCTTATTGCCCGACTGCCCCCAGATCTTCTTCCTCTCTGTCTGCACACCTTCGAAGCTGATGTTATCACCCCATTTTACGGGTCTGGAGATGCCTAGCCATACAGCTGGGCAGGGGCCCAGCTAGGCTGAAGCTGGGGTCTCCGACCTTGCCCAGTGCTCAGTCTGCGGGGGACCCAGGACACCCAGCTTGGGCAGGGCTGTCTCGAGGTGGGGCCCAGGGGGGCCTGAGGGAGGCAGGGGTGGGAGCATGGCCGAGGTGTGATGGCCGCCGTTCCTCCCCTCTGGCTGGCCCCATAGGCACATCTGCCCAGCCTCAGCTCTGCAGGCGCAGGTGTGGGCTCCTCGCACCGGGCAGCCACGGGCAGCTCGGGTGTCCCTAGTTAATGAGCCAAAGGGTGACTTCCCAAGGACCAGGCACCGGCCCACGGGTGTTTTCTGCTGCCGGCTGACCAGCAAGGGTCATTAGAACGTTCCAGATCCCAGAGCAGCCCTGCAGGGCGGTGTCAGCACCTTCTGCCCTCCTGCCCACCCACTGTGCTCCAGGTGCGCCAGGCTCCTAGGACACGGGGTGTGGACGGGGGCCAAGACAGGGTCCCAGCTCTGGGAACCTGGCCAGGCCCCACCCCGGTCAGCCTGTAACTGCTGCTTGGGGCAGGTGAGTGGCCGTGAATGATGTGCAGATGCGTGTGTCAGGCACAGGGAACACCCAGTTGCTGTCCTTGTTTTCAGTGTTTTAAAAAATTGGCATGCGGTGAACTTTACTGTTTTTGTGCAGGCCTGGGTTTTCACACCTGCGCCAATTCAAGGAATCACACCACCTTCCCACAAGGCCTCAGCTGGGAACTCAGGGCCTTTGGTGGCAGGTGGCAGGCTGGCGAGGGTCAGACCCCAGTCCTGATGGCCTCGTGCCAGCTGGGCGAGGCGGTCCCGGTCCTGATGACTCTGGGCTGGCCGGTCCCAGGTGGGTCAAGTGTGGCCCCTTTGCCTGGTGCCCCCCGCCCCATGTCCTCAGGGCCAGTCCTGCCGAGCAGCTGGAGGTGAGTCTGGGCATCCAGGCCCCTTTCTCGAGTGCCCCCTCCTCTGTCTTCCTGACACCCCGAGGCTCCCGCGAGGGGTCCTGTAGCAATCAAGGCACTGAGGGCGTCCCTGCCCCCCTGGCCCAGTTATACCTGACGGTGTGGGGGGGGCTGTTTCTTGGGCCTTCGTGTGTGTATCAGCCCACTGATCCTCACAGCCACTGCGAAGTGCCTTCAATGACCCCACTTAAAGGTAAGAAGAGGCCCAGAGAGGGAAGGGGGGGCCCTCAGTGACACGGCCGGGACGCGACCTGCCCCAAAAACCTACCTGTTCATTCAACTCAAAGTTCAAGACTCCAGGCCCATTAGTCTCAGTTCTCTCTCTGTCTGTCTGTCTATCTCTCCCTTTCCTCCCTGTCTCTCTCCATCTCTCTCTGTCTGTCTGTCTATCTCTCCCTTTCCTCCCTATCTCTCTCCATCTCTCTCTGTCTCTCTATCTCTCCCTTTCCTCCCTATCTCTCTCCATCTCTCTCTGTCTCTGTCTCTCTATCTCTCCCTTTCCTCCCTGTCTCTCTCCATCTCTCTGTCTCTGTCTCTCTATCTCTCCCTTTCCTCCCTATCTCTCTCCATCTCTCTCTGTCTGTCTCTCTATCTCTCCCTTTCCTCCCTGTCTCTCTCCATCTCTCTCTGTCTCTCTATCTCTCCCTTTCCTCCCTATCTCTCTCCATCTCTCTGTCTCTGTCTCTCTATCTCTCCCTTTCCTCCCTATCTCTCTCCATCTCTCTCTGTCTCTGTCTCTCTATCTCTCTCTTTCCTCCCTGTCTCTCTCCATCTGTCTCTGTCTCTCTATCTCTCCCTTTCCTCCCTGTCTCTCTCCATCTCTCTCTCCATCTCTCTCTGTCTCTCTATCTCTCCCTTTCCTCCCTATCTCTCTCCATCTCTCTCTCCATCTCTCTGTCTCTGTCTCTCTATCTCTCCCTTTCCTCCCTATCTCTCTCCATCTCTCTCTGTCTCTGTCTCTCTATCTCTCTCTTTCCTCCCTGTCTCTCTCCATCTGTCTCTGTCTCTCTATCTCTCCCTTTCCTCCCTGTCTCTCTCCATCTCTCTCTCCATCTCTCTCTGTCTCTCTATCTCTCCCTTTCCTCCCTATCTCTCTCCATCTCTCTCTCCATCTCTCTGTCTCTGTCTCTCTATCTCTCCCTTTCCTCCCTATCTCTCTCCATCTCTCTCTGTCTCTGTCTCTCTATCTCTCTCTTTCCTCCCTGTCTCTCTCCATCTCTCTCTCCATCTCTCTCTGTCTCTCTATCTCTCCCTTTCCTCCCTATCTCTCTCCATCTCTCTCTCCATCTCTCTGTCTCTGTCTCTCTATCTCTCCCTTTCCTCCCTATCTCTCTCCATCTCTCTGTCTCTGTCTCTCTATCTCTCCCTTTCCTCCCTGTCTCTCTCCATCTCTCTCTCCATCTCTCTCTGTCTCTCTATCTCTCCCTTTCCTCCCTATCTCTCTCCATCTCTCTGTCTCTGTCTCTCTATCTCTCCCTTTCCTCCCTATCTCTCTCCATCTCTCTCTATCTCTCCCTTTCCTCCCTGTCTCTCTCCAACTCTGTCTCTGTCTCTCTATCTCTCCCTTTCCTCCCTATCTCTCTCCATCTCTCTCTGTCTCTCTATCTCTCCCTTTCCTCCCGATCTCTCTCCATCTCTCTCTGTCTCTGTCTTAACATCTCTCTCTGTGCCTGTCTCTTTCTATGTGTCTCTGTCTCTGTTTCTCCCTGTTTCTCCTCTCTCTCTATAGCTCTGTGTTTCTCCCTCTCTCTCTGTCTGCCTGTCTGTCTGTCTCTGCCTCTCTCACCGAGTGCAAGAAAGCAGACAGTGTGTTATTTGGAGAGTAGGTCAGGTTACCCACTCTCAGCAAGATTTCTCCCAAACTCTCAGCCGGGATGGGCATGGAGAAAGGAAACAGCAATGACCAGGGATAAGGTTTCCGCCATCAGTGACCACGGCATTACCTGCTGTCCTGCACACCTGGAGTGGCCCTAGTGCTGAGCACCCTGGGAGCATCAAGGCAACAGCTCGAGTCCTGCGGGGCAGCCCCTGGGTGCGAGGCTGGGCATCACTGCTAGCGCCTCTTCCCCTCTGCCGTTCCCCCAGACTCTTTCTTTTCCCATCATCACAGCCTCTGACCCCAGGCGTCAGAGGTCAGGAAGTGATGGGGTATCCTTAGAGTCCTTGTCTGAAATTGCCCCTTCCTTTCTGTCTCTGTGTTGGCTGAAGGCAGGTGCGCTGTTAGCCGAGAGCCACGTCTGCACCTGTCGTTGTGAGGTGCTGTCAGTCAGTTCGGACTCCTAGCCACCCGTGCACAGCAGAACAAAACCCTGCCCAGTCCCGTGACAGCCTCACAATTGTCATGTTTGAGCCCATTGTTGCAGCCACTGTGTCAGTCCATCTCGTTGAGGGTCTCCTCTTTTTTGCTGCCCCTCTGCTTTACCAAGCATGATGTCCTTCTCCAGGGACATGGTCCCTCCTGACAACTTGTCCAAAGTATGTGAGACAAAGTCTCGCCGTCCTGGATTCTAAGGCTCCCTGTCGTAGACTGATCTAAAGGCTTGGATGGGAGGAGAGTTAGCTTTCTCTCGGGGGTATGCTTGCAATTAGGTATGTGGCCACCACGGGGCAGTGATACAAAGAGAATAGTTGGCCTTGTCTTTGCACTGATTAGGCTTCCCTCAAGCACAGTACTCAAAGTGCGGATGATAGCACATTTTCCCAAATATTACGTTACTTTTCTATTTTAAATATATGTCTTCACTAATACAACTAAGTTCCTTTTATGAAGTCTTTGTTCATCACCTACTATGTGCCAGGCCTTCAGTGCCCTCGGCCCCACTGAGCGCACACATCACAGTATTCAGCAAGCAGAGAGGTCCAGAAGAGACAGCTGTAAGCAGCAGCCCTTTGGGACACACAGCTGCAATTGTTGTGGTTTGCCGCGGGCCGACAGCAGTAGGTTGCCCAAGTCTCAGGGCTGGGAACAGCCAGCTTCTTCTCAGCCATCTGTTTTTTAATCCTGTGGACTCAGAAAGTTATGCAGCTGACCGTGTTCCTCTCTCTGCTTGAGCTGCTGGGCTACCTAGAGACGAGGAGGGGCTGGCCTACCCTATGTCACATCTGCATGGACGGCAGTGACTTGGCATGTGACTCAGCCCTGGCCTCCTCCTGTTCCTCTTCACGGATTTTCTCTTAACCCTAATTCTGTATCCACCGCATGACTGTCCATCTGTTATACTGTGGTGACTGCGTGTTGCTGTGATGCTGGAAGCTGTGCCACCTGCATTTCAAATATCAGCAGGGTCATCCATGGTGGACACATTTCAGCAGAGCTTCCAGAATCCAGACTAAGACAGACTAGGAAGAAAGGCCTGGTGATCTACTTCTGAAAATCAGCCAGTGAAAACCCTATGGATTACAACATAATGTTGTTCAGTTCAGCTCTGGCGTTCTCTCTCTGTCTCTCCCTGTCTCCCTCTCTCTCTCCCTCCGTTTGTCTCTCTTCATTTCTCTCTCTCTCTGATTCCTCTGTGTCTGCTGCACAGGTAGAAACTTTAATCCCAGGAAAGGCTCTTTGATCATCAAAAACCAAAAAAACCAAACCCGTGCCATCGAGACAATTCTCATAGTGACCCTAGAGGACAAAGTAGACCTGCCCCATAGGGTTTCCAAGGCTGTAATGTTTACGGAAGCAGACTCACATTTTTCTCCTGAGGAGGGGCTGGTGGGTTGGAACTGCTGACCTCTCAGTTAACAGCCAAGTGCTTAACCACTGTGCCACAGGGTCGAGTCCTGGACATGTGAGTCACTCCGAAATCAGGCCTGTGCACTCCATTCCATTCCGTCACTTTTCATAAACCATCTCTTGTGATTTTTCTGTGGCGATGAAATGTTGCCAAGTCTCCAAGCTGCTTGGTGTTAACAGGACAGTTAGAAAGTTTGGGAACGGGCTCGGCTGTTATAGGTGATCGATGTGTGCAGATTACCTGTGCCCAGGTAATCTAGGTGAGCCACAGGGGCCTGCAATGGCTGGAAAGCCCGGAGCGTGACTGGCCTCGGGGAGGGGTGGGCTCTGGATGTAATCTCACATGCTTTTCTTCGCCTGGTTTTATATGGTGTGGCTTTCAATAATTGAGTGCCTGGAGTGATCCCACAATGAAATCATCTTTCTGGCTGTGGAGTAGATCAATCCCTGGGCTGTGTTTAGAGGTGAGGCAAGGATGGAGGAGGCTCCCGCCTGCCCAGGGGGGCTGGCAGCCTTGGCACACATCTCCGCACACCCAAGGTCACGTGCCAACAAAGGTAGCCGGAGCATGGGCCGACTGAGAACCAAAGCCTGAGTCAATCGACCCAAATCACCCAGCGTGTTTTCCTTGAGCGCTGTCCCTGCAAGCGTCGAGGAAGACAGAAGGGAAGGTGGATAAGCCTCCTGTCCTGCCTTGCCTCACCTGCCCTGCCCCACCTGGAGTTAACCTTCTGGGGGAACCGACTGGGCAAGAGCAGAAGGAAGTGGTGGGCAAGGCCACAGGGGACCTGGGTCAAGTTCAACACTGGCCACCAGCTTCCTGAGTGGCTTTGGGTGGGACCTCCTGGGCCTCAGTTCCCTGTCCCCCACGAAGGGAGGTCTGGACCATGACCCAGTCCTCCCAGGCTGAGAACTGCAATGATTCCGTTCTCAGTGCTTCCTCAGAAGCAGGCTGGCTCCAGGAGGCCTGGGGTGGCCACAGCCTGAGCGCCAGCTGGGAATGGGTGCCACCTGACTCACAGAGACACCCAGGGAGCAAGTGCCCCGTGCACCTTGGTTTCTTCTCGGCCCCTCTGCCCTTCCCCACAGGCGGAGGGGAGGGAATCACGGAGGAGCTGAGCAGGCTGCTTTAGGACCCTGGGGACATGGGGGTCATGCTACTGCTAAGGAGACAGCAGAGGCCAGTGTGAGGGTGGGGGGTGGGGGGGGTGGGAGATGGTCAGCTTCACCCAGAGCTCCAACGTTGGGGGTGTCGCTGCCCCACAGGGTGTCAGCCCAGAGAGGCCTGTGCTCAGGGTCGGCATGAAGCTCCGTGTCCCCCGGCTAGCCCCCTTCCTCTGCATTTATCCAACAGGTATCTGTGGAGCGGCTGCTCTGTGCCACGCCCTGCGTAGGGCACGGAGAACATTGGTAAGAGCATCAAAGACACCATCTTAGTCTCCTGGTGCTGCTAGTGCAGAAACACCGCAAGTGGCAGCTTTAAAGAAGAGTTTATTTTCTCACAGTTCAGGAGGCTAGAATTCAGGATGCCGGGCCCTTGATGTCAGCTCTGGGGAAGGTCTTTGTCTCTTTTCAGCTTCTGCTCCCCAGTTCCTTGGTGATGTCTATGGGGCGTGCATCTCCCCTGTGTTTATGCTTTCTTCTCTCTGCCTAATCTGCTTTCATATCTCAAAGGTGATTGACTTAAAACACACCCTACAGTCATGTGGCCTCATTAATATTCTCAAATAGGATTACATCCACAGGTATAGGGGTTTAGGATTTACAACGTATATTTTGGGGGGGGACACAATTCAATCCATAACAGACACGTATTGATCACTGACAAATGCTGGGCCAGAGCACGCATCAGCTCATGCCATCCTAGAAGGTGGGGACTGCTGTTGTCTCTCCAAGGACAAAGACTGAGGCACTCGGGCTAAGTACTTGCAACAGCTAAAGGAGAAGCCAGGTTACTCATGGCAGGCAGGTCCCAGGCCCACTGCGCCCCACTACTGCTGGAGGTGGGCATGGCAGGTGAGGCCTCTGCTCTCACCAGGACCAAGGATTCACTCTGAAGGCTCCCAGACAATGGTAGCTCCTTCAGAGGGGAGGAGCTTGTCACTTGGCTGGGAGGGAGGAGGAGCAGGCTTGGACAGGCCATGGGCCCCACAAGTGCTCTGTGCATTACATCACACTGTGTTTGGGGCAGAGGGCCCCAGGGGGCAGGCATTGGAGCCCTGCAGGTGCAGACAGCCACGGGCCGACCGGCCTCCCGGGATCCCCAGGTGCAGGCCTGGGCGAGTGGCCCCGATGGCTGGTTTGCAGGGTTAGGCCTTCCTCAGAGCCACGGTGTCTCTGGCCTCGGGTCCTGGCCCCTCTCCTGAGAGATGACTGCTGAGGCCCGGGAAGAACACCCATCCTGACTCTGGTCTTGTGTCCCGTATTCCATATTCTCTGTGCCCTCCTCCCTGCTGACAGCACCCCACAAACAGCCAGGGCTCAAGGCAAACGTCCTTGGCCCCTTCCTCCCTCCCATGCAGTGCCGGGTCCCAGAAATTTGGCCCCTAAACGCTCCTCCAGTTCCCACCCCTCTGCATCCCCCTCACCTGCTCTCCCCTGTTGAGGCCTCGGCCACCTGTCAGCACCAGGCATACAGTGGGGTCCCCTGCCTCTTTATGCCCTGACTCCCACCCCGGGGCCTCCCCTCTGTACCCAGATCCACCCTCTATGCTGGGCGCCTGACGTCAGAAGGGAGTCGGGCACTGGGGCCTGGTCCCGGGACTGTGACGGCGAGCGCCACCCTCTCCCACCCTGGTCGACCGGAGCCCCAGCCAGGAGTCGGGAAACCTCGGCACGGACCCCAGCTGCGCCACCTAGTCGCGCGCAGTCGCAAATCCTGCCTACCCTCGGCCTCAGTTTCCCTCTCTGTAAGCGGGAAAAAGGGGGGTTGACCCAGAAGGCCTCCAAGGCCCCTTGCAGCCCCACGAAAAAGCTGCACAAGCTGGCTTCTCCCTCCGCCGCCCTGCTCGCGACGCTCGGACTCCGGGAGCCGCCAACAACCGGGCCGCGGTGACATCTCCGCGGAGACGCCACGGCTCCGGCGAAAGGCCGCAGCGGGCGCCGGCCTCCTGCGCCTGCGTGGGCCGCGAGGCCTGCTGGGACTTGTAGTCCGGCGAGTGGGCGGGCGAGAAGCCCAGGCGGAGCGGTGGAGGGGGCGAGGTGCCTACACTTCCCACAGTGCCCCGCAGCGGCTTGGCCGGGGGGGGCGTGGCCGGTCGGGGCGTGGCGCGGCCGGGGGCGTGGTGGGGCGGGGTCTTTGCCCGGGCTGCGGCGGGATGCCGGGCGCGCGCGGATGCTGCGCGGAGCTGGCGGCGGGCGGACGGACCGACAGACGGACAGACGGGCGGATCCGCGGGCTTGGTGCCTGCGGGCCTGGGCGGCGGGCGCCCGGACGGCTGCGACTCTGAGGCCGCCGCCGCGATGAGCACAGGTGAGCGCTGGGACCGCGGCACGGTGGCGGCGTGGGGCGCACCTGCGGCGCGGGGACGGCGGCGGCGGCGGCCGCCCGGGGCTCCGCCCGCCTTCTGCTCCCGGGCGTTGCGGCCCGAGGGTCCGCGCCGGCCGGCCCCGGCGCCCGGGCGCCCTCTTCTGCGCGGGCTGTCTGGAAGGGGCTCGGGGGGCCGGGGGCGCCCCGCTGCGGACGGCACCAGGGGCCGGGTCAGGGCCCGGGGGCCGCCGCAGCCTCACCCGGACGGAGGCTACTGACCCGAGGGCTTTGCGGCGGGGGGCGTCGCCCGGGGCGGATCTGGGGACGCGGAGACCGAATGTGTGTTAACGCGGCCCGCAGCTACGCGCTGCCGCTCCAGCCCTCCCTGCGCATCCCCGCCAGCCTCTCCCGCCGCACCCGGGTCCTGGGGCCTCTGTGCGGCGCTCGCAAATCCCACGTCGTCGCCGCCCAGAGGCGCCCGTTCTGTTGGGGAAACTGAGTCCTGGCCTGGGAGGCGCCCCTAACAGGAGTCTGAAGCGCAGCCTTGGGGTCCCCCGGAAGCGGAGCCTCCCTAGGCCGGGCACTGGGCCGAGAGCTAGTCGGTCCGTTCCCTGGCAGGGAGGGGCCGCCACCCCATTTTCCAGGGCGCGACCCGCGCTCACGGGGCTGGAGCCACTTGCTGGGCGCAGCAGAGGGGCGGGGATTCGAGCCGACTCCTGTGCTCTGTCCCCTAAGCCTGTCTCGCCACTGACTGCAGTATGGCCCTCGGCCATGGTGCAGAAAGAAATCGGGGACAGCGCTTCCCTGGGGGGCTGGGGAGGGAGTGTGCATTTGGCCAGCGCTTACTGTGTGCTCCGGGCCTGGGGAGAGGGGGACATGTTCTGGGGCCTCCTCCTATGGGGACAGTCCCTTCCCCCTCCTGGACCAAGGAAGGAGGGACAGCGCCTGCAGTCAGGGTTGGGACTGTGGCTGAGAGCAAGTGGCAGGCGGTTGGAGGCGGATTCCTCTGCAAAGAGGCTTCTGAAATGGCCAGCCTGTTCTCTGGGGGTGGCTGGAGTCTGGGCACCCCTAGGCTTGCCAGAACCTCCAACCCACTTATTTAATGGCAGGTGAGGTTAGTGGGTGGGTGCACACAGGGTAATTTTATGTTTCCAGTGACAATAATTGATGCCCTTCGTAATCAGGAAGAGCCGGTGGGTTGGCGTCCTGTCTCTGGCATTTGTGGCTAGTCCAGGGGGAAGGGTGTGTGGGCACTGGGGCCATGGGGGGTCCTGAGGCTTGGGGCGTGGTGTCTGCCTGGTGGTCTTGGGCAGTCACAGCACTTCCGGAGCTTGGTCGTGTAAAGTGGGAATGGTGATGATTATACAGGGGGTTGGGGGGGAGTGTGAGGGATGAGGTACTCAGAAGCTTGTGACAGTCCTGTTAGATGGTCAAGTCTACCTCGGCCGTCCGCGTTGCCCACCCCTCGACACCGGCAGGGAGGCGTTCTTCCCACCTTCCCACCTGTCGCTAATGCTCCAGTTGTGCCCCCGGCATTGCTATTTACACACAGTACTTCCACCCCTAATCTCATCTTGTGGCTCTGAAGTCATCTGGCAGGTCAGAGCTTCCGTCACAAACAAGGGCAGGTCCCTGCCGTGTCCCCACGGATGACTGCCATCATTCTGGAGCTCTGGGCTTCGCTCGTCCTCTGGCAGCTGTGTGGATGGGACTGCAGGTGCCCGGGGCTCCAGTCAGAGGCCTCGCATCTCTATGCCGTGAGGGCTGAGGGTGCCATCCATCTGGTAACGTGGATGCCTCTCAGAGGGCCGGGAAGTGCAGCCAGGCCATGGTTGCTTCTGGACTCTTGCTGTGTGTTGATATCTGGTGGCCTGGGAAATTGTTCAGACTGAGCTCTGGCAAGGTGGCGAGAGACGGTGCTCTGCGTTAGACAGGCTTGGATTCGAATCCAGTTCTCCAGCTGGGGGGCCTTGGGCCGGGGGACTTAACTACCCATGCCTCAGTTTCCCCTTCAGCTCTTAGCCACCGGTACATAGTGAGGCTCAGTTGGTGATGATGACTGGTGGTGTCATCACATCACCCCCAATGTGGTCAGAATGGGCCAGGCGGGGTCGGGGACAAGGCAGGAACAGGAAGGGAGTTCAGAGCCAGCTCTGCCTCCAATGGGTTCCAGGTCCTTGAGCAAAGCCGTCCTCTCTCTGAGCCTCCATGCTGTGCCTGGGCGGTCACGGGCCTGGCAGGTAGGACCCGCCTGCAGGTCAGGGGCTCCTGGGCATGCAGGGCCAGGCAGGGGGCTGGGTGCTGGCTCAGCATCCTCTGTTCCCATGGCCCCGTGCTAGAATCACAGGGCCAGAAGTCACCCGGGCATGGTCCAGTCCAAATCCACCCACCTGACAGGGGAAACTGAGGCCTGGAGGAGGAAAAGCAACTGTCCAGGCCCAAAGAGAGTCCTGGCAGAGCCAGAACCCTACCGAGGCCCTCCGGTCGCTGGTGGGTGCGGGTTCCAGTGATTGGAACAGAGACAGACACATTTCTTCACCCAACCCAATGTGTGAGCAGAGATCTTGTCACAAAGATGTTCAAATCAGCATTATTGATCACAGCAAAAAGTTAGAAACACCCTAAATGTCCAACAAGAGGGGAATGTTGGAATATGTTTGTTTTTTTTTTTTTGGTTATGTTTATCATATTGTTCAACCGTTAACTTTATCTGCTTCCAAATTCTTCTATTGCCCTTGAATGTTGGAATAGTAGTTGGCCATTCATTCATTCATTCAACACACATTACTAAGTGCCTACTGTGCACTAGAAAATTCCTGGGTGGTGCAAACCATGAACATGCTTGGCTGCTGACTGAAGATCAGTGGTTTGAGTCCACTCAGTGGTGCCTCGGAAGAAAGGCCTGGTGATCTTCTTTAGAAAGATTGGCCATTGAAAACCCTGTGGAGCACAGTTCTGCTCTGACACACATGGGGTCACCATGAGTTGGGGTCAACTTGACAGCAACTGGTTTGGTACTGTGTGCCAAGCACTGCTCCAGGCTCTGGAATTCCGGAGTGGACAACGAAAAGCCCTGCCCCCCTGAAATGTACATTCTAGTAGGAGAGGGGGGAGAGAACATTCTAGTTAAATATGTGTGTGAAGAACTTCTAATGTTCGGAGAAAATGCTTGAGATAAGTTTAATTTACAGAAAAGCTGAAGACAAAACTGTGTCTTGTATATGATCTCAACTCCACAAAAACAACGAAGACGGGAATAGTCTAGAAGGGAAACCGCCAAAATGGCGCAGTGGTCATCTGTAGGTGGCGCACGGAAGAGCAAGTTTCTCTCCCAGCTGCGTCTTCAGACCTGCTCTGGAGTTTCTGAGTTTTCTTTGATGCGTGTGCTTTTCTCCTGTGGGGAGAAAAGAAGGTGTAAAGAAGACAGAAGCCTGCACAGGAGATGCTGAGCTTCTGTGGAGGGTGATGGGGACACCTGGGAACGGTTAACGGTGATGGTGGAACAACATGTGGACATGATTAATGTCACTCAGCTGTGCGTGTGCAGTGTTGAGACGGCAAGTGTTTTGTTAACTGTATATTCACCTCAATAAAAAAGAAGAGGAGGAGGAAAGAGGCCACTGCTGTGGGCTCTAAGGTGGCTCTGGATGGAAATCCCTGGCTTGGTAAGAAGTCCAGACGACGCAGCTCTGCTGGCGCCGCTGGCCCTCTGCGTGGACCAGACCAAGTCTCCTGGTCAGCGGCATTAGTGGAGCTCAGCAGTGCTGCCACGCTGCAGCCTGAGTCCCTGCGGCCGTCCTTTCTGGATTAGGTGCAGCCAAGAGAAGCCAGCCTGACCCAGAAATCAGCTGCTTTGCGTCTTCAAAGGGCTGTCATGGCCCGAGAGCTGCCTGGCACACTCCCACCACTCAGCGTGGAAATTACCAAGCTCTGAACTGTTCCCTTGATGTTTCAGGATGACTTGCTGCCGGTCACCCCAGACCCTGTGACTCTTTGTGGTTTCTGTCCATGGGAGTTTGGGGGTGTCCTTGTTGTTAGCTGCCATTGAGTTGGCTCTGACTGACGGTGACCCCATGTACAACAGAACAGAACGTTGCCCAGTCCTGTGCCATCTTCACGATCGTTGGTCTGCTTGAGTCTGCTGTTGCGGCCCTGTGTGTGCTGAGTGCCTTCCAACCTCAGGGCCCATCTTCCAGCACTGTATAGGACAATATCCTGCTGTGACCCAGGGTCACAGGGTGTTCACTGGCTGATTTTCAGGAGGAGATCACCAGGCTCTTCTTCCTAGTCTGTTTGAGTCTGGAAGTGACACTGAGACCCGTCCACCATGGGTGACCCTGCTGGGATTTGAAACCCTGGTGCAGAGCTTCTAGCATCACAGCCACCCACAAGCCACCACAGGAAGATACACTGACCTCCCTCTTGTTTGGGAGCAGATGCTGGCTTTTCTAGGATCAGGAGTCCTGGGTTTAGTGGACTCTTGGAAAGTCCAGACTTACTGTCCTGGAAAAGGGAGTGTGGCCCACACTAAGGAGGAGTCTTCTGTCCGACACCCTCAGCCTCTGAGCATAATGTGCTGGGAGAGCTGGGAGGGAGGCAGGAGAGGGATCGGCACACCAGCGAGGAAGCGGCTCCATGGAAGGACTGTCCTGTCACTGGCCCTTTAAACAGGCGCCTGCCTGCCCCAGGGCCGTGCCAAGGCCGTTGTTGCTGACACCAGCAGCGGCTGGATCCTGGGCTGCTAGCCGGACACCTGGCCTGGAGCCTGGATTCCACGGCCCCTTCTCTGCGCAGACACTGGGGGCTACCTCACTCCCTGGCTCTGCCGCTGCCTCTCTGGGACTTGGTGAGGCCGACCCTGAAGTCGTATGTCTTGGGCTCGAATCCCAGCACTGCCATCTGCTAGCAGGGCGACTATGGAACCTTCCGGCTCCACCTCCCCAGGGTGTCGTGGTAGCGGTTGGGGTGTGAGTGCTAAGCACCCAGCACATGGCAAGTGGTTAAAAAAAAGCACCTGTTGGCGACTCCATGTGACAGAGTGGAACTGCTGCATAGGGTTTTCTTGGCTGTCATCTTTGAAAAAGCAGATCACCAGGACTTTCTTCCATGGCACCTCTGGGGGGGGGGTTCAAACTGCCAACCTTTAGGTTAGCAGTGGAGCACAAACCGTTTGTGCCACGCAGGGGCTGGCAGGTGTTGAGGCTCACAGAAGGCAGACGACAGCTGCAGTATGGAAGCTGTCGGATGCTGACCCCCCGGGTCCCGTGGACGGTTGGAATGAGGGACACTGACCCCCGGGTCCCGTGGACTGTCGGGGTGGGGGACACTGACCCCCAGGTCCCGCAGACTGCCGAGATGAGGGCAGGTGTGCGCGAAGGGCTGGGCCCTCTGCACCCGGGCCCTGGAAGGCTCACGGTGGATCCGCAGGCTGCCTAGCCCAGGTCCAGCCAACCCGAGTTGAGCGGTCTTTGTTTACTTGGGGAATTTTTCCATCACCGGCTGCTAAGGTGTCTAGGGTGTCGGGAGGCTCGTGTGTCACAGCAGCCAGGCGCATCGGTGTTCCCCTGGGTGGGCGCGGGGCCAGGCGCTCATATACAATTTCTCCCGTGATGCTCACAACGCATCTCAGCGCTGCCAGTGCTGTCCCGTTTCCATGGACGAGACATGCCCAGCAGACTCAGGCACAGCCAGTGCCACCCCACTTCTAAAGGCAGAGCTGGGATTTGAACCCTAGTGTGCCTGGCTTGGAGTCCCTGGGTAGTGCAAACAGTTAACACTGTCGGCTGCTATCCGAGGGTTGGAGGTTTGAGTCCACCCAGAGCTGCCTCGGAAGAAAGACCTGGTGATCTTCTGAAAAATCAGTCATTGAAAACCCTGTGGAGCACAGTTCTACTCTGGACACGGGGTCACCATGAGTCGGGGTCGACTCCACGGCAGCTCGTTGGTTGGTACCTGGCTCAGCCTCTCCCCATCTGGATGGTCTCCTTCTGTCTGTCTGTCCCTCCTTCACTGAAGCCAGCTGCCACAGGCGGCAAGTTGTTCCCCTGGTAAAGTGTGGTTGATTGCTTTGAACAGATAAGGCTTGGCCCATTGGCAGAGCCTTCTGCCAACGCGTTGTATGGGGCTTTACACAACCCATCTTCTCTTCTCACCCAAGCCTGAAGAACTCCTCCTGTTTCCCAGGTGTGGCACCTGCTGGCACATGGCCAGGTAGGCAGAGCCTGCACCCGATCCCAGCTCTGTCTGGCTCTGGAGTGAACACACTTCCACTGCCGTCTGCAGGGTTCTCGCGGGGTCTTTGCGCAGCCCGAGGGATCGAGTGATACGAGACAGCCGTCTCCACCCCAAGACAGCTGGGGCTGTCTGTAGCCCTACATGCCTCCCTGATAGGGGTCCCTGGTGGGACAAATGGTTAAGCTCTTGATTACTAACTGAAAAGTTGGCCATTTGAGCCCACTCAGAGGTACCTTGGAAGAAAGGCCTGGTGATCTGCTTCCAAAAGGTCACACCCTTGAAAACCCTATGAAGCGGTTCTACTCTGCACACATGGGGTCGCCATGAGTCAGACTCCGCTCGACAGCAACTAACAAATAACAGCATGCCTCCCTGTCGCTTTGACCGTTTGTTCCCAGCTCTCCACGTCCACCTCTTCCCACTGGGAGGCGGCAACCCTGCTGTCCAGGGGCCTTCCTTCTGACCCACACAGCCCAGCCCCCCAGGACCTCCTGCCTTGAGTCTCTGCTGGACCACCCCGGACTCCCAGGCCACCTTCCGGGCCTCTGTGGGACCTGGGGCTATCATCTTCCTCTCTGTGCCTCGGTGTCAAAAACCCAGCTGTGCTGAGTCGACTCTGACTCCTGGCGACCTTGTGTGTGTCAGAGGAGAGCTGTGCTCCGTGGGGTTTTCAGTGGCAGATTTTTCAGAAGCAGATCCTCCAGGCCTTTCTTCTGAGATGCCTCTGGGCCTCACAATCAAACTGTTGGAATCATACTGCCAACCTTTCAGTTAGCAGGCGAGCGTGTTAACTGTTTACACCACCCAGGCAGCCATGTCTCCGTGTACCCCTCTGTAAAAATGGGGCCACTGCTGTCTCAGGCCCCTACCTTCTGACACCCCCCACCCTCCTGTGTCAAGTTATCATCTGGAAAGCATGTGGGTAGACCTGGGGTCTTTGTTCACACACGCCCTGTGGTGCAGACCTTCCCCAGCGTGTACACAGTGCCCTCTGCTGCCTGGGGAGGACTTTGGCTTTTACTCTGGGGTTCCCTGCGTTGAGGCAGCTTCTCGGCAGGCTGTCGGAGGAGATGCGGCATGGTGTCTGCAGATACCTGAGCTGGGGTGCTGCTGAGCCCTTAGTCTGTTGGGGGCACAGGGGGGCTTGAAGGTGTGCTGCTCACTGCTCTTCCTTTGGTTGGTTCGGCACCGTGAGCCCCGACAGTGCTGGGCTGGTTCTGGAAGGTTCCTGCCCTCAGTGGGCTGGTGAACCAGGCACATAATACACAGTTTCTGTTGCCAAACCATGTGTGTGGTGGCTCCACGTGCCACTTTCTCACCTCCCCCTCCTGTCTGCCCCTCGGATCCTTCCTCCCTTCCAGCGCTGTCCCATCCAGCCCCTCCTTCCAGCTGGTGGGAGACAGAGCCAGGGTGTGCAGCTGAGCACTGTGCTCTGCTCCTGGCTGCTGAGAGACTGTCTCTGAGATGCCTCGTCTCAGATGGTGTCGTGGCTGAATAGCGGCCCCAAAGGTGCCCCTCATAGCCCCAGAGGTGCCCCATCACCCCCATGTACCCCATCCTTGCTGGCACCTTCTCTGGCCAGGCTGTCTCTGTGCTGGGCACTGGGGACATGGAGTGACTCAGCCCCTGCCAGGAGGATGCTGCCTGGTGGAGTGGACAGGCAGATGACACCCCAACATGTTCAGTGCTGTGATAGACAGATGCTTAGGGGGCCCGAAACCAGCCGGGAGGGGGAGGGGTTACTAGGTTGACTAGTGTCTCGCCAAATTCACATCTACTCGCAACCTCAGAATGTGACCTTGTTTGTAAATAGGGTCTCTGCAGACGTAACCAGTTAAGATGAGGTCTCACTGGATGAAGGTGGTCTCCAAATCCAATGACTGGAGTCTTTATAAGAAGGGGGGAGACACAGATGCACAGAGAAGGCACCGGGTGAAGACGAGCAGAGATGGAGCCATGCAGCCACAAGCCAAGGAACGCCTGGGGCCACCAGGGGCTGAAAGAGACAAGGAAGAATCCTTCCTGTCTTGGTCATCTAGTGCTGCTTTAGCAGAAATACCACAAGTGGGTGGCTTTAGCAAACAGAAATTTATTTTCCAACAGTTTAGGAGGCTAGAGGTCCAAATTCAGAGCACCAGCTCTAGGGGAAGGCTTTCTCTCTCTGTTGGCTCTGGAGGAAGGTCCTTGTCTCTGATATTTAGCCAGAATTCTCTTAGAAGTAAGGATGGAGGTACTTCAGCTCACTTACTTTGGACCTGTCATCAGGAAAGACCAATTGCTAGAAAAGGACATCATGGTTGGTAAAGTAGAGGGTCAGTGAAAACGAGGGAACCCCCCATGAGGTGGACTGGTACTTCAGTCACGCCGATGGGCTCAGGCATACATTGATGGTGGTCATGGCGCAGGACCAGGCAAGGCTTTGTTCAGTTATACATGAGGTCTCTGTGAGTCAGAGCTGACTGGGTGGCAGCTAACAGCAACATTGTATTAGAAATTAAAATGGAGAAATTTAAAAATATGTATCCATTCACTGAAGAGTAATTCACCCACTGTATGTTAACATAGTAGCATTTTTAGGGAACAGAGTGGCCTTGTTTTACATTCTTGCAAATCTCGTTAATATCTGGCTTAATAGGAGACAGCACATGCTCATATCCGTGTCTGTCTCCCATCAGCAGCGAGGTCACATCATGTAGCCTCTGGAAAACCCCATTGTACGCTCCGGAGAGAGTGAGTGGAAAGGAGAATCACGTCTTGGTCTTATTACGAAAAGAGTTTGGACCCCACTGACCCCCGATAGGATCTCGGGGACCCCCAAAGGCTCCAGACCACACTTTAAGAACTTTGGATGAAGGGTGGGCTGTTATGCAGCCATTACAGTGATTATGAAGGATTAGGAAAAGACATGGGTTAATGCTGATGAGTGAAGAATACAGGATACAAAATTTTATACCGTTTGATCTTTGTAAAATGCACAGAAAAAAACACTAGAAGAAAATATATCACGATGTGATGGGGTGATAGGCAGTTTTTCTTTTTCCTAATGCTTTGTAATTTTATTTATTTTTATTGTAGTAAAAGATATGTATGTGTATGTGTGTATACACACACAATTTTCCATTTTAACCATTTTTAAGTGTGTAATTCAGGAGCATTAATTACATTCACCAAGTTGTGCTACTGTAACCACAATCTGTTCCCAAAACAACTTTTCATCACCCCGAGCAGAAACTCACTGCCCCGTAAGCAGTAACTGCCCTGCCCCCTCTCCCCCGGTCCCTGTTAACCTCTAGTCTTCTTTTGCCCCTAAGCATTTGCCTTTTCTGGATGTTTCACATAAATGGGGTCATACAATATTTGTCCTGTTTTGGTCTTATTTTGCTCAGCAGGTTCGTCCGTGTCGTAGCGTGTATCAGAACTGCATTTCTCTTTATGGTTAAGTAAGATTCCATCGTCTGGAAGGACCACATCGTGTGCACGTGTTCGTCTGTGGATGGACATGTGGACTGTTCCCACCTTTTGGCTGTCATGGATAACGCTGCAGTGAGTGTTGGCGCACAAGTGTCTGTTTGAGTCCCTGCTTTCCAGCCTTGGGGGGTACACCTAGGAGTACTGTGTTACGTTTTCACACTGGTCCACTTTAAGAAAATGCCAGTGGCAGGACTTTGCTCATTTCCGAGAAGGAGGGCGGGTTAGAGGGCAGCTGTCAGACCCAGCACCTGCCCGTTCCTACTCTTGACGTGGCGCTATTTTGGGAGGTGGCCTTCCACTTTGGAACCAGGACTGCGAGTAGCATCAACATGTTATGAGCACAGAAATTTGAAATGTGTGCGTGTGCTCTTGTGATAATTTAGTCTATGGTTATAAAGGGGGCAGAAGGTCTGCTCCTGAGCAGATTCCACGGCTGCCTACGAGGAATTCGGAGCTGGTATGACGTTCCCTGTCCCCAGGCGGAATATCTGCCCGGCAGCGCACCAGCAGAGATCTAAACATAGCTCGGGTGTGTGCTGGCAACCTCGGGAACCCGTGCTGCTGACCAGAGGGCAGACGCACGGGGACTGATGGATTCGTCTAAGAAAAATCGAAACCCGACATGATGGGGCATCCGTTAATGCCGGCGCGGGCTGAGATGTTGTACCGCTCTTCCTCCAATCCCACAAAGCCCTGTGGGTGGACGCTGCTGCTCCCACTTATGGACGTGGGCAAAGACGGGGTGTGGCTCACCCACGGCCACAGGCCAGCAGAGAGGAGAGGTGGGCTTCAGACTCGTCTGCTGGCTTTCAGAATCCTCCCCTGATGCTGCCTCCCCCAGGAGCAGGTATCTCCCTGCCAGAATCTCCCAAATTCTGGGGCAAAGAGGGGCAGTGGCTTTTGTGCCTGATAGAAAGAATCCCTTTCATTGGTACTGGAGTCCCCAGGTGGTGCAAATGCTTATCACACTTGGCTGCTGATCGAAAGGTTGCAGGTTTGAGTCCATCCAGAGGTGCCTCAGAAGAAAGTCCTGGTGATCTGCTTCTGAACAGTCAGCCACTGAAAACCCTATGGAGCACAGTTCTGTTCTGACACACGTTGGGTGGCCAGGAGCCGGAATCGACTCCACGGCAGCTGGTTTGGTTTGTTTTTTCTCACATCCCACCCCTCCGCAGCCAGCTCCAGACGCGCCCCTGCAGCCCACCCACAGCACTTCATCAGAGGGTGCCATTGCCTTTAAGGATGACAGAGAGCTGGGGACAGAAGCTTTGACACATTTTACCAAACCTGGTGCTTCTGCTTGTTCTGGAATGGGGAGGGCGCCCCCTAGAGGCGAGGGGGGGGGGATATGTGCCCTCTGCCTCCCTCGGAAGCAAAGGGGCAGGAGGTTTCCTTCAGACGTGGGGCCCTCTGAGCAGTGGCTGGGTGGTGCCCCATGCACTTGAGGAGTGGGGTCTGGCGAGGAGACAGATGTGAGGAGAGATGGCGGGGCCTCAGACCCATATAGACAGTGGAACCCAGCGACTCCGGTTCTCGAGCTGGTACAGGGACCTGGCAGCAGCCTGGCCCTCACTGTCCCAGTTCTGGGAAAGAGGACTTTGCCAGGAATAGAGCCTTCTATTTCCCATAGCACTGCCAACTCTCGGGGCACAGCGATGCACAGAAGTCGGCACTGGGGGCTGGGATCTGCAGCTTGCAGGAGGTGGGACAGCCAGTCCGTGGTTGGGGGCAGCACTGGGACCATGTTAAACCAGTCAATTCCGACTCCTGGTGACCTGCTCAGGCAAAGGTCCCTGGGTGGCACAAACAGTTTGCACTTGACTACTAACCTAAAGGAGCCCTGATGGAGCAGTGGTTAAGAGCTCAGCTGCTAACCAAAAGGTCAGCAGGTCGAATCCACCATCCATTCCTTGGAAACCCTATGAGGCAGCTCTGCTGTGTCCTGTAGGGTTGCTATGAATCGGAATTGACTTGATGGCAACGGGTACTAACCTAAGGTTGGCGGTTCAAACCTACCCTGCAGCGCCATAGGAGAAAGACAGGGCCATCTGCTTCTGTCAAGATCACAACGAAGAAAACCCTAGAGATCAGTTCTACTCTGTAACATGTGGGGTCACCATGAGTTGAAATCAACTTGATGGCAAGGAATTGCATAAGTCCCCGTACTTCTCGGAGTCCCGGACATCCACGATCTCACTGGAGTGACCCCGGAATCCTCAGAAATACTCAGGGATCCAGAGGTCTGGGGGTGGGGGGTGCTGGGAGAGGCCGAGGTCACACGTCCAGAAAGAGACAAGGCAGAGATTGAAGCTCTGGGCTGGCTGTCCCCCAAGCCCCGGCCCCTTCTTCCACCTCAGGATGATTTGTGAGTGAGCGAACGTGTGCAGACGGGGACAAGCTCCTGGGTAGGAAACGGGCCGCGAGGCTCAGGATGGTGGGGTCTGAGCCTCCTGGAGCTGCTGGAACAGACACCGTAGTGCGCGGCTCTAAGGAGCAGGAACCTGTTTTCTCACAGTTCAGGGGCTGGAAGTCCGAATTCAGAGTGTGGCTCTAGGGGAAGCCCTTCCGTGTCTATTTCAGCTTCCGGTGGCTTCCAGCAATCCCTGTAGGTGCATCTGTCCCCATCTCTGTCCTCCTTTCCTCACCCCCACTCCCCACCCAGGTTTCTGTGTTAACTCTGCTCCTGTTATAGCTCAGATGGGATTAGGTGGAGGACACTCCCTACTTGGATATCACCTAATTAGAAATCAAAACCCCTATTTCCAAACAGGATCATGTTTACAGGTACAAAAACCCAGTTGCCTTTGAGCTAACTCCAACTCATAGTGACCCCATGTGTGTCAGAGTAGAACTGTGCTCCACAGGGTTTTCAGTGGTTGATTTTTCAGAAGTAGACTGGCAGTCCTTTCTTCCGAGGCACCTCTGGGTGGACTTGAACCTCCGACCCTTTGGTTAGCAGCCCAGTGCGTTCACCATTTGTATCACCCAGGGGCCCCTTTACAGGTATAGGGGCAGGAGCTATGCCTGTTTAGAGGGACATGATTCAATCCATAACGGGGGGTGCTCAGCTGAGCATGAGATCCTGTAGATGGCCATGGGGGACGGGCTGGAAGGCAGCAGGTGCAGCCACTGAGTGAGTCTAATGAGACAAGGCTTTCAAAGGCCCTGTTCCCACTGTCCACCTCCCCTCCACTTGCTCAGAGCTTACTCGTTTCTCAAGGATCGGCTCAGGTCCCACACCCTACCCCACCCCCGCCATCCCCTAATTAAAAAGCTGGAGGAGATGCATCGCCTTTCTGTAACTTGGTACCCAGCCCTTCTCCGTCCTTCCCTGCACCCCGGTGCCCACCCTCTGCTGGCCACAAGGGACCAGCAAGTGCCGGGGGGCCGTTCTCACGTGCCCGTGTTGGAGTAGGTTTGCTCGTCATCCTTCTCCTAGCAGCAGTGAGACTGAGTCTTACCAACGAGATGCGCGTCCGTGTTGGAAAAGACCAGGGAGCAGAAAGGAGGTCATCGAGGATCCCCCGACACACAGAAAGATGGCTGCCATCGCCCCTGGCACGTGTGCTCCGTCCCTTCCCTCCACCCGCACCCCCCACCTGACAAAGCCAGCAGGGCAGCCAGGCTTTCCTGCTTTCCTCCCTGCACGCCACCCCGGGGTTTCCCCACCCCATGGCGTGAGCTGCTGTCCTACAGCATACTTGATGGTGGTGTGTGGTTACAGCGGGTGGGAGGGTGTGCATGTGTTGGTACATGTATGTGTGTGCACGTGAGTGTTCATAGAGGCATGTGTGCGTGTGTGTATGTGTTGATATACACGTGTGTGGGTGTGGGTGAGTGTGTTTGTTGATAAATGCATGTGTGCACACGTGTGTGGATGAATGTGTTGATATGTGCGTGTATTGATATGTTTACGTGTGTGTTGATATATGCATGTGTGCGTGCATGTGTGGGTGTCTGCATTTTGATATGACGTATGTGCACATGTGTGAGTGTGCGTGTGTTAATATGTGTGTGTGTTGACGATGCATGTGTGCACATGTGTGAGTGTGCGTGTGTTAATATGTGTGTGTTGACAATGCATGTGTGCACATGTGAGTGCGTGTGTTGATATGTGCATGTATGTGTGTGTATGTTGGTATATGCATGTGTGCAGATTAAGTGTGAGAGTGTGTGTGTAGGTGTTGATATGTGCATGTGTGTATGAGTGAGTGTGTGTAAGTTGATATATGCGTGTGTGCGTGCATATGTGGGTGAGTGTATGTGTGTATTGATATAAGCGTGTGTGCGTGTGTTAATATGTGTGAGTGTGTTGATACATGCACGTATTCATGAATGTGAGTGTGTGTTAATATGGGCATGCACGTGTGTATGTTGATACACGCATGTGTGTGTGAGTGTGTTGATATATGCAGGTACATGCATGTGTGAGTGTGCACACGTGTTGATATACGCATGTGTGATATGTATGCGTTGGTGTGTGTATGCGGGTGTTGATGTACGTGTATGCATGTGTTGATGTGTGTATATGTGTTGATATATTCACGTTTGTGTTTGTGTGTTTATTGACGTGTGTGAGTATGTGTACATACTCACATGTGTGAGAGAGTGGGTTGGGCTGGAAGGCGGAGGTGTATTTCTCTGGGCGCCCAGGCTGCTGGAATTTCTGAGGGGTGCTATGGGGCCCCGCAGTGTGTCAGCGCCTGCCAGCTGCCCCAAGGGACTGTGTTGGCTGGTCGGGGCAGAGCTGGTCCCGCTCTGGGCCTGGCTGTGTGGTTGGCACTGGGGAGCACGTGGAGGGTGCACCCCATGGGTGCTGCACCTGTGTCAGCAGGCTCACTGTCAGCCATCTTGACGGCCGGCGGACCCCATCCTGTGCGTGGTGGGGTGCAGGGGTGGGTGTAGACCAGGCTGCAGACACTCCTGCTCCCTGAAGGCTCTTGACACCAGGCCTGGGCCCCAAACCCCTGTCCCTGCTCCACACCGTCTTCCCTCCCTTTTCACTGACAGACATTGCTAGTGTCAGGGCGGCTCTGTCTGGGGAGAGTTTTG
The DNA here is from genome assembly GCA_030035585.1 of Dugong dugon. Taxonomy (NCBI): domain Eukaryota; kingdom Metazoa; phylum Chordata; class Mammalia; order Sirenia; family Dugongidae; genus Dugong; species Dugong dugon. The sequence continues at coordinate 2,330,759 of CM057463.1, read as the reverse complement.
AGGGTGAGCGGTCTCACCCCCCTTTGGGCCCACTCCCCTCCCCACCACCCTCCTGGTCATGGCCTCGCCCTGTCCACCTGCCCCCCCGGCTGTGCTCAGCCATTGGAGGTTGTGGGGGGGGGGCGTGGTCTTTCCACCCCCAGGTCTTTGCACACTGTCGCACTCCCTGGGAGGCCCCTTCCCTGGCCCAGCATGTGGACAGCCTGCAGATGCTCCCCCAGGCCCCTCAGCCACCCCTCTTTGCTCACCTCCCTGCTGGTGTTTGCCCTGCCCACTTGTCCTGGGGCCGTGACCAGAGTGCACCTTCCCTCTGCCCCTTGACCAGGGATCCCAGAAGGTGGCAGGCTTGCCTCCTGGGTCGGTGAGCCCCTGACTGGTAGTCCCAGCACCTCCCGGTGGCTGAGTGCTGACAGTGTCGGGTAAGCACCCTGGGCAGTGGCTCGCTGAGGACATACAGTCCTGGGGAAGCTCGCAGCCTTTGGTTCCCAAGGCTTGGGCCAGGACACGTGGCTGCAGCCCTTGAGAGCTGCAGGGAGACCCAAGCCCCGTGGCAGGACTCTGGGCCAGGTGGGGAGGTATAAATTTAGCCACGTGGCATTGGAGAGTGTCTGGCACCTTCCTGCAACTTCCCTGAGCCCCCGTTAGCACAGTGTAGAAAGAGTTGTTTTAAAAGTTAAAGTCCTTGCAGACCCTCGTTGTCTGGTGGACTCCAGGGCAGTGGGCTGTGGCTGACTCATGGCGGGCAGTGGGCGAAGCCCCTCTCCACCCTGCCCAGCCAGAACCGTGCCCCAAGCTCTTCTGCTCCAGGAATGAGCTTTGCTGCCTTGGGCTCAGAAAGCAACTCTTGGCACGATTTTGCGGGGAGTTTTTTTGGTCTTTTTTTTTAATGGAAAATATATATAACAAAATATTTGCCAATTCAACAGTTTTTACAGTTTGGTGACATTGATTACGTTCATCATGTTGTACAACCATTACCACACGCCTTTTTCAGATTATTCCACCACCATTAACAGAAACTCAGTGCCCCCTAAGCAATGACCCCCTCCCCTCATCCCTGGTAACCGCTAGTAAGCTGTGGCTTTTATACATTTGTCTACTTCCAATGGGACCACATCCACGGGTTTAGGGATTTAGGATTTACATCACATATTTTTGGGGGACTCAGTTCAATGCATAATGCTATGTATCGCTTGTCGGCCCCTTGACTTGCCGGCTCCCAAAGGGAAGGGACTGCCCTGTTTTCGGTGCCCACTTGCACGCACCTGTACCTGGCCGGGTGCTTAGTGGGCGATGGACCCGCCCAGTGCTGGTGGAGAGAACCTGGTGTGGCAGTGCCCAGTGTTCTGGTGTACGGGGCAGGGGGACCCACTGAAGTCGTCTCCCACTGTTGACCATTGGGTTGTGTCCACTGCTGCCAGCTCCTGTGGACACCTTAGGGCCCCTGTGTGTCCTTTCCCTGTCAGGGCTCTTGGAACCACTGCTGGGCAGGGGAGCCTCAGGGTTGGTGAAACATCGGGGGCACGGTGAGGTTGGACACCTGGCGTGTGCGGAGAACAGAAGCGCCTAGGAAGGCGGGGAGAGCGCGATGGGACCGGACAGAAGGGCGCCCACCCAGGCCAGGCATCCTGAACGAGGAGGTGAGCCCAGTCTGGAGGCCTGGTGTGTCCCCAGAATGGTGCCTGGTGCTGGGGACTCACCTGTCTGGCAGAAGTTGGGGACTGGGGAATGTGGGGTAGGAGCTGCTCATCTCTACTGAGAGAGAAATGGGGAGCGGGGTATTATGGATGGAATTGTGACCCCACAAGATGTGCTGGAGTCCTGACCCCTATCCCTGTGGTTGTGATCTCTTTGGGAACAGGGTTTGCTTTTTATTTTAATGAGGCCACATCAGGGTGGGGTCTGTCCTAACCCTAACCTCCTCTGAGCGATACAAAGAGCAGCCTAGTCAGACCAGCACAGACGGGGGAGGACAGATGCCACGTGGAGATGGCCAAGGAACCGAGGAACCCTGGGGTTACAGCAGCTGAGATGCGGACCTTCCCCCAGAGCCCATGCACAGAGGGAGCCTTCCCCTAGAGCTGGTGCCCTGAATTCAGACTTCTAGCCTCCTGACCTGTGAGAAAATAAATTTCTGTTTATTAAATAAAGCCCCTCGCTCGTGGTATTTCTCTTACAGCTGCATTAGATAACTAAGACAGGGAGAGACAAAGGGATGGGATGCCATAAGGGGCAGGTCCGAGGACTGTGAGGATGACGGGGAAGTTGGAAACCACGAGGGAAAGAAGCCGCTTCCCGAGCGCCTGCTGTGCCAGGCTGGTGCAGGCACTCTGACACACCATCTCAGTGAGTCCTTCCTGCTGAGCACGGGACCCACCTCCCCCGCTATAGAGGTAACACTGAGGCTCAGAGAGGTGCAGGTGCTGGGCCAGGGTCACACAGCTGCTGAGTGATGAAGCTGCTCGCAAACCCAGGCTACCGAGTGTCAGAAGAGGAGCCAGAGGGCCGAGGGCATCGTTGGCGACATGGTGTGGCATTGTTTAGGTGGGCATTCGTGGCTGAGAGAGGACCGCATGAGTGAGGGATTCTTTTTTCCGAAGTGAGGTGCCTGGGGGGCATCCAGGGAGGTGTCCAGCAGGCAGTAGCTGGGGTAGGTGGGCTCGCAGATGGTTGGGATCCCTCAAAATCTAAGTGTTGGTGCTTCTCAAAAGGCGTGGGTGTCCTTGTGTTAAAGTCTCGCTGAACATCCGTCATGGGTGTGAATTTTTCAAGCCCCTCAGCCCAATAGCCGCAGGTGGCTGGTCACTATTGGACAGAAGGTAGAGAAGGTCCCGGGATGCTGCTTCCGCTCCATGCAGTGGGGGGCCAGGGTCCCTGAACTTAGGCATTGAGGAAGGGGCCTTGGAAAAACTGTCCGGCTCTGGGTCCAGGACCCAGGTTAGAACCAGCAAAGACTGTCCAGGGGATGAACCGTTATTCCTACTAACACCTGAACACGCACTGCAGTGCCGCATCTCGGCTCAGGGTAAAACCATGCTTTTCAACCAGGCGCCCCAAGCTGGCCAGCCCAGCACACTGGCCCGGTCCATGCCCTGGCCCCTCCCTTGCCTTGGCACCACCCCATGCCCTGGCCCCGCCCCATGCCCTGGCCCCGCCCCTGCCTTGGCACCACCCCATGCCTTGGCCCCCTCCATGCCCTGGCCCCACCTATGCCCTGGCCCCGTGCCACGCCCCACTCCCACCTCAAGTGGCTGCAAGGGATCCTTTCTAAGCCTCTTCTTCATTTTTCACACACACTGTTCCCTCGGCCTCCTGCCCTTCCCCGCTCACTCTGAGTGCGCTAGCTGTCTGTGTCCTCCGCATCTCCATCACGGTCCTCTACTCCAGGGCCTGAGAGTCCCGGGAGCCCCTTCCCTGCTGGGTTGTCACGAGAGGGGATGCCATCGGTTACGGCCCCTCCCTCGCCGGGCTCACAGGCTCAAATCTAAGGCCGGACCCTCTCTTGTCCACCAGAGCTGGCTCCGCCCCACCTGTCCCTCTGGGCCTGTTTCCTTGTCAGGAGTTGAGGATACACAGGACCTGCGGTGGTGATGCTAAGATATGGAGGTTGCCGAGGCCTCAGCGTCAGCCGGGCTGGGGCAGGGAGGGGTGCCGGGCTGGGGCAGGGGTGCTGGGTGGACTGCTGCAGGATAAGCACTTGGGAAAAGTTTTCGCATTCATAACCGATAAGGGTTGGCCTTCTTGGCTGCTAACCAAAAGCTTGGCAGTTGGAATCCACCAGCCACTCCTTGGAAACTGTCATGGTTTGAATTATGTACCCCAAACAATGTGTATATCAGTTTGGCTGGGCCATGATTCCTGGTACTGTGTGATTTTCCTATATGTTGTAAATCCTGCCTCTGTGATGTTAATGAGGGAGGATGGGTGGCAGTTGTGTTAGCAAGGCAGGACTGGATCTACGAGACTGGATTGTGTCCTGAGGCAATCTCTTGAGATATAAAAGACAGAAGTGAGCAGAGAGACAGGGGGACCTCATACCATCAAGGAAGCAGTGCCAGGAGCAGAGAGCGTCCTTTGGACTGGAGTCCCTGCGCCGAGAAGCTCCTAGTCCAGGGGAACACTGATGAGAAGGCCGACAGAGAGAGAAAGCCTTCCCCTGGAGCTGACGCCCTGGATTTGGACTGTTAGCCTGCTTTACTGTGAGGAAATAAACTTCTCTTCGTTAAAACCATCCACTTGTGGTGTTTCTGTTATAGCAGCACTAGATGACTAAGACAGAATTTGGTACCGGGAGTGGGGTGCTGCTCTAACAGATACCTAAAATGTGGAAGCGGTTTTAAAACTATGAATGGGCAGACGTGCACCAGTGACAGAGGACCAGCAGCAGCAGAGAACCTACAGGAGCAGAACCAGGAGACCAGTGCGAGAGGGCACTGGAGCCAACCCACGGAGCGAGAGAGATGAGTGCCTGTGTGTGGGAGGCTTCCTGGCGGAGTGGGGTGCCTCCAGGCGCTTATCGGTGGAGCTAGGCTTGCCGACCCACGGAGCAAGGGAGCTGAGTGCCTGTGTACAGGAGGCTTCCTGGCGGAGTGGGGTGCCTCTGGGCACTTATACCTGTGGAGCTACAGAGCTTTGGAACACTTGCCCCAGCAGGGCAGATGTGGGCATGAGGCCTGATGGCCAAGAGGCCACAGGAAACAGAAGCAAAAGCTGAAGAGACAAGGGACACAAGAAGCCCAGCTGCCTCAGTCTCAAAAGGTACGGCCATGACCTCAGGGGTTTCAAATGGTGGAGCCATGGCCTCTGGTGTTTCTAAGGGTGGAGTTGCCACTCCGATGGACTAGGAGAATGGTGCGCCTAAAGCCAAGGGAGCAGAGTTGCTGTCCAGTGGGCCTGGAAGTCGGAGCTGAAGCCCAGGGCCGAGGGCCCTCCACTCAAGATCCAGAGACCATGGCCAATACCTAGAGTCTGGAGGCCAGGGCCATTGTGTAATTGTCTCAGAGAACAGAGGATTGTTTTCAAAGCCTTGGGGGCTAATGTAATCTGTTCTGCTGACTTGCTTGGTGCCTGTTATCACTTCTTTTCCTCCAGCTTCTCCCATATGTAATGGAAATGTCTAGCTTGTGCCTGTTCTGCCATTGTACCTTTGGAAGCAGATAACTTGTATTCTAGATTTCACAGATGAAGAGGAATTTTTGGATTTTGGACTTGGAGTTAAGACTTTTGCTATGATATGATGGGGGGAATATGTTTTCTATGTTGCAAGGATGTGATTTTTGGGGGGCCAAAGGGTTGAATGTCATGGTTTGAATTATGTCCCCCCAAAAATGTGTGTATCGGTTTGGCTGGGCCATGATTCCAGGTACTATGTGATTTTCCTATATGTTGTAATATGTTGTAAACCTGCCTCTATGATGTTAATGAGGGAGGATGGGTGGCAGTTATGTTAGTAAGGCAGGACTGGATCTACAAGGCTGGATTGTGTCCTGAGGCAGTTCTACTCTGTCCTATAGGGTCGCTGTGAGTCCGAATTGACTTGACAGCAACAGGTTTCGGGTTTCATTGCGTTGACCATAGTTTGTGTCCATCACTGGTGGGCCCCCGTGGTGACAGTAGACAGTCCCTCTGTGTTCCCTGCGGACTTGCCAATCCTCTGCTCTCACGGGGCGGGCAGGTAGGGGTGTCTACTTGCGTGACTGATGGGCATCAGAACAGGCAGGCAGCAAAGACAGGTCCCCCACGCTCAGCCCCAGCTGGTCGGATCTGGCTTTTCCTGCCGGGGGACTGTGAAGGGGTGACTGGGCCATCCAAAGCTGTGGGAGCGGTGTGAGGTGTGAATGTACTGTGGGTTGCTGGCTAGCAGCCTTCTGCCCGCGGAGACGTGGCCCCTGGCTACCCAGTGAGCGATCTGCACAGTCGCCAGGTGGTTAGCCAGGATAACACGCTCCTCCTGCCACCACTGCTTGGCCCTGGGCAGACCCCAGGGTTACCCTGCTGCTGGGTCCAAATAGGGCTGCTGCAGAGACCTCCAAAGTGACAAGCTCTGCAGGGGAACCGAGGGGACACCTAGCGGGACTGCAGTTGACTGCACCCGTGGGAGCCCAAGGCTGCTGTGCACCGCCCAGAGGCCTTCTGCAGGTCACTGAGTTTCCTGAGCCTCAGTTTCCCCTCTGGTACATTGGGTTGTAACCCCCACCACACGGAGCTGTTGGGAGGTGTCTGAGTCTCTGAGTGCTACTGTAGCAGAAATACCACCATGGGCAGCTTTAAGGAACCGACGTTTCTTTTCTCACAGTTCTGGAGGCTAGAAGTCCGAATCCAGGGCACCGGCTCCAGGGGAAGGCTCTCTCCCTCTGTCGGCTCTGAGAGAACGCCCCTAACTCTTTAGCTTCTCTTCCCTGGTCCTTGGAGGTCTCTACGCGGTATCAGTCTTTCCCCATCTCTGCTTGCTTGCTTTTGTGTCTGTTCTGCTATTTTTATATCTTAAAAGTGTTTGGTTTAAAACATACCCTACACTGAGCCCTGGTGGCACAGTGGTTAAGAGCTCAGCTGCTGACCAACAGTTCGACAGTTCGAATCCACCAGCCGCTCCTTGGAAACTCTATGGGGCGGTTCTACACTGTCCTGTAGGGTCACTATGAGTCAGAATTGACTCCATGGCAACGGGTTTGGTTTTTTTTACTCTGATGTGGCCTCATTAAAATAACAAAGAAAACCCTTTTCCCAAATGGGATTACATTCACAGCTACAGGGGTTAGGATTCCAACACATATTTTGGGAGAGGATACAATTCAGTGCATCAACCAAAAGCCAAACCCGTTGCTGTCAATTCAATTCCAACTCACAGTGACCCTTTAGGACAGAGTGGAACTGCCCCATAGGGTTTCCAAGGCTATAAATCTCTATGGAAGCAGACTGCCACGTCTTTCTCCCACAGAGCGGCTGGTGGGTTCGAACCTCAGACTTTTCGGTTAGCAGCTGAGCGCTCTAAACACTGCACCATCAGGGCTCCTCAATTCATCCCAGAAAAGGAGGATTTTGGGAGCTCATTAGTGCTGCACTTGGCATGTGGGGCGTCAATGAATAGTCTCCCCCACCCCTCCACCATGAGGTGCCCTTCCAGAGTCCCCTTCCTGGACGTCAGGAAACAGGTGGCCCTCTGGAGCATGGCGGGAGTCTATTTTGGTGTGCCGGGAAGGGGCTGGCCCTGCGCCTCCTCGCACAGGAGCTGTCAGCTGCCTCGTGACCCTCTGGCTGGCTGGGTCAGACCTCTCCCACTGTCTGCCACTGCAGCCTCCAGGAGCACAGGCCAAGCTGCCCGGAGAGCGAGGGCCGGCCCCCAGACGGGCCACACCATGGGGGTGCCCGGAGAGACAGGTAGAGCCCCACTGCCCTTGAGCTCAGACCTCGGCCAGCGGGTGGGTCGGGTGGTTTGCTTTCCTCACCCGGGTGTGGGGTGTTGTCGGTCTTGCATGAAGGCAGACACCCTCACGGAGCCGGCCATGTTGTCAGGGCGAGCTGCACGTATGGGTGCCGACTGTGTGCAGGGCTCCGTGGACTTGCTTTTAGGGACGTGGCCACAGCCCTGTGGGGTGAGGATGGTGAGCCCATTTTACAGATCAGTAACTGAGCCTTGGCAAGTGAAGGGTGGGTTCCAATGGCACCCAGCAGGGGCTCCCTATGACCCCAGTGTCTGGGCCCTCTGGATCCACAGCCCCTCTGTCCCTCACCCCTGCCTCCCTCCCTCTCCTCCTTCCCCCTGTCCCTCCCCCTCGCCCTCCCTTCCTTCACTCTGGTCTGGCATGGTTTGCCCCCAGGGGACATCTGTTGAAGTCACAATAGGGTGGATGCTCCTGGCATCAGGCAGGTGGAGGCCGGGGGTGCTGCTTAACCCCTTGTGGTGCACAGGAACCCCTCCCCACCGAATTGTCCAGAGCAGAACGTCAGCGGTGCTGAGGCTGAGAAACCCTGGTTGAAGAATAGTGTAATGATTTCAGTTCTCCCGGTGCTTCGCAGAAACAGGGCATGGAAGCCAGTTAGATCAAAACCAAAAAACCATTTTCCAGTACGCTGAGATCTCACAGGTGAACAGGGTGGCTGCCGTGAGGCTGGCTGGAGCGGGGAGTTCTGAGGGTACTAGAGAGGAGAAATGGGGGGCAGGGAAGGAGATGGAGGGGAAGGAGCCTGGACCCCGGGCAGAGAGCAGTCGGGGTGCACGGAGTGGTCTGGGTGCACGGGTGAGAGTTGGAGTGAGCCCGAGGTCACAGGGACTCCCGGCTGGGTCTTGTGTCCGGTGGCTTCTGCCTCCATCCCTAAATGCTCTTAGCCTGTGGGTCCTCAAGGCCCCTCAGGAGGGGCGAGAGGCTTGGTGTCCCGCAGGCGCCTCCTCTCTGGGCTTGGGGGCCAGAGCCTGCCCCTCCCTGTTGCTTCCTTTCAGCAGTGGGGACTAGGACCCCCTTGTCTGTTTGTCCCCCATCAGCATCTCACATACTGGGATGCTGCGTGGGTGTTTGTCGAAGGGCAGGGGCCACGGACTTGAAGCCAGTCTGATGTCGCTGCAGGCCCTGGCTGGCCTCAGTGTGGGTCAGTCAAGCCTACCTCTGCTTTCTGTAAAGCGCGGCTGGCTTTGACGCCTCCCTCCGGGGTGCTGTGAGCACACAGAGCAGACACTGGACTCAGCCTGAGGTGGTCGCTCTCACCCCCGGCCTGGAGGGTAGGCTGGCTTGGGGTCACGTAGCACCCTGGCCTGGTTGGTCGCCTGGATTGTTCTGAAGATGCCAGTGGACGCCAAAAGCTGTGAACACGGGCTGGTGTCCATGGCTCAGAGGGGTTTCCGTGCCCGATGTCAGGGGTCTTCCCGCTCAGCTGAGTAGACAGCGTCCTGTCGTGCCTTAGTGATGCTGATGACAAAGAGCAAATGATGACATGAAGCATGGCACCAGGCAGCGAGGCCTCCAACTCACCTGGTGGGATGGCACCACCCTCCCAGCTCACCGGTGCAGAAGCCATTCTCATGATAAAAACAGCAGTGAGGTATTTTGTTTGCAGCAAAAATGAGGAAAACCCTCTGTGAGATGGATTGATACAGTGACCACAAACATGGGTCCAAATATACCAATGGTCATGAGGATGGTGCAGGACCGGGCAACGTTTCGTTCTGCTGTATGGGGGTCGCTCAGACTCAGAGTCAACGCAACAGCAACTAACAACAACAACATACGTGATTCTGAGGACAGTGGTGGCTCCGTGGTAGAGTCTTCACCTTCCGTTTGGGAGACCTGAGTTCGATTCCCGGCCAGTGCACCTCAGGCACGGCCACCACCCATCCATCAGTGGAGGCTTGCGTGTTGCTATGATGCTGAACAGGTTTCTATGGAACTTCCAGACTGAGACAGACTAGGAAGAAAGGCCTGGTGATCTACTTCCAAAAATCAGCCAGTGAAAACCCTGTGAGTCACAACAATCCTGTCCACACCACTCATGGGGATTGTGCAGGACTGGGTGGCACTTCATACTGTTGTGCGTGGGGTCACCATGAATTGGGCCATCTTGACAACAGCTGATGGCAACAATTTATTCATTATTTAGGAAAAGTTTTCTAGCTATAACTATAAAACTCTTAGAAGCAAATGTAGGCATAAATATTTGTGACCTTGAATTAGGCAATGTTTTCTTAGAAAAAATAAACAAATTGGACTTCATCAAAACAAAAACCGTTCGTGCTGCAGAGGAGACCCATCAAGAAAGTGAAAAGACGGCCCACGAACGGCCGGAAATATTTGCAAACCAGGTACCTGATAAAGGGCTGCATCTTATGACTCATTCTGTTGTACACGGGGTCGCTATGAGTCGGAACCGACTCGACGGCCCCCAGCAACCATTTGTGACTCAATCGTGCAATAACAAATAACCAAATTCCAAAACGGGCAAAATCTTCAAAGAAGATATGGAAGTGATCCACAAGCACAGGAAGAGATGCTCAATCTCGTCAGCCGCCAGGCAAATGCAGATCCAGCCACGTGAGGAAGCTGTCACACTAGGTTAGCTGTGACAGACACAGGAAGTCCTTGCTGAGGACGTGGAGAAACGGGGACCCTCATCACTCCTGAGAAGACTGAAAAACAGGGCAACCACGTGGCGAAATAGTTTGGCAAAGCTTCCTCTAAAGATTAAACAGAGTCGGCTTGCTGTTGTTGTTGGTTGCCGTTGAGTCGGTCTGAGCTCCCCACGGCTGTCTGGACTTTTGGAAGGGACCAGGGTTCAGCTGGACCCCATCATGCTGAGGCCTGGTTGCGGGGCAGCTGGCGACTTTGCCGCCATGCCTGCTGGGCCCCCCACAAAGATGCCTTCCTGTACCGGAGGGTCTGGGCAGTGAGGGGCTCTGTTGGGGTGAGCCCAACACTCTAGGACCCTCTCGGGGCAGGGGTGAGCCAGCCCTGGGACCCGGAAGACCTGGGTTCGAATCCTCGCTGTGCAGGTTTGCTCTGCCCTGCGCTGGGGCTGGCCAAACGGGCTTGGGTAGAAACCGCTGGGTGCAGCGCCTGGCCCCCAGCCTGGGCTCAGGATCTGGAAGTCACTGTCGTCGTTCAGATCATTAATTATCACACCCGTGCCCAAGCATCCGGAGCCCTGCAGTCACCGAATGGCTTCCTGTCTTCCACTGGACTCGAGGGATGCTCTCGGGGCATCTGTTGTGTGCCGGCCCCGGAGATCCGCTGAAGACCCAGGCGAGCTCACTGTGGGTCCAGTGGTACCGCCCTGGCCCGAAGCGGTGTAACACTGTGACAAGCACAAGCCTGGGAGCCTGCCTGGCCACAGACTGTTCCACCCTCTCTGGGCACTGCTGGTTTCCTGTGCGTGGTGTGTGTGGGGTATTGGCTCAGATGCACGCTGAGCCCCAGCGTTCCGGATTCCACCCGTGAGAGTCCTTGGATGCCCCGCTGGCCAGGAAGGGCTGGGCTCTTCCGGAGATGAAATAACATCCATAGGGATGTGGGCACCCGGTGCCGGAGGAGTCCCAGGAATTGCCGAAAGTTGCTGACATGGAGCCACATGGTGGGGAGTCCACGAGGCCACCCTGCATGGGTGGAGGCCTGCCCTCACACATGCACATGGACCACCACCGAGCCCTGCGGTTTGCCAGCCCGGCTTGGGGAGTGTCCTTCCCCACCTTGCAGGGGGCAAACAGTCCCAGGCCTGGCTTTCAGCCAGCCCAGCTCTCTGCCCTTTCCTCCTCGGGACATTCTCTTTGTAGCTTCCTGGGCGCTCTTGGAGTTCCTGGGTGGCACAAATGGTGAACGTGCTTGGCTGCTAACTGGAAAGTTGGGGATTCGAGTCCAGCCAGAGGCACCTCAGAAGAAAGGCTTGGTGATCGACTTCTGAAAAACCAGCCATTGATAACCCTTTGGAGCTCAGTTCTACTCTGGTGCACGTGGGGTCACCAAGAGTCGGGGTCAACTCAAATGCAACTGGTTTAGGGGCTCTCTTGCTTCCTCTGTGGGGAGGCAACAGTGTGGCCCCTGGGTGTTTTCTTTCCCTGCCTCCCTGAGTGAGGGGCTCGCTATGGCCCACACCCCTGTGTGTAGCTGTTGCTCCCAGCACCTGGCCTTCGGGACTGAGCCTGCTGTGTGGCCAAGGGCGGCTGTCTCGCGGACGTGGCCTTTGAACGATGAGCACGGCCCCACAGGTGGAGGAGGTGGGCATGGCCAGTATTGCCTGGAGAGGGAGGTGGGAGCCAGGGTTGGGGCTTGGGGTCGTGGAGCGGTAAGGTACGAGTTGGGGACTTGGTGGACATGGCGCCGGGAGGGCTTAGGGGAGGGCTGGGGTGGAAGTGTGTCCTGCTGGCTGTGGGAGCTGTGGAAGGCTGTTGAGCAGGGAGGCGCCTGAACAGAGGAGTTGCGTGTGCTTGGAGAGCGTGTCCTGGGGCACCATTGTCCTGTCTGCCCCCTTGCTGTGAGCTCTGTGGGGCTGGAAGGGATAGTCCCCCACTGGGTCAGGAAGGAGAACTCCCCAGACGTTCAAGACCTCAGAAACTAGGCCGATGGGTGAGAGGCCCCCCAGGGCTGTCCAGGGAGGGAGTAGCGTCACTGGGACAGCAGGACAAGACCCCCGGGGTCAGTGCCTGCCAATGGCTGTGACTGTCGTAACCGTGGCGGTGTGTCCCTGGGCCGGCCAGCGTCACGGGACTGTCGAGCGTCAGGCAGTGCCTGTTTAAGGACCCCCCCACAGCTCCCAGCTCCCTCCTGCTGTGCCCTTACCTTGTCCCATTAGATCCCGAGAGCTTGGCATCGCTGTGGTCACCCTGGCACAGATGACAGGGTCGGGGCGGTGGCCTACCCTGGAGCACGAAGCTTAGTGCCAGCAGCGTGGTCCTCCGTGGCCCTGCGGCCTCTCAGAAGTCACCGAGGCCCCTCCTCCTGGTCACTGGGGGGCTAGCGTGTTTCCGTGTGGAACGTGAGGCTTTTCCCCTTTGGCTCATCCTGTTGGTGACTGGCCCACGGGGACAGCCTGCTGCAGTGGACCTGGGCTTGCTGCCAAGGCCAGGCCGTTCCCGGGTGTTGGGGAGGCCTGAGGGGGAGGTGCCTGCGTGGGAATCAAAGGGGCCAGCCCTGGCTGGGTTGGAAGTTGGGAGGACCCCTCCTGGAGCCAACCCAGAAGATGATATACTCATCCCAGCTCCCAGAGTGCAGGGCTGCTGGTCATGGGATTACACTGCCAGGAAGGAGCTGCCTTTGGGGTCAGGCCTGGCTGAGGACCCCTGGGACTGGAGCTGGTTTGGGTGGGGCCACGGTGGGCAGGGCCGTGGTGGTGGGTGGTGGCTGGAAATTGCTGGAGCTGCCTTGGACCAGGGGTGGTCCACGGGAGGGAGACAGACCTCCCGGGACTGAATCTTGGCTCGGCCCCTCCTGGCTGAGTGCCTTTGGGCTATTCGCTTAACCTCTGGAGCCTGGGCCAAGTGGGCGTGAGAATATCTGCCTCCCTGGTGCCTGTAAAGATTCCAGACAACATCTCCCTGGATTTTGAGCATTTCCCTTCCCGGATCAAGATGTGGTAGGCGTGTTCTCTGGGGACCCTGGCGGTGGAGGGAATGATTTCACTGCCTCAGGAGGGGGCCTCAGGGAGACCAAGTCGGGAGGGGGCTGTGGGGGAAGGTGGGGAGGGGGCTGTGGGGGGAGGTGGGGAGGGAGCCCATGTGGGGAGGTGGGGAGGGGGCTGTGGGGGGAAGTGGAGAGGGAGCCCACGCAGGGAGGAGGGGAGATGACCAGGAGTGGCACCTGAGCCCCCATGCTGGCCCTGTTTACACCATGGAGTGGTTTCAAGGTGAAGGATGAGAATGCATGAAGGGCTTTGTCAGCTGCAAAGTGCTGTTTCAGAGAATCTAACTTTTCACTTGGTAGGAAAGTTCCAGAAATTAGATCCGGAGCAATTTGAAACCTGACATTTCTTCTGAGAACCATGGGTTCTGAGCTTTTTTCCCAGAGCAGGGAAGCTGCCGGGGTTCCCATTATGGGTCCCCCAAGCTTTCGGAGAATGAAGATCCGTTTTCAGTGTCAAGAATAAACGCACATCCTGGTAGTCACAGCTGGTCATCTGCTTAAGAAAATACTCAGTAATGAAAGCAACTGGGAATTTCCCAACGCTTGCAAGGGTGCTTCTACCTTTTAAAAACCCCATGTGCGTCTACATACAATGGAAAAATCACAGTCCCCGTGTACAGGCAGCCCCCAGGTTACGAACAAGATCTGGTCCTAAGTCCGCCTTTCAGTCGAATTTGTGGGGAAGTCAGAAGAGGCACATACTGTGCTTACTTAGCGTCAGTGAGTCAAATGTTTGCACCTTAGTGTATAGCGGGTATTTTACCTTTCTATGCATATAAAACACTTGAGAAACACTTCCAAACCCCACAGTGTTTTCATGGGAGTCACGCAGTAGTACACACATTTGTTATCAAGTACCATTATATGTATTTAACTCAAATTTTTAATATAACAGGCTTTCTGGCCATTCGTTCTTAAGTACGATTGTCCACAGTTTAACCCGGGGACCTCCTGTACAGAAGATGTTGCTGTTGGGTGCCGTCCAGTCAGTTGCTGACTCATGGCGACCCCACATGACAGAGTAGAACTGCCTTATAGGGAGCTCCTGGAGCTCATGGAGGTGGGCGACAAAGAGTTTGCAAAGTGGTGTTAGATGTCACCGCTGGGGTGGCCTTCTAGCTTCCTGTGGCTGCGTGATGAGCTGCCCTTAACTTCACGGCATAAAACAGCCATTCTGTTACACTCACGGGTTCTGCGGGTCAGAAAGTCAGAGAGGACACAGCAGGGATGGCTTGTCTTTTCTCCGTAATGTCTGGGTTGCGTAGGGGAAGACCAGAGGCTGGGGGTGACAATCACCTGCTACAGCTGGGCTGGAATCATCTGGAGGCGTCTCGGGTTGCATGTCAGGTGGTTGATGCTGGCTGTCATGGGCATCAGCTGGCCTACCAGCCAGAACACCTCCACGTGGCCTCAGCCTGTGGTCGCTCCTCATGGCTAGCTTGGGCTTCCTCACAACATGGCAGCTGGGTTCCAAGCATGCACGCACGTCTGAAGAAAGTGAGGCAGAAGTGTGTGGCATTCTGTGACAGTCACATGGTGTCATTTCCATGGTATTCTGTTGAGGCAGTCACCAGGTCCATCCAGGGTCAGGGGGAGGGGTCTCAAGCCCCCCACTTGGTGAGAGCAGTGTTGCTGTTGTATTACAAGAACAGCCCATGAGTTGGCAGCTGTTGCAGTGGCCACAGGTGGTTGTTGAGACAACCCTGTGAGGCGCTCAGAGGGACAGAGGTCAGGGTTCCAGGAGTGGGGACTTCCTGCCACAAGCCGAGATGTGTGGATAAAGGTGCATGCCGTGGGGGGGGGGGGGGGGGCGGGCAACGGGACACACGTACAGAAAGGTTACAATGCAGTGTGCTGTGTGCTTGAGAAGGTGTGCCCACAGAGGGCTGTGGGCTGGTTCAGCCTGCTTACTGAGTGCCTGCTGGGTCACTCTGGGGGCTAAGGTACGCCTGACCCAAGCCATGGTGTTTTCAATTACCTCATGCGCATGCAAATGCTGGGCAATGAATAAGGAAGACCGAAGAAGAATTGACACCTTTGATTATGGTGTTGGTGAAGAATACTGAACGTTCTGTGGACTTCCAGAAGAACAAACAAATCTGTTTTGGAAGAAATACAACCAGGGTGCTCCTTAGAAGCGAGGATGGGGAGACTTCAACTCACTTACTTTGAACACATCATCAGGAAAGACCAATCTCTAGAAAAGGACCTTGTGTTTGGTAAGGCAGAGGGTCAGCGAAAAAGAGGGAGACCCTCAACGAGATGGACTGACACAGTGGCTGCAACAATGGGCTCAAACACAGCAATGATTGTGAGGGTGGTGCAGGACCGGGCAGGGTTTCGTTCTGTTGTGCATGAGGTCGCTATGAGTCAGAACCAACTCGATGGCATCTAACGACGACAACTAGGCTGGGTTCTGGGCCTCTGGGGGGAGCCAGGAGTGAAGCATCTACAGCCCCTTCAGAGGAGACAGATGTTGGGGAGACGTTGAGTGCAGGGGTGAGCGTGGGAGGTGGGTGGGCTTATCCCCCAGCAGCCATTTACTGCCGTCCTCTCTGGGCAGCCCTGGCTGGGGCCCTATCTGGGGAGAAGAGGGAGAAGTGTCCTACACTCAGTTCCGTTCTGCAAACGTTTGCTCCCGAGCCCTGCTTCCAGTTCTTAGGACCCAAAGATAGAGCAGGGCTGACCACTGTCCCTGGGAGGTGGGGGTGGGTGGGTCTAGCCCCAGAACAGGCCGAGGGCACAGATGAGTGTGCTCAGAGGCTGCAGGAGAGACGTGGACACTCCCAGCTGGGCTGCGGTGGGGGGAGACAGCCTCAGGAGGCGGTGGCTTGTTGAGGCCCCTGCAGGTTTAAGTGTGTGATTCTTGGGGTGGGGGGCGGACCCTGAGAGGTGTGTCCTGAGCCTGGAGCTCCCACGCCCACCGGTGCAGTGGTCTTTCTGCCTGTGGCGGTACCCATGTCTGTCCCCGCCCCCCTTGACCAGGAGATCCTTGGGGCCAGGCAGTGCGTCTGTGTCATTGCTGGCCATGAGCCAGCCCAGCACTCGGCATAGAGTGGGCCCTCTTGCCCCTTGGCTGAATGGAGGACTGAATGAATGACGTGCTGAGGCCTCAGGATGGCCGGGTCTGCATTGTGGGGATGTTTAGGTCTCAGAGCCCACGCTGCCCACGGCCGCGGTGAGAGCAGGCCACTCCGGAGAACAGCTGCCTGGGCTCATGGTTATAATTAGCAGGCAGCCCTTAAGTAGGTTAGGGAGGAAGCTGGTCTCACCCAAGTGGTTTGGTGTGACTTTCCAACAGGTGACGCTGGGGGAGGGTGGGGAGAAGGGGCCGGACCCCTCTGAAACCCAGGTCGATCTGTAAGAAGAGTGTTCCCAGGACAGGGAAACACACTTCGTGGGTGTAAATGGGAGGGTCGTTTGGTGGTACCCACTGAAATTCTAGGTGTACCTGCCCCCTTGTGCCTGATAATTCCATATTTAGAAAATTAGTCTCCAGAAGCCTGTGTGAGAAGCTGAGCTGGCCGCGGGAGCAGGGGGCCCCGTGGTGTGGGAGAAGTGTGGTCTCCAGTGAGGAGACCGGGCTGAGACCACTCGGCCACCCATGGGATTGAGGTGGGTGTGCTAGGGCTCCTGACACAGAAGGGAGGCTGGAACTTTTAGTTTTTTTTTTTTTTTTTTTTAAGGTATTAGGTTAAAAAACAAAAGCCAGTTGAAGAACGTTTAAACATGTTCCAAATTTTGTTCAAAAATGTTGTTGGTGTTGTTAGGTGCTGTCGAGTTGGTTCTGACTCACAGCGACCCTACATACAACAGAACGAAACCCTGCCTGGTCCTGCACCATCCTCACAATCGTTGCTATGTTTGAGCCCATTGTTGCAGCCACTGTGTCAGTCCATCTCATTGAAGGTCTTCCTGTGTTCTGCTGACCCTCTACTTTACCAAGCATGATGTCCTTCTCCAGGGGCTGGTCCCTCCTGATGACATGTCCAAAGTACATGAGACGAAGTCTCGCCATCCTCGCTTCCAAGGAGCATTCTGGTTGTACTTCTTCCAAGACAGATTTGTTCATTCTTTTGTAAGTCTGTGGTATATTCAATATTCTTTGCCAACACCACAATTCAAAGGCATCAGTTCTTCTTTAATCTTCTTTGTTCATTGCCCAGCTTTTGCATGGAATTGAAGTGATGGAAAGGCCCATAGCTTGGGTCAGGTGCACCTTGGTCCTCAAAATGTCATCTTTGCTTTTTAACACTTTGAAGGCCTTTTGCAGCAGATTTGCCCAATACAATATGTCATTTGATTTCTCAACTGCTGCTTCCATGGGTGTTGATTAAAAAATAACCTGTGCATATTTACATAATCATGTGTGCACATGTATGTGTGTCTGTTGTGAACAGATGGGGTGGGGATGCCCCATCTGTGAGCCCCGAGCAGTGTCCTGGGGTCAGAGCCTTCATTCATAGTTTTCCACACTTCCATGTTCTTTGAATTATGGCCTGTGTTTGACTTTCGTCATAAGGGACCAACAGGGCAAGTGAATGAATTTCATGGGTTTTTCCCAAAGATATCAAGGAACTGAGTGATGGGAAGTGGGGAGGGTCGGGGTGTCCGAGGGCTGTCCCCTGTTTGGGTCCCTGGGTGGTGCAGATGGTGAACATGCTGAGCTGCTAACCAAACCCAGGGCACCTCTGAAGAAAGGCCTGGTGATCTGCTTCTGGAAAATCAGCCAATGAAAACCCTATGGAGCACAGTTCTACTCTGCACACAGCGGGTCGCCAGGAGTCGGTGTCGGCTGGATGGCAGCTGGTAGTCAGGAAGTCGGACTGGATCGAGGGGCCGGGAGAGGCAGCGGGGAGAGGAAGAAGGAAGAAGTGCAGGCTTCCCGGCCCTGGTGTCCACCGCCTTTTGAGGAGCTGGACCCCACGTGGCCCTGGAGGTGCAGCCTCTTCCTTCCTGGGGTCCCTGAGATGGCCCTGGGCAGAGGACCAGCGCCGTGTGGGGAAAAGGAAGGAGGGGCTGCATGGTGGCCCCTGAGAAGGTGTGTCTACATCCCAGAACCTGTGAATGTGACCTGATTCGGGAAAAGGGTCTTTGCAGATGTGATCAAGCGAGGGGTCCTGAGATAAGCTCACCCTGGATCATTCAGGGGCCCAAGTCCAAGGGCAAGCGTCCTCGTATGGGTGGGGGTTGAAACGCCTCCATGAAACATGTTTATAATACAATGTTACCTAAAGCACACACCTACTGTGTTTAGATGAGCCGAGGGAAAGGTTACTACGGAGGTCACAGGTGCCTGGGGGAGGGGGACGGGCTGCTGTTCACGTTGTCGTTCTGCGTGGCTGCATCATGCCCTGTTCTGGGGCCTGGCCCCAACCACCAGACCAGTCCCGTTGTCTTGCACACTTAGGCCCTTCTGGCACACAGCTGCTGCGGGCGGGCAGCGGATCCACCCCTGGCCTTGCCGGCTTCTGCCTCCGCCCCTCACTGCACACGGCTTCTCCTGGGCCCCGGGCCCCGGGCCCCGGGGAGAGCCACACCCCTGCATCTGGAAGGCCGAGCTCCATGTTGATGTCACCTGCAGTAACTCTTCTCCTTCCCCCGGGCCTACTGTGCTGGGATTGCCTTCTCGGGGGGTTAAGTAACCACAGCCCCTGTACGGTGACGGACTCCTGCCGCTCGAGTGTACGGTTCGTGTTATTATCCCAGCTAGAGGCTTGTTAAAGCCAGGCTCAGAGCTGATCTCCACGTGGCAGTGAACAAAACCTGCTGCATTTGGATCAGGTCTCTGGTGTGGTCTGCTCTTTTTATGTAACATCTGTACCTGGCAGGCTTTAGGCCGGGCCCTGAGTGGGGAGGGCCGAGATAAATCCCACCTGGCCCCTGCCTCCAAAGCCCTCCCCGTATGGGGCTAGGCGGCCATGCCCAGCCAACTCAGACCTCAAGCACAGTGCATCCCGCATGTGGTCAGAGAAGGAGGAGGAGGAGGAGACTCTTGTCAGCCTGGGGGAAATCCCAGAGGACTTCCTGGAGGAAGTGATACTTCTAATGTGCCAGATTGTCAAGACGGGAGGGTCTTCCGTGTGGATGCACCAGCCTGTGCAAAGGCTCCGAGGAGCTGTGTCTGTGACCATCAACAGGCCTGAGGGTCTGGCACCAAGAATTTCTCTCTGGGCGCTGCTCAGCCTGAGCTGGTCTGCTGAGGCTGATCGCCCCCTCCCGGGCCCTGGACGGCCTGAGGTTGGAGGTGGCGGGGGCCCTGAGCAGCTTTGCTCAGGCTGATCTGTTATTTTGGAAGGTCTCTTTTCGTCAGAGGAGTCCTTGTAGCACAGTAGTTAAGTGCTCGGCTGCTAACCAAAAGGTTGGCGTTTCGAACCCGCTGGCAGCTCCACAGGAGAAAGATGTGCAGTCTGCTCCATAAAGATTACAGCCTGGGAAGCCCTATGGGGCAGTCCTGCTCTGTCCTGTAAAGTCGCTGTGAGTCGGAATTGACTCGAAGGCCACGGGTTTGGTTTGGTTTTGGTTTTCATCAGCAGCTATGCAGTCATGGCCGCTGGCTCCTTGACTTCACGCTGACCTGCTGGCTCCGCAGCGGAGCCTCGAGCCCTGGGCGTCTGGGGCATGGTTGAGGGAGGCTGAGTGGGCTGAGATGAGCTGCTGTCTGACCCCGCAGTTCTCGGGGCCCCTTCTCCAGGGAGCAGTGGAGCCTCTGCGCCCTGCAGGCCCCCGGGGGCAGCGCCCACAGCCGGGGACGCTGTTCCCTTGTCCAGATCAACGGGTCCAGCTGGCACAGGCCCGGCCTGGCCGGAAATGAGGCTGTGCAGAGCAGCTGCGGGGAAAAAACCCAGGCTGGGGAGGTGCAAGGCTCCAGTCCTGGGTCCCCATCACAGCTTGTTATGGATCAAATTGCGTCTCCCAGAGAGGTATGTGGAAGCCTTGACCCCTGAGCCCGTGAGTGGGACCTTGTTTGGAAGCAGGGTTTTGCTCTGAAGATGTGATTAGCTGAGACATATCACAGCAGCGGGGGTCCTAGTCCTAACCCCTTCTGGGTGGGGGCGTATGTAAAAGGAGAGCAGACATGGAGACAGGGTCCCACAAGGGGGAGACACATGTGAGGATCCCCTATAAGCCAAGAAGGGCCCAGGGCTGCAGATGCTGGGAGAGATGAGGAAGGCTCGTCCCCAAGAGCCGGTAGAGAGAGCGTGGCCCACTGACACCCTGAATTAGGCTCCCAGCCTCCAGAACTGTGAGATCATACACCCCTGAGCTGGTGATACTTTGTCACGAAGGACCAGGACACTCAGACGTGGCTGCCTGCACCCAGCTGGGCACCCTCTGAGCCTCAGTTGGCTCGTCAGCCCCACACAGTGCTCATGGTGAGGAGGACCCATCCTGCGTGCGAAGAATGTTGTGAGCTGCCATTGAGCCGGCCCCCTGCTCATGGCGACCCATGCACGATGGAAGGTAACGCCACCTGGTCCTGCGCCATCCCCATGATCAGCGCTGGATTGGACCATTGGGATCCATAGGTTCTCACTGGCTGATTTTCAGAAGCAGATTGCCAGGCCTTTCTTCCTAGTCCATCTTAGTCTGGAAGCTCCACTGATATCTGTTCAGCATCACAGCAACACACAAGTCTCCACTGAAAGATGAGGGGGTGGCTGCACGTGAGGTGCTCTGGCTAGGAATCAAACCTCCGTCTCCTGTGTGGAAGACGAGAATCCTACCACTGCCCCACTGCTGCCCCCTCTGTGTTATAGAATAAAAGAAAACAAAAAACAAAAAAAAAACAAACCAGTTGCCATCGAGTTGATTCCGACTCGTAGCAATCCTATAGGACCGGGTAAAACTGCCCCGTAGGGTTTCCAAAGCTGTAATCGTTATGGGAGCAGACTGCCAACATCTTTCTCCTGTGGAGCGGCTGGTGGGTTCAAACCGACAACCTTTTGGTTAGCACCTATGGTGCAGTGAATTACTCAATATGGCCCTTCTAGCCATAGTCTTTGTGACTTCCACACAATGACTGGGTGGGGTTAAGGTGTATGGAACCCGTGATGGTTCAGGTTATGTGTCAACTTGACCGGGCCATGATTTTCAGTGGTTTGGCAGTTATGTAATGAGATAATTTGACAGTTATGTGATGATGTAGTCATTCTCCATTTTGTGATCTGAAGTAACTATTTTCCATTTTGTGATATATTGTAAAACCTAGCCTCTATGTCTGTGGTTATGGTCCCATTTGGGAGTGAGTTGTCCATTACGTTAATGAGACAGGATTAGGGTGGGGTGTATCCTGAGTCACTTACTACAGGGTGTGACTCAAGTCACCACCCTTATCCCAGTCACCACCCTTGCCACCCTTATTCAAGTCACACCCTTACTTGAGACATACCTTTTATCTTACAAGAGAAAAGGAGGGAGAAGCAAGCAGAGAGGGAGGGGACCCACTACCACCAAGAAGAAGAGCTAGGAGTGGAGTGCATCCTTTGGACCTGGGATCCTTGTGCTGAGAACCTCCTAGAACCAGAAGACAGAGAGAGAGCTGTAACACCAGCGATGGTGCAAGATGGCGAGAAGCGGCAGCAGGCGAGGCAGAGAACTGGCAGCAGCAGAATGAGCAGACCAGTGCAAGACGGCATGGTGGGCTTCTTGGCCCACAGAGCCAGGTGGCTACAGTGGGTGTGCTCACCCACGGAGCGAAAGAGCTGAGCACCTTCAGGCTGGGGATTCCTGGTGGAGTGGGGTGCCTCTGGGCACTTACTGGAGGAGCTAAAAATATTTGTAACACTTGCCCTGAGCAAGGCAGAGGCCAAGCCGAGGGGCTGAGGGGCTGAGGGCCAGAGAGACCTGCCTGTGAGCATGGCTGAGAAGAGGCTGTCCTGACTGAAGAACTGTATCCTGAGTCATTTCTGATCCTGAACCGTAGCCTGTTACTTCCCTAATAAACCCCATAATGGTGAGTATTGTCTGTGAGTTCTGTGTGGCCATTGCAATGAGTTATTGAACCTAGCAGAGAAGTGGAGAGTGCCGTGGGAGGGACAGTTGGTGTCAGAATTGGTAAAGATGATGGAGAGAGGAGGTATGTCTGACTCTGCCTCATAGGCATTAGCTTTGAGCAGATGCTGATGGTGATTCTTTCTCCCCTTCGTGAAGTCAGAGGAGGTCAGACGCTGCCCCCACACAATTTTTACAGTTGGTGTCAGGAGTGGGATCATTGCAATGGCTCCAGACACATGGAAGCATGGGACTTTGTCAGAGAAAGAACGAAGGGGTGTGGGAACTGAAACTTGATTCCTAGATGGTTACTTTGGTTGTTACCTATAATGGCTGAAAGGAAAGTGAGAGATGTTATGCTACAGCTGAGGGAGAAAAGCTGCATCTGGAGTGGCTCGGGGCAAGGGCCAGGCTGGTTAAATGGGATGATTGATAGCGGGCCAAGGTCTTCCAGTTTCACCCGGCCTCTGCATGCATAGGAATGGGAAGATAGTCAAGGGGTGGGAAAGATGAAACTGGAATGTTCTAAAAAGGGTTATGTGTTTATCTGAATGTGCTATGGATACTGAATGTTTCTCCTACCTAATGTTGTAAAGCAGACCTAAATGTATGATGGAAATGAATACTGGGTATTATCGATTACAGAGAGCTATAACTCTGCCTTCAGCCAGTACTTGATTGGGTGTACTAACAGGGGAACTAGGTTGGAGGGTGGAGGTATGTCTGACCTTGCCTCGTTGGAATCAGCCTTGGGCTGTTGATGCTCATAATGGCTCTCCCCTGCCCTTTCGAAGTTAGATGAGGACGTCTGACACTGCCACCGCCATTCTTATAGCAGCTGAGTGCTTAACAACTGTGCCACCAGGGCTCCTTGCACTATGTGGTGTTGTTGTCGTTGTTAGGTGCCCCTGAGTGGGTTTTGACTCATAGCGACCCTACGTACCACAGAACGAAACACTGCCCGGTCCTGCGCCATCCTCACAGTCGTTGCTATGTTTGAGCCCATTGTTGCAGCCACTGTGTCAGTCCATCTCATTGAGGGTCTTCTTCGTTTTCACTGACCCTCTGTTTACCAAGCATGGTGTCCTTCTCCAGGAACTGTCCCTCCTGATAACATGTCCAAAGTACATAAGACCAGATCTTGCCATCCTTGCTTCCAAGGAGCACTGTGGCTGTACTTCTTCCAAGACAGATTTGTTCGTTCTTCTGGCAGTCCATGGTATATTCAATATTCTTCACCAACACCATAATTCAAAGGCATCAGTTCTTCTTCAGTCTTCCTTATTCATTGTCCAGCTTTCGCATGCACTGTGCTGTAAAGTGCCAAAAACCAAACCCGTTGCCCTCAAGTCGATTCGAGTCAAAGCGACCTTATAGGACAGAGCAGAACTGCCCAATAGGGTTTCCAAGCTGTATGTAATCTTTACAGAAGCAGACTACCACATCTTTCTCCCATGGGGCGGCTGGTGCTTTCAAACCACCGACCTTTCGGTTAGCACCCAAGCACTTTAACCACTGGACTATGCACCACCAGGGCTCCACTATAGAACAGAACTGAGCAAATGGAAGTGCCGGCGATGGGAACAGGGAAGAGGACAAAACACTGGAAAGGGAGCAGGCAGGGTTTTGCCATTGCTGCCCTGCCCTTCCATGCAGTGGGGTAGGGGGACCTGTATGGGCTGCGAGAAGTGATCCAGCCTCGGGGGTAGAAAAGCCCCAGCCACAAAGCCAGAACAGCTCGCCCAGCCTATGAGGCTATTGGCCAGGCGTGCAGATGTGAGCTGGAGGGAACATCTGCCTCCAGCTGTACCTGCCTGACGACACGTCCTCATCACCTTAGTCATGGCTGCAGTGTCTGTTTCACGCCACAAGAGGGCAGTAGCACCATAACTGGCCCCCTTGGCCTGAACCCCTGAAGGTGGTGTTGGGGCTGCCCACCTCCCAGAAACAAACCGGACTCGTTGAACTTCGAGTCGACTCCAACTCACGGCAACCCCATGTGTGTTAGCACGGAACTGCTCCGTCGGGTTTTCTTGACTGTAATTGAGCTATAGTGATGCAGTGGTTAAAGCGGTCGACAGCTAACGGAAATGTCGGCGGTTCGAAACCACCAGTGGCTCTGTGGGAGAAAGATGTGGCCGTCTGCTTCCGTAAAGATTTACAGCCTTGGAAATCCTATGGGGCAGCTCTGCTCTGTGTTGTAGGGCACTATGAGTCGGAATCGACTCCACGGCTGTGGGTTTCGTTTTTTTCGTTAATCTTTACGGAAGCAGATGGCCAGGTCTTTCTTCTGCGGCATTGCTGGGTGTGTTCGAACTGCCAACCGTGAAGTTAGTAGTTGAGCGCAAACCACTTCTGCCACCCAGGGACCTCGGGGCTGCCCCACGAGGCAGAATCGGGTGGGGAGACCTGGTCCTCCGAGCAGAATGACACTCTCCCCAAACCAGAGAGATCGCCAGGAGCCAGAAACTGGTGATGCATGCTGTGTGTTTGGAAAGAATGCCAGCTGTTGTTTACTAAGCACGTAGTGTGTGCTGGCCAGGAGATTGCTGGGCAATGCGCTTGCTCATTGTCACAACATCCCGGGGGGAGGGGGCTGTGAGCCCAACAGGTAGAGGACATGCAAAGGCCGGGGTTCTAGGTCTCATCGCGGTCACAGCCCGGACTTGGTGACCCTGAGCCCATGCCCCCCAGGAACTTGCAGCTGCAGCAGTGAATGGTTGGGTGTTTCTCTCTTCCTGGGGTTGAGCCCGAGTCCAGCCTTATGCAAACTCCTGCAGACAGGGTCTTGGCCCTGATGTTCCTCGTCTGTGGGAGCAGGACGGCTTTGAGGAGATACACCCCCTCCCCTGCCCCCCACTCTCTGTATTAGCCTCAAATGTGGACCGGGGTGGCACAGTAGCCTGCTCGCCCAGCCTTGGGGACCTGGGCTGCCTGGCGTGCCCAGACGTGAGCAGGCGCCGTCTGGGGTCTGCAGCCACAATGCCAGCGCCTTGCTCTTTACCAGCCTCACCTCCAAGCCCAGACAGCCCTTGGTTCCTGCCCCCTCCCCGCAGGAGAGGAGTTGGCTTCAGAGTGGGGTGACCCCGTGTGGGTCCTAGGGGCAGTGCAGTGCGGGGCAGCCGCCATGGCTCATTACTGTGGTTGTTGCTGACGGCATTGTTGTTGGCGGGGGGGGTGCCTGGTCTCTCTGCACCCACCTGCCCGCCCGCCCGCCTGCCAGGAAGCCTGAGTTTGCTACAGCAGCTGTAACAAGCCACCACAGGTCTTGTGGCTGAAACAACATGGTTACTACTGCCCGGTTCTGGGGGCCAGGCGGGTCTCACGGGGCTGCCGTTAAGGTCCCTGACTTGCCTCTCTTTCTCTTAGGGTCACAGCCGCCAGCGGCCCCCGGCGCCGTGGAGAAGCCGCCCAGCACAGCTGTCCTGTGCGACACCTGTGGGAACGTGTGCAAGGGCGAGGTGCTGCGTGTGCAGAACAAGTATTTCCACATCAAGTGCTTCGTCTGCAAGGGTGAGCGTCCCGGCCGCAGGCAGCCTGCAGTGTGCCCCCACGGCGAGGCTGGGCCTCCGGAGCACCTCTGGGGAGCGCCGGTTGGGTCAGGGATTCTGGAGCATTCTCAGGGAGTCCGGGAACCTTGATGCATCTGGTTAGCTTTTCAGCGTAGCCTTGTCCCTTGTGGGTGTGACAGAGGAGTCCACAGAGGGGGGGATTAGGGGACAAGGGTCCCGAGGGGGGTCCACATGTGCTGTGCCCCAGAATTCAGAGCCCATGACAAGAGCCAGGTGGCCACCTGGGCGCCAGAGCACAGAAGGCAAAGTCAGTGTTGGGGTGGGGGTGAAGAGAGACATGGACTCAGCAGGGCAGGGTCCAGGGAACCCACGCTTGACCACACAACGGCCTGCCAGGGTGAGAGGAGAAAACATCAGCCTTTCTTTCAAATGAGAGCAGCTCCGTCTCACGGCCCTAGTGCTGCCGGACACCAGGGTCACACGTCAGTGATTTGAACCAACAGAGACTTCTGTTCTCACAGAGCAGGGGGCTAGGGGTCTGAATTCAGGGCGCTGGCTCTGGGGGAGGCCCTCTTTGTGGGCTCTGAGGGATGCTGTCTCTGTGGGCTCTGGGGGGATTGTCTCTCTGGGCTCTGGGGAAGGCTGTCTGTGGGCTCTGAGGGGAGGCTGTCTCTCTGTGGACTCTGGGGGAGGCTGTCTCTCTGTGGACTCTGGGGGAGGCTGTCTCTCTGTGGACTCTGGGGGAGGCTGTCTCTCTGTGGCTCTGGGGGAGGCTGTCTCTCTGTGGACTCTGGGGGAGGCTGTCTCTCTGTGGCTCTGGGGGAGGCTCTCTGTGGGCTCCGGGGGGAGGCTGTCTCTCTGTGGGCTCCGGGGGGAGGCTGTCTCTCTGTGGGCTCTGGGGGAGGCTGTCTCTCTGTAGGCTCTGGGGGAGGCTGTCTCTGTATGGGCTCTGGGGGAGGCTGTCTCTCTATGGGCTCTGGGGGAGGCTGTCTCTCTGTGGCTCTGGGGGAGGCTGTCTCTCTGTGGGCTCTGGGGGAGGCTGTCTCTGTGGGCTCTGGGGGAGGCTCTCTCTGTGGGCTCTAGGGGAGGCTGTCTCTCTGTGGGCTCTGGGGGAGGCTGTCTCTGTGGGCTCTGAGGGAGGCTGTCTCTGTGGGCTCTGGGGGAGGCTGTCTCTGTGGGCTCTGGGGGAGGCTGTCTCTCTGTGGGCTCTGGGGGAGGCTGTCTCTGTGGGCTCTGGGGGAGGCTGTCTCTCTGTGGGCTCTGAGGGAGGCTGTCTCTGTGGGCTCTGGGGGAGGCTCTCTCTGTGGGCTCTAGGGGAGGCTGTCTCTCTGTGGGCTCTGGGGGAGGCTCTCTCTGTGGGCTCTGAGGGAGGCTGTCTCTGTGGGCTCTGGGGGAGGCTGTCTCTCTGTGGGCTCTGGGGGAGGCTGTCTCTTTGTGGGCTCTGAGGGAGGCTGTCTCTGTGGGCTCTGGGGGAGGCTCTCTCTGTGGGCTCTAGGGGAGGCTGTCTCTCTGTGGGCTCTGGGGGAGGCTCTCTCTGTGGGCTCTAGGGGAGGCTGTCTCTCTGTGGGCTCTGGGGGAGGCTCTCTCTGTGGGCTCTGAGGGAGGCTGTCTCTGTGGGCTCTGGGGGAGGCTGTCTCTGGGCTCTGGGGGAGGCTCTCTCTGTGGGCTCTTGGGGAGGCTGTCTCTCTGTGGGCTCTGGGGGAGGCTGTCTCTGTGGGCTCTGGGGGAGGCTGTCTCTGTGGGCTCTGGGGGAGGCCGTCTCTTTGTGGGCTCTGAGGGAGGCTCTCTCTGTGGGCTCTAGGGGAGGCTGTCTCTCTGTGGGCTCTGGGGGAGGTGTCTCTTTGTGGGCTCTGAGGGAGGCTCTCTGTGGGCTCTGACGGGAGGTCCTTGCCTCAGCTTCGCCAGCAGTGCCCACACGGCAGTTGTCTTCTCCTCTGTTTGTACCTCTGTTTACTTCTCAGAAGTGGTGGATTTAAGGCGCATCCCACACTGAGATGCCCTCACTCACAAAACGCAGAAAACCCAATTCCCAAATGAGATTATAGCCACACATACGGGGATTCCAACACAAATTTTGGGTAAGGTATTCAGTCCATCCAAAACCCAAAGCTCAAACCGTTGCTGTCGAGTTGATTCCGACTCACAGCGACCCCATAATAGGACACAGTAGAACTGTCCTATAGGGTTCCCACGGAGCAGCTGATGGATTCGAACTGTCGAAGTTTTGGTTATCAGCTGAGCTCTTAACCACTGCACCACCTAGTGACCTCGGCGTGTGGTGGCCTTGCAGGCTGCTTCCCTGTGGGCTTGACATGATGTTCCCAGAGGCCATTTCGAGGGTCTCCCTGTGTTAACTGTAATGGCCCTTCAGGAACCCTCGGTTCTGAGAGGATTTGCTTCTTTATTGGCAAACAGAATGGGGAAATAAGCCCAGTTTCCGTGACCACGGGGGGTGGTTTTTATCAGACACGAGGTGGCTTTGTTGATGATGCAGGTGGCATCTACTGCCCAACAGGGGGCACAGGGAGGATGGGGATGTCCGGGGCAGACCGCACAGAGGAGGTGGTGTCAGCCTGTCTTCGGAAGACGGGAGGACTCCACCAGCCAGAGAGGGGGCGTCTGTCCCAGGTGGGGCCTGGTATGTGGAAGCCCAGCCCCCTGGGATGGCAGGAGGTGGGATTGGAGAGTGGAGGAGAGGTGGAGGAGGTGGGCTGGGCCAGTGAGTGAGACAGCCCTGGCGCTGTGCCCAGGGTTCTCGGGAGAGCAAACGGGCAGAGTGCATGCTCAGCCCTTTACATGGAGTGGACTGGGCAAGTGGATGGGGGTGAGTGGATGGGTGGATGGGAGTGAGTGGATAGGGGTGGGTGTACGGGGGTGGGTGTACGGGGGTGGGTGTACGGGGTGGGTGTACGGGGGTGGGTGTACGGGGTGGGTGTACGGGGTGGGTGTACGGGGTGGGTGTACGGGGGTGGGTGTACGGGGTGGGTGTACGGGGTGGGTGTACGGGGTGGGTGTACGGGGGTGGGTGTACGGGGTGGGTGTACGGGGTGGGTGTACGGGGGTGGGTGTACGGGGGTGGGTGTACGGGGTGGGTGTACGGGGTGGGTGTACGGGGGTGGGTGTACGGGGTGGGTGTACGGGGGTGGGTGTACGGGGTGGGTGTACGGGGGTGGGTGTACGGGGTGGGTGTACGGGGTGGG
This sequence comes from Dugong dugon, assembly GCA_030035585.1. Taxonomy (NCBI): domain Eukaryota; kingdom Metazoa; phylum Chordata; class Mammalia; order Sirenia; family Dugongidae; genus Dugong; species Dugong dugon. The sequence continues at coordinate 2,301,956 of CM057463.1, read as the reverse complement.
TGTACGGGGTGGGTGTACGGGGGTGGGTGTACGGGGTGGGTGTACGGGGTGGGTGTACGGGGGTGGGTGTACGGGGTGGGTGTACGGGGTGGGTGTACGGGGTGGAGAGGTGGCAGGTTACACCGACTGGCAGATAGACAGCGGTACCACTTGTGGTGCCCTCCACCTCTGCTGAGCCTTCCGGGGTGGGGAGCCAGGACGGTGGGTGGAGACCCTCAGCAGCTCTGCTTTTGTTCACACTCAGGCCCAGTGCAGAGACCGTGGGAGGGGCCCGTCTGTGACAACTGCCCACAAGGGGCCCCCAGAGCTGACCCTGGCACTGTGGCTCTGGGGGCCCGAGTCCAGCAGGCAGGCCACGGAGGCTGGTGAGTCCAGCCAGCTCTTCACTGACCCAGGGGCTCCCGGGAGGGTAACTCCGCTTCTGGGTGGGGCGGGGAGGGCAGGAGCACCCTGGGACCCTCGGCCTGAGGCTGACCCTGAGGAACCCAGGCTCCGTCCACAGTGTGGGCGCTGTCAGTGACGTCACTGAGGGCCTCTGACACCCCACCACGAGAATCTCCTGGCTCCAGGGCCCTGCGGATGTGATCCTGTTTGGAATTAGAGCTTTCTTCGTTATGTTAATCAGACTGTAATCACTTCTGAGTTATAAAAAGAGCAGATTAGATGTAGAGACAAGCACACGGAGAAGGCAGATACCACGTGAGGACCGTCTACGAGCCAAGGGACCAAGGGGCCCTGTCTGGGGCCGCCGTCAAGGACAAAATCCCCATGGCCAAGACCTGATTGGGGCTCCCAGCCTCCGGAGTGCGAGATGGTACATCTCTGCTCCTCAAAGCCGCCAGCTGTGTGTCCGTGTCACAGCAGCACGTGGAGATGGAGACGGCCGGAAGGCCCCTTCCCAGGACCACGTGCCCCCGCCCCCACCTGAAGCTCCAGGATTCAGGGCACCCCGTCGGCACGGGGGAAAGGAGGTGACTTGCCCATGGGCTCCTGTGACACACCGGGCCACCCCGCGTCCCCAGCTCTGCGCCTGCCTCCCTCCGGCCTCGGCGTGGAGATGGCGCCCACCCTGCCTGGCACTTTCCTCTGTCTTCATTCACGCTCTCCGCGGGGCACTGGGGTTTTCTGATTTAATCTCTTCTCTTCTTTGTGAAGATACATTTATTGCATTTCTGAAAAGCAAAAACCATTAGACTGCTCTTTCTAAAAGACAAAGGGGAGAGTGCAGTGTGTTTAAAAGGATTTCTGTAAGCCCAGGCAGTGGAACACCATAAAGTGCATAGGGCTCAGCCAGTGGAACCCGTCACCCTGCCTGACCCACGGGATTGGTGTGTGTGTGGGGAACTGCCCCATCCCCCTCCTCCGAGCATCACCCTGGGCAGGTCACTGCATCCCCTGAGCTGTAGTCCCCTGAGAATCCAGTGACAACAGCTGTCACCCTTCCTTGCTGGCTGGCGAGCGGCTGAGATGGGACAGGGCAGCCACCGACCCCGCCTGAGACTCACACCGACCAGGGCCGCGGAGGCGAGACATAGCAGTAGAGTCTGTGGGCGTCAGGCCCCGTTCCAAGCCCCTCTCACCCTGGGCAAGGCACAGGGTCAGCCCTGGGGACCCTGCAGGGAACCGGCCCTTGGTGGGCAGCACCTCTGCCTCTCCTGCTGAGAAGTGACATGGACCAGCCAAGGTTTCTCCCAAGCTCTGTGTGAGCCTGAGGATGTCATGGTCTTGGACTGAACTCTTATCCAGGTGCTCATGAAAAAAACAGGGTCTCTGAGTCACCACCCCTATCTGTCAGTCTGCCGTCCTGCGGGGGCCGCATTGTCGCTATGATGCTGGAAGCTCTGTCACTGATATTTCAGATAGCAGGGTCACCCATGGTGGACAGGTTTCAGCAGAGCTTCCAGACTCAGACAGACTAGGAGGAAAGTCTTGGTGATCTGCTTCCACAAATCAGCTGATGAAAACCCTGTGGATTGCAACAGAACATTATCCAATAGAGGCTGGAAGATGAGCCCCCTAAGCTGGAAGACACTCAAAATACTTGGCGACCGTAACAATGGACTTGAGCATAGGAATGCTCATGGAGATGGTGCAGGACTGGGCAGCGTTTTGTTTTGTGGTACACGGGGTCACCACGAGTTGGAGCTGACTTGACAGCAGCTAACAACACCATAAATCATTGAGGGTGTTTTAGGATGCAAAACCAAACAAAATCCAACAGAAGATACAATTTTGTGGGGGGATACAATTAAACTTGGTACAGGTAGTCAGAGTGGGCCTCACAGAGCAGGTGACCCTTGAATGAAGAGTAGGGGAAGGGGAGGGGAGGTGGTCGTGCACATATCTGGGGGAGGAGCATTCCAGCCAGGGGCAAGACTCCCAAGCCAGGGCCTGACATGCCTGACATGTTCAGGGACCAGCAGAGGCACTGTGTGACTGGAGGATGGGCAGAGAAAGAGGAGAGGTCTGGGGTGGAGAGAGGTAGCCTTCTCATCTGATCAGCGTGGAACTGAGCAAGGGCCAAGGAAACAGCAGGGTGGGGACCAAGTGTGTGCCTGCAGAGGAGAGACCTCGGGTAGCCAGGGTAACGCGGGTGGAGTGTCCAGGAGAACATCCATCTGCTGGGTACTATTGATACTGATAATAAGAAGCCCGTTAAGTCAATTCCGACTCACAGCAACCCTACAGGACAGAGTAGAACTACCCCATTGAGTTTCCAAGGAGCGGCTGGTGGATTCGAACTGCTGACCCTTTGGTTAGCAGCCGAGCTCTTAACCACAGTGCCACCAGGGCTCCAGACTATTAATAATAGTATTAATAAATAGCCACACTGCGCTGCCCAGGTGAGCCAAGCGGATGACAGTGACTGGCAGAAAGCCTACCCACTTATCTTCTGGAATGTTCCCAGTCATTTACAAGACACTGGCTAAGGGCTTCCAAATTCAAAGGACTGCAGGGACAGGTGTGCCCGGTCCCAGCACCGGCCATGGCCTCCCCAGGCACACACTGTCCTTGCCCGGCCTGGGGGGGTGCAGGGCACGCGGGGGTGGCAGGATCATGTGGCGGAACAACAAAAAGTCACGGTGGGAAGGAGTCTGAGATGGTACCTGCTGTTGTCATTTACAAACCAGGAGTCTGGGCGAGAGGTCATGCGGAGACCTCACTGCGCCAAGCTGAGGTGCACAGATACGCCTAGATGTCCCTGCCTTGCTTTGCGCTTTACTGATAATTGAATTCTCCTTCTCCCACCCACCAATGCAGCAAAATACAAGGAAGAGGACGGGAAACACGCCTTGTCTAACCCCCGCAGTAACTACTGACTTGGAATGTACTTTGGAATGTATCTTTCTAATCTTTTCCTTGGTGTAAATATTTTTCTAACTGGAAACCAAGCTGTAGACATAATTTTGTTTCTTGATTTACTCACTTCAAATGACCATATAAGCACTTTTCCATCTTGTAAATTCTTCAACACCAGTGTCAACATCTGCCCATGTTCTCTCACATGCCTGGGCCACAGCCAACTCTCTGACCCTTCCACCTTTGGGTGTTTACGCCATACCAGCCAGGCCCTGGACAAAGTAGTTTTTCAAACCTCATCTTATTTATTTCTATGGCAACCACGGGAGAGTGGTATTATTAACCCTGTTGCAAAGAATCGGAAAAAGAAGAAAAATGCAGAGGGTCAGCAAAAGAGTGGAAGACCCTCAACAAGATGGATTGACCCAGTAGCTGCAACAATGGGCTCAGGCTTAACAATTGTGAGGATGGCGCAGGACTGGGCAGTGTTTCCTTCTGTTGCACATGGAGTCGCTGTGAGTCGGAACCAGCTCGATGGCACCTAATGACAGCATAGAACTGGACCCTGAGGTTCACAGATATTCAGTAACTTGCCCAAGGTCATACAGCAAGTAAGGGACGAAAGCAGGATTTGAACCCAGACGGCCTGACTCCAAAGCCCGAGGTTCTTTAGTACATTACACCGTATAGCCATGCAGCTGGAGACATAGTTGAATCTAAGTTCTGTCAATATTCACGCCATTTCCTTGGGGTGGATTCCCAGAAGAGGGATTGCTGGGTCAAATGGTCGGAGCAGTTTAACATTCCGTAGGGTCTGTGCCAAGTGGTCTCCAGAAAGTTATGCCACTCGCTCTTTCCACCATTCCCCCTGCCCCGCCCTGGGCTATCTCTCATAAATGGCCCTAGCAAACACCCTGAAAGACAGGCACAGGGTGCCCTGCCCATGCCAGCTCTGCCTCCTGTTCTGTTGGTGCCGTTAGCTACTGTCGAGTTGGCCCCCCAGCTCATGGTGACCCCATGCACAGTGGGGTCAGCTTGTGGCGACCCCGTACACAGTGGGGCCAGCTCGTGGCGACCCCGTGCACAATGGGATCAGATCGTGGCGACCCCATGCAACATGGGATCAGCTTGTGGAGACCCTGTACGTAGTGGGGTCAGATCCTTGTGATCCATAGGGTTCTCATGGGCTGGTTTTTGGAAGTAGCTCGCTGGGCCTTTCTTCCTAATCTGTCTTAGTCTGGAAGCTCCGCTGAAACCTGTTCAGCATCAGAGGAACACAGGGGCCTCCACTGACGATAGGTGGTGGCTTCACTCTGGCCAGAATGGAAGGTGAGAATTCTGCCACCCAACCACCACTGCAAAATAGGGCGTAATGACAATATATTGTTTTCACTGGGATTTTTTAGATTATTGGTGCATTTGGACTTTTTAAGGAGCCCTGGTGGTGCAGTGGTTAAAGCGTTCGGATGCTAACTGAATGGTCGGTGGCTCAAAACCACCAGCCGATCCAGAGGAGAAAGATGTGGCAGTCTGCTTCCATAATGATGACAGCCTTGGAAACCCTATGGGGCAATTCTTTGTCCTACACGGTCGCTATGAGTTGGAATTGCTTAGTGACAATGGCTTGGTTTTGGATCTTTTTTGCGGGGGAGGTGGAGGTCTTGCCCTGACTTTGGCACCCTCTGACCAGCAGCAGGGAGAAAGGAGGAAATCGATGCCGGCTAGTGACGGCTCTCGGGGGCAGACTGTGGCTGGGAAGTTATTTCTGTTTCTACGCGCTTTCTAGTGAACGGAGCCCTGGTGGTGCAGCGGTTAAGAGCTCAGCTGCTAACCAAAAGATGGGCAGTTTGAATCCACCAGCCGCTCCTTGAAAACCCTACGTGGCAGTTCTACCCTGTCCTGTAGGGTCACTGTGAGTTGGTTTTTTTCCTAGCAAATAACTCGGAAACTAATGAAAGACGTCACCCTGTTCCAGTGGGGCACTAGCCCTGTTCCAGTGGGGCACTAGCCCCGCAGCCACCTCCCTCCCCTTCGACGACAGTCAGTGCCCTCATGTCTTTTTTTTTTTATTTAATTGTACTTCAGGTGAAGGCTTACAGAACAAATAGTTTCTCATGAAACAGAAGTACACATGTTGTTTTATGACATTGGTTAACAACCCCACAACATGTCAACCCTCTAACTTCTCAACCTTTTTTTTTTTTTGGTGAAAATACACATAGCCAAAGATACACCATTTCAAAAATTTCTACATGCACAGTTCAGTGACCTTGACTATGCTCTTCCAATTTGTGCTGTTATTCTCACTTAAGATGAAGGCTTACAGAACAAAATAGTTTCTCATTTAACAGTTACTACAAATGTTGCCCTATGACAGTGGTTAACAATCTCACAACACATCAACAATATCCTCACTCAACCTTGGGTTCCCTATCACCAGCTTCCTTGTCCCCTTCTGCCTTCTGGCCCTTGTCACTGGACTCCTGTACCTCGTTAGTCTCATTTGGTTTTATGGGGCTGTCCACTCCCAGGCTGAACAGTGAACCTCGGAGAGAACTTTACCACTGAGCTAAAAGGGTGTCTGGGGGCCATACTCTTGGGGTTTCTCCAGTCTCCTTTAGGCCAGTAAATCTGGTCCTTTTTTTGTGAGTTAGAATTATGCTCTACATCCTTCTCCAGCTCTGTCCAGAACCCTCTGTTGTGGTCCTGGTCAGAGCAGTCAGCGGTGGTAGCTGGGCACCATCTAGCCGTACTGGACTCAGTCTGGTGGAGGCCTTGGACTAATCATTGGATTAGGCCTTCGGACTAATCATTTCCTTGTATCCTGTTCTCTTCATTGTCCCTTGCTCCTGAAGGGATGAGACCAGTGGAGTATCTTAGATGGCCGCTCACAGGCTTTTAAGACCCCAGATGCTACTCACCCAGGTAGAATGTAGAGCACTGTCTTTATAAGCTGTGTCATGCCAGTTGAGCTAGATGTTCCCTGAGACCATGGTCCCCAGGGCCCTCTGCCCAGCAAGTCAGTCCCTCAGGGAGTTTGGATGTGTCTGTGCCCTCATGTCTTTTTGGGGGACAGAGCCATAGCCAGTACCCAAGCCCCCGTGCCCATGAGCCATCTCCTCACTCAGCCTGGCCTGGTTACAGGGTGGGGCTGAGATAAAATACAGTTGCTCTCCTAAGCTGAGCCCCAAATAGCCTGTCCTTCCCAAGTCAGGATAAATTTGCTTCATCTGACTTGAGGTGCAAAATTAGTTTCAACAAGGATTTTCATTCTGAGGCAGGGAGTTGAGAGAGGATTCAGAGCCAGCTCTGCGCTGGATTCTGGCATCTTGGGCATGAATAATCGGGAGGAGGGCAGAGCAGGGGGTGATTCAGGGCTTACCCAATACTAGCTCGCAGGATGTGAAGGATGCTGCCATTTACATCCTATGTTCCAGGCGAGGAGATGGAGGCACAGAGAGGTTAAGGCACTTGCCTGGGGGCACACAGCAAGGCAGGCAGGTGGAGCTGGACTCCTGTCCTCTGTGTCCGGGCTCTTGACTGCCCAGTTGTGCCTCTCCCTTATCAGCAGAGCTCCCTCCTGCCTGAAGGAGGATTCCCAGGGGTCTGGTGGTTGTAACCAGCACACAGCAATTTGACCCTCTGGGCCAGGCTTGCCCACCTCCCCTGGAAAGGGGGCTAAGCTGAGAGAGTGCCCCTTTGCAGGGCTGCCCGGAGCCCTGAGGTCACGGGTAGGAGGGTGAGGGTGGGTGGTGGGCACTGCAGGAGAGGCCACCTGCCTTGCCCCCTGCTGCTCTTGACCATGTTCTAGGGGACGAGGCTTCCCCAGTCCGAGGGGTCTGGGAAGGCGGCTTCCCCTCTGTTGCCACCAATAGCTCCCCCACAGGGCACAGCACCAAGGGGGCTGTATCCCCAGGGGTGCCCCGATCCTCCCCTAGATTCAGCTTCCAGATTCCAAACTTCCATAGGAGTAGATCTGTCCAAGATGCGTCCACTCATCCCAAATTCCACATCTGTCTGGGTTCCCAATGCTCCCAGGGCACCAAGCAAAGGTACGGTTCAAAACTCAGAGCTCCTCTGATCAGAGGCGAGCAATGTCCCCAACTCCAAAGTCCATGTCTGCATTGCAAAAATTTTACTTGGTACATTTAGTAATTACTTATCAAAGTGTGTAATAGATGTGCTGTTTTCATAGCTTTGTGCTAATATTTTAATGGTCATCCAACTCAAGAACAGTTTATCAACTATTCTGAGCCTTCTGGTCCCAGGAATGCTTCATAAATCAATTTCAACATGTATTTGCGTTTTTGTTACAGAGAAAGTGAGACTGGTTGCCGTTGAGCCGATTCCCACTCAGAGCGATCCTGTAGGACAGAGTAGAACTGCCCCATAGGGTTTCCAAGGAGCTGCTGGTGGATTCAAACTGCTCTCCTTTTGGTTAGCAGCCAAGCTCTTAACCACTGTGCCACCAGGGCTCCAGAGAACATGATAGGGCAATCAGTAAGAGACTTTTAGTCTTTGAAATGCTCTCCATTTGCATATTGTTCTGTGGAGGAAGTGGAACGGAAACATGCTTTCAAGGCAGAAAAAGGAACCATGTAAACTTGGCCGGTTGCAAAGAGCTGGGTCTTTCTTGCCTGTTGCAAAGGCCGTCTCACTAGGCATTTCTGCTCCACTGGAAACACAAAGACGACATTACTGTTGCGTTTAAAGACTAACATTTACAGCCGGCCAGAGTCACTCCTTTGTAATCAGTAAACGAGATAAAAACATTTAAGTGTCAGTTTTAAAATGTATGAGGGCTACGTGGTTTTTCAAAATGCTGACTTGGGATCTGCTGAGCTGTGCCTCCCTGCTAGGGCCTGGAACTTCCCAGGAGGCAGGGCTGGGGCTTTGAGGCTTCCCCCTGAGTCCAGCAGGGAGGGGCGGGGCCAGATGGGTGCACAGTGAGGTTCTCCCTCTAAAACCATGCGTGGCTCCCATGTGCTCCTGAGGCCGGATGGGGGGAGTGAGAGAGCCAGGTAAGGGGGAAGAGCAGGAGATGTGGCAACAACCTGAGCTCGATTCCCACCTCTGCAGAGGACTCATTCATTTGCAAAGCGCGTATTCCATTTGCCATGGAGGTACTACAGGGGCCAGGCTTGGTCTGTACCCCATGACTACGCACGCCCTGGTGGAAAAGACAGACCACATGATCAGATGGGGCACAGAGGCTCTGGGCTGTGGAGCACTCACGCGGCCTGGCTCAGCCTGGGAGGCTGGGAGAGGCCTTCTGGGGGAGGAGCCACCTTGGAAGACAGAGAAAGAAAGAGACTTCTAGAGGGAGGGGGCAGCAGGGGCGCCAAGGTGTGGCCGAGCCAGTGGGGAAGGGCTCACCAGGTGGGTCTCGCAGGGAGAGGAGCTCCTGGAGAGGCTGATTTGTGGAGGGGCTGCTCCGAGCTGCTGGAATTCACCAGCTCACTTGGATGGCCTCCTGGGGCAGCCCCGGCTCCTTGTCCTGTGAGACCCTTGCTCCCTTGGGGCAGTGGGAGGAAGGGGCAGGCCCCTGGTCTTCAGCCCTGAATGGCCCAGGAGATGGGGGCACCTCTGTGGCAGCTTTTAGTCTCATGGGCTGCATGACAAGCGTACCACCAGTGGGCAACTTGAAAGGACAGAGATTTAAGGGGTTAGGTTTAACCCTACTCAGCATGACCTCATCAACACAACATAAATAATCCCCTATTTCCAACAGGGTCATATTTGCAAGTACAGGGGACAGTGGCCTTAAGATGGGCAGTGGTTTGCCAGGGAAAGAGGCCCAGGCCATGGTGGGGGCCTGTAGCTTGGGGCCCACTGGGAAAAGTGGGCTCCATTTCTCCTGCCCTTGGACCTCTTGTTCCCTCTTGCCACTGGAGCGGCATTTATTCCGGGCGGGACCCTGGCTGGGGGCCCTGCATCCAGGTGCTGCCCCTCCCTGAGCCCGGCTGTACTGGTGACTGGGGCTGCCTCGCAGGGTGTGAGAGGATTGAATGAGATGGTTTGGAGAATGGTGTGCAAGGGGGCACCGGGACCTAGGTGGTGGCGGCTGTTGCTGAGGGTGTTTCTGTCATTCTGCATTTGGGCTGGAAAGGGGGAGACCAGGAGGCGCGGGGGAGCGGGCCCCAGGGGGTCATTCCGGCAGAGCCACCCGTGGCCACACGGGCACTGATGTCCCGGAGCCCAGGAGCTAGGGAGGGCCTGTGAGTCCAGCTCTCTTTGGGGCTCAGACCAATATGGTCCTTTCTGGTGGATGGGAGGGAGGCCAGGACAGAGGGGTAAGACTCTGGGCCTCCCGGGGCAAGGTCCCTCTGACCAGGAGGGCTGACTAGGAGGACAACTGTAGGGGACAGGGGTATAGGCTTCACTACAGAGGGGATGTTCGTACCACACAGGCCTTGTGGGTACAAGAGGGCAGGGCCTGTGTCCTCTGTGGGGACAGGACCTGGGGCTGCTGGGGGCCTGGGGAACAGGGCGAGGAGCTGGGGACTGGGTCAAGGGCTGCTGGGGGCTTGGGGAATGGGGCAAGGTGCTGGGGGCCTGGGGAACAGGGCGAGGAGCTGGGGACTGGGCCAAGGGCTGCTGGGGGCTTGGGGAATGGGGCAAGGAGCTGGGGGACTGGGGAACAGGGTGAGGAGCTTAGAGCTAGGGGCTGCCAGGGACCTGGGGAGGCTGTTAATGGGCTTGGTACCTGGGCTGAGGTCAAGTCCCTGGGCACATGGAGGAGGGCTTGTCACCTGGGGTACCTTCTCCTCTAATTCCCAGTTATTCACTGAGGTCCTAGAATTCACTTCTCAGGACCTCAGATTTCTCAGGAGACTTTAGACAAAACTGGGTCCAAGAGATGGTGGTTTTGGGTTCTTGGCTGGTTCCTGGAGCCCCAGGTCCAAGTCTGCACCTGGAGCCTGGTCTCTTGGGGCCAGGGGTGCCCCCTACCCCAAGTTTGCACCAAGGCTGTGAGACCTGTGTCTGGTGGGGAAGTATGCATGGAGGGGTCCGTCTGGGGCTGTGGGGAACGGGAGGAAGCCCATGGCACCCCACGCTCACACGGCCTTGGTGCTGTCCCCAGCGTGCGGCTGTGACCTGGCTGAGGGCGGGTTCTTCGTGCGGGAGGGAGAGTACATCTGCACGCAGGACTACCAGAGGCTGTACGGCACTCGCTGCTTCCGCTGCGACCAGTTCATCGAGGGCGAGGTGGTGTCGGCGCTGGGCAAGACCTACCACCCCGACTGCTTCGTGTGCGCCGTGTGCCGGTGAGTGGGACTGTCCCGTCCCTGCTCCCCACCTCCTCCTTCCTGTCTTCCTTCTGTCCTTTCTTCCTTGCCTCCCTCCCTCCCAAATCCTCTGTTTCCTCCCTCCCTCCCTCCCTTCCTTGTTCCCTTCCTCCTTGGGTCAGTGAGGTCCAGGGAGGGGAGGTGGGGCTCAGCTGGGAGATGGCTGGTGGACCCTGGGTGCTTGCACACCAGCCACACCTACAGCTTCTCTCCTCAAGGCCCCTGTACCCCCACCTCCTTGTCTGAAGGGGAGGGGCCATGGGGGCCACTTATTTCCTGGAGGGTACAGAGGCCTGTCTGCTCCCAGTCCTGGGAACTTCCCTGGATGCTCCCATATATCCCCTGAGGGAGGGGCTCCTCCTCCTGTCCCAGCTGGGCCCTGGTCCCACCCCCTGATCCCCCCCTATTTATCACAGCAGCTCCTCTTTGCCATGCCTGAGCCCCTGCTGTGGCCAGGACCTCATATTGCAGGGACCAACCTGGGGGGTGGGGGGCCCACAGCCTGTCCATGTCACACAGCTGGCCGGAGGTCAAGGTGGGAGTTATCTGGAAGCCCAGGGTGCTCTGTCCACTCCCCAGCGGGTCCCCAGCTGCCCCCTCCATCCTCACCTTCTGTCTCACCCTCTCCTTGGCTTCTCTGCTGAGCCCGGCACACCCCTAAGTCTCCTGGCCCCATCTGCTGACCTCAGTCCACTGCCTCCCTTCCCCACCCCCCTGCCTACACTTGCTTAGGTCACCCCTGTCCCTAACTTCCCACAGCCCCTTCTGGTCACATTCTGCTGACCACCGGGTAAGTTCTCGCGTTGCCACCACATGATCTCCCTTCCCGCTGTCTCTTTGTCTCCCCGATCTGCTGCTCCTCCGTGGTCCTGGTAGGTCTCTGCTCTGACACCCCGCCCCCCAAGCTGTGGGAGGCACCACCACCCACCCTCCAGCCACGTGAGATCCAAGTGTGGGCATCTTCAAGTTTCCTTCCTTCTCGCCCGTGACATTCAATCCGTCCCCCCATCCTGCCCCTCTCCCCTCCTCAGTGACTTCCAAACCACCCCTCCTTTCCGTCCACCCAGCTCCTCCCTCATGGAGCCTCACAAGCACCCAGTTGGACGGGACCCCTGCCTCAGCTTCCGTTCCGGGCACCTGCCTCTGCCTCCCCTCTGACCTCTGACCTCTTCCATGTTGCTCTCATGGCCTCCAAGAGGAAGTCCGTGCTCCTTAGCCTGGTTGAAGGATCCTTGCAGTCTGCTGCAGTTCATTCATTTGCTCACTCACTCATTCATTCATTCATCCAGGCTTTGTGAGGCCCCTACATGTGCCCAGCTTGGTGAAGTAGAGGGTCAGTGCAAAAGATGAAGACCCTCAGTGAGATGGACTGACACAGTGGCTGCAGTGATGGGCTCAAACATAACAAGGATTGTGAGGAAGGTGCAGGACCGGGCAGTGTTTTGTTATGTTGTACGTAGGGTCTATAGGAGTCGTAACGAACTTGACAGCACCCAACAACAACAACAGTGTGTGCCTAGCCTAGGACTGGCACTGCTGACTTGGGGCTGCATCAGCCAAGACCTTACAGGGTGATAGGCACGCTCAGCATCTAGATGCACTGTGATTTGGCCAAAGAGCTTCTTCTCTCAGCTCCCTTCCCACACTGGAGAATAGCTCCCTCCCTTTCCCTCCTCCTGGCCCAACCATATCCTCATTCCCTTTCTGGGTACCACTTGATGGGGACTGTATGAGGGCAGGAGCTGGCCTGACTCCTCTCCTGTCCCAGCTCCTAGCACGGAGCACGTGTGACCCCTAGCCTCCTGCAGCAAGATCAGAGCAGCTCCCCTCCGCCCTGTGCCTCTGGGGGCTTAGCAGGGAAACCAGCGGGCATCCATCCCCAGTGGACATCCTCCCTCCCTCCCTCCACAGCCCCAGAGACTTTCCCCCAAAGAGGAAGTTCCATTTCTAGAAAACAGAGAATATTAAACAAAAAAACACACACAGTTTATTTCCGCTCTGTTCTCCCTGTCCTGCCACACCCAGGTTAAAGGGGACCTTTTCAGTGTTGTTTTCAAAGCAGATGTCCATGGTTACAGCATGTATACAGACAGAAATGGAACATTTGTCAGAGGGATGCTAGGGGAGGAAGCAATGATGACAAAGCACATTGCTGATGACTGAGTCACAGTGGGCTGCTGGAACATGCCAAATGGCCTGGCCACAGGGCTCCTGAGGATTATCTGAATGTTTGACTTATGTGTGTGCAGCTTAGAGAGGAGGGTTGACATCATCACAGATGGTCTGAGAGAGCACTTCTGGATACTCTGCTATTTTAATAATAATGGCAGACAGGCAGCCTCTGGTCATGTTGGAGTGACTGGAACTGGGCCTTTCCGCCCACCATAAACAACTAGAAAACTGGGCAAAATGTACGAAACAACTGCTTTCAGACATGGGACTGCAGGCAGCTCAGTACCGAGAGAAGGGGAACAAACGAAGTGAGTTCATAGTGCCCCAGCTTTCTGCCTAGAGGCAATTTCTGGACCATAGCACAAGGAGAGAATATCCTAGTAGAACATGGTGTTCTCACTGAGTTGAGGAGACAATGATCGCAGAGGCAGAAGCAAGTAGAACTTGTAACGCAGAGTATCAGAAAAGAGAGAGCTATGCAGAGAGTTATGGATGGTCTGGGTGTTACAAATAGTTCATGTGCTCAGCTCCTAACTGAAAGGTTGGTGGTATGAGTCCACTCAGAGGCACCTTGGAAGAAAGGCTTGGTGATCTACTTCTGAAAAATTAGCCACTGAGAACTCTGTGGAGCACAGTACTGCTCTGACACTCGTGCGTTGCCATGAGTTGGAATCGACTCGATGGTAACTGGCTTATGCAGAGAAATAGCTCCAGAAATCTGCACAGTGATATCTTTGACTAGAGACTAAGCCACGTAGACATAAAGGAGATTTCACATGGCACCTGACAATAGCAATCTTTATGGAAACAAACTGTCACATCTTTCTCCTGTGGAGTGGCTGTTGGGTTTAAATCACTGACCTTTTGGTTAAGCCAAGCGCTTAACCATTGCACCACCAGGGCTCCTTCAGGAATGTGCTAGAGGCCCCATAATGGTCATGCCTTACTAATAGGACTAAACTAGCCGTAGAGTGAAAGCTACTATAAATCTATTCTAACCAAATATAAAAACAAGCCTCAAAAAGATCATGCTGACCCACAAATAGGTTGCCTGCCAAAATAAAGCCCAACACTCTTTAAAGGAATATAAGAAAATACAGCATTCATCAACATAAAGTTTACAATGTCCAACATCTAATAAAAAAATGACCAGTCGTGAGAAGAAGCTGCATAATCAGTCATAGCCAGAAAAAAAATCAGTGAATTGAAATAGACCCAGGAATGACAGCAATGGTGAAATTAGATGACAATCACCTTAAAACAGCTTTTGTAAATAAGTTTAAGTATTTAAAGGAAAACATACACGTAAGTAGGAGAGATATGGAACATATGAAAAAAACCAAATGGAACTTCTAGAGATTACACATACCATGGTTTAGATGAAAAGTTCACTGGAGGGAATTGGCAGTAGATTAGATATTGCAGAAGATAAGTGAACTGGAGGAGATAACAATAGAAACCATTCAAACTGAAGCGCAGAGAGAGAGACAGAAAAAATTGAAGAGCCTCAGTGATTTGTGGTGTAAGATAGATGACTGACAGATAGATAGATACCAACCCATAAACGGGACGAGGAAGGGAACTGAAAAATATTTGGAGAAATAATGGCTGAAACTTTCCCAAATTTAACGAAAACTATAAACCCATAGATTCGATGAACTCCGTGAACTCTAAGCAGTAAATAAACACAATGAAAACCTACCAAGTCCATCATAATAAAATTCCTTAAAGCCAATAATAAAAGAGAAAATCTCAAAAGAAGAGAAATAAAACACATTATGTACACAGGAGTGAAAGAATGACTACAGACTTCTTATCAGGAACTATGCAAGCCGAAGACAATAGAACAACTTCAAGTGCTAAAAGAACTGTCAAACAAGAATTCCATACCCAGCAAAAATTCTTTTCAAAAATGAAGGCAAGATTGCTAAAGGGCAGGGGGTTCACTTGTCCTTGATCCCCAAGAGCACAAATTGTCACAGATGGGGGTCCAACCACACGCCTGCTGAATTAACTGAGGACCCTGAACGGCAGCCCTACAAAGTGGGGGCTATGGCAGGGTTTTAACAGAGGAAGGTGTAGCAGCCTGTGTGTCAGAAACTCCCTGTGTCTGCTGATCAGCAGCTGGACTGCAGCTGGTGTGACTAGGCGATAGCCCAGGCAGGAGAGAGTGGCCTGAGCTCGGCCTCCTGCGGGCAAGGAAGAGGGGCCATACATGCTGGAACTTCGGTCCTTCACTTGTACTTCTGTTTGTTCATTCACTTAACAATTATCTGCTGAGTGCTTGGAATGTGCCAAGCATTGTCCAGCCCAAAGAGGGCAGAGGGGAGCCAATGAAGATATTTAAGCCACAGGAAAGAGCATGTCCCAGTTCAGATAATTCCCCACAAATCTCCAGGTCCTCTGGCCAGGGTGAGCTCGGGAAGGAAAGAGGCTCAGTGGCCGTCAGGAACCGAGAGCTCAGTGGCAGCAATGACTGTGCTTCCCACCACTGTCAGCAGGTGGCCTGGGCTTAGCTCGCCAGCCAGCTTAGCCACCTGGTAGCTGGCCAAGGGAGAAGGTCTTACAGCTGGCAGGCAGGCAGGTGGCCGGCTCTTTGCTGCCTCCCACCCAGCTTGCTCTCGGCAGCCTCAGAGTGATAAATAGCCCTTACATTGTACTGTGGCTGGGACAATGAGGGTGCAGAATTTAAGGGGTGCCAGAAAACTCAGTAATCAAGATAAATCACATTTTGATGCAATACTTTAAAAAATCAAAATTAGTGCAAAAAGTTCATGATGAATAAAATGCAGATTTTTAAGGAAAGACAGGATTTGTCCAGCACCTTGGAATCTAGAAAGTACACTTTTAATAACCAGCACCATTTGCCATAGAGTTGATTCTGACTCATGACAACCCCACATGTGTCAGAATAGAACTGCACTCCACAGGATTTTCAAAGGCTGATTTTTCAGAAATAGATTGCCAGGCGTTTCTTCCTCCTTAAAGATCCAAGTAGGTATATGTAAAAATAGTGTGGGAGCCGTGTCTGACCTCCTGTAACTTGACATGGGAGAAGAATCTAGATCAACAGCCCAAGGCTGATCCTATGAGGCGGAGGTCAGACATACCTTTTTTACCAACTCTGACACCAGCCGTCCCTCCCACGGCACTCTCTACTTCTCTGCTGGGCTGGATAATTCATTGCAATGGCCTCACAGAACTCACAGACCATACTGACAATTATGGGGTTTATTAGGGAAATAACAGTTACAATTGGGGCTCAAGAACGCTCAGGATAGAGTTCTTCCATCAAGATAGCCTCTCCCCAGCTGTGCTCACAGGCACACCTCTCCCTGGCCCTCAGCCTCTGCAAAAAGGCACTAGGCTTTCTCTCTCTGTGGGCCGGGAAACCCACTGTGGTGTTCCCTGCTGCCAGGTCTCTGCTGCTGGTTCTCTGCCACCGCTTCTCGCTGCCTGCAGTGTTAAAGGTCTCTCTCTCTCTCAGTCTCCTGGTTCCAGGTACTTCTCAGCACAGGGATCCTGGGTCCAAAGGACAGGCTGGCTCCTGGCTGTTCTTCCTTGGTGGTGGTTGGATCTTTCCTTTCCTGCCTCTGGGGAGGCTCATTTCAAGCCCCATGGGATGGCAAAACTGACCAATCCCCTTGGTGGGCTGCAATTACCCTATCTGCACAGTCCCAACCAATCACCTGGGTGAGAGTTAGAGGACCATGGTGAAAAACGCCACACAAAAGCAATCCATCACACCACGGTCAATCATGGAACTTCGCAGCTAGGTCTTGATTTGAATCTGGTTCCAACACACGTCAGCTGTGTGTCCTTGGAACAGTTAATGACCCTCTCTGAACTTCAGTTTTCTTCGCTCTAGGAGAAGTGAATCCTGACTTGGGCAAACGCCCTAGAGTTATTAAACGAGGCATGCCCGTAAGGTAACTACCCTAGTACCTGGCACACGCCAGGTGTTCAGTAAGAGCCATTACCACTATCGCTGGAGTGATGTGGACAGAGCATCGTGGTGGTCAGGCGAGGCAGGGCTGACTGAAGGGTAGAGGAGGCTCATGGTTGCAGGTGAGGAAACTGAGGCTCAGGGTCACACAGCAGAGCGTGGCAGCGCCCGAGCGAGGAGGCCCTCACCCTCGCCCTGCAGTGTCCACTCCCGGAGAAGAGGGGGCAATGACGTTGGAATCAGAGCTCTTGGTGGGGCTCCCTGCTGGAGAGGAGAGCCAGACAGGGGTCCCAGCTCTACTGCCCTCTTGTTCCAGGCTGCCCTTTCCGCCCGGGGACCGAGTGACCTTCAACGGGAAGGAATGCCTCTGCCAGAAGTGCTCCCTGCCCACATCTCTGGGCAGCAGCGCCCACCTGTCCCAGGGCCTCCGGAGTAAGTGGACACTGTGCAGCATGGCGGCGGGGGAGGGGCGGTGGCCTTGGCAGTGCCTGGCGGGGGCCTGACCATACCCTGCCCCAAAGCAGGAATCCGGAATGAGTACCAGTGGCTATGCAGGAAGGGAACCATAATCCCGGGCGGGCTCGTGTGCTGCTGAACCTTTGCATAAGCTGTCCCCTCCCCACCACACGCCAGTCTTGCTTCTGCCTCCAACTCCCACGCATACATTAAGGCCCAGCTCTCACCTGCCTCCTCCAGGAAGCCTTCCTGTCCTCCTCTTGGCCCCGCACCCTCCAGCACACACATGCATCTCCACCCTGTAACTGCAGGATACCCCAAAGCCCTTCAGGGATGTCTTAGAAGAGCCCTGAGCACTGACCTGTGGGTTCCGTGGGGCATGGGCTCTAGGGTTCACTGCAGGGTCATCCTGGAGCTAGACCAGGTGTCAGCAGACTGAACCAGTTAGTAGATGCAGGGCAAGGCGGGAGCCGGGTGGGAGCAAGGGTGCCGGCCTTCCCCAGCCCCGGCAGCTGTGGCATAACCAGTGCAGGGGCCCCGTGCTCGGGACAGACCCGGGCTGCTTCCTGATTTCCAGAGGAAGCCTCTGGCCCAGAGTTGCTTTTCTATCCCCTTCTGCACGTGGACAGCCTCTGCAGGGGGGCTTCCCCTCCAGCCTTCAGGAGTTACGGGGTGGCTGCGAGGCCAGCCTCATTTCACTCTGGAGTAGAGGCTTCACCCCTGGGGGAGCAAGCTCACAGCAGCTGAAGGAGAGCCCTCCGTCCAAACACTTCCCTCCAGCTGACGCCCGGATGGTGCTGTGGCTGCGGGCTGAATCCTTTAGAATCAGTACCAGTAGCCACCAAGTCAATCCTGACTCATGGGGACCCCACGTGTGCAGAGTAGATCTGAGCTCCAGAGGGTTTTCAATGGCTGCTTTTTCAGAAGTAGATTGCCAGGCTTTTCTTTCAAGGCACCTCTGGGTGAACTTGAACTTCCAACCTTTCAGTTAACAGCCAAGTGCGTTAACTGTTTGCACCACCCAGTAGTACCATTAAAATTAATTGTGAAAGAGCAACCATAAGCTCTGCAGCAAAAAAAGGGGGGGGGGGCGGCATTCGTTTGCACAGTTTGTCCAAAGGCTTCCTGGCAGCCAGAGCAAAAAGGAAAACAGGCTGGACCAGACTCATTACCTGAGAGTTCTTAAATGTTGGCAGAAACATTCTGCCAGTGTAAATTCATTTTAAAATGGCAAACTTGCCTTTTGGGGAACAAACGTTCCCCTGACCACCAGGGGAACTTCTCCTACCTCCTCTAGGAAGCCCTCCTGGCCTCCTCCCAGTCCTATCCTCCAGCAGACACATGCACCTTCACCCTGGTGATCCCGTTCCTCTGCCTGGAAAGGGTTGAACGATATTTCCCCAGCTTGTGGCTCCCGGGTGGATGTCTGCAGACTCTTGGCTCCCGCCTCCGTTCATCTGGAACACCCTGCAGGCAGGACTTTTCTGCTTCTCCAGGTGCAGAAGGGTCTGAGCCCCGGGGCGTGGTTGTGTCTGGACTCCATGTCCAGCTCCGGGTGGTGGGGCTGAAGTTCAGCCAAGGCCTGTAAACTGTCTGGACTCTGCCCTCCCACAGGGAGCCCCACGGCTATGAGCCGATGGGCCTCTGAGGAGGCGCCTGTGCTCTGAAACTCCACACATGGAGTTCCAGTAGGTGGGGACCGGAGGGAGGGCATGGAGGCCAGAACTGGGTGCAAGGACCAGAGATGCTGGGGCCACTAGAGACGCTCACAGCCCCGTGTGAGTAGGTGGGGGCCTGCTGGGGGGCGGGGCAGGGAACAGGAGTGAAGGTGGGAAGGTTGAGACCAGATGGCAGTGCTCCCCCAAAGCCACGCCTGGAGGTGATTGGGAGCCACAGATGGTTACTGAGTGAGGGAGTGCCGAGGTCAGTCCTGTTAGGAAGGAGAACCTGAGTGGGTGCGGGGCCTGGGGAAGGGCTGCAGCTTTTCTGCCGTGAGGGATGGAGAGCTTCCGGTGGCTGCCCCCATCAAAGGCATGGGCTGCCCTGCCTTGGGGGAGCGGCTGGCTGGGCAGGGAGGAGTGAAGCTTGGAGCCGGAGGCCCTGAGCTTCGCTTTCACGTGGTGGCTCTGGCCTGTTGTCCAGGAGCAGAGTAAACTTCGGGCGGGGTTGCCCACGCCCTCTCCGGAGAGGAGCCCCCCACCCAGCACCTCTCTTCACATGGTCCTTGCTGGCCCAGCCTCCCCCACAGGCACCCTGGGTGGGAGTGTTCGCCTCCTCCTTGAAGCACAGGGCGCCCCTCCCTGGCTCCCCCTTTGCGTCCCTCCCCAGCCCTGACTTGGCTGCTGTCTGAGCCCCGGAGGAGCCCTCCTAGAAGCCCAATGTGCCCACTGGGGCGGCTCCGAGCCCAGTGCCCATGCTGGACACCCCCCGCATCTGTATGGCCAGACATAAGGGTCAGCAGTGGGCAGGCCATGGTGGCCTGGAGGGGAAGCTGGACGTGGGAAAGATGGGGGCTTGGACCGGGACTGGCCAGAGAGAAGCCGTGTCCGGGCTGAGGAGCCCCTAGCGCCTGTTCTCTGTGGCTCCATCCACTGGCGACTGGTCTGGCTGGAGCATGGGTGGTCACACCAGATCGCGACCTGGGGGACAAGGGCCAGTGTGGCTGTTGCCAGCTGGACTTGGCATGCCGGGGCCCCCAGGGATGTGCAGACGAGGGGTGCTGTGGCCGAAGACAGGGCTGGGGGCCTCAACTCCCAGAGACCTGGGGTTGCTGAGCTCTCTGTGGTGTGAGGCTGCATCCCACCCACGTGCTCGAGGCACAGGTGATGGGACCGGAGGCCCAGGACCTCCTCGCTGGCCCAGCGGTGGGGCCCACAGCTGCCTGGGAAGCAGGAGAAGCCACCTCTTGCAGTGTGGCCGTGAGGTTGAAGGAGACAGAGATGTGAGGAAAGACAGGAGGGAGGGCTGGGGGCTTGGGGGGCAGCCTGGTGTGCTGCGGCTCAGCCCGTCAGACGCCCCTTCACTGTCCCTGGCCCGGCACACCCACCAGCAGTGCAGTCCTGGGTCTCTGTCCCTGGTTTAGCGGGGCCCCAGCCTGCTGGGCCATTGACCTGAGCCGGCTGCTTCTCGCTGGGCGGCCGCCTCCTCACGCCGTAACTGAGTCCACCACTTCTCAGTCACTTCCAGCTTTAGAGCCAGGCTGGCCCATTTTCGAAGGTGAACCTCAGGCTTGTTTCTGAGCCAGCCCTCTTTCCCCTGAGCCATGGGTCCTGGGCTTCCACCTTGGGAGCCGTGGGGAGCCTCCGACTTACATCCGGCCCCTCCAGAATCCAGCAGAGACTCAGGGTGACCAACAGGCACCCCCAGGTCCCACGTGAGTCAGTGGCCGAGCGGAGCTTGACCCAGTCCTCACTTTCCCCATGACCACGCCTTTCGGAGGAGCAATGCCTGTGGGGAAACTAGGAAACAGCTTGGAAGGTTCTAGAAGGGTCACTTGGGCGAAGAGGCCCAAGCCCTCATTGCTGCTGATGAGAGAGCCTGGCCAGGGTGGGTGGCGGCCGCGGGGCTGGGAGAGAAAGCCCTTCCCAGGGACCTCACTTCCGGCAGGGAACACTGAACTGAGAGGGACGTCCGGCCCCACCCTCTCAGGGACAGCCCGTGCTGACAGCCTTTCCCAGCAGGATTGTTACAAAGACCCGTGCAGCCCTTTGCAAAGCCACACAGAGCTCCTCGAGCACCAGAGCCACTGGGATGGATGCTTGCTGTTTCCATGGCAACGCTCTTTCCCTCATTCCCTCACCTGCTCTGGCTGCTTCCTGGCTGGCTACTCACGTGACGCCCGCCCCACCCCACAGTTTACGGGGGAAGAGTGGGTGGTGGGCTGGGTGAGAGGCCCAATTCCCTCCTACAAATCACAGACACAGGGCAGCTGGGACTTCGGGTCCACTGTGGGCAGATGGACCCTCCCCCGGCCCCCACCGGATCCTGGGGTGCATAGTTGAGACAGACCCGCCCCTGGGGGTGTGCAAGGCTGGGTGGGGAGGGGAGGCCCACAGCCGTCAGGACACCCCCAGGGGGTCACCCCAGCGCAGTGATGCTCAGAGCAGAATGGGCCCGAGTCAGGTACAGCCCCTCCTTGCGTGGCCGACTGACCAAGCCCCAACTTCCAGGGCCTGCACTGCATGAGTTTCTGTAAGCTTCTCACCGCTCCCCCAAGGCCAGTGCCATGTTCTCCCCCTAGCTTGAGCACCTACCCCTGCCCTTGCCCCCTCCACTCTGCCCGCACACAGAGGGGCTGCCTCCGCTCCAGGGAGGTCTACCTCGCCCTGCCTACACTCTGCTCCCCACAGCTGGGGTTCCTGTGCACTGCAGGATGAGGAACAGCACCCCTTGGCCCCCGCCCCCCCAGTGGTGACAACCAAAGCTGTCTCCAGACTTAAGGAGGCGTGTCCTCTCATCTGCTTCCCAGTTCTCCCTGCCTTTCTCCCTCTGACCTTCACTCCTTCCCTCCCTCCCTCTCTGCCTTCCTCCCTTCTTCCTCCCCTCCCTCTCCCCCCTCTCCCTCTCCCCCCTCCCTCTCCCCCCTCTCCCTCTCCCCCCCTCTCCCCCCTCCCTCTCCCCCCTCTCCCTCTCCCCCCCTCTCCCCCCTCCCTCTCCCCCCTCTCCCTCTCCCCCTCCCTCTCCCCCCTCTCCCTCTCCCCCCTCCCTCTCCCCCTCCTTCTCCCCCCTCTCCCTCTCCCCCCTCCCTCTCCCCCCTCCCTCTCCCCCCTCCCTCTCCCCCCTCCCTCTCCCCCTCCCTCTCCCTCCCTCTCTTTTTTCCCTCTTTCCTTCCTTCTGCTTTTCCTCCTTCGCTAGGTTCCTCCCCCTCCCTCCCTCCCTCCCTCCTTCCCAGCGTTGCAGAAGCCCCTGTACCTGGGCTGGACATCATTGAGGGTCCCTGCTGGGTAAAAGCTCCCCCTTTCTTCATAGCCCCTGAGCTTCTGAGTCTGCGTTTGCTCTTGATTGTTTTTCAGAGTGGCCTGTGAATTTGAGCTGTGTGAGAATTTAGGAAAGCCACAGCTTGACCAACACTTCTGTGGGTGTTAAATTTGTTTTTCTTAAAAGAAAAATAAAACTGACTCTGGTGTCCACTGAAGAGGAGACTGAAGCCAGGAGTGTGAGCAGTGTTTGCTGAGTCCGTTTGCAGGGCAGACAGGCAGCTCTTGAGGGCCTCCCATCTGCCGCGGGAGATGTGGCCCCAGAGCCCACCTCCTTCTTCCCATCCTGGACAGAGACTCACCTGGCCCCCGCTGGCTGGGAGCCTTGGCCGGAGCCCCTAGTCACTCCGGGACTTCCGCAGGCCTGGCGCTCCACCATCTGAACGCTGCCCCCATCTGCTCATGGGGCTGAGGTGGGCCTCGAGGTGGGCCCAGAGGCCGTGCAGAGCCCAGACTGGGCTAGATGGAGAGCAGAGCTTTGGGTCACTTCAGGGAGAGCTAGGGGAGAGAGTGCGGGGTGGGCTGGCTGGGTTGTGGAGGGAGGAACCCCCGGCTGGCCCCCGGGCCTGGCAGACACGCCGGCAGGGACTGGGCCATGTGTCCAGTGTCTTGTGTGTGGGTGCAGCTTGAACAGCTGCAGACAGAGCCCAGCTGAGCAGGCAGGAGGACTTCCTATAGGGGCATTCCTGGCAGACGGGAGCAGAGGGCTCTCAGCCCTCTCTCATGGGGCACACGACCCTCTGGTGGGCACGCCGGGGCACGGTTAGGTTCAAAGTTCTACCTTCCAACAGAGGAGGGTGGGGGGCCCACAAGGACCCCTCCTGAGACCCCCTCCACCCCTTGGCACTCTTGTAATTGTCCAGTCCCGTCTTCCTCTGGGACTGGGCTTCTGCCCTGCCGTCTTGTATCCCCAGCTCCGAGCCCAGGCTGGCATGCAGTAGGTGCTCAGTGAGTGCTGGCCGGCCGAGTGCGTGCGAGCAGGACAAACGGAGCCTGTCTTCTCTCCTCTAGTGGGGTTCTTCAGCCCCCCGGTCCCTCTCCCCAGAGCTCTTGTGGGTGCTTTTAGGGCGTCTGGAAGGCAGGGGCAGGTGCCCCGTCCCCCGTCTCCTGCCCACGAAGGCCTCGCCCCCAGGGCACCTGGTGCTGGGTCTGCTCCATGCCCTTTCCTGCAGCTGCACGCAGTGGGCCCTCGCCCAGCACTGAGGGAGACCTCTCTCTTCCAGGCTGCGGGGGCTGTGGCTCAGAGATCAGGAACGGCCAGTCCCTGGTGGCTCTGGACAAACACTGGCATTTGGGCTGTTTCACATGCAAAGCCTGTGGGAAGCTCCTGAACGCCGAGTACATCAGCAAGTAAGTGGGGTGGGGCCACCCCAACATTGCACGGCCCCCTCTTGTCCAGGCCATGGTGGGGGGGACACGGAGTACACTAGCAAGTAAATGGGGTGGTGTCACCCCAACATTGCACAGCCCCCTTCCCTGTCCAGGCGGTGGGGGGGACACCACGTCAGCAAGTAAGTGGGGTATAGCCACCCCAACATTTTGTGCCCCCCTTCTTGTTCAGGCCACAATGGGGGGACATGGAGTACATCAGCAAGTAAGCGAGGTGAGGTCACCCAAACAATGCATGACCTCCCTCCTTGTCCAGGCAGTGGGAGGGACACAGAGTACATCAGTAAGTGAGGAGAGTGTGATCACCTCAACATTGTCCGCCCCCCTTCTTGTCCAGGCCATGGTGAGGGGCACATAGAGTACATCAGCAAGTAAATGGGGTGGGGTTACCCCAACATCACATGGCCCCCTTCCTTGTCCAGGTGGTGGGGGAGACATGAAGTACATAAGCAAGTAAGTGAGGTGGGCTCACCCCACAGTGTGCACCCCACTGATCAGGAGGTGGGAGGGCTCTGCCTTTCTCAGTCTCCAGCAGGCTGGGACCGGCACTGACCTGGGGGAGCTGCGCTGGGGCCTGGGTGCTCGGGGGCCCGGCCTGTGTCCTCCCACCCCTCCTGGCTCCCAGTGTACTTTGCAGAGACACCCCAGTTCCCTTTTCAGTTGATTTAAAAGAAAACGGGTGTCAGTGCCCCGTCTTCTGACAGTAAAATGCTCCTGGCCTGGCCCCCGACCAGCCCTGCCTGCCCATGGGGTCTTCCGCCATGGCACCCGCACCTCTGTGGGGCTTGAAAAAAGGTCAGCAGAGGCAGCGGCCGAAGGAAAACCAGAGGGCTGGCTCCTCCCAGGGGTCACGGGTGTGAGGACTCAGCCACATGCTTCACCTTCGCCATGAGGCCACACAGCGACCCAAGTCCCCCAAACATGCAGTCAGGACGGGGTGAGAGCTGGAGGTAGGGAGGGGGCATGGCTTCATCAGAAGGCAGTGGGGGGCTCTAGGGGAGCCCTGGCATGACCCTGAGGGGGACAGCTCATTTGCTGGCAGGTGGGGTGCATTTCAGTTTTCACAGTTGGGGACTGGGGCCAAAAGTCCCCAAACGGCACCAGTGGGGAGAGAGCTTGTGAACCGAGAAGGCAGTTGGTCTGTGCATGGAGAGGGCTGAGAGGTGCTCGGCAGCTTGACTGTGCCAATCTGAGGGTTTTTGGTGGCTGGAGGGGCTGAGCCATTGCTGTCAGCGTTCGGTTAGAGTCCTGTCATAGAGCTGAACATGAACACGCATGCATGCACACACAACACACCCACTCGCATGCACACACAACACACCCACTCACATACACACACAACACACCCACTCACATGCACACACAACACACCCACTCACACACAACACACACCCACTCACATACACAGACGCACGCACACACATCCACTCACATACACACATGCACGCACACACAACACACTCATACACAGATGCACGCACACATATCCACTCACATACACACTTGCACGCACACACACCACACTCACACACATGCCCATACACATTCACACATGCACTCACTCATGCACACAGCCTCACATACATGCACACACAGTGCACATGTGCACACACACACGCAGGCACATGCATACACCACACACACTCGCATGCACACAGACACCTACACAAACACCACAGGCCCTGACACTCACATACATGCCCACACTCACATGCACACACACACACACACACACAAATGTGTGTAAAACTAGGGAAATCTGAATAAATATTCTAGCTTGCAAGGTGTTACCACTGGGGAATCCGGGTGAGAGGTGTACCTGACCTCTCTTACTACTGCTTGTGAATCTACAATGATCTCAAAATCAAACGTTTTAAACCAAAGTCCCCAAACCAAGGCACATTTACAGCCAGGCTGGGTCACACTGCAGGGAAGAGGTGAAGCCTGGCAGTTCCAGTGGGTGCTGTTGCCACGTTGCAGTAAGGGAGGGAGGAGTGAGTGAGTCAGGGGATGCATCCTGGGAACAGAGCGTCTTAGGGACAGCGCCCAGCCCCTGACGCGGGCCCCACGGTGCGAGCTCACCCACACCGCCCCCACCCACGGGTTACCTAGCAGCCTCCGGGAGCATCCCAGTGTTGGTGGGGGTGGGGGACATCGGTGTTGCCGTGGAGACAAGTCCTTGCACTCCTGGGTTGGCTGCAGGGACCCTGTTTTTGGGGTGTCACAAGGACCCGAGATCAGTTGGGCCCAAGTGCTGTCCTGTCCTCCCTGAGAGATGGCCCGTCTGAGAGCTGTGGGGGGTCGTGGCCTTGGTCAGAGGGGCACCTGGTCAGCCCCTGCAGCCCAGCTTTCCTGGCCCGACAGGGTCCCACCTTGGGCAGGTGGTGTCCCTGTGACCAAGTAAAGGTCAGAGCTTCGAGGGAAAGAGGGCAGCATCCTCTCCAGCTCCCAATAGAAACCTCGCCTTCTGTCCACAGCTGGGTGATCCCAGAGTGTCTTCGGCAATGCAGGAGGAGGCACCCTGGAGTGGTGGGTGCGCACCTCCGACCTCGGCCACTCTTTAGCCAGGGCTTGCCATGTGCCAGGGCCTGGCCACAGCCTCTCTTGTTCAGTGCTTACGGCAGCCCCGTGAGGGAGCCACTGTTACGTGCCCCATTCCTCAGATGGGGAAGCTGGGGATCAGAGGGGTTAAGGGACTTGTTCAGGGTCACACAGCCAGCCAGCACATGGCATGGAGTCTGTCTTAGCCTCCTGCTGTTAGGTGCCATCGAGTCGGTTCCCGCTCACAGCGACCCCATGCACAACAGAACGAAACACTGCCGAGTCCCACACCATCCTCACAATTGTTGTTATGCTTGAGCCCATTGTTGCAGCCACTGTGTCAGTCCATCTCGTTGAGGGTCTTGCTCTTTTTCGCTGACCCTCTACTTCACCAAGCATGATGTCCTTCTCCAGGGACAGATCCCTCCTGGTAACATGTCCAAAGTATGTGGGACGTAGTCTCATCCTGGCTTCTAAGGAGCACCCTGGTTGTACTTCTTCCAGGACAGATTTGTGGGTTCTTTAGGCGGTCCAGGGTAGATTCAATCTTCTTTGCCAACCCCACAGCTCCAAGGCGCCGGTCCTTCTTCTGTTTTCCTAATTCACTGTCCAGCTGTCACATGCCTCCCGGTGTTACTGTAAGAGAAGCACCGCAAGCGGAAGACTTTAAAGCACAGCAGTTTATTGTCTCATGTTTTGGAGGCTGGGGGTCCGAATCGGGCCAGCTTTAGGGGCTCTCTTCCTCGGCGGCAGCCGCGGGATTTTCTAGGCGTCTTTCTCCCCCCTGTGTGTCTAGTCTCCTTGTTTCAGAACTCAGAAGGGATGAGGTTTAGGGCCCAGCCTACTCTGAGATGCCGCATGAACACAACAGAAGAAAATTCCTGTCTGCAAACAAGGTCACGTTCACAAGGGTGGGGGTCAGGACTTCCATGTAACTTTTTGGGGGACACGATTCAGTCCAAGACAGAGTGCAAGCCCACTCACTTAGCTGCGCCCCACACTGAGCATGGAACCCATAAACCTCAGTACCACCCCGACCTGCCCTCCCCCGTTTGCACTGCGGTGGGTGCTATTGTGCCGTACTGAGAATAAGCGTAACTGCTGTTATGTTAGCTCCTGCCAGAAACTGTTCAGATCGTGCATCGATTGCCCTGCAGATGCCCTCATTTCAGGGGCTCAGCATGTGAGAACGCCCCAACCCCCACTTGCTCAGCCCTTTGGAACCAGCACCCTGAGTGACTGTCTCATTTGTTACTAATCCCCAATGCCCCAAACCACACCTGATAAGCTGCAGGTACACATTTTTTGAAGTAGATCACCAGGCCTTTCTTCCTAGTCTGTCTTAGTCTGGAAGCTCCTCTGAACCCTGTTCAGCATCACAGCAACATGAAAGCCTCCACTGACAGATGGGTGGTGGCTGCACTTGAGGCACGCTGGCTCCTTGAAGTGGGGCTCCTTCCTGCTCAGCAGGGCTGGGCCCTCCCTGTGAGGCAGAGTGGCAGTCACCCCAAGTGTTCCTAAGGCAGGAAGCCAGGTGGTGTCCAGGGGACAGGGAGGTCTGCTCCCACCCTCCAAGCCTGCCACGTGGGCATCTTGCTATCCTGGCCCCGCCCCCATGTGGACCCCCTCTGCTGACACCCTTTGGGCCCCCACTTTTCTAAGGGCTTGGGGTCCCTTTTGGAAGACGTGGGTGGCGACCTGGTGAGTGACAGACCTTCCCGCCAGATGCGGGGTGTTCACCAGAGCCAGATGGAGAGCTATGTCAGGGGAAATGGCCTTGAGTCCCTGGCTCGGGCTGTGGCCTGCCCAGCCTTTCCACTCACCTGCTGGGCATGTATGCACCTCAGTTTCCCCATCTGTGAGGCGGTGGTGACCTGGGTGACCACTTCTCATGATGAACGAGGTTGTGTGGGCACCTTTAAGCCCTTAATGAGTGCTACCTATCAGAGACAAGGGGGCTGCTAGCTGAAAGGTTGGCATTTCAAACCCACCAGCCGCTCCAAGGGAGAAAAGACCTGGTGGTCTGTTACCGTAAAGATGACAGCCTAGGAAACCCTGTGGGGCGGTTCTACTTTGTCAGTCGGAGTCTCTGAGTCAAAATTGACCTGACCACACCTAACAACAGCGTGTGACTATCTGAAGGTGTAGCATGTTATCTAGCAGGCCACAGACTCGTGTGGTCAGAAACCCAGCTTGGGAGCAGCTCCCAGGCACCGTTCCCATTCAGACCACCTTCACGGAACACCTCCTGAGTATCCTCTTGTCCAGCAGAGAACAGGAGGCAGTGGTGGGTCAGGGGGAGGATTCTCACCTTCTGTGTGGGAGACCTCGGTTCCATTCCCAGCCAGTGAACCTCACGCACAGCCCAGTAGAGATCAGGAGGCAGTGGTGGGTCGGGGAGGATTCTTACCTTCCATGCTGGAGATCCAGCAGGTTTGATTCCTGGCCAATGCACCTCATGCACAGCCACCACCGTCTGTCAGTGGAGGCTTGTGTGTTGCTGTGATGCTGAACACGTTTCAGCAGAGCTTCCAGGCTAAGACAGACTAGGAAGAAAGGCCTGGAGATCTACTTCTGAAAACCAGCCAGTGAAAAGAAAACTCTATGGGTCACAGTGGTCTAATCTGCAGCTGATCGTGGGGATGGTGCAGGACCAGGCAGTGTTTTGTTCCGTGGTGCGTGGGGTCACCATAAGTCGGGACCCACTCGATGACAGTCAGCAACCTCTCAGGCGTTGTTGTTTGGGGCAGGAAGCTGGGGTTGGTGGGGGGTCCCCGCCTGCTTCCCAGCATCTCCACAGTCATTGCGGTCCCCCTCGTGGGGTGGGGGGCTGTCCTCACCCCTCCTGACACCACTCTCCTTGCAGGGATGGGCTGCCCTACTGCGAGGCTGACTACCACTCCAAGTACGGCATCCGGTGTGACAGCTGTGAGAAGTTCATCACCGGGCGCGTGCTGGAGGTAAGCACGGCCGTCGGGCGCAGGACACGGGCGGGTGCAGCCGGGCCCCTTCCAGGCCAAGTTCCTGCTCTGGGTGCTCCACAGGGCAAGGCCGGTAGCTGTGAGCAGGGGTTTGGGAGGGGCTCTTGGAGCAAGAGTTAGCACCCCAAGCCACCGCCCCTTCTTCGCCCCTCCAGGGCTGTTCCGTGCTGCCACCTCCGGGCAGCTTTCCCTGCTACACTTTACATATCAACAGGATTAGGAGGTGGGCAGGACTCTGAGATGTTTGGGTCCAGTCCTTACCCTTCTAGATTGGGGCTCTGGGGCCTGGAGGGTTTGAAGGGACCCTGGGAAGAGTGCTGTGCCCATGGCCATGTGGCAGGACTGTGTCCCAGGACCCAGAGAAGCACTGAGAGGTCAGGGGCAGGCCAGGTTAAACCACAGTGACAGTGGAGCTTCTGGGGCTGGTACTGCTGAGCTTTGTGACTGGGTAGTGATCCTGTGGCGTGTTCACCTTGTGACAAAAGACAGGTGCCCGTGAGCCTTCCTGCACTGGGTTCAGTAAAATGGCCCACAGGGCAGCTAGGACCACACCCTGCCTGCCGCCTGCCCCAACACCCTTCTTGGCCATGCGCAGACCGGGAAGGGGCCACGGGGGGCCACGGGGGGTCTTGAGGTGTGGGGTGAAGGCTGAGCCCTGGGGAAGGGGCCTGGCCCAGCTGAGGGGCATGGGAGCCTGAGAAATGAGCTCTGTAGGGTTTGCTACATGAAAACGGGCGCGGGGATAGGTTGGGGTGGGGATGAGGCTGTAGGGCCACCTGCCACTATCTGAGGGGACAGAGACTCATGGGGGCTTTGGGGCAAGGTGGGGCCGTGTCAGTCAGACTGGCATAGAGCTCGCTCTGGGGGCTTCAGAGACAGGAGGGGGTGGACGGGCTGGGGACATTCCCCGTATCACCAAGGATTCCTGCCTCCCCGTCCCCTGCTAGTGCCTGCGGGTCCCCCGGGTCAGAATGCATGTGTGGGATCCGAGGTTGAGGTGCTTTTTTCACAACTACACTTACTATCCCAGGCAGATGGGACAGAATTGCAGCCCCTACCTCGTCCCCCACCCCCTCCCCAGCCTGGGGAGTGGAAGGTCACACCCGGAGGTCAGTGTTGTCCCTCCCTGTCACTTTACAAATTTCCCCAGGCTGGGCTCTTGACTGTTGGGGTGACTGATCCCACGCTCATTGTGGGGGTGGAGAGTACAGAAGGGCACCAAAGGAAACACATGACTGGTAATCCCGTTTCCTCCCCCCGCCATCCAACTGACTACATGGACAGAAAAAGTATGGAAACCGGCCAAAAAGTTAGGGTGACCCATTGGATTATCAGTAGTTTTTTTCAGTTTGAAATCACCCAGCAGCTGCATAGAAGAAACACCTAGAGATCCGCTCCCATACAGATTACAGCCTGGGAAGCCCTATGGGACAGTTTTACTCTGTCACATGGGGTCGCTATGTTTGAGCCCATTGTTACAGCCACTGTGTCAATCCATCTCATTGAGGTCTTCCCTGTTTTCGTTTTACCAAGCATGATGTCCTTCTCCAGGGTCTTGTCCCTCCTGACAACCTGTCCAAAGTATGTGAGATGAAGTCTCACCATCCTCGCTTCTAAGGAGCATTCTGGCTGTACTTCTTCCAAGACAGATTTGTTCATTCTTCTGGCAGTCCAAGGATATTCAATATTCTTTGCTAACACCATAATTCAAAGGCATCAATTCTTCTTCCTCTTCTTTATTCATTGTCCAGCTTTCACATGCATATGAGGCGCCTGAAAACACCATGGCTTGGGTCAGGTGCGCCTTTGTCCTTAAAGTGACATCTTTGCTTTTCAACACTTTAAAGAGGTCTTTTGCAGCAGATTTGCCCGATGCAATGTGTCCTTTGATTTCTTGACTGCTGCTTCCATGGGCGTTGATTGTGGATCCAAGTAAAATGAAATCCTTGACAACTTCAATCTTTTTTCTGTTTATTGTGATGTTGCTTATGGGTCCAGTTGTGAGGATTTTTGTTTTCTGTGTGTTGAGGTGTAATCCATACTGAAGGTTGTGGTCTTTGATATTAATCAGTAAGTGCTTCAAGTCCTTTTACTTTCAACAAGCAAGGTTGTGTCATCTGCATATGGCAGGTTGTTAATGAGTCTTCCTCCACTCCTGATGCCCCATTTTTCTTCATATAGTCCAGCTTCTCGGATTATTTGCTGAGCATACAGATTGAATAAGTATGGTGAAAGGATACAACCCTGACGCACACCTTTCCTGATTTTAAACCACACAGTATCCCCTTGTTCTGTTCAAACAATTGCCTCTTGGACTATGTTCAGGTTCCTCACGAGCACAATTAAGTGTTCTGGAATTCCCGTTCTTTGCAGTGTTATCCATAATTTGTTAGGATCCACACAGTAAAATCCCTTGGCGTAGTCAATAAAACACGGGCAGACGTCTTTCTGGTATTCTTTGCTTTCAGCCTAGATCCGTCTGACATCAGCAATATCCCTGGTTCCACATCCTCTTCTGAATCTGGTTTGAATTTCTGACAGTTCCCTGTTGAATGTACTGCTGCAACCGTTTTTTAATTAATTTTGGCAAAATTTTACTTGCATATAATATTGTTCAATAATTTCCACGTTCTGTTGGATCACCTTTCTTTGGAATGTGTACGTCTATGCATCTCTTCCAGTCAGTTGGCCAGGAAGCCGTCTTCCAGATTTCTTGGCATAGACGAGTGAGTGCTTCTAGTGTTGCATCTGTTTGTTGAAACATTTTAATTGGTATTCTGTCAGTTCCTGGAGCCTTATTTTTTGACAGTGTCTTCAATGTAGCTTGGATTTCTTTTTCAATACCGTCAGTTCTTGATCATATGCTACCTCCTGAAGTAGTTAAATGTCCACAAATGCTTTTTGTACCGTGACTGTGTATTCCCTCCATCTTCTTTGGATGCTTCCTGCGTTGTTCAGTATTTTCCCCATAGCATCCTTCACTGTTGCAAAGTGAAGCTTGATTGTTTCTTCAGTTCTTTCAGCCTGAGAAATGCTGTGCGTGTTCTTCCCTTTTGGTTTTCTAACTCCAGGTCTTTGCACATGTCATTAGAATAGTTAACCTTGTCTTCTCGAGCTGCCCTTCGAGATCTTGTGTTCAGCTCTTTTACTTCATCATTTCTTCCATTCTCTTTAGCTACTCGATGTTCAAGAGCAAGTTTCAGCACCTCTTCTGACATCCGTTTTGTTCTTTTCTTTCTTTCCCTCCAGGTGGGTTTTCTCCTCTGAAATGAAAGGGCTTCAAAACTCGGCCAAGCCAAACCCAAATTCAGGAAGCACCCATACACCCCTGGCCCCTCCCTGGGCCATCCCTGTGAAGGGGCAGCCTCCCAGCAGACCCTGGCCACCGGGCTGACTCCTCCCAGGGCCCGAGAGCAGATGGCAGAGCTAGGCTGGGAGCCAGGGGGTCCAGGCCCCCAGATCGTTCTCTTAGCCACCATTGCCCGGCCTCTCCCAGTGCGCAGACACGGGCCGTCAGTGTTTAATGGAGACCCGTGTGTGGGGACAGTGGTGGTTCAGTGGCACAGTTCTTGCCTTCCATGTGGGAGACCCGGGTTCGATTCCCAACCAAGGCACCTTCTGTGCAGCCACCACCTGTCTGTCTGTGGAGGCTCTTGTGATGCTATGGTGCTGAACAGACCCCAGCAGATGGACTAGGAAGAAAGTCCCGGCAATCTACTTCAGAAATTCCACCAGGGAAAATCCTGTGGATCACAGCGGTCAGATCTGCAGCGGATCACAGGGATGGTGCAGGACTGTGAAGTTTTCCATCCCATTGTGCGGGGGGGGGGGGGGGGGGCGGTTGCTGGGAGTTATGGCTAACAACCACCCATATTGTGACGCTGACTGAAGCACAGGCCACCCTAGGCCCAGGTGTGCTGGCGAATCTCACCTGCCCTACCTTCCTGACCTTGTGCCCCAGGGAGGCCAGGCCTTGGGCACAGACCCATCCCAGCCCTGGCTGCTCGGCCCTTCCTGTCTCTGAGCAGGTGCTGCACCCATGAGCCGCCTGGAGCTGGCAGCAGGGGAGCCCCAGGGTTGGAGGAGACTCCCTCTGCCTGACCCCCAGCTTGCTGCCTGGCCCCGGGGTCACTGCCACCCTCGGCACCTGGGGGGGTCGCTCCGCTGGTGGGTCAGGAAGGCCAGTGGGGGCCCGTGGCTGCAGCATAAACCCCCTGACAGCCATGCTGGGGGAACACAGGGCTTGGGGTCCATGCCGTGTGCCAGGCCTTTTGCCCCTGGTCTTCAGGAGGACTGTCCTCATCCCAGGAGGAAGCAGATCTGGTTTCTCCTCTGTCTGTGGTGGAGGGTGAAGGGCCCCGGGTAGATTGATGCTCTTGTTTTCCTGCTGCCTGCCTGGGCTCGCGTGGAGGCTGAGCCAGCTCTGGGAGCGAGCATCCTCCTGGGCGCGGGCGGCACCGCAGGCGGGAGGGAGCAAGCCGTGGAGGGTGCAGCGGCTCTGGTCCGCCTTCCTACGGCTCCTCTGGCAGCGCCCACCTGCGCTGGCCCCCAGCGCTTGGGCCCAGCCAAGCAGGGGCTCGGGGGCCGGGGAAAGAGGGACCCAGAGGCTGGCTGAGGTTGAGGTGCCCTTTGTCCCTGACCCAGCCTGTGCTGCCAACACTAGCACGGTCTGGCTCTGGTCCAGACGCCGCGCAGGTAGGATGCCCGGGGCTGACCTGGAGGCTGGGGAGCTCTGCGGGAGGGTGATTTGCAGGAGTGGGGACCCCTGGAGCACCTGTCACCCCCGTTGTGCGCCGAGAGACAGGGAGCCCTGTGCCACCAGATGCCCGTGGGCGATGTCGCCAGCCTGGCATGTGAAACGTGGGGGCTGTGGGGCTCCCCCTCCATCTCCCCCAGCTGCACCTCCATGCTGAGCGTCCCAGGAGCATCCCTGCTGGCCAGGAGTCTGCTCCGTGCTGGGGTGGGTGAAGGGGCTGGTGGGTCCCTGCGGGGGCCTAGGGGGTGCACTCCTGCCCCTGCCACCTGCAGCCTGGGCGCAGGGAGGGTCTGGGGCTTGGGGCACAGGTGGGCAGTGCTGAGAGGGTCGCCTGCAGGGTGTCCCGTTGGACCCAGAGCAGGAATGGGGTTGGTGAAGTCACAGCAACAGCCTGGTACCAGCATGGAGGTTCACAGGGGAGGGGGTGTGAAGCCCTAAGCTTCCTGTCACCCCACGCCTGCCTTCTCCTCTATTCTCTCACCGGTGTTAGCTGGAAGCTTCCCTCCAAAGACGGGGAGCGAGCAGCTGGGGGAGGGGTGCTTTTCAGCCCTGCCCTCTGTTAACCCTGACAGTGCCATGTCCCAGCCAGCTTTCCTGGTGCTTCACCTGCACCAAGACCTGTCGCCATGGTAACAAGAAGCCGGCCCCTGGGGCTGCTGATTAATTCCTCCTTCCCTCTTTCTCCCTTCCTCCTTCTTTCCCTCCTCCCCCTCTTCCCCCCTCCTTCCTCCTCCTCCTCCCTCCTCCCCTCCCTCCTCCCGCACTTTCTAGACCCTTCCTGAACACCTACTGTGTGTCCCACCAGGCCCTTGAGGAGCTCCAGGGAAGGGGGTAGGAGAGGGGACACCCGGCACTTATCTGCCCGCCTCAGGTGGCCAGTCAAACGTTTCTCCATTTCAAATAAAGCTTTTGACTAGGGAACACAGGTGGGTTTGTTTCCTCCTTTCTTCTTTCTGGGAGTCCCTGGGTGGTGCAGATGGTTCACACGCTCACCTGCTAACCCAGAGGCTGGAGGTTCAAGTCCACCCAGAGGCTCCTCGGAAGAAAGGCCTGGCACTCTACTTCCAAAAAAACCAGCTACTGAGAACCCTATGAGGTGCAGTTCTGCTCTGACAGACGTCGGGTCACTGTAAGTTGGAATCAACTCCACGGCAACTGGTGGTCCTTTGCTTTGGCCTTTCCACTTTATCCCCGCCGGCATTCTGAGTCTTGTCACTGAGAGAAAATGAGCCCGTGTATTCGGACCTGTGAGAGCGTTCCTTAAGGACGGTGGTGATGTCTGCTTGTCCAGCCTCCAGCTTCTCTTTGTTTATTTAGATAAATGTGTTTATTTTAAGAAACACACTCATAAGGAATTTATCATGACATAAACCCCAAACCACCCATCAGTACCCAGAGCAACCCCTGTTATCACTGAGACGCCTCCTCTGAGGTCACACACACCTGAACACTCCCCCACGTTTTCTGCGGTCACCACGTGCCTGCATTTGCTCTCAACAACATCTCGGAGCATCGGCCCTTGTCCTGGAACATCTAGCCCTCACATCCTCACTGGGCATCACCTTCTGTCAGTGTGTTTGACAGGCACAGTGGTGGCTGCAGGACTCCTCGGAGCATTGATGTGCTGAGGTGTATGTGAACATCCAAGGCAGCCCTGGTGGCACAGCAGTGAAGCACTCGGCTGCTAACTGAAAGGTCGGCGGTTCAAACCCACCAGCCGCTCCAAGGAAGAAAGACCTGGTGATCTGCTCCGGTAAAGATTACAGCCTAGGAAACCCTGTGGGGTGGTTCCACGGTGTCACTCGGGGTCTCTGAGTCAGAATCGACCTGACCGCACCGAACAACAACAACAGCGTGTGACTATCCGAAGGTGGAGCGGAATATTTAGCAGGTCGCAGACTCCTGTGGCCAGAAACCCAGCTTGGGAGCAGCTCCCGGGCACTGTGCCCGTTCAGAATGCCTTCACGGAACACATCCTGAGTGTCCTCTTGTCCAGCAGAGATCAGGAGGCTGTGGTGGGTCAGGGGGAGGATTCTCACATTCCATGTGGGACACCTAGGTTCCATTCTCAGCTAATGCATCTCAGGCGCAGCCACCACCCGTCCATCGGTGGAGGCTTGCGTGTTGCTGTGATGCTGGAAGGTTTCAGTGGAGCTTCCAGACTAAGACAGACTAGGAAGAAAGGCCTGGCCATCTACTGCTGAAAATTGGCCAGTGAGAACCTTGTGATTCACAGCAGCCGGATCCATAAGGGATCGCAGGGATGGCCCCGGACCAGGCAGCATTTCATTCTGTTGTGCCTGGGGTCACCGTGAGTCAGGGACAGCTACAACAACAGTAGCAACAAGAACAAGACAGGCAGCGCTTGGCTGCTCGCGAAGTTCAGAGGAAAGAGAGAGTGAGGCCCAGGAGTGACGTGGCAAGGCTGCGTGAAGGGCCCCCTGTGCTGACGGAACAGCAGGGGGCTCGCAGGGGAGAGTGAGCAGGTTTTGGCATCAGCTCAGAGCCCGGGGTGCACGGTAGGGGTCGAGGTCCGGGTCTGGGGGGTGGATTGCAGAGGCTCAGGGCTGCATAAGGCCTAGGGAGGCATTTGTGCTTGCTCTCAGGGTGAAGCAGCCGCCGGAGGACGCTGAGGGGAGGCAGGTGGTCCACAGGGTACCTCTGAAGGTCTGATCAGCCGCTTGCTGCACTGAACCCCTGGAGGCTGTGTCATGCTTTCTAACGAGCCTATTTGTCTTATTATAGAGGACAGCCACTTGTCAGGAGGCAGGAGACATCTTTTTACGCCATGCACTGCAACACTCATGGGCTTTTGATGTCTTTTTCATCTGAGCCATTCTGGGCCCACACGCCTGGTGGCTGGGCCATCTGCCTGGTGGGAGTGGGGTCTCGGGGGGCTGTGCAGATGTTCTCAGGTCCTCTGGTGGTGGGGGGTGGTAGGACGTGGCCTTCAGAGAACGGGGCGCATGGCATCTGGGCTGGGTGACACAGTGTGGCCACGTGCCGGTCCCATTGTCAGAGCAGGAGTGACCATTGGAACTGGTTCAAGCAGCGTGGATACTTGTGCTTTTGATCCTACAGGCTCCTCCCTGGCCTCCTACAACCTGCCGCCCATTCCCAGCAGGGCGTGTAGGGTCGGGATGGGGCCAAGGCCGGTGTTAGCCGTGCCAGGCCTTCGGGCGCAATGCCACCCTGGACTCAGTTGTTATGAGGTGCCCTCCAGTCACCTGTGACGCGCAGCGACCTTGTGCACGCTAGAACAGGATGTCGCCCGGTCCTGCACCGCCTTCACGATCACTGGTCTGTCTGAGGTCATTGTCATGGCTGTGGCGTCTGTCGGTCTCAGGGAAGGTCTCCCTCTTTTCTGCTGACCCTCGGCTTCACCAAGCGTAATGTCCTTTTCTAACCATGGTCTTTCCTGAGGACGTGTTCCGAGGATCCTTCTGGCTGTACTTCTTCCAAGACGGATTTGTTAGTTCCTTCTGGCAGTCCATGGTATATTCAGTATCCTTTGCCAACACCATAATTCAGACGTATCGGTTGTTCTTCGGTCTTCCTTATTCATTGTCCAGCTTTCGCATGCATATGAGGCGACTGAAAACCTCATGGCCTGGGTCAGGGCCATCTTAGTCCTCAAAGTGACGTCTTTGCTTTTCAACACTTTAAAGAGGTCTTTTGCAGCAGATTTGCCCAATGCAATGCGTTGTTTGATTTCCTGACCGCTGCTTCCATGGGTGTTGACTGGGGACCTGAGTGCCCTGGAGTCAGTGCGCACCGTTATTTCCTGCCATAACCCTGAGGGAGGGGAGGAGTCCCCCCTTTTTACTGATGGGGACACTGAGGCCCAAGACAGCATGAGTCGCCAATGTCAGAGAGAGAAAAAGGCAATGACCAATGTTAAACAGTCAAGGGTGACTTTTATTAGAAAGGATTATTGTGAGGGAGGGGAAGGAGTGGGGGCGGGGGGAGACAGCAGAACCGAGTCTGGGCCGGGCTCCGTGCTGACACAGAGCCGCAGCTCTGGACGCAGAGCGATTGGCCACCGCGGTGAGCAGGTGAGAGCTGCTAAGGTTGGTGCTGGGGCCATTGGGTGGGAAGGTTTTCTTTTCTCATAGTAAGGCCACAGGGACCCAGGGCACCGGGGGGCGGGGGAGAGGGAGATGAGGATTAGGCTGAGGGGGAGACAAAGGTTGGGGAGGTGAGGAAGGGAAACGCCTATTTAACGAGGGCACTGGTGATTCCGTGGTAGAATGTCGCCCTCTGTGCAGGAGACCTGGGTTCGATTCCTGGCCAGCGCACCTCATGCACAGCCCCCGCCCATCTGTCAGTGGAGGCTTGCGTGTTGCTGTGATGCTGGATGGGTTTCAGTGGAGCTTCCAGACTCAAACAGACTCGGAAGAAAGGCCTGGCGATCTACATCCAAAAAGCAGCCAGTGAAAATGCTGTGGATCACGGTGGTCCGATCTGAAGCTGATCATGGGGTTGGCACAGGACCAGGCAGTGTTTCGTTCTGTTGTGCGTGGTGTTGCCTCGAGTCGGGGCCGACTCGGTGGCCCCTATCAACAACAAAGGGTGCAGTAACCTCCTGAACACACACCGAGTGAGGGCTTTTCTTTAACAAAGGGCTCAGGTAAAATTCAGCTTTATCACCAAGACCTCCCACCCAGGGAGTGAGGGTCCCGGGACAGGCCGAGCAGGCACGGATTGATCACTGGCCTCAGGCGTGGCCCCACAGTGTCCACTCGTTTGGCCTGGGGAGCGGACATGCCAGCCCCGTGTCTTCACCATGGAGGGATTGTTCCAGAACATTCTATTTGGTGTTGGTGTTGCCCTTTGCATTTCCAGATGAGCGGCCCAAGCCGAAAGTGAGGTCCTCGCTCCTCCAGCTCGTGGTGGTCCAGGGAAGGGGACTGAGATGAGATGGGTCTGGGGTTCAGCCATGGCTCTAACTCCATGCGCCATGGGTGTTTCTGGCCCGGCTCCCACCTCAGCACCGTGAGCGGGTGGAGCTGTGGATCCTGTGGAGGGCGTCCTTCTCCATGCTAGACACAGTGGCTGCTCCATTTCCGTGACTTATCCTGCGTTCTTGCCCCAAGTTCCCGGTTCACAGGCAGGTGTAGGAGGAGGGCTGTCTCCAGGGAATGATGAGCTTTGGGAGGCAGTAAATCCCACACTGCCAGCTACCAGGGCCTGCAGGGGCTTAGCTACCACTGGCCCCCTTCTGCTCCTCAAGGCCGCGGGCATCTTCCCAGAGCGGGGAAATGGGGAGCCCAGGCTGGGTGTCTGATGGCAGATGTGAATCCTGGCCCTGCCCTTGGTCAGTGTGATGGGCTTAGGTGGGTCTCCGTACCTCCTGGAGCCTCAGTTTCCTCATCTGGAAAAGGGGGATAGAGGATACTGCTTGCCCCTGGGGTTGTTGTGAGGATGGAATTCAGTGAAATAAGGCGTGCAAAGCACTTAGCACTGTGGTCAGTGGTAAAGTCAGCCATCAGTACTGTCTTGGAATAAGACATGCAAAGCACTAAGCACGGTGGTCAGTGGTAAAGTCAGCCATCAGTACTGTCTTGGAATAAGACATGCAAAGCACTTAGCACGGTGGTCGGTGGTAAAGTCGGCCGTCAGTGCTGTCTTGGAATAAGACATGCAAAGCACTTAGCACAGTGGTCGGTGGTAAAGTCAGCCATCAGTACTGTCTTGGAATAAGACATGCAAAGCACTAAGCACGGTGGTCAGTGGTAAAGTCAGCCATCAGTACTGTCTTGGAATAAGACATGCAAAGCACTTAGCACGGTGGTCGGTGGTAAAGTCGGCCGTCAGTGCTGTCTTGGAATAAGACATGCAAAGCACTTAGCACAGTGGTCGGTGGTAAAGTCAGCCGTCAGTACTGTCTTGGTATAAGACATGCGAAGCACTAAGCACGGTGGTCGGTGGTAAAGTCGACCATCAGTGCTGTCTTGGAATCAGAATTTTAAGGTGGGAAAGATCCTCCACATGGTCATTTCTGTCACCTTCAAATGATAGATGAAGAGTCAGAGACCCACCTTTTGGGGAAAACAGTTTTTAAAAAAAAAAATTGAAATGATGTTCACATACCATCCAAGTAAGCATTTTCAAGCGGACAATTTGGTGGCATTTTGTGTATTTATGATGTTGAGCAAACACCACCTTCGTCTAGTTTCAAAACTTTCCACCACCCCAGAAGAGCAGCTGTGTCCATTAAGCAGTCTGTCCTCCCTCCCCCTCCCCCTTTCCTCCCCCAGCCCTCCCCCCAGCCCCCAGCAACCTCTGATCTGCCTTCCGTTCTGTGGATCTGCCTCTGCTGGACAATTCACATCAATGGATCATACAATATGTGGCCTTTTGTGTTAACATCACATTTTTTAAGTTCAGCGAAGTCCCAGGAGGTATCAGAACTTTAATCTTTTTTTAATTGTCCTTTAGATTAGGTTTACAGAATAGATAGTTTCTCATTAAATAGTTAGCACACATATTGTTTCATGACATTGGTTAACAACCCCACGGCATGTCAACACTGCCCCTTCTCGACCTTGGGTTCCCTGTCACCAGCTTCCCTGTCCCCTCCTGCCTTCTAGTCCTTGTCCCTGGACTGCTGTGCTCCATTAGTCTTGTTCTGTTTTATGGGGCTGTCTAATCTTTGGCTAAACAGTGAACCTCAGGAGTGACTTCGTTACTGAGCTAAAAGGGTGTCCGGGGGCCATACTCTCGGGGTTTCTCTAGTCTCTGTCAGGCGAGTAAGTCTGGTCTTTTTTTTATGAGTTAGAATTTTGTTCTACGTCTTTCTCCAGCTGTGTCTGGGACCCTCTGTTGTGATCCCTGTCAGAGCAGGCAGTGGTGGTAGCCAGGCACCATCTAGTTGTACTGGACTCAGTCCGGTGGAGGCCGTGGTAGCTGTGGTCCATTAGTCCTTTGGACTCATCTTTCCCTTGTATCCTGTTCTCTTCATTCTCCCTTGCCCCCCCAGGGGTGAGACCAGTGGAGTATCTTAGATGGCAGCTTACCGGCTTTTAAGACCCTAAACTCTACTCACCAAGGTAGAATGCAGAACATTTTCTTTATAAACGGTGTTACACCAATAACTTTAATCCTTTTTATGGCTGAGGAATACTCTGCTGGATGGCTGGGCTGCTTCTTGTTTATCTGTCACCTGGTGATGGATACTTGGGTTATTTCTACCTTTTGGCTACTGTGAATAGTGCTGTTATAAACCTTTGTGTACGAGTCTCTGTGTGGATGTACGTTTATGTTTTCATTTCTCTTGGGTCTACACCTAGGAGCGGAATTGCTGGGTCATAAAGTGATTCAGTGTTTCACATTGTCAAGGGGCTGCCAAGCGGTTTTCCACAGAAGCTGCACCACTTTACTTTCCCACTAGCTGTGGATAAGGTTTCCAGTCTCGCTACATCCTCTTCGTTTTTTTGTTTTTATTTTTTATTATCACCGTCCTAGTACCATGAAACCTGTGAGAGCTAGAACTCAGTGAGACTGCCCTGCTTTTCTGGGTCTCTCAAGTTTTTCGCCTCTGACGGGGTGCAGTCTTACCACTTTTTATCACTCATTTTTACTGGAAAACATTTGAATTTTCTTCCTCTGACAGGTTTCTGCCTTACACAGTTTCCAGCTTTCACAGGTTTTAGTGTGATTTTTTTGTTTTTTAGGTGGGTGTGAAGTGGGATTCTCACTGTGGTTTTGATTTGCATCTGATGGAACAGTGGTTAAGAGCTTGGCTGTTAACCAAATGGTCGGCAGTTCAAATCCACCAGGCGCGCCTTGGAAATCCTACGGGGCAGTTCTCCTCTGTCCTGTAGGGTCACTATGAGTTGGAATTGACTTGACGGCAATTTTTTTTTTTAAATGACTAATAAGGAGCCCTGGTGGTGCAGTGGTTAAAGCACTTGGCTGCTAACTGAGAGGTCAGTGGGTGGAACCCACCAGCCACTCTGCAGGAGAAAGATTTGGCAGTCTGCTCCTGTAAAGAAAGATTACAGCCTTGGAAACCCTGTGGGGCAGTTCCACTCTGTCCTGTAGGGTTGCTATGAGTTGGAATCGACTCGATGGTAGCAGGTTTGGAATGACTAATGAGGCTTAGCATCTTTGTATGTTCTTGTTGGCTGTTTGTATATCTTTGGAGAAATGTCTGTTCAAGCCCTTTCCCTGTTTTTATTGGGTTGTCTTTTTGCTGAGTTTTAAGAGTTCTTTATATATTTTGGATATCAAACCCGTATCAGTATGTAAGTTGCAAATATTTTCTCCCATTCTGTAGGTTGTCTTTTCACGTTCTTATTAATAAGCTTTGATGCACAGAACTTTTAAGATTTTGATGAAGTCTGATTTATTTTTCTTGTGTGGCTTGTGATTTTGGTGTCTGATCTAAGGATCCATTGTCAAGTCTGATGCTTTATCCTTATATTTTCCTCTAGCAGCTTGATAGTGTTAGCTCTTATATTTAGGTCGTTGATCCATTTTGTGGGAAAACTTTTTTTGACGTGTAACGTAGACACAGAACACACGCAGAGAAAGTACACCCACCACAGTGGGCAGCTGATAAATTCCCGTGCACAGGCTCACCACGTCCAGCACCCTGATCCAGGAACAGACATACCCAGCCCCCAGACCTCCTCAGGCCCCTTCTGGTCACTTACCCCAAGGCTGGCCCTTCCCCAACTCTGAAGCGTGGATTTCGAGCTTGGGAAGAGTGTAGGCTGCACTTGCAGCTGGCTTCTCCTCTGTCTTAGGTGGTGGGGCTCTTCCTCGCCTTGGGGGGCGAGGGGGATGGGCCAGGTGAGGGTGGGGCCCACACCCCGGGGTCGAGGGCTGCCACACCACTTGAGAGACCACAGGACGGGACTTCATGACACGGACTGAAGCTCAGCTGCCTGGGCCCCGACCTGGCCCCCACCTCCCAGCTGTGCGCTTCTTGTCTCTTGTGAAGAGTAAGGTCAAACAAACCTCGCTGCTGCCCAGTGGATCCTGACTCACGGTGGCCCCAGGTGCTACAGAGTAGAACTGCTCCATGGGGTTGACTTGGTGGTCATCCTAACAGAAGCTGATGGCCACGTCTTTCTTCCGCAGAGCTGCTGAGTGGGTTTAAACCACCAACCTTTTGGTTAGTAGTCGATCGCAAACTACCTGTGACACCCAGGGACCGTACACACGCACACACACACGAACAGACACACACACACACACACAGACACGAACAGACACACACACACACAGACACGAACAGACACACACACGAACAGACACACACACGGACACACACACACACACGAACACACACACACACACACACACACACGAACAGACACACACACGAACAGACACACACACGCACACACACACGAACAGGCACACACACACACAGACACACACACGAACAGACACAACCACACATGCTAACACACGAACAGACACACACACGAACAGACACACACACACACACGGACACACACACACACGAACAGACACACACGCACGCACACACGAACAGACACACACACACAGACATGAACAGACACACACACACACGAACAGACACACACACACACACACGAACAGACACAACCACACACACACACGAACAGACACACACACACACGCGAACAGACACACACACACACGAACAGACACACACACACACAGACACACACACGAACAGACACAACCACACATGCTAACACACGAACAGACACACACACGAAGAGACACACACACACACACGGACACACACACACACACGAACAGACACACGCACACACACACATGAACAGACACACACACACACACGCACGAACAGACACATACACACACACGAACAGACACAAATGCAAACACACACGCGCTAACACATGCAAACACACATACAAAACACACACACACACACACATCAGACAGCAAGCGCTGCCCCCCAGTAACCAGTTACCCAGTTCCTGTTGTGTTGACCCTGACTCATGGCGACCTCCCTGCATTAGAACTACCCCATAGGGTTTTCTTGGCTGTAATCTTTAAGGAAGCACATCGCCAGGCCTTTCTTCTGTGGCACTGCTGGGTGAGTTTGAATCACCAGCCTTTTGGTTAGTAGTCGGTTGCAAACCTTTCGAGTCACCCCGGGGTCTGTGAAGAACGAGGGTCTTCATTTACTGCCCTGGGTCGTCCCACGGGCCCAGACAGGTCCATACGGTGAAGTGTTTCCTGGCCAGTGTTACAGAGGCGGCGCTGCTGCCGCTCTAACTGGGGTCTGCGGGGCGTTTGGCTCAGTCACGGAGGGCGCAGTCCAGGCTGAGGGACAGCGTGGGCGCCATAGGCTCTTCTGGGCTCCGTGTAACTGGGTTTGGCATAATGCCTGTCTTAAACC
Organism: Dugong dugon; assembly: GCA_030035585.1. Lineage (NCBI taxonomy): Eukaryota > Metazoa > Chordata > Mammalia > Sirenia > Dugongidae > Dugong > Dugong dugon. The sequence continues at coordinate 2,257,775 of CM057463.1, read as the reverse complement.
CTCTACCTGCGTTCTCTGTCCTCCTGACCCACCAGGCCTCCAGGCCAGGGAGAAGGCCAGGCCGCTGTCTCCCTGGATTTCTGATGTTTGAAGTCATGCCCTCTGTGAAAGTGGGGTGCCCAGGGTCAGCTGGGTGTGAGGACAGCTCCAAGACCATGAGCTCGGGGACACATCCATTCATTCCCCATGTATTCACTCACCAGGGACCTGTTAAAAATGCAACGAGGCCCTTGGGACCGCTGTGACGCTGTTACCTGGTGATTTTTACTCACAAAGACACAGAGCTGCTCCCACCTCTAATTTATGTCTCAAAAAGAAGTCATGAAATGAGGGTTTCACACTCCTTCCTTGGGGAGGATGCTGTGGTGTGGCCTGCTTCCAAGCAGACCTCTGCATCGTGCGCCTCCTGAGGTGGCCAGCCCCGGGGATGCCCCTGCCTCGAGGGGCTCACTGTCCACTGGGCAGAGTAATGAGCAGCCTCAGTGTGACCGTGAGGCTTCCAGAGCTCAGGCTGGGGGAGCATCAGGGAGGGCTTCCTGGAGGAGGTGGCGTTCGGGATGAGCTGAAGGATGTACAGCTGAGATGCGGGCCCTCCAGGAGGGGGAACAGGGTACAGAGGCCGGATGCGGGGCTGGGGCTCAGTGTCCGCCTTCCCGAGGACGCAGTGGGTGGTGTGGATTTGCCTGGAGGTCTGGCAGACAGGAGCTTCTTCTGGACTCTTCCTCCTGCTGGGCGTGGAGACCTTGGGCTGGTGGTCATCTCAGGGAAGGAAAGGAAAGGGAGGTGCTCGCAGTGGGAATTTACCCCGGTATTGACATTCCTTACGTATTCAGGGCAGTGAGTGAAGCAAAGGCGCCCCGTGGCGCAGTGGTTAAAGTGCTTAGCTGCCAACCGAATGGTCGGTGGTTTGAACCCACCAGCCGCTCCTCGGGAGAAAGCTGTGTCAGTCTGCTTCCTTAAAGATGACAGCCTGGGAAACCCTCTGGGGCAGTTCTGCTCTGTCCTGCAGGATCGCTAGGAGTCGGAATGGACTTGACGGCAGTGGGTTTTGATAGATGCAAGTTTGGACAGAGGAGGTGACTAGTAAGCTTCTTGTTTTGGGAGAAAGTGAAATGCGGGCATCCACTTCCACTTTTTGGCAACGGGTTTGGTGTTTTGGTTTGTACCGCCACTGTTAGTGACAGGTCAGGTCAGGACACGTTCCCCGTAAAGGAGCTGAGTAAAACATCCAGCCGCCTCCTGACCTCTCGTCCCTTCTGCCTGCCTTTGCCTGAGGCCCCGCTCTTGCTGCTGGAGCCCCCTTCCTAGCGGCCACCTCCAGTGCCCACCATGAGAGCTGCTTGGTCGCCCCACCTCACCTCCTCACTCCCCTGGAGGAGTTCCTGGAACTGCCCCCAAATAAGCTCTTTGCACTGGGGTCCTCGTGCAGAGTCTACATCGGGGAGAAGCTAGACAGGACCACCGTCTTTCTCCTCCTCCCCGGCCCCTCCCTTCTCCTTCCTTCTTTCCTCTCCCCCCACTCCTTCTCTCCCCCCCCATCTCCCTCCTCTCCCTTCCTCTCCTCTCTCCTCCTCCTCCTCCTCCCCCTCCTGCCCCTCCCTGGGTGCCCTAGCTGACTAGCCCCTGGCTCCGCTGTCATCATGCCTGGTGGGGGTTGGGCAGTGCAGCCAGTCTGTACTCCTGGGGGTAGCTCCTCCAGGTGGCAGGGGCAGTACCCCTGGTTTCAGGCACAGCCCCCTGGATGGCCGTGGGGACCCCACCACATGGGGCTCTGTGCAGGGTGGGGTCGATGGTCCAGTCTGAGCCCAGTGTTGCCAGCCCTTTCCTGCAGGCCACCTTCCACTTCCCCTAATTCGTCCTGCAGGTAAGAGCGCAGGGCCCCGCAAAGGCTGCTGGTTCTGTGAGCCTCTTGCTGTCGAGTCCATTCTGACTCATAGTGACCCTATAGGACAGAGGAGAAGTGCCCCATAGGGTTTCCAGGGAGCAGCTGGTGAATTTGAACTGCTGACCTTTGGTTAGCAGCTGAGCCTTAGCCACTATGCCACCAGGGGGGTTCCGTGGACGGGATACGTTTAGTAGACACACCTGTCTGTTCTCTCTTGCAGGCGGGGGAGAAGCACTACCACCCTGCCTGTGCGCTATGTGTCAGGTGTGGCCAGATGTTTGCGGAGGGCGAAGAGATGTATCTTCAAGGTAAGAGGACCATGTGCCACTCAGACCCCAGGCCAGAAGCTAGTGCTTGTTGGGTTCCAGCCACGTGGTGGGCATGAGCAGGGGGCGCTGGGTCACCTTGCGGGTTCAGAAGGCACCAGGAGCTGGCAGAGTGGCCCGGCCCTCCCCAACGGGGCACACCTCCAGGGCTGGGCAGAAAACAAGAGACTCACTGTGCAGGCCAGCTCGAGAGACGTTTGTCCATCTTGATGACACCGGCAAGGCGGAGATGAACGAGATCCCAGAGGGCCGAACTGAAGATGGGGAGCCAGGAGAATTGGGTATTTGGTCCCAGTAGCAAAGCTTAGATGAGGCAGTGTGGTTCACTGGTAGAATTCTCACCTTCCATGAGGGAGACCCTGGTTCGATTCCCAGCCAATGCTCCTCATGCCCAGCCACCACCTGTCTGTCCCTGGAGGCTCGCGTGTTGCTGTGATGCTGGGCAGGTTTTGGGAGAGCTTCCAGACTAAGATAGACTAGGAAGAAAGGCCTGGCAATCTACTTCTAAAAGTCAACCAATAAAAACCCTATGCATCCCAACAGTCCAATCTGCAACCCATCACAGGTATGGCGCAGGACAGGCAGTGTTCTGTTTTGTTGTGCATGGGGTCGCCGTGACACGGGGTGACTCCCTGGCTGCTAACAACAGCAAGCAAAACCTAAAAAAGCAAACGCAGTCTGCTAGACCCATCATCACCTCAGACTCGTCCCTGGAAGCTGCCCAGCTCGGTTCTGGAGTAAGGGGCCAGCTGTTTCCTGGCCCTGTGCCCCTGGACTGCTGTGGCTGGGGATGGGGCCCCCTCCCCTCAAAGGAGATAGTGGAGGAGGCTGAAGGGGGGTTGAAGTCCCCCGCCCCCTGTGAGGCTTTCTTCCGAATCCAGGGAAGAATCCACAGCGCACTGATAAAGCAGAGCCTACAGCAGTCCATGGCGCTTGGTGGGAAGCTCCAAAGCCGTGTGTCACAGTGCAGCTGCTCCACAGGGTTTTCAAGGCTGTGATCTTATGGAAGCAGATCACCAGGCCTTTCTTCTGGGGTGCCTCTGGGTGGGTTTGAACCTCCAACCTTTTGGCTAGTGGTTGAGTGCGTTCACCATTTGTGCCACCCAGGGACTCCATCTCAGTTGGGAGGGGGAGAAAGATGGCTGTCCTTTGGATCCAGGTGGTCACATTTACTCTTGCCATTTTGGTGACTCCGCGCCTGCCTGTGGTTCATTCTCAAGCCCTGTAGGAGATACGGCCTCGGTGAGTGTTGGGAGTAAATCAGTGACTCTACCCCAGCACACAGCCACCTGCCGAGGCCAGGAGGACTTCCTGGAGGAGGTGCCCCTGTGGAGGATGGGCAGGGCTCCTCTAGGTGAGGGGAGGCCTGGGGGCAGGAGGCTCCTTGTGGAAGAGGGCGCTCTGCGGCTGCAGGATGAATGTGAACAGCTGGGTGGGGCGCAGGCGAGCTGCAGAGGGGCCTTGAGCTGCAGAGGGGCCTTGTCGGGGGCACGGAGGAGGCGAGCTGGGCAGGACAAGACGGGGCATCAAAGCTCACCTGGGGAGCAGGCCCTGCATGGAGGGAGGAGGCTGTGGGGAGGAGAAGCAGGGCTGCACCTGGCCCAGGGAGGGAGCTGGCAGGGAGTGGGCAAGGTGGCCTGGACCCCCAGGATGGGACCAAGGAAGAGCCAGGTGTGGGGAGAGAAGCTGACACTGCTGGATCCTCCCCCCAGGGCCTCAGCTCTGCCACTGTCTCTCCCCACCTCTGTGTCTCTCCCCACCTCTGTGTCTCGGGCCCTGAGGCTGGCTGAGGGGCCGTGGGGGAGGGCTGTGCTTCCCCTGGCCTGCTGTCCCCCATGTTGGTGACTCAGAGGCCGTGGATCGTCCTGCAAACAGGCCTTCCTTTCTGAGGCTGAGCCGGGGCAGTGATGTCAGGCCGGTGGCCCTGTCCCCAGTGGCCCCTGCTCTCTCGGGTCCCCTCTACAATCCCATGAAAGGATCCTTTGGGGCCGTCCCCAGCAGGTGCAGGGCAGTCCTGGGGGGAGATGTCCCCCTGCCCGGGGCATCCCCCACCCCACAACAGACACAGAGCCCCTCTCACTCCACAGAGCACGAGGCCTCCTATGGCCGATCGGAGGCAGAAGCCTCACCCTGGAACCGTCAGGGTGCCCCAGCTCAGGGACAAAGCCGCTCTTCAGGGCACTGGGCTGAGGCGGCCCCAGTTTCTAGGCGGGTCTGCCAGGACTCCGTGGGGCATTTGAGCACGTCTGTCCCTTCCCTGAGCCCTGGACTTCCCATCTGTACAGGGAAGGTGCACAGGGCCAGGGCTTTCAAGCTCCTTTCTAGGGCGCCAGAGTGCTGTGGTGAGGGGCGTCCAGGGTGCACAGGTGAGGAGGGGTGCACAGGCCCCACCTTGCTGGTCACCCGAGATCCTCTGCTTGCCCCCTCTGGGTGTTGGGGCTCCACAGAGGTGTCTCTGACCAGTGGCCCCGCTGCAGCAACGGCTCTGAGAAGCCGGGGTTCCTGGTTTTGTCCTTCCACATGACGCTGTGGGGACCACACCTGTCTGTCTCTGCTCCCTTGAGCGCCTCTGAGGGATGGAGTCTCGGCTCAAAGGCTATGCACATTGTTAGGGCTCTGAGGCTTTCTGCCAGTTTCCCCATTTTCATCCCCACCCAGCGAACACGAGGCCCATGTCCCCGCCCTCATCACCGCGGGGGATCGCCCTTCTTTGTCAGGTCTGTGGCTGTAGACTCTTTCAAATAATAGGATAGGTGCTGGGGAAATATAATTAAAAACAAAATCTACTCCCAACCCGGAAAACTTCCCCACGAAAGTAGAAGAGAAAGAAAAGTTTCATTACTGAAAAAGCATTAAACAGGAGCGTGATGCAGTCCTCTGAAGAGTTTGCAAAGACAGAAAGGAATCCCCCCTTTCTGTACCCCCAACGCCAGGTGTGTCCAAGTGGACTCCAACTCAAGGAGACCCCGCGTGCGTCAGAGTAGAACTGTGCTCCATGGGGTCTTCAAGGGCTGATTTTTGGGAAGTAGATCTCCAGGGCTTTCTTCTGAGGCACCTGTTATGGATTGAATTGTGTCCCCCCAGAATATGCCTGTGGATCACAATGGTCTGATCCACAGCTGATCATGGGGAAGGCATGGGGGGGCATTTTGTTCCATTGTGCACAGCGTCACCATGAGCTGAGGGCTGACTCCGTGGTAGCTAGCAACAACATAAGTGAGCACTTAGCCCCAGCTCCACCCCGGGGGGTGCATCTGTCTGGTGACCTATGCCCCTCCCCTGGGCTGTGAGCCACGGCGCCAGAACTGTGATGTACGGATGGCCGTGGGACACCCCTGTTCCCACACCGCCTGCCCGCGGCCCCTGTGTCACACGAGCACACTAACCACCTCCCTCTCGGGTCTGCCGCAGGTTCTTCCATCTGGCACCCTGCATGCCGCCAAGAGGCCAGGACTGAGGACAAAACCAAGGTGGGTGGTCTCACCTATTATCTCCTGGGTGCACCTCACGCTCTGGGCAGTCTTCAAGGGGATTCTCGTCTGTTCCTGCAGCCCTCGCTCAGCCCCGGAAAGCTGCCCAGGCCAGGCTGCGGGCAGGGGCAGTGGGGGCTTGGGGGGATTCTTGAGAGGAGCAAAACCAATGAAATGTGAATATATATATATATATATGTACGTATACAGAGAGAGATTTATCTCAAGGAAATGGCTCACACAGTTGTAGAGGCTGACAAGTCCCAGATCCATGGGTCAGGCGTCAGGCTGGAGGCTTCTCCTGACTCACATGGTTGCAGGGGCTGACAAACCCCAAATCTGCAGGTCAGATGACAAGCTGCTGGTTCATGTCCCAAGAACAAGAGGTCAGATGATGACCAGTCAGATGCATGATCAAGAGAGAGAGAGCTTTGCCAGGACATCCATATATACTGAATGCAGGCTACATCCCCAAGGAGATTCCCCTTATGTCAGATCACAAAATGGAGGATAATTGTGTAATACTGAGAATCGTGGCCTAGCCAAGTGGACACAAACCTCAGCCATCACAGAGGAGTCAGGATGTAGCAGGTGGGTCAGCTAAGTGCTGATGTGAGGCAGCAAGGGGTGCCCAGGACTTCCACGGACAGGCCCTGGTGGAGGCTCCCCTGGGCACTGGCACAAGGGTGTAGCCAGGGAAATAGCAGGCGCGGTCCAGAGCAGAAGCCAGCCCACACCCAGGCCGACAGTGTAGAAATGGCTAGTGGTGACCAGTGCACACAGGGAGACTGGTGGCAGTCGAAGGAGAGTGTTGAGGGACCCCTGACTTCAGACGGACGGTCGGAGAGGCCTCCAGAGACAATGAGATTTGAACTCAGACCTGAAAGATGAAAAGGAGTGGTCATGTGGGGCAGAGGGAGGGGGCTGGGCACAGGCAGGCAGGGCAGGGGAGGGCGACTTGCCTTGTGGTCTTGGCCGCCCTGGAGGTAAGTCTCCTGCAGGGCCTGGTGTCCCCTTGTCCCTGCAGCCCGTCACGTGTGAGCTCAGAAATGACCTGCCAGCCCTGTCAGCTGCGGTGAGCCGCGACCCCCAACAAATGCAGCGGAGTTGGCGGCTCTGACGTCCTGTGACCCTCCCTGGGGTGGAGGTGATGCTGGACCCTGGCCAGGCCACTGTGCTGCTGGCCATCGGACACACGATGGCCCACATCTCGGGCCTGTGCTCATCGGTCACTGACCGAGGGCCCTGTGCCAGGTGCCGGGCTGTTTTGGGACCCTCAAGGCCAGCTTGTTCCCTGCCTCCGGGATGTGCAGAGAGAGGGGGACACACACTCATCTCCCCACCAGAGGGTCTCCTTGATCGGTACCCCGTGGGGAGGGGCTCCCCCAGGACACGGAGACACCTTAGCTGCCCCTGGGCGTCTGCCGAGGGTGGCCCAGTAGGCAGGCCGTCCAAAACGTCCTACCTGCCGCATCCCAAATGCACCCTTGGGCATTTGCCCGTGTGGTCACTGGCACACCTATGAAGCACCAACTGTGTGCATCAGAGTTGGGCCAGGGGACACAGAGAAGGATGAGCCTGGGGGTCCCTGCCTTCAGGAGCTCCCGTCTGCTGAGAGTGGTGGGCAGGCTCTGCGTGCCAGGAGCTGTGGGCATCCTGGCAGAGGGCGGTTGTTATTGTTAGGTGCCATCAAGTCGGGTCTGACTCATAGTGACCCTGTGTACAACAGAACGAAACACTGCGCAATCCTGTGCCATCCTCACTATCATTGTTATCTTTGAGCCCATTGTTGCACCCACTGTTCAGTCCATCTCATTGAAGGTCTTCCTGTGTTTCCTGACCCTCTATTTTACCAAGCATGGTGTCCTTCTCCAGGGACTGGTCCCTCCTGATAACATGTCCAAAGTACATGAGACTAAGTCTCGTCATCCTTGCTTTTAAGGAGCATTCTGGTTGTACTTCTTCCAAGACAGATTTGTTCATTCTTTTGACAGTCCCATGGTATATTCAATACTCTTCAGCAACACCACAATTCACAGGTGTCAATTCTTCAGTCTTCCCCATTCATTGTCCAGCTTTCGCATGCACATGAGGTGATTGAAAACACCATGGCTTGGATCAGGCGCACCTTAGTCTTCAACGTGACGTCTTTGGTTTTCAACACTTTAAAGAAGTCTTTTGCAGCAGATTTGCCCGATGCGATGTGTCTTTTGATCTCTTGACTGCTGCTTCCGTGGCTGTTGATTGTGGATCCAAGTAAAATGAAACCCTTTACAACCAGTCTTTTCTCTGTTTATCATGATGTTGCTTATTGGTCCAGTTGTGAGGATTTCTTTTTTTTTAATTTTGAGGTGTAATCCATACTGAAGGCTGTGGTCTTTGATCTTCATCAATAAGTGCTTCAAGTCCTCTTCACTTTCAGCAAGCAAGGTTGTGTCATCTGCATATTGCAGGTCGTTAATGAGTCTTCCTCCAATCCTGATGCCCTGTTCTTCATATAGTCCAGCTTCTCAGATTATTTGCTCAGCAGACAGATCGAATAGGTATGGTGAAAGGATACAACCCTGACACATACCTTTCCTGACTTTAAACCACGAAGTATCCACTTGTTTTGTTTGAATGACTGACTCTTGGTCTATGTACAGGTTTGTCATGAGCACGGTTAAGTGTTCTTGAATTCCCATTCTTCACAAGGTTATCCATAATTTGTTATGATCCATACAGTCGAATGCCTTTGCATAGTCAATAAAACACAGGTAAACATCTTTCTGGTCTTCTCTGCTTTCAGCCAGGATCCATGTAATGTCAGCAGTGATATACCTGGTTCCACATCCTCTTCTGAATCTGGCTTGAATTTCCGGCAGTTCCCTGTCGATATACTGCTGCAGCCACTTTTGAATAATCTTTAGCAAAATTTTACTTGTGTGTGATATTAATGATATTGTTCGATAATTTCCGCATTCAGTTGGATCGCCTTTCTTGGGAATAGGTATAAATACGGATCTCTTCCAGTCAGTTGGCCTGGTAGCTGTCTTCCAAATTTCTTAGCATAGACGAGTGAGCACTTCCAGCACTGCATCCATTTGTTGAAACATCTCAGTTGGTATTCCGTCAATTCCTGGAGGCTTGTTTTTCGCCAGTGCCTTCAGTAATCATATGCTGCCTCTTGAAATGGTTGAACGTTGGCCAATTCTTTTTGGTATAGTGACTCTGTGTATTCCTCCCATCTTTTGATGCTTCCTGCATCATTTAGTATTTTCCCCTTAGAATTCTTCAATATTGCAACTCGAGGCTTGAAGTTTTTCTTCGGTTCTTTCACCTTGAGAAATGCCGAGCATGTTCTTCCCTTTTGGTTTTCTATCCAGCTCTTTGCACATGTCATTATAATACTTTACCTTGTCTCCTCAGCTGCCCTTTGAAATCTTCAGTTCTTTTACTTCATCATTTCTTCCTTTTGCTTTAGCTACTGGACGTTCAAGAGCAACTTTCAGAGTCTCTTCAGACATCCATTTGGTCTTTTTTTTCTTTCCTGTCTTTTTAGTGACCTCTTGCTTTCTTCATGTATGATGTCCTTGATATCATTCTACAACTCATCTGATCTTTGGTCTTTAGTGTTCCACGTGTCAAATCTGTTCTTGAGATGGTCTCTAAATTCAGGTGGGATATACTCAAGGTCGTACTTTGGCTCTCGTGGACTTGTTCTAATTTTCTTCAGTTTCAACTTGAATTTGCACAGGAGCAATTGATGGTCTGTTCCACAGTCGGCCCCGACCTTGTTCTGACTGATGATATTGAGCTTTTCCATCGTCTCTTTCCACAGATGTAGTCGATTTGACTCCTGTGTATTCCATCTGGCGAGCTCCATGTGTAGAGTTGCCGTTTATGTTGGTGAGAAAAGGTATTTGCAATGAAGAAGTTGTTGGTCTTCCAAAATTCTGTCTGCGATCTCTGACATTGTTTTTATCACCAAGGCCATATTTTCCAACTACTGATCCTTCTTTGTTTCCAACTTTCACATTCCAATCGCCAGTGTTATCAATGAATCCTGATTGCATGTTTAGTCAATTTTAGACTGCAGAAGTTGGTAAAGTCTTCAATTTCTTCATCTTTGGCCTTAGTGTTTGGTGCATAAATTAGAATAACAGTCGTAGTAACTGGTCTTCTTTGTAGGCATATGGATATTCTCCTATCACTGACAGCGTTGTACTTCAGGACAGATCTCGAAATGTTCTTTTTGGCGATGAACGCAACTCCATTCTTCTTCAAGTTGTCACTCCCAGCACAGTAGACCATGTGATTGTCCAGTTCAAAATGGCCAACACCAGTCCATTTCAGCTCACTAATGCCTAGGATATTGATATTTATGTGTTCCATTTCATTTTTGATGATTTCTAATTTTTTTAGATTTATACTTCGTACATTCCACGCTCCGATTATTAATGGATGTTTGCAGCTGTTTCTTCTCATTTTGACTCATGCCAGATCAGTAAATGAAGGTCCTGAAAGCTTGACTCCATCCACGTCATTAAGGTCGACTCTACTTTGAGGAGGCAGCTCTTCCCCAGTTGTCTTTTGAGTGCCTTCTAACCTGGGGGGCTCATCTTCTGGCACTATATCAGACAATGTTTCACTGCTATTCATAAGGTTTTCACTGACTAATTTTTTTCAGAAGTAGACTGCCAGGTCCTTCTACCTATGTCTTAGTCTGGAAGCTCAGCTGAAACCTATCCGCCGTGGGTGACCCTGCTGGTATTTAAATACCGGTGGCATAGCTTCCAGCATCACAGCAACACACAAGCCCCCCCAGTATGACAAACTGCCACATGGGGGGCAGAGGGCAGAGTGTGGGTGGGGGGACAGTGGCTCCTGAAGTGGAGACCTGGTGGGCGAGGTAGGAGGTGGGGGTGAATGAGGGTAGCGGGTTCTAGAAAGTCGGAGGAGGCAGCTCTGTCTGAACGTGCCCCGGCTGGAGCCAGGACCCCTGATGTGGAAGCCAGCATGCTCCGTCATAATAGTAATGCCAGTAATGAGGCCAGCACCTGCCCGCCGGGCCAGGGCTAGCTCTGGAGTTGCAGAATATTCCTCAGTGGCCTGGGAGATCCCTCTTGGGCCACCGTGGGTATGCTCAGCTGAGGGACCTTTTCTTTTCAAACGCCAAGTGCAATTGCGTTATTCTGCTTTGGCAGAAGGGCGTTCTCTGTCAGGTCCTCTGATGAGGCCAACTTGAACTGAAATTGTCGTCCTGATCATTGTCTGTGCTAAGTGCTTAACCTGACTTCATCCCCAGACCCTCCAAATCCCACATGGACAAGGAAGCTGAGACTCAAAGGGATTTGTCAGTGTGTAAAACGTAGAGACACAGTGTGAGTCTTCTGGGACAGCAGTAACAAAATACCACACTAGGGGGCGTATAAGAACAGAAATTCACTGTCTCAGGGCTCTGCAGGCTGGGAGGCCGAGATCAGGGTGTCGGCCATGTTGGCTCCTTCTGAGGCTCTGAGCGAGACGCTGTTCCTGCCTCTCTCCCGGCTTCTGGTGGATCCCGGCGTTCCTGGGCTGCAGCTGCAGAGTAACGTGGCGTCCTTCCTGTGTCTCTGTCTCTGTGTCTCTTCTCCTCTTTTATAGGGACACCACTCATATAGGATTAGGAGCCACTAAACTCAGCTATGACATCACGTTAACTTTACTGATAACATCCACAAAGACCCTATTTCCAAACAGGGTCATGTTCATAGGTACTGGGGTTAGGACTTCAGAATATATATATTTTTGGGGAACACAGTTCCATCCGTAACACATATAATCCTCCTTTCTTTCTTTTTCTTTTCTTTCTTCCCTGTTCCCTTTCTTCCTCTTGGTTTTTCTTTCTCTCCTTTTATTTTATTCCTTTCTCTCTCTCTCCCCTTTTCGCTCTCTCTCTCTCTCTCTCCCTGTCTGTCTCTCTGTCTGCCTTCCTGTCTGTCTCTCTGTCTCCCTTTCTGTCTCTCTCTCTCCCTTTCTCTCTCTGTCTCTCTGTTTCTCCCTTTCTCTCTGTCTCTCTCTCTCTTTCTCTCTCTTTGTTTCTCTCTCTCTCCCTTTCTTTTTCTCTCTGTCTCTCCCTTTCTCTCTGTCTCTTCTCTCTCTCCCTCCTTCCCGCCGACATGCCAGGCCCTGGGCTTCAGATTTTGTATACGTCGCCCCTCTTACTTCTCACAGTGACTCTATGCAGTTGGTCGTGCTGTTATCCTCATGTCACAGATGAGGAAATTGAGGCACAGGGAGACCAGGGACCTGCCCAGCATCATAGCCAGACAGCAGGGGAGCTGGGAGACAGGCAGAGTGACAGTCTATTTTCCATGTAATAAAAATTAGGCAATGTTTTTTTAGATATGTGCTATTATTTTAATTTACTTTTTCAAAAATTGTTGAAGATATGCACAGGAGAACATACACCAACAAATTCTTCACGTACGTTTCAGGAACATTGATTACATTCTTCGAGCTGTGCAGCCATTCTCACCCTCCTTTTCTGAGCTCTTCTTCCCTCGTTAACATAAGCTCACTGCCTCCTAAGATTTCTATCTAATTTTTTGAGTTGCTGTTGTCAAATCTGATTCCTTATAGATAGGTCTTAAAGGAGCATAATGCTCAAGGCAGACATTTTTTACTAGTTAAACTAACTATTGTTGGTTTAAAGAAGACTTCAGGGGACATATTTGGTTTAAGGTTTAAAGATTATGTCAGGGCAGTAGTTTCAGGGGTTCATCCAGCCCCCATGGCGCCAGAAAGTCTGGAGTCAATGAGAATTTGAAATTCTGTTCCATGTTTTCCCCCTTTTGATTGGGATTCTTCTATAGAATCTTTGAGCAAAACATTCAGTAACAGTAGCCAGGCACCATCCAGTTCTGGTAAAATGAGGCAGTACTTAACCATCCCCTGCCCAACACAAAAGATGCCTGTCATGGCACCTCCAGTCCACTTCAGCAGGTCTGGGGATTCTAGAAGTGGGTCTTGAGCCCTGGTGACCAGGGAGGGACTGTGCCTTTATGCCGGTGAACTGGGATCTGGCATGGGTGCTGGCGCTGGGCAGGTGTGCACAGGAGGGAGGTGCTGGTTGTAGCCATCACCTACAGACATGCTGGTGGGTGTCCCATCCCAGGAAGGGCCCATCTGCTGGGGTTTTCCCAGTCCAGCCTCGGCATCCCCCGCAACAGACTCCCAGCCACCAGCCCCTCACTCACCTCCAGTCCTTGCTGCTGCCAGCCCTGGGTCTTTGGGCAGTGAGACTCCAGCAGGAAGTGGTTCCTTCTAGAAGTTTCTGTGAGAGATTGTAAGTCAGGTTGAAAGGCTTTTGCCCAGTGAGACCAGCTGCTGTGTGTGGTTTGCCTGCACCCAACACAGGCTGGGTCCTCTCTGGGAGCTGGCTGGTGGCTTCATATCCGAGACTCCAGCTCGGGCTCCATCTTTCAGAAGCCCACATCTGTCCTGTGAGTCCCTGTCTTCACCATGTCCTGCTGACTGTAGGCTCTTTTTGTCCCCATGCTGGCTGGCAGCTTGGGATGTGGTTCTATCACACGGCCCTCCCTGGCTGCCGGCTGCAGTGGGTGGGCTGGACGGAATCACGGCGGGGGGAGGGGGGGCGGTGGTGAGGATAGAAAGGAGGGAAGGAACCGGCTAGAAAACGAGAGGAGGCAGAGTGGTGGGGGGCCCAGGAAGAGGGGGAGTGTCCCCCCGGAGGAGGACATGGGCGCTGCAGGTAGGGGACATTTGAGGTTGTGGCTGAGAGGCTGGGGGTCCTTTGTGGAGGCAGGGTGGGGAACGGCATGGGTCTCGCCCACCTGGGGGTGGTGGACCAGGTGCTGCTACGAGGGGTAGGAGCTGGAGGAGGGGCGTCTGAGGGCGAGGTAGGTGGCCCGGAACCGTCAGGGGCAGGCAGGGCAGGGCCGGGAGGAAGACACAGGTCACAGGAGACAGGATTCAGGGCCACCATGGCAGTGTGGTCAGCAGTGGCCTCCCAGGCGCTGTTTCTAAGACGTCTGGGGGGCGGGAGCAGAATGGGGATTGTTACAGGTGCTGGGGGGAGGGGCAGTGCAAGGGGCTTTGTTCTGGGGAAAGGAGGGGTTGGGGGTACGAAGGGTCAGTCGGGATGGAGTGTGGTCTGTGGGGTGACTGTGACCGTCCCAAAGGTTGATAGCAGGGAAGAGCCCCATGAGAGCTCTGGGCTGGAAGAATAAGGTGCCGCCAAAAACCAGTTGTCATTCAGTCGACCCCCGTGTGTGTCAGAGCAGGACTGTGCTCCACAGGGTATTCAGCGGCTGATTTTTTGGAAGTAGATTGCCAGGCCTTTCTTCCAAGGCCCCTCTGGATGGACTTGAACCTCCAACCTTTTGATCAGCAATCCAGCAGTTCCACTGTTTGCGCCACCCTGGAACTCTGGGTAGATGGAGATATGCGCGTTGTGTGGGTTGGCTGCGATACCAGTTGCTGTCGAGTCGACCCTGACAGGGTGGCTCCGTGCGTGTCAGGTAGAACTGTGTCTCATAGGCTTTTCAGTGGCTGATTTTTTTGAAGTAGATCACCAGGCCTTTCTTCTGAGGCTTCTCTGGGTGGACTGGAACCTCTAACCATTTGGTTAGCAGCCAAGTGCTTAACTGTTTGCACCTCCAGGGACTCCAAGTGGAACAAGGTCCAACGCCCCCTCTCTCACCGAGGAGTTCAGTCGTGGGCACATGAGGACGGCCTTTGTCTCAGGAACTAGCAGAATCACTTGCTCCCCTGGCTCTGGACCACCCAGGGGTCTTCAAGGTGTTTCCAGCTGGTGCTGAGCCCGTTATCATTTGGCCCGTAGCCCGTGTCATCCGTTATGTCTGTCTGATGATAGCTTTTGTTGTAGAGAAAAACCTGAAAGCCGCTTCAGGTTAAAACAGAGGTTTAGGAAGTGTTTAAAACAATTGCAGTTGGGGAACTGCATAGCCATTGAAAATGGAACTTCGTTATACAAGTAAATATTCTTACGGGGTAGAAAGAGTGCCCAAACCGTAAAGAGGGCAGTTAGAGGAAAATCAATAAATATTGTAATAACCACACTCTGATTGTTACTGATTATTAATAGTATAGTTAGTGAGTGCAGACAGTTTCACAGGATGCTTATGTGTATTTTCTTCGTCTGTCTCACAAGCATACCTTGTGGCCACAGTGCCCAGACAACACTCTTCCTGAGTACATGTATTTTGAGGGGGATAGATGGTTGCTTGGTGTCTTGGTCATCTAGTGCTGCTGTAACAGAAATACCACAAGTGGATGGTTTTAACAAGGAGAAGTTTATTCTCTCATAGTCTAGGAGGCTACAAGTCCAAATTCAGGGTGTCAACTCCAGGGGAAAGCTTTCTCTCTCTGTGGGCCTTCTCATCAATGTTCCCCCGGACTAGGAGCTTCTTAGTGCAGGGACCTCAGGTTCAAAGGACATGCTTTGCTCTCAACACTGCTTTCTTGGTGGTATGAGGCCCCCCACTCTCTGCTCGCTTCCCTTTCCTTTTATCTCTTGTAAGATAAAAGGTGGTGCAGGCCACACCCCAGGGAAACTCCCTTTACTTTGGATCAGGGAGGTGACCTTAGTGAGGGTGTTATAATCCCACCCTAATCCTCTTTAACATAAAATTACAATCACAAAATGGAGGCCAACCACAATACTGGGAATCATGGCCTAACCAAGCTGACACATATTTTGGGGGACACAATTCAATTCATGGCATTTGGCTAAGACCTCTGGGGGCATCTGGTTTCATATCTTGGTTTTGACCACCAAGGAAAAACATAGCTGTTAGTCTAGAAATCTGAATTAGAATTAGATAGCGTGGTCAGCATACTATGCCTCCGTCCGGATGACAGCACTGAGAGTCCTCTCTCCCGAGACACTTTCTAGTCCTTCTCCAGGCCTGTGTGTTTAAGAATTCGTTTTGCCTGCAAATTCAGTAAAGCACCTTGATGGCTGGCATGTCCGTTGAATGTGGCCCGTGGTACCTGCTCTCCGGAGGTTCCTGATGGTGACTCTTGTGTTGGATCTCTGCCTCTGTCTCCTTTCCCAGGAAACCAGAACCTCCTCGGAGAGCATCATTTCTGTGCCTGCATCCAGCACCTTGGGGTCCCCGAGCCGTGTGATATACGTGAGTAGTGTCCTCTCCACCCAGAGCGGGCAGGCGGGCAGGTGGCAGGTGGGTGGCGGGCTGGGGCCAGCTGGTAACTCTGTCATCCCCATGGCTCGGGGTGTGGGACGGTCACTGTCACCACTGCTGGCTGGTGAAAACCAGGCAGATTCCCTGGGGCTGGAGTAAGGCCTTCACCGTGGGCACGCATGTCTGACCAGATTCTCCTGTGGTGTTAACTGCAGCAAACACAGCCCCCAACTGCTCAATACACAGGAGCGCTTGTGATTTTAAACAAAAGTGTGTCAGCACAGGGCGAGGCGCACCAGCAGCCGGCAGCCATGCCGTGGGTGGTAACAGCCGTATCGGTGGTGTGTGCTTTTGTTTTCAAGGCCTTGCAGCAGCCAGAGGCACAGCTGGGCATCGCACCCAGGACCCCGGGGTCCCAGAGCTTGGGTCCTCTCCAGGGAACCCCACTACTCAGTGCTGAAACCAGGCAGTGACTGGGCCCCGGGGACCAGGCCGTACCCTGCCGTTGGGGCTTCCAGGCGAGGGTGGGGCCAGACAGATGCTGAGCATGTGGCCCCAGGAGCAGGGCAAGATGTTGGCCTGGCATGCACAGACCAAGGCCAACCCAGGACATTGCATGTGCTATTTCTCAGGGCATCAACTTCCTGTTCATCAGACATCTACCCTGGATTCCAGTCCTGAGCAGAGGCTCCTGCTCGGGAATTCCACCTGGCCTCCTGAATCTGAACCCCCGTGCTGGTTTATCACACGGGGGAGCCAGGACTGCCTCAGGTCCCAGGCCCACAGGAGAGGGCTCGGAGGGTGCAGGGAACTTAATATGGTACCTTCTCTCGGCCTCAGCGCCCCCATGAGGTGGGCGTCTCTGGGTGGGCGTGTTGTGCTACGTTATGGTATGGCTCAGAGACACGGGTGTGGGTCCCACATCTCAGTGTGTCTGGTCCCCATGGCCAGCACAGAGCCTGGGTATGTTCTGATATCTCAGGAAGACAGCCCTAGAGGCGGGAGCTCTCTTCCCAGGTCAGGTTTGCATCAGGGCTGGGTGGGGCATGCACTGCGTCCCTCATTAATGTGGAAAGCCCTCTTAGTGCGGGCCTGCCTGCTCTTCACATGGTCCACCCCCCGCAGGGCACACCAGGTCTCAGGGGACCCGGCAGAGTCAGCTCCGCTGATTCTCACCACCAGGGATTAGATCAAACCTCACAGTTCAGTCCTAGTCCTCCCCAGACACCAGATACCAGGTCGAGGGTCCCCGGGGACACCTGTACTCCTGACCTGCTGGATACAAATTCAGGGGCTCAATAGCTCACTAGAACAGCTCACACACTCAGGAGAGCGCGAGGCTTATGATTGCAGTTTTACTTGGAAGGGTGTGACTCTGGCCGGACATGAAGACAAGATGCACGGGGTGAGTCTGGGAGGGTCCCCGACGTGGAGCTCCCGTGTCCCCAGGGATGGTCACTGCCTGTGCACCGGCATCTGTCCTCAACCAGAACACTCCCCTGAGCTTCCGTGTCCAGAGCTTGTATTAAGGTTCATTACATGGACGTCATTTGAGGAAACCACGGCCCCCTCGCAGCTGAATTCAGCCTCCAGCCCCCTCCACTGAGGTTGGGCTAATATCACGTGATGAATCTTTCTGGAAAGACCAGCCCCATCCATTAGCATAAACCCAGGTGTGGTCATACCATTAGCATAAACCCAGGTGTGGTCATATCATTAGCATAAACCCAGGTGTGGTCATCCAGTAACATAAACTCGAGTGGTCCCATTACCATAAACCCAGGTGTGGTCCATTAGCATAAACCCTGGTGTGGTCCATTAGCATAAACCCAGGTATGGGTCCATTAGCATAAACCCAGGTGTGGTCCGTTAGCATAAACTCAGGTGTGGATACATTAGCATAAACTCTGAGGTGTGCTCTAGCACCCTATATGAATCACAAACCAAAAAACCCATTGCTGTCCAGACCCTGTAGGACAGAGTAGAAGTGCCCCATAGGGCTTCCAAGGAGCTGCTGGTGGATTTGCACTGCCAACCTTTTGATTAGCAGCCTAATTCTTAACCACCGTGCCACTAGGGCCCCATATGAATCACAGAGACACTCTAATCACTCCAGGAATTCCAAGGGTTTAGAGGTCACCTTCCAGGAACCAGGACAAGGGCCAGACTCCTCACCCCCAGATCCCGTCCACACACAGCTCAGGACTGAAGTAAAGAACACTGGTACCTGGTACTCACTTGTGTGCACGGTGCGGGGGGCATTGAGGGCAGCGTCCTCCTCCCCCTAGCCAGGAAGGGGTGCCCTCATGATGTCCTCATGCACAAGGAGGCCGTGGGACTCATAAGGGGCTACGTCCCTGCCCCCAGCTTGAGAGCGCCTGGTGGGCAGGGGCCCAGCCACGCGCATCTTGGCATCAGGGGTAAGGTGTGCACACAGCCGGTGCTCAGTGCATTGTGGGCTTTAAAAAATACTGGGAGATTTTACTGTCTGTGTTCCTTATTACCAGAGTAATTCACAGCCATCTGAAAACAGTAGTCAGCACACAGGAGCAAATTAATCCATGTGTTATCCCACCAGCTGGAGTAGCCACAGTCGCGTTTTGGGGCACGTGCTTTAGGTCTCTTTTCTGTGTGTGTGTGTGTGTGTGTGTGTGTGTGAGAGTGTGTATGTGTGAATGTGTGTACGTGAGTGTGTGTGTGTGTGAGCGTGTGAGCATGTTTGTGTGAGCATGTGTGCATGTGTGTGTGTGTGAGCACGTTTGTGTGAGTGTGTGTGTGAGCATGTGTGCATGAGCGTGTATGTGTGTGTGTGTGTGAGCGTGTACGTTAGTATATATGCATATGTGTGAGCATGTATGTGGGACCGTGTGAGCGTGTGTGTGTTAGCGTGTATGTGTGAGTGTATGTGTGAGCGAGCATGTATGTGTGTGTGTGAGAGCATGTGTGTGTGACTGTACTGAGTGTGTGAGTGAATGTGAGTGTGTATGTGAGTGTGTGAGAGAGACTTCATTACAAAATGAGGTCACACTGAGCATGTTGTTTTGTGACTTTTCTTCCTCAAAAAGCAATGAGTAGGCGTAACGTGAGGCAGTGGTGGCTCTGCGGTAGAATTCTCACCTTCCATGCAGGAGACCCGGGTTCTATCCCGGCCAATGTACCTCACATGCAGTCACCCCCGTCTGTCAGTGGAGGCTTGTGTGTTGCTGTGATGCTGGACATGTTTCAGTGGGGCTTCCAGACTAAGACAGACTAGGAAGAAAGGCCTGGTCATCTACTTATGTAAATCAGCCAGTGAAAACCGAGTGGATCACAATGGCTCCATCTGCAACCAGTCACAGGGGTGGTGCAGTGCTGGGCGGTGTTCCACTGTGCATGGGGTCACCATGAGTCGGGCTGACTCACGGAAGTAACAACAACCACCGCAGGACAGCCTACGGCAACAGTGTTAGATTATGTATATTATTGCTGGCAGACTCCATTGTAACTGCAACGTGTGGCTGCCTCATCATCGTTATTAATCATGCCGGATGGAGCATGGGCAAGAAACAACGGTTCTGCGAGCTCACTCCCCAGTGGCCTTCCGCCCACGAATGGCCTGTGGTCACAGCCCTGCCCTGAGCCCTAGGCCTCGGGATGACAGATGGTGGACAGTGGAGCCGCTCAGGCAGAGCAGACGCCAAGGGGCCCCGAGCACGGCCACTTAGCACCTGTCTGGGGGTTAGAGCGTGGGGCATTTTCCGGGAGGTGTCGGAGGGCGGTCGGCTCTCGGCAGGGCGGTGTTCGGGGAAGCCCGAGGAGAACTGTGGTGTCACGGCCGAGCCAAGCTCCCCGGGGCAGCCCGAGAAGCCAGCTCTGCCCACAGCAGCCATGGCAGACCGTGCTGGGTCTACCTTGGAGGGGGACATGTCGGAGGGGAGGGAGGGGGCCCCAAGGGCAGATCCAGCAGGGACAGGGGCCCGTGTGCAACAAGTGGTAAGAACCCATGTCTACTCACCCCGCAGGTTCATGTCTGCCCAAGAGCTCAGCAGAGGCTTCGGGGGTGCAAGACCAAGTATGGGGTTTGGGGTCTTGTCACGTGGGTGGGAGCTCAGATGGGCCTGGGGTGGTGATACCGAGGCCAGAGCTGGGTGGGAGACTGCCCCACATGGCGCCTCTGACCGGCCTCTGTCCAGTGCTCAGTGTGGGAGTGCCCAGTAGCCAGAGCAAGGCCTCTGCCCCACTCTGGGGGCTCACAGAGCTGGGAGAAGGGGACAGGTGGCCACAGCTATGAGCAGGGCCATGCAGGGAGAGGCTGAGGAGAGTTACAGAGGGCGACAGTGCGGCCGGGAGCACTCCCAGGTGCTGCCCACCTGGACGGCACAGGGACCTACGGCGGCATGAGCCTACCAGCTTCAGGGAGTGCCTAGGGCAGGCGGCACGGCAGAGGGGCCCCTCCACCCCACGGGGGCCATGCCGCAGCCGGCCCGGGAGACGGGCACTGTGCACAGAGGTGCTGAGTGTGGGCTCTTGTGTGCAAATATGTGCATTAGTGTGTGAGAATGCAGGAGGGCATTGTGAGTGTGTGTAAGTGGGTGTGCAAGAGTATGTGTTAGTGTTGAGTGTGGGTGTGCAAGCATGTGTGTAAGTGGGTGGTTGTGTGTGCAAATATGTGCATTAGTGTGTGTGTGTGGGTGTGCACGTGTGTGTGAGCGAGTGGGAGGGGTGGGTGGGTGGGTGAGTGTGTAAATATCTACACTTCCAGTCCCAGGCAGGTGTGTGTATGTAGGTATCTATGGACGTAGGCATTGATGGATGTAGGTATTTATGTGGGCACACATAGTCACTGTCACGGTAATCTGTCTCCAGCCATGGTCGCCAGGCCCTGTCCCAGGTGCATCCTGGGCCTGACCTCTTGCCCCTGGAGCTGTCCTGTGATCAAGCCCCCACCTTGCAGAGGATGCCCAGGCTGGAAAGGGCACATTCTCAGTCCACGGGGCTCTTTAGTAGCTGGGCCCCCAGACCCAGGCCCATCTGATCTCTGAGCCCGTCTCACCCCGGCCACAATTTTGGGGGTGCACTCCCACCCACCCCTGAGTGGTGCGACCTTGGCGTCCTCCTCGAATCTGGCCACGTGAAGGCTGCCCTCCCCTCAGGGGTCCTGCCCAGCCCTGTCCTCCCCTCTGCCCTCCCCTCGGGGGTCCTGCCCAGCCCTGCCCTCCCCCTCTGCCCTCCCTTCGGGGGTCCTGCCCAGCCCTGTCCTCCCCTCTGCCCTCCCCTCGGGGGTCCTGCCCAGCCCTGTCCTGCCCCTCTGCCCTCCCCTCGGGGGTCCTGCCCAGCCCTGTCCTCCCCCTCTGCCCTCCCCTCGGGGGTCCTCCCTAACCCTGTCCTCCCACTCTGCAGGCCAAGCTCGGCAATGAGATCCTGGACTACAGGGACCTGGCCGCCCTGCCGAAGAACAAGGCCATCTACAACATAGACCGTCCGGACATGATCTCCTACTCGCCCTACATCAGCCACTCCACGGGCGACCGGCAAAGCTACACGGGTGACCGGCAGAGCTACGGCGAGGTGCGCGCTGCAGGCCAGCCCTGGCCGGCAGGGGTGGGGGCACACCTAGTGGGTATATGCAGGGGTGGATTAACCAGCAAGCGCGGTATGCACCGGCTTGCATCGAGCAAGGTACGCACAGGTTAATGGTGTTCATTTGCTAATCCATGGTGAGCAGTTTCACATGGGCGTCACTACGTCTTTGACGTGGGGGACAGGTGAAATCACACTGCGGAGTGCTGGGAAGGCCTAGCTGGACCCACGTGTTCCTTACTTACTGGCTAATCCAGCCCTGGGTATCGGGCATGGCAACTGGAGGCCCCTTCTAGGGCGTCTGCCTTCTTCCTGCCCCTTCAGACAACCTCACACACATCTTACCTAATTAATCACCCAGGGGTCCCCGGGTGGTGCAGATGGTTTCTGCTCGACTGCAAACCTAAAGGTTGGCGGTTCAAACCCACCTGGTGGTACCAGAGAAGAAAGGCCTGGTGATCTGCTTCCAAACAATCAGCCGTTGAAAACCCCGTGGCACATGGTTCTACCCTGACACACCCAGGGTCACCGTGGTTTGGTTTCGGTTTGGTTCCTTGTTAAGAGCTGCTCTTTTCCAGCTGAAGTGAGATTGGTTGGTAGCTTGTTTCTCTGTGTAGTTTTGAGAGTGCTGTGTGACCGGTGCCTGGGCGAGAAGGCTGGCGGCCCAGCGTGTGTGTGCTTTGTGTGTATGTGGCCAGGCACGGGGGTGCCGCCTGGAGCAGGGAGACCCGAGCACTCCCAAGTGGTTCCCTCGGACCTTCTGCTTTTGAGAGCCACTGCAGGGTCTCTTGGGAAGTGAGGGTGGAGGCTCCAGGGGAGCCATGATTGATGGGGGCACTGCGTGGGCTTAGATATGCCAGCAACCCATGCCCCAGTGCCGCCCACAGAGCCAGGTTGAACCCCAAGCTCTGAGACTCCGAATCACCCTCCCTTTCTGCTGAGCCCCCTTGCCCCTCCTTTCTGGGGAAACCTGGGGGTGATGGTCTCTCAGGATGTTGCTGCTCCTGCCCCAGAAGAACAGTCTTCCTTTTGGAAAAACATATTTAGTGGTGCAAAGGGTTACATGCTGGATTACCAACTAAAAGGTTGGAGGTTTGAGTCTGCCCAGAGGTGCCTTAGAAGAAAGGCCTGGTGATCTCCTTCTGAGAAATCGCCATTGAAAACCCTATGGAGCCCAGTTCTACTCTGACACGCGTTGGGGCGTCAGGAGGCGGAATCAATTCAGGGGCCGTTGAGTGGGCAAGGGAGGGGACAAGCCCCAGGCTCCTCAGCTTGACACATGTTTCTCTGGGACCTCGTTCTCTGGGCACTCTGGCCATATTTCTTCAAACACAAAGTTCTGGAAGCCTGTTTCTGTGTCTCATGGTGGCTGAGGGCGAAGGCCCTGAAGTGTGCCTATGTCCGAGTCCTGGGTTGCTGGCCGGTGGTGGCCACTGAACGGTCCCCTGCCCAGCACCTGCACAGGGACCACAGCACTAACAGCCACTCTGTGTTGTGCCCACAGCCCCTTCAGTTGCTCTCACCAACGCCTACTGAGGTAACACCACCCCGCCTACCCCCATGTTTGCCTCATGCCCCCCAGGTTATAAAGATAACAGCCAAGGGCACCCCAAGCAGGACCCCCCTGGCTCCTGGCAGGGGGCCGGGGCCCTCCTTGGTGCTGGTTATTTTTATAATCCCATCTCATCTGCATGCAGCAAGCGCGGATGCCTGGGGATCCCAGGTCTTGCCCGAGCCGACAGTGCCTAGGCCCTGGTTTTATTTAGAGAAGAGATTTGGGAGCTCAGGCCAGCACATGTCCCACCTGTATCTCTCCAGGTGGGGAACACGGACGCACCCGGTCCTAGTGGAGAAATGCTCTGGAATTGTTCTCGCATCAAACACGTCTGTTGTTAGCCCGTTTTTGTCTCGTTTTTCAGAATGAGTCAGTGATGTGGATAGCTGCCAGTCAAGCCTCATTTTCCCTGTTAGATCTGGGTTTCACTGTAGCCAGCACTGAAGGACGGGGACAACAGCCACCCTCTCGAGCACCTACTCTGTGCTCAGTGAGGTTTCGAGCACTTCACTATTGTCTTAGTCATCCAGTGCTGCTATAGCAGAAATACACAAGTGGATGGTTTTAACGAAGAGAAGTTTATTTCCTCACAGTAAAGCAGGCTAACAGTCCAAATCCAGGGCGTCAGCTCCAGGGGAAGGCTTTCTCTCTCTGTCGGCCTTCTCATCAGTGTTTCCCTGGACTAGGAGCTTCTTGGCACAGGGACCACAGTCCAAAGGATGCGCTCTGCTCCTGGCACTGCTTTCTTGATGGTATGAGGTCCCCCTGTCTCTCTGCTCACTTCTGTCTTTTATATCTCAAGAGATTGCCTCAGGACACAATCCAGTCTCATAGATCAGGTCCTGCCTTACTAACACAACTGCCACCCATCCTCCCTCGTTAACATCATAGAGGCAGGTTTACAACATATAGGAAAATCACACAGTACCAGGAATCATGGCCTAGCCAAACTGATACACGCGTTTTTGGGGGGGACGTAATTCAAACTATGACAACTAGTATTTGCTCATCAAATCCTGCAACAACGCTGTCGTAGTGTCTGAGTGCTTCTGTGACAGAGACACCACATGGGAGGGCCTCAGAGAGCGGAAATGTATTCTCCACCGTTTAGGATGCTGGAATTCTGCATTCAGGGCGCAGGCTCTAGGGGAAGGCTCTCTCTGTCGGCTCTGGGGAAGGTCCTGGTCTCTTGTCAGCTTCTGTTCCTTGGTTCCTTGGTGATCTCCACGTGATGTCTGTCCTCCCCCATTTCTACCTGCTTGCTTAATCTGCTCTTGTGTAGCTCAGAAGAGATTGATTTAAGATACACCGTGCACTAAGACCACCTTAACATAACAAGAAATCCTGTTCCCAAATGAGATTAGAACCACAAGTATAGGAGTTAGGATTTACAGCACATATTTTTTGGGGGACACAATTCAATCCATAACAGACCCCAAGAGATACGTTCTGGGGTTTTCCCCTGCTTATCGATGGGGGAAACTGAGGCATGGGGAAGTCAGATAACTTTCCCAAAGTCTCACCGCAACTGCCTCTCAGCCCAGACAGGTTAGTGCACAGGGCCTGAGTGTCCCCATGCCCTCGTGAAGGCTGTGAATGGCCCCGTGAATCAGTCCCTATGTTTGGGGACCCTAGAGACTGCACTCACTGGCACGGTGACCCCACAGGAAGACTGTGGCTGCGTCTGCAGGGCAGGTTATTGCCTTCCCCAGGCACCCTCTTTCTGAGGGTCTGCTCTGATCGCAAAGCGCCCTCCTTGGGCCATGGACCTGGAGCTGGGGCAGTGGGGGTGGCGCAGTGCCAGAGTCAGGGCCGCTCTGGTCGCATGGCACCAGGACCCCAGTGTTGTGCTCCCGGCCCTTGTCCCGGCCCTCAGGCTGGTCCCAGGAGAACCAGAACCTTCGGCAGAGCCCCTGCCCAGCTTCTCCACCGACACCCTAACGTTCCCCCCCTTAGAAGCAATGCAGGGACGGGAGTGGAAGGGCCCTGTTTCAGCCCCGACAGTGCTGTTCTGTTGGGAGCAGCCTGCCCATCTGCAGAACCAGAGCTAGCCAGCCATCAGATGCTGGGACCAGGGGACGCAGGCACCAAACCGTGCAGAGTAGCCAGCTGGCTCCCACAACCATGTGCCAGCTGGCGACCTGGGTACAGCCTGTAAGGTGTCAGATAGGACCCCTGCGAGGTAACCCAGCCTCTAGCCTCTGTGCAGAGGACACCCTAGAGGTGGGGGGGACAGCCAGGGCTCCAGACGCCCCGGGAGGGGGCCCACTGCCATGAGGGACAGCCAGGGAGCCCAGAGAAGCACAGGCAGGACTGGCAGGTGGCATTGCCAGCCGGGGGCCCAGTGTGGGCGAGACGAGGAATGGGTGCCCAATGTGCTCAGGGACAGTGGCCAGGCTCATCTGGTTGGGGACAGGCCCTGGGGGAGGAAGGAAAGCCGGAGTGGCCGAGGGACCTTGCACTGCTTGTTAATGGCGCTGGCCTGGGGTGCGTGGCAGAGGGTCACCACCCAGTGGAAGGCCAGGTGGGCTTGTCACCCTCATGCCAGCCTGCCAGGTAGTGGGGTCCGGGCAGCTGCCTCCCCAGGCCATGCCACATCCCTCTCATGCCGCCTCCGCCCGCCCTGCCTGCTGCTGCCGGAATGCCATCTGCATCGTCAGTGCTGTGTGTCTGCCTCTGTGAGCTGTGCTTCTGGGTCCAGAGGGGGCACCCATGCTCCCAATATGCCTTGGGAGCCCTGGGGTCCAGTTCACACATGGGGAGCCCTCCTTGGACCGGGGGAGACTGCAGAAACTTGGTGACTCTCCAACTGTCCCGAGGAGCCCCGGCACTGAGGGCTGGGCGGGAGGGGAGCTGGAGGAGGCAGGAGGATCCAGAAGCTTCTACCACCTCTGTGGGGGCCGAGCCCACAGGAAGGGCAGGAGGAGGGGTGGGGCGGGACCCTGCCCTCAGGGAACTGGGGATGTCAGCACCACGCCCTCCACACCTCACTCTTGAGGTGGGCCTGGCATGTGTGGGGGTTACTCGGGGCCACGTGGAGTCAGCCACGTTGGGGTGTGGAGGAGAGGGGCGGGCAGGGCTTTGAGCGGGGCGTTCATGGGTTGTGTCTTTGCTCGCAGGGGGACCAGGACGACCGGTCCTACAAGCAGTGCCGTACCTCCAGCCCGAGCTCCGCGGGGTCAGTCAGCCTCGGGCGCTACACCCCGCCCTCGCGGTCCCCACAGCACTACAGCCGTCCAGGTACTTGGCCTCCACGGCCCCTTCACCTCTGACGCGGCCACGTGGCTCCTGGCTTTTCCATCACAGAGTGGGCTCTCCGTGAGCAGCCGGGAAAGTGATGGAATGGTGCAGGGTTGGCAGTGGATGGCTGAGGGCCCGTCCATTGAGGGGCTTCTTGTGTGGGCAGGGGAGGCTCACCTGTCGGTGGAGGTGCGTAAAGCAGTGCTGAGCACTGGAAACCTACAAATATTTCAAGGACAGGATATGCGGGAGGCTGAGCAGTGTACGCGGGAGGAGACCAGAGTGGGTTAGTCATGAGCTCTTGCAGTCAAGGTGGACCTGAGCCAGAAAATAGAGCTGGGGGACTCATCAGTGACTCCCCTAGAGGGGCTCAGTGGCGGCAAAGCCACTGTCCCCGTGGAGAAATTGGCGGGAAGCCACTGCCAGCCACTCAGAGCAGGAAAGATCCTGAGGCGGGTCCTTATTGCCCCGTCTCATCCCATTTACCGCCCAGCACCTGGCTGTGTCTTGCTCCCCCTTAGCTTCTACATTCCTTGCCTCCCTCAGCGGGTCAGAGCCACACGGACGCTGCCTTTTTGAGGGGTTTTTCCAAGCTGCCACCTCCTCGGCTGGCTCGTGTGTGACTCCCTGTTCACACCCCAGGGCTATGTTCTCGTTGATGCAGCCTGCATGGGAGAGTCAAGACTCACTCATTGGCAAAGTTATTTTTCTCACTCCCTGCAATGTACCTGGTACATGCTGCTCAATAAAAGTTGAGAAAATGGATGGATGAATGAATGAGTGAGCTAATGAATGCATGAATGAGACAGTGAATAAATGAGGGAGTGAATGAATGTGTGAATGAATGAGTGTGTAAGTTAATGAATATGCAAGTGAATGAGTGAGCAAATGAGTGTGAGTGAGTGAATGAGTGGTAAGTGGATGAATGAGTGAATGAATGAATGAGTAGATGAGTGAGTGAATGAGTGAGAGTGAACAAATGAGTTAGTGTGTGAATGAGTGAGAGTGAGTGAATGAATGAGTGTGTGAGTGAGTGAGTGGTGAGCAGGTGGTGGGTGAGTTGGTGGATGAACATCAGTTGACTTCCTTGAGCTCCTTCCCTGGTGGCCCCTTATTGGCCTGTTGGCGACCCTGTTGACACAATGACCTGGGTTGCTTGAGCTCCTGTGCTTGGCTCATGGTAACCCTAGAGAGCCAAGGCTTGGATCTCAGCTGGGTGTCAAACCGGGCCCTTGACCCCAGAGAGACCCCAAAGAGAGCGCTGGGCAGGGTCAGGGAGAGTCGCTCTGGCTCTGGAACGCAGCAGAGGCTCCTGCCCAGCAGCCCTCGGGCCACCACCTCTCCACCTTGGCCAGAGCTGCCCTACTACCTACCTGCAGCAATAGCAGAGCGGTCTACAGCTCATTGAGTGACCCCTTCAGGTGCCTCAAAAAGGTGTGCATTCCTCAAAGAGGATGCAAAAATGTTCCTAGCGGTGTGGGGACCAGGAATATTTTGTGGCTTTGTGGTCTGCAGTCCCCATGTGGACTCTGACTTGCTCTCTGTTGCCCCTAGCTGGTACTGTGAGTGTTGGTACCAGTAGCTGCCTGTCCCTGTCCCAACACCCAAGCCCCACCTCCGCGTTTCGACATCATTACGTCCCCTACTTCAGAGGTAAGGCGCTCAGGGCTGTGGGCTGTGAGTGGTCCCAGCGTCTTGTGTGGCCGCTGTCCCGTGTCACCGCATGGCTTTGGAGACGCTTATCCCACGTCCCTCACTCCCTTGCTGTGTGTGTCTTGTGCGTCTGGCTCCGTTGCTGTCCATGTCTGAATGTTCTAGAAGGAAGACGTAGATCGCTGGTAATGTCAGGGAGGGAATGGAGAGGAATGGGTCTGGACAGCAGTAGGAAGAGGGAAGGAGGACCCGCTGTGGACCACGGCCAGGCTCTGGTCTAGGTGCTGCACCCGAGTCATCTGTGTTATCTCCCACATAATCTTGGTGAGGTGTGGGACTGTTAGCCTTGGGTTCAGGAAGAAACTTAGGCAGAGAGGGGGCAGGGGCCACTCCAGGCCAGCGTGGCTCCTGAGTCCTGGTTCTTCCCAGGATGCAGACCCAGCCACGATCACCCTTTCTGCACATCTGCGTGCATGTGAATTGCACCCAGGAAAATGGCAAGCGTGTGCTCATGTGGAAAGGCACTTGGAGCATCAGAGGAAGCGGCACTGATGTTCTTGACGACTCCCCAGGGGGTGGGTCAAGTTCCTCATTCCTCACACCTACTGAATGGGAAAAGGCTCCGAAAGACCCTCCCACAGGTGTATCAGGAAGTGTGTGTAAGCGTGTGCTGGTCACAAGTCCACTCTTGCATCCGTTTCCTTTACGTGCCTGGTGATCACTTACCTGGACTGATGAACGGCATCATGATAAACGAAGAAAAAAATGAAGTTGTCAAGGATTTCAATCTACTAGGATCCACAGTCAACGTCCATGGAAGGAGCAGTCAAGAAATGAAACAAGGTATTGTTCTGGGCAAATCTGCTACAAAAGTCCTTTAAAGTGTTAAAAAGCAAAAATGTCACTTTGAGGACTAAGGTGCCCCTGACCTAAGCCATGGTATTTTCAATGGCCTCATATGCATGTGAAAGCTGGACAATGAGTAAGGAAGACTGAAGAAGAACTGATGCCTTTGAATGATGGTGTTGGCGAAGAATATGGAATACACCGTGGACGGCCAGCAGCACGAGCAATACTGTCTTGGAAGAAGGACAGCCAGAGTGCTCCTTGGAAGCGAGGATGGTGAGACTTGGTCTCACTTACTTTGGACGTGTTAGCAGAAGGGACCGGTCCCTGGAGAAGGACATCCTGCAGAGGGTCAGTGAAAACAGGGGAGACCCTCCGTGAAATGGGCTGAACAATAGCCACAATGGCGGAACCAAACATCCCAGCCATCAGGAAGACGGCGCAGGGCCAGGCAGCGTTCCGTTCTGCTGTTCACAAGGACGCCATGAGTCAGAGCCACCTCGACAGCCCCTAAGAACGACCATCACTTGCCTTGAGCAGTCTGTCCTCCTGCTGAGAAGAGTCCCCGTTGCCACTGCAGGCACGGACATCCTCACCTTCTCGTGGCCAGTGCTCAAAGCCGTGGTCTCTTCTGGGCGTGTCGATGTTTGTGAGCAGAAGGGAAGCTGGTGAGGCCTTGCTGCACCTACCCAGCTCCCTGGGAGTCACCCGCATGGCATTCTCTCCTGCCTGTGTGGCCCTGCTGGGGTTGAGCTGTTACATCTGCGGGTCCTGGGCAGAGGTGTGGCCCAGGACAAGGCCAGGCGGTGGGATGCACACTCCCCAGGCAGCCTCCCGGGAGCTGGCTGGATGGTGGCATGGCACTGGCAGCCCTCTCCGGCCGCCTCTGAGCCCGGGCCTTTACCTCTCCTGGGCGAGGGGAGTCCTCTCCTCTCCCAGGTCAGGGGAGGCAGGCTGAGCCCTAAGCCCAAAGCTATGCTGGGGTGGTGGGGGCAGGCAGCCCAGCCCTCCCCCAGCTTGAGAGCAAGGCCCTCCCTCCATCCCTGATGGTGGGAAGATTAAGAGAGGCCCCCCTCACCCTCCTGCCCCCCAAAATGTGGCTCTATAACTGACTTGCTGTCACCATCAGAAGGTCCCTCCCGCAGGCGGGGGAGCACTCCACGTGCTTGGCTCTGGTGGGCGCTAGCCCGTGGGGATTGCTGCATTCAGTGCCATCCTGCCCTGTTCCTTCCTGCCTGCTGGGCACTGTCTCATGCCACTCCCCTCGGGTCGGGAGAGCCTGGTACCCACTCTGCTCCCGCCTGGTCCCCCAGCTATCTGGGACCCTTCACAGGCCGTGGGAGTGCCCAACCCCATTCAGACTGGCCGAAGCCCAGCCCTCAGCCCTGAGGGGAGACTGGCTGAAGCCCAGCCTTCGGCCCCGAGGAGACCGAGGCTCCCGAGTCCAGTTCCCAACCCAGGCCTCACTCACAGGTCATGTACCCTGGGGTCCACCTCAGAGGCCACACCAGACCTGTCCTTCACCTGATGCCACTTGTCCCACCCGATGGACTCCACACATCCTGGCCTTTGTGCAGCTGGTTCACCGACACTCTCAGGCCCCGCTGACCCGCTCAGGCCCCGCTGACCCTCTCAGGCCCCACTGACCCGCTCAGGCCCCGCTGACCAGCAGACTGTCCTCATCCATATGGTGTGAGGGGGAAGGGGTTCAGGCTGGAGCCTCAACTCTAGGCCTGCCCCCCACCTACTTGTGTGCCACCAGAGGCACCTCTGGATCTCACTGAGCGGCAGCTTCTTGGCTTTCAAAGGTACCCTGGTCTCTGGGCCAGCAGCTCCTGAGGTGGTTGTGGTGACTGCTCAGATAGCACCTCAGTCAGGGCTCTCAGAAGAAACAGCCAACGGGAGCAGGATACACGCACAAACCAAGAACCCAAACCTGTTGCCATTGAGTCAATTCCAACTCATAGTGACCCTGTAGGACAGAGTAAAACTGCCCCACAGGGCTTCCAAGGAGTGGCTGGTGGATTCCAACTGTCGACTTCTTGGTTAGCAGCCAAGCTCTTAACCACTGTGCCCCCAGGGCTCCTGTACATGCAGAGAGTTTATTTGAAGGAATCAGCTCACACGACTGTGGGGCTGGGGAGTCTGAAACCTGTAGGCCGGGTGACAGGCTGGAAGTCCAGCAGGAAGTCCATGTTGCAGTCTGGAGTCAGAATCCTCTTTCGGGAAACCTCAGTTGTTGCTCATGAGGCCTTCAACTGACTGGATCAGGCCCACCGCACTGTGGAGGGTGATCTGCTTTACTTAAGGTAACTGATTCGAGTGTTAACCATGCACAACACTTCACTGCAGCAGCTAGACTCGAGTTTGACCAAATGCCTGGGCACTCCAGCCCAGCGGAGTGGGCAGTGAAGTGCACCATCAGAGACGATGCCCCCACATGCTAGCGTGTAACAAAACCCTCACACGTGGATGTGAGCTGGTCTTGATTCAGGGCCACCTGAAGAAAACTTCAACAAGAGCCGTCGAAGTGCTCTCTGTGGCCAGAGCTGGCGCAATTTGATCTACAAAATAATCGAGTTGTACTGGATTGTAACCCAGAGTGTGCAATAAACATTCATACGTATGTCAATAAACAATTGAATAAAGAAATGGCAGAAAGGAGACAAATCCCCCTTTCAGAAGAACCTCCCATAATGTATGGAGATGCCCTGCCCTCGAGGCAGTGCCCCCACCAGAACCCTGAGAGTGGGCTGTACTTGGTGATGTCCATCCAAAGGGGGCAAGATAGGAAGGTAAAACAAGTCACTCCGCAGTGGGGATGCCAAGCCAGCACACCTGGCCAGGTGACAGGGCCATCATAGTCAGTGACGTCGTGCTGAGGGCATGGGAGACACGGCCGTGGTTGTCATTTGGGGACCAGGACCCCAGAGTACACCTGCCCCTGGATCCTGGTCCTGCGGAGCATCTGACGGAAGCAGCGCCTCCTTGGTTGAGTGCGCCTCCACGGAGCCCTGTCTGCAGTTCCGGGGAGGCTGCATCCCCGGCTCGGAGCCCTGAGATGTGCTGGAATCTTCCACCAAGCGGGTGAGACTGAGTGGACGGGGCCGTGACGTCGACGTGCAGAGAGCAGCTGTGACAGCCCCCCAGCGAGCAGGCTGTGCAGAGAGCTTGCACACTCAGGACATCAGGTGACCATCTCTGCCCTCCTGGACTCAAGCGGACTGGAGGTGTGGCCCAGGGTCCACAGGGTCCACCGTCCTGGGTGACCGTCTCTGTCTCCCCGGACTCAAGCGGACGGGAGGTGTGATGCCAGGGTCCACTGTGCTTGCTGCCTTCGGGGTGGACTGGACACAGCCTCTGCGTGGGAACTGATGTGTGACTTCCTTCTCCTGCGAGTGGGAGGGGGCTCCCCAGGAGCACAAGCCCGCTCTGTGAGTCTCGTGAAATTCCAGCGGGCTCGTTTGACACTGCGCTGGAGGGGCAGCTACAGGAAAGCTGGCCGCAGGAGTGAGAGGCAGTGAAGGGCTAAAGTGTCTCTGGTCAGTGGGGCGAAGTGGTGCCTCATTGTTATGTGGCCACAAGGAAGAGGCGACATGGCTGTGCACGGAAATGTTAGCGAAGCTCTTTTTCCTGCGCCCACCAAGATGCTAGAGCCAGCCGTCCCCTCTGTGGGTCCAAGAGCCGAGCCCACCCTGCTCCCTGTGTGTTCTCAGCAGGTCCTGCTCCTGGGGACACACGTTCCCAGCCAGTTCTAAGCACCTTCCTCCCAGCTCCTGCCTGCCTGTCCTCGCCCAGCTCTGACACAGCCCCTGTGTGAAGCCCAAAGTGTCACTCAGCGTCCTGTGGCTCTGAGCTGCTGCAACTCGAATGAGGTGCTTACAAGTCAAGAGAGCCCCCTCTTCCCTTCAACAAGCTGTTGTGTGACGCCATGGGGGTTCCCGGAGTACCTGGAGAGGAAACGGGCTGTGCTGTGTGTGTCCCCTAAAATGAGATGTGTGTGTTGTCATCAGACCGTCTGCGCCATCACATCTGTCCACCCCACCATCCCGTAAATAGGTGTGGGAGGAGGGGCTTACCCCGGTCACTGTGACCATCCAGAAGTTCGACTTGATGATTCAACCTTGTGTAGAAACAGGAATCGCAGATGCAGCTGGGGTGAGATGGGGAAGCCAGAGCCAGACACTCCCATTTAACATGCCGAGAACTCAGGAGCTTGCTTTAGGAGTGGGGGGCTGGTGGGCACTGAGCTCTCACTGGTCTGGAGCTGGTAGGACTTCCCTCAGTGACTTTTTAGCATAGATGTTAATTTCTAAGCCTTGATCCTAGTCTGAGTGGCGAATTTGGGGGCTCTCAAAGAAAGCAGCATCTTTCTCGAAAGGGATGAGTAGGAAGAGGGCGTCCCCTAGTGGTGCAAAGGGTTAAGCTTGGCTGCTCACAGAAAGGTTAGATAGAGGTTTGAGTCCACCCAGAGGTGCCTTGGAAGAAAGGCCTGGTGATCTACTTCTGAAAAATCAGCCACTGAAAACCCTGTGGAGCACAGGTCTACTCTGACGCACACGGGGTCGCTGTGAGTCAGGGTCCATTCTGCAGTCATTGGATTTTTCAGTGAATTTGCGGTCTGTCAGCTTCAAACGCCTGCCATGGCAGGTACAGGGAGCAGACCAGGTGTGTCCCCCAAGGATGGGGGATGCTGCCAGGGAGCCCTGGCCACCCGCCTGCTGGCCAAGGTCCCCACCAAGCCCTTGGTGCCCTGGGGCTGCTGAAAGGTGTTGGACTCAAGCGTTGGATTAGGAAGTCGGAGGGTCTGGGCTCCATGGGCAGGGGAGGGGCTCACCGGGGTCCACTTCGGTGCTTGAAACACTCTCCTCTGCTCTCCGTCTCCCCTCGGGTCTGCTATCCCTGCTCTTCTGTCTGGAGGCAGTGAAAGTGGTCGCAGTACCCCAAGCCTGTCCGTGCTGTCAGACAGTCGGCCTCCTCCCTCCACCTACCAGCAGGCGCCGCGCCACTTCCACGTCCCAGGTAGGACTGCGTGCCACCCACTGCTGTGCTCGGCTCAGTGGTCCGGTGCTCGCCTTGGCCCCCTGGTGCCCGAGAATTCCCACACCTCCCCAATGCTCCCCCAAATTCTGATACTCTCTAGAAACATGCAAATGGATTTACACACCCCCAACGTGCCGTGGTTTGAATTTCTCCCAAATCCCCTCAGACCCCAGAAAACTGTGTCCATCCTCCGGGAACAGGCTGGGGAGAAGGCTGTCTGAGTTGGCTGCATTGCTGGGGCCCCGGGGTTCTTGCTTGCTGCCCCCTGTAGCTGTCTGTCCCCTTCCATGTGGGGTGCTACGAGCAGTGGCATGTCGGGCCAGGGGGTGCTTGGTCTGTGGGGCCGGGTGCCCGCCTTCTGTGGATCACAGGTCGGGTAAGTGGACTGTCGTGGACGGTGACCCACCACAACCTGCTCGCTCACCTGTCTGTTTTCTCTTCTTTCTCAGACACCGGTGTCAAAGATAACATCTATAGGAAGCCCCCCATCTACAAACAGCACGGTATGGCAGAGCCCTGGCTGTCGTGTGCCTGCATGCGTGTCGAGCCTGTTGCTTCTGAATGCATTCTTGCTCTCGCTGGGGTGGCACCCAGAGGCCTTGGCAGCCTGGAGATCAAATGCAAGCTGACTCAGCCCAGGGCTGGCGGGCACTGAGCGCTCACTGGTCTGGAGCTGGTAGGACTTCCCTGAGTGGATTTTCAGCATAGCTGCCATTAATTTCTGAGACTTGATCCTATTCTGAGTGGCTAATTTGAGGGCTCTCAAAAAAAGCAGCATCTTTATAGAAAAGGATGAGTAGGAAGGGGGCATCCCCGGGTGGTACAAAGGGTTAAGCTTGGCTGCTCACAGAAAGATTGGAGGTTCGAGCCCAACCAGTGGTGGCTCGGAAGAAAGGCCTGGCGACCTGCTTCTGAAAAATCAGCCACTGAAACCCCTGTGGAGCATGGTTCTACTCTGACACATGTGGCGTTGCCCTGAGTCAGGGCTGATTCCAAGGAACTGGATTTTTAGAAAGGGAGGCCCCTTTTCACAAATGACAACCGCAGCAAGTCACGGGGGTGTGTCTCAGTGCCTCTGTGTGCCATAACCCCAGGAGCTCCTGGACGGGCTGGGCTGGGTCGGGCCGGGGTTCTAACAGGAGCTTGGCTTTGGGGTGTTGACTCTGCTGCTTTGAGGGGAGCAGCCAGGCAGTGGCAGCTGAGGTGGTGAGGGGTGAGGTCTTCCCAGATCACCACCTGCTTGGGGCCTGACCTTTGGGGAGAAACCAAGCCAAAGTCAGTCCCTTATTCCTTAGTGGGAATTTAGAGTTCTGCATCTGCAGACTGTTTCTGACGGTAGAATGAGCCGCCTCGTCTTCAGCTAAAGGGAGTTCTTGCAAATAGGGCCTGGGGCTGTTTGGCAGCAAGGGCGTCTCTCAGCCCCCTGGCTTCCCTCACAGAGGTGACCACCCACCTCTGCTCACCTGAGCTTACCTGGGACAGGTGCACAGGGAGCAGAAGGCCGAGGTCTCTGTTTCTTCGCTGAATTTCCAGTGACCTGAGGCACGCTGCTTCACTGTTCTGAGCCTCCATTTCCTTCCCTGTAAAATGGGACCCACATCCCCACCTAGGAGCCCTGGATGGTGCAAACGGTTAAGTGGTCGACTACCAACCGGAAGGTTGGTGGTTCAGACCCACCCAGAGGGGCCTCGGAAGAAAAGCTGGTCAGTCTGCTTCCAAAAGGCCACAGCCATCGAAAGCTCTGTGGAGCACTTCTACTCTGCACACGTGGGGTTGCCACGAGTCAGGGTCTACTTGATGGCAACTGGCTGGGTCTGTTTGGTTTTTTTTTACCTCGTCAAACCCAAACTTGTTGCCGCTGAGCAGATTCTGACTCATAGCGACCCTACAGGACAGAGTAGAACTGCCCTATGGGGTTTCCAAGGCTGTAATCTTTATAGGGAGCCCTGGTGGTGCAGTGGTTAAGAGCTATGGCTGCTAACCAAAAGGTCGGCAGTTCGAATCCACCAGACGTTCCTTGGAAACCCTGTGGGGCGGTTCTCCTCTGTCCTGTAGGGTCACTGTGAGGCAGAATCAACTTGACAGCAACAGGTTTGGGTTTTTTTGTTTCTTTGTTTAATCTTTATGGAAGCAGACTGTCACATCTTTCTCCCATGGAGCGGCTGGTGGGTCTGAACCACCAACCTTTTGGTTAGCTTCAGAGTGCTTAACCACTGTGCAACCCGGCCTCCTTTTTCACTGCCCACCCCCTCACCCACCGCCCCACCTGCCCATTTCATGGACTGGTTGTGAGGATGGGATGGAATAATGAATGTGGAGACACGTTCTAAACTGTGTGGTGCATGTGGTGGGGCTGGTTATCAGGCCGCTGCAGGGATGGCAAGAGGGGCTTCTGTATTTCCAAGTTCCTGTCCAGATGCACGCGCAGAAAGCAGCCACGTCCCACTTTGCTGGCAGGGCGGGGACTTTGAGGTGGAGCCCCAGACAAGTGTGCTTTCTGTGGCTTGCTTGCAAATCAGTGGTCTGCTTATGCCAACAGTGTCTTCTTCCCTCCTCGGTCAAGGTCAGCCCTGTGATTTGGGTACCTCTTCCTTTCCCGAGACATAAAACGTTGAGTGAACTCCCTTGGAAGTACAGGAGGTGGTGACTGCTACCACTGCCTCTCAACTGGAGACGCTCAGAGCAGGAACCTCCAGAGGGCTCGGGCGACGGGGGCTAGTTCGACTCCTGAGACCTCAGAGAGGGCCCAGCCCAGCTCCCTGTCTTATGAGCGGGGACACTGAGGTCAACCTAGGGGAGGGGCAGCCGTGTTCAGTGGCGCTCGTGTGACACCCTGCGTGGGGGCCATGCGGCCTCCGCTCGTCCCTCGTGGGGCTAACTGCCTCTGATTTGCCACTGCCACGTTCTGTGTCTCAGGCCAGCACCTTCAAACGGAGGATCGGCCCCCAGGAGGGGAGTAAATCCCATTATGATGTTGTTCCCGGGCATTTGACTGAGCCAGATCTAAGCAGGAATGACCTTCTGGCGTTATGGCCTTTAATGGAATTACCCAGAGAAATTAGGTTTTGTTAGTGCCAGGACATTGTCTGTGACATTTTTCACTCGGTATAAATGAATCTCCTAGCCAGAGGCTAGTTAATTCCTGTTTGACTGACCCCAAGTGATTACCAAAACCCTTTGATCATTCCAGAATTTTGCAATATTGAATCTTTTATGAAACATGTACATTGCTTGCTATCTGCCAAGCACACAGCCATGTTCTGGGGATTCACAGGAATAAGCTGTGCCTCTGACTTCATCCTATGAGCCATGGATTGAGGCTTTCCCCCAGACGTGGGCTCTTCTTATCCAGGTTTCCTTAGAGCTCCCCCCAAAACCATGGATGTTAGATTGCATTTGGTTTCCAATGCATTTGAGGTGGGGTCTTTTTTTTTTTAAACAAGATTTCTCCCTACCCAAGTAGAATGTATTCTGTCAGAAGTGCATGTGTGAGCATGTGTCTGTGTGTGCACGTGTGGGGATGTGTGCGTGGGTGTGCAGTGTGCATTCATGTGCATGTGTGTGTGTGCCTAGCCCTGCCCTGTTGCTGGCCGGGTCTGAGGGATGGAAGGTGCACAGCCCAGGCTTGAGAGCCCCGCCTTTATCTCCACACTTTCCCGAGACAAACACGGGGTGACCATGTGCAGTGATGGGACAGTTTAATTCGTTCAAGATAATATGGTCCAAGAGTTTTTTTTTAAAAAGTCATGCTTATTAATTAATGCAGAGCCCTGGTGGCACAGTGGTTAAGAGCTCAGCTGTTATCCAAAAGGTCAGCAGTTCGAATCTACCAGGCGCTCCTTGGAAACCCTATGGGGCAGTTCTACTCTGTCC
This sequence comes from Dugong dugon, assembly GCA_030035585.1. Classification (NCBI taxonomy): domain Eukaryota; kingdom Metazoa; phylum Chordata; class Mammalia; order Sirenia; family Dugongidae; genus Dugong; species Dugong dugon. The sequence continues at coordinate 2,220,174 of CM057463.1, read as the reverse complement.
TAGGGGGTCGCTATGAGTCGGAATCGACTTGACGGCAGCTTGTATTAATTAATGCATTTGCTTTCAGCTCTTCATTTTTCACTTATTGAAAGCTTTTTTCAAAAAGTAGCAGGGACCTTTTCTGATGCCCAAGTCCCATTTCTGCCTGGGGGACATGGGCCTCAGCCCTGAGGGTGGCCAGGCCTGCCAGGCTGGGGCGGGTGACAAGCAGGGGCCTTGGTGTTGAGACGTGAACAAGGGTGAGGACGGGTCATTGGGGGGGATGATTACCTTCCCGCAGCTGCCCTTCAGTATGTCCTCGCTCAGTAGGGGGCACTTGGTAAATGGCCCTCATTAATCCTGACACACCTCTGAGGCTGGTGTTATTACAGGTGAAGAAACCGAGGCGGGGTGAAGTGACCAGTCACCACCAGGCTGGTGTTTGCCCGATCCCATGACCCCCCCTTTCATTTTATGGCATTTGGGGCCCAACAGTATTTTCTCACACTGCAGGACTTCCAGCTCTACTCAGCCATCACTTAATGCCTGATTTAAAAAGGAAAAGAGAGGAGAAGGCAGGAAAATAAAAGTCCCCCTCCCATTTCAGCAGCAGATAAGAAGCAAGATCAGTGTTAGGGGGGCTGGAGGGGACAGAAGGCGTGGGGCCACCCCTGCCCAATGTGGGGGCTGCTCTGGACCAGAAGATCAGCACACTGGACGGTTTAGATGTGACTGTGGCACTCTTTGTGTTTTCTCGGTGGTTCCAATTCGGTTTGAATGCAGAGCTGGGTCCGCTTCTGGGAAGAACTAGAAAAACTGGGCCGGCGGGGCTGTGCCTTGGAAGCCAAGGCTGGAGGCTAAGGAAGGAAAAAGGCCACAGGCCTGCCAGACCTGTCCAGGGTCTGGGAGAGGAAGAGGAGGGGGGCAGGAAGGTCTCCCTTTGGCCTAAAGAGTGAGGCTCCCGGTTGCTTCCCAGCCCCTCAAGTCTAGCTGCCCTGTTGGAGCATCTGGCAGGAGCCCCCGGTCCTGGCTGCCAAGCCTGGACTAGCTCTGGCTCTTATGCATGGAGCAGGAGTGAGTCCGCACCTCTATGCAGGATCCAAGGCCTCTGCAGGGCAGTGGCTGAGCTGCCTGCTGGCTCCGAGACAGGCAAGCACGCCCCATGATGGAGACCAGTAAAGACCCTGGGAGGTCAGAGCTATCAGGAGCCTCGGGGGGCTCCCTTGGAGACTTGGGGCCTACCATGCGTGTCCGTCCTGTCCACTTCGTCATGCCCCTGCTGTGGGCAGTCACCACATCACGCCCCAGAGAAGGGACAAGGTGCCTCAGACTGGCTGGTTTATAGGCATTTGCCGTTAGCTGATCAGGGAGTAGATCTGTGCCAGGTCGTGGTGATGGGATCAGCCGTGGGCAGTCCTGGGTCTTAGTGGACAGGCAGAGCAAAGCGACTCCAGCTCGGGCCCCAGAGCTGGGCCCAGCAAGGTTCCCATGACCATCTGCCCAACTCTGTGACCTTGGTTTCGTGAAACGGGGTCATAATGCCTGCTGGTCTCTATTGATGCATCTAACAGATGCTTACCAAGCTTCACACACAGCCAGCCCAGTGAGGAATTTTAAGATGCTGGTGATTGCTAATGTAGAAATTCAGTAAGTGCTCACCACATGGGTGTTCTTGGCCAGTGCTTCTGTGCTGACCTTGCTCCCCACATCTAAGCACTTGTCGTAACCCATATAATCCACCTGTCTGCCTCCACTCCCTTAGCCTTTGAGCTCTTGAAAGGTATGGGCCAGGTCTGAGGCATGTTGCATCCCCCAAACGTAGGACAGTACAGGCGCACCCTGGGCTATTGGTGAAGGGAGGTGGGTGTAAAGGTTGAAGGGCTGACTGGAGAATGGACAGTCGATGAAGGAGGGGTAGATGGATAAAGGGCTGGATGGACAAACAGATGCGTGAATGGGCAAAGGGGAGGTAAGGATGAATGGGTGGCTGGATGGATGGATGTGTGGGTGGATGGATGGGTGGGTGGATGATGGATGGATGGATGGATGGATGGATGGGTGGGTGGATGGGTGGATGGGTGGAAGAAGGGTGGATGGATGGATGATAGGGATGAATGGGTGGGTGGATGGGTGGATGGATGGATGGGTGGATGACGGATGGATGGATGGATGGATGGATGGGTGGGTGGATGGGTGGATGGATGGGTGGGTGGATGGGTGGATGGATGGGTGGGTGGATGATGGATGGATGGATGGGTGGGTGGATGGGTGGATGGGTGGAAGAAGGGTGGATGGATGGATGATAGGGATGAATGGGTGGGTGGATGAATGAGTGGATGGAAATAGATAAAACTGAGCAGTTACAGAGCTGCATGTACTCACGGACGTTCAGATATGTGTGAATTGAAAGATGCGGTGTGAGAAGGAGGAAAGGCAGGCAGGCAGGCAGGCGCTATATCCAAAAAGAAATCAGAGACCCCTCACTTTCATTGGGGTGCTTCCAACTAAGGGATGCACATCTCAGGGCTCAAAAGCAACTGTCTTCTCTGGTTGTCTGGAATTGATCGTCTTTACTGGGATCTCAAAGTAGCTACAGGTTAGCCTCAGACTCTTCCTGTTATTTGCTCCTAATTTCTACAACCTACAAGCTGAGCTCTCTGTTACGTTCTTGTGTCCACAGACGTTCTCTCATGTGATCCTCACAACCTGGAAGGGGAGGCACCATGTCCCCATTTTACAGGTTAGGAAACTGAGGCTCAGCCCTATTGAGGAAGGAAGCCAATAATGGCAAATGCCCGATTCCTATATTCCTGCACAGGAATTCTCAAGAGAATCAGCTGTGTGTTTTGCAGGCTGGCCAAAGTCCTTGTTTTTGAGTCTGGTTAAACCTTGTTCTCGGTGGATCTCATGGCTTTTGCCGAGGAAAAGTGATTAAAATTTGGCGAATACCCCTCTCGTCAGACGGTGGGGCCGGCCATGTTTGACCCTGAGATAGCTCGACAGCCAGAATGTCCAGCCCAACCTGCTGTCCTTGAGCCCAGGGCGACCTCTGGATTCCCTGAGTTCCAGGGGCTGCAACCTCAGGTCCCAAACAGCCCTTGGGTTGGAGCCACCTGATGATGTTGCACTTCCAAATTGTCCCAAGGGTGCCGTTCTGTCTCCGGCCTCTGAGGTAGTTTGTTTACTTTTCCCGGCAGACTTGGCCCTGGGAGCCACCCTTGGGTGGATGGTGGCCGTGGTCTTGGAGCTCCATGTAGCAGTGACCCTGCTTTTCCCAGAGCCATGGCTGATGAATGGCCACACAGACCCTCAAGGGCTCCACTGCCTGGCAACAGCCAGTTGTCGGGGCCACCAGTGAGTGCCCACCCTGCCTCTCCATCCCTGCTCTTCCTGGGGCTTGCCATTCATTGCTACGGTGCAGGGAGCGAGCGGGGACCGTTTTCCCATCAAAAATCACCGTCTCCTGTCCTGGATGAAGGAGACGCAGGTAGCCATTGAGCGTAAAGAGATGTACACGTCTCCAGGACTCAACTACTCAGTCTTCCATTTTGGCCCCCTGTCAAGGTCCGGTAGCCCAGTCCCAAATGTCCAAGCTCTCAGGCCTGGTATCTGTCTTGTCCTTGGTGGTGCAGGAGGCAGGGTGCTCGAAAAGACTGAGAGGTCCCAGCCCTCCGCCTGCGACAGGTAAGAGCCCCCCTCTGCGTGCCTGACCTGGGAGAGCCAGGTGCCGCGTGGCGCGCAGGGAAGGAGACGATGGGTTTCTGCTTTATCCCCCTGTGCATGGGGTTGTTCTCAGCCGAGGTGCACAGGACGGGGCTTTCTGAGCCCAGGGATGCCCAGAAAGGCCAGCCTCTCATTCATGATCATTTCATTGTCCTTCTCGGTTGGAAATGATGTCCCCTGGCGGGTAGCAACCCCCCAAGGAAGGCAACTGTGGAAGACAGCACGTTACTCAGCTCCAGAGCGGATCCTTGGCGAACGAGCGTTTGCTGGCTCCGTTTCTCAGAGCTTCTTTATGGCTGTGTTTGGCAGTAGCCCTCCTGCTCCTGGTAGATGGTTTCCAGCAGCGTGTCTGTCCGGGTTTTGTGTTCTGTGAGTGGCAGGCAGTGAGGGGGGGCAGGGAGAGAATAGACTCCAGTTAGACTGCCCACTTTCAAGGGTCGGCCTCTGCCACCCAAAACCCATGACCCTGGGCAGGGCCCTTGGTCTCTCTGAGCCTCAGTTTCCTGATCTGTGAAATGGCTGGGCGGGGTCTGCCCCGACCTGACTTGGAATGGGGGCCTCTGTGACACTGAGCCTCTGAAGGTTGAGCATGTGTCCTTAGCAGTGCCGGTGACTGCGTCAAAAAACACTCCCGGGGGGCTGGGGTGCATTTTGCTGGAATTTAAATAGGCGTCTCTTTAACTACCTATATTTGATCTCAGGAAACCTTTAAGGTGCAAGGGCCACCGCCCCTCCCCCGGGCAGGTTCCCATAGGCCTTTTCCAGCTGTTTCCTCTGCCCCTACACAGTGCCTGTCCTGGTGACCCTTTCTTCTTGGTTATTTGATTGAGAGTAATTGTAAAGTGCGAGACGGGACATCTGAATCCAGGCTACGTGGGGATTCCTTTTACAACCGGATTTTTCTCTTCCAGCGTCCAGGTGCTCGGATGGAGAGGGCGGGAGTTCCGACCGGGACGACAGGAAGGTAATGACAGTGGCCAGCCGTGCTCGGAAGTGGCCTCGTCCCGGAGACAACCAGGGCGCTGGCGCTTCTCCTATCTGAGGCTTCAGGCTCTGTGCATTCCGGTCTGTTCCTCAAGGGACTTCTTGGCCACGTGGGGCAGGGCCACTTTAGAGGGCGGTTTAGCCAGGCTTCTAACTTTGAGGACTAGGACCAGCGTACTAGTTACCTGCCAGTAACTTGCTGGGTGTGCAAGGAGGAGACGTCGGAAGGAATGGTAATCAGTCAAAATCTGTGCTCAGGGCACCCGGGATGATTGTTCCTACGCGTTGCTGTAGAGTCGATTCTAACTCATAGTGACCCTCTACAACAGAGTAGAAACTCCCCATAGGGTTTCCGAGGAGCCGCTGGTGGATTCCAACTGCTGACCTTTTGGTTAGCAGCCTGAGCTCTTAACCACTGCGCCACCAGGGCTCCATGAACCAGTGAAAAAGCAGTTGCCGTTGAGTCGACTCCAACTCACAGAGACCCTGTGTGTGTTAGAGTAGACCATAGTGATCCACAGGATTTTCTTTTTTTTTTTTTTAATTATATAATTTTTAAAATTTTTTCCCCATACAAAAATTTGTACATACATTGTTATGTGACCCTAATTGCTCTCCCCATACTGTGACAGCACACTCCTCCTTTCTACCTCTGATTCCCCATGTCCGTTCAGCCAGCTCCTGACCTTCTCTGCCTTCCCATCTCACCTCCAGACAGAAGCTGCCCGTTTAGTCTCTTGTATCTACTTGAGCTAAGAGACACACTCCTCACGAGTGTCACTTTATGTCCCACAGTCCAGTCCAATCCCTGTCTGAAATTGTTTCAGTTCTGGGCTGACAGAGAATCCAGGGGCCATGCTTTCCAGGGTTCCTCCAGTCTCAGTCAGACCATTAAGTCTGGTCTTCTTACTAGAATTTGAGTTCTGTACCCCATCTTTCTGCTCTTTTTCTATCTTAGATGTCCCCTGAAACCATGGTCCCCAGACCCCTACCCCTGCTACTCTGTCCCTCAAAGTGTTTGACTGTATTCAGGAAACTTCTTAGCTTAGGTTTAGTCCAGTTGTGCTGACTTCCCCGGTAGTGTGTGGTTAGTAAATAACCCTCACCCTCCCTCCCCACCCTCGTAACCATCAAAGAATGTTGTCTTCTGTGTTTAAACCTTTTCTTGAGTTGTTATAATAGTGGTCTCATACAATATTTGTCTTTCTGTGACTGACTAAATTCAGTCAGCATAATGACCTCCAGATTCCTCCACGTTATAAGATGTTTTACGGCTTCATCGTTGTTCTTCATCATTGCATAGTATTCCATTGTGTGGATATACCATAATTTGTTTATCCATTCGTCCATTGATGGGCACCTAGGTTTTTTCCATCTTTTTGCTATTGTGAACAATGCTGCAATGAACATGGGTGTGCATATATCTATTCATGTGACAGCTCTTATTTCTCTAGGATATATTCCAAGGAGTGGGATAGCTGGATCGTATGGTACTTCTATTTCTAGCTTTTTAAGGAAGCACCAAATCGATTTCCAAGGTGGTTGTACCATTTTACATTCCCAACAAAAGTGTATAAGTGTTCCAGTCTCTCCACAACCTCTCCAGCATTTATGATTTTGTGTTTTTTGGTTAATGCTAGCCTTGTTGGGGTGACATGATATCTCACTGTAGTTTTGATCTGCATTTATCTAATGGCTAATGATCATGAGCATTTCTTCATGTGTCTGTTAGCCGCCTGAATATCTTCTCTGGCGAAGAGCCTGTTCATATCATTTGCCCATCTTTTAATTGGGTTATTTGTCTTTTTGCTGTATGTTTTTTGTTTTGCAGTATTGCAGATTGTAGAGATTAGATGCTGATCGGATTTGTTGTAGCCAAAATTTTTTCCCAGTCTGTAGGTTGCCTCTTCACTCTTTTGGTGAAGTCTTCGGATGAGCATAAGTGTTTGGTTTTTAGGAGCTCCCAGTTATCTAGTCTGTCTTCTGGTGCTGGTGCGTTGTTACTTATGGTTCATGTCGTGTTTATGCCATGGGTTAGGGCTCCTAGTGTTGTCCCTATTTTTTCTTCCATGATCTTTATTGTTTTCGATTTTATATTTAGGTCTTTGGTCCTTTTTGAGTTAGTTTTTGTGCACGGTGTGAGGTATGGGTCTTGTTTCAGTTTTTTGCAGATGGATATCCAGTTATGCCAGCACCATTTGTTAAAGAGGCTGTCTTTTCCCCAATTAATGGACTTCAGGCCTTTGTCAAATATCAGCTGCTCATAGGTGGATGAATTTATGTCTGGATTCTCCATTCTGTTCCATTGGTCTATGTATCTGTTGTTGTACCAATACCAGGCTGTTCTGACTACCATGGCGGTATAATAGGTTCGAAAATCAGGTAGTGTGAGGCATCCCACTTTGTTCTTCTTCTTGAGTAACGCTTTATTTCTTTGGGGATCCACAGAATTTTCAAAGGCTGATTTTTTGCAAGTAGATCACCAGGCCTTTCTTCCTAGTCTTTTTCAGTCTGGAAGCTCTACTGAAACCTGCTCAGCCTCATAGCAACACAGGGCCTCCACTGACGGACAGATGGTGGCTGTGCATGAGGTACATGGGCCAGGAATTGAACCCAGGTCTCCCCCATAGAAGGCAAGAATTCTACCACTGAGCCACCACTGCCCTCATTTAACAACTGCCATCAGTCGACTCCTGCTGGTGACGGCCCCGTGTGTGTCAGCACAGAACTATGCTCCATAGGTTTTCAACGGCTGATTTTTCCAAACTAGATTGCCAGGCCTTTCTTCTGAGGTGCCTCTGGGTGGACTTGAACCTCCAGCCTTTCAGTTGGCAGCTGATCTGTGAACCAGTTGCACCATCCAGGGACTCTTGTTCTAGAAAAGAACTCGGCATATGTTTTCTATAAAGGGCCAGAGGGTAAATATTTCAGGCTTTGTGGCCACATGGCCCTGTTATAGCCACTCACCTCTGCAAAGTAGCCGCAGACGATTCGTGAATGAGCAGGCGTGGCTGTGTCCAATAAAGCTTTAATTACAAAAGCAGGCTGCAGGCCATGAAGGGGCAGTGGTGGTCCAGCTGTCGAATTCCCACCTTCCATGCAGGACACCTGGGTTTGACTTGTGGCCAATGTACCTTGTGCACAGCCACCACCTGTCTGTCCATGGAGGTTTGTGTGTTGCTGTGATGCTGAACAGGTTTCAGCAGAGCTTCCAAACTAAGATGGACCAGGAAGAAAGGCCTGGTGATCTACTTCCAAAAATCAGCCGATGAGAACTCTGTGGATAACAACGTGGGGATGGCACAGGACCAGGCAGTGTTTTGTTCTGTCATGCATGGGGTCACTGTGAGTTGGGACCCAACTCGAAAGCAGCTAGTGCCAACAATTTTAGAGCCGAGGCCGCCTTCACTGGTCTCTAAGGAAGGCAGATGTGTGTGGGAAGCACCCAAGGCCGTCTGTTCTGGCTGACCTCACCTCTTTCTCCCCGGGAGAAGCCCTGTGGGTCCCTTGGCCTCCCAGAACCTCAGTTCCCTCCTTTATAAACTGTGGTGATGTCATTTCCCCCCAGTTCATGTCCCCAGAAGGATCTGAATTGGCCACACCAGATGCTGGAGTTTTTTATTTAAACCTGTATTTTTCACACATTGGGCTTTGCTGCCGTGGAGTCGGCCTGTAGATTAGAAGCTGGCAGCATCCAGAAGGGGCTGACGAGATGTTTCCACCATTGCAAATGGCCTCCCAGGTCACACGGCACTTTGTTTTCCCTCCGTAGAAGACCAGCTGGCTGATTCTCAAGGGGGATGTGGACACAAGGACAACCTCTCCAGACCTGGACAGCCAGTCTCTGTCACAGAGTAGCGGGACAGACAGAGAACCCCTCCAGAGAATGCCAGGCGACACCTTTTACTCACGTGAGTGGTTCTTTTGAGCAAGGAGTGTCATTGGCGCAGTAAAGGGTCCCCACGGCTCCGAGCGGACCCCCCAAATCCAAGCCTTGCTCCTTAGAAAATATAAGAGCAAGACAACCAAGATGAGAGCAAACTGAACATGAGCCCAAACCCTCATGGTGTTCGCCAGTGTCCTGGGACTGACATTAGCCAGTGTGCTGAAAGCTGGTGTCGCCACATGTCTCCTTAAACACTCCCGGGGCTGCAAGACAGTGGCTGAGCCAACCTGGCTCCCAGCTTATTCTAGAGAAATGCTCCCTCAGCCTGCTGGCTTAGACGTGCAGGCCCCCTTCCCCTGCAGCACAACCCTGAGCATGGTCCAGGTGGGCAAGACCAGACTTGGCGTCGATGACAGGGCATGGTCCCGACCTCCCGTGGCTCACCTGGGCCAGGGACGCGATTGTTTGGGTCTTGACACCCTCGTCCCCCACAGGAGACGGTGGTAATGTCTGCCTGGCTCCCAGGGGTGTTGTGAAGACTGAAGCAGGCTTGCTTTTCAAACGCAGAGCAGATATCCAGATAATGTTGTTTGTTTCAAGATGAAATAAACTGTAGGTAATCCAACTATAGGTAACCATAGGTAACTATAGGTAACCAATAGCAAACCACAGCCAGGCTCGCCCAGTGTGTCCCGGCAATGGACTTGGGGCTCTCAACTGTGCGTGGGGGGTTTTCCGTGGGCAGAGCTTGAGGCTTAGCTGGCAGCAGAGGCTGAGAGGGGATGAGTGTGGGTATGAGAAAGCAAAAGGAAGATGGCAGCTTTGCAGTGGGTCAGACTTGAGTTCAAAGCTGGGTTCCAACACTGAGCGTCCGCCACTGACGGGTGGATGGTGGAGTGATGCTGGCAGGCTTGCTGGGTTGTTAATAGACTTGAAAGCCGTAACACCACCTGCACACGTTGGCACCCTGCCTGGCCCGTAGCAGACGCTCAGTAAATGGTAACGTTCACCATCCTCATCATCATCCTCATGACAATACCCTGTAAACCTTCTTGCAAGTGAAGGTTGTGTGCGTTCCAATGTGGCTCTATTGTTCCATGTGCGAGGAGAGAGAGAGAAAACGGAAGAAGCTCGCAAATCGTGATTGTTTGAAAAATAACACGAAACATAGAAAGGTGTATCGTTTTGTGTGCTATCTTTGTAAGCAGATGTCGTTCTCCTCTAATGCCTCCGCCCCTGCTGGGGTCCCAGCGTTGGGATCTCAGAGCAGGTGCACACGGTCACACTGAAAAAAGAACCCCAGAGGGTCTTCCAAGATTGCAGCTTGGTCCTTCTGGAGTGGTCAGGATGGGGTGTGGAGGGCCCCCCATCTCACTGGCAAGCAGGGTTGGAGGTTATAGGGGCCGGGTCGCAGGAGACTCACGGGGTATTGCTGCCAGCCTGTGTCTTCCCGTCTGCCGTCGGGGGGCAGCAAGCCAGTCTTTACCCGCCTCCTGCTCCCAGCACCCATTGCCACTAGCATGGGGTTGAGGCCATTGGCTGCACTGATGGACCTTTCTGCATTGCATTCACTTTTTCCTAATGAACAGTCACTGTGTTCTGAAGGTTGCACGCTCTTGAGCCTTGGTGGCACAATGGATAAGCATTGGGCTGTTAACTGAAGGTTGGTGGTTCGAGCCCAACCAGCGGCTCCATGGGAGAAAGACCTGGAGAGCTGCTTTCATAAAGATTACAGCCTAGGGAAACCCTATGGGGCAGTTCTACTCTGTCACACGGGGTCGCTATGAGTCGAAATAGGCTCCACTGCCCCCAGCAACAGTAATAACAAGCTCTTGTCTTACCAGCTCAGCAGCAGCTCAGCCCCTCCCTGCCTTGGTTAGTGTCCTGGCCTGGGGGCGTTAGTGGTGAGGACCAACAGCTCTTGGGAAATGGTGTCCAGGGTGCTATCTCCAACTTGCAGGCCATCACTGCTGGGTGATGGGCAGGCCTGTATCTGCAAGGCTGGTGCAATGCCTCCACCTGCCCTTGAACCCCCTCAGGGAGGCTGAGTGCACCCCCAGGACTCCTGCTCAGTCTGTGGCCTGCCTGTACTTGGGCTGAGGCAGGTGGGGGGCATGATGTGGGGAAGCCGGGCTGGAGGTGGGCTGGCCCGTGGGGACCTGCCTGCCACCGTGCGTGCGTGTATGCGTGCGTGTGTATGTGTGTGTGTGGTCTTCACCTCAGTGCTCCATTTCCTCACCTGCAAACACTGGGGACAAGGACCACCTGGGCCCAACAGGTGGCTGACCTCAGGGGCTAGAGGCTGTGCCAAGTGATTTCATTAGCCAGTCATACACCTGCAAGGGCTTGCTGGTCAACTTCGTTGCTGACTGCCACATCATTATCACGACTGCAGGTGGGCATGTGAGCGCAGATGGGCGTGCAACTGTAGTTGGGCATGCAAGCACAGGTGAGTATTCGAGGACTTCCACAGGGGTGCGTCTGGCCTGCTGGAATCCCTGATTTAACTGGAGAGCTTCGACCAAAGCACACACAGTGTGTAGTGTGTGACATCCCCATTACTGATGTTTTTGATGACTGTGATTCTGATTCTGTCCTTCCTTCGCATTTTCCTCTGAGTGGGATGCCCACTGTGCCTAACCATTGCAACTGTGCCGTTATTTCTTCCTGATGCTGCTAGCCTGCTTCCCAGTGTGCCTGGAGACAGCAGCAAGGACCTGGGCTGCCGGCATGCATGGGGCCAGGCATGCCCTGCTCTGTGCAGCCTGTGGGAATCCCGGTAGGATGGGCAGCTCTTGGGATCAAGCTTATCCACTGTCTTTTCTCAGGGTTCCTTTGAATCTCAGCCAGGAGTCTCCAGTGTGAGTCCATTGGCACCTTTCCATTTGTACAAAGCGTTTAGTGAGCAGAGTGGTTGCACAGAGCAAGGCATACCCGCTGCACCCCCAGGGATGTTCTTTTGTAGGGTGCACAAGGAAGGTAGGACTGTGACACTCAACACCGTGGGCACTCAATAAATGTTTGTTGAATTGAGATGAATTGAATTCAACGGGTATTTACTGAGCACCCACTCTGTGCCAGACACTGTCCTGGGTGCCAAGGGGGAGACAGAACGACGAGAGCCTGGAGGAGTGTGCAGGTAGCTGGGAGAGGCAGAGACGCCGATAGGAGCGAGTGCGTGTGTGTCCCGCTGCCTACCACCCACACGCCTGGGATTTCAGTGGCACAGGGCTGCCAGGCCCCTCCATGTGCTCACAGAGGGCCCTGTCATAACCTCATTCCCACTCCTGACACCATCAGCACATCTCACCAGGGACTGAGTTCTTTATTCAGTCATTTATCCATTCCTCCACCAGTATTTATCAAGCACCTGCTATGTGCTGGACATGGCGCTAGGCAGTGGAGAGGCAGTGGTGGGCATGGCACGGTCCCCACCCCCCAGTGGGGAAGCCAGATGACCAAATATCCGTGACAAACCAGTGTGACATCCCTATCTACTTTGTCAGTGGTTCTCAGCCAGGCAGTACTACCCTCTCCAAAAAAGTTCTCATACTGAAATGTATGTTTTAGTATAGACTACTCTTTTATTTTCCCAATATACTACACGTAGGGCATGATTTGGACTATGTGTGTAGTAGGTTATATTGTTGATTAGCCTGATTTATACACAGGAAAGGGGGATAATGTTGATTATTTTGTTATAAGAAGAGGCAGGATTTAGGCTCATTGACCCAGGGGACGGGCTCAAGATGGTATACCCATGCTTCCCCACCTAGCCTGGGTCCTACAGACTGCAGTGCTGCTCTGGGCCCCGCATTCCTGACCCCTTAGCTTCTGTCTTCTCTCTTGAGGGCCTCCCTGGATGGTCAGAGGTGTGTTAGCTTAATGAAGCCCCCCACCCCCGGCTGGCTGGAGACCCTGCACAGAGGGCTCTGTGTCCTCTAGAAAGGTCTCAACTTGCCGAAAGGGAACAGGCACTTTTGTCAAGCCCAGCACATGGGGTGAGTGTGGAGGGTGGGAGCTAAGCATGGTGGGTTCACCTTGGAAATTGAGGAGAGGAAAGTCCTGACTTGGAACTGGAGGCAGGACAGGTGGGAGGTGTGGCTGCTTCACTCCCAACCTGCCTGTGGCTTTGGTGTCTCATGTCACCCTGTGACACCCCTCTCCCCCATGAAGGCTCCCTGTGGAGACCTATGTTTGATGGGACACACGTGGATTTGCACAGTGCTCACCTGGCCCTGCGTGGTCTCAGGCCCAACCTGGGATCACTCCACCTGACACCATCCAGGGCTCACAGGAAGAGAGCATCTCAAAGGTGGTACCTCTGCTTCGTTTCTCTGGCCAGCGGGAGGAAAGGAGGCTGGGGCTGAGTCAGAAGTGGCTTTTCTCCTTCCTCCCTTTTTACCTCTAGACTTCAATGACAAGACAAAGTAGTTCTTACACGTCTTAGTTCATGGTTGAAACAAAGAGACACTCTGGTTTGCCACCAGTCAACTTCACGAGAATGTTGGGCAGGGTGGGCAGTGCCTCTGGTCTGGACTGTGTGACCTGAGAGCCAGTAGGGGTGAACCCACAAGTATGGGGACTGGATGAGGAACATCAGTGCCATCTCTGTTTTAAAATGGGGAGAACGAGGCCCAGAGAGAGGGCATGGCCTACCCATCAACCAACACATACGTAATGAACGTCTTCTGTGTTCCTGGCCCTGTTCTGGGTACTGGGCTACGGCAGAGGACAGAACAGGCGGAGCTCCCACCCCATGAAGCTGACATTCTAATGGGGATGAGGAGACGGGCACGGACAGAATTAGAAAGTAGATTGTGCTGGCATTGTGCAGGTAAGGATGGTCAGTAGGATATCGGCGGAAGGAGCAACTTTCAGTATGGTGGTAGGGGAGGAAGACAGTACTTGAGCAAGACTTGAAGAGGGCTGTAGTGAGTTGAATTGTGTCCCCCCAGAAGATGTATCCAAGTCCTAACACCTGGTACCTGGGAAGTGACCTTATCTGGAAAAGGAGTCTCTGCGGATGTGATTATGTTAGGGTGGTGAGAGGAGACAGTCCTGGATTCCTTGGGCGGGCCTAAACCCAACAACGGGCGTCCTTAGAAGAGACAGAAAAGGAGATCGCGCACGACACAGAGAGCAGAGGCCCCACGGAGACCCAGGCAGAGACGGAGTGATGCAGCCACAAGCCCGGAAACTGCTGGAGGCCGCCGGGAGCTGGGAGACACCAGGAAGGGCCCTCCCCTAGAGCTTCAGAGGGAGCATGGCCCTGCCCACACCTTGGTTTCAGACTCCTGGCCTCCAGCACTGCGGGAGAGTACATTCCTGTTGTCTTAAGCCAAGCCTGTGGTACTTTTAGGAGCCCTGGTGGCACAGTGGTTAAAGCACTCAGCTGCTAACCAAAAGGTCGTCAGTTCAGACTCACCAGCTGCTCAGCGGAAGAAAGATGTGACCATCTGCTTCCATAAAGATTTATAGCACTTCTACCTTGGCAATTCTACTCTGTCTCACAGGGTCACTACGAGTTGGAATCGACTCGATGGCAGAGGGTTTGCGGTTGTTTTGGTTTGTGGTACTTTGTTACGGCAGCTCCATGCTGCTTACCCAAGGATGCCTGCCTGAACGTGTGGATAGTTGGTGGGTTTGGGGAGCAGCGAGGGAGCCAGTGTGGCTGCAGCGGAATGGAGAGAGGGTCACGAGAAGGCTCCAAGCTGGCTTCCAACTGCTCGGACTCAGGTGTTCCAAGTGGCAACTGCAGGAACCAAGGTCAGGGAAGAACGTTCTAGAAGCGCAAGCGGCACATACAAAGGTGGGAGGCAGGAGATGGGGCAGCTGGGAAGCAGGCAGACAACAAGGTGGTGGGTGAGGGACAGCCAGCAATGAGGCTAGAAGGGAGCAGAGGTCTAAGATGTTTCTTCACCTGCAGAGGTTGGGGCTTTGCAGCAGGGCTGTGAGCAGGGAGAGGAAGGGGCTGGCTTGACATTTTTAAGTACCAGCGTGGGCAGGATGGACCAGAGGCTGCTGGGCTGGGGCAGAAAGGAATCAGGGTGTCCAGAGAAGTGATGAGGACACCAGAACAAGACAGAGAGGTGGGCGGGTGACTGGGACCCATTTAGTTAGGGCCAGTGTGGTTCCATGGCAGAATTCTCACCTTCCATGCAGGAGACCCAAGTTTGATTCCTGGCCAATGAGCCTCGTGCACAGCCACCACCCATCTGTCAGTGGAGGCTTGCATGTTGCTATGATGCTGAATAGGTTTCAGCAGAGCTTCCAGACTAAGACAGACTAGGAAGAAAGGCCTGGTGATCCACTTTAGTAAATAGCCAGTGAAAACCCTATGGATCACAATGGTCCAGTCCACAACCAATTACGGAGATGATGCGAGACTAGGCAGAATTTCATTCCGTTGTGCACGGGGTCTCCATGAGTTGGTGGCTAACTCCACAGCAACAAGGAGGAATTAGGTGTAGGGCGGTGGTGGAATCAAGACTGACACTAGGCTGTTCTGGCTCAGATGGGTGGAGCTGTCTTTATCTGAGATGGGAGATGGAAAGAATTGGGTTTAGATGTGTTGAGTCATGAGGGCAGTGGGAGAGGGATGGGAGATCCAGCCAGAGCTGCCTGGTGGATGGGTGTCTGGGCCTGGAGCTCAGAGGAGGGGTCTGGCCTGGAGGCACAGCCCTGGGGGGGGGGCCTCAGCTTCCAGGTGGGACTGGGTTGTGGGCAGGGATGAGGTGGCCTGGGGTGGTGGCCTGAGACCCAGGACTCACCCTGGAGCCTGTGGGCGCCCAAGGGAGATGGTGACATCCAGCATGCACAAGTGGCTCTTCTCAGACCCAGATACGGGGAAGTTCATTCTCCCGCCTTGTCCTCCTCCCATTTCCCCATCTCCCACAAAATGCTGGAGTAAATGAGAGAGCAGGAGCAGGAGTGGGAAGGTGGGAGGAAAAGCTGGCAGGAGACCAAGGAGCGGCCCCCAGGGATGGAGGAAACCATGGAGAGCCAGGGCCACCTCCGCCCTGCTTGCTTGCTTCTGTCAAGAGGCCTGAAGCTCAGACCATTTGAGGGGCATCCCATTCACAACTCCCCTGCTTCCTCAGACGGGGACACTGAGGCTCAGAGAGGGGACCCCAACCTGCACAGGCCATGCAGCTGCAAAGCCACATGTCCATACAGCAGTGCACCCAATCTGGCATATTACTGGTGGGACAGGCAAAGACCTGCCCAGGGGATGGCTTTCTGGTTAGCCTCCCACAGAGCTAGGCTGTCCCAAGAAGCCATATGTCTCATAGCTGTGTCTGGGATGGTCCTCACCCAGCAGTGACCTGACCGAACCCCTGGCAAGTCAGCCCGGGAGAGAGATGCTCTCAAGGAGCCCTCGGGCAGAGTGCTGAGGGGAGGGGGTCGTGGGGGACTCTGAGAGGAAGCAGCAGGGAGCCTGGTTAGGCTGAGCTTGAAAGTGAGAACGGGTGGATGTCTAGACCTCACGGGGCCTGATGCACCTTGAACGAATAATTTTGTGAATAAGAATCAGCACAAAGCTGGTTCCTAGGAGTAAGAGGCCAAGTGTATCTCACTGTCGCACTTCCCCGTTGTCTCTAACCCTAGCCTCTCTCTTGCCTGTGGAACTCTCTCTCCTTCTCTGCTGAGTTTGGTAGTTGGCTGCAATGTCACACAGACTCTCCTTACGGTGATGTGGTTTATTAGGGTAAAAAATACAACTCAGAAGTAGCTCGGGAGCAACATGAAGAGGTAGTCAGCGAGGTTTGGAAAGGTCCCTGAAGTCTGTGGACCAGGAAGATCTCCTTCCGGATTCTCTCCCTCAGGAACCTTCCCAGAGCCTGGGTTTGGGGGCTTTTATCAGCCTGTCCATGCACTCATTATTGGTTCCCAGGTGGGCGCCCAGATCGGCTCTCACTTATTAAGACAAACCGTCAGATGTGGCCAATATAGTCCAACCAGCAGAACGAACAAATATGTCTTGGAAGAAGTACAACCAGAATGCTCCTTGGAAGCAAGGATGGCAAGACTATGTCTCATACTTTGGACGTGTTGTCAGGAGGGATCAGTCCCTGGAGAAGGACATCATACTTGGTAAAACAGAGGGTCAGCGAAAAAGAGGAAGACCCTCAGTGAGATGGAGTGACACAGTGGCTGCAACAATGGGCTCAAGCATAACAAGGATTGTGAGGATGGTGAAGGACTGGGCAGTGTTTTGTTCTGTGGTGCATAGGGTCGCTATGAGTTGGACTCAACTGGACAGCACCTAATAACAACAACCCTAAGGATTATTTCTTAGATGCCAGGGACAATGGCCAAAGAGCTTGAGGTAAGGTAACTCAATCTCACAAAGGGCCTGGTGCAACTCTGGTCACAAACGAAGGCCATGGTGACCCACGACCTGTCCCAAATCCCCTCCAGCCTGCCTTCTCCATGTGGGCTTTCTCTCTCTTTCTCTCCAAAACATACACAGCCACTGCCTCACACTCTTAAAGGTCATCTGATTCCATCTGCCACATGGGTCCCTAGAAGACTGCTATTCCTGGAGCCCACACTAGGAAAGGACTACCAGGAAGTGGCTGGGGTTACTGGTTCCTAAAGCCAGAAGCCCTGGGCTCTCATCTCAGCCTCTCTAGTTAGTAATCATTTGGCCTTGTCCACATTACTTAATCTCACTTAGGCTCAGCTTCCTCATCTGTAAAATGGGCTCACGCTCTCTACTGGCTTATGAGGGTCAGGAGGAATCTCTGAAAGTATGAAGGGACTTTATCACCTAGGGTTCCCAACCCTGGATGTATGTGGGGATCACCCAGGACCTTTAAAATCTGCTAATGGCTGGTCCCCCCCACCAAGAGAGTCTAATTTCAACTGGTCTAAATTGTAACCTAGAGGACAAGATAGCATAGACTTGTCTCTCCCCGCTCTTCCCTGCTCCTTTGTTGTTGCTAGTTGCCGTTGAGTTGGCTCTGACTCATGGAGACCTTATATACAACAGAATGAAATGTTTCCCAGTTCTTTGCCATCTCCAGCACTATATTGGAGAATGTTCTGTTGTGATCCAGAAGATTTTTACTGACTGACTTTCAAAAGTAAATTGCCAAGCCTTTCTTCCTAGTCTGTCTTAGTCTGGAAGCTCAGCTGAAACCTGTCCACCATGGTGACCCTGCTGGTATTTGAAATACTGGTGGCATAGCTTCCAGCATCACAGCAACACACAAGCCACCACAGTATGACAACTTGACACACGAATGGTGGTTCCCACTCTTTTAGTACAATTAAAACACCTGGAAGTAATACAGCAGACAATCACGGAAACACCCTGAAGGGTAGAAAGAGGAAGGTAGGCTGGCTAGGGATCTCAGGACTTGAGTGTTTCCTGAACTCCCACCAAGGGGCAGAAGATGACTATGTAGATGTTCTCTTCCCCCAGCCACACCAGAAGAGAAACTTCTGATGCCTGGCAGGAGCCCTGCTGGCACCAGGTGGCCCAGAGAGTGGGTCTGGAGAAGCACCTGCCATGCCATGGCCTGGTGTGTCCCACCCCACCTACCAGCACGGGGAAGCCCAGGAAGGGTATTTTGCCCCCGCAGATGGCACCAGCAGGGATGGAGTGGGAAGGGTGCAGGTATTGGGTAGCCCAGGAAAGGGCTTTCTGCCCCAAGTCTTGGCATCCCCCACACCACTTCCCCAAGGGTGATCACATGCATCAATCAGCTGGAGAGTTGACAGCACCAGGTGAACTTAGCAGAGCAGAATGTCACTGCACAGATTCTGAAAACTGAATCATCACTGGAACCACAACTCGCTACACGCTACACCTAAACAAGGTGGCAGCCTGCAAAAATAGATGACTTAAATAAGATCCAGAGTCTCCTAATGTAATGTTCAAAATGTTCAGGATACAATAAATAATCACCACCATACCAGGAACTTTAAAAATAACTTGAGTGAGGAAAGACCATCAACAGTCACCAAAACGGAGATGAATCTGGTGTTGAGTTACTGACCAGTTTTAAAGGAGCCATCATAAAAATGCTTCAACAAGCTATCACAAATACTCTTGAAACAAAAGGAAAAAATAGAAAATCTCACCAAAGAAATAGAAGGCACAAAAAAGAATCAAATGTAAATTATAGAACTGAAAAATACGGTAACCAAAATTTAAATATCACTGGATAGTTTCAATAACAGCATAGCAGAATATGACAGAGGACAAAAATCAGTGAGCTTGATGATAGAACAAGAGAAATTATCCAAACTGAACAACAGAGAGAAAATTTAAAAAAAAAAAAAAAAACAAAGCACAGAGCCTTGGGGACCTGTGGGACAGTGTAGGTATCATTGGAGTCCCAGAAAGAGAGGAGAAAGAGAGTGGAGCTAAAAGTATTCAAAGAAATAATTGGTGAAAACTTTCCAAGTTTGGTAAAACACAAAAACCTACGGACTGAATACACTGAGCAAACCCCAAATGAGGTAAACTCAAAGAAATCCACACCAAGACACATCATAATTAAACTTCTGAAAACTAAAGACAAAGAAAAATTCCTGAAAGCAGCCAGACAGAAAAGACACATTACCTATAGGGGGACTTCGATCCGAGCGATACCATATTTCTCATCTGAAACTATGGAAGTCACAAGGAAGTGGAAAGAAAAGAACTGTCAACTGTGAATTCTGTCTACAAAAATACCCCTTGGGAATGGAGGTGAAGTAAACGCATTCTCAGAGAAAGGAAAGCTAAGCAAATTTGTTGCTAGCAGACCTACCTTTGAAGAATGGCTAAAGGAAGTTCTCCAAAAAGAAAGGAAATGCCAACAGAAGGCGGCTTGGATCTTCAGAAAGGAAAGAAGAGCATTGGAGTAGGTAAATAGACTACCCTTGTCTTCATAAGTGTCTTAAATCATGTTTTAGGTTTAAGCTAAATTTATAACACCATCAGATGTGGATGCTCAGCATAGATAAGAGAAACACTTAAGACAGTTGTGTTTTAAAAGTGGGGAGGATGAAGCGTCCTCAGTGGAAGTGAGGTTTCTGCACTTGAAGTGGTAAAACATTGGTTCCAGTAGGTGGCAGCTGGGCACTGGGATTTTTGGAAGCTTCCCAGATGATGCAGTATGCAGCCAGGACGGAGAGTCACTCGTTTGGGGGTGGTGCAAGGATGCGAATGAGGGTGTTTGCTGCCTTAAGTCCCTAGAGCAGTTGTTCCCAAACCTCAGTGCACATCAAAATGACCTGGAGGGCTTGTGAAAACACAGCTCACTGGGCCTCAGCCCCAGAATTCTGACCCAGTTGTCTGGGGTGGGGCTGGAGAATTCCCCCAACACCCTGTGGTACCCTTCTCTGGGCCTCTGTCCCTGAACACAGGGACCAGCAGGGCTGAGTGTTAGGTTCTGGGGGTCTTTGAACAATGGGCCGGTGTGGTGCTATCACCCCCTCTGGGGACTTTGTCCTCCGTCAGAGTCCTGGGAACAGGGGTCGTGGCCAAGCTGGGTACGGACGTGGCTGTGGCTGCGGGGCAAGTAGTACACGGCCTTGTTTTTCTGGTGCTCCGTGTGACCTGCCCCCAGCCCTGCCTGCCTTGGTTTGTCACCTGCCCCCAGCCCTGCCTGCCTTGGTTTGTCACCTGCCCCCAGCCCTGCCTGCCTTGGTTTGTCACCTGCCCTCTGGCCCCGCCTGCCTCAGTCACAGCCCCTGCCCGGGCCTTGGCCACCCTCCCTGCAGGCCGCCCTGCCTCTGCGCGTGACAAAGCTGTGCTGTGTCTGTTTCAGGATTCCCCTATTCCAAATCTGACTCCCTCCCGCGGCATGGGAAGAATGGCCTGGACCACCGGGTAGGTACTCGCCCCTCAGCACGTGTTACTAACCTTGCTGGGGCCTGCACATGGTGCCCTATGCGGCTTCCTGACCACAGTCAGGAGTAAGGGGGCTGTGGGGGATGCCCCTACCTGCCTGATGCCCCACTGAGGGTGATGCCACCGCCACGGCTTTTTGCATAGCAGGACCAGACCAGAACCAGGGACGCCATCTCTCATCCCCTCCCTGCCTTCAGCTGCAGAAGAGCTCAGGGTGTGGGGGCCACAGGCACGCCGTGCCACCAGGCCCCTCCAGGAGACCCTTCCTGTCTGTGGTCCTCCCTCTGTGATGCAGGGCAGCGTAATAAGGACCCGAAGGAGCTGCTGTGTTTCTTGAGATGATGTGAGCCGAGCGTCCACGTCCCCCATGGAATTCCCCTCACCATCATTAAAAAAAAAACACAAAAAACCAAACCCATTGCTGTCGAGTCGATTCCGACTCATAGTGACCCTACAGGACAGAGGAGAACTGCCCCATAGGGTTTCCAAAGCTGTCATCTTTACGGAAGCAGGCTGCCACACCTTTCTCCTGCCATCATTAATACTCCTGATAGCATCATTACCCCCAGGAGTATTTAATAATACTCACAGAGCTCAGCAACACATGGGAAGCTTCCCTCTGCTGCCCCTAGCCCAAGTCTGTTTTGGCTTCCTGCCCTGAGCTTTCCAAATCTCAGGGCGTCCGAATCTGAGCCCCAGGAGTTGGGTCCCTGACATGTCCCCCGATCCCACCCTCAGGGGGCGAGGCCCCGGCACTGGGACAGTTTGCCCCTGAGGAGGCATTGTTCTTTCTGTCCCTCTTCTCATAGCTCAACTAGCTGTCCAGTGAGGGTCCCTAGGGGGGTGGGTGTGATGACACCAGACACCCCCCCAGCCCAGGAGACCCGCCATTACCCACCCAGCGCCAGGAGACCCACCGTTGCCCCGGAGAGCCTGTTCCCAGCCTGAGGAAGTATGTCCAGAAGTTCAGGCAGTTCACCCCCAAAGGGAGCCACTGAAAACAGAGTCCCAGCTACACAGGGGTGGTCCTGGCAGTGAGTGAGTAGCCCAGGGGCAGCTGTGGCCAGGGCGTATCATCCCCGGCATCAAAGCCGCTGTGACACCTCCAAAAGCAGACGTCATCTGTAACAACGAGGCGCCCTCCTGGCATGCATTTTCCTCCACCTTCTGCAGCCTCTGACATACCAGGGCCCGGCCTCCCAGGATCCCCCAGCATGGTTTTATTCTAGGGACCCAGCCCTCACCCCACTAACCGCTCTTCCCTCCCAGAATGGCCGAGTCCCTAATGAGCACACGGCTTGCGTCTTTCAGTGTCCTTCAGGGGCTTCTCCACATTCATCCTCCACGTGGAAAGTGTGGGGACAGGGAAGACAGACCCATGTCCTCAGGATTCCAGGAAGTGTGAATCCTTTATGCTCAGACGGGACAGAAGGAAGCTGTCCAGAATGTTCTCTCTTTACCTGGAACAGCTGTTCTCTAACCCACAGGCTGGTGAGCTCAGTGCTTATGGACGGGGCCAAGTCCAGATGCTCCACCAACCAAATCAAATCCAGGGGGTTATTCTCAGTGCCCAGAAGGGAGTTAAGAGAACAGCGTTCTCTGCACTTCCAGTCCGCTGTGCATCCTCCTGTTGTCGGCTCTGACTCATGACGACCATACGTACCAGAACAATTTGTCACCAGGTTCTGAGCCATCTTCAGCGCACCTTCAGGGGGATTCTTGGTCTGTGTGCTGGGGTGAAGTGGATGCTGGCCCCCAACATCCTGCAGAGGCCGTGGCCTCCAGATGCCCATCACCTGAGTGCGTTTGGGAACAGCTGGTTCCCACAGCCTGCATCCCCTCACCTACGACGACCCTAAGCTGTGCGGAATCTAGAGCTAGAACCTTTGGGAATGCGTTTCTCCCAGTGGCCTCAAGGCTGGCAAGGACAGTGTTACCCGAACCTGTGTGTTACATTTGCTTGGGGAGTCTAAAAATCTGAATTTATCACCACCTGATGATTTTTAGCTTTTCACATTGCTTATGTGGGTGATTGTGAATAGCATTGATGACTTGGAGCTCTGGTGGCGCAGTGGTTAAGAGCTTGGCTGCTAACCTAAAGGTTCGACTCCACCAGCTGCTCCTTGGAAACCCTATGGGGGCAGTTCTACTCTGTCCTATAGGGTCACAGTGAGATGGAATGGATGGCAGCGGGTTTTGGTATTGATGACTTCATTCTGGAGTTCTTTTTTTCCCTGCTGACATTCTCTCCTGTTTTTTTTCCACTCTTCTAAGACTCTTATGTAATTGTATGCTCGTTTCTCAGTGGCAAGGCCAGATAGCTGATCTTTCCAATGTCCAGCCTTTTGCAGGGCAGCTACACCCGGTGCCTGGACCCTTGCCCTTCACCTTGGAAGTTTCCAGTGAGTGCTTGTCGGTAGACCATTGCTGGTGGCTTGTGGTGCTCCAAAGCTGTTGATTCAGTTGCTTCTCAGCTTGTTTTTACTTCCAGAAAAGACTGTAGGTGGCCTAAGGCAAAAGTACAGACACCGTGAAGCCAAAACCCATCAACACCAAATCACAAAGGAGGAAAGGTGGAAAGTATAGGACAAAGGTATATCCAAAACCAACAAGAGAGCATTGTATAACAGTATCCAAGCTTAACTCTGAGCTTCCTAGTAGCCAGAGCAGAAGCAGACACGACCATGTATGTATTTCCCATTGTTCTGATGGAAGGAAGCAAATCCATTCATCATGGAGGCAAAGGTTTCCTGGTTCTTGCTCTGGGAGAAATTTGTTACAGGGATCCAGTGCTCCAGTGCTTCATATACCCCCAAACAGATTAAAGTGCTCTCATGCCCTGGCAGTCAAGCCTGCCCCAGTGCCTGACGCTCGGTAGGTGTTCCCAGCCTACCTGTGGAACCAATAACTGCTGCAGGTTCCCCCATGGATGCAGCAGTAATGATTCCGACAGGGACTACCTGGTCTGCTATTGAGAGAAGGCTCACTGGCCAGCCAGCAGATCCTCATGGTGACTTGTCATCACCAGGTCAACTCTGAATCATAGGGACCCCATGTATTACAGAGGTTTTCTTGGCTGTAATCTTTACAAAAGCAGATTGCCAGGCCTTTGTTTCATGGAGCCACTGGGTGAGTTTGAACTGCCAACCTTTAGGTTAGTCGTCAAGCACAAATCATTTGTACCATCTAGGGAACTCATCCTTGTGGTAGCCCCCTGGAAGAAGCCCCATTTTGAAAAAGCCTGATGCTAAACTTGAACAAACTAAATTCTGTTAGAGACAGACTGTCAGGCTGGATTTTTAAAAGGTATTATTACAAGATACACATTTAAAATTGTTGTTTTAAAGGGTTAGAAAGAAAACGATGGGAAATAGATACTAAACTCACAAATAGAAAGAAAGCAGGAGTTGCAATATTAATATCAGATCAGGTGAAATGTAAGGTTAAAAGGAATTGACAGTATAAAGAGGGGCAACTAGTTAATGATAAAGACACAATTTATAAAGCAATTATAGCACTCATAAACTTAAATGCACCAAGTAACATGGAAGTGTCAGGACCTTGATAGAATATAAGTATGGTAGGTGATTTGAAGATGCTTCTTTTGAAATCAGACAGATGGATCTAGTGAACAAATAGCTATCATAACAACAACAATAATAATAAATAGTTCAAACAGCAAACTTAATAGGCATATGAAGAAAACTACAACTTTGGAAGCAAGTTTCCGTAAAATGTCTGCAAAAATGATCATGTACTTGACTACAAAGAAAATCTTAACAAAGCCCTGATGTTTTCAAACTGTAGTGCCGGAACAACACGTGCTTTAGCATCACACACCCGTTCTCCCCAAGTTCAAATCCCAGCTTTGCCACTGACTGGGTATATGTCTTTGGGCAGGTTACTTAATATTTGTCACTATTTCCTTGCCTTAAAAAAAGCAAGACAAATAACGTAATAGTTGTGCATTCTTTCCATAAGCTCTATCGGGTGGTTTCCACATGAATAATTAAAAGCAAGGTCCCACCTCTTAATTCCACATCACTGACTGCCAAGTAAAGCAACATAGTCCAGTGTGAGCTTTAGCAAGAAAAGAGCGGCAGCCAGTGGTGAATGGCCACTACCTCGTCCCCACTGTTAGTAATCCCAGAATAATTTTTGGGAAAGAAAACACATGGGTTCAAACTTTTACAATTCCAGGTATTAGCTGTGTCATCTTGGGCAAGCTGCTTAGCCTCTCTGAGCCTTGTCTCTACAACGGTGATAATGGTGCCCTCCTAGGGTCACAGTGAAGATTAGTGGGCATGTGTGTGCAGCACCTCACCCATCACAATCCTAACAGATGGGAGAGTTAATAACACATGGCTTTTAAAATCTCTGGCCCCTCTCTTGTGGCCTGCAGGTGAACTCTCAGGGATATGCCGGTGGAGCTGCCTTTGTGGTATCCCCAGCTTCTCTAGCTGTCCTGCCCATCCACACGTTGAAGCAGTAACTGCAGGCTGCCCTTAGATTGGGAGGTCTTGCAGATTCCACCCCCACTTTGGACTTTAAAAGCCAGTTGCCATGTATGGAGTCAACCCTGACTTGTGGCGACCCCATGTGTGTCAGAGTAGAACTGTGCTCCAAAGGATTTTCAGTGGCTGATTTTTTGGAAGTAGGTCGCCAGGCCTTTCTTCTGAGGCACCTCTGGGTGGACTTGAACCTGCAATATTTTGGTGAACAGCCAAGTGCTTAGCCAGTTGCAACATCCCGGGTCTCCACTTTGGACTTAAAGACATTTTCCTGGCTCTGGGCCAGTCCAGTTCCTCTACACTTCCCCACTCCCACCTGAAGATGCCTCACCCACCACCCCTCCTGGGACTCCTGCTTTATCGAGAGACTGGAGGACCCCAGGAAGCTTGTTTTGCTGCTAGAAAGTGGGTTTCCACGGTGTCCAAGGTGGCCGAGGAGGCCATGGCGGGGAGTTTGACTGCCTGTGATGCAGCACTCAGGCACTAGGGGGCAGCATTTCTCTTTTGCATCTCAGATAGGCAGATGGGGAGTGATGAGTGGGCCTACAGCCCAGAGAAGTCCCCTGAGCAAGGCAGGTGCCCTGGGAGTGCTGCCAGCGGACTGGGGGAAACACTGGGAAAGAAACGTTTTTGAAAACTCCTGGGAAGATTTATTCCGTGACGTGGAGGAGGTAGAGACCGTGGAGAGCCCCTGGGTGGGTGTGAGGACCCCTGGCTGAGGGCCCCAGGGCCGGTCTAGGGGAGGCAAGCAAGACACTCGCCTTAGGCACAAAACTGAATGGGGTGCTGGAAAAATCAGTCATCAAGATAAGTAATATTTTAATGCAGAATTTTTAAAAATATAAATTAATGCAAAAAAAAATGATGCACAAAATATCCAAATTTTACATATAGTCAGTCTCCAGCCCCTGCCTTGTGCAGCTCACCTCACTGTCTCACCCTTGTCCCAGCTGGTGAGGCCCAGGTCTTCTGCCCGCTGCTGCTCGGCCTCAGTTTCCTGTCTTTAAGATGAAGGTGCTGCCTGCAGTGCTACCCGGGGTGTCTTCCTGCTCTCACACCTGCTCAGCCCATCCGCCCCCTTGCTTCTCGTCGGGCGCAGTACCCTGCCCTGTAACAGGACCTCTGTTGAGAACATGATCTCCCCTCTAACTGCAGCTCTCACTCTGTTGAAATGTAACCCCCTGTGCCCAGGAGCCCTGACCCTGCTTTGGGGTCTGTACTAGGAGCTGGGGAGGCAGGGTGAATGGGATGATTTCCTCAAAGGGCTCAGGCCACTCATTTGGCAGGTGCAGAGCAGAGTGGGGCTCATGGAGGCAAACAGCTGGTGCAGCTAGGTGTGGGGGCTGGCCTGGGCGGCTGACTGACCCCCTCAGGGTGCAGCCAGGTGTGGGGGCTGGCCTGGGCAGCAGACTGACCCCCTCGGGGTACATCCAGGGGCTGCGGGGCTCAGCGCTCACTTCATGGGGTGGTGGGGCAGGGGACCTCCCCCGAGGCTTGCAGGAGGCAGAGCGGGGTTTAGGGCGACATCATTAGGTTTGCAACTACACTGGCAGAGTTGGGCGGATGGATGTCGGAACAGACGTGGGGGCACGTGGGGCAGGTGGCTGGGCCCTCAGGCCCTTGTCCCCCCGAGTGTCCCCTCTGGGGTCTCAGCTGCTCGTGTGGAGTGCTCATGTCATGCCGGGAACCACACATATGCTTACGGAGATTGGTGCGTTCCTCAAAACAGCTTCCAGAGGGGGTGGAGGCTCCCTGTCCTGGAGTCTGGGTAGAGGGACTGACACGCAGACACGCTGTGTCAGCGTAGATGGCCCCCGAAAGGGGCCCAGACCCAGGAGAGGGACATGTCGCAGGCAGAGGGTGCAGGTGGTGCCTAGACCAGCCTAAACTCCTGGGGACAGCAAGTCTGTGCTCTCTAGATCATTTCCAGGTGGCCAGAGGTCCCTAGGAAGGGCCTCAGAGCTACACCTAAGGCAGTGGGGTGACGAACCGCTCTCCGACCCGTGCCAGCCTCAAGTGAAGGGGCCCGAGCTCAGGTGCCATCTTGCAGGCAGGGTCAGTGGGAACGCGGGTGCAAGCTTCGTGGGTCCCCATCTAGATCCGGGTGTCAAAAGCTCCCGCAAAGCTGGTGCTCCTCCCTCCAGGCCTAGCAAGGGTGGAGGCTCGGGAGGGACACCACCTGGCCGACCTGCCCGCCTGCTCACTTGCCCCGCTGCCGTCTCTCTCTTTCTCTTCCAGAATGCCAATCTGGCCCCTCTCGGAGCAGACCTGGACGCCAGCTGGGGCACACGAGGTACAGGAAGCCAGGGTCATGCACACACTTCCCACGGGGCTGCTGGCAGAGGGTCCATGCGTCAGGGGGCATGTTCTCCAGTCTCCTCTGGTCAGGGATCAGTTTACCTCCAACACCTGAGCAGCTCTCCCAGCTCCCCTGTGTGGGGGAGAGAGCTGTGTTTGCACAGCGCCCCCTGCAGGGCAGAGGCGACCTGAACATGCCGCTGTTAAAGTGTGTGGCAGTGAAAGGGAGGCAGAAAGCCCCCAGGGTTGGAGCCAAGTGGAGCTGGGCACGAGCTCTCCAGGTACAGACAGGTGGACTGCAGGGATGGGCACTGTGTGGCACCTGGCAGCTGCTAGCAGGTGGCCGCGCTCGTGGCTCTGAGCAGGGTCCTGCTCTGGGGCTGTGTGCACTCTTGTTACCCTGAGGAGGGACCCGGGATATCACCCGGCTAGTTTGCATGTGAGTGGCAGAGCACTGGGGCACCACAGCCTGCCCTCTGAGTGGCTTTCCAGTCCCCGGGCTTGGAGCTGGTGCACCCAGGGTCCCACATGGCACGTGGAGAATTCAGGACTGGCTCCCCTCAGCAGTCCGTCCCCCTGTCTCGCCTCCAAGACAGTCTCGAGGTGCGGGCTCTCGAGATACCGCTTCCCTTGGGGTCTGTGTGTGACGGGGGCTCACGCAGCTTCATCTCTGAATGAAATGCCATGTCCAGAAGGAATCCCTCTAAGAAGTTAGAATGCTGAGTTCAGCCATTTCAAGAGGAGGAACAAAAGGGTTAAAAAGGAAAGACCGTGAGAACTTTAGGGGGCAGATGATAGTGAGGGCGTCAGTCTCCACAACACCTCAAAAGGTTTGCTTGGAATGCCCACTCTGCAGGTGGGTAAACTGAGGCAAGCAGCATTGTCAGGGTGACCTGGACCTCCAGGGGAGACAGTGTCACCACCGAGGACACAGTGCCACTGTCCACTCCAAGTCTGGCTTTGCCCGCCTGGCCATGCCTCACTCTTGGGGTTCTCCCTATAGCCCTCAGAGCTCCCCCTGGAGCCCCAGGCCTCAGTCCAGGGGGCAGGCCTCTTGGGGACTGGGGGACTGACCTGTACCTGGGCCCAGCTGATTGCATAGGCTGGGCAGGGGTCCCCTGAGGACAGGGATGGCATCCATGGATGGAGCTCTTGCCGCGGACCCCCAGCCACGCTCTCTAAATGACCACATGTGGTCTCCCCTCTTTCTTTTTCAGAATACAAGGTAAGGGGCGGCCGGGCCCACCTGACCTCCGCACACCACGCCCACCAGCCCAGGTCACAGGTTCCTCTTTGTTGTGCTTTTCCGTGTAATATGTATGTCCCATGCAGTTGCAAGTATGTGCTCCCGTGGGCCTGCTGCTCACCTTGGGGCCCAGCATGCGCATGCTTCTGGGGGTGACTCTGGTCTCTCCCCTCAACAGATCTACCCTTATGACACCCTCATCGTCACAAACCGAATTCGAGTGAAGCTACCCAAAGACGTGGACCGGACGCGCCTGGAGGTGAGAAAGGCCATGGAGTGGCTTGGGAGGGGGCTGATTTTGGCTGAGTCATCCTCGGCAGATGCCTCCTCCAGTGACCACAGGGGGTTGGTGCCAGCTCCCATGGCAAATGGCCTGGGTCGAGACCCACCTTGTTTTGAAGGCAGAAGACCATGGTTGCGTGCCTGAAAGATGACTGTGCCAAGAGGGACATGTTTGTGTGTGGATCAGGGTGGTTGTAGCAATGATCCGCTCAGCCTCATTAGACTTCTCCATGAACTGCTTTTGGGAAGATGGCCCCAGTCTCAGAATAATTCATGGCTTCTCAGGTTTCTCTTCCTCTGCCCACATTCACACTGATCTAGAATAACAAAGTGATCAGCAGGAAGGAAGCAAGCCTGGGTTTAGAAGGCTCAGCAGGTGTCAGCACAGAGCAGGAATTGGGTGATACTTGCTGAGCAGAAGAACTGGGCTTGCTGAGCCCTTCCTGTGAGGCAAGGTGCCCTCTGAGCAAGGCTTCACTGGTCCTCACAACTATCCTGCACTCAGCAGCAGCTGGCCTTCCCCACTGCCTAAGCCCTTTCAGGAATGTTTTGTTGCCTTTTCAGGAATGTTTTGTTGCCTTTCAATGAATATTTCTCCCACTCTGCTTTGTTCACGCCCCAGGGCTGGGAGCATGGTAGGTGCTGTGAACATGTGAGGCTCTGTCGTTCAGCCAGCTGCCAGACCAGCCCACCCAGGCAGTGGGCGGGGGGGCACAGAGTGCCCACGGGAGTGCTTAGTGATGCCTGAGGGCTCAGGTGGAAGCTGGGCAGGGAGCTCCTGCAGAGGGCAGTCCCTTCTGGGGCCACAGGGAGGCCCTCAAACTGCCCTGGACCGCTGGGTGAGATTCTCCTAGGCGGAGTGGGGAGCATGTGGAAGGACATTCCAGGCCAAGGAGCACTGAGTACAGGCTTAGAGGGGCCCTGCAGGGCGTGTCCCTGGACACGCAGGGGGCTCTCACTGGTCACACCCAACAGGCCCCGTCTTGAGGCCTGACTCAAGTCCCCAAAGTGAGGACACTGATTGCCCTTCATTACTGTCCTGGGGCTCCTGTAACAAAGCACCATAGCTGGGTGGCTTAGAGCAATAGAAGTGAACTCTTGCACAGTTCTGGAGGCCAGAAGCCCAAATACAGAGTGTTGGCAGGGCCCTGCTACCACCAGAGGCTGAAGGGGAAGATCCTTCCTTGTCTCTCGTCTCTCCCAGGTTCTGGGGGCTCCCAGCAATCCTTGGCGTTCCTTGGCTAGTAGCTGCATTGCTCCCATCTCTGCCTCCAACATCATGTGGTGTTCTCCCTGGGTGTTTGTGTGACTCTGGGTCTCTTCTTACAAAGACACTGTTAAGATTGGATTAGGCCCACCCTATTGCCATCTGACCTCATCTTAACTAATTACTTCTGCAAAGGTCATGTTTCCACAGAAGGTCACACTCACAGGTTCTGTGTAGACATGAATTTGGGGGTACACTATTCAGTCCACTACACCCCTTAAGAGGGTTGCTGTGCAGACAAGAGACCACATCAAATAGCAGTCAGGCAGCACAGGGGTGGTGGCAGCAAGGAGAAGAGGGTCAGGGACTGTCATGACTGCAGAATTGTTGTTGTTAGGTGACATCAAGTTGATTCTGTCTCACAGCGACCCCATGGGACAGAGTAGAACTGCCCCATGGGGTTTTCTAGGCTGTAATCTTTACAGGAGTAGATCTCCAGGTCTTTCTCCTGCAGAGCCTCTGGGTTGGTTCAAACTGCCAACCTTTCAGTTAGCAGCCGAGCACTTAATCACTGTGCCACCAGGGCTCCTCCTGCAGCAGTGGGGGATCGGGGAGCATATCTATTTTGGCCCTTTTTGTTGCAAATGATAGAAACTTGACCCAAAATGACTTAAACAGAAAGGGAATTTATTAGCTCACATGACTAAAGAGCCCCTTCAAGTGTGGCTTGATCAAGGTGTCTCTGGGACCAGCTTCTTTGTCTGTGTCCCTTGCCCGTGTACCCTCTGTGCTGGCCCTGTTATAGACAGACTTTGACCTCCCCTCTCCCAGCTCACAGTCTCCAGGAAAGACACCTGTCTCGCTCTCTCGCTCCGCAGCCCCAGCAGAAGCCCCATCGCCAGCTCTGCACGAGTGATATGACCATCCCTGAGCCAACCAGTTGACCCAGGGAATGTGATGCCCCAGCCAGCCAGGCTTGGCCACATGCCCACCAGGGAGCTCAGCTGGTAGCTGCCACCCCCTGGGCTGAATGGACCAAGGGGTGGCTCCTGGAAGAAAACCAGGTGCCTGGAGATGGGAAGATGCTGGGCACCCTGCAGGCAGCAAGAGTTCACCTGCGGGAGGTGGTCAACGAGGTGGGGAGGAGGGGGGAGCACCACTGAGTGAGCCCTGGATGCAGTGGTGGGTCAGCACAGTGCAGCCCCTGGTCAGCAGTCAGTGGTTGGTCAGTGCAGACTAACCTGGTCAGTGCGGTCAGCAGTCAGCGGGTGGTCGGTGCAGTCTAACTTGCCCACGTGTGCGAGGCCCAGGATGGGGGCCTTGCGCCACCAAGCAAGCGACCACGGAGCTGGGTAACATAAGGACACTTTGCTCGGGAGGCTGGCGGCTTATCAGGATGTTGGACTTGACTTTGCCTTAGTCTTCTGGTGTCACTGTGACAGAAACACCGCCAGGGGGTGCGGTGGTTTCGCAAGAACAGTAATTCACTTTCTCACAAGTCAGGAGGCTGGAGGTCCCAACTCAGGGCACCGGCTCTAGGGGAAGTCTCTCTCTCTCTGTCGGCTCTGGAGGAAGGTCCTGGTCTCTTTTCAGCTTATTTTCCCCGGTTCCTTGGAGCTCTTCACATGGCACCTGTCTTCCCCCATCTGTGCGTCCTGCTTCTGTGCCTAATCTGCCCCTTTTGTATCTCAAAAGTGTTTGGTTTAAGCACACCCTGCACTCGTATGGCCTCATCAACATAAAGAAAACCCTATTCACAAATGAAATCACATCCACAGGTAGAGGGGTTAGGATGCCAGCACATATTTTAGGGGGACGTGTCGGGTGACTCAATCTGTAATAGCACTGTAGAGAGGAAAAGCCACTGAGAAGTTCTGACCCGTCTGAACGAGTGTGGGCATTGGCGGGAGGGGCAACTGGGCCACAGGGCCTCTGGGAGCCGGCATGGGAGCCCAGGAGGGTAGAGCTGCTCTGTGGTGCCCTGCGCTGGGTCCTGCAGCCCTGGCAGCACACCAGGCTTGTGGAGGAGCCCCGAGAATGTAGTTGAAAGTATGCACATGTGAGCCCCCAGGCTGAGCCGTGTTATGTTAAGACTAGATTTCAGGCTCTACTTGGGAGCACCCGGTGCCGGAAACCACTCCCAGGCTGAGAGCAGGTCACCCACCCTGGCACACTGCAGGCCGAGGCCTCGGTTCATACGGGACACAGTCCGTGTGAATGGTGCCCTCCAGTCCAAACGCGCTGCTGTGAACTGGTGCTTCCGGCAGGTGGGCAGCTCCCTGTCAGGAGCTGCCTGGAGGGTTGGGTTTGCTGTGTGTCTTCGTTCATGAGAGGGGCTTCCCCAGGCCAGAGGTGCTGGGAGCTTGTTGCTGTCAGCACAGAGGTGAGCTCAGAGGTACTGCTGGGGCCAGGAGCCTGCGCAGACTTGCTGCCTCTCCGGGGCACTGCGCTGGTGGCAAAATGGCAGGAGGGTGGTATCTGACCTCTAACTTCACAAGGGGAAGGAGAACCAAGATCAACAGCCTAAGGATTATTCCTATGAGGCAGAGGTCAGACATGCCTCCTTTCTCCACCATCTTTACCAATTCTGAAACCAACTGCCCTTCCCATGGCACTCTCAACTTTTCTGCTGTGTCCGATAATTCACTGCAATGGCCACACAGAACTCACAGACCATACTCATGATTATGGGGTTTATTAGGGAAGTAACAGTTACAATTCATGCTCAGGAATGCTCAGGATACAGTCCTTCCATCAGGACAGCCTTTTCCCAGCTGTGCTCGCAGGCACACCTCTCCCTGGCCCCCGGCCTCTGCCCAGAAGCACTCAGCCTTCTCTCTCCATTGGCCAGTGTCTTAGTCATCTAGTGCTACTGTAACAGAAATACCACAAGTGGATGGCTTTAACAAACAGAAATTTATTCTCTCACAGTCTAGGAGGCTAGAAGTCCAACTTCAGGGCACCAGCTCCAGGGGAAGGCTTTCTCTCTCTCTTGGCTCTGGGGGAAGGTCCTTGTCATCAATCTTCCCCTGGTCTAGGAGCTTCTCAGCACAGGGACCCCAGGTCCAAAGGATGCCCTCCACTCCTGGCTCTACTTTTTTGGTGGTATGGGGTCCCCATGTCTCTCTGCTCACTTCTCTCTTTTATATCTCAAAAGAGATTGGCTTTAGACAAAACCTAATCTTGTAGATTGAGTCCTGCCTCATTAATGTAACTGCTGCTAATCCCACCCCATTAACATCCTAGAGGTAGGATTTACAACCCATGGGAAAATCACATCAGATGACAAAATGGTGGACAACCACACAATACTGGGAATCATGGACTAGCCAAGTTGACACACATTTTTTGGGGACACAATTCAGTCCATGACAGCCGGGAAAGCCCACCGCGCCGTCTTCTGCTGCTGGGTCTCTGCTGCTGGGTCTCCGCTGCCGGGTCTCCGCCTTCAGTGTTTCATGTCTTTCTCTCTCTCTGTCTTTCTGTCTCCTGGTTCCAGGAGCTTCTCAGCACAGGGATCCCAGGTGCAAATGACATGCTGGCTCCTGGCTGTTCTTCCTTGTGCTGCTGGTGGGATTCTCTCTTTCACACCTCTAGGGTGGCCCATTTGAAGCCCAGCAGGATGGCAGAACTGACCAGTCCCTTTGGTGGGCTGCAATTACCCTATCACACAGTCCCACCCAGTCGCTTGGGTGGGGATAATAAGACCATGGCGAGAAAGGCCACATGAAAGCGATCCATCACACCCCAGGTCACCCCCTGGCTTTTCTAGCCATGGTTCTTTCATGCTTGGAGGATAACTCCCCCTCCCAATCATTTTACCAGTCCACAACAGTCATTAACAATCAGTCCTTCAGTAGGGCAAAGAGTCCTCAGGGTGCGGTTACTCAGGTACCAGCCATTCAGGTCTGCTCTGGGTGTCCATCTGGGATCTGGTCAGGTTCTCCAAAAGTCAGCTTGGCTTCACCATTCCTGGCCTCTGACAAAATTCAACTGAGAGAAGATCATTCCCTTGCTCTGAGCCTCACGAGATATCAGCATAGCAAAACCTTTAAGGGACATTAGGTCCGGCCACTGTACTCCAGCCCAGTGGTGCCTCTCCCTTAGTCCACTCTTTCACACTTACAGCTTCTACAATTACAGTTTTTACAATCACAGTTAACCCTGTTAACAATCAACACTCACAGCTGAATCGTATAATCTTATCAGCATCTTCCCCCGACCCCCGGACCCACCAGGAAAAGAGGAATCTACTCAGTCGGGATCCTCCCTGTTCCCCTCATTTAATGTAAGCACCCTCCTGAAAGCGTGTAAGCCAGCCACTTCATGCCTTTATCTCCCCCCGTTTTAGACAGCCAATGTTTAAATTGCCTGTCCCTATCAAACCAGTACTCTGAGGAGACAAGCATGTTCCTTTATCTGAAGGATCTCCTGTTCTGGTTGGAACTCTGAGCATCTGGATCCATAAGCAAAGTCCAGTCCAGAGCAAGCCATCAAACTGCAGCAATCTACACCAGCTCATGGTGTCAAACTTCCTCCTCTTCATTTGGTCGGTTCTGGTCAACTCATCCATAGCCATCCAAGCTAGGTCACAGTGGGTAGCAGCCTCAGGCTCGAGAGTTCACGCACACTTCCTGGCACTTCAGACAGCCCCT
Source organism: Dugong dugon (assembly GCA_030035585.1). Taxonomy (NCBI): domain Eukaryota; kingdom Metazoa; phylum Chordata; class Mammalia; order Sirenia; family Dugongidae; genus Dugong; species Dugong dugon. Next base: position 2,185,549 of record CM057463.1, on the reverse strand, counting down.
TCACACACTCTCATCCCTGGCCCCTGTGGGCTAGGTCAATGGGCTCCACCCATAAACTTAGGAGTCCACACAACACCCTTTACTTCTGACCAGCCAGCCCTTCATGTCTCATGCCTAGCCCCATGGGCTAGGTCAGTGTGTGCCAATGGAACATGTCCAAACTCAGCCCATCTCTTCATTGCTGCACCTCCCCAACATCCACGCATTGAGAGGACCCAGGTGGTCACCACAGCGAGCAGACCTAGCTGTCTACTCGCTGGCTCCATTTAACTTCCAGTCTTGGAAGAGGGCTCCTTCAATGGGCACCGACTTTTCCTGCCTCGCTGCATCCAACAGCAAACCACTTACTTGAAATTCAGTCAGCAGAACAGTCGCTTTTTGTTCTGTGGTCCTTCTTTCAGATGCAAATCTCATGTTCTCTCAGCAGTTCTGGGTGGTTCTGGATGTCTTTTCAAATGCAAACCTGGGTGGGGCTCAGGTTTGGGACCTAAGCCCCCACTCTCTATACACAGGGCTACTGCATTCAAACAGCCTGTGTTTCCTTCAGCAAATCCTAGTTCCCCTTTTAGCACATCCAATCAAGTGTTGGCTGAAGGCAGAGTTACACACTCTCTGTAATCAATAATATCCAATATTCATTTCTAGCGTACATTTAGGTCTGCTTTGCAACATTAGGTAGGAGAAATATTAACAGTACCTTCAATTAAACACATAATCCTAACCACATAACATTCCAGTTGCATCTTCTCTTCTCCACCCATTAAGTGTCTTCCCATTTGAGTGCATATGGCCTTGGACCTCTGGCTGGGTGGAACCAGTAGACCTGGCCTCCTATCAGCCATCCAGCTTGTCCACCTTTGCCCCAGTCCTGTCCAGGTGGAGCTTGTGCCCACTCAGCTGCAGTATAACCTTCCCTTCGGCCTTTACAGGCAGCAACAGCCAAAGTAACCATCCAAGAATTAAAAGTTTCACTTCCTAAGCCCTTTTGTTCTTTCTCTGGAGCCATTGCAAAGAATCTCGCTTCTGACACCAACTAAGAAAACAGCCTGAGGACAGTGTTTGGCCTCCTCTAACTTCACAAGAGGGAAGGAGAATCCAGATGAATAGCCCAGGGCTGATTCCTGTAAGGCAGCGGTCAGACAGCTGGGCTGGAAGTGCCTTCTGGCTTCCCCTCCTGTGCTACAGACAGAGTCAATGGTGCAAAACATCGAGTGGTTAATATAATATAGCATAGCATAACATAACATAATATATTTAAAAAAAAATCCATTGCCATTGAGTCGATTCCGACTCACAGCGACTCTATAGGACAGAGTAGAACTGCCCCGTAGGGTTTCCAAGGAGCAGCTGGTGGATTCGAGCTGCTGACCTTTTAGTTAGTAGTCGAGCTCTTAACCACTGAGCCACTGGGACTCATAATATAATATAATATAATAAATAGAATAGTGGTGCAAAGGAGCTCTGGTGGTGCAGTGCTTAAGGGCTTGGCTGCTAACCTAAAGGTCGGCAGTTTGAACCCACAGCTGCTCCGCGGGAGGAAGATGTGGCAGTCTGCTTCCGTAAAGATCACAGCCTTGGAACCCTACAAGGGAAGCTCTACTCTGTCCTACAGGGTCGCTGTGAGTCGGAATCGACTCGACAGCAGTAGGTTTTGGGTTTGGGGTGGTGCAAAGAGTTAAGCACTCGACTACTAACCGGATGGTTGACTGTTCAAGCCTATCCAGAGGCGCCTCAAAAGACAGGCCTGGTGATCTGCTTCCAGAAGGTTACAACCTTGAAAACTCTATGGGGCAGTTCTACACAAGGAGTCCCCATGAGTGGGAATCAACTCGAGGGCAGCTGGCAACAACAGTGTAAGTACATGTTGGCCCTCTGGAGGACTGGGTAATGGACTCATCATCAAATCTCCAGGAACACGCCTCAGGGCGCGTCTCTCTACTCATTCTTCCTCCTTGAGCTCAGGGGGGCCAAGAGGCACATTGGAATGTTTCACCACAAGGGAGCACACCCCTACTCTTCAGCCACGGGGGGCCCCGCCTGCAAACTTGGAGCTGGGACAGGAGCCAGAAGGGACTCAGAAGGGGCTGTGCTCAGCAGGAGGAAAGGGATCCTGATGTTTCTATTTCAGAGGAAATAGCTTTATTTCTTGATATAAAAACAACTCATAGCTATTATAAATGTCCCAAAAAATTCAAAGGAGCATGTACAAATCACAAGGATGGCCCCTGCCCACAGATTCTGCAGGGACATGCTTCCAGAAATCCCTCTGTGCAGCTATGCCCAGAGGTGACAGAATCCATCTCTGGTAAATAGGGCCTACACTGTATATAACCAGTTGCCATCAAATTGATCCTGACTCATGACCTCCTCATGGGTGTCAGAGTAGAACTGTGCACCATAGGGTTTTCAGTGGCTGATTTCTCTGAAGTAGAGCACCAGGCCTTTCTTCTGAGGCACCTCTGGGTGGACTCAAATCCTCCACATTTTGGTTAGCAGCATCACTGTATCACCCAGCAACTCTCATTTAAATTAAATTCTTGAAAATATTTATGAGTAAAGTAAGCTGCAGGGTTATCGGACTTCATCCAGTCCTGTACCTGGAGTCAAGCTGAACAAACAGAAACCACATTTTTGGACCATGGTGTGTTGCCTGCTGCTAACCAAAACCAGCCTCTGTCGAGTCAACCCTGACTCATGGTGACCCCATGTGTGTCAGAGTAGAACTGTGTTCTATAGGGTTTTCAGTGGCTGGTTTTTCAGAAGTAGATTGCCAGGTCTTTCTTCCAAGGTGCTTGTGAGTAGACTTGAACCTCCATTAGTCGAGCACATTAACTCTTTGTACCACCCAGTGAAAAATCAGCCTTTGAAAACCCTGTGGAGCACAGTTCTATGCTGATGCAGATGGAGCCACCAGGAGTCAGAATTGACTCCATGGCAACTGGTCACTGGTTTTACATTGTATGTAGTTCGACATTCTGAGTTTTTATTTTAAATTTGACATGAGTATTTTTCACGCCTGTGAGTGTGGATGTGCCTTGTCTGTTTAAAAGGCTACATGGTAGTCCACAGGAGACGTGTTCCCCACGTGGGAGGGTCTGCGGACTAGGCTGTGGGAGTAATGATGTCACTTCTTCTCACAAGCCATTGGCTGGAATCAGTCACATGGCAGGGCTTGTATGCAAGGCAGGCTGGGAAATGTAGTCTGGCTGTGTGCCCAGGAAGAGGAGAGAATGGACTTGTAGTGGACAACTAATGGTGTCCACCACAACTCAGTAGGGTCAGCCTCTGCACGGCGGTTGCTTGGCCACATGGTCGATGCGTGTTATAGATATTTTTGTTAGTTGTCATTGAGATGCCCTAACTCATGGTGACCCCATGTACAACAGGACAAAACGTTTCCCCATCCTGCACCATCTTCATGACCGTTGGTATGTCTGAGTCCATTGTTATCGATACTTGTTGCCAAAGTGCTGAGCTGAGTTTTTTGTTCATTCGAGAAGCAAGTGCCAGGCACTGGGCGGGGCTCTGGGAATACCTGGTGAACAAAGCTGCCCAGTCCCTGCCCTCATAGACCCAGTCTGACAGGGGGACAGATGCTTGTCAACTGATACCCTAGTGAGTGTGCGATTGTGCACCAGGAGAGGTGCTCTGGAGGAGAGGAGCGTGGGCCTGTGAGGGCTTAAATGTGAGTGAAAGTTAACAGAGGCAGTGGTGGCTCCGTGGTAGACTCTCGCTTTCCATGCGAGGAAGCCTGGGTTCGATTCCCAGCCAGTGCACCTCAAGCACGGCCATCACCCGTCTGTCAGTGGAGGCTTTCATGTTGCTGTGATGCTGAACAGGTTACAGCAGAGCATCCAGACAAAGACAGACTTGGAAGAAAGGCCTGGTGATCTACTTTCAAGTATCAGCCAGTGAGAACCCTGTGGATCACAGTGGTGCGATCCACAACCAGTCATGGGGTGGTGCAGGACCGGGCAGCATTTCTTCGTTGTGCATGAGGTCACCATGAGGCAGGGGCCAACCCGAGGGCAGTGGCCACAAAAGTTAACTGGGTGATCTAAGCACATGTGCACGTGTGTGTGCATGGTGTGTGTGGGGTGGCAGGTAGGGAAGAGAACTGCTGGAATTGGGAACTGCATGTGCAAAGGCCCTGGGGCAGACACTTTGGGCTATTTGAGGAACCCTAGGGTCACTGTGAGTTAGAATCAACTTAACAGCAATGAGTTTCCTGTTTTGTATGGGAGGCCAAGGTGGCTGGACCTGAGCAGGGTGAAGGTGAGGATGGACTAGGTTTTGCAGGGCTCTGGGCCGTGTTAAATGGGTTGGGTTTAGCCCGAAAGCAAAGCCTTTCGGGGGGTTGGGGGGTGCATGATTAGATTTGTGATGTGAACCGCTGCCTCTCTTGGCCCCGTGGAGTGTGGGCTGGATGTGTGGTTGCAGGGGACTGTTTCGAAAGCAATGTGGTCGTCTAGACAAGAAATGATGGCATCTTGGGCCCGGGGGCAGGATTGAGAAGCAGGTGGACTCAGGGGCGTGTGGGAAGTCAAGGGGCAGGACTTGGCAAAGGACGGTGCCTCCATGGTGGTGGCTGTGCTTCAGTGGTGGAGGGGCTCTGCCTCCATGGTGGGGGCCGTGCCTCCATGGTGGGGGCCGTGCCTCCATGGTGGGGGGGACTGTGCCTCCATGGTGGGGGGGACTATGCCTCCATGGTGGGGAATGCTGTGCCTCCGTGGTGGGGGGGACTATGCCTCCATGTTGGGGGTCCATACCTCTGTGATAGGGGTGCCCCTGCCTTCGTGGTGGTAGGGGCTGTGCCTGCATGGTGAGGGGGCTGTGTCTCTGTGGTGGGGGCCGTGACTCCATGGTGGGGAGTGCTGTGCCTCCGTGGTTGGGGGGACTGTGTCTCCATGGTGGGGGGGCCGTACCTCCATGGGTGGCAGAAGCCGTGCCTCTGTGGGGTGTGTCTGGTTGGGGTGGTGGATGCCACGTGGTCATGGGCAGAGCAGGACCCCCAGACATGTGCTGATTGACACCATGGCCTGGGAGTCCCGGCCCAGGGAGCCAGGATGCTCCCCACAGAGCAAGGCCCTGTTCAGCATACAGCAGGTGCTCAGTAAGTGTGGGTGACCTAGTGCCAAGGGGCACATTGCTTCTCCTTGACCCTGGAAGGGCCATTCTGGGGCAGCGAGGGGCAGGTTGGGGGGTAGAGCACAGGCTAGCAGGGGGCTCCCCTGGAGGCCTGTCCTGGGCGGAGTTTGAAGCCCTTCCCATGGTCTCATGCTCTCTGTCCAGGGAGGGGGCAGCACTCCAGGGCCCCCCGCCTAGGGATCTCGGCCCTCTCGATGTAGTCAGCAGCTACCCTTGGGGGCCTGCTGTGTGGGGGTGCAGTCTGAGGAGGAGGTGCCTCAGGCCCCGTTACAGTGTTGAAAATGAGTTTCTAGCAGCTCCCTGCACCCTGGCCCCCAGCACTGACATCTTCCCTCTCGTTGGGAGAGCAAGGGGGCTGGCGGTTGAGTGGGCAGGACCCTCATGTCTGGTGCCAGGCTGAAGGCAGCATCCAGGTGAGCCCCTCAAGGCGGCCACGCCCTGACCCAGTGCTCAGGAACTTCCCAGAGGGCAGGGATTGTGGGAAGGGAAGGAGCGAGATGTGGCAGAGGTGGAGCTGTCTGGGGGCGGTGGTTTCTAGAGCAGCCTCCACCAGGAGCCTGAGGCTGGATACACACCTGCATTGGCTGAGCAGACAGAGCCGGTGTGGAATGTGTCTGGCCAGGGCCCTAGTGAAGAGTGCCGTCTTTGTCTGGACCCGCCCCACCTGCCTCTCCCACAGCCGCTCACCATCCATAGGTGACCGCCGACCAGTGCTGACAAGACAGGGGTCCAAGCTGCATCCGTGTGGCCCTGTGTTGGGTCTGCACCAGAACCAGACCCCCCAGGCCAAGCCCAGTGGACTGAGGGATGGGGAACCCCCAAGCAGTTTTGTGTGGCCGGACAATAGCATTTGATGCCGGGAGAGGACAGAGGGAAGGGCCAGGCGGGGTGGCCTCAAAGACCAGGTCAGGGGCTCTGGGGCCCTGATGGGGCTGCAGTGGAGAATGTGGGTGGACAGTGGCGTCAGTGGGAGGGAGGGAGGGTGGGACACGTGGATTAGGTCTAGGATTCAACCTGCTCTGGTGATTTAACTCATAATGTCTCCAAAGAGAGACTTAAGTTTTCCAAACAAGGTCACTTTCACAGGTCAAGGGTTAGGACTTCGACACAGTTCATAACAGCCTGCAATGGTGCAAACCAGTAACAACTGCTGTTGAGTCAACCCCGACTCCTGGCAACTCCATGAGTGTCAGAGTAGAACTGTGCCCCATAGGGTTTTTAGTGACTGATTTTTTTGGAAGGAGATCACCAGGCCTTTCTTCTGCAGCACCTCTGGGTGGACTCAAACGGCCAACTTTTCGGTTAGCAGCTGAACGTGTTAACCCTTTTCACCACCCAAGGACTCCACATTCCTTCTCTTTCCTAATCTTATAGACTGCTCCCTCCCTCCCTCGCTCTGCGAGGTTGGAGCACATTTCCCCCGCTCCTACCAGCTGTCCCATGCAGGTCACTGGTCCTACAGTGGTCCTGAGCTCCAGCCCTGCCCTGGGATTGCTCTCAACCCAGTGAGGGACTCTAACAGAGCAGACCCTCAGTATCTGCTGAGGCTGCTCCTATGGGCTCATAAGAGCTGACTATGAAATCTTTAGGAAGTTTTGAGCTCGTCGTTAAACCCAGCCCTTACTAAACGTTAAATTATATACTTACAATTAAATAAATTATATTTCAAACAACAACAACAACATTTCAAACAAAGGTAATGAACACTCAAACTTGTCCCTTGCTCATTATTTACCGCACTGCGCTGACCTCTGGGCTCCTAAGGTTTCTGCATCTTTTCTATTTAAACATTAGAAGCATTGTATCACAGTGAGCTCATTTGTATCTAAATGTTAGAAACAATGTATCACATGAGCTCCTGCATCTCTTCCTGACTCTGCCTTCAGGTTGGCAGCTTGAAGTCAGCTATGTGCAAGTACTTACACCATGTTGTTGTTAGGTGCCATCAAGTCAGTTCCGACTCACAGCAACCCCATGTACGACAGAACGAAACACTGCCCAGTCCTGCAACATCCTCACAACCGTTGTTATGCTTGAGCCCATTGTTGCAGCCACTGTGTCAGTCCGTCTCGTTGAAGGTCTTCCTCTTTTTTGCTGACCCTCTACCTTTCCAAGCATGATGTCCTTCTTCAGGGACTGATCCCTCCTGATAACATGTCCAAAGTATGTGAGACAAGTCTTGCCCTCCTTCTAAGGAGCATTCTGGCTGTACTTCTTCCGAGACAGATTTGTTTGTTCTTCTGGCAGTCCATGTAGGTTCAATACTCTTTGCCAACACCATGGGAATTGGCAAACACTACACATCAGGGCATTTCCTCCCAGAGAGGCAGTTGTCAGATATTTCCCAGCACACTGCTGATTACGGTACTAGGAGGCCCGAGGCGAGCCAAGAAGCCAGGAGAGGCTTCGTAGAGGAGTTGAGACCCAGGCCCAGGTAGAGGAATGAGTAGGAATCACCTGAGCTGATGGTGGAATGGCATTCTAAGCAAAGGGACAGTGGGTGAAAGCACAGAGTCAGTGTGAAGATCTCCATTTAACAGACAGAGAAACCAAGGTCCAGTTGCTCGACATAGCTGGGTGGGCATGGAGCCAGGACTAGAATCCCGGAGTGTCTGGCTCCTGGGCCTGGGATGTTTGGACAATGCTGGCCTGCCAGGGTGCACGTGTGGACAGGCACACAGCCCCCGGCAAACACTTGGGACCTCTGCCAGGCTGCACAGCCAGCCTCTTGGGGGAGGGCGAACTGAGGAATGAGGCTGTTGGGAAAGCAGCCGCTGCCCTCCACAAGGGCCATGCCCTGGGCTTCCTTCTTGCCACTCAGGAAGGAGCTCTGCTGCTTGACCCTGGTGGGCACCTGGGCTGAGGTCCCCCACTCGCGGGAGCCTTCAGGAGCCCGGTCAGTGCCCAGCCACGTCTGCCTGCTGTGGGGCAGCGAGAAGAGCACCCCTGCCCCGGGAGGAGACCCTGACTGTCATGTGGCCTTGAGCTAAGGGGTTGATCTTTTTTTTTTTTTTTTTGATGATAATTGGTCAATCCAACAATTTGTACATGCACAATTCAGTGATATTGATTACATTCTTCACGTTGTGCGACCATTCTCCCTATCCTTTTCCACCACCATTAACATAAACTCACTGCCCCCAAGATACACTCCCTGTCTCCCTCCTCCCACCCCCACCTGGTAACCACTAAGAGTCTTTGGTTTCTATATATTTCCCTATTTCATATCAGTGGGATCATATAGTATTTGTCCTTCTGGGACTTATTTTGCTCAGCACAATATGATCAAGGTTCATCCATGCTGTGGCGTGCATCAGGACCTTGTTTCTCTTTACGGCTGAGTAGTAGTGCATAGTCTGGATGGACCACCTTTTGTGTATCCATTCATCTGCTGATGGACACCCGAGTGTGGAAATGTGGCTGTTGTGAACAGTGCTGTGGTGAACACTGCTGTACATGTGCGAGGGGGTTGATCTCAATGTCAGCTCCACTGGGGACCAGTCCCTGGAGAAAGGACATCATGCTTGGTAAAGTAGAGGGTCAGTGAAAAAGAGGAAGACCCTCAACGAGATGGACTGACACAGTGGCTGCAACAATGGGCTCAAACACAACAACATTGTGAGGATGGTGCAGGGCCGGGCAGTGTTTTGTTCTGTTCTAGCTCCCGTGTCTGGCTGGTATCAGATGCTCCACAAGGCTCGTGATGAATAAGGTGCTGGGCCCCTCCACACAGCCTGCCTTGGTGGGTTTCAGGTGGGCCCAGCAGTTCTGGGCTCAGAAAGGTGGCTGGGGTCATTGTGAGAGGCCTTGGGGTCACAAGCCATGGCTGGGACTTCATGCAGCCTTCCCTCCTCACTCCCTTCTCTGGCCCCCCTGGCCCTCCCAGCAGCGCAAGGGGGCTCCTGTGTGGTGGTGGTGGGGCCTGTAGGGCTGGCATGTCTGGAGGGTTAGGACACAGGCCTGAGTGAGTCCCCGGGGCTAAGTCTGTAGACCCCATGGGGCACAGAAAGGAGAGTGCCAGCCCTGGGTCATTCTCGGAGGGCCCATGTCTGAGTCTTCTGGTGTCGCTGTAACAAATACCAGGGGTGTGGGCGCCTTAAAAACAGACAGTTATTTTCTCACAGATCAGGAGGCTAGAAATTGGAATTCAGGGCATGGCTCTCAGGGAAGGCTCTCTCCGTGGGCTCTGGGGGAGGATCCTTGTCCCAGCTTCTGTGGCCCCGGCATTCCTTGGTTCCTTGGTGATGTCCGCGTGGTATCTGTGTGCCCCCACTTGTGCTTGCTTGTCTCTGTGTCTGCAGTGGCCTTTATACGGCTTAGAAGGGATTGGGTTTAAGACGCACCTACACTGATATGACCTCATTAACACAACAAAGAAAACCCCGTTCCCAAATGGGATCACATCCACAGATACAGGGGTTAGGATTTACAACACGAGTTTTGGGGGACACCAAGTCTATAACAGCCTGGGTGTGGCCTCCTTTCCCAGGGGTGAGCAGTGCCTCCCTGGGCTGATTATGTTCAGGGGCTGGGGACAGGCAGCCTCGTGGACAGACCCCAGGCCAGTTCTCCTCTCCCTCCTCTTGCTCCCCTCCCTTCCTTCCCTCCCCTCCCTCCCTCCCCTTCCTTCTCTCCTTTCTCTTCCTGGGTGGTGTCTCCTCTCCTCCTGCTGCTCCCCCCATGCCCCCTCCTTATGGCTGAGTAGTGTACCATGCACGCGTGGACCGCATCTCGTTTATCCATCATTTGTTGATGGACAGTTGGGTTATTTCCACCTTCCACTCTGTGAACAGTGCTGCTGTGGACATCCAACTACCTGTTTCCATTTGAGCACCCGTTTTCAATGTTCCGAGGTGTGTACCTTGGGGTGAGATTGCTGGGTTGTATGGTAACTCTGTGTTCAGCTAACTGATGAGCTACCACTCCATTTCTCACAGTGGCCACACTGCAACCACACTCCATGTCCCCAGCTGCCGGTCACTGCGTGTCCTCAACCATGGGTCATTCTGTGTTCCCACCCATGGGTCACTCCATGTCCCCAACCACCCATCACTCTGTGTCCCCAATCATGGGCCATTCCATGTCCCCAACCACCCGTCACTCTGTGCCCCCAATCATGGGTCACTCCCTGTCCCCAACCACCCGTCACTCTGTGCCCCCAATCATGGGTCACTCCCTGTCCCCAACCACCCGTCACTCTGTGCCCCCAATCATGGGTCACTCCCTGTCCCCAACCACCCATCACTCTGTGCCCCCAATCATGGGTCACTCCATGTCCCCAACCACCCGTCACTCCTTGTCCCCAATCATGGGTCACTCCATGTCCCCAACCACCCGTCACTCCTTGTCCCCAATCATGGATCACGCCATGTCCCCAACCACCTGTCATTCTGTGTCCCAGCCACCAGTCACTCCGTGTGGCTGATGGAGTCTCTTTTTTCTGGGCTTGGTTCCTAACTTGCACACCGGGAACCATGAGGACGCAGAAAGAAGCTGGCTGTCCCGAGGCCCTACAGGTGAAGGGAGGCCACCCCTGCCCAGGATGCCTGGCTGCAGTGCAGCCAAGCACTAACTGTCCTGTCTGGTTTTTCTCTTTGTTTAAGAGACACTTGTCACCAGAGGAGTTCCAGGAAGTGTTTGGGATGAGCATGGAGGAGTTTGACCGCCTGGCCCTCTGGAAGAGGAATGACCTCAAGAAGAAGGCCCTGCTCTTCTGACAGCCGCCAACACACCTCCACACACGTGTGCTGGTGGCAGAGACGAGGGATGCCTGGCCAGAGCCATGCTAGACCCCTCCTATTGCACTTTTCCTCTGGCTTCTGTGTTGATGAGGGCGGGCGGTGGGCGCCTGGGGGGCTGGGCTGGGGGCCTCAGGGTAGCCCTGTGTCTGCCATGACACTCCTGCCTGTAGCTCAGGACCCAGCCGCCTCGCTCAACACTGCTCTTCCCTCTGTTACTTGGCACCAATGGAGCTGCCTCCACAGCTGTCCCAGGAGGTGGACAGGCACCTCTCTGGTCCTGGCAGTGCCCAGCCTCTGGGCTAGGGTGATCGGGACTTGAGCTTTCAGGACCCAGTCATGTGTGGGTGGGCAGACAGCTTCTGGGTGTCCACTTGCCTCCTGCACACACTCAGCACTTGCCTCAGGCCTACAGCAGACCCAGGAGCGGTGGGCGTCCGGGAGAGGGATGCGGGAGTCCAGGGCAGCAGAGTGGAGCCAGTGGGTGATTTTTGGCCTTGTTTTAGGGATGAAAGTTAGCCAGTAGCGCCCTGCCTCCAGCGCCCCTCCTGTGCACCGTGACTTTCTTCTAGAACGTCCCCTTGCTGCCTTGATGATATCTTTAAAGTCACATGAAAGTTTTTATTTTATTAAAAAGTATAGCCTACTTAAACATAAGACTACATATATAAAGAGTTTAATTTTATGGAGTGCCTCCAGCCTTATGCCCGCTCCTGTCTGTGTGGTTTCAGTTCTCAGAGTCTTCCTCATAGGTCAGCCTCCTCGTCTGTTCCTGTTCTCGTTTGTCCTTTTTACATGTCATGCAGGGAACCTTAGGGAAAGACCCCTTCCCGGTAGTGCTGTTTGTAAATATGTGTGGGGCGTAGCCACCACTGTGTTCTACCCAGTTACTTTTCAAGTCTCTGCCTCTGATGGCAAAGCTCGGGAATAAAGGCTTTCCACGCACCCAGCCTTCATCCCCTGGAGCCTTTGGTGCACTGTCCTTGTGATGTCGCCAGGGTGGTAACACAGGTCACCCCACCCCCACCCCAGGGATGATACACTCATATCTTCCCCAAACAGATCACCAACCCCTTGGGGGAAGAGAAGGGTGGAGGCACCGTCCTCTCGTGAAGTCCGGCAGGGTACCAGGAGCCAGGCTGACCTGGCTTCCCACTGAGAGATGTATTTGTTGTTTGTTGTTCTCTGCCAGTCTGCCCCGACTCACGGTGACCTCATGCTCAACAGAACAAAACGCCGCCAGTCCATCCCCATGCTCAGTGGTCGATCAGACCTTTGTGATCTATAGGGTTTTCACTGACAGACTTTGTTAGTCTAGAAGCTCCGCTGAAACCTGTTCAGCATCACAGCAACGTGCAAGCCTCCACTGACAGACGGGTGGTGGCTGTGCGTGAGGTGCATTGGCCGGAATCAAACCCAGGTCTCCCACATGGAAGGCGAGAATTCTACCCCTGAGCCACTGTTGCCCCGTGTCTATATTTAGGAGGGGATGACACACAGCATTTATAGGGTGCACTGAGAGCGTGGTAGAATCCTAACACGTGTCGCCCTGTCCGTTTCACATGTGAGGCCAGTCTCTGCCGTGTGTCCTGATGCTGCCGTCTGTCCGTGAGTCAGCGCCCTTCAGCTTCCTCCAGCCCGGAAACATGTCTGCTCTGCACCAGCCTCTCAGCAGCCCCGCCTGGCCAGGGAGGGGGTTCTGGCACCTTATCTGCTTCCTTTGTCTAGCAATCTGAGCCTGAACCACTGGAAACCCCTGTTTCCCCACTTATGCAATGTTCTGTCCAATCCCAAGGAAGCCTGGAAAATAAAACACTGGCAAAAGTACAGAACTACCTGAGCACGTGTCGTTTCTGTTGGCACGGCCCCGTTCTGCCGAGAGTGTTTGGGGAGAGGTCTGTGGAGGTGCAGCCCAGGCGTGTCCAGGGAGCCAGGGAGACAGAGGGAGACTGAGAGTCCGCAGCAGGAAGGCCATAGGGACCTCAGGCAGTGGCTAAGGGTTTGCACGTTTGTCTGCTCAGGGCCGTCCTCTTTGCCCGTACTCAGGGCTAGCACGCGGGGCTGGGAGGGATAATACACAATACCTGCCCCCGACTCAGGACCGGGAAACCGGCTGCCATTGAGTCAACTCCAACTCATGGCGACCCCATGTGTGTCTGAGCAGAGCTGTGCTCCACTGGGTTTTTGATGGCTGGTTTTTTGGAAGCAGATCACTAGGCATTTCTTCTGAGACACCCCTGAGTGGACTTTAACCTCCAGCCCTTCAGTGAGCAGCTGAGTGCTTAACCGTTTGCACCACCTGGGGACTCCTGCTTGTTTCTAAGTCATAATAATTCCAATGTTTCCTTTTACTGCTCCCACACTGTCCTAGCTACTTCCTGCCGTTGCTGCCTCCAAGACAACTCAGAATTCTTTGTACCTTTTCAGTCACCTGTTAGCGACTTCACTCCTCATGAACAATTCTTTATATGGAATGTTCCGCTCCAACAACCCATGTGGGCCCTTTGTGATGCAGATCCGAACCCTTACAGGGCAGACAGGGAAGGGGGGGTTTACAAAGGGGTCTGGCAAGGACCATGGGGTGTGATGTCATGGAGCTGACATCATGGTCTTATGAGAATAAGGTGGTCAACAAGCCACTTGCTGGTCAGGTCAGGCCCAAGAAGCAGCCATTGGCTTTGGAGACACGTTGGCCACTAGAGCCCAGGGGGAGCAGGAGCAAATGGGCAGTAGGAAAGTTGAGGCCGGGAGTTTAGGCAACTTTCAAGATGCTGAGCTGTGAAGGAGACCAGATACTAATGAGAGATGGGTGCATGGTGGAGAGAGGGGTTTAAAAAAACTTCATTACTTCTTCCTTTTCTATAGAACTGGTGAGCAAGTTTATGTGCTTGGTGAGAGAAGGAGAGGCTGGAGTTACAGAGCCAGGGGGTTACTGTGGTGGTCCCAAGGAAGTGGCAGGAGGAGGATGGTGAGCTGGAGAGGAGCCACGAGCTTCTGAACCCTTCCTCATGCCCATCGGGCTGGAGGGAAGGAGGCTAAGGGGCTCACCTGTGGGTACGCTCAGCCAGAAGGCAGGAAGTCTAGGCCGTTTTCACCTGTCCTCTGCTGAAAAATGGGATGGGGCAGGGCGGGGGGTGGGGCATGAGGGAACAGCATGAAGATTTGGGGTGGCCACTTGGGAGGGGATGGAGGGGATGGGCAGGCAGTGTGAAGCCCTCCACAGGACCCAGCTGAGATTCAAGGCCAGCCGATGGCCACTCTGCCAGCATTCTGCCTCCAGGCATCTGAGGAAGGTGTAGCTGCAAGCATGGAGTATACTCAGTGCCTGTGACCCTCCAGAGGATCCAAGAACTGAGGTCAACAGGCAGCAGCCTCAATACCAGATGGGCAACCTTTCTACTTGGGACTTGGAACACCCTTCTCCTTCTACACTGTCCACTGAAAACCCTGTGGGGCACAGTTCTACTCTGACACACATAGGGTCACCAGGAACCAAGGGCAACTCGATGGCAACTGGTTTGGGTTGTTTTTTTAAAGAACCTGAGCAGAGTGGCCCAGACCTCCTAGGAGGGTGTGGCTTGGCTGGCCCTGGTGTCCTAGAGATGGTGCACATTGAAGCTGCTCTGCAAGTGTTGGGAAAATTGCAAACTGAGTTCATCTCCTGCTACCACAAGGTGCTGCTGCTGCCTCCTGGGAAAGAGTGTTGGAGGGGTGATGCTCACAGGAACAGGGACAGCACCCACTGTGGGCAGAGCCCGGCAGGGCAAGCTGGCTGGGCAGAGATACTTGTCCAGTCTCCACTCAGCATCAAAAGCAGAGGAGCATGGAAGCATGGAAATGCCAGCAGTAGCTGAGTGTCTTAGTGTAAACACTAGGCCAATACTCTGATTAAAACAAAAACTTTATTGAGGGAATACTTTCACTCCATAGAATGGAGAAAACATGTGGCGACCATAGAAGGCTGCTGCACATGTCCTGCTTTGCAGGCAGAACAATGAGGTTTTAATAGGCAGGGTAAACAAATTCAAGAGTTCACATCAAAGCAATTTCAAGAGAAGGAAGGAAAATTTACAAGGGATGATTAAACTACAAACTTTCTTAACATCAATTTCTAGTCTAACACAAATCTCTCATTCTTGATACAATTCGACTAAGGCAATATTTCTAAAGTGAAACGTATAAACATCCTTAGAGGTTTAGTGATGTATTACAGGCCAAGTCAACTTAATTGGAGTCCTTGAAAAGAATGAAGATTAAGTCAGCTCTAAATCTAAAGTCTTTTAAAATGTAAACATTGTTTTCTGTTTTAAGATGGAGCCCAGGCATCCACCTGGGAAATTCCCTGGAAGTAGTTAAAACAGTGAGTTTATTTACATAAGTTATAAGTTAAAGCCCAAATCTCTGCACTCTTGTGTTACAGTAAAAACTTTTACAGCTATGATTTGCCTCGTTATTCAAAGAAACTTAGTTTCTACATAGTTACCAATTTACAAAGACCTAGCAGATGGCAGTGGGAAAATCCCAATGAATGAAAATTAATTTGGAAGTCAGAATGGGGATAAGGCTTGTTATATGCCCATCTCAACTATAAAGTCATTTACAGGTTCTAACTTCATTTACCACCACTTGTCTGTCAGCTTGTTGTACTGTGGTGGTTTGCATGTTGCTGTGATGCTGGAAGCTATGCTACCAGTATTTCAGATACCAGCAGGGTCACCCATGGTGGACAGGTGTCAGCGGAGCTTCCAGACTAAGACAGAGTAAGAAGAAGGACCTGGTGGTCTACTTCTGAAAAAATTAGCCATTGAAAACCTTATGAATAGCAGTGGAACATTGTCTGATATAGTGCTGGAAGATCAGCCCCTCAGGTTTAAAGGCACTCAAGTATAGCAACTGGGCTGTTGTACATAAGGTTGCTATGAGTCAGAAGCTACTCAAGGGCACCTAACGACAACAAAAACTTCATTTAATATATCAGTAAGGCGCCTTCTCTGGGGCCAGCTGTGTAAACATTCTTAACATGCAGTGGGCTTTTGTTTTTCAAGCAGTAAAACCTTGACAAAAGGCCAAATGTTTCCTTAGACGAGCAGAAATGAAATTCTCAATTTAATTCACAATAGGGTTTTTAATTTAAATCTAAAGCCACCTAATTCAGATATGCCAGTACCTCAGATTCTAAAATTTGCATGCACATGAGTAACTGGTGCTGTGCTCTGCAGGTCTCTGCCCTTGGATGCCTTTCCATCGTCAAGTCTAGATTCAGTCTTATCCATTATCCCAAAAACGCACACAAAGAAGGAAATGCACAAGGGAGAGAATAACATCAGACACGGTCTATTTTCTTCTAAGGAGCCCTGGTGGCACAATGGCTGCTAATTGAAAGATTGGTGGTTCAACCCACCTAGTGGCTCCATGGGGGAAATACCTGGATGTCTGCTCCCGTAAAGATTAGAGTCTAGGAAACCCTATGGAGCAGTTCTACTCTGTCCTATAGGGTCACTATGAGTCGAAAACAGCTCCACGGCACCAAACAAGTCTCTTCCCTTACTGCAGCCCGGGATCACAGCAGCTTTACCTAAAAGGATATATCACTGCTCACTCACCCTGAGCTCAGCATCAGATTCAAACACCCCTACAACTTTATCTCGGAAGTGGTTGATATGCCACTGTTGTTGTGTTAGCTGCTGCCAAGTTGGTGCTCAACTCATGGCGACCCCATACATAACAACAAAACAACGCTCAATCCTGTGTCATCCCCACTATTGGCTGCAGGGCAAACCATTGTGATCCATAGGGTTTTCATTGGCTGATTTTTGGAAGTAGGTCTCCAGGCCTTTCTCCCTAATTCATCTTAGTCTGGAAGCTCTGCTGAGATCTGGTCAGCATCACAGCACCAGACAAGCCTCCAAAGATGACAGGCGGTGACTGCACATGAGGTGCACTGGCCAGGATTCAAACATGGGTCTCCCACATGGAAGGTGAGAATTCTACTGCTGAGCCACCACTGCCCCACACTGATATATCATTCTCCCCCATTTTACGTGTGTGTGTGGGGAGAGGGACCTAGCTCTGGGTCTGACATATATCCCAGTTAAGTTGCCTCTGATTGGCTGAGAGTCCTTGTTCTGGTCTTCTAAACCTGAGTGTCAAGTGTTCCAGGATGTCATGGGGTAGAGGCAGCAATGGTCACAAAGAGAGATGTTCTAGTCAAGACACTGCTGGTTGTATCGAATCTAGAACTGGTTCAAGAAGCAGGTGTTTTATCGGATGGATGAGCTGACTCAAGGAGCCAGCGACTGGACAACCCATCCTGGCTGGGCTTGGGGACCAGGAGAGCTGTCAGCGTGCCCTTCTCAGACTCAGTTACCACGGGGCCATCTCTGCTGCTTCTGTTTCTGCTCCACTCCTCTTTCCTGGTTCTCAGGCTGTCTCTCCACTGCATGCCTTAATACACCTGAGCTGGATCATTCTAGAAGCCAGTCTGCATCGCTCATGGTCCTCTTCGTCCTAGCCTCCACCCTCCAATGTGGAAGGAATCTTGCTGTTGGGTGACGGGTTTACCTGTGAGGAAGGGCTGACCCACCAGTGTTGGGGGGAGATTTGCGGAGGAAACCTGCCAGGTGCCCGTGCTCCTGGGATTGAGCACCATCCTGTGTCATGGAGCTGGGAGGGTGCATCCCTGAGCATAAATGTACTCCTGACAAATGGACTGGGAGAGGAGATGGATGGTGCCCTGGGGATCTGTTACTTAAAGATGCATCATGACTGGCCAGGTCTGAACGCAAGGTTGGAGTAAACACTCCTCAGGCTGCACCTCGTTTCTGATCACTGGTTATCCACCATGCCTCTGACACCCAAATGCCTCTCTGTTTCAGTGCTTATCCCACCAGCCTTCCCCTCCAGCTTGATCTACACTCAGCAGCCCACAACAACCCACCTGCAGCGTAGATGTTTCCTCACCAGCCCCTATCTGGAGACCTCAGTGGGCTCATTTCTTAGGGGGCCACCATCTGGCCACTGCCTCCCTCTCCAGTCTCTACTGCTCCTCTCAACTCCCCCCACCCCCCTTTCTGCATCAGCATCTTTTCAGCTCCCTCCCCAGCACTGTGCCTTTCACAAAGATTGTCCCCACAGCCTGGGTGCTCTATCTGGCAAACTCCTATTCATCCTTCAAAACCCAGCTGAGAAGCCATGTTCTCTGCAAAGAGTTCACACATAGACTCCTATCCCCAAACAGTTACCCACTTGCTTCTACCCAGGTAGCCCAGTGCAGCAACATATATATACTGAGCCAGGTGCTGATGAGGAAGAGATGAATAAGCCACCATCCCTGACCTCAGGGACACTTCAAAGACAGCTCACAAACCAGGGGAGAAGATGGCCAAAGGAATAAGGGTCACATCACAGGGCAGAAGTGTTGTTACAGAGGGAAGTGAGCTCAGAAAAGGAGCCTAAGGCAGGAGGAGGCTAGGAAGGCTTCGTCTGTTGAGGTGAGGGAGGGGGTGGAAGGGGCATTCCAAGCGGGGGAAACAGCTGGTGAGGCTGAGGGCAGGAGGCTACCCAGGGTTGTGTAGCCGGGTAAGCCACACTCTTCCCTGCCTTCCACAGTGCCCTGACTGTGCCTTGGTTCCAGCACTTTCCATGTGAGACCATTACTGTCTGAGCCTTGCCAAGGAGACCCTGCCATATGGCACTGTCTGTACCTCTCGCACCCTGATCATTCCTGGACCATCTGTAGGCTTGTAACACAAACGTCAGTATCCTTTGGTTCGAGGGCTCTTCCGGCCCAGGGGTCTGCTCAGCTTACTTGTGGGGCTGCCTAGCATGCCAGGGAGCTAATGTACCTTCAGAAGAAGGCTTAAACCACGATGCACATGAGAGAAAGTCCCTGGGTCCTCAGAGGTCACAGCTCCAAAGTGTTTTCTCTAAGTGTCCTGGGGCCCCACGGGGGTAGAGCCCTAGCTGCCTACATCAGCCACCTGTTCATAGGCATACCCTCTCGTGGCTGCCATCCCTCGTGCTTCCTGGGACCACCTCCCACATAAACTACTGGACTTGGGTCCTTGTTTCAGTGTCTATGTTGGGTGAACCCAGCCGAGGACACCAACGGAGTGTTGCCAGCCTCACCTGCAGGTCTAGGGGTGTGCCCTTCTGCAGCAACCCGGTGCTCAACCTTCCTAGGGCTCAGTGAAAAGCAGAGTGCCATGTTCTCCTGGCAGAACCCTCAGGGACCATTGAGGGTGGGGCAGGCAATTGTCCTGCTGCTCCTGTAATATGGCTGGGTGTAGCCTTTGCCAGTGGCTGTAGTCTGCACTGCTGACCCCCGAAACCCTCACATCCAGAGATCTTTTCTCTCTGTGTTGTTGTTAGCTGCCGTGGAGTTAGCCCCCGACTCATGGCAGCCCCGTGCACAAGGAGGTGAAACTCTGCCCCATCCTGTGCCATCCCTGTGGATGGTTGCGCATTGGACATTACATTATGGAAAAGCAACTAGTCTAGTGTTTGGCAAAACCTCTGGGAACCATAGCCTAGCCAAGTGGACATGTAAAATTAACCATCACAGATGCCTTTCTAGGAACCTGGGATAGCTGCACAGAGGAAATAATGTTTGCTCTAGGTCTTGAGAAACATGAGATGGAGTTTTGAGCAGGAAGGGAACTTACATCTACTAGCTGCCTACTGAGTGCTAGGAAATTGACATATTCTATCTCATTTAATTCTCAGATCAATCCATCAAGGGTATTACGCACATTTTACTGATGTGATTACTAGTCAGAGAAGCTAGGAGGCTCGTCCAATGTCATACAGGTGCTAGAATTGGGTTTCAAGAGATGATTCTTCTTATTCTTGAATTTAGGTTTTCTCCAAAACCCACACCACCATATGAACCTGAGGAACTAGTGTTTGCAAAGGCACCAAGAAGTGCAGGGCATGACACCCTTGGGACCAGTTGGGAAACAATTCTTTTAATATTATGTGAATGAAGAGAACTGAAGACAAGGCGTGGAAGTGGTGATAGAGATTGTAGGTTTTGGAGGATATGGATTGACAGTTTTTGTTTTTGCTTTCTTTGAACACTATAAAACTTACACCCCATTGTCTTTTGTCTCCCATTGTTTCTGATGAGGAGTTGTCTGTAATTCTCATTGTTATTCCCCAGAATGTAATATTTGTTTTCTATGTGTGCTTTTAAGAGTTTTTCTAATTCATTGTTTTTTCAGAAGCTGTGCTCGATAGCTTCGAGATGGCTCCCAATAATCCCTGCCTCCTTGTATTCCTGTCCTTGTTTTTGTCCCCTTCTCTTGAGAGTGGCATGGGTCTAGTGACTTGCTTCTAATGAGTGTTGTTGTTGCTGTTAGGTGCCATCTAGTTGGTTCCAGCTCACAGCAACCACATGTACCACAGAACGAAACACTGCCTGGTCCTGCTCCATCCTCACAATCATTGTTATGCTTGAGCCCATTGTTGCTGCCACAGTGTCAATCCATCCTATTGAAGGTCTTTGTCTTTTTTGCTGACTCTCTACTTTACCAAGCATGATGTCCTTCTACAGGGACTGGTCCCTCCTGATAACATGTCCAAAGTATGTAAGACGTAGTCTCGCCATCCTTGCTTCTAAGGAGCATTCTGGTTGTATTTCTTCCAAGACAGACTTCTAATGAGTAGAAGACAGCAAATGTAATGAAATGTCACTTCCAGTATTAGGTTAAAAAAAGACTGTGGCTTACTTCTTGTATGCTCTCTCTTGCTTTCTCACTCAATAGCTCTGAGGGAAGTCTACTGCCATATTGTGAGTTGGGCTATGGAGAAGCCCATGTCGTAATGAACCGAAGGATGCTAACAGCCTGTAGTCTTCATTATGGATTACACCTCATAAAGAGAACAAAAATCCTCACAACTGGGCCAATAGGCAACATCATGATAAATAAAATATTAAAGTTGTTGAGGATTTTATTTTACTTGGATCAGTAATCAATGCCCACGGAAGCAGAGGTCAAGAAATCAAGCAACATATTACATGGGGCAAATCTTCTCTAAAAGACCTCTTTAAAATGTTAAAAAGCAAAGATGTTACTTTGAAGACTAAGGTAAGCCTACCCCAAGCCATGGTATTTTCAGTCACCTCATATGCATGCAAAAGGTGGACAATGAAAAATGAAGACCAAAGAAGAATTGAAGTATTTGAATTATGGTGTTGATGAAGAATGTTGAATTTACCATGGACAGCCAGAAGAATAAACAAATCTTTCTTGGAGGAAGTACAGCCAGAATGTTCCTTAGAAGCAAAGATAGAGAGACTTCATCTCATTTTATTTGAACACCGTATCAGGAGGGAGCAATCCCTGGAGAAGGACATCATGCTTGGTAAAGTAGAGGGTCAGCGAAAAAGAGGAAGACCTTCATTGAGATGGATTGACACAGTGGCTGCAACAATAGCCTCAAAGATAACAATGATTGTTAGGAGGGCGCAGGGTGGACAATGTTTTATTCTGTTATATACATAAGGTCTCTGAGAGTCACAGCTGACTCAATGCTACCTAACAAAAAGAACAGCAGCAGCCACCAGTGAGAAACTACAGCCTGTGGAAAGCCACTTGAGTGAGCTTGGAAACAGATTCTCCCCCAGTCAAGCCTTCATATGAGACCACAACCCCAGCTGACAGTTTGCTTGCAGCCTCATGAGAGACCTTAAGCCAGAGGCACCCAGTCAAGCTGTGCTGGATTCATGACCCACAGAAACTATCAGATAATCTATGTTAGTTATTTTAAGCCCCCAAGTTTTCAGGATAATTTTTTATGCAGCAAAACATAACTGATGCAGCAGCTCTTGGATTTTCATTACACTGGTGAGCTGACATCACATCCTAAACTCTTCCCAGAATTACCCACAGGTGCTGAGTTTCCATAGACAATCTTTGCTCCTTCTAGGCTCCAGTATCTAGGAAGACTGCGTCAAAAAAGTCATGGAAATGAAGCACATCTTTGCATATAAATAGTTCATAATTAATATTTTCCTCAAAAGACATGTTGCTGGAAAAGTCTGAGAAGATACCTTGGGCCACAAACTTTACCAGCTAGCTCTTCCCAGTATCAGATGAGGTCAGGAGTTTCAACAAAGAGGATGGATTGAAATCTTGGGTTGACAAACCCTGATTTATTTTCCCATGCGTCTTAGTTATCCAGTGCTGCTGTAACAGAAATACCACAAGTGGATGGATTTTACAAACAGAGGTTTATTGTCTCACAGTTTAAGAGACTAGAAGTCCGAATTCAAGGCTCCTGCTCTAGGGGAAGGCTTTCTCTCTCTCTTCTCCCTGTCCACTCTAGGGGAAGGTCCTTGCCTCTTTTCAGCTCCTGTTCCTAGGTTCCTTGGCAATCATGTGGCTTGTGTCTCCCCCCACCCCCAGTTAGTGCTTGCTTGCTGTTTTGTATCTCAAAAGGGATTGACTTAAGACACACCCTACACTACTATTGTGCAATTATCATAACAAAAAACAATCCATTACCAAATGAGATTATAAACACAGGTATAGGGGTTAGGATTTACAGCTCATACTTTTGGGGACACAATTCAATAAATAACATTCTACCATTTGTTGTTGTTGTTAGGTGCTATCGAGTTGGTTCCTACTCATACTGACCCTATGTACAACAGAGCAAGACACTGCCCAGTCCTGCATCATCCTCACAATCTTTGCTATGTTTGAGCCCATTGTTTCAGGCACTGTGTCAATCCATCTCGTTGAGGGTCTTCCTCTTTTTCACAGACCCTCTACTTTACCAAGCATGAAGTCCATCTCCAGGGATTGGTCCCTCCTGATAACATGGCCAAATAAAGTGCGATGAAGTCTCTCCATCTTCACTTCTAAGGAACATTCTGGCTGTACTCCCCTAAGACAGATTTGTTTGTTCTTCTGGTGGTCCATTCAATATTCTTGGCCAACACCGTAATTCAAATACGTCAATTCTTCTTCGGTGTTTCATTTCTATTGTCCACCTTTTGCATGCATGTGAGGTGATTGAAAATACCATGGCTTGGGTTAGCTGCATCTTACGCTTCAAAGTAACATCTTTGTGTTTTAACATTTTACAGAGGTCTTTTAGAGCAGATTTGCCCCATGCAGTATGTTGCTTAATTTCTTGACTGCTACTTCTGTGGGCACCGATTGCTGATCAAGGTAAAATGAAATCCTCGACAACATTAATTTTTTTTTTGTTTATCATGATGTTGCTTATTGGTCCTGTTGTGAGGATTTTTGTTTATGTTGAGGTGTAATCTATACTGAAAGCTGTAGTTTTTGATCTTCATTAGTCAGTGCTTCAAGTCCTCTTCACTTTCTGCAAGCAAGGCCTTGTCATCTGCATATCACAGGTTGTTAAAGAGTCTTCCTCCAATCCTGATGACCTGTTCTCCTTTATGTAGTCTGGATTATCTGCTCAGCATACATATTGAATAAATATGGTGAAAGGATACAATACTGACACACACCTTTTCTGATTTTAAACCATGCAGTATCCCTTGACCTGTTCGAATGACTGCCTCTTGGTATATGTACAGGTTCTACATGAGCACAATTAAGTGTTTCTGAAATTCCCATTCTTTGCAATGTTATTCATAATTTGTTATGATCCACACATTTGAATGTCTTTGCATAGTCAACAAAACACAGGTAAACATCTCTGGAATTCTCTGCTTTTGGCCAAGATCCATCTGACATCAGCAATGATATCCCCTGTTCCATGTCCTCTTCTGAATCCAGCTTGAGTTTCTAACTCTAGGTCTTTGCACAAGTCATTTTAATACTTTACTTTGTCTTCTCAAGCCGCCCTTTGAAAGATTCTGTTCAGCTCTTTTACTTCATCATTTCTTCCTCTCACTTTAGCTACTCTATGTTCAAGAGCAAGTTTCAAAGTCTCTTCTGACATCCATTTTGGTCTTCCTTTTAAATGACTTTTTGCTTTCTTCATGTATGATGTTCTTGAGGTCATCTCACAACCTGACTGGTGTTAAGTCATTAGTGTTCAATGCATCAAATTTATTCTCAAGACGGTCTCTAAATTCAGGTGGTATATACTCAAGGTCATTCTTTGGCTCTTGTGAACTTGTTTTAATTTTCATCAGCTTCAACTTGAATTTGTAGATGAGCAATTGATGGTCAGCCCCTAGCCTTGTTCTGCCTGATGATATTGAGCTTCTCCATTGTCTCTTTCCACAAATGTAGTCAATTTAATTCCTGTGTATTCCATCCAGTGAGGTCGATGTGTATAGTCACTGTTTATGTTGTTGAAAAAAGATATTTGCAATAAGAAAGTTGTTGGTCTTGCACAATTCCATGAAGCGTTCTCTGATGATGTTTCTATCACCAAGGCCATATTTTCCAATTACCTATCCTTTTTCTTTGTTTCCAACTTTCGCATTCCAATCACCAGTAATTATCAATGCATCCTGATTGCATGTTTGATCAGTTTCAGACTGCAGAAGTTGGTAAAAATCTTCAATTTCTTCATCTTTGACGTTAGTGGGTTTTGCATAAGTTTGAATAATAGTCGTATTAACTGGCCTTCCTTGTAGGCATATGGATATTATCCTATCACTGACAGCATAGTACTTCAGGATAGATCTTGAAATGTTCTTTTTGATGACAAATGTGAAGCCATTCCTCTTCATTTTGTTATTCCCAGCATAGTAGACCATATGATTATCCAGTTGAAAATGACCAATACTAGTCCATTTCAGCTCACTAACGCCTAGGATACTGATCTTAATGCATTTCATTTCATTTTTTGAAGACTTCCAATTTTCCTAGATTTATACTTTTTTTTTTTTTTTTCAATATATATTTTATTGTACTTCAGGTGAAAGCTTACAGAGCAAATAGTTTCTCATGAAATAGTAGTACACATGTTGTTTTTTTTGACATTGGTTAACAACCCCACAACGTATTAAGCCTCTAAATTCTCAACCTTTTTTTTTGATGAAAATTACAGATGGCCAAAGATACACCGTTTCAAAATTTTCTACATTCACAGTTCAGTGACATTGACTACGCTCTTCCAACTGTGCTGTTATTCTCACTTAAGATGAGGGCTTACAGAACAAAATAGTTTT
Source organism: Dugong dugon (assembly GCA_030035585.1). NCBI lineage: Eukaryota > Metazoa > Chordata > Mammalia > Sirenia > Dugongidae > Dugong > Dugong dugon. Next base: position 2,160,553 of record CM057463.1, on the reverse strand, counting down.
TCATTTAACAGTTACTACACATGTTGCCCTATGACAATGGTTAACAATCTCACAGCACATCAAGATTATCCTTACTCCACCTTGTGTTCCCTATCACCAGGGGGCTTCCTTGTCCCCTTCTGTCTTCTGGACCTTGTCAGTGGATTATTGTACCTCTTTAGTCTCCTTTGTTTGTTTATTTATTTATTTATTTTTATTTTATTTAAACACCATTTCAAAACTTTTTACTTACACATTTAAGTGATATTGACTATGCTCTTCCAATTGTGCTGCCATTCTCGCCCAAGATGAAGGCTTACAGGACGAAACAGCCTCCCATTTAATAGTTACTACAAATGTTGCCCTATAGCAGTGGTCAACAATCTCACAATACATCGACAGTGTCCTTATTCAATTTGTGTTCCTTATCATCAGTTTCCTACTCTCCCTCTGCCTTCTGGCCCTTGTCACCGGACTCCTGTACATCGTTAGTCCCATTTAGTTTTACTGGGGTGTCCATTCCCAGGCTTAACATCGAACCTTGAAGGTAACTTCCCCTCTGAGCTGAAAGGGTGTCTGGGGGCCACACTCTCGAGGTTTCTCTAGTATTCTTTAGGCCAGTATATCTGGTCTTCTTTTTTTTTTTGGGAGTTAAAATTATGCTCTACATCCTACTCCAGCTCTGCCCAGAACCCTCTGTTGTGATCCTGGTCAAAGGAGTCATTGGTGGTAGCCGGGCACCATCCAGCTGTACTGGGCTCAGTCCCGTGGAGGCCTTGGTAGCTGTGGACCATTCTCCTTCGGACTAATCTTTTCCTTGTATCCTGTTCTCTTCATTCTCCCTTGTTCCCGAAGGGATGAGATCAGTGGAGTATCTTAGATGGCCGCTCATAGGCTTTTAAGACCCCAGACACTACTCACCAAGGTAGAATGTAGAGCATTATCTTTATAAGTAGTGTCATGCCAATTGAGCTAGATGTTCCCCGAGATCATGGTCCCCAGAGCCCTCCGTCCAACAACTCAGTCCCTCGGGGGGTTTGGATGTGTCTATAGGGCCTTCATGACCTTTCCTTGTGCAGGTTGTGTTAGTTTCCGCTGTACTATGTACTATCTCATCTCTCACCCAAGTTACCACTTACCTATTACCTATTTAGTATCCCCCCCCACTCCCATCCCTGGTAACCAACAAGGATTGTTACATTTTGCATGTGAATTTTTTCATGGGTTTTTACAATAGAGGTCTCATACAATATTTGTCCTTTTGTGATTGACTTATTTCACTCAGCATGATGTCCTCCAGTTTCATCCATGTTATGAGATGGTTCACCGATTCATTGTTCTTTCTCGTTGCATAGTACTCCATTGTGTGTATGTACCATAGTTTGTGTATCCATTCGTCTGTTGATGGACATCGAGGTTGTTTCCATCGTTTTGCTATTGTGAATAATGCTGCCATGAACATAGGTGTGCATATGTCTATTCGAGTGATGACTCTTATTTCTCTAGGATATATTCCTAGGAGTGGGATTGCTGGATCGAATGGTACGTCTATTTCTAGCTTTCTGAGGAAACGCCATATCATTTTCCAAAATGGCTGTATCATTTTGCATTCCCACCAGCAGTGTATAAGAGTTCCCGTCTCCCCGCAGCCCCTCCAACATTTGTTATTTCCAGTGTTTTTGATTCGTGCCAGTAATGCCGGGGTGAGATGGTATCTCATTGTGGTTTTAATTTGCATTTCTCTAATGGCTAGTGATCGCGAGCATTTCCTCATGTGTCTGTTGGCCATTTGAATGTCTTCCTTGGTGAAGTGTCTGTTCATTTCCTTTGCCCATTTTTTGATAGGATTGGTTGTCTTTTTGTTGTAGAGGTGTTGGATTTTCTTGTAGATTATGGAGATTAGACCTTTGTCTGACTTGTACTGTCCAAAAATTTTTTCCCAGTCTGTAGGTTCTCTTTTAACTCTTTTGGTGAAATCTTTTGAAGAGCATAGATGTTTGATTTTTAGAAGATCCCAATTATCTAGTTTATCTGTTGGGTTTTTTGTGTTGATGTTTATGGTTTGTATCCTGTTAATGCCATGTATTAAGGCCTGAAGTGTTGGTCCTATTTTTTCTTCTATGAATTTTATAGTTTGAGGCTTTATATTCAGGTCTTTGATCCATTTTGAAGTAGTTTTTGTATATGGTGTGAGGTATGGGTCCTGTTTCATTTTTCTACAAATGGATATCCAGTTTTGCCAGCACCATTTGTTAAAAAGACTGTCTTTTCCCCATTTGATGTATTTTGGGCCCTTGTCAAAAATCAGGTGACCGTAGGTGGATGGATTTACATCTGAGTTCTCAATTCTGTTCCATTGGTCAATGTCTCTGTTGTTGTACCAGTACCAGGCTGTTTTGAGTACTGTAGCTGTATAGTAGGTTCTCAAGTCAGGTAGTGTGAGTCCTCCAACTTTATTCTTCTTCTTCAGTAGTGCTTTACTTATTCGAGGTTTCTTCCCTTTCCATATAAAGTTAATAATTAGTTTTTCCATCTCTTTGAAGAATGTTGTTGGTATTTGTATCGGAATTGCATTGTATTTGTAGATTGCTTTAGGTAGAATTGCCATTTTCACAATGTTGAGTCTGCCTATCCATGAGCATGGTATGTTTTTCCATTTATGTAGATCCCTTTGGGTTTCATGCAGCAGTGTTTTGTAGTTTTCTTTGTATAGGTCTTTTATATTCCTGGTCAGATTTATTCCTAAGTATTTTATCGTTTTAGGGGCTATTGAAAATGGTATTGATTTCCTGATCTCCTTTTCATCGTTCTCTTTACCGGTGTATAGGAATCCAACTGATTTTTGAATGTTTATCTTGTATCCTGCTACTCTGCTGAATCTTTCTATTACTTCCAGTAAATTTCTCGTGGAGTCTTTAGGGTTTTCTATGTATAGTATCATATCATCTGCAAACAGGGAGAGTTTAACTTCTTCATTACCAATTTGGATGCCCTTTATTTCTTTCTCTTGCCTTACTGCTCTAGCTAGAACTTCCAGCACAATGTTAAATAGGAGTGGTGATAAAGGGCATCCTTGTCTTGTTCCTGTTCTCAGGGGGAATGTTTTCAGCCTTTCTCCATTAAGAATGATGTTGGCTGTTGGTTTTGCATAGATGCCCTTTATTATGTTGAGAAATTTCCCTTGTATACCTATTTTATTGAGAGCTTTTATCAGGAATGGGTGTTGGACTTTGTCAAATGCCTTTTCTGCATCAATTGAGATAATCATGTGATTTTTTTCTTTCCTTTTATTTATGTGGTGGATTACGTTGATGGATTTTCTAATGTTAAACCATCCTTGCATACCTGGTATGAATCCTACTTGGTCGTGGTGTATTATTTTTTTGATATGATACTGAATTCTATTGGCTAGAATTTTGTTCAGAATTTTTGCATCTATATTCATGAGAGATATTGGTCTGTAATTTTCTTTTTTTGTGATGTCTTTGCCTGGTTTTGGTATCAGCGTTATGCTGGCTTCATAGAATGAATTTGGAAGTGTTGCTTCCTCTTCTATGCTCTGAAATAACTTGAGTAGAACTGGTACGAGCTCTTCTGTAAATGTTTTGTAGAATTCTCCAGTGAAGCCATCTGGGCCAGGGCTTTTTTTGGTTGGGAGTTTTTTTATTACCTTTTCAATCTCTTCTCTTGTTATGGGTCTGTTCAGATTTTCAATATCACTTTGTTGTAGTTTGGGTAGGCCGTATGTTTCTAGAAATTTATCCATTTCCTCTAGGTTTTCAAATTTGTTGGAATATAGTTTTTCATAATATTCTGTTATAATCCTTTTTATTTCAGTTGGGTCTGTTGTAATGTCCCCCATTTCATTTCTTATTTGGGTTATTTGTGCCCTCTGCTGTTTTTCTTTTGTCAGTCTGGCCAGTGGTTTGTCGATTTTGTTGATTCTTTCAAAGAACCAACTTTTGGTTTTGTTGATTCTTTCTATTGTTTTTCTGTTCTCTATTTCATTGATTTCTGCTCTGATCTTTACTATTTCCTTTCTTCTGGTGGTTGTAGGCTTTTTTTGTTGTTCTCTTTCTATTTGTTTGAGTTCTGTAGTTAATGTTTTGATTTTGTCCCTTTCTTCTTTTTTGATATGTGCATCTATTGCTATAAATTGTCCTCTGAGGACTGCCTTTGCTGTGTCCCAAAGGTTTTGGTATGATGTGTTTTCATTTTCATTTGATTCTAGGAATTTTTTAATTCCATCTCTGATTTCTTCTATTACCCATTGATGTGTAAGCAGATTATTATTCAGTTTCCATGTGTTTGATTTTTTTCCCTTGCTCTTTCTAGTGTTAATTTCTACCTTGATGGCATTGTGGTCAGAGAAGATACTGTGAATTATCTCAGCATTTTGGATCTTGTTGAGGATTGCTCTGTGGCCTAAGATGTGGTCTATTCTGGAGAACGTTCCATGTGCATTGGAAAAGAATGTGTACTTTGCAGCGGTTGGATGGATTGTTCTATATAGGTCTATGAGGTCCAGTTGGCTGATTGTGTCCTTTAGGTCTTCTGTATCTTTGCTGAGTTTCTTTTTAGTTGTTCTGTCCTTTACTGAGAGTGGTGTGTTGAAGTCTCCTACTATTATTGTGGAACTGTCAATTTCTCTTTTCAGTGCTATTAGAGTTTTTTTTATGTATTTTGGAGCCCTGTCATTGGGTGCATAGATATTTATTATGGTTATGTCTTCATGATGGATCATCCCCTTAATCATTATATAGTGTCCTTCTTTGTCTTTTATGGTAGATTTTGTTTTAAAGTCTATTTTATCTGAGATTAGAATTGCCACTCCTGCTCTTTTTTGGTAGTTGTTAGCTTGATATATTTTTTTCCAACCTTTGATTTTTAATAAATTCACATCTTTGTTTCTAAGATGTGTCTCTTGTAGACAGCAAATAGATGGATCCTGTTTTCTTATCCATTCTGCCACTCTCCGTCGCTTTATGGGTGCATTGAGTCCATTTACGTTCAGTGTAATTATTGATAGATGTGAATTTGTTGCTGTCATTTTGTAGTGCTTTTTTTTGTGATGCTGAAGTTTTCTTTGTTCTTCTTACTCTCTTGTGCTGAGTTCCTTTTGTTTGTAGATTTTGTGTTCATTTCTTTTGTTTTTGTAGGTTTTGGTTTTGTTGAGACTTTATGTTTTTCGTCTTTATTTTTATGAGTTGGTTTGTTAACTTTTTTTGTGGTTACCATGAATTTTACCCTTATCTTTATAATTTTGAAGCAGTCTACCGTTACTTGGTATCGCCTTGCCTTCTTCTCCTTTAGAAGGTTCTATACCTATGCCGTTTGTTCCCTCTTTCATTGTTTTGATGTTGTTGTCATCCTTTGATTGATTTCTCTGATTCCCTTTTGTATATCTTTTGTTTTTGGAAAGTCGTCTGTAGTTCAGTTCCTAGAATGGTATCTGGTTCATGTTAACCTGCGTCCTAGGTCCTAGGTCCTGCCTGAGGGCTTAAGCTGTTTGTCCTCAGATCGAAGAACTCCCTTTAATAATTCTTGTAAGTTTGGTTTGACTTTTGCATATTCCTTTAGTTTCTGTTTATCTGGAAATGACCTAATTTCACCATCAAATCTGAATGAGAGTTTTGCAGGATATATTATTCTTGGCTGACAATTTTTTTCTTTCAAGATTTTATATATGTCATCCCATTGCCTTCTTGCCTGCATGGTTTCTGCTGAATAATCTGAGCTTAGTCTTATTGTTTCTCCTCTGTATGTGACTTCTTGTTTTTCACGAGCTGCTCTCAGGATTCTTTGTTTGTCTTTAGTTTTAGCGAGTGTGAATATGATATGTCTTGGTGATTTTCTTTTGGGGTCTCTTCTATATGGGGTTCGTTGAGCTTCTTGGATGACCAGCTTTTCATCTTTCATGATATTGGGAAAGTTTTCTGTCAGCAGTTCCTCAATGATCCTCTCTGTGTTTTCTGTTTTCTCCCCCTGTTCTGGTATGCCAATCACTCGTAAGTTTTTGCTTTTAATTGTGTCCCACATAACTCTCAGGGTCTCTTCATTTTTCTTTGTTCTTTTTTCTGAGTTTTCCTGAAACAGAGTTGTATCCAAGTGTTTGTCTTCAGTTCCACTGATCCTGTCTTCCATGGTTTCAAATCTACTTCTCAGCCCTTCTATGACACCGTCCATTTCTGAAATCTTGTTGTTTATCTTTTGGATTTCTAATTGTTGTTTTTGTATAATTTCGAGTTGTGAATTTATTTTGGCATTTTGTTCTTGCATCATCTTCCTGAATTCTTCCAATTTTTTGTCTGTATTTTCCATAAATTTGTCTATTTTTTCCTCATGTTTGTCAGCTTTTTGCCTCAGTTCTTGGAAAATTCCGAGTATTAGTGATTTGAGTTCCGTATCAGGTACTTCTAGTGCATTTTCTTCCACAGGAGAGTTATCTGGTGTTTTAATTTGGACGCCTATTGGAGCCATCTTGTCTTGTTTTTGTAAATGTTTTGATATTGTTTGCTGTTTTCGGGGCATTCAGTAGATATTTCTCTCGTTTATTGATTGTAGATTTTTTTTTTTTCGTTCTTGTGGTACAGCTGGGCAGATCTAGTTGAGGAGGAGCCACTGGGATGGGTTGCTTGTGGCACTCACCGCAGCCACCAGGACGGTCGGTAGTCAGTGCTGGGCAGGTTCCAATAGGGCGTGCCTGCACCGCTTGGTGATGTGATGTCTAGTGCACGGTGCAGGTAGGTAGGGTGCAGCGGGAAGATGGTTATGTGTGAAGCTAAGCTGGATATGGGAGAGAGGAGAGAGGAGGAGGAGCAAAAAGTGTACAAACATAAAAGAATGCTAGGGGAGCTTGTCGTTGGAATGTACAGATGAGAGACTATGGGATGGAGGAAACCAGAAGGGGGAAGAGAAAGAAAAGGAAAGAATGACCAAATAAAAATCAGAAAAGTTAAAGAACTGCAAAGTTCCCAGGGATCCCACCGATGCAGCTATGAGGTCTGGGGGAGTCAGTCTCAATTTTCACAGCTCAGCCTGGCCAGAAGGTACAGAGGCATACATCGCCTGGAATTCAGGGATCAGAAAGAGAAGGAAGAGATAGAGAGACAAGAAATTAAGCAATGAAGAAAGACAAAAGAAAAAAAGAGGTAAAAGATGACAAAACTAATCAAAAAAGGAAGAAAAATAAAATTGAGAGAAAAAAAAAAAAAAAAAAAAAAAGGGCAACACCAGCAGTCAGTGCCTACAAACGGGACCCAGAGAGCCCCCACTCAGGGGCGCGAATTCCAAGAAGCCGGTAGTCTCGGGGTTAAGTGACCGTGGCCACGGAAAGCAGAGGGGCCAACGAACAAAGGCCCCAGGATCCCACCCGCGCGGGAGCCCAGACCTAGAAACAGCCACACGCCCGAACGCAGCCCTACAGCCCCGCAGGAGAGAGCAGAGACGGCCCTCGGAACCAGGCACCCAGGCAAAAGGAGGGGGAGGCGGCAGAAAAAGGTTCGCTAGGTGCCAGCAAATGGCTCCCAGAAAGCCTCCAGCCCGGGCGCGCGGAATCCAAGCACCGGTGCCCCCCAGCTCAGGGACTCCGGCCACGGAAAGCAGAGGGGCGAACAAACAAAGGCCCCGGGATCCCACCCACGCGGGGGCCCAGACCTAGAAACAGCCACACGCCCGCACGCAGCCCTACAGCCCCGCAGGAGAGAGCAGAGACAGCACTCGGAACCAGGCACCCAGGCAAAAGGAGGGGGAGGCGGAAGAAAAAGGTTCACTAGGTCCCAGCAAACGGCTCCCAGAAAGCCTCCAGCCCGGGCGTGCGGAATCCAAGCACCGGCGCCCCCCTGCTCAGGGACTCCGGCCACGGAAAGCAGAGGGGCGAACGAACAAAGGCCCCGGGATCCCACCCACGCGGGAACCCAGACCTAGAAACAGCCACACGCCCGCACGCAGCCCTACAGCCCCGCAGGAGAGAGCAGAGACGGCACTCGGAACCAGGCACCCAGGCAAAAGGAGGGGGAGGCGGCAGAGAAAGGTTCGCTAGCTGCCAGCAAACGGCTCTCAGAAAGCCGCCGGCCCAGGCGCGCGGAATCCAAGCACCAGCACCCCCCAGCCCAGAGACCCTGGCCACGGAAAGCAGGGGATCCCCAGCTGAGGCGGAGAGGGGTGGGTGGTGGGAGAGCGCGCACCGCAGTTTACCAGTCGTTCTGTCTCCGACCAGATGCTCTGCAAGGCTGCTCTCCCGTTTGCTGGTCTCCGATAGGAATCCAAGATGGTGGATCCGCGCTGCGTTAGCTGGTAAGGAATCTCTGCCTGAGTCTCTCCTCGCTCTCCGTTCTCTTTTAGTATTCTCACTCCGTTTGGTGTTTGGCTGAGTTCTTTATCTCTTCATTTGGTGTTCTATGGTTTCAGGATTGTTGATTCTCTGTTAGGCTTAGTTTTTCGGATCTTTGCTGTGGAGGGACGGCGTGGTGTTTCTGCCTAGAGCGCCATCTTGAGCCTTAGATTTATACTTTTTACATTCCATGTTCCAATTATTAATGGATGTTTGCAGCTGTTTCTTCCCATTTTGAGTCGTGCCACATCCTCAAATGAAGGTTCTGAAAGCTATACCCCATCCATGTCATTACGGTAGACTCTATTCTGAGGAAGTAGCTCTTCCCTAGTCATCTTCTGAGTGCCTTCCAAACTGAGGGGCTCATTTTCTGGCACTATATCAGATAATGTTCCACTGCTATTCATAAGGTTTTCACTGGCCCATTTTTTCAGAAGTAGACACCAGGTCCTTCTTCCTAGTCTGTGTTAGTCTGGAAACTGTGCTGAAGCCTGTCCACCATTGGTAACCATGTTAGTATTTGACATACCAGTGGCATAGCTTCCAGCTTTACAGCAACACATATGCCAGCACAGTACCACAAACTGACAGACTGGTGATTCCACTCTCTGGCCCCCCAAAATTCATGTCCTTCGCACATGCAAAACACATTCATCCCATCACATCATCCCCAAAAGTCTTAAGTCAACTCTAAGTCCAAAATCTCATATTCTAAATCATCTTAATCAAATACAGGTGAGACTTTAGGCACATTCCATCCTGGGACAAAACTCCTCTTCATCTCTAAACCTGTGAAATACAGAATACAAGTCATCTGCTTCTTAAATACAGTGGTGGAACAGGCACAAGGTAGACATGTCCATTTCAAACAGGAAAAATGGGAGAAGGAATAACTGGCACCAAGCAAGTCCAAAACCCAGCAGAACAAATTACATTAGCTCTCAAGTTGCTGTTTTTAGGCGCTGTCGAGTCGGTTCCGACTCATAGTGACCCTATGTACAACAGAACGAAACATTGCCCAGTCATATGCCATCCTCACAGTCATTGCTATGTTTGAGCCCATTGTTGCAGCCACTGTGTCAATCCATCTCATTGAGGGTCTTCCTCTTTTTCGCTGGCCCTCCACTTTACCAAGCATGATGTCCTTCTCCAGGGACTGGTCCCTCCTGATTACATGCCCAAAGTATGTGACACAAAGTCTCTCCAGCCTCTCTTCTAAGGAGCATTCTGGCTGTACTTCTTTCAAACAGACTTGTTTGTTCTTTTGGAAGTCTATTGTATTTCAATATTCTTCCCCAACACCATAATTCAAAGGTATCGATTCTAGGTTTCAAGGCTTAAAAATAATCCTCTGTTCTCCAGGACCATCTGGGCAATGACCCATCCTCCAGACTCTGGGAGTTGGTCATGCTCTCTGGATTCCAGGTAGAGGCCTCTTGGCCATGGGCTTCAGCCCTGCCTTCGAGGCCCACTGGGACAGCAACTATGCTCCCTCACCTTCGGGCAGCCTTATTCTCCTATCATAGAGTCCCCAAAATTATAGGATCATTGACCAAAATAAAATGGCTGATCCAGAGTCCAGCTTCATACCCCATCTTAACTTCTTCTTGTGGACAGGCTGTTAACCTTCACACAGATCCAACCCTGTCACCAAGGAACTGTTTTCTTTGCGGTTAGCTAAACAATGCAGGGGTCTTGACTCAAAAGATAGTGGAACCCAGTAAGTGAAATGCCCTCAGGATATTTGAAGAAACGGTTCTCAGAACACGTGCTTTGTGATCATCCTGTGAACACCTAAGGAGCCCTCCCAGCACTGACTTCTCCAATTATGCTCTGTATCCAATTTCTAAATGCCAGCTGTAACAATGTAACCAATGACATCCAAAGTGCCTCTTCTCTGTGTCCTGCCTTTGATTCTCTTACCTCATTGTCACAGCAATTGATTATTGTGGATTGCTCCTCTTGTAGCGGAACAGTGGACTAACACTCTACTGGGAATAAAAATCAAGAGTTTTATCAAAGGATAAAAGTTTCAGAAACTGGGAGACACACAAGTATCCAAGCAAGATGCTGCAGAGTTCCAAACTGCAGGGAGAGCAGTGCGATTTTTAGCAAGTGGGACAAGCAAAGACTTAGTGCTCGCAGGTACTGGGGAATTGGGAGTGGGGGTCACAAAGGGGCTTGTTAAACTACAACCTTTCTTTACTTCAACCTCTAACTTAATATTTATCTTGAACTTCTTGGAATATGTTTGATTAAGATATTCTTTTTGACATCAGCAAGTCTATTAGTTAACATCCCCAGGAGCAACGGAGTCAGCCTTCTGAGTATTTGTTTTTTCCTCTTATTTTTAAAGAAACACGCTATTCTACTTTAACTACAGATTTTACAGAAAGTTAGTAGAATGGGCAAAGGTCTCTGTGAGTGAATGGAGTCTGGTTTGTGAGAGTGACTCAATTAGATTAAGACTTGATCAATTGGCTTTTACTGCATCTTGGTTACAGAGTTATGAGACAGGGCTTCATCTTTACCTCACATTATTAATTCTATCTTCTAACCTCATGTCGCTTGGTAAAGTAGAGGGTCAGCGAAAAAGAAGAAGATCCTCAATTTGATGGATGGGCACAGTGGCTGCAGCCATGGACTCAAGCGTAGAATGACCATGAGGATGGCGCAGGACCTGCCAGTGTTTCGTTCTGTTGTGCATGGGGTCGCTATGAGTTGGAACCAACTCGACGGCACCTACCAACAACAACCTCATGTTGATCAAAGTATTTTTCCCTAGGACAAGCTGTACAAACATTCTTGACAAATATCTTTGAACAATTCTTAGTACTAGCTAAAAACAAATTCTGACCTTTACTTCTTCTGTGTTAGGAGCAGCTAACTTTTACAAGAAGCTAAATTGCACCCTCAGAACTGAAGACACAGACTTGGTCAGGATGCAGTTTAATTTAACATGAAGTTTAATTTAGGTCTGAAATTAGCCATTATAGTTATGCTAAAACCAGAAACCAAACCCTTTGCCGTCTAGTCGATTCTAACTCATAGTGACCCTACAGGACAGAGTAGAACTGCCTCATAGGGTTTCCAAGGAGTAGCTGGTGGATTCAAACTGCCGATTGTTCGGTTAGCAGCCATAGATGTTAACCACTGCACCACCAGGGCTCCATAGTTCGGAATGCCCTAACACATTCTCATGGAATTTCCACACCAGTGGCAAGAGATCATAAACAATAAGAATAATTGTCATGAGAGCCAGAAAGATGGCCTACGGAGTGCTATAAATGTGTACAACGGAGAGGGTGCCTGGGTCATTTTATTAGTTTTTTATTGTTTTATAAAAAATCGCTAGAAACTTAGCAGCTTAAAACAACACACACAGATATTCTCTTGCCATTTCTGTGGGTCAGGAGTCCAGCACATTTTAGCTGGGTCCTCTGCTTGGGGCCTTAGTCAGGGTTCTCCAGAGAAATAAAACCAGTAACATACATAGACATGGATATGTTGTTTTTCTTGTTAGTTTCCATTGAGTTGGCTCCGACTCATGGCGGCCTACGTATAACAGAACAAAAGGTTGCCAGGACCTGTGCCATCTTCATTACTGTTGCTATGCTTAAGTCCACTGCTGAGGCTACTTGTCAACCCATCTCATTTAGGGATTTCCCTTCTTTTTGCTGATCTTCTACCAAATAAGATGTCCTTTTTGGTGACTGGACTTTCCTGACGATGTGTCCAAAGTAAGCAAGCTGAACTTTTGGTATCCTTGCTTCTCAGGAGCATTCTGGTTATATTTCTTCTAAGACTACTTTGTTTTTCTGGCAATCCATGGTGTATTCAATATTCTTCACCAAACACAGTTAGAACACATCAAAAAATCTGTCTTCTTTTTTCACTATATACATATGGATATGTATACAGATAGAAACGTAGATATAGACAGATACCTCTATATATCTATATGTGTACATAGATACAGATATCTCTATACCTTGACCTCTACTTATATCTGGGTGGGGCAAAAGATTACGTGCTTGGCTACTAACCAAAAGATTGGAGGTTTGAATCTACTTAGAGGCACCTCAGAAGAAAAACCTAGTGATCAATTTCCAAAAGATCACAGCCATTGAAAACCCTGTGGAGCACTGTTCTACTCTGCAACACAAGAGCTTGCCATGATGGGAAATGACTCAACAGCTACTGGTTTTTACTGGTTTAAATCTATACCTATATAGCTATATCCTTATCTATATCATCTACCTACCTATCTCTCTTAGTCATCTAGTGCTGCTGTAACGGAAATACCACGAGTGGATGGCTTTAATAAACAAAAGTTTATTCCCTCACAGTCTAGGAGGCTAGAAGTCTGAATTTAGGGCACCAGCTACAGGGAAGACTTTCTCTCTCTGTCGGCTCTAGAGGAAGGTCCCTGTCAATATTCTCTTGGTCTAGGAGCTTCTCAGCACAGGGAACCTGGGTCCAAAGAATGTGATCCACTCCTGGTTCTTCCTGCTTGGTGGTAATGAGGTCCCTCTCTCTCTCTGCTGGCTTCTCCCTTTTATATCTCAAAAGAGATTGATTCAAGATATATCCTAATCCTTCAGATTGAGTCCTGCTCATTAACATCATAGAGGTTAGGATTTACAACTCATAGGATAATTACATGAGATCACAAAATGTTGGACAACCACACAATACTAGGAATAATGGCCTTGCCGCCTAGTGTGGTTGTTCACCATTTAGTGATCTGCCACACATTTTGGGGGGACACAATTCAATCCATAACAGTATCTATCTAGCTAGCTAGCTAGCTAACTAGCTAGCTATCATCCATCTATCCAGAGAGAGGGAAAGAGAGAGAATTTATTTATTTTAAGAAATTGGCTCACATGATTATGGGGTTGCAAGTCCCAGATCCATAGACCAGGCAATGAGGGGGAATTCCAGCAGAAAATCTATTTACAGTAGCCATGGAGCCCCACTAATTACACAACACTTGGCCAAAGTAAAATGGCTAATCCAGAGTCTACTTTCATATCTCATCTTAACTTATGCTTCTTGTGGACAGGCTGTTAATCTTTCACACAGATCCAACCCTATCACTAAGGAACCAACGGTATCAACAAGGAACCGACCCGCTGACTAAGGAAATGGTTTTCTTTGTGGTTAAGCTAAACAATGTGGGAGTGTGTGTATGGAAGGGGGGCCTTGACTCAAATGGTAATCTAAATGGTAATCTAATCCCATCATGTAAAATATCCTCAATAACAAAATGTTAAGAGAATACCAGAAAGATGTTTACCTGTGGTTAATTGACTATGCAAAGACATTCGACTGTTGTTGTTAGGTGTCTTTGAGTTGGTTCTGATTCATTGTGACCCCACATACAACAGAACGAAACACTGCCCAGTCCTGCACCATCCTTACAATCATTGTTGTGCTTGAGCCCATTGTTGCAATCACTGTGTCAATCCATCTCATTGAAGGGCTTCCTCTTTTTCTCTGACCCTCTACTTTACTGAGCATGGTGTCCTTCTCCAGGGACTGGTCCCTCCTGATAACATATCCAAAGTACATGAGACTAAGTCTTGTCATCCTTGCTTCTAAGGAGCATTCTGGTTGTACTTCTTCCAAGACAGATTTGTTCATTCTTTTGGCAGTCCGTGGTATATTCAATATTCTTCGCCTACACCACAATTCAAAAGCGTCAATTCTTTGGTATTCTTATTCATCTTCCAGTTTTTGCATGCATATGAGGTGATTGAAAACACCATGGCTTGGATCAGGCACACTTTAGTCTTCAAGGTGACGTCTTTGCTTTTCAACACTTTAAAGAAGTCTTTTGGAGCAGATTTGCCCAATGTAATGCATCTTTTGATTTCTTAACTACTGCTTCCATGGGTGTTGATTGTGGATCCAAGTAAAATGAAATCCTTGACAACTTCAATTTTTTTCTCCGTTTATCATGACGTTGCTTGTTGTTTCAGTTGTGAGGATTTTTGTTTTCTTTATGTTGAGGTGTAATCCATACTGAAGGCTGTAGTCTTTAATCTTCATCAGTAAGTGCTTCAAGTCCTCTTCACTTTCAGCAAGCAAGGCTGTGTCATCTGCATAACACAGGTTGTTAATGAGTCTTCCTCCAATCCTGATGCTCCATTCTTCTTTGTATAGTCCAGCTTCTTGGATTATTTGCTCAGCATATAGATTGAATAAGTATGGTGAAAGGATACAACCCTGACGCAAACCTTTCCTGAATTTAAACCACATAGTATCCCCTTCTTCTGTTTGAACGACTGCCTCTTGATCAAGGTACAGGTTCCTCATGAACACAATTAATTAAGTGTTCTGGGATTCCCATTCTTCACAATGTTATCCATAATTTATTATGATCCACACAGTCAAATGCATTTACATAGTCAATGAAACACAGGTAAACATCTTTCTGGTCTTCTCTACTTTCAGCCAGGATCCATCTGACATCAGCAGTGATATCCCTGGTTCCTTGTCCTCTTCTGAATCCGACTTGAATTTCTGGCAGTGTCCTGTCAATATACTCCTGCAGCTGCTTTTGAATGATCTTCAGCAGAATTTTACTTGCATGTGATATTGATGATATTTTTCAATAATTTCTGCATTCAGTTGGATCACCTTTCTTGGGAATAGGCATAAATATGGATCTCTTCCAGTTGGTTGGCCAGGTAGCTGTCTTCCAAATTTCTTGACATAGACAAGTGAGCACTTCCAGCCCTGCATCTGTTTGTTGAAACGTCTCAGTTGGTACTCCTAGGAAGAAGGACCCAGCGGTCTACTTCTGAAAAGAGCCAGTGAAAACCTTACAATAGCAGCAGAATGTTGTCTGATATGGTGCTGGAAGATGAGCCCCTCAGGTTGGAAGGCACTCAAAAGACGACTGGGGAAGAGCTATGATGTGGATGGAGTCAAGCTTTTGGGACCTTCATTTACTGATGTGGCATGACTCAAAATGAGAAGAAACAGCTGCATGCATCCATTAATAACTGGAACTTGGAATGAATCTAGGAAAATTGGAAATCATCAAAAATGAAATGGAACTCATAAAAGCCAATATCCTAGGTATTAGTGAGCTAAGATGGACTGGTATTGGCCATTTTGAATCAATTATATGGTCTACTATGCTGAGAATAACAACTTCAAGAGGAATGGCATTGCATTCATTATCAAAAAGAACATTTCAAGATCTATCCTGAAGTACAATGCTGTCAGTGATAGGATAATATCTATATGCCTACAAGGAAGACCAGTTAATATGACTGTTATTCAAATTTACTTACCAACCGCTAAGGCCAAAGATGAAGAAATTGAAGAGTTTTACCAACTTCTGCAGTTTGAATTTGATTGAACATGCAATCAGGATGCATTGATAATTACTGGTGATTGGAATGCGAAAGTTGGAAACAAAGAAGAAGGATCAGTAGTTGGAAAATATGGTCTAGGTGATAGAAACAATGCCAGAGACTGAACGATAGAATTTTGCAAGATCAACAACATCTTCATTGCAAATACATTTTTTTCACCAACATAAACTGTGAGCATACAGGTTTACCTCACCAGAGAGAATACACAGGAATCAAATCTACCACGTCTGTGGAAAGAGATGAAAGAAAAGCTCAATATCATTAGTCAGAACAAGGCCAGGGGCCAACCGCGGAACAGACCACCAATTGTTCATACGCAAGATTAAGTTGAAACTTCAACTGTGTAGATCATAACAAATTCTGGATAACATTGCGAAGAATGGGAATTCCAGAACACTTGATTGTGCTCGTGAGGAACCTGTAAGAGGCAGTTGTTCGAACAGAACAAGAGGACACTGCGTGGTTTAAAGTCGGGAAAGGTGTGCTTCAGGGTTGTATCCTTTCACCATACTTATTCAGTCTGTATGCTGAGCAAATAATCCAAGAAGCTGGACTATATGAAGAAGAACGGGGCATCAAGATTGGAGGAAGACTCATTAACAACCTGCATTATGCAGATGACACAACCTTGCTTGCTGAAAGTTGAGGATTTTTTTCTTTTTTAAAATTTTAAAATTTTTTTCCCATACAAAAATTTATACATACAGAAATTGAAGAGGACTTGAAGCACTTACTGAGAAAGATCAAAGACCACAGCCTTCGGTATAGATTACACCTCAACATAAAGAAAACAAAAATCCTCACAACTGGACCAATAAGCAGCTTCATGATAAACGGAGAAAAGATTGAAGTTGCCAAATATTTCATTTTACTTGGATCCATGATGGATCCACAATCAACATCCATGGAAGCAGCAGTCAAGAAATCAAAAGATGTATTGCATTGGACAAATCTGCTGCAAAAGACCTCTTTAAAGTGTTGAAAAGCAAAGGTGTTACCTTGAAGACTAAGGTGCGCCTGACCCAAGCCGTGGTGTTTGTTCAATTGCCTCATATGCATGTGAAAGCTGGATAGTGAATAAGGAAAATCAAAGAAGAATTGATGCCTTTGTATTGTGGTGTTGGTGAAGAATATTGAATATCCCATGGACTGTCAAAACAATGAACAAATCTGTCTTGGAAGAAGTACAACCAGAATGTTCCTTAGAAGCAAGGATGACGAGACTTAGCCTCATGTACTTTGGATATGCTGTCAGGAGGGACCAGTCCCTGGAAAAGGACATCATGCTTGGTAAAGTAGAGGGTCAGTGAAACACAGGAAGATCCTCAATGAGATGGATTGACACAGTGGCTGCAACAATGGACTCAAGCATAACAATGATTGTGAGGATGGTGCAGGAGTGGGCAGTGTTTCGTTCCGTTGTACATAGGGTCACTATGAGTCGGAATGGACTCAATGTCACCTAACAACAACAAACTGTCCTTAGGCTATTTTAACAATCGGGTCTCAGAACACGTGCTTTGTGATCACCCTGTGAACACCTAAGGACCCCTCCCAGCACTGACTTCTGCAGTTACGCTCTGTATCCAATCTCTAAACACCAGCTGTAACAATGTAACCAACGACATCCAAAGTGCCGCTTCTCCGTGTCCCACCTTTGATTCTTTTACCTCATCGTCACAGCAATCAGATTATTTTGGGTCATACCTCCTGATTTTGCCTGTAACAGGGGCTCTATCATAGCCCCACCTCAGATTCATGGAGTTCAGTTGCTGAGGTTTCCATGATTCCCCACTCGAATGAGTCTTGGGTTTTAACAGATCGTTTTGTTTTGCTTCAACGGAGTCTGAAGGCTTTTTACTCCAGGACACAGTTTTGAGGCGGAATCCTTCTCCCTCGGGAAACCTCAGCTTATGCTCTTAAGGCCTTCACCTGGTTCCATGAGGCCCACTCACGCTACGGAGCACGGTCAGCTTTACTTAGGAGCACTTGGTTTAAATGCCAATCACATGTAAGTATCTCCACGAGAACATTAGACTGGTGTTTGACCAGACACCTAGCTGGGGGCCGTAGCCTACCGGGATGACACATGAAATAACCCCCACAGGGTATCACGAGGCTTCCTCAAGGTGTCCTTGGGCTACATTCTCTTATGGAGTATTGGCTAGGGAAGAATCCACTTCCACACTTATTCAGGTTGTGGGCAGAATTCATGCCTTGGGCCTGCATGACCCAGGACCCAAATTTTTGCTGGCTGCCAGTGGAAGGCTGCCCTAGGGCCCTAGAGACCACCTATAGGTCCTTGCTAGGTGGGCTCCTCCCCACACCTTCTTAGGTTGCAATAGCTGCTTCATCAAAGCCTGCAAGTAGACCTCTCTCCGAGTTTGCAAAGGCTAAGCCTCATATAATGCAGTATGCCCGTGGGGTCACAGCCTGTCACCACTGTTGGTTAAAGAGGTCACAGGTTCTTCCCACACTCAAGGCAGACAGGGTGGGGTGGAGGTGTGATACAAGGGTGTGACTCATGGAGTGACTTTAGGGTGTGTTCCACTTGGTATGCAGTGGCCATGAAGACTTCCTGGGGAAAGTGACAGGGTGAGACTTGCAGGCTGGTAGGGTCCACCAGGTACAGGGAGGAATGGGTGCAGGCTGACGGGCAGCACGTGGCAAGCAGCATCCTCCATGGTCACCACTTTACTTCCTGAGCTTTTCTTCTCTGATCCCAACAGCATCTACAAGCCACTGGGCCTGTTGGGCAGGGCAGGGATGTCCTCTGTTCTTGGAGGAACTTGTCTGAAAAGCAAGGCTTTTGGCAGTGTGTGACAGTGTGTGTGTAGGAAGTGTGTGTAGGGAGTGCGTGTGTGTAGGGAGTGCGTGTAGGGAGTGCGTGTGTGTAGGGAGTGTGTGTGTGCAGGGAGTGTGTGCAGGGAGTGTGTGTATGTGCAGGGAGTATGTGTAGGGAGTGTGTGTGTAGGGAATATGCTTTGTGTGTGTGCAACTGTGAGTGTGTCAGTGTATGTGCATTAAGAGTGAGCGTGCATAAGTATGTGAGTGTGTCTGTGAGTGTGTGTGTAGAAAGTGTTTGTGTGAGCATATCTATGAGTGTGTGTAGGGAATATATTTTTAGTGTGTGAGTGTGTGTGCATTAGAATGTGAGATGCACGTGCGTGTCTGAGTGTGTGTGTACGAGGTATGTTTTTGTGTCTGAGTGTGTGCAAGTGTGTGTGTGTGTGTGCATGCACACATGTATGTACAGAGGTGGGGTGGAGTCTGTACCCTTCACTCTTAGGACCTTATCAAACCATTCAGCCACCCCACCAGCTGTCCAGAGTGCCCACCGGGGCCGGGCCCTTCCCGGGGACAGGCGTGAGTCTGGTGGGCCCCTGCCCTGTCCTAGAGAGGCCCACACCTCACAGCGACAGAAAACCATGGCTTCTGCCTCGCCTGAGGCGCAGGGAGTGGGGAAGGCAGGGAAGGATGCAGGACAGGCAGAGATGGGGCGCAGAGGTGGGATAGAGGTCGGCCACTGAGCGGGGAGGACGCCGAGGGCAGATGTAGGGGCGAAGGAAGTGCTTTGTTTGGCCGGGAGGAGTCGCAAGTGCCTTCTGGGATGCAGCTGGGGTTAGGGATGCAGACTGGCAGTCCCGGAAGGGGTAGGTGACCCTAAAGCCGGGGAGATGCCACGTGGCCTGGCCCAGCCCCCGCTCACAAGCAGAGGTGGCCAAGAAGTGGGAGGCAGAGGAGCACCCAGAGATCCGGCTGCAGGGTCGAGAAGATGAAACCAGACAGAGGTTTTACAGCTGGGAGGCGGCGGGGAAGGCAAACCCCAAACGTCGGGGCAGGAACTGCTGGCCGAACTGCCTGAGGGGCCCCCGTTTGCACCAGCTCCACTCCATAGGATGCGCAGGAAAAAGTTTGTCAGATGAATAAGAACTGGGCGGGGGATTGGGGTACATGACTGCAGGCGGAGGGGCGCCTCGCTCCCTGGGTCTCAGTTTCCCTGTCAAGCAGGTGGGTGGGCTTGGGTCTCGCTCAAGCCCTCCGACCCGCGAATTCTGGGTTAGGGGAGGGCGGCCCGCGGCCTGGCCCCCAGTGCACGCGGGGGTCCCCGGAGCTCTCCGGCTCCCCAGTCTCCGGCCCCGCCGCACCTCACCCCGCAGTCCCCTGCCCCCCGCCCCTCTGCCCCGGGCCCCGCCGCCCCGGTCCCCGCAGTCCCCGGTCCCCCGCCCCTAGGCCGGCCTCTCCGGAGCCCCGCCCAGGCCCCGCCCCGCCTCCCTTTGTCTCCGAGGCCCCGCCCCCTCCGCGCGGCCGGCTCCCCATTGGCCGGGGGGCGTGGCGGGGCGTGGCGCGCCGGGTGCCTGCGCAGTGCCGCCCGGCTGCTCCCCGCGCGGAGGAGCCCGAACCCAGCGGAGCGGAGCGGGCCCGGCCGGACCGAGGAGGCCCCGCCCGGTCATTGTTGCGGCCCCGCCGCTGTCGGCCCGTCGGCACGGCCGGCGCGCAGCCCCGAGCGAGGCTGCCAAGGGCGGAGAGGTGAGGCGCGCGGGGAGCCGGCGGGCGGGCGGCCCGGTGGGGGTCCCCGCGGGGTCGCCGCTCCGAGGGCCGGCGGGGCGGGTGGGGACTGACCCGGGTCCCGGTGTCCGGCATTGTCTCGGCCTCGGCGACACCAGGGGACCGAGCTGCTGTGACCCTGCGTGGGCCTGCACGTGGGGCGTCCGGCCACGCTGCGAGTGGGGGGCTGTCTCGCCCCCCATACTGTGCCGGCTTCACTCTGCCTGTCACCGAGGGTGACCCTGCGTGGACCCACGCGCTTGTGGTGTCCGGGTCACCCTGCGAGTGGGGGCTCTGCCCAGACCCCCATGATGTGCCTGGCTCACTGTGCCTGTCAGCGAGGTGACTGCGGGGACCCGCGTGGGGGGTGTCCGGGCCAGCCTGTGAGTGAGGGGCTCAGCCCAGACCCCCGTGGCGCGCCTGGGCGAGATTCCCATCTCACTCAGGTTGCGGCCCCACCTCTTTGTGCGTTTGTTGGTGGGTCCATGTGTTGGGGGTCCTGTGTTGGGGGATCCAGGGTTGGGGGGTCCTGTGTTGGGGCTCGTGTGTTGGGGCATCTGTATATTGGAGGGGGTCCTGTGTTGGGGGTCGTGTGTTGGAGGGGTCCTGTGTTGGGGGTCCTGTGCTGGGAGTCTTGTGATGGGGGATCCGTATGCAGTCGCCGCGACGTGGGGTGTAGCGGGCTGTGCGCCGGGCGCAGTTGGCCTGGGGGGACGATAGACCCCCTCTTTTGTGTCTTATTTGCCAAGTGAACCGCAGCCGAGGGCGGGTCTGGGGGCGTGGAGTGGGGGGCTGCGTCTCCCTGGGGGCGCGGGCTGTCACCGGCCCGCCCGCCGCATTTCCGCCTTTCCTGCTTGGGGCCGTCTGGGATTGGAGCGGGCCGGCCGGCCCTGCGCTGCAGTGCTTTCTTCCGTTGGGATGGGGAAAAAAAAAAGCTTTGGAAACCCAGCTTGTCCTGAGCAGCGCGGCCGGGCGGGGAGGAAAGGCTCCACGGATTTGGCGGGCTGGACACGCGTTTGAGGGAGCGTCCACACCCAGGGCCTGGCTGTTACAGAGAGAGGCCAGATCCCAGGACCAGCGGGTGGGCGGTGGGTGCGGACGTGAGACCCAGGCCACCCTCAGGCCTGGAACTTCTGGGCCACCAGATGAAGTGAGATCCAGCCCTCACGCAGGCTTTGGCAGACTTTTTCAAAACACCCGTTTTGTTCCAGGGATATTCCTGTTGTCAGGTCGCCAAATCAAACAAGACAGGCTCTCCTTTAGGACTGCTAGGAATCCCGAAGGAAAACAGCCAAAAGAGGTTCCAGTAGCTCTAATATCCCACCTGAAGTTCTCTCTGAACAAGACGGTGTATAAATAAGAGGAAGACAAGGCAAAAGCCGGTAAGGTAGCTGTGGCTAGCACACAGCCCACATTTAGCATCCCCAGGCTCTGCCTTGGAAGCCCTCAACTCCCCTCCTCCCTCCTCATTCTCCCCCTCTCCCGGTCATTTTATGCTCAGTTTAGGTGTGCCTTCTCTCTGAAGTCTTCCTCAGTCTCCTTACCTCCTGCCTCTGAAGACCTGAAGGTCTTCCAGGGCAGAGGGATTGGGCAGGAAGTGGTTCACTGTAGTATGTCTTCATCAGTGCTGGGGCAGGCACAGTCTGAGAGAGCCAGAAAGATGTGCATGCAAATGAGCAGCCCTTTCCTATACCAGGGATCCCAGTGCTTCCTAGTGTTTAGAATCTGCAATTCTTCCACTCGACAAAGAGTCGTAAATGAGTAAACCAGCTGCTGCTGAGTGGATTCCAGCTCATGGTGACCCCATGGTGTCAGAGTAGAACTGTGCTCCACAGTGTTTTCAGTGGCTAGTTTTTTGGGAAGTTAATTCCCAGGCCTGTCTTTCAAGGTGCCTCTGGGTGGACTGGAACCTCCTTTTGGTTAGCTGCAGAGCTCATTAACCGTTTGCACCATCCAGAGATTCCTTTAGATGGATGCTGTTGTTGTTGGGTGCCATTGAGCTGATATTCCACTCAGTGTCCCCATGTGACAGAGTACAGCTGCCCCATAGGGTTTTCTAGGCTGTAATCTTTACGGGAGCAGATCGCCAGGTCTTTCTCCCATGGTGCTGCTGGGTGGGTTTGAACAGCCAGCCTTTCTGTTAGCAGCCAAGTGCTTAACCAGTTGCGCCACCAACTATTAGATTAATAGACCAAAAAACCAAACTCTTTGCCATCGAGTGGATTGCAATGCGTAGTGACCCTATAGAATATCCAAAAAAACCCAAACCTGTTGCCATCAAGTCGATTCCAACTCATAGCGACCCTAAGGGACAGAGTAGAACTGCCCCGTAGGGTTTCCAAGGAGCACCTGGTGGATTCAAACTGCTGACCATTTGGTTAACAGCTCAGCTCTTAACCACTGCACCACCAGGGTTTCCGTTGTTATTAATTCCTCGTATCTGACTCATATCCACCCTATAGGACAGAACAGAACTGCCCTACAGGGTTTCCAAGGCAGTAGATCTTTTCTGAAGCAGACTGCCACGTCATTCTCCCTTGGAGCAGCTGGTGGGTTTGAACCGCTGACCTTTAGATTAGCAGTCAAGCACCTAACCACTGAACCACCAGGGTCTCTGTGAGTCAGAATTGACTTGATGGCAATGGGTTTGGTTTGATTTTCAGTATTAATTCCTAGCGTTTGCTGCTATACGGTTGCTAGGAGTCAGAATCAACTTGATGGCAACGGGTTTGGTTTGGTGTTTTTGGTTTGCTGCCTAGTGTAGAATACTTGATTAGAATTTATTGGGTCCTGTCATGGATTGAACTGTGTTGCCCAAAAGTATCTGTCAACTTGCCTAGGTCATGATTCCCAGTATTGTATGATTGTCTACCATTTTATCATCTGATGTGATTTCCCTATGTGTTGTAAACTCTATCACTATGATGTAATAAGATGGATTAGCGGCAGTTATACTGATGAGGTCTACAAGATTAGGTAGTGTCATAAGCCAATCTCTTTTGAGATATAAAAGAGAGAAGTGAGCAGAGAGACATGGGGACCTCATACCACCAAGAAAGCAGTGCTGGGAGCGGAGCGCTTCCTTTGGATCTGCGGTTCCTGCACTGAGATGCTCCCAGACCAAGGGAAGACTGATGCATCACAAGGACCTTCCTCCAGAGCCGACAGAGAGAAAGTCTTCCCCAGGAGCTGACACCCTGAATTTGGACTTGTAGCCTACTGGACTGTGAGAGAATAAATCTCTCTTTGTTAAAGCCATCCACCTGTGGTATTTCTGTTACAGCAGCACTAGATGACTAAGACAGGTCCCATTCTGGCTCTGGAATTAATTTACTGTATATCCCTGGAAAGCTCAGTTTCTTTGACTATGAAGGTCAAAAACCAGGTAATTTCTAAGAAGCTTCTCAGCCCTAAATCCCTAATCCTGTCAACGAAATATAGCAGAGGACGTTCTGTTAGTGGTAGTGGTAAAAATAATGGAGGTTTTTGAAAATGTAGGTTGTAAAGGAGAAGTTCTTTTTCTTTTACAAGAAGTTTAGTTGGGCGAGCGTGTGCTTTGTCCCAGAGCTAAGACAGGTCTCTGAGAGAGCACCTGGAGGATCTTTTTGGTATTGACCCTCCGCATTCTCTTCATAATCCTTGCTTTGCTTGCAACATTGTCACCGTATCGATATGAGTTTGACTTTTTTCCTTAATGAAGTTGTTGGTTGCAGATCTTTTGTCTGGAATATTTCTTTGATCTTTTACGTGTCCTGTGAAGTCTGAGATTTTATTCTGGGGAATTGAAAACAAACAGACTCTTGGGAGTGCCTTGAGTAGATGTATTTGGCTTTGTATACTGGGTGTATTCTGGCAGGAGTTTAAAATTACTGCTCACAAAAAATTGCATCGTATGTTCACATGATCTATCAGGAAGCACCATGTCTAAGGAATATAGTAATTGATCCTTTAAAAGATCACACCCCCTTCCAACTTATCTGTTGGGTGTGGTGGAAATTTTCTTCAAACTTGATTTTCTTCAAACCACATGCCTCTGTCTGCAGAAGGGACACACGATTTCCCCTGCTATTCTTAGTTATTTGGATGATTACAGGGGTTAAAAATAGACAAATGCAGCCCTCAGGGTAGCTGTTTGGTAGCATGGTGGTGCTGCGGAGTTACCGTTTTTACTTAGCTCAGTAGGATTTTCGCCTTTATTTTGATATGCAGTCCTTCCCTCAATTTCAGAAAGGTGCTTGGTTCTACACTTGCTTGAATTCAGAGATTTCCACAGGAGGTTTGTTTGGCTCGGGGACCTTACTTTAGGAGGGGTCTTCAAAAACTCCCCTGGATTTCCTTCCTGGTTTCCTCAGAGTGCATCAGTGCTGTAGGGAGCCCTAGTGGCACAGTGGTTAAGTGCTCGGCTACTAACAGAAGTGTTGGCGGTTCGAACCTACCAGCCACTTCGCGGGAGAAAGATGTGGCGATCTGCTTCCATACAGATTTACAGCCTGTGAAACCCTATGGGGCCGTTCTGCTCTGTCCTACAGGGTTGCTAGGAGTCGGAATTGGCTCGACGGCATTGAGTTTGGTTTGGTGGTTTGGTTATCATTGCTGTGACTGGAACTGAGATAGTGAATGGTTGCTCTGCTTTGAGAGAGTACTGTTTCCTTTGTGCCAGGCTTCATTTTTGTATTGGAAAAGAGTGGAGGGCAGGTGCCTCATGAGAGAAGATACACTGGTAACTTTTTAAAAAAATTTTTATTGTGGTGAAAATCTACACAACAAAACATTGGTCAATTCTATAACTTCTACATGTAAAATTCAGTGACATTGATTATGTTCTTCATGTTGGACAACCATTCTCACTGTCTTTTTTTTGAAATAATATTTTGTTGTGTTTTTGGTGAAAGTTTACACAGCAAGTTAGCCTACCTTTTGACCGTTTCCACACATCTTGTTCAGTGACATTAGCTACATTTTTCACAACGTGTCAACTTTCTCTTTAATGGCGCTCTGGTTGTTCCATTTCCATTACTCTAGTTTCCCTGCCTCCTTATCCTCTCATCTTTGTTTTAGAGTGAATGTTGACCTTTTGGCCTCGTACGGATGTTTTTTTAGTAGAGCGCTCTTCTCACGGTTAATACGTGTGCCATTCTGCTATTTCGCTGAAATGTGATCTCGGGGTGGTTTCGGTTCAAGGCTTAAAGAGTGTCTCGGGGCGACAGTCTCCCGGAGTCGGTCGTCTGGTCTCAGCTGGTCCACTTAGTCTGGTCTTCTTTAGGAATCTGAGTTTTGGTCTACATTTTTCTCCCATTCTATCCTGGAACGTCTGTTGCAACCCCGGTTGGAACGGTTGGTGGATCCTCACTATCCTTTTCCAAATCGTCCACCACCATTAACAGAAACTCAGGGCTCCCTGAGCAACCTGCCTTTCCCCTTCCCCCTTTTTAAAATAGGGAAAAGCTTTATGTAGAAAGAAGAAGGGGAAGGGGCTGTCCCAGCGGGGGAGGGACCATTGGAGCCGGGAGGATGCCCCCCTGGAAGAGCCGCGAGCCTCCCTGCTGTGGACGTTCCCTTCAGACATCTCGCTGGTTCTCGTTTATCATTTTACTGTTGTTAAATGTCTGTAACAGAAAGTGTGCTGTTTTAACTGTTTTTAAGCATGCAGTTCCGTGACACCCATTAGACTCCTGTGTTGTGCAACCGTCACCACCACAATTCCCACAAGGTTTTCATCACCCCAAGCAGACACTTGGCGCCCCGTAAGCAGTAACAAGAACCCCCCTTCCCCTCTCCCGCCCTCGGCAACCAGTCCGTCTGCCCTGGTCTCTCTGCGTTTGCCTGTCCCAGACGTTGCTCGGAAGTGGGGTCATACAGTATCTGTCCCTTCGTGTCTGGCTTCTTTCTCTCAGTGGGATGTTTCCAGTCTCCTCCTTGTTGTGGCATGCACCAGGACTCCGTTTCTCACCGTGGCTGAGTGGTATTCCACTGTCTGGACAGACCACCTTCTGTGTGTCCGTGTACCTGTTGAAGGGCACTTGGGTTGTTTCCACCTTCTGGTGGTTGTGAGTCACGCTGCAGTGTTCTTTACTGAAGGAAGTGGGTTCACCTTGCTGTTGCCCAGGCCCCAGACTGAGAGCTTAGCTCTCCCTGTGGATGATGGGACTGCTGGGCTGTCCTGCAGGTGTGAAGTGGCTGCCAGGAGACAGTGCTTCAGAGAACCCCTGGCACTTCCCTTTTTCAGATTGTGATGATTCTATAAACTAGCCCCTGGCTGGTACAAGTGGTGAATGCCCTCCGCTGCTAACTGAAAGGTGGGAGGTTCGAGTCCACCCAGAGGCACCTTGGAAGAAAGGCCTGGTGATCTACTTCCGAAAAATCAGTCATGGCAGACACTGTGGAGCACAGGTCTACTGGGACACGTGTGGGGTCACCCTGAGTTGAAGTTGAATCAATGACAACTTTTTTTTTTCCATTTAAATAAACTGTCTTGTTTCCTTTAAGTTTTGTTTGCTTGGAAGTTCAGAGATAAATTTTCCACCCACACGAAGAACTCAAAGCCTATCTCCCTCCCCCGACCCATGTCATTTCTCAAATGGTTTTTCTTCTTTCTTTTCTGTTTAAAAGTTCTTATGGTATCCCCCATTGTCATCGAGTCGACTCTGACTCACAGCGACCCTATAGGAACAAGCAGAACTGCCCCACAGAGTTTCCGAGGAGTGGCTGGTGGATTCGAACTGCTGACTTTTTGGTGAGCAGCTGAGCTCTTAACCACTGCGCCACCAGGGCTCTCTTAATGTATAGATGTCTATTAATTATTACAAGCTGCCTAAATGTGGGCTCAAACATAGCAACAATTGTGAGGATGGCACAGGACCGGGCAGTGTTTTGTTCTGTTATACGTGGGGTCACTATGAGTTGGAACCAACTCGATGGCACCTAATAACAACAAATAGGAATAATAACAATAGCTCGATCCAGTTTTTTTGGACGGGAGACTTGAGTGGAGATTTTGCCTCTTTATGGCTTTTGTTAAGTCCAGCTACTTCTCTGAGCTTCTGTTTCCTCATCTGTAAAATGGGGTAATTGTTAACAATACCAGTCCTAACTTGCTCACGAGATTGTTCTGAGGATCAGATGAATCCTGCATGTAATTGTAAAACAGTGTGTTGCCGAGGATTTGTTAAAAAAAAAAGTGCTTCATTAAGAATGTAATGAATCTGTTTTTTTTTCTTTAAAACCTCAAATATTCAATACACAGAGGATCTCTCATTTGAGGTGTTAGGCAACTTCCTTTAGGGTTGGTTTTTATCTTTCATTGGCCCAGCTTGTTTGATATTTTAGCATTTTGGGAAACATCAAATTCGTGTTTCCATTACCAATAATCTTTTCTAACGAAAATGATTGAATGTATGTAACTTAGCCTTTAATCCTTTCTTCAGTTATTTACGTCCCCATGAGTCTTCCTTCAATCAGGCATGATTTCTAGACATTTGAATGCCTAAGTGACCGGTCATAAGGTCGGAAAAGCCGGGGACAGTTGGAAGTCAGGGTGGCCAAAGCTTTCCCTTGTTCACGGCTGAAATATCCGGCAAAAAGAACGGACACATCTGTCTCTGGAGAAGTACAGCCAGAGTGCTCCTTGGAAGCAAGGATGGCGAGACTAGGTCTCAAGTTCTTTGGACACGTTATCAGGAGAGACCAGTCCCTGGAGAAGGACATCATGCTTGGTAAAGCAGAGGGTCAGTGAAGAAGAGGAAGGCCCTGAACGAGATGGACTGACACAGTGGCTGCAACAATGGGCTCAAGCATAGCAACGATTGTGAGGATGGCGCAGGACCGGGCCGTGTGTCCTTCTGTGGTACACGGGGTTGCTGTGAGTTGGAGCCGACTTGATAGCGCCTGACTGCAACAACGAGGTGTAGATATTGAAGAGACAAAGACGCTTTGCTGTGACTGCTGTATGCAGAGCTGGGGGTCCCGGTCTCGGGGGAGAGTTAGATGCGGCTGTGATTTCAGCGCTGTGTAGTGAGTGCTGCGGTGAGGTGGGTGCGGGTGTTTGGGGCCGGGCTGGAGCACACAGTCGGGCAGTCACTCTCCTACGGGGTATCTACAGTTTATCAGGTGTTCGGAAGTATCAAACAACCAAACCTTTTGCTGTCACACTGGTTCCAGCTCGTGGTGTCCCCGTGTGTGCAGAGTAGAACTTCTCTGTAGGGTTTTCACGGCTGTGACCTTTTGGAAGCAGATCGTCAGGCCTTTCTTCTGCTGTGCCTCTGGGTGAGTTTGGACTGCCAATCTTTCCTTTAGTAGGCAAGCACTCAACTGTTTGTGCCACCCGGGGACTCCTTATGGACTGAATAGAAGCCAAAACCAAACCAAACCTAATGAGTCGGGTCAGTTCCGACTCATAGTGACCCAATGTACAACAGAACGAAACACTGCCCGGTCCTGTGCCATCCTCATAATCATTGCTATGCTTGGGCCCATTGTTGCAGCCACTGTGACAATCCATCTCATTGAGGGTCTTCCTCTTTTCCACTGACCCTCTGCTTTACCAAGCAGGATGTCCTTCTCCAGGGACTGGTCCCTCCTGATAACGTGTCCACAGTATGTGAGATGAACTCTTGACCATCCTTGCTTCCAAGGAATGCCAGGGCTAGTGGCCCCAGAAAGATACATTGAAGTCCTGACTCTGGTACTGTGAACGTGACCCTGTTTGGAAATAGGGTCTTTGGAGATGTTATCAGTAAAGTTAACGTGATGTCATACCTGAGTAGGGTGGGTCCTAATCCTATATGAGTGGTGTCCCTATAAAAAAGGAGAAGAGATACAGAGACGGAGACACAGGAAGGACACCATGTGACGCTGCAGCCACAGCCCAGGTACGCCGGGATCTATCAGAAGCCGGGAGAGAGGCAGGAACAGCGTCTCCCTCGGAGCCTCAGAAGGAGCCAACATGGCCGACACCCTGATCTCTGACCCCCTGCCTGCGGAGCTGTGAGACAGTGAATGTCTGTTCTTATACGCCCCCTAGTGTGGTATTTTGTTACTGCAGCCCCAGGAGACCAATAAGTCAGTAAGATGCGGGTTGTCGGGTGCCATTAAGTTGATTCCAACTCACAGTGATCCCGTGTATTACAGAGTGGAACTGCCCTGTAGGGTTTTCTAGGCTGCAATCTCTATAGGAAGGCACCTTGGTGGTGCATTGGTTAAGTGCTCAGCTGCTAACTGTAAGGTTGGTGGTCTGAACCCACCAGACATTCCGCTGGAGAAAGATGTGTTGATCCGCTTCTGTAAAGTTTACCAGAATAACCAAAAAAAACCCAAAACCAAACCTTTGCCGTCAAGTCGATTCTGACTAATAACGACCCTATAAGACAGGGTAGAACTGCTCCATAGGGTTTCCAAGGCTGTAAATCTTTATGGGAACAGACTGCCACATCCTTCTCCTGTGGAGCAGCTGGTGAGTTCAAACAGCCTTGGAAATCCTATGGGACAGTTCTACTCTGTTGTACAGGGTTGCTATGAGTCAGAATTCACCTGACGGCAGTGGATTTGGGTTTTGGTAATCATTATGGAAGCACATTGCCAGGTCTTTCTCCCGTGGAGCTGCTGAGTGGGTTCGAATCGCCAACCTTTCCATTAGCAGCCAAGCACTTAACTGTTGCACCACCAGGGCTCCATAGCAGGACAACTATTGGTGGTGTTGTAAGTGTAAGGAAGGGCAGGGAATGCCCTAAAACCTGACATTTGTAGATGTTCTGGGCAGTTTATGATTCCCCACATCTGCATTTATCAGAACAAGCTTAATGCCAGTCTGTGATCTCCTGTTTCGGGTGGAGTGTGGACATCTCTGCCTTTTGGTCTGAGGAAATGAGTGGACACTCGTTGAGTGTTGACAGCGTGTGGGACACGAGGTATCTCCACATATATTACCCTGTTAGTTCTCTGTTGCTGCTCTAACAAATTACCCCAAGCTTCCGTTCATCCACGGCCATCCAGTCG
Source organism: Dugong dugon (assembly GCA_030035585.1). NCBI lineage: Eukaryota > Metazoa > Chordata > Mammalia > Sirenia > Dugongidae > Dugong > Dugong dugon. Next base: position 2,130,310 of record CM057463.1, on the reverse strand, counting down.
GCTCCGACTCAGCCACCCTTTAGGACAGAGTAGAACTGCCCCATAGAGTTTCCAACGGGTGGCTGGTGGATTCGAATTCCTGACCTTTTGGTTAGCAGCCAGGCTTCTTAACCACTGTGCCACCGGGGCTCCACCAGAAACTTAGTGGCGTAAAACAACACAGATTTATTGTCTCCGAGGGTTGGAAGTCTGACATGGGTCACGCTGGGCAAAAATCAAGGTGCTGTGTTCCTCTCTGAAGGTCCTGGGGAAGAATCACTTCCAAGCTGGTTCAGGCTGTTGCTGAACTCAGTTCATTGTGGTTACAGAACCGAGGTCCCTGTTTCCTTGCTGGCTCTCGGTGTGGGGGCCGGGGGGCGACGGCCACCTTTACTCATCCTAGAGGCCTCTGTCTGGTCCTTTTAGGTGACCCCACCATCTCAGAATCCTGCTCAATCTGTCTAACTTCCCCTTCTAGTGCCATCTCCTTTCTCCACACAAAGAAAGTTCTCTGTTTATAAGGCACCACGTGATTCGGGTGGGCCCACCAGGATAGAACAGGATACTTGTTTCAGTTATCCAGAATTCCTGTAACAGAAATACCACAAGTGGGTGGCTTTAACAAACCGAAGTTCACTTTCTCACAGTTGGGAGGTTGGAAGTCTGCATTCAGGGTGTGGTTCTAGGGGAAGGCCCTGTCTGTCAGCTCTGGAGGAGGGTCCTCATCTCTGAGCTTCTGCTCCTGGGGAACCGTCATGGGGCTTGGTATCTCTCTTCCCCCCTCTCTGCTCACTCACTTTCTTGTTTAATCTCTTTTATGTCTCAAGAGACAGTGCCTCAAGATACACCCTACACTAATCCGGACTCATTAACATAACAAAGACAACCCATTCCCAAATGGATTTGTAACCACAGAGATAGAGGTTAGGATTTACAGCAAGTATTTTTTGGGGACACAATACTCTTCCCATTTGAAGGTCTGTAGGAAGGTCCCTTTTGCTCACATGTTAATGATGCCATGCCGGAGCAGAGTGGGTCCTAAACCCAATCCCTCCTGAGCGGTGTCTCCTCAAAGGAGAAGAATAGTCCCAGACACACATGGGGAGACAGACGCCATGCGAGGATCTGCTACAAGCCAAGGGGCGCCAAGAACCGCCCGGGGCTACTGGCAGGGAAGGGACGGGCGAATGAACGGCTCTGTGGAGGCCGCGCTTCCACCGACCACAGTGACCGAGTTTATTTATTCCAGAGCCTACAAGACTGTTACTGTTACCCACGTTTAGCAAGTAAATAAACTAAGCGCCGACATGTTAAGTACATTACCAGGGCCGTTCAGACCCATAGGAAACAGTAAAACTGTTCTTCCCGCTCTGTGGGCATTTTTGCCTCAGCTGTCGCTGAGCTTTATAGCAGGAGGGCGGGTCAGTCAGAACCAGATCTAAATGTTCTGTTTTGGAGTTTTTAAATGGGCTGCTCTGATTACAGAAGTTTTGCCAAGAAGTCATTGGAGTAATTCCTGTACTTGAAAAAAAACCCACATGGGGAATTTGGGGCCTTGAGTTGTCAAGATTTACTTGAAGGCCTCACGGTGAGGTGAAAAGTGCATGACTCCACGTCCCTTTCTAGAACGGAAACAGTTGAGCCAACACAACAGCCATGCACATTCCTGAATTTTAGGGAATCTAAATCGGTTCAAGGAGCCCTGGGGGCACAGTGGTTAAACGCTCAGCGCTTACCCCAAGGTCGGAGGTTCGAACCCACCAGCCGCTCCGCAGGAGAAGGATGTGCCAGCCTGCTCCCATAATTACAGCCTTGGAAACCCTGTGGGGTGGTTCTACTCTGTCCTCTAGGGTCACTATGAGTTGGAATGTACTCGATGGCAGTGGGATTGGTTCAAGGCTCCAGCGAAGCTCATAAGCAGAGTTTGCACCTTCACTGAGGGTCGGGAGTTTGGTGTATCTGTGGTCGAGGGGGCAGCCACAGGTTGGCCTGCAAGCACTCGGAGACCAAGCACAGCCACGTCTGATCATGTAGGTGTTTGCAGTCATTTTTCATGAAGATTTGCTTCCCTTTACAAGAAATGACAAACTCTGATTTGAAATAAATTCCCTGTTGTTGGTAACTGCCGTCAAGTCGGCCCCTGACTCACAGTGACCCCAAGCACAGTGGAACGGAACACCGCCTGGTCCTGCGCCATAGCCACGATCGGTTGTGCATTAGACCATTGTGATCCACTGGCTGATTTACGGAAGTCAATTGCCAGGCCTTTCTTTCTAGTCTGTCTTAGGCTGGAAGCTCCACTGAAGCCTGCTCAGCATCACAGCAACCAGCCTCCACCAATGCACAGGTGGTGGTGACGACGCATGAGGCGCAGTTCCTGAAAAAATTCCTTGTAAGAAACGAGTCTGTCATCCTAAGGCTTTTCACCTGGCCTTCGGGAATTTGCGAACTGCCTGAAGCTCTGTGCAAAAATTTTGCCTCTGTGCATGTGTGTGTTTATAGGGAACTGATAGCTTTCCATGCGTTTTCAAAGAAGTTGGAGTTCAGAGAATTTAAGGACGTGCTGCTTAACCTCATATTCTTGTTCAAGTGTCAGATTTTGTTTAAAAATTAAATACCTATTTTTAACAAAGTTATGCAAGCACATAGTTTTAAGAGTCAAAAGGCTTAGAGGAAAAAAATACCAATCCCTTGCCCCACCCTTCTCCACCCGGATCCCTGTTCCTCAGAGGCAACCACTTTAAGCCTTTTTCGCTCTTTCTTCTAGATTTTTTTCTTTCTTTCTTTTTAACATCTTACTATGGAAGAAGATAAATGGAGAAGATTTCATTCTACTGGGACCAGTAATCAACGCCCATGGAGCAGCCGTCAAGAAATCAAACGACGTATTACATTGGGCAAATGTGCAAAACACCTCTTTAACGTTTTTAAAAGCAAAAGGTCACTCTGATGACTAAGGTGCGCGTGACGTGAGCCATAGTCTTTTCAGCCTCCTCATATGCCTGTCAAACTTGGATAACAGAAAAGGGAGACAAAAGAAAAATTGAAGCGTTCAAACCGTAGTGTTGGCGAGGAATATTGTATATGCCGTGGACTGCCAGAAGAGCCAACAGATTAGTCTTAGAAGACAATACAACCAGATTGTTCTTTAGAATATATCCTTTCTTAGAAAACTACTGACAAATTTTGACAAATTTTCTCAATAAAAAGAGCAGACTTGACACAGTCACACACACACACATTCCCGTTCAGAAGACAGACGCCATGTGATGATCCATCTACAAGACAAGGAATGCCTGAGGCTACCCTAGAGCAGATGCCCTGTGTTATGGATTAAATTGTGTCCCCCAGAAACGTGTGTCAACTTGGCTAGGCCATGATTCCCAGTATTGTGTGATTGTCCACCATTTTGTCATCTGATGCAATTTTCCTATGTGTTGTACATCCTACCTCTATGCTGTTAATGAGGCAGGATTAGAGGCAGGATCAATCTACAAGATTAGGTTTTGTCTTAAGTAAGTCAATCTCTTTTGAGATATAAAAGAGAGAAGCGAGCATAGAGACGGGGACCTCATACCACCAAGAAAGTAGAGCCAGGAGTGGGGCACATCCTTTGAACCTGGGGTCCCTGTGCTGAGAAGCTCCTAAACCAGGGGAAGATTGAGGTCAAGGACTTTCCTCCAGAGCCAACAGAGAGAGAAAGCCTTCCCCTAGAGCTGGTGCCCTGAATTCAGACTTGTAGCCTCCTAGACTGTGAGAGAATAAACTTTTCTTTGTTAAAGCCATCCACTTGTGGTATTTCTGTTAGAGCAGCCCTAGATCACTAAGGCACTCTGATTGGGACTGGCAGCTTTCAGAACTGTGAGACAATAAATTCTTGTTCTTTAAGGTCACCCATTGTGGTATTTGTGTTACCTCAGCACTGGGTAACAAAGCAGACTATAATATTCTGTCAATTTGGAGGTCTTTTTGGAGTCGTGTATCACTGCCACCACCGTTTGTTGGGTGCTTGCTATGTTCCAGGTACCTTGCTAAGTAGTTTACAAATAAACAGTTTGCAAATATTACCTCTTCTCATCCCTGCAGCAACCGTGTGCGCTAGGTGACGTCCTCATTTCACAGATGACCCTGTGAGGTCAAGGGCCTGAGTAACGTGCTCGGGGTCACATAGGACGTGCAGGTCGGACTCTGACCTCCAAAGCCTGTGATTTGAGTGTCTTGTTACTAGCATTGCTCTAACAGAAACATCACAAGTGGGTGGCTTTAACAGAAATGTGGTATTTTCTCACAGTCTAGGAGGCTAGAAGTTTGAATTAAGCGGCCTGGCTCTAGGGAAAGCCTCGCTGTCAGCTCTAGGGGAAATCCTGGTCTCAACTTCTCTAGCTTTCTTCTCGCGTTCCTTGGAGGTCTCCACGTGGCATCTATCTTTCCTCCATTTTGCTTGCTTGCTTCTGTACCTAATCCGCCCTTTTTATATCTTAAAAAGCGATTGGTTTGAGACATACCCTACACAGATGTGGCCTCATTAGCGTAACAAAGAAAACCCTATTCTCAACTGGGATTACATCCACAGGTATAAGGGCTAGGATTTCCATCACATATGTTTTGGGAACACAGTTCAAGGAGCCCTGGTTGCACAATGGTTAAGCACTCAGCTGCTAACTGAAAGGTCAGTAGTTCGAACCCACACAGCAGTTCCTAGGGAGAAAGACCTGGTGATCTGCTTCTGTAAAGATTGTTGTTGTCATTAGGTGCCATCCAGTCGGTTCTGACTCACAGCGACCCTATGTACAACAGGACAAAACACTGCCTGGTCCTGCACCATCCTCACGATTGTTGTTATGCTTGAGCCCATTGTTGCAGCTACTGTGTCAGTCCATCTTGTTGAGGGTCTTCCTCTTTTTTGCTGACCCTCTACTTTACCAAGCAGGATGCCCTTCTCCAGGGACTGATCCTTCCTGATAACATGTCCGAAGTGCGTGAGATGAAGTCTCACTGTCCTTGCTTCCAAGGAGCTTTCTGGCTGTACTTCTTCCACGGCAGACTCGTTCATTCTTCTGGAAGGCCATGGTATATTCAACATACTGTAAAGAGTACAGCCTAGAAAACCCAATGGGACAGTTCTATTCTGAAATGTGGGGTTGCTATGAGTTGGAATCAACTCGACCACACCCAACAACAACAACACAGTTCAGTTTGGAACAGCGTGCTTCACAGCCTCTATTTGTTATGGCTTTTTGGAGTCTCTAAGTCCTGCGATCTTGGTGTGCCTCAGAACTAGTACAATACAGCTTTTCAGGGCAGATCTGACCACAGAGCCAGAAACTGCTGATGAGCACTCCAGGTGCTTTCCTGCTGTTGGCCTGCAGGGGGCTCCTTGTGGTGCGCCACTGGTCTGAAGCGTCTGTGCTCTCTTGCCCATCCACTCACTCACTCATTCATCCACTCACCCACTCACTCACTCATTCACCCATTCACTCTCTCATTCATCCACTACTTGCTCACTCATCTGCTCACCGACTCATTCACCCATTCACTCTCTCATTCATCTACTAATTCATTCATTCATCCACTCATTCATCCACCAGTTGCTCATTCATCCACTCACTCACTCACTCATTCACTCATTCATCCACTCACTCACTCACTCATTCACTCACTCACTCATTCATCCACTCACTCTCTCATTCACCTACTTATTCACTCATTCACCTACTTATTCACTCATTCATCCACTTATTCACTCGTTCATCCACCACTTGCTCACTCATCTGTTCACCTACTTATTCACTCATTCATCCACTCACTTTCTCATTCATCCACTCACTCACTCATTCATCCACTCACTCACTCACTCACTCATTCATCTACTCACTCACTCATTCATCCACTTATTCACTCGTTCATCCACCACTTGCTCACTCCTCCATTCACCTACTTATTCACTCATTCATCCACTCACTCACTTCTCCACTCACTCATTCATCTGTTCACTCACTCACTCATCTACTGACCCACTCATTCACTCGTTCATCCACTCATTCATCTACTCACTCATTCATTCACTCGCTTACTCATCCACTCATTCATTTACTCATTAATCCTCATTTACTAATTCATCCACTCACTTATTCAACCATTCATTCATTCACTCATTTACTCACTCATTCACTCACCCACTCACTCACTTGTTCATCTGCTCACTCACTCTCACTCATCTCCACTTACCCATTCATTCACTCACTCATCTACTCATTCACTCCTTCATACTCATTCACTCATTCACTTACTCAACCACTCATTCATTCACTCACTCACCCCCATTCACTCATTCACTCTCATCCAGTCATTTATCACTCATTCATTCACTCTTTCACTCATCCACTCACTCATTTGTTCACTCACTTGCTCATTTACTTATTCACTCAATCCCTCACTCATTCACCATTCACTCACTCACTCATTCATTCATTGATTCATTCATCCAGTAGCTACTGAGTGCTTCATCTCCTGAGAGGACCCTACATCTGAGCCCCAGCCCAGGGGAGCTCTCGGGCGCCTACGGAGCAGGGCAGATGTGCACTGAATAAGGGTATAAAATCGTGACAGATGTGATCAGAGAGGTATAAACACAGTGCCTGGGACTGCAGAGGGAGAGAAGGCCCGGACAGGGAGGAGGGGCTTGCAGGAGCCGGGGGGAGGAGGGTGGGGCGCAGGCCGGCTCACTTGCAAAGTTGCCCCAGATTCTATTTGTCCATTTGCTCTTTTGTGCAGCTTGGTGAGTTCTCAGCAGGAGGCAAGTGTCACCTCTTTGTTGGGAATGTTGTCTTTGTGTTGTGTTTGATGTTTGCACGTTGGAGCAGCCTGAGAAATGACGGGTCCCCAACCTGGCTGGTCACCCTGACCCAGCCTGGAGACAGTCCAGCTGAAGGCTTATTTTGAGAAGACGAAGAAAGCTGCTATGCGGGTGTGAGAAGCGTCTCACCTGAAAAGATAGGCGCAGAACACCTTGTCTGTCCTCTGAATGAGGTAACCCAAGGGAGGAAGCCGTTCGGCTGATTCCCGCCACTCCCACCGCCCAGGGTGGGTAGTCCTTTGCAGCACTGGGGGAAGAATTGGTGAAGCTCCAGATAGTGCTGGTCGACCAGCTCTCCACTGAGCCTCAGGTGGGGCATCTGGGGGGAACGGAAACAACAACTTTGTCCCGGGGCTTGCACCGTGGCTCTGCCTAGCAGTTATGAATGATGTGTGATCTCCAGCCAGTCACTTCACTTTATCTTAGTGCCTTATCTAAAGTGGGCGACACTGTACACACTGCACAAGGCCAAGAGAGCTGAAATGAGATGGCGGATCTGAAGTGCTCTACAGAGCGTGAGGTCCTGTTGAAACTGTGGGGCTGGCAAAGAATACTGAATACCCCATGGACAGCCAGAAGAATGGACAAATCTGTCTTGGAAGAAGTACAGCCAGAGTGCTCCTTAGAAACAAAGATGGCGAGACTATGTCTCACATACTTTGGACATGTTGTCAGGAGGGACCAGCCCCTGGAGAAGGACACCATGCTTGGCAAAGTAGAGGGTCAGTGTAAAAGAGGAAGACCCTGAACGAGGTGGACTGACACAGTGGCTGCAACAATGGGCTCAAGCATAACAACGATTGTGAGGATGGCGCAGGACTGGGCGGTGTTTCGTTCTGTTGGACGTGGGGTCACTGTGAGCTGGAACCAACTCGATGGCACCTAACAACAACAATATTCATTTGGAAGGAGCCCTGGTGGTGCTGTGGTTAAGCACTCAGTGACTAAATGAAAGGTCTGTGGTTCGAACCCATTAGCTGCTCTGCAGGAGAAAGACGTGGCAGTGTAAAGATTCTTCTGTAAAGATTTATATCCTTGGAAACCCTATGGGGCAACTCTACTCTGTCCTATAGGGTCCCTATGAGTTGGAGTTGACTCAATGGCAAAGGGTTTGGTTTTTTTTTTTTGGTATGAATGTACAATGCTCTCCTTAGGTGAAACAGGAAGGCTAGAGGGGGCTGGGGTTGGGTATTTCCCTTCCTCCACATTGTTAAAAATAAAAGCATGCTGCAGCCCATGATTCTGACTCCTGGCCCCCCATGTGGCAGGCTCTGATAAAACCGAGCTTGGCTGTTGGTGTTAGGTGCCTTAGAGTTGATTCCAGCCCATAACGACCCCATGTGACAGAGCAGAACTGCCCCATAGGGTTTTCTAGGCTGTCATCTTTACCGAAGCAGATCTCCAGGTCTTTCTCCCGTGGAGCCTCTGATGGGTTGGAACTGCTGACCTTTTAGTTAGCAGCTGAGTACTTAACCGTTGTGCCACCAGAGCTCCTTCCAGGTTGGCTAGCTTCTGGTAAAGTCACTTCTCTCAAGCATAGGTTTTCATCAAGAGCACTGTTTCAAAATGGTCACTTTTTCTGGAAGCAGGAGGGGATTTTTCTGAAGCTTCCCAGGGAGAAAGGGGTAGGGCTCTGGGAGGTAAGACCCTAAGGCTGGGTCTTGGGGGTTTTTCTCTCTCAAGGTAGTCACTCTAGGGATCCGTCTATTACCCAGTTGTTTGTTGCTGTGGGGTCGAATCCCACTCATGGAGACCCCCCATGTGCAGAATAGAATGGCTCCACAGGTTTTCGGAAGCAGATCGCCAGGCCTGTCTTTCCAGGCGCCTCTGGGTGGGTTCGAACTGCCAACTTTTTGGTTCGCAGCCAAGTGCTTAACCCTTTGCACCACCTTTGCCTATTTCAAATACATGGAAGCAGACGAAATCTGTCCCTTTGTGTCTGGCTTCCTTTGCCCTGCAGCATGTTCTCCCTTGTAGCCCGCATCAGGACTGCATCTCTCTTTACGGCTGACAAGTATTGCACTGTGTGGATGGGCCACGTTGTGCTTATCCACTCCTCTGTGGATGGACACCGGGGTTGTTTCTACCTTACGGCTGTTGTGGACAACACTGCAGTGAACGCTGATGTATAGTAAGCGGAGTCGACGCTGGTCTGGGAGAAAATTTTTCACTCCTGTTTGGTTTTTGCCAAGGGGCCCAGGACTTGGAAGTTTGCAGGTCGAGACTCATGTTATTTAAGTGTCATCGGGATGCTTTTGTGGAACGTGGAACTAGGTCATCACGAGGGCAGAAGTACCAGGCATCGGAGGGTGTCTGTCTTTGGGTTGCTGTGACACCGTGGTGGTGCGTTTGTACTCATTGGCCATCAGATGTCTACTGCGTGCTTTCTTTGCTTTTGTGCTGCGTGTTACTCAGTGTCTCCTGCATGGAGGCTGGCGTCAGCTTGCCCCTGGGTATTTAGAGCAGTTGGTGGCTCCTTTGTGGGTCACTTTTGTGCTGTGGCTTCCTTGAGGAAATGGTCTGCAGTTCTCCTAACCAAACCACACAGGCGGTTCCAAGGTGCTCCTGATTCCTGAGCACCTTTGCATATGCCTTCCAAGTGCCCTGCCCTTTTATTTTTTTAACTGTGGTGAAAAAATATGTCACAAAACATACGCCATCTCAACAATTTCTATATGTACAGTTCAGTAACACTGATGACATTCTTCAAGTTGTGCAACCACTCTCCTTATCCTTTTCCAGATCATTCTACCACCGTTAGCACAAACTCACTGCCCCCTAAGCAAAAGCTCCCTTTTCCCCTTCCCTCCCCGACCTGGTAACCACTAAAACTCTCTGGTTCCTGTCTGTTTGCTTATTGCACGCGAGTGAGATATGCAGTGGTGGTCTTTTCTGACTCACTTACTTCACTCAGCGTGGTGTTCTCGAGGTTCACCCCTGCTGCAAGGTGCCTCATCGAGACTTTGTTTCTCCTTGTGGCTGAGTAGTATTCCACCCCATCGTGTGTATCTATTCTTCCGTGGATAGACGTGTCGGTTGTTTCTACCTTTGTGAAAAGTGGGGCAGTGGACACGGGTGTGCGGATTGTCCACTTAGTATTTGACCATCACCCAGGTGAAGAAGGTCTGCAGCCAGCTCTTCCCCTGCCCTCCCTCTCCCCTCCCCTGTCCCCCACCCCCTCCCCTCCCTTCCTGCCCCGCCCCTCTCTCCCTCCTCCCCCTTGCCCTTTCCCCTCCCTCTCTCCTTCCCACTTGCCCCCCTCCTTCTCCCTCCTCCCCTCCTGCCCTGTCCCTCTGTCTCCCTCCTCCCCTTCTACTTCTGTCCCTCTCTCCCTCCTCCCTTCCTGGGTGCTGCTAATTAGAAGGTTGGAGGTGCAAGTCCACCCAGAGGTGGCACAGTAGAAAGGCCTGGTGATCTACTTCAGAAAAACTGGCCACTGAAAACCCTACAGAGCACAGTTCCACTCCAAAACACATGGGGTCGCCATGAGTCGGAGTCGACTCAATGGCAACTGTTTTTTAAAATTAAAAAAAACTAATAGCCTCTTAATTGTTTCCCTGCCTCATCATAGAATACATTTGCATTTTGTCTCAACATTACCACTGCGGTGGTCTTTCCAACACAAACAAATTTTTTTAAGATTGTACTTTAGACGAAGGTTTACAGAGAAAACTAATTTCTCATTAAACAATTAATACACATATCATCTTGCGACACTGGTTGCCAACCCCACTACATGTCAGCACTCTCCCTTTCTCAACCTTGGATTCCCAGTTAGCAGCTTCCCTGTCCCCTCCTGCCTTCTAGTCCTTGTACACTGCCATGGCCCATCTGTAGCTCTGCTGGATCACACCAGCACGGACCCATGTTGTACACTCCCATGGCCCATCTGTAGCTCTGCTGGATCACACCAGCACGGACCCATGTTGTACACTCCCATGGCCCATCTGTAGCTCTGCTGGATCACACCAGCACGGACCCATGTTGTACGCTCCCATGGCCCATCTGTAGCTCTGCTGGATCACACCAGCACGGACCCATGTTGTACGCTCCCATGGCCCATCTGTAGCTCTGCTGGATCACACCAGCACGGACTCATGTTGTACGCTCCCATGGCCCATCTGTAGCTCTGCTGGATCACACCAGCACGGACCCATGTTGTACGCTCCCATGGCCCATCTGTAGCTCTGCTGGATCACACCAGCATGGACCCATGTTGTACGCTCCCATGGCTCATCTGTAGCTCTGCTGGATCACACCAGTGTGCACCCATATTGTGCCTTCTGTGACCCGTGTGCAGACCCTGTTCCATAAACTCACAGGCATGTTTTATTTCAGAGTTAGCAGAGCCAGCGAGGACACCCCTCCCCCAGGCCTGAGCTGTAGAAGGAGGAACCCTTTCCTGCCTATATTTGGTGGGATAGTCTCCCAGGCCTGAAGTGACAGGAATGGGCAGTGAGAGGTCTTCTCGCAGCTGAGCAGCCATTCTGCAGCCGTGGCGGGGGTGGGGGGGTGGTGGGTAGGGGGGCTAGGGAGGGCAAGCGGATCGCACAGGGAGTGGGGTGGGGAGTGGTGTCTTGGGCACTTGCCCAAGTCTTCCTTCACCCGTCTGCTCAGAGGGCGACCAGCATTCCAAGTCCAAGGCCTGCTGGAGACAGCTGGGCAGGGCTTACTGGCACATTGAGGGTTTCTGGCCTCCCAACAGCATGGATGGAGCTGCCAGGACTTGGTGGCTTTCTGGGGAAGGCAGGGTGAGCCAGGGGACCTAAAAGGGACAGGAAGGCAGGGTGAGCCAGGGGACCTAAAAGGGACCGGAAGGCAGGGTGAGCCAGGGGACCAAAAAGGGACGGGAAGGCAGGCTGAGCCAGGGGACCAAAAAGGGACGGGAAGGCAGGGTGAGCCAGGGGACCAAAAAGGGACGGGAAGGCAGGGTGAGCCAGGGGACCAAAAAGGGACGGGAAGGCAGGGTGAGCCAGGGGACCAAAAAGGGACGGGAAGGCAGGGTGAGCCAGGGGACCAAAAAGGGACGGGAAGGCAGGGTGAGCCAGGGGACCAAAAAGGGACGGGAAGGCAGGGTGAGCCAGGGGACCAAAAAGGGACGGGAAGGCAGTCCCCTCCTCCAGGCTCTGGTCTGGGAGCGATCACCCGAGAGGTAGGTGGGTAGGAACTTCAGAAGTGGTATCATCCCTCAAAAAGCACCCTCCCTGAGGTATGTTTTTCTTTGTGGGGAAAATAAACCCCAAATACACAGCTTCTCCGCAGTTTCTGCAGGTACAGTCCGCTGACAGCGGTCACCTTGTTCACACTGGGTCACTGTGCCCCATCTCGCCACCCTGCTGCTCCATGACCTCTGACTTGTACTCTCTGCCCCTTCCTTCCGGGGTTCCTCTGTGCTTTGGGGTCCCTGCTGTGAGTTTGGGTGCATATGGGTGATTTCTTTAAAAGGGCAAAGCATTCTAGGCTGACAGTCTTTGTTAACTGAGCTAAACCATGGTTTTGTTTACAGAGGACTTCATGGGATGGTTTCAGTTCCAGGGTTTAAGAATGATTTCAGGACAATGGATGTGGGGGTTCACCCCATTTTAAATACATCTCTTAAGCTCTTTAGGCTTCAGTTACTTTCATCTGTGACACAGTTACCTCAGTACAGGCTTCTGTGAAGGATAAATAAGACATAAGCAGTAACATGGAGATCCTGGGTGGCACAAACGGTTAAGCGCCCTACTCCTAGCTGAAAGGTTGGCAGTTCAAACCCACCCAGAGGTGCCTTGGAAGACAGGCCTGGTGATCTGCTTCCAAAAATCAGCCAGTGGAAACCCTGTGGTTCACAACGGTCCAATGAGCAGTCAATCGTGGGGATGGCACAGGACCAGATAGTGTTTGGTTCTGTTGTATGCGGTGTCCCCAGGAGCCAGGGCTGATGGGACTTCAGCTAAAAACAATAACCCAACTAAGACAGTGGGCGTGAAGTGACCTACCTAAGGTGACATTGCCAGTTAGGAGTGGGGCCAGGGTGAGACCCTCAGCCTCCCAACTTTACCAACAGAGTGAAACAGCAAGTCTCAAATGTTGTACTTTTTTGGTTGAGGTGGGTTTTTCTTTAAGTCAGCATGTGACTCAAAGTTGAATTTTGCTTCCATTCAGAATTCTCTCAGCTCACAGTTAGTCCCCAGGCCTCTGTACCGGGAGGGTGCAGGAGGTTGTTTGTAAACTTATACCTGAGTGTTTAATTGGTTTAATTGGGGTAAATCTGATATAGACCTCTATCCTAAAAGAAGGAGAGTTGATGCATTTGAATTACGGCTCTGGCAAAGAGTATTGAATATGCCATGGACTGCCAGAAGAAAGAATAAGTCTGTCTTGGAAGAAGTACAGCCAGAGTGCTCCTTGGAAGCAAGGATGATAAGACTTCGTCTCATGTACTTTGGACATGTTATCAGGAGTTATCCAGGAGTCCCTGGAGAAGGACATCATGCTTGGTAAAGTAGAGGGTCAGTGAAAAAGAGGAAGACCCTCAACGAGATGGATTGACACAGTGGCTGCGACAGTGGGCTCAAATATAACAACGATTGTGAGGATGGCACAGGACTGGGCAGTGTTTCGTTCTGTTGTATATAGGGTCACTATGAGTTGGAACTGACTCGACGGCACCTAACAACAATAACAACAACAATCCTAAAAGCAAGGAGCCCTGGTGGCACAGTAGTTAAGCACTCAGCTGTTAAGCGCTCAGCTGCTAACTGAAAGGTCAGCATTTTGAACCCACCAGTGGCTCCATGGGAGAAAGATGTGACAGTCTCCTTCCACAAAGATGACAGCACTGGAAACTGTTACGGATTGAATTGTGTCCCTCCAAAATGTGTGTCAGCTTGGCTAGGCCATGGTTCCTAGTATTGTGTGATTGTCCACCCTTACGTCATCTGATGTGATTTTCCTATGTGTTGTAAATCCTACCTCTATGATGTTAGTGAGGTGGGATTAGAGGCAGTTATGTTAATGAGGCAAGACACAATCTACAAGATTAGGTTGTGTCTTAAGTCAATTTCTTTTGCGATATAAAAGAGAGAAGCTAGCAGAAACACAAGACGACCTCAAACCACCAAGAGGAAGAACCAGGAGCGCATGTACTTTGGATTTGGGGACCCTGTGCTGAGAAGCTCCTAGATCGGGGGAAGATTGATGACAAGGACCTTCCTCCAGAGCTGACAGAGAGAGAAAGCCTTCCCCTGGAGTTGGCACCCTGAATTTGGACTTCTAGCCTCCTAGACTGTGAGAGAATAAACTTCTCTTTGTTAAAGCCATCCACTTGGTATTTCTGTTACAGCAGCACTAGGTAATCGAGACAGAAACCCTATGGGGCAGTTCTACTCTGTCCTATAGGGTTGCTACAAGTAGGAATCAACTCAGTGGCAACAGGTTTTTGGTTTTTTATCCTAAAAGCAGAACTGTACAGGTCTTTTAGGAGGTTCGAGGCTGACTTGTCTTGTTCCACTCTGTTCCTAGTGCTCAGGGCTCAGGGTTTCGAGTGGACAGAGCTGAGATGTGTGGTCAGGGGCGGTGGCCTGCATCCCCTCTGCAGCTGGGATGGGGCTTAGAAAAGTCCTGCTTCCCCCAGACCAGCTGAGATAGAACCTCTGGGAACAGGGCCTGGACAGCTGTGGCTTTTGAAAGACCCCCAGGTGGCTGTGATGTACAGCGAAGGTTGAGGACCCTTGGCCTAAGATGTGTGGAGTCCCAGGTGCTGGGAGTGTTATACCTTCTCCAGCCTAGAAAGGCTTTGGGTGATTAAAGGGGCCCTGGTGGCGCAGTGGTTAAGAGCTCCGCTGCTAACCAAAAGGTCTGCAGTTCAAATCCACCAGCTGCTCCTTGGAAACCCTATGGGGCAGTTCTACTCTGTCCTCTAGGGTCGCTATGAGGTGATGAAAAGAATACTGTGCAAACAAGTGTGGGAATTGCATCAATGCCATGTCCTGCTATTATGTCCCACGAAGTGTAAAACCAGTTTCCGTGGAGTCTACTCTGACTCACAGTGACCCTACATGCATCACAGTAGAACTGTGCCCCATGTGGTTTTCATTGGCTGATTTTTTGGAAGTTGATCGCCAATCCTTTCTTCCAAGGCACCTCTGGGAACTTGACCCTCCAACCTTTCGGTTGGCAGCCGAGTGCATTAACCATTGCACCACAATGACTCCTCCATGAGGTATTGTTGTTAGTTGCGATTTGAGTAGATTCCAACTCATGATGACCTCATGTGTGCCGAGTCGAAATGCTCCTTAGGGTTTTCAAAGTTGTGACCTTTCAGAAGCAGATTTCCAGGCCTATCTTCCGAAGTGCCTTTGGGTATGTTTGAACCGCCAACCTTTTCACTAGTAGATGAGCGCTTAGCAGTTTGCGCCACCTAGGAACTACCCATTGAAGTATAAACCCATTGCCACTGAGTTGATTCTGACTGATAGCGACCCTGTAGGGCAGAGTAGAACTGCCACATAGGATTTCCAAGGCTGTAATCTTTATGGAACTGGACAATGAATAAGGAAAACTGAAGAACTGACACTTTTGAGTTATGGTGTTGGTGAAGACTACCGTGGACTGCCAGAGGAATGAACAAATCTGTCTTGGAAGAAGTACAGCCAGAGTGCTCCTTAGAAGGAAGGACGGTGATACTTCATCTAGCACACTTTGGACATGTTATCAGGAGGGACCAGTCCCTGGAGAAAGACACCACACTTGGTAAAGTAGAGGGTCAGAGAAAAAGAGGAAGACCCTCAATGAGATGGATTGACACAGTGGCTGCAACAATGGGCTCAAGCATAACAACGACTGTGAGGCTGGCGCAGGACCGGGCCGTGTTTCGTTCTGTTGGACGTGGGTCTCTATGAATTGGAACCAACTTGACGGCACCTAACAAACAAAACAGTCTTTACAGGAGCAGACTGCTGCATCTTTCTCCCGCGGAGCAGCTGGCGGGTTCGAACCGCTAACCTTTCTGCTAGCAGCTGAGTGCTTAACCATGTGCCACCAGGGCTCACCCCATGAAGCATATGTAGCCATTATTCAGTTCATTCAGATGTCTGAATGTTCTGCTTTTCTTCATGGAAGAATAAAGTTAGCTGTGGAGAACCACAGTCAGCCTACTTTGATTGGCATGAAGTGACCTCGGGTATAACGAGCCTTTGGGCCTTTCAGGGGCCCTGGTGGCACAGTGGTTAAGAGCTTGCCTGCTAACCAAAAGGTCAGCAGTTCGAATCCACCAGCTGCTCCTTGGAAACCCTATAGGGCGGTTCTACTCTGTCCTACAGGATCGCTATGAGTCAGAATCGACTCGATGGCAGTGGGTTTGGTTTGGGTCTTTCTGCCCTCTTGTTTATGCTGGATGGTTAGGCGCATTACCTCGTTAAGACAAGGCTGTGGAGTCTCTCTGCCTGGGTTTTGCTAGCTACCTATGCAATTTTGTGCAAGTTATTAAACTTTCCTAAACCTCGCTTCCTTCCTGTATAAAATGGGATAGCAGAAGCCTTTCACAGAGATATTTTTCAACTGTTTTTCCTGTTTCCAGCTGCACAGCACTCCACTGTGTGTGCCATAGTTTACCCAGCCTGTCTTGCAGGCTTGGATATTTAGGGTATTTCCAGTATTTTCCAATTGTGATTAATGCGAGGAAGCCCTGGTGGCACAATGGTTAAGTGTTTGGCTGCCAAATGAAAGGTCAGCAGTTTGAACCCACCCAGCGGCTCCTTGGGAGAAAAGACCTGGTGATCTGCTCCCATAAAGATTACAGTCTAGGAAACCCTATGGGGCAGTTCTACTCTGTTACATGGGGTTGCTATGAGTTGAAATCGACGTGACGGCCCCCAACAACAATAGCAACAATGAATTTTGCAGAGCCTGACTGTGCAGATGTAACTTTGTATTGTTGGAGGTGTATCCTTGGGGTAGTTTCTAGCTGTGGGGTTGCTGGGCCGAGGGGCGAATGTATGCGGTTCTGTTAGCGCCCAGTTCCCCACAGCGCAGCTGCATCGCGTGGCCTCCCTACCGGCAGTGTACCCCAGTGCCCGTTTCCTCCCTGCTTTGCCGGCAGGGTCTGTTGTCAAACTTGAATTTTTGCCCATCTGACGGGAAAGAAGTAGCTCCTTGCCCTTGTGTTGCGTTTTTGTCTTGAACTACCCTTCAAAGTGCTTGAACTCCTTTACAGCAAAGATTGTTTTTGTTTTTTCAAAAGAGAGCACCTTTTGGTAGCCCCACTGCCGTCGAGTCGATTCTGACTCATAGCAAGTAGAACTGCCCCATAGGGTTTCCAAGGCTGTAATCTTTATGGAAGTAGACTGCCACATCTTTCTCCCACGGAGCAGCTGGTGGCTTTGAACCAGCCGCCTTTCAGTTAGCAGCTGAGCCCTTAACTACTGTGCCACGAGGGCTCCTACATTTTGGTATAGGAGCATGTTTGTAAGGCTTAATTCTTTAAAAAAAAAAAATTATTGTGGTAAAGTTGATTCCAACTCATAGTGACCCTGTAGGACAGAGTAGAACTGCCTCATTGGGTTTCCAAGGAGCGGCTGGTGGATTTGAACTGCCGACTTTTTGGTTAACAGCCAAATAACACTGTGCCACCAGGGCTCCAAAGCATGTATAGGAGTACATTTTAATTCCAACCAATGTGACTTTCTGTGGAAGTAAGAAAAGCACAGTGGACTTAACCAGACACAGAAACCTGCCCGAGGGGGGCGTTTGGAGAGCCATCTAGTCAGTGGGTGCACGCGGCTGAGCACTCAACTGCTAACGGAAAGGCTGGAGGTTCAAGTCTACCCAGAGGTGCCTCCAAAGAAAGGCCTGGCGGTCTACTTCTGAAAAATCAGCTGTTGAAAACACTGTGGAGCGTGACTCTATTCTGACACATGTGGGGTCACCATGTGTCAAAGTCAGCTCATGGCCCCGGGGTTGGTTTGGGTTTTATCCAGGGCTGAAATTCAGTCTGCTTTAGCCTTCGAGATCGAGCCTGCCATTCTCTCAACTACAGAAAACTCGATATGGCCACCGGTTTGTCCGCCAGAGCTTGAACCCCTGCTGCCGCTCGTTCCACAGATTCGTCTTTCTCTGGAGCCCATGCTCTCAATCACGATCCGAAACTGCTTCCCTGGATCCCACGCCTTTTAAATGTGGAGCTCAGAGGTAAAGGAAGGCTTCATGGAGGAGATGACATTTTGATTGTCAGGTGAGCTTTGGCCTGACAGAACACGGAGAGAGCACAGTCCCGTTAAAAAGCAGGTGACAGACAGAGTCAGAGATCTTCTTTGTGCTCTGTTCCCCCAGACATTCTGCACATTCAGGTTGTTATCACTTTCGATCTTTGAAAAACCTCTGTGGATTCCTGAAACTGATGCCCCGGTGACGAAATGTCTGTCCCAGTCTCCCGAGACCGCTGTAACAGAACACCCCGGGGGTGGCTGTAAAGAGCAGGGGTGTGTCTTCTCGCAGCTGTGGAGGCCCAGGGTCCAGTTCTTCTGTGGTGGCTCTCCTAGTTTCTGGGGCTGCAGGCAATCCTTGGGGTTCCTTCGCTGGTAGATGGGTCCTCACGTGGCATCTTACTTCCCCGTGTGTGTCTGGGTGTCTGTCCTGCTCTTTTCTTAAGACACCACTCAGAAGGGACTAGGGTTAGGACCCGGCCCACCTTGGCACGGCCTCATGTACATAACAAAAGAACCTCCCCATCTCCAAACAGGGTCATGTTTACAGGTGCACGGGTTTGGGTTTCAACACAGGCATTTGGGGGACCCAATCCAATCCGTAACAATAGTTGTCCCAAGGAACATTATTACTGTTGTTAGCTGCCGTCGAGTCGATTCCAACTCATGATGACCCCATGTGTGCAGAGTAGAACAGCTCCACAGGGTTTTCAAGGCCGTGACCTTTTGGAAGCAGATTGCCAGGCCTGTCTTCTGAGGTGCCTCTGGGTGGGTTTGAACTGCTAACCTTTTGGCTAGCAGTTGAGCACTTAACTCTTTGTGCCACCAGGGAATATTATTTTTACTGTGGTTAGTTGCCTTCCAGTCAGTTCTGAAGACCAGACCCACCAGTTTTCTCACTACTTACTCATTCACTCACTCACGTACTCACTCACTCATTCACTCACTCACTCACGCACTCACTCATCCACTCACTCACTCATCCACTCACTCACTCACGCACTCACTCATCCACTCACTCACTCACTCACGCACTCACTCATCCACTCACTCATTCACTCACTCATGCACTCACTCATGCACTCACTCATGCACTCACTCACTCACTCACCCACTCACTCACTCATCCACTCACTCATGCACTCACTCATTCACTCACTCACCCACTCACTCATGCACTCACTCATGCACTCACTCACTCATTCACTCACTCATGCACTCACTCACTCACCCACTCACACATCCACTCACTCATCCACTCACTCACTCATCCACTCACTCATTCACTCACTCATGCACTCACTCATGTACTCACTCACTCACTCACTCACTCACCCACTCACTCACTCATCCACTCACTCATTCATTCACTCATCCACTGGCTTAATCATTTATTCACACAGTTAGTCACTCACTCATTCATTCATTCACTTACTCATTTACTCACTCGATTATTTAGTTACTCATCCACTCGCTCACCCATGCACTTACTCTCTCATTCACTCACTTGCTCGCTCACTCACTCATTCAGTCATTAACTCACTCACTCATTAATTAACTTACTCATTCACACTCTTACTCACTGATCATATTTTCTGAGTGTCTACATTGTCTCTTGTCCTGTACCAGGCCTCTTGAGCTTTTCACAAGATCTTGTTGTCTCTCTGTCTTTTTTGATTTTCATATTTCTTGAATGAAAGATGTGCATATGTGTTTTCTTTTTTGGGAGGGAATTTATTTATTTATTTATTTATTTATTGTACTTTAGATGAAGGTTTACAGAGCAAACATACTTATCGTTAAACGATTAATAACACATATTGTTTTGTGACATTGGTTGCCAATCCCACTGCATGTTAACACTCTCCCTTCTCAACCTTGGGTTCCCTATTACCAGCTTTTCTGTCCCCTCCTGCCTTCTAGTCTTTGTCCCTGGACTGCTGTGCCCCATTAGTCTCGTTTTGTTCTATGGGCCTGTCTAATCTTTGGCTGAAGGGTGAACCTCGAGAGTGACTTCATTACTGAGA
Source organism: Dugong dugon (assembly GCA_030035585.1). NCBI lineage: Eukaryota > Metazoa > Chordata > Mammalia > Sirenia > Dugongidae > Dugong > Dugong dugon. Next base: position 2,110,265 of record CM057463.1, on the reverse strand, counting down.
TCAAAGGGTGTCCCAGGGCCATACTCTCGGGGTGTCTCCAGTCTCTGTCAGACCAGTAAGTCTGGTCTTTTTTTGTGAGCTAGAATTTTGTTCTACATTTTTTTCCAGCTCTGTCTGAGACCTTCTGTTGTGATCCCTGTCAGAGCAGTCAGTGGTGGTAACCAGGCACCATCTGGTTGTGCTGGACTCAGCGTGGTGGAGGCTGTGGTAGTTGTGGTCCATTAGTCCTTTGGACGAATCTTTCCCTTATGTCTTTGGTTTTTTTCTTTCTCCCTTGCTCCAGATGGGGTGAGACCAGTGGAGTATCTTAAATGGCCACTCACAAGTACGTATGCCTTTTCTGAGTACCACAGAATGTCAACATGATGGATGTGAAATTCTCTGGAAGACATTGCTGTTGGTGAAATAACTTTTTAATGTAAATATTCCAAGTTAATACATTGTCAAAAGTAATGCCTTTGAGCCAAGGATTTCTGTAGTTTTAATGGACAGGAGTTACTTTGCCACTTAAATATCAGCCTTTTCAATATCTTGAAGTTCAAAGAAGGTAGCCAAGGAATTTTTTAATTGGACCCTCACCCCTAAAAGCTGATGCTAATTCCCAGGAGGGATCAACCGTGGAGCATTATTTGCTCCTTTAGTTCTTTTCCTGAACTAACTACGTACCTGTGCGCACCTCCATGGGGGCTTCTTGTATCCAGGAGCTCCTGTATCCAACTTCTCCAGCAGCTGTGGGGACGCTTCTGATGCTGCAGAAAGCTGTGAGTGTTTTGTATTATTTCTGTAGTATCCAGACACGGTTAGGCATGTCCTGTGGCAACCTGTGCTTCCTTAGCACTCTCTCGTCAACATACTCATATTTTTTCTATCTATGGATGCTTATCTGGATTGAATTGTGTCCCCCAAAAATGTGTGTCCACTTGGCTAGGCCGTGATTCCCAGTATTGTGTGGTTGTCCGCAATTTTGTCATCTGATGTGATTTCCCTATGGGGTATAAATCCTGTCTCTATGATGTTAATGAGATGCAATTAGAGACAGTGAAGTTAATGAAGCTGGACTCAATCTACAGGATTAGGTTGTGTCTTGAGTCAATCTCTTTTGAGATATAAAAGAGAGAAGTAAGCAGAGAGGAGAGGGACCTCATACCATCAAGAATGAAGAACCAGGAACAGAGCGGGTCCTTTGGACCCAGGGTCCCTGTGCTGAGAAGCTCCTAGACCAGGGAATGATTTATGAGAAGTACCTTCTCCTAGAGCCGACAGAGAGAGAAAGCCTTCCCCTGGAGCTGATGCCCTGAATTTGGACTTCTAACCTCCTAGACTGTGAGAGAATAAATTTCTCTTTGTTACAGCCATCCGCTTGTGGTATTTTTGTTATAGCAGCACTGGATAACTAAGACGGATGCTATTTGAACAAGGACTGTTGTTCTTGCACTGCTAGATCCCCAGCACTTAACAATGTCTAGCACATACTGTGCACTCACTAAACACTTAACTAATGACAGCAGAACACATCTAGAAGAACACAGGGTAAACCCACAAATTGAGATTAAATCTGTGGTGCGAAGTCTGGCAAATGCAAACAGTTAAGCGCCTGACTACTAACTGAAAGGTTGGCGGTTCAAACCCACCCAGAGGTGCCTTGGAAGGAAGGCCTAGTGATCTGCTTCCGAGAGTTCACAGCTTTGAACACCCTGTGGGGCAGTTCTACTCTGTACGTATGGGGCCTCTGTGAGTCAGAATCATCTCAAGGGCAGCGGGTTTGGTTTTTTTTTTGTTTGAGTGTGAAGTCTGCTTCTGCAAAACTTATTGAGTCAGTTTTGAGACTGCAACTTTAAAGTGGTTTAATAACCAGGGTGGGTCAGTAATTGTCTGTTGATGGTCTCTTCAGCTGGGCATCGGGGATAGACAGGTAAGGAGACATGATCCCTGCCCTTGCGAGGGGTCAGTCGCGTGAACAGACCGGCGATTGTAAGGTCATGTAGTACCTACCCCCGGAAGGCAGCGTGCTGTGTGCCTCGGGAGTGTAGAGCAAGATTTGTGCCTCAGGAACCTGGGAAACAGAACACAGCTGAAACCCGTCTTTACGCATTCAGACGTCCACAGTTTGGGGGAAGCACCTACTTTTAAGCTGTCGTTATTAGCTGTCTTCGAGCTGACTGTGACTCCTGGAGACCTTGCATACCGCAGAAGGAAACTTGGCCCGGTCCTGCGTCATCCGCACAATTGCCAACGTGGTTGGGTCCATCATGGCGGCTGTTGTGCCCATCCATCTCACCGAGGGCCTCCCTCACCCTTGTTGGCCCTCCACGTCACCAAACAGGCGTTCTCCTTCAGCAACTGATCCCTCCTGATGATGTGTCCAAAGCAAGCGAGTCGGACAGTGTTCCGTCGTGATCCATAGAGTTTTGATTGACTAATTTTTGGAAGTCGATCACCAGGCCTTCCTTCCCAGTCTGTCTTAGTCTGGAAGCTCCACTGAAGCCTCTCCACCATGGGTGACCCTGCAGGTATTTGAAATACCGGTGGCAGAGCTGCCAGTATCACAGCAACACACAAGTCCCCACAGCACAACAGACTGACGGCCGGGAGTGGTGACTTTAAGCAGGTGCTGAATAAACACACCCTTGAAAGACCTCAGTGTGAATCGAATGGCTTTGGCCTAGACCTTACTTTTCTTCCCTTCATTAGGAAAAAAAATACAGTGCAGTTGTACTGGACCGGAGGTTGAGGACTAGGTTTTGCTTTGGCTCTGCCGCTGGCCAGCTGTTTGCTTCTGTGATCTGGGCTTCAGTCCCTTGGCTGTAAAGTAGGGCTGGGCTCCATGATGCCAAGGTCTCTGTTAGTTCCAACTTGGAGACTCACATCTCCTCAGCCCGTCTTCCTCAGGAGTGGAGAAAGAGAGAGTAGTTTGGGACTCCCCAGCCTGATTTTGGGTCCAGGCCACCTTGTTTGGGGAGCGGAGTGGGAGGGCTGTGTTTTTCCCATCCCGGTGACCACGTTGTTTTCCCTGGGCATCCATGGAAGCATTGGTCAGCCGGAGCATGTGTGGGCTCAGCCTGGCCGAGGGGAACCAGCTTCACAGATGGTATTGGACGTGTCTGAAGCGGAACCATTATTTCTTTTCGTTTGGACAGTAGCAGATTTATTTCAAAGAGGAAAATTTAAAAAAAAAGCCTCTTCTTTCTCCATTGCGCAAACAAATTTTAAAACTGAACGTGTGAAGTCTCTGTTAAGCCGCAAAAATTTTTGTTTTTTGAAAAGAAAACCATACCTACAGGCAACACATGAATTCGTTTTTGGAGGGATTCCAACCCTGTGATTTCTCAGGTCAGAGCGCATGTCCTGTCATCCCAGGACATCTGAATGCCCTTTGACCCCGCCATGGGGGTGTGCCAAAGCTGGCTTCGAGGCTGGTGGCGGGAAACCTCCTAACTGCCTGGCCGCTCTGAGGAGCCTGGCCATGCTAAACGCTCGGCTGCTAACTGAAAGTTTGGCAATTTGAACTCACCCAGCAGCTCTGCGGGAGAAAGACCTGGCAATCTGCTTACATAAAGATGACAGCCTAGGCAACCCTATGGGGCAGTTCTACTCTGTCGCATGGGGTCACTGTGAGTCAGAATCGACTTGAGGGCACATAGTGGCAACAACAGCTATAGGTTTGGGGACTTAAGTCCTCTGAAAAAGATGAAGTTGGGAGTCCAGTGACAGGGGCCAAAAGGCAGAAGGGGAGTAGGAAGCTGATGATAGGGAACACAAGGTTGTGTAAGGATACTGTTGATGTATTGTGAGATTGTTAACCATTGTTATAGGGCGACATTTGTAGTAACTGTTAAATGGGAGGCTATTTTGTCCTGTAAGCCTTCATCTTAAGTGAGAATAACAGCACAATTAGAAGAGCGCAGTCAATGTCACTTAAATGTGTACGTAAAAAGTTTTGAAATGGGGTATCTTTGGCTATGTGTATTTTCACCAAAAAAAAAGCTGAGAATTTAGAGGGTTAAAATGTTGTGGGGTTGTTAATCAGTCATAAAACAGCATGTGTACTACTGTTACACGAGAAACTGTTTGTTCTGTAAGCCTTCACCTGAAGTACAATAAAATATTAAAAAAAAAAAAAAAAAAAAGATGAAGTTGGTTTTCCCCTCAGCAGGTAATGACCGCTCGGAGGGGAGAAAGTGGAAATCAGGGAGCTGCTCGATACCCTGTCAGCCTCCATCCTGATCCCCACCATGGCTATCAACTGACCCAGCACTATTTCCCCACAAAGCTGTGCTGGTACTTTTTGTCATAAATCAGGCACTGCACCTACGTGGGTCTGTTTCTGGATCCTGTTCTGTTACGCTGGTCTTTTTGTCTGTCCTTGGACTAATTACTGGAGTCCCTGGGTGGCTCAAACACTTTGCACTCAGCTACTAACCTAAAGGTTGGCAGTTTCAACCCACCCAGCAGTGCTGCAGAAGAAAGACCTGGCAATCTGCTTTTGTAAAGATCACAGCCAGGAAAACCCTATGGAGCAGTTCTACTCTGTAGCACACGGGGTCACCATGGGTCGGGATCTACTCGAAGGTACAGGCTTGGTTTTTGTTGTAGTGCTAATTCCTGGGATTTTAAACTAAGGCTGAGACGTCCACATACATCCCTGCATTCACCACAGCCCCGGGTGTCTGGGCCATCGTGAGCGCATGACACATGTTGTTAGGTGCCTTTGAGTCTGCTCTGACTCACAGTGACCCTGTGTACAACAGAATGAAACCCTGCCCAGTCTGGCGCCATCCACACAATCATTGCTGTGTTTGAGCCCATTGTTGCAGCCACTGTGTCAGTCCATCTCGTTGAGGGTCTTCCTCTTTTTCGCTGACCCTCTACTTTACCAAGCATGATGTCCTTCTCCAGGGACTGGTCCCTCCTGATACATGTCCAAAGTACATGAGACAAAGTCTGCCCATCCTTGCTTCTAAGGAGCATTCTGGCTGTACTCCTTCCAAGACAGATTTGTTAGTTCTTCTGGCGGTCCATGGGATAATCAATATTCTTCGCCAACACCGTAATTCAAAGTATTAATTCTTCTTTGATCTTCCTTATTCACTGTCTAGCTTTCACGTGCATATGAGGCAATTGAAAACACCATGGCTTGGGTCAGGCACACCTTAATCCTCAAAATGACATCTTTGCTTTTTAAGATTTAATACATGCTTTTTGACAAAATGGAGGTCAGGGCCACAGAGGCCTCCCTCTGTAAGATGACCAGTGAGTCACAGGGGATTTTATTTAAGACATTTACAAAAGGAATCTTTTTAGAGAAGTTGACCTGTTTCTCAGTTGGAGTTTAGTCTCGCTCAGAAAAGCAGCTGTGTGCCCAGAGGGGTTTGGGATTTCACTTCGTGACAGATGAATTTAATTTGTTGGTGCATGAATGTATGTATTATCCTTTTGTGATTTTATTAGACCTTTCTCCCCAACGCGATAGATTTCTCCAAAAAAGTCACATCTCCTCTTTGAAAAGCATAACACTGTTTTTACTTGTTTAACCGAAGAGATTACCTGCCGAGAACCCGACACTCCACTGTAGGAGTCTGGCTTCAGCCTTCGCAGCTGAACCGGGAGGAAGCTGGTTCTCAGTTGCTAACTCAAGTCTCCAGACTCAAGTTACGGAGTGCTGGTGGCACAATGGTTAAGTGCTCAGCTGCAGACTGACAGGTTGGTAGCTCAAACCCCCAACAGTTCCACAGCGGAAAGACCTGGCGATCTGCTCCGGTAAAGATTACAGCTATGGGACAGTTCTGCTGTGTCACATGGGGTCGCCATGAGTCAGAATCGACTCAAGGGCACCTGACAACAACAAGCTCAGGTTTCATTTCTTCTAAGGTTGAGGAGCTACGTGGGTATCTACCCTCGAGGGTGTGAACGCAGAGTAGTAGTGTGCGCCGTCAGAAGACTCAGCTGCGTCTCCGCTTTCTATCTGTGCACTGCGTCAGCCACACAGCCTCTCTGAATGAATGCCTTCCTTCTCTGTTACTCTTCTGATGGCCCTGACGCCTTCACGCTGGAGCCGGCCTGCCGCCATCTGCCATCCCACCAACAGCATCCGTAGAAGGCACAGCTTGCCTTGATTTGCATTTTTGGGGTGTGTGCTATTTATAAACAATTAAGACAAGACACAGACGCCTGTTTATGACAAGCTCACAGATTCAGTAAAACATGGACAAGTCTGTTGGCATAGTTTGTACGTACGTGGGTGCAAATCATTCCAACGAGCAAATCAGCATTCAGATCAGTTTGCTTGAAAGTGTCTTAAAAGAAAAAGACACTGGACCATTAGCCAGATGGCTCGTAGATGCTTGTCCTTGAAGTACGTGAGTCTGACCATCAGCCCTGGAATCTGAAGCCATCTTAAAACAGTACGACTCTTCCTAGGTCACCTCCTCTCCTTGGCTATTTACTGGGGGAGAAGCCTCAAGGAAGCTGTCGGTGTCTGAAGCCTTTTGTTACAATTAATCTCATTCTTCCCTTAGGAATCCTGTCCCGGTTTACACATCCCAAGGGGGCGCCTGCGCAGGGCAGGCTGGGAACACTCCCTCTGCGCCCGCCTGCTCTCTGCTTCTCTAGAGCGGTTACCACCATCGAGCTTGTCTACTTCTTGGTTTGTTGCATCTGCCCACAGAGATGTGAGTTCCTTGAAGATGGAATCTTTTACATTTTTTTAATCTTTGGTGAAAATATACACAAAACATACACTCATTCAGCAGTTTTTGATGTCCAGTCCACTGACAAAGGTCACCTTCTTCACACTATGTCACTGTTCTCCCTCTCTCCACCCCGTTGTTTCGCCACCGTTAACTTACACTCTCTGCCCCTTGGAGTTCTCACCTGTGCTTTAGAGTTACTGTTGCCCTTGTAGTCTCATGCAGGTAACTCTTCAACAGGGCGCAGGGCTCAAGGCAGACATTCTTTGTTTAGAGAGCTAAGTTGTGTTTTACTTTAAAGATGACTTCACGGGATGGTTTTGGCTAGAGGTTCAAAAGTTGCTTCCGGGCAGTAGATTGCGGGTCCCTCCAGACTCAGTGTGTCCAGCAAGTCTGGTTTCCAGGAAGAAGTTGAAATTCTGTCTGTCAGTTTTCCTCCTTTTGATCAAGATCCATCTATTGGGCCCCTCATGTAGCCAGGCGCTTTCGATTTCTTCTGGTCTCGTGACAAGGGAGGTAGTAGTTCATGGAGGCGGTTAGACCTGTGGCCATTTCGGAAGACAGACTCTCGTCTGGCTGTTCACTGCACTGCCGCCAGTGCCCGGCACACAGATGCTCGATGTCTGAGGTCTTGAGGGCCGGCCTTAACAAAGTACCACAGACTGCGTGGTGAGGGATTTACCTTCTCACCGTCTGGAGGCCAGGCGTCTGAGGGGAAGTGTCAGCAGGGCTGAGCTCCCTCTGGAGCCCCGAGGGGAGGACCCTTTCTGGTCTCCTCAGCTGCTGGGGGCTCCAGGCGGCCTTGTCTTGTATCACCCTGGTCTCTGCCTCTGTCTTCACATCGTCTTCTTCTCGGTCTCTGTGTCTCTGTGTCTTCTCCTCCCCTGTAAGGACACCAGCCATTGCATCAGGGCCACCCTGCTCCAGCAGGACCTCCTGTGAACGGCTCACATCTGCAAAGACCCTATTCCACATGAGGTCTGAGAATGTCAACATGTCTTTTTAGGGGACACAAATCAACCCATGTCACTTAATAAATATTTGATGGATGTTATGGATTGAATTGTGTCCCCCCAAAATATGTGTCACGATTCCCAGTATTGTGTGGTTGTCCTCCATTTTGTGATTGACGTAATTATCTTATGTGTTGTAAATCCTAATCTCTGGCTGTGGTTAATGAGGCAAGATTAGGTTGTGTTAAAGAGGATTAGGGTGGGCTGCAACACCGTTACTCAGGTCACAGCCCTGATCCTATGTAAGAGGAGTCTCCCTGGGGTGTGGCCTACATCACGTTTATCTTACAAGAGATAAAAGGAGAGAGAAGCAAGCAGAGAGGAGGGGTCTCAAGCCACCAAGAAAGAAGCACTGGGAGGGGAGTGTGTCCTTTGAATCTGGGGTCCCTGTGCTGAGAAGCTCCTAGACCAGGGTAAGACTGAAGACAAGGACCTCCCCCCAGCGCCGACAGAGGGAACACCGCAATACACCTGTGGCGTTTCTGTTACAGCAGCACTGGGTAGCTAAGATGGTGGGTGAATGAGTGGATGAGCTGAAAGAAGCCGTTGTTCTCCTCCTTCCCGTAACCTCTTGAAAATGCCTTTGGCAAAGCTTTCTGACCAGGGAAAGGGGGGGTATCCGCAGGACAGCTTACACGGCTGCTAGAGGCCGGTTCCTAGCCTCAGACGCTGACCTGGCGAGGCGTGCTACTTGAGTGGACGTGATGTAAATCTCCCCTTTGGGAAATGAGTGAAGTATCACAGCTTTGCAAAGAGGCGTGTGATGCCCGCAGGTGTGTTTATATGCAGAGTTATTGTTGTCTAGAGTCGGAGGCTTTAGACTATGGAATGACGACAGGAAAGTTAAGCTGGAGGCCCGGAAAGTGATTCTCTGATGTCACCTGGGCAGAGGTGGCCCAGACTCTCCACCTGCTCTCCCCTGGGGCATCGGACTGGTTGCCACAGGACCCTCCCCACTGCTGACGCATCTTCCTGTGAGGGTGCGTGATAGCCAGGGGGAGTTCACTCTTGTGCCATAGTGCAGGGAAAGCCAGCAAGTGGCTCGGAATAATGTCAGCCAGGTTAGGACCTGGACAAAGGGGCACTTTTCACAATACCTTTCCATTTCCGGAACCCGGGGTGGGCGTGGGGGGGGTGGTGGTGCAGTGGTTAAGAGCTTGGCTGTTAACGAAGAGGTCAGCAGTTTGAATCCACCAGCTACCCCTTGGACACTCTATGGGGCAGTCCTACCCTGTCCTGTAGGGTCGCTATGAGTCAGAACTGACTTGATGGCAATAAGTTTGGTTTTTTTTTAGATTTCCACTTTTCTCACAAATCTTATAAAACAAATAAGATAACAGAAGGAATTTCGAGAACAGCATTATTAGAAAAAAACAGAAAAAAAATAAAAAAACAGTCAAACTTTCCTAAACAAAAAGCTGGCAGCTCAAACCCACCCAGCAGCTCCACGGGAAAAAGACCTGGTGATCTGCTCCCATTAAGATCACAGCCTGGAAAACCCTATGAGGCTGTTCAGCTTTGTCACATGGGGTCACTAGGAGTCGGATTGACTCGACGGCACCCAACAACAGCATTTTCTTCTCAGCCTAGAATTCTCCACTTTAGCCTCCTAAGATACGACCCAAATCTGCTTAGAAGCCGTGGGTAGTCGGTAATTATCCTAATTTTAGAATGACAGCTGCAGCTCCAGCCCCGTCCTCTGTTAGCAGCCTGATGAATTTTACATTGGACAGAAACAGATGGTGAAAGCACCCACATTTAGACGTTTGCTGTTGATGACTTCTTTCTTCCGCAGGCTACGTTGTGAGTTGAGACTGGCTAAGCCCCTGGAGAATTCGTTATTATCTGCCTCTCACCAGCTGGGCTGGTTTTCTTGCTGGGTTTAGGATTGCTCTTGTTATTGTCAGCGAACATGAGCTGTCGATTGTCTTGAAGTCATGGAAGTTTATTTGTTCCACTGCAAGTGTGCAAGCAGAGCTATCAGAGCTTTGTCTCCCCTGCTGAATTTCAAACCTGGGTGCTTTTTTCTTTTAGTTACATAACAAATGAAGGTCTTCTTAAATGGCTGGTTGTGTATATTACTGTGGATAACTGCAATACTTGTCGACAACTACAATATTGTCAGGCCACGGTGGTTCAGGCTGAGTGCTCCTGGGACACCAGGGTGATGAGACTTCGTCTCCCGTACTTCGGACGTGTTATCAGGAGAGACCAATCCCTGGCGAAGGACATCATCATGACTGGTGAAGTAGAGGGTCAGCGAAAAAGCGGAAGACCCTCGATGAGATGCATCGACACCGTGGCGGCAACAATGGGCTCAAACATAGCAATAATGATTGTGAGGATGGCGCAGGACCGGGCAGTGTTTCGTTCTGTTGTACATGGGGTCATTATGAGTCAGAACGGACTTGATGGCACCTAACAACAACAACAACAGTGGCAATTCAGTGGAATTCTCACCTTCCGTGCAGGAGACCAAGGACCTGGCCGGTGCACCTCATGCGCAGCCACCATCCATCTGTCAGCGGGGGCTGGGGTGTTGCTGTGTGCTCAGCGGGCTTCAGCAGAGCTTACAGACTAAGACAGACTCGGAAGAAAGGCCTGGTGAAGTGCACATTAGACATCTAAGTGTAGATGTCAGGAGGTGTTGGCAGGGAGAGAAATCAAGACCCCAAAGGACATGCCGATTCTTAAGGATGGAACTGTTATTGTTAGTTGCTGTCCAGCCAGCTCCAACTCATGGCGACCTCATGTATAACAGAACAAAATGTTGCTCAGTCCTGTGCCGTCTTCATGATGGTTGGTGTGCTTGAGTTCGTTGTTGTGACTATTGTGTCAGTACATCTCCTCGGGGGTTTCCCTCGTTTTCGCTCACCCTCTACTTTACCCAACATAAAGTACCTTTCTAGATATTGGTCTTTCCTGATGATACGTTGAAAATAAACAAGCTGAAGTCTTGCCATCCTTATTTCTAAGGAGCATTCTGGTTGTATTTCTTCTGGCAGTCCATGGGATGGTCAGTGTTCTTCACCAACACTGTTCAAAAGATGGAATTAGCTGGTCTTATTATTCAGCAGGAAGTTCCTGGGTAGTGCAAATGGTTAAGGGCTCAGCTGCTAACAACAGAAAGGCTGGAGGCTCGAGTCCACCCAGAAGTGCCTCGGAAGAAAGCCCTGGGAATCTACTGCTGACAACTCAGCCATTGAAGACCCTGTGAAGCACAGTTCCACTCTGCACACGTGAGTTCGCTGTGAGTCAGAATCAACTTGATGGCAACTGGTTTATTACCGAGCAAAGCAAGTGCCCTGGATGCATACAGGTAGTCGGCCAGAGTTGGCCAAGTTCCGTGGGCTTTCAGTGGTGGCAATATGGGATGAGGCCTGCGGTGGTCGTACATCTTCCTACCTGTAGCCAGCAATCAGGAGATACCCGTCTGCATCAGTGGCTACGTGGCGCTTCTCTGCTGTCCTGTTTCTCATCATTCTTCATCAGGCTTCCTTTGCACCCATATTTGTTCCTAATTCTTCATCAGGAACCCCGACGGTGCCCCGGGCAGTGTCTCGGCCACACGGGATTAGTCATGTCTGCCAGCATTCCCCAGGGAGGTTAGCTCGAGGTCAGCTTCCCCACAGAAGCAGGTTGGAAATAGTTTGGAGCCGAGGAGAGAGGTGGCTGTCTAGATGTATTTAAAGCCATGGGACTAGGTGAAGTCAGCCTGGGAATGAGTATAATTAGGAGCGGGAGGTAAGCTGCGGTCCACACTTGACCTCTGAACACTCAGAGAGCTTGGGGAGATAAGAGGAGCCAGCCGAGGGGAGACTGGGTGACTGTCTTGTCTCCAAAGGCTGCTGTACAGCCATACCGCAAGTGGGCGGCTTTAAGGAACACATATTTACTTTCTCACAGTTCAGGGCACCGGCTGTAGGGGAAGGCTCACTCTCTGACAGCTCTGGGGGATGATCTCTGGGTGTCTGTAGACCCAGAGTTCCTTGGCTGCTTGGCCGTCTCCACGTGGCATGTAGCTTCCCTTCTCTTTGTGCTCCCTTCTCTGTGCCTCATCTGCTTTTTTTATGTCTTTTTTTTTAATTGTTGTAGTTTAAATGAAGTTTACATTTCAAGTTAGTCTCCCATACAAAAATTCATACATACGTTGTTATATGACCCTAATTCCTCTCCCCATACTGTGACAGCACACTCCTCCTTTCCACCCCTGATTCCCCATGTCCATTCAACCAGCTCCTAACCCTCTCTGCCTTCCCATCTCACCTCCGGACAGAAGCTGCCTGTTTAGTCTCTTGTATCTACTTGAGCTAAGAGACACACTCCTCACGAGTGTCACTTTATGTCCCACAGTCCAGTCCAATCCCTGTTTGAAGAGTTAGCCCCGGAAATTGTTTTAGTTCTGGGCTGATAGAGAATCCAGGGGCCATGCTTTCCAGGGTTCCTCCAGTCTCAGTCAGACCATTAAGTCTGGTCTTCTTACTAGAATTTGAGTTCTGCCCCCCATCTTTCTGCTCTTTTTCTATCTTAAAAGTGGGTAGGTTTAAGACATGTCTTATGCTGAAATGGCCTTATTAACATAACAAAAACCGTATTCCCAAATGGGGTTCTCTCAGCAGGATTTTGTTGTTGTTGTTAGGTTCTGACTCCTAGTGACCGTATGTACAGCAGAAGGGAACACGGACGGCCCCGGTCCTGCGCCATCCTCACAATCGTTGTCATGCTTGAGCCATTGTTGCAGCCACTGTGTCAGTCCATCTGGTTGAGGGTCTCCCTCTCTTTCGCTGACCCTCTGTGTTACCAAGCATGATGTCCTTCTCCAGGGACTGGTCCCTGCTGATAACATGTCCAAAGCAAGTATAGGGGGTTAGGACTCCAATATGTACTTTGGGGACACAAGTTAATCCATAATAGTGAAAAGACAAAAGAAAGTGACGTCTTAGAATCCAAGGTGGACAGTTTCCACATAATCAGGTGACACTGTGTCGGGTGCTGCCCCTGGGTGAGCAAGCACGTGGAGGACCAGGTTTGGGGTTTGACTTGGCAATGTGGATGTCGCCGGTGACCTGGTAAGAGCTCTTGCCGAGGAGTGGTGAGGACCAAGCCCGGTGGAAAGAGGGAAGAAAGCAAGCTGAGAAGTGAGAATAGACCACTCTTTGGAGGTGCTTGGTTTTCTTGTTGTTGCTGTTAGGTGCTGTTGAGTCGGTCTGACTCATGGCAACCTTAGGAACACCACAAGGAAATGTTGCCGCGTTCCGTGCCATCTTCGTGATCACGGGTATGTCTGAGCTCATTGTTGTGCTTATTGTGTCAGTCCGTCTCGTTGTGGGTCTCCCTTGTTTTCACTGACCCTCCGCTTTACCAACCATGATGGTCTTTTCTAGAGATTGGTCCGTCCTGATAACATGTCCAAAGTAAGCGAGCCAAAGTCTCACCATCCTCGAGCCTAAGGAGCGTTCTGGCTCTACTTCTTCCAAGACAGATTTGTCTGTTTTTCTGGCAGTCCATTGTATATTCAATATTCTTCACCAACACCATAATTCAAAGGCATCAAGTCAATTCTTCGTGGTCTTCCTTATTCATCGTCCAGCTTTTGCATGCATATGAGGCAATTGAAAATACCATGGCTTGGGTCAGGTGCACCTTAGTCCTTAAGGTGACCTCCTTGCTTTTTAACACTTTAAAGAGGTCTTCCGCAGCAGATTTGCCCAGTGCAATGTGTCATTTGATTTCTTCACTGCTGCTTCCATGGGTGTTGATCGTGGATCCGAGTAAAATGAAATCCTTGAAAACTGCAATGTTGGGGAGCAATAGCTGTGTTCACTGGGCACTTACTGTGTGCCGTGCTCTGCAGTGGGCAAGTCTCATACCATCTTAGTGAGTCCTGATAACCACTTTTTGAAGAAGAGATTATCTTTGTAAATTTTCTCTTGACAGATAATAATCATATTGATGTTGATGGTGGTGATAATGCCAGCATTCACTGAGAGCTCCTCATGTGCTGGGACTGGGCTAAGTTCTAGAAGCGGGTGGGGCAGAGGGTCAGCTCAGTTCTCTTCAACACAGCCTCTGTGCTCACTCACTGTATGAAGACAACTCTGTCATTATAGTTTTTTGTTTTTTTATTCCTTTTCCTTTTTGGCACAATCTCAATTGCACAGAAAAGGTACCAGTATAGTAGGAAGAACTTTTCTCCCCTCAACTATCTGAGCATAAATTGCTGACGTAACGGCCTACCACCCTGACCACTGTGATGTGTATTTCCTCCATAAAAGGACATTCTCCCGCACAAACATACTTTTTGTTGTTAGCGGTCGCCAAGGCTGCCGCTGAGTCATCCCCCGACTCATGGCGACCCCGTGCACAAAGGGACGAAATGCTGCCTGGCCCTGTCATGATCGAACGTGGATCAGACTGTTGGGATTCACAGGGTTTTCACGGGCTTAGTTTTGGAAGTTGATCACCAGCACTTTCTTCCTAGTCTGTCTTAGTCTGGAAGCTCTGCTGAAACCCGTTTAGCGTCACAGCAACACACAAGCCTCCACTGACAGACGGGTGATGGCTGCGCATGAGGTGCATTGGCCGGGAATTGAACCCGGGTCTCCTATGCGGAAGGCAAGGATCCTACCACTGAACCACCACTGCCCCCCATCGACATACGGCCACCAGCAAAGTCAGGAAGTGCACACGGATGCATGACCACCGTCTAAACTTGGGCCCCATTCAAGTCCTACCGATTGTCCCAATAATGTCGTTTATTGTAAAATGATCCTGTTCAGGGCTACCAGCTGTATCTAGTCATCCTGCTTTCCTGTCATTACATTCAATTGCATCTGAGTCTTATCCATTATATGGCAGCTCCTAAACCCAGCAGGGAGAACGGCCTGGTGATCTGCTCCCATAAAGATCACAGCCTTGAAAGCCCTAGAGGGCAGTTCTACTCTGTCACACGGGGTCGCCGTGAATCAGAATCGACTGGAAGTCACTCAACACAAACAAGAACCCTGAAAAGCCAGCGTGTGAGCCTTGCTACTGTCTTCAGTTTGCTCCATCAACACATGGACATATGTTCCCAGACTTGGTGCCCCATCACCTCGCCGGACATGTCTCAGTGCCAGTGCCATCTGTCAGGGCGGCTGAGCAGAGGACAGCCGCTCTGTCAGCCCCCGGTCCCTGGAGGCCCGCTGCCTCCTCCCTCCTCGTCCTCCCTGCAGGCCATCTGAGCCTCAACTCTGCGCCCGCTGTCAGGAGCCTCGGGGACAGGGACGTTTCCTCTGCTGTCAGAAGGGAGTTGGATGACAAGCTGTTAAGACCCAAGTGGACTCAGAAGCCCAACCTCAGGCTTCATTGGTGGCTGAATTATAGGAGGAGCCCTTGAAGAGAAGGCAGGGGAATCAGCTCTGCATAAGGGACCGGAACGGCCCTGGTGGTCTGTGGGCCTGTGGGTTTGTCTGGAGCGAAGGACTGGGCCCCGTGCAAATTGGATTTAGCGTGGTCAGCAGGAAAAGGATGGCGCTTGTGTGGCCGATCCGGTGCTTCCTTGCTAGTTGGGGGGGTCCCTGCTTTTTTGGTTTTTACCTAGCTTGCCTTATAATATAGTCCTTCTCCGCCTCTGAATATATGCCATTCCAGATGCTGCCAGGGAGTCCCTTGTGGGTGCAAACAGTTAACACACTCGGAGATTTGAGTCCTCCCAGAGGTGCCTCGGAAGAAAGTCCTGGTGATCTACTTCTGAAACATCAGCCATCGAGGACCCCGTGGATCACAGTTCTACTCTGACACACGTGGGGTCACCAGGGGTTGGAACTGACTTGACTGCAAGTGGATTTTTTTTTTTTAACATGTCTGCAATGTGAGAATTGGGTCCTTTGTTTGCAATTTCAGGTTTCCCTTTTTGGTGTCTATTTCTCTGAATTCCTAGAGCAGGGGACAGCAAAGTGTCCTGGGAAGGGTCACGTAGCAAATACTTTAGGGTTCCAGTCTCTGTGCTACTCCCCCGTCACTGCAGCGGGAAGCAGCCATGGACGGTAACACTGTTTCCCACAATGGTCTCGGGCTTCGTTTACCCCCGTCTCAGCTGGGCAAGGACATGGTTAAGCCAAGGCTGCTACCAAGTGCTTCTGGGTCCGGTTAGACCTGACCATTTGGGGATTGTCAGCGGGTGCCAAGAGGGGCCTCTTTAACTGTTGGCTGTCCCCTCTCTGGGTGAGGTGGCGGTGATTTGAATTTCACTTCTGTGGGAGGCCTGGAGGGCCCACTGAGGCTGCAGGGAGGTGGGAGTGAGCACAGCGCTGTTTTCTTTTTTTATTGGGATGAAAATGGACACAGCAAAGCCTTCACCAGTTCAGCCATTTCTGCGCGGATGATTCAGTGCCGTTGGTGACGTCCTTCGGGTGGTGCAGCCACCGTCGTGCTCCTTTTCCAAATTATTCCACCACCAGGAACAGAAACTCACTGCCCCCTAAGCAAAAACTCCTCCCTTCCCCTCCCGCCCAGCCTGGTAACCACTAACAACCTTTGTTTTCTATCTATTTGCTTATTTCATGTCAGTGAGCTCGTACAGTGTTTGTCCTCTGTGACTGACTCGGCATGATTTGCTCACGGTCCATCCATGCGGTGGTGTGTGGACACCACATTCTGTCCATCCATAGGGTGGTGTGCCTCGGGACCTCATTTCTCCTTATGGCTGAGGAGTATTCCATGGTATGTACACACCACAGGTTGTCCATCCATGCGGTGGTGTGCCTCGGGACCTCATTTCTTCTGTGGCTGAGGAGTATTCCATGGTGTGTACACACCACAGGTTGTCCATCCATGCGGTGGTGTGCCTCGGGACCTCATTTCTCCTTATGGCTGAGGAGTATTCCATGGTGTGTGGACACCACATTCTGTCCGTCCATAGGGTGGTGTGCCTCGGGACCTCATTTCTTCTGTGGCTGAGGAGTATTCCATGGTGTGTACACACCACAGGTTGTCCATCCATGCGGTGGTGTGCCTTGGGACCTCATTTCTCCTATGGCTGAGGAGTATTCCATGGTGTGTACACACCACAGGTTGTCCATCCATGCGGTGGTGTGCCTCGGGACCTCATTTCTCCTTATGGCTGAGCAGTATTCCATGGTGTGTGGACACCACATTCTGTCCATCCATAGGGTGGTGTGCCTCGGGACCTCATTTCTTCTGTGGCTGAGGAGTATTCCATGGTGTGTACACACCACAGGTTGTCCATCCATGCGGTGGTGTGCCTCGGGACCTCATTTCTCCTTATGGCTGAGGAGTATTCCATGGTGTGTGGACACCACATTCTGTCCATCCATGCGGTGGTGTGCCTCGGGACCTCATTTCTCCTTATGGTTGAGGAGTATTCCATGGTGTGTGGACACCACATTCTGTCCATCCATGCAGTGGTGTGCCTCGGGACCTCATTTCTCCATATGGTTGAGGAGTATTCCATGGTGTGTGGACACCACATTCTGTCCATCCATGCGGTGGTGTGCCTCGGGACCTCATTTCTCCTTATGGCTGAGGAGTATTCCGTGGTGTGTGGACACCACTGTTTGTCCGTCTATTCCTCTGCTGATGGACATTTTGGTTGTTGGCACCTTTTGGCTCTTGTGAAGGTGCCGCAGTGAACACTGGTGTGCGGTTTTCTGTCTGAGTTCCTGCTTCACTCCCTCTGGGTGTGTACTTAGGATTGGGATTGCTGGGTCTTGTGGTAATTCTATGTTCAGCTTTTTGAGGAACCACCCAACATTTTTCCACCATGGCCGCAGTGTTTTTGCTCTTTCTTTAAGGGGCATTAGTGCTGATCCCGGCTGATTTAGGGCCCATATTCTCCCAGCAGCAGGATCCCCTGGGGGCCTGTTAGAAATGCAGACTCCCAGGCCCCACCCCAGCCCTGCTGAAACAGAATCTGCATCTTAACAGGAGCCCAGGAGCACTGCAGGCACATGAAATTTCCGAGAAGCGCTGGGTTAGGATATCCCAGTGGGAAGGACAGAAAGCAAGCGTTTTAAAATACTTCCCAGCTTTTACATGCAAAGTATCCTAATGAGACTTCAGAGCGTGAAGGGGGGACCGACTCCATGACAGTTAACAACAAGAACAGAGCACAGATGGATCCCGGAGGCTGGCTCCTGCCCGCCCGCTTGCTCGCTTGTTGCAGAGTGACTGGGCAAAGCCCCTGATCTCTGTGCCTGATTCCCTCATCTGTAACAGAAGGTACTGATGACAGAGGGCGGTTGAAGCTCCTCTTGGTTCCAAGTCCCGGTGTTGTCTTCTCTGGGCCGTGTGTTTGGATCCTCCCCCGCATCTCGAGGGGAATACTTCTGTTTTTGCACACGCTCTGGACTGATGGTCTGCCATTCCCACGCAGCTGCTGGGGCCCAGGGAGCCAGCTGAGGCCCCTCGTAAGTGCAGAGCTTCATCATTGTTGAACAGACAGCACGCAGAGGAGATACCACTTCAGCGCTCGTTCTTGTTGCGAAGCAGTCTTGGGGAGTTATAAGCGCTCCGGGTTTGTTCAGTGGAAAGTCTAAAGTCTTTGTTGTGAGCTGCCCTGGCGTCAGCCCCCCACCCCTGCTGACCCCACACACATCAGAACATAACACCACCCGGTCCTTTGCCGTTCTCATGATCGGCTGCCATCGGACCACTGTGACCCACAGGGTTTTCACTGGCTGATTTTTGGAAGTAGATCACCAGGACTCTCCTCCTAGCCTTAGTCCGGAAGCTCTGCTGAAACCTGTTCATTATCACAGCAACACGCAAGCCCCCGCTGACAGACAGGTGGTGGCTGCACCTGAGGTGCACTGGCCGGGAGTCGAAGCCGGGTCTCCCACATGGAAGGTGAGGCTCCTACCACTGGACCACTGAAAGTCTTAGTTAGCAACTCAGCCGCTCGGCAGCCGCAGCAGCTCCCTGTCACCCACCAGACCCAAAGCCATGGTTTCAGATGACTTAACTAGGTTGGGCTTTTTATTTTGCTCAAACAATGACTGGAGAGAGGCCTGTAATCGGCCGCAAGGGCGAGGGACGAGGTTTCATGGGGAATGTCCGTGCTCTCAGTGATTGGGAGCGTGGCGTCCTCCAGCTGGCAGCAGGCTCCAGCGGCCTGGCCTCCCCTACCTCACCGCCCCTCTCCCCTCAGCCCATCTCCTTGGGAAGTGCGGGATCCGTGAACAGCTGTCTCAGCCTGGAATCTCACTGACCCTCCGGTATAAAGCCTCCGTCCCCATGGGCAGGGGCGTCTCTCCTGGGCCACCTGCGCAGCCTCCGTGTCTGGCTGAGCAGCTGGTGGCTCAGCATGGGCTGCAGGGTGATGGATCGCCCCGTGCCCAGGGGCCTCAGGGGTTTTGTAAGTGATTCTCCTCTCTTTAGAGATGGTGCCAGCGCCTCTTTGTGCCTTCTTTGTATTGTGGTAAATTATCTCTATACCTATGTTGTTGTGTGCTATCGAGTCAATTCTGACTCATGGTGACCCCATGTGACAGTAGAACTGCCCCGTAGGGTTTTCTAGGCTGTAATATTTATGGAAGAAGATTGTCAAGTCTTTCTCCTGCAGAACTGCTGAGTGGGCTCAAACCACCGACCTTTTGGTCAGCAGCCAAGCGAAGCAGAAATCCTAGAGAAAACTTTAACAAGCAGAAACCAACACACTGCATTAAGACCACAGTGAACAAACGGAATTATTCCAGGAGTGCAAGGATGGCTTAACATTAGACAAGCTACTAATATAATCCACCATCTTAACAGATCTGAAAAAGGGCATATGATTCTGTCCAAGTGAAAAGTCCTTTGACAAAATTCAATACCCTTTCCTGATTAATAATAATAAAAAAAGTAAAAAAAAAAAAAAAAATGGAATTGATGGATACTTCTTTAATGCGGGCAAAAGCAAACAAGACATAATTGGGAAACTGAGTTACTCAGTTACCTGAAATGTGAAGTACAAGGTGGGGAGTGGAAAGAGATGGGTCTGGAAAAATACACAGGGGCCAGTTCAGTTAAAAGGAGCCCTGGAGGTGCAAAAGGTTGGAGGTTCAAAGCCACCCGGTGACTCTGGAAGAGAAAGACCTGGCAATCTGCTCCTGTAAAGATTGTTGTTAGGGGCTGTCAAGTCGGTTTCAACTCATAGTGACCCCGTGTACAACAGAATGAAACACTGCCTGGTCCTGTGCCATCCTCACAATAGTTGTTATGCTTGAGCCCATTGTTGAAGCCACTGTGTGAATCCATCTGGTTGAGGGTCTTCCTCTTTTTCGCTGACCCTCTACTTTACCAAGCATGAGGTCCTTCTCCAGGGCCTGGTCCCTCGTGATAACATGTCCAAAATACCTGAGACAAAGTCTCGCCATCCTTGCTTCTAAGGAATATTCTGGTTGTACTTCTTCCAAGACAGATTTGTTTGTTCTTCTGGCAGTCCATGGGATATGCAGTATTCTTTGCCAACAACATAATTCAAAGGTGTCAAGTCTTCTTTGTCTTCTTATTCATTGTCCAGCTTTCACATGCATATGAGGCAATTGAAAACAGTATGGTTTGGTTAAGATTACAGCTGAGAAAACCCCATGGGGCAGTTCTGTCACATGGGGTCACTATGAGTTGAAATCAATTCAACGGCACCTAACAACAATGAAGTTTAGTTAAAGACAAAGATGACTAAGGTGCGCCTCACCTAACCTGTGGTCTTTTCAATAACCTCGTAAACTTGGCAAGTTCAACAATGAATAAGGAAGATCAAGGAAAAATCGAGGCCTTTGAATTATGTTGTTGGCAAAGAATATTGGCTATACTGGGGACCACCAGAAGAACAAACAAATCTGTCTTGGAAGAAGTACAGCCAGAACGCTCCTTAGAAGTGAGGATGGCGAGATATCCACTATTTACTTTGAACACGTCATCAGAAAAGACCAATCAGTAGAGAAGGACATCATGCTTGATAAAGTAGAGGGTCAGCAAAAAAGAGGGGGACTTTCATCGAGATGGATTGACACAACAGTCACCACTTTGGACTCAAACATGTTAACGATCATGAAGATGGCACAGGACCAGGCAGCATCTCCTTCTGTTGTACGTAACGTCACGATGGGCTCAAGCCTAACAATGATTGTGAAGATGGTGCAGGACTGGGCAGTGTTTTGTTCTGTTGTACACAGGTTTGCTATGAGTCAGAATTGACTTGACGGCAGCTAACTAATAACAGCAACATACGTAAGGTCACCATGAGTAGGAGCTGGCTGAATGGCAACTAACAAAAATGAGAGTTTAGTTAGGGTTGTGTGATAAGGACAGGAGACACCATTGAGAAGAACCATGTTGGGACAAGGGGAATTTCTGAACAGCAGGTTGGTGCTGGGAATGGTCTTGGCCCAGCCATGGTTCAGAAACTGTTTCTCAATTGGAGCCTCAAATCTCCAGCAGTCCTCCGTGAAAGGGACAAGATTGGGGTTTATGAAACCAGTTCTCCTGTGTCCTGCCTTCATTTGCCAAGGGTCTGACCATTTTCCCAAACTCTGGCTGGAGTCAGCCTAAGGAGCCAGTATGCAGCAGGCCAAGACTTCTCCATCACTGCTTGGAAATTCATGGAACGCGCTGGATGCATGAGTTACTGTGCTAGACAGAATGGAGGGCAGGAAGTCCATAATTCAGTCTTTTTCTCAAGGAGTACATAGTTTTATTTTTATGTAGTCCATCCATCTTTTCTTGTCTACATCTGGATTTTGAGTTATAGTTAGAAATCCTCTCCCACGCCAGGTTATAAAGGAGTTCACCTCCTGTTTCTTCTTGGACTAAAATTTTAATATCTAGATTCTCAAATATTTTTGGAGTTTCTTCCGGTGTGTGATGTAAGTTAAATAGTCAATTATGCTCTTTCTTCCATTTCTACCAGTTGTCTTTACCCTCGTTATTAAGAATTCCAACTTTTCCTCATTGATATGAGACACTGTCTTTATCATATGCTATATTTCTGTATGTATTTGTGTCTATTTCTGGACTTTCATTTCTGTTCCATTGAATTTGCCTATTCACTAAAAAATACTGGTGCTTTTGCGGTCATTTGTGGGCTCATAGAGGGCTGATTCTGTACTTGCTAATTCAGTGTTCACGGGGACTGTATAGAACTTAATCACTGCCAATAGCAGGAATTGACTGTATTTTACTTTTTTATTGCTTTTGTAAATGGAATCTTTTCTTTCATTATGTCTTGTGTGTATTATTTGATATAAAATTGACCTGCAAAAAGCAGTAGCTTTCATATATCCTGCTTCTTTACTAAATTTTTTTGGTTAGTGTTTTACTGCTACTGATTGTCTTGGGTTTTCTGGGTATACTTTCAGCTTACGGTCAACAGAGATCATTTCATTTTTTCTTTCCATTCTTAAATTTCTAATCATTTACTCTTTTCTAATTGCATTGGTTAATACTTCCAATACAATATTAAAAGTGGTGGGGTTTGAAAATGGGTCTCCTTGCCTCGTTCCTAACTTAATAAGGATGGCTTCGTGTTTCTCATTAAGATGCTTACTTTTTGAAGTTAGTGCAGGCCCTTTATCATGCTAAGGAAGTAGCTATCAATTCTAATTTTTTTGATTTTTTTATTATTAATCAGGAAAGTGTATTGAATTTTGTCTTAGGCCTTTTTATCATATATGGAGAGAAATGTATGATATTCTTTTTAGATCCGTTAAGTGGTGAATTATATTGCTGTTAAAATGGTGATTGTCTGATGTAAAACCATCCTTGCATTCCCAGAATAACTAATTAGTAGATTGTCTAGCATTAAGCCATCTTTGCATTCCTGGAATAACTAATTATATTGGTAGATTATCTAATTTTAAAGCATCGTTACACTGGTGGAATAATCCCATTTGGCCATTGTGTGGTCACAAGGTAGTGTGCCGGTTTCTGTTTGCTAATATTTTATTTAGGATTTTTGCATTGATATTTACAAGTAAGATTAGCCTTGTTTTTTTTTTTTTTTGTGCTATCTTTACCGGGTTTATTCATCATTTTTATCTGTACTTCAGAAAAAGAAAGAATTTGGAAATTTTCTTTTATCTTCTCTGGAATAATCTATGTAATTTTCCTGGTCTTTAATATTTAGTAGAATTGTCCTATGAAACCATCTGGGTCTGATACTTTTTTTTTTGTAAGGGTAATTCTTTGAGAACTTTCTCTGCTTCTGCTATGGGAATCGGTCTGCATAAGCTTTCTAAGCAAGAAGGGAGGATGGCGAGATTTTCTCCTGTACTTTGGACATATTATCAGGAGGGACCAGTCCCTGGAGAAGGACGTCATGCTTGGTAAAGTAGAGGGTCAGTGAAAAAGAGCAAGACCCTCAACGAGATGGATTGACACAGTGGCTGCAACCATGGGCTCAAGCATAACGATTGTGAGGATGGCGCAGGACCAGGAGGTGTTTCATTTTGCTGTAGGTAGAGTTGCTTTGAGTCAGAACCAACTTGATGGCACCTAACAACAACAAGCTTTCTAAAACCAATTTGGCAAATTGTACTTTTTCTATGAGAGTATTTCATCTGGTTTCAAATATATTTGCGTAGAGTTGTACAAAGTGTCTTTCTTGAATTTTCTTTTTTGTGGGGCCCCTTAAGGACCTCATAACTTTAGAGGATAAGAATTGTGTGAGTTGTCAGAGACTGGAGAAACCCCAAGAGCATGGCCCCCAGACACCCTTTTAACTCAGTACTGAAGTCACTCCTGAGATGCACCCTTCAGCCAAAGATTTGACAGGCTTATGAAACAAACTGATAAAGTAGCTCGACCTTGTGTACGAGGAGACTAAATGGGCACATCAGCCCAGGGGCAAGGAAGAGAAGGCAGGAGGGGCCGGGAAAGCTGCACGAATGGAAGTAGGGAACCCAATGTTGAGAAGGGGAGAGTATTGACAACCAATGGGGTTGGCAACCGATGTCCCTAAACAATATGTGTGTTAATTAAGGAGAACTTAATTTGCTCTGTAAACTTTCACCTAAAGCCTAATTAAAAAAAAAAAAAAAAGAATTATGTGAGCTAGGTTCCCTTACTGCATCCACGGGTACCAAGTCTTAAAGTTGTAATAAGATGGAAAGAATCCCTGGGTGATGCAAATGGTTAAGCCCTCAACTATTAACCGAAAAGTTGGTGCTTCGAACCCACCCAGAGGCACCTGGAAAGAAAGGGCTGGTGATCTGCTTCTGGAAAACTAGCCATTGGAAACCCTACGGAGCACAGTTCTACTGTGACACACATGGGGTGGCCAGGAGTCGGGGTCGACTTGACGTCAACTGGTTTGGTGATATTGTCAGGATCAAATGAGATAAAACACATAAAAATATTTTATAATACCTAAAAAATATATAAGATATAGTTACTTTTTAGACTGTAACTGGTTGCTATTCCTGGCCAGTACTCAGTGCTATACAAGCGGGTGCGGTGCACTAGGCTGTGACCTTGGGTAAGTCTCTGAGTCTCAGTTTTCCATCAGTAAAATGTGAGAGTTGGACAGATGATCTACAGCTATTCTTTCCGTTCTAAGATTCTGTTTTTTGACATAAGGGCTAATAGTAAAACAATGATGTAAAGCTCAATCCGAGTAATGACCTTGTTGCTGTTTTTAGGTGCTGTGTACAACAGAACGAAACCCTGCCCGTCCTGCGCCACCCTCACAATCCTTGTTATGCTTGAGCCCATTGCTGCAGTCACTGTGCCAGTCTGTCCTGTCATATTCTGAGTGCCTTCTAACCTGGGGGCTCATCTTCCGGCACTGTATCATACAATGTTCTGCCTCTATTCATAAGGTTTTCACTGGCTAATTCTTTTCAGAAGTAGACCACCAGGTCCTTCTTCCTAGTCTGTCTTAGTCTGGAAGCTCAGCTGAAACCTGTCCACCATGGGTGACCCCAGTGGTATTTGAAATACTGGTGGCAAAGCTTCCAGCATCACAGCAATACGCAAGCCACGGCAGTAGGACAGACGGACAGGCACGTGGTGGATACAAAATTAGGGTTAAGGAAAAACAAAAGTGATTTGGACGTTACATACTTGGACTTAACGTCCTCTTCCACCATGGGCTACTTTAGCGGGGGGGGGGGGGTGTTGTGATATAAACAATAAAAAGCAAACAAACCAGCTGCCAGTGAGCTGACTCAGACTCATGACATCCCCATGTGTGCCAGAGTAGAACTGTCCTCCACAGAATTTTCAGTGGCTGATTTTTCGGACGTAGATTGCCAGGCCTTTCTTCTGAGAAGCCTCTGGGTGGAGTTGAACCTCCAAACTTCGGTCAGCAGCTGCGTGTGCTAACAGTTTGCACTGCCCAGGGACTCGGGATTAGAGTAAAGCTGACCTGTGTTCTGGGTCCCGTCTGCCTCGTACTATTAACTCCATGAGCTCAACCTGTCCTCCCCCCACTTCACCCTCTGTAGGATGGTGGAAAGAATGCCTCTCTTGAAGGGTTATTGCGCATCGAGCACTTAGTGTACTGCCGGGCACATGGTGGCTACTTAATGGTATTATGCTGGTTCCGTGGTAGAATTCTTCCCTTTTGTGCGGGAGACCCGGGTTCGATTCCTGGACAATGTACTTCATGCACAGCCACCACCTGTCTGTCAGTGGAAGCTTGTGTGTTGCTGTGATGCTGAACAGGCTTCAGCGGAGCTTCCAGGCTAAGACGGACTAGGAAGAAAGGCCTGGTGATCTCCTGAGAACCAGCCAAGGGAAATCCTGAATCACAATGCTCCAGTCTGCAACTGAGCATGGCAGTGGCTCAGGACCGGGCAGCATTTGGTTCCGTTGTGCGTGGGGCCTCAGGTGCCGACTTGACAGCAGCTAATAGCAACAGCAATGATCACGGAGATCATTCTGACCTTGTGGACTCCCTGAAAGGGTGTTGGAGTCACCCGAAGGCTCACAGACCATGATTAAAAATTCTAATGTGGCTGTGCGTTGCAGTTTTGTGGCTATCCAAGGAAAAAGCTGCCCCAGCCCTGGGGGCATAGGACATGAGCTTCGTCAGCTCCCGGGCCCACATTCTGAGCCCACCCCGTGTCTAGCATCCTTGGTGTAACTGTGCAAATATGCTCTCAGTCACCCTGGGGCGGGAGCCAGCCATGCAGGGGCAGGACGGTGGGTGTCGAGTTTCTGAAACCATGCTCTGGTGGTGATTGGAAAACTATTTGGCTTTTTAAAGCCCCACATCCTTCTTGAAACTGAAATGGAATATCATGCAATTAACACCAAATGGTGATGTCAGGCATGGGGTCACGGCTCTGTCCGCAGCAGCCTGGCTTCGGAGCTGCTCGCGGCTGACTTTTGCTGCCTTGGAGTAGAAGAGAAGGAGCCGTGCTTTTTTTTTTTTCAATTGTACTTCAGGTGAAGGCTTACAGAACAAATAGTTTCTCATGAAACAGTAGTACACATATTGTTTTATGACATTGGTTAACAACCCCACAACATGTCAACCCTCTAACTTCTCAACCTTTTTTTTTGGTGAAAATACACATAGCCAAACATACACCATTTCAAAAATTTCTACATGCACAGTACAGTGACATTGACTACGCTCTTCCAACTGTGCTGTTATTCTCACTTAAGATGAAGGCTTACAGAACAAAATAGTTTCTCATTTAACAGTTACTACAAATGTTGCCCTATGACAATGGTTAACAATCTCACAACACATCAACAATATCCTTACTCAACCTTGGGTTCCCTATCACCAGCTTCCTTGTCCCCTTCTGCCTTCTGGCCCTTGTCACTGGACTCCTGTACCTCGTTAGTCCCATTTGGTTTTACGGGGCTGTCCACTCCCAGGCTGAACGGTGAACCTCGGAGAGAACTTTACCACTGAGCTAAAAGGGTGTCTGGGACCCATACTCTCGGGGCCTCTCCAGCCTCCTTTCGGCCAGTAAATCTGGTCTTTTTTTTGTGAGTTAGAATTATGTTCTACATCCTTCTCCAGCTCTGTCCAGAACCCTCTGTTGTGATCCTGGTCAGAGCAGTTGGTGGTAGCCGGGCACCACCTCGCTGCACTGGACTCAGTCTGGTGGAGGCCTTGGTAGCTGTGGACAATTAGTCCTTCAGACTAATCTTTTCCTTGTATCCTGTTCTCTTCATTCTCCCTTGCTCCTGAAGGTATGAGACCACTGGAGTATCTTAGATGGCCGCTCACAGGCTTTTAAGACCCCAGACACTACTCACCAAGGTAGAATGTAGAACATTGCCTTTATAAGCTGTGTTATGCCAATTGAGCTAGGTGTTCCCCGAGACCATGGTCCCCACAGCGCTCCACCCAGCAATTCAGTCCTTCAGGGAGTTTGGATGTGTCTATGGGGCTTCCATGACCTTTCCTTGTACAGGTTGTGCTAGTTTCCCCTGTATTGTGTACTGTCTCACCCTTCACCCAAGATACCACTTATCTATTGCCTATTTAGTATTTCCGCCCCACCCCTCCCATCCCTGGTAACCAACAAAGATTGTTACATTTTGTGTGTGAACTTTTTCATGGGTTTTTACAATAGAGGTCTCCTGCAATATTTGTCCTTTTGTGATTGACTTATTTCACTCAGCATAATGTCCTCCAGTTTCATCCATGTTATGAGACGCTTCACAGATTCGTCATTGTTCTTTCTCGTTGCATAGTACTCCATTGTGTGTATGTACCATAGTGTGTTTATCCATTCATCTGTTGATGGGCAGCTAGGTTGTTTCCATCGTTTTGCTGTTGTGAACAATGCTGCCATGAACATAGGTGTGCATATGTCTATTCGAGTGACGACTCTTATTTCTCTAGGATATATTCCTAGGAGTGGGATTGCTGGATCGAATGGTATGTCTGTTTCTAGCTTTCTGAGGAAGCGCCATATCATTTTCCAAAATGGTTGTATCATTTTGCATTCCCACCAGCAGTGCATAAGAGTTCCGATCTACCCACAGCCCCTCCAACATTTGTTATTTCCAGTGTTTTTGATTGGTGCCAGTAATGCCGGGGTGAGATGGTATCTCATTGTGGTTTTAATTTGCGTTTCTCTAATGGCTAGTGATCCCAAGCATTTCCTCATGTGTCTGTTGGCCATTTGAATGTCTTTCTTGGTGAAGTGTCTGTTCATTTCCTTTGCCCATTTTTTAATAGGATTATTTGTCTTTTTGTTGTAGAGGTGTTGGATTTTCTTGTAAGGAGCGTGCTTTTGTCTAGATGCTGCGTGAATCTTCTAGTTGACCTGGTGTCAGCAAATTTGTTTTTCAGTTTCTTCTTGTTGTTAGCTGCCATCATTTGGCCCCCTACTTACAGCAACCCCATACACAAGAGAGCAAAACGCTACCCGGTCCTGCATCGTCCCTGTGATCAGCTGTGGATTGAACTTTTGTGATCTATAGGGTTTTTATCGGCTGGTTTTCGGAAGTAGATCACCAGGCCTTTCTTCCTAGTCTATCTTAGTCTGGAAGCTCCACTGAAAGCTGTTCAGCATCCCAGCCACACACGCCTCCACAGACAGGTGGTTGGTGGCTGCGCTTGAGGTACCCTGGCCGGGAATCAAACCCAGGTCTCCCGCATGGAAAGTGAGGGAAACCCGGGTCTCCCGCGTGGAAGGCGAGGGTCCTACAACTGAGCCACACTGCCTCGTTTTCTGTGTGGCGAAGCTCCATTTGCTGCTTAAGCTGAAAATGAAACATTGTGAGTGAACCTGGACGTTTCCAGACCAGTGGGCCTGATGACACCCTTGTTCTCTCCTTTGTTCCCAGCAATGGAAGAGTTAATAGTTGAACTCCGTCTCTTTCTGGAACTCCTGGACCACGAGTACCTGACGTCCACTGTCAGGGAGAAGAAGGCCGTGATCACCAACATCCTGCTGAGGATCCAGTCCTCCAAAGGTGAGTGCCGTCCGAACCCTTGGTTCTCCCAGCCTCTTTTTGCTCTGCACCATCTTTAGGGCTAATTCTGGCTAAGACGGGTATCTGTCCGTTCATTGTTAAATTATTTGTCAAGCATTCAGCGAAGGCCTGTGCTTCGTGCCGGGCATGCGTTCATCTCTAGGTAGGGGAAAAGGCTTTAAGGAGCAAATAGGAGAGTGGGGGTGTCAGGGTCCCCAAGACCATCCCCTTATTCAGAGAATCACTGTAAGGACTGACTCAGGGGACTGATTAAAGCATGTAGTGAGGGGCCCCTGAGGGGGATCCTAGGGGAAAAGACACGCTCTCCCTCCTGTGGGGTCATCAGGGCCCGCTCTCCCCCAGCTACGGAAATGCAGCCCCACAGGTGGACAGTTTCTGCACAGGGAAACCCACTGGAGACACAGCACCCGGGGTTTAGACTGGAGCCTGGTCCTGTCCAACATCCAACTCCCAGGAGGAAAGCGGGCGTTCACCACAGTGTTGGCACAGCAGACCACTCTTACCGGTCAGGGTGGGGGGGCTGTCCCCAAATCCAGGTTCCCCGACGCCAGCCCAGGGCCGACCATGCTAACAGGCCCCCGTGCAGACAGCAGCCTCAGGCCTGCTGGGGAGCCCTCTCTGCAAGGCGGCTGCGGCAGAAACGCAGGCTGAGCCCTGCTGTAGAGCGCGGCCAGGTGCTAGGAGAATGCTGAGGGGAGAATCCGGGCCTGTTAGTGGGAGACAGGGGTGCTGGAGGGTGTGGCGGTATCGGCTGAAAGGCTCTGTGGGGGATGTTGTTGTTGCTGGGTGCCAGCAAGTGGATTTGACTCATAGTGACCCCGTGTAACAGAGCAGAACTACCCCATAGGGTTTCCCAGGCAGAAATCTTTACAGGAGCAGATCACCAGGTCTTATTCAATCCATATTGTTGTTGTTGATGTGTGCCTTCGAGTGGATTTGACTCACAGTGACCCCGTGTGACAGAGCAGAACTGCCCCATAGGGTTTCCCAGGCTGTCATCTTTACAGAAACAGGTCGCATGTCTTTCTCCCACAGAGCGGCTTTTTGTTAGCAGCCGAGCACTTAACCGTTGTGCCACGGGGCTCTTGCTGTGGGGCATAGGTGGATGGAAGAAACAAAACAAAAACCCAGGCCGTTGAGTCAATTCTGACTCATGGCGACCTGATGCATGTCAGCGTAGAATTATGCTCCACAGGATTTTCTTTGCTGTAATTGTTATGGAAGCAGATTGCCAGGCCTTTCTTCTGAGGCACATCTGGGTGGATTTGAATGGCCAACCTTTTAGTAAGCAGCTGAGTGTGTTAACCATTTGCACCACCTGGGGACTCCAGGCCATCCTGCAAGGCTCCTGATAATCGGTGGTCATGGTGTGAACCCCAAAGTCATCTGCCCCTTACCAAACGCGTGACCATGTACAAGTTACTGCACCCCTCTGCCTTAGTCTCTTCATCCGTGAGGAAGGGCGAAGGAGGCCTATCTGGCTGGTGGGAATGTCTTCAGGACTGAAGGAGGTAATGTCAGATATTTAAAAGCCGTGCCTGATCCACTGTAAGTGTTTGGTGAGATGGGCTGTGGGTGTCTATGCTTGCTTTTATCAGTAGAGGGGTGTGTGTTTCTTTTCAGCCTTTTGTATGAATTCTTCTCTCCAGCCATGACAGACTCCTGATCTGAACGTAGCACAGGTTGGATTTTTTTTTTTTTTTGTGGGAAAGATTTTAATTAGAAAATCTTTTTTTTTTTAAAATACGTATGAAACCCTTCGGCCTTTGTTTGCTTCTGTGTCGGTTTTGGTATATTGTGTTTTCTAAGGATTTATTCATTGAAACTAAATTTTTACATATTTTGTCACCAAGGAGAGCCCTGGTGGCCAGTGGTTAAGAGCTTGGCTGCTAACCAACAGGTCAGTGGTTCGAATCCACCAGTCGCTCTTAGGGAGAAAGATGTGGCAGTCTGCTTCCGTAAAGACTATAGCTTTGGAAACCCTACGGGGCAGTTCTACTCGGTCCTATAGGGTCGCTCCGAGTAGAAATCGACTGGACGGCAGTGGGGTGGTTTTGTTTATTGTCACCCAGGTGTTCGGAATGTCCCCCCATAATCATTTTCATTCCTTTGTGGTCTATAATGTGGTGCTCATCACCACTGTTGATGTTGATAATATTCGCTCTTTATCTTTTTTTATTGTATCCTGGACATTGTGAGTATTATGGCATCAGACTACCAATTTTACTGGCCCTTTAAAGAACTGGCTTCCGGCCTTTGCTTTGCTTTGATCTGTTGGGTGTTTTTGTTCTGCTTCATCAGTGTTTCTCCTCCTGCTCGTTATTCTCTTACCATCGTTTTCGTTGTTATAAAACCAGATGACACACACGGGCCAGGTCAACGTCTTCCGCGTGCGCCCCACAGTGACGCCAGTTACATCAGCTTCTTGCGCAGCCATCGCCAATGCCCGCGGCCAACTTTTCCATCCCCGTAAACAGAAGCTCAGTGCTTCCCAAACAAGGCTCCCGGGTCCCCGCCCTCCCGCCCCCGGTGACCACTAGCAAACTTTGGTCTCTGTGCTTTTGCCTTTTCTGGATAGTTCACGTAAGCGAGGTCTTCCGTTACTTGTCCTTTTGTGAAGGACTTCCGTCACACGTGGCAGTTTTGAACCCTCTGGGCCCGACCACGTGCTGCCCTGGGTTTCCTTCCTCCCTGCCTCCACCGTCTTCATGCTGGAAGCATCCTGTGGTATCTTCCAGTTCACTGAGTCTTTCCTCAGCCATTTCGTTTTCCGTTACTCCTGTCCACCAGTTCCTTACTTTTGATTGTTGTATTTTTTTAGAGATAGAGTTTCATTCCTTCTTTTCCTTTCTTTTGTTACTGTTTTCAGTCCTCTGCTGCTGTTCTTGTCTCCTTGCCGCAGTGACAGTCAGGGGCTAGGTCTTTACTGCCTCTGCTCCCGGCTTCTACCACGGTGCTTAAGGAGCTCTGGTGGAGCAACCATTAAGCGCTTGGCTACTAACAAAAGGTTGGTTGTTTGAACCTACCCAGTGGCTCTGAGGGAGGGAAAGACCTGGCAATCTGCTCCCATAAAGATTCCAGCCCAGGAAACCCTATGGGGCAGTTCTGCTCCGTCACATGAGGTTGCTCTGATTCGGAATCAACTCGACGGCACCCAACAACCATGTATATTTGCTTCTTTCAAATAAGTGAGGTCAAACAGTATTTATGCTTTTCCAGCTGCCTGATTTCTCTCTGCATGATGTTTTGAAGGCTCATGCATGTTGAGCCCGCTTGCTCTTAGAGCAGCAGTGAGGCCCTGGGGAGGGTGCAGAGCCAGTGTCACCCCTGTGGCTGCTGCTGATTGCATTAGCCCCTTGTCTTAGTCACGTAGTGCTGCTCTAACAGACACACCACAAGTGGATGGCTTTAACAAAGAGTTTATTCTCTCACAGTATAGTAGCCTGCAAGTCCAAATTCAGGACGCTGGCTCCAGAGGAAGGCTTTCTCTCTCTGTCAGCTCTGGAGGAAGGTCCTTGTCATCAGTCTTCCCTTGGTCTGGGAGCATCTCAGCACAGGAACCTCAGGTCCAAAGGAGGCGCTCTACTCCCGGCACTGCTTTCTTGATCATATGAGGTCTCAAAAGATACTGGCTTAAGAAACTATCTACTCTTGTAGACCTCATCAGTATAGCTGCCGCTAATCCATTTTACTATGTCGTAGTGAGTTTATAACACATAAGGAAATCACATCAGATTACAAAATGGTACACGATCATACAGTACTGGGAATCACGACCCAACCAAGTTGACTGATATTTTTAGGGGGCACAATTCAATCCATGACACCCCTTAACCTTTTTTTAGCCTTAGATTTGTCACCTGCAAAATGGAGAATGACCTTACCGACCTAAGACTGCTGTAAAGGGGTAGCAGAAAATGAGTGTTTGCAAAGTGTCAGCACAGGCCTCAGACAGAGGAGACGCTCACAGCACCCCATCCTCCCCATCCTCATCCTGGTCTGTGGTTTGCTTCATCCTTACAGGTTTTGAAGGGAAAGATCATGCTCAGAAGCAAGAGCCCACCTCCAGCCTGCCAGCCCCTCCGCAGCTGCCTCTGCCGGAGATCCCTCAGCCCTGGCTGGTGAGTCCCCCCTACCGTGCTCGCAGGAATGACCCAGGCCTGGCATCCTTCTGCTCCCGGGCATGTGACGGAAGAGCTGTTCTGGGGGAATGCACCCTGTAGCTTGCCCAGGGCCCTCCTATGAGTGTCTTTTTAGGGACCTAGGAGCTTCTAAGAGCCCTGGTGGCACAGTGGTTAAGAGCTTGGCTGTTAACAAGAAGATCGGCTGGTCAAATCCACCAGCCACTCCTTGGAAACCCTATCCGGCAGCTCTACTCTGTCCTATAGGGTTGCTATGAGTCAGAATGGGCTGGGTGACAACGGGTTTGGTTTTTTTTTTTTTTTTTTTAAATGGCATTCCTAGGTGGTACAACTGCTTAAGCACTTGGCTGCTAATAGAAAGGTTGGGAGTTCAAGTCCACCCAGAGAGATCTCGGAAGAAAGGCCTGGTGATTTACTTCTGAAAAATCAGCCATTAAAAACCCAGTGCAGCTTAATTCTACTGCGATGCATGTGGGATTGCCATGAGTCAGAACTGACTCCATGGTACCTGGTACTGCTTGCATCCAAAAAAACCTAGTAGATCGCCAGGGCTTTCTTCCTAGGTGCCTCTGGGTGGACCTGAATCACCAACGTTTCTTTTAGGAGCCAAGCATGTGAACCGTTTGCTGGCTGTTTTTTTTTTTTTTTTTTTTTTTTCGGTTTTACTGTGCTTTAGGTGAAAGTTTACAGAGCAAATTAGTTTCTTATTCAAGAATGCATACAAAAAGTGTTTTGTGATGTTGGTTGCAATCCTTGTGATGTGTCAGCACTCTGTCCCTTTCCACCCTGGGTTCATCGCATCCATTCGTTCAGGTTCGCTGTCCCTTCTCCTCTTTGCTTTCAGGCAGGTGTTGGCCAGTTGGTCTCCTATGCTTGATTGAACTAAGAAGCACATTCTTCATATGTGATATTGTTTTATGTTGTTGGGAGGTGCTGTCCTGTTGGTCCTGACTCAGCAATTCTATATAAAACAGAACCAAACACTGCCCAGCCCTGCGCCATCCTCACAATCCGTGTTATGCTTGAGCACGTTGTTGCAGCCACTGTGTCAGTCCATCTCGTTGAGGGTCTTCCTCTCTTTCGCTGACCCTCTACTTTACCAAGCATGATGTCTTTATCCAGGGACTGGTCCCTCCTGATAACATGTCCAAAGTATGTAAGACAAAGTCTCACCATCCCTGCTTCCAAGGAGCACTCTGGCTGTACTTCTTCCAAGACAGATTTGTTCATTCTTCTGGCAGTCCACGGTATATTCAATTTTCTTCGCCAACACCATAATTCAAAGGAGTCAGTTCTTCTTCAGTCTTCCTTATTCGTTGTCCAGCTTTCTCTGGCATATGAGGTGATTGTTTCATAGGCATATCTAATCTTTGGCTGAAAGGTGGACTTCAGTTCTGAGTTAGCAGGGTGTCCACAGACCGTAGTATTGGAGTTCCTCCAGTCTCTGTCAGACCAGTAAGTCTGGTCTTTTTTGGTGAGTTTTAATTTTGTCCTACATTTTTCTCCCACTCTGTCTGGGACCCTCTATTGTGATCTCTGTCAGAGCTGTCGGTGGTGGTAGCTGGGCACCATCTAGTTCTGGGCTCAGGCTGGTGAAAACTGTGGTTCGTGTGGTCCTTTAGCCCTTTGGACTGGTATTTTCCTTGTATCTTTGGTTTTCTTCATTCTCCTTTGCTCTGAATGTGATGAGACCAATAGATGTATCTTAGATGGCCGCTCGCAAGCTTTAAGACCCAAGACTCAGCTACTCACCAAAGTAGGGTGCAGAACACTTCCTTTATGAACTGTGTTATGCTAGTTGACCTAGGTGTGTCCCAGACCATGGTCCCCAGATCTCAGCCCCAGTAACTTGGTCTCTCAAGGTGTCTGGATGTGTCTAGGGAACTTCTATGACTAGCTGTTATTTTTAGAGCAGCACTCTCAAACTTGAATGTTTAATTCAACCACCCAGGGATCTTGTTAAAATGCAGATTCTGATTCATGAGTTCCAAAGGGGTCCTAAGATGCTGCATTTCCAACAAGCTCACTGCAGAAAACGTGAAAAAAAACAAAACAAAAAAAAACCCAACAATAAAAAATTAAATGTTGCTGTTGTTAGGTGCCGTCAAGTCTTCCAGCTCATTGCAACCCTGTGTACAACAGGGCGAAACACTGCCTGGTCCTGTGCCATCCTCACAATCGTTGTTATGCTTGAGCCCATTGCTGCAGCTGCTGTGTCAGTCCATCTCGTAGTGGGTCTTCCTCTTTTTTCTGACCCTCTACTTTACCAAGCATGATTCCCTTCTCCAGGGACTGGTCCTTCCTGACAACATGTCCAAAGTATGTGAGACAAAATCTCACCATCCTCGCTTCTAAGGAGCATCTGGCTGTTCCTCTTCCAAGAGATGTTGATTCTTCTGACAGTTCAATATTCTTCACCCACATCATAATTCAGAGACATCAATTCTTCTTTGGTCTTCTTTATTCATTGTCCAGCTTTCACATGCATATGAGGTGATTGAAAATACCATGGCTTGGGCCAGGTGCACCTTAGTCCTCAAAGTGCCAGCATTGCTTTTTAACACTTTAAAGAGGTCTTTTGCAGCAGATTTACCCACTGCGATGTGTTGTGTGATTTCTTGACTGCTACTTCCATGGATGTTGTTTGTGGATCCAGGTAAAATGAAATGCTTGATACTCTCAATATTTTCTCCATTTATCATGATGTTGCTTATTGGTCCAGTTGTGAGGATTTTTGTTTTCTTTATGTTGAGGTGTAATCCATACTGAAGGCTGTGGTCTTTGATCTTCATCAGTAAGTGCTTCAAGTCCTCTTCACTTTCAGCAAGCAAGGTCGTGTCATCTGCATATTGCAAGTTGTTAACGAGTCTTCCTCCAATCTTGATGCCCGTTCTTCTTCATATAGTCCAGCTTCTTGGATCATTGGCTCAGCATACAGACTGAAAGGATACAACCCTGAAGCGTGCCTTTCTGATTTTAAACGACGCAGTATTCCCTTGTTCTGTTTGAACAAGTGCCTCTTGGTCTATGTATAGGTTCATACAAGCACAATGAAGTGTTCTGGAATTCCCATTCTTTGCAATGTTGTCCATAATTTGTTATGATCCACATACTCGAATGCCTTTGCATAGTCAATGAAACGCAAGTAAACATCTTTCTGGTGTTCTTTACTTTTAGCCGAGGTCTGTCTGACATCACTAATGATATCCCTCGTTCCACATCCTCTTCTGAATCCGGCTTGAATTTCTGGCAGTTCCCTGCTGATGTACTGCTGCAACCGCTTTCAAATGATCTTCAGCAGAATTTTACTTGAATGTGATATTAATGATATTGTTGGATAATTTCCACATTATGTTGGATCACTTTCCTTTGGAATGGGCACAAATACGGATCTTTTCTAGTCAGTTGACAGACGAGTGGTGGATTATATTTTTATTTTCATTGTATTTATAGTTCATATATGATATATAAATATATTTATATTATTTTTCGTTTTATGTACTTAATCTTTACAAATCTGAGAGCATACTGAATATACGATTTTTATATACTTCTTAATATTGTATATTATGTACTTCTCCTTCTTTATAAACTTCTTTTTAATTATTGTTTTTCTTTTTTAAGTCATCCTATCTGTTGTAGACACCTTTATGACTTGATTCTGTCTTTATGTTTTTCATTGTCTCATTTGCTATTTTTACATGTAATGCAAAATTACAGTCTAGAAGTATATAACTCAACAATATTAGTCCTGTTTGCTTCTACACCTAATTCCTCACTTTTCAATTCTCATTATCTGACATTTCGCATTTATGACAATAGCAAAAAATCTACCGTATGACTATTTTGTGCGTTAACATCGTACATCTGGCAGCAACAAACGCCGAGGTGGGAGATGAGAGTGACGTTGGCTGTGATGGTTAAGGTTGTATGTCAGCTCGGCTGGCTGTGATTCTCAGCGGTTTGGCAGCTATGTAATGATGTAACGATGTAATTTGGAAGCCAGGTAATGAGGTAATTTGTCAGTTACGTAATGATGTCATCATCCTCTATTTTGTGATCTGATGTGGTCATCCTCCATTTTTGCCTAATGCTGATATTCGTGTAATGACCTCGTCTTTGGAACTTAACCCTGTTGACAAGTGAGGACTGGGTATACATGGTTTATTAGGAGTTTAGTATCTCCTGGTTTTTATCTCCTGGTTTACTTTTATTTTGCTGTCTAAGCTGGTCTTAGGAACCCTGGTGGTACAGTGGTTAAGCACTCAGCTGCTAACCAAAAGGGTGGTGGTTCAAACCCACGAGTGGCTCCATGGGAGAAATGTGAGGCAGCCTGCTTTTGTAAAGATTATCCTAGAAAACCCTATGGGGCAGTCCTACTCTGACCTCGAGGGTGACTATGAATCCGAATTGACTTGATGGCCATGAGTGTTTGAGCTGGTCTTGAACCTGTGGCTCTCCTAAGGGGTGTCTCAGTACCTCACGCCTCGTGTTCCATCGTCACAGCTCATGTCAGGAAGGGGGTTAGGTGCTGAAGGTGCGAATGGAAGCCTCTAGGAGCAGCCAGAAGAGCAGCAGTGGTTGGACGGATCTGACTGCCTGTCTTCACCCAGTGCTGCATCAAGCACTGTCACACCCGGCATGGGTGCACGGCGGGCCCCGGCGAGCCGGGCCAGGCAGAGTGGATCCCATCTGGCTGCAGTTTCAGGCAGTCTTCACCTAGAGATTCCTCCCCAAATGCGATGTATTGCTCATTTGTTCATGCATTTGTTCGTTTGTTCATCATTTGTCTGTCTCATTCATTCATTCATTCCATCGTTTGTTCATTGGCTCATCCATCCATCCATTCATTCGTTTTTCTTTCATTGAATTATTTGTTCATTCATTCGTCCATTCATCCACTCATTCATTCATTCACTCATTCATTAATTCACAGGTTCATTCATTCTCTCTCTCTCTTCCTCTCTCCCTGGGCTTATGCTCCGCCCCTGCTCTTGGCTGCAAAACCGCTGTGGCAAGCTGCCCTGGTTTAAGGCATTTGAGAAGTCATCTTAGCTGATGTAATCGGAACTGGTGGTTGCTTAATCAAAAATGTTGAGAAATGTAAGAAATTTTCAAGAAGCAGTATGCTTTAAACACTTTAAGTCTATAACTCTTGAGTGGCAGCCTGGTCACTGGGGAATCTCTGCCCACTGGCACCTCACCCACGGGCACCGGCAGGGTTTTGCCACAGCCTGTGAGCCCTGCTGTCACTTGTAGACATGGACTGCATTTGTGAGCTGGGCCCTGGCTGGTGTTCCCTGAGGAGGGGCTGCTCGTTGGATCCTGCTTGTCTTTTCTGCATCCTCTGTACCATGATCCTCCGTTCATAATTTCCAGCTGTCTGTCGCTTCCTTAAAGTGGATCTAAGCCTTGGACAACCCTTGATGAGGTAATCTGGGTTCAGAATCCTGAGAACTTTATGCTGCCGTGTTCCGGCTAGTTGACTTGCCCACAGCTGAATAACTTTTTTTTCCCCAGCTTATCTTTTCTAAACCTAAAGCCACTCAGGGGGTCACCGGCCCTTTTTACACACTTTTTTTCATGGCTTTGTGTGATAGTCAATCACATTAATTAAATGAGTCTAGTAATACACGGAAGAACGTAAAGAACAAACGTGACTTTGTGGACGCACCTCCGCTGGTGGCCTCTTGGAGACGCTGGAGAGAGGAATCTGTTGACCTGCTCAGATTTCCCAGGCGTGAGTCAGGCTTTTTATAGAGGGCTTGAAGAACAGCTGCTGATTCAATGAGTCAGTCGGTGGAGACCGGCTGAGACAACTGTACTGTGTTTTTTGGATAGTTTTCAGCTAATATGTTATAAAGCAAGTAAATCAGTAAAGCAAGTTTTGCCTTTTGGTTAATGGGCTGTGGTCCCATAGTAGGGTAGAGATGGGAGTCTCTGGGTGGTGCAGATGGTTTATACACTTGGTTGCTAACTGAAAGGTTGGAGGTTCTAGTCCACCCAGAGGTGCCTTGGAAGAAAGGCCTGGCAATCTTCTTCTGAAAAACCAGCCGTTGAAAACCCTATGAAGCGCAGCTCTACTCAGACACACATGGGGTCGTCATGAGTTGGAGTCAGCTCAACCGCAACTGGCTTTTTTCCCTTTTTCTTTTTACCCCTGCCTTGCTGGAGAGTAGGATCTGGGTGGGAGATCTGCAGATGAAGCTGGGATACTCGCAGGGGTTAAACTGTGCTGGCCGCGGGGGCCCTGCGGGAAGGTTTGGAATCCATCCTCCAAGCAATGGTGAACTGCTGGAGTGTTGTGTTACCGTGTTGATGATGTTCCAGCTAGGTGTGACTTCTTGTTCATTTGAATCACTGTCACACTTCTCGTTCTTTAGCCTCTTTTATGGCACGTATTGACTTGAATACTGTGTTTTATTGGTTATTTATATTACAGCCTCTTTAAGAAATAAGAGTGTTCTCTTTATACCCCCTTTAAAAGTTCTTAACAGTGCTTGATGCAGTGATTAACTACCTCTGGACAGTCCCTTAATTACACTGAATTTTAAGTTCCAGACAATGGGTCTGTTTCTTATTCTTCTGTGTATGTCTGACGTCGCACCACATGTAAAGATACTGATGAGCACTCAAGGTCTGCTAGCTTGCCCAAAAGTCCCTTTTGTAACGTCAGTGACGCCTTTATAAAGGAAGGCAGCATTTGGATACTGCTCGGTGACCCTGAGTTCTCAGCAGCCCGGGGCGTCCCTGGGGGTGCTGACTCCTTCCTTCCCTGGGGTTGATCTGCCTTTTGAAGTGCGGAGGGTGTCAGCGTGGGTGTCTTTGGAAACTGAGCACTTCCCCTGGACCTCTGAGGTCATGACTGTGGCACGCAGTGCAGCTGGACAGTCAGACCGAGCCCTTGCTTTTCCAGGGGCGACAAGAACAGGCCAAGACGTCCACACGCCTAATAAAACGTTTCTGGGAAGCCCGGTGCTTTCCACAAGGTTTCTGTTTTCATTTAGTACCTGTCAAACCGGGCGACCTTTGTCTGCAGCAAGCGCTGAGCAAGCGTGGGGAGAAGCCAGCGGGTCCCTCGGAAATGGGCTCCATCTGTGTAGCCGACCACTGTGGCTACTGCCCAGCCCCAGCGCGGCCATGTCACGCAGGGCTCATCCAGACGAGCCCCTTGGTGTTTTGTTTCCTTCCTCTTCCCGTCTGTTTCAGAACAACTCGACTCTCAGGCAGGACTAGCTCAGCTCTTTATGAAGGAAAAAGAGCCAAGGAGACTCCTTTTGGGGGATAGCAAGATGGGTATGAACCCCAGTCAAGACATTTCCTAAAAATATTTTTATTCAGTAACTCAGCAGCTCCGGGTTGCGTGGTGTTAGGGGGATAAACCACCATGGGCCGTGGAGTCGACCCCGACTCCTGGTGACTCCATGCGTGTCAGAGAAGAGCTGTGCTCCACGGAGTTTTTTTTTTTTTTAAATTGTACTTTAGGTGAAGGTTTACAGAACAAATAGTTTCTTGTTAAACAGTCAGTACACATATTGTTTTATGACATTGGTTAACAACCCCATGACATGTCAACCCTCTCCCTTCTCAACCCTTTTTTTGGTGAAAATACACATAGCCAAAGATACACCATTTCAAAAATTTCTACATGCACAGTTCAGTGACATCAATTACGTTCTTCCAGTTGTGCTGCTAGTCTCACTTTAGATGAGGGTTTGCAGAACAAAATAGTTTCTCGTTGAACCGTACACATGTTATCCTATGACAATGGTTAACAACCCCACTACATGTCAACACTGTCCTCACTCAACCTTGGGTTCCCTATCACCAGCTTTCCGGTCCCCTTCTGCCTTCTAGTCCTTGTCCCTGGACTGCTGTGCCTCATTAGTCCTATTTTGTTTTACGGGGTTGTCTAATCCCTGGCTGAATGGTGAACCTTGGAAGTGACTTCACCACTGAGCTAAAAGGGTGTCTGGGGGCCATACGCTCAGGGTTTCTCCAGTCACTTTCAGGCCAGTAAATCTTTTTTTGTGTGTTAGAATTTTGTTCTACGTCCTTCTCCAACTCTGTCCAGAACCCTCTGTTGTGATGCTGGTCAGAGCAGTCAGTGGTGGTAGCCGGGTACCATCTAGCTGTACTGGACTCAGTCTGGTGGAGGCCTTGGTAGCTGTGGTCCATTAGTCCTTTGGACTAATCTTTTCCTTGTATCCTGTTCTCTTCATTCTCCCTTGCTCCCGAAGGGGTGAGACCAGTGGAGTATCTTAGATGGCCACTCACAGGCTTTTAGGACCCCAGATGCTACTCACCAAGGTAGAATGTAGAACATTGTCTTTATAAACTGTGTTATGCCAATTGAGCTAGATGTTCCCCGAGACCATGGTCCCCACCGCCTTCCACCTGGCAATTCACACCCTCAGGGAGTTTGGATGTGTCTATGGAGCTTCCATGACCTTTCCTTGTACAAGCTGTGCTGGTTTCCCCAGTACTGTGTACTGTCTCACCCTTCACCCAAGATACCACTTATCTATTGCCTATTTAGTATTTCTCCCCCACCCCTCCCAGCCCTCGTAACTAACAAAGATTGTTACTTTTTGTGTGTAAACTTTTTCATGAGTTTTTACAGTAGAGGTCTCATACAATATTTGTCCTTTTGTGATTGACTTATTTCACTCAGCATAAAGTCCTCCAGTTTCATCCATGGTATGAGATGCTTCAGATTAATCATTGTTCTTTATGGTTGCGTAATACTCACATTGTGTGTATGTACCATAGTTTGTTTATCCATTCATCTGTTGATGGGCATCTAGGTTGTTTCCGTCTTTTTGCTATTGTAAACAATGCTGCCATGAACATGGGTGTGCATATGTCTATTCGAGTGACGGCTCTTATTTCTCTAGGATATATTCCTAGGAGTGGGATTGCTGGATTGTATGGTTATTTCTATTTCTAGCTTTCTGAGGAAGTGCGATATCATTTTCCAAAATTGTTGTATTATTTTGCATACCCACCAGCAGTGCTTAAGAGTTCCGATCTCCCTGCAGCCTCTCCAACATTTGTTATTTCCAGTGTTTTTGATTTGTGCCAGTAATGCCGGGGTGAGATGGTATCTCATTGTGGTTTTAATTTGCATTTCTCTAATGGCTAGTGAACGGGAGCGTTTCCTCATGTGTCTGTTGGCCGCTTGCATGTCTTCTTTGGTGAAGTGTCTGTTCATTTCCTTTGCCCACATTTTAAAGAAGATTATTTGACTTTTTGTTGTAGAGGTGTTGGATTTTCTTGTAGATTATGGAGATTAGACATTTGTCTGACTTGTAATGTCCAAAAATTTTTTTCCCAGTGTTTGGTTCCCTTTTAATTCTTTTGGTAAATTCTTTTGAAGGGTGTATGTGTTTGATTTTTAGAAGATCCTAGTTATCTAGCTTATCTTCTGTAATTTGTGTGTTGATGGTTATGGTTTGTATCCTGTTAATGCCATGTATTAGGGCCTGTAGTGTTGGTCCTAGTTTTTCCTCTATGAGCTTTATAGTTTTGGGCTTTATATTTAGGTTTTTGATACATTTTGAATTAGTTTTTGTATATGATGTGAGGTATGGGTCCTGTTTCATTTTTTTTGCAGATGGGTATCCAGCTTTGCCCTCACCATTTGTTAAAAAGACTGTCTTTTTCCCATTTGATGGACTTTGGGAGCTTCTGAAAGATCAGGTGACCGTAGGTGGATGGATTTACATCAGGGTTCTCAATTCTGTTCCATTGGTCAATGTATCTGTTGTTGTCCCAGTACCAGGCTGTTTTGACTACTGTAGCTGTATAGTAGGTTCTGAAGCCAGGTAGTGTGAGTCCTCCAACTTTATTCTTCTTCTTCAGTAGTGTTTTACTTATTCGGGGCTTCTTCCCTTTCCATATAAAGTTAATGATTAGATTTTCCATCTCTTTGAAGAATGTTGTTGGTATTTGGATCGAGATTGCGTTGTATTTGTAAATTGCTTTAGGTAGAATTGTCATTTTCACAATGTTGAGCCTGCCTATCCATGAGCATGGTATGTTTTTCCATTTATGTAGATCCCTTTGGGTTTCTTGCGGTAGTGTTTTGTAGTTTTCTTTGTATAGGTCTTTTACATCCCTGCTCAGATTTATTCCTAGGTATTTTTTTTTTTTAAGGGCTATTATAAATGGTATTTTTTTTTCCTGATTTCCTTTTCATCATTCTCTTTATTGGTGTATAGATCCACGGAGTTTTTAAATGGCTGATTTTTTGAAAGTAGATCACCAGGTCTTTCTCCTGAGGTGCCTCTAGGTGGACTCAAACCTTCAGTCTTTTGGTTAGCAGCAAATGTGTTACCATTTACACCACCCAGGTTCTCCCGTCTCTGATAAAAAACAGTTGCTGTCAAGTCGATTCTGATTCTTGGTGACCCCATGTGTGTTAGAGTAGAGCTGTGATCCATAGGGTTTTCAGTGGCTGAGTTTTCAGAAGTAGATCACCAAGCCTTTTGTAATCTAGTGATTCAGAAGCTGTCTAACTTCAGGGGGGATAAGAATCACCGTCAGCCCAAGGCTGATCCCTGTCAGGTGAGGTCAGACATACCTCCACTCTCCGATCTTTTTATCATTTCTGACGCCAGCTGTCCCTCCCACAGCACTCTCCACTTCTCTGCTGGATTTGATAATTCATTGCAATGGCCACACAGAACTCCCAGACTTTACTCACAGTTATAGGGCTTATTAGGGAAGTAACAGGTTACAACTCAGGATCAGGGTCAACTTGGAAGGAACAGGAGACAGTTTGTTGATCAGCACAGCTTCCAATCAGGACAGCTTCAGCTTCTTCTCAGCTGTACCCATTGGCAGGCCACGCTTCTAGGCCAGGTGAGGCTCCTCTTAGCCGGGCGGACCTCCTCTCAGCTGGGCTAGCGGACCCTTCTCTCGGCCTCTGCCCGGTTCAGGCAGGTGTTATAGCTCTTTAGATCCACCAACTAGCGCCCAGAGGCACCTCACTCTACCAGCAAGCCTCCTGCCTGAAAGCACTCAGCTCTCTTGCTCCGTCTCACACTGATCTACTGGTTCTCACCACTTGTACTGCTACTGCCGTTTCCTGCCATCTTGTACTATCTCCAGTGTTATAGCTCCCTGTCTCCTGGGTCTAGGTAGTTCTTAGCTCAGAGACCCCAGGTCCAAAGGATGGACTTCACTCCAGGCTCTTCTTGATGGTAGTGAGGTCCTCCTCAACCTCTGTGTGATTGACTCTTTTATAAGCCTTCTCCTCCCATCAAGACTATGAATTGACCAATCCTGTCAGTAGGCCACAGTCACCTAATTTTCATAGCAATCGACCAATCACTGCAAGAATTTTATGCACCTTATTTTTATAGTAAACTGTCCAATCTATTTGCAAGACTGTGGTGTAGCAAACCATCTTGGCAGAACTAAAAACGCAAGGCTATTGTTGTTCTTAGGAG
Organism: Dugong dugon; assembly: GCA_030035585.1. NCBI lineage: Eukaryota > Metazoa > Chordata > Mammalia > Sirenia > Dugongidae > Dugong > Dugong dugon. Next base: position 2,066,076 of record CM057463.1, on the reverse strand, counting down.
CCGTCAAGTTGGTTCTGACCCCATGTACAACAGAACGAAACACTGCCCAGTCCTGCACCATCCACACAATCATTGTTATACTTGAGCCCATTGTTGCAGCCACTGTGTCAGTCCATCTCGATGAGGGTCTTCCTGTTTTTCGCTGACCCTCTACTTTACCAAGCATGATGTCCTTCTCCAGGGACTGAACCCTCCTGATAACCTGTCCAAAGTATGTGGGAAGGCTCCTTACTTCTAAGGCGTGTACATTGTGGTTGTGCTTTTTCCAAGACAGATTTGTTCGTTCTTTTGGCAGTCCATAGTACATTCAATATTCTTCACCAACACCATAATTCAAAGGCATCTTCTTCTTCCGTCTTTCTTATTCATCATCCAGGTTTTGAATGCCTATGAGGCGACTGAAAACACCATGGCTTGAACCCAAGGCAAGAAAGGTCATAAATAAAGAGAAACTCATTGCCCTGCCTCTTTCTTCTGAGGCATCTCTGGTTGGCGTTGAACCTCCAAGCTTTCATTTAGTAGCTGTATGCTGAACCGTTTGCCCTACCCAAGAGCTCTGTTAGTGGGATAGATGAGGGCTATTAGTTTCTTTGACATTTTAGGAGTGTACATAAATTGGATGCCTCTTTATGCCAGCAGATAACGCAGGGAGTTTGGGACCAACCCTTGCCACTTTGCCTCTTGATAGCATCTGATCCTTTCTAAAGTACTTTCATGGCAACCTTGCTTGACAGACTGGAGCTCTTTGAAATGATGTGACGTAATTAAATATCTTATGGGCTGTAGAGTTGAGACTGAAACCAAGATCTAAAACAAGGAAACCGTGCAATTCCCTGCGTGATCAGATGGGATCCTTGCAGTAGGTGTGGGGATCTTGTTCCCTCCTTTTCCCTGCCTTTCAGGACTCTCACGTGTAATTACTGTGGCATCTTTAGCTTAAATTGACTACGTGGCTGTGCTGCAGATACCTGTCCCCTTTACACCCCTTGTGCTCTGGCTTGCCTTCCACTTGATCAGTACCTAGAGTTAGAGAAGGAAGGGAAGACGACCGGTCCTCACGGGGCTTTTATTCTTTGTCCCACATGAATAAAACCAGAAGATACTTAGGAAGATGTGCCTGACTCTTTTCCCAGTGTTTGCTCAGGTCTGTGTGGAAGGCGAATTCAGTAGTGATCTGGGTGGAATGGGGTATGTCTTAGTCATCTAGTGCTGCTGTAACAGAAATACCACAAGCGGATGGCTTTAACAAAGAGACGTTTATTCTCTCATAGTCCAGTAGGCTACGAGTCCTAATTCAAGGCATTAGCTCCAGGGGAAGGCTTACTCTTTCTGTCAGCTCTGGAGGAAGGTCCTTGTGATACATCAGTCTTCCCCTGGTCTGGGAGCATCTCAGCGCAGGAACCTCAGGTCCAAAGGACGCGCTCTGCTCCCGGCACTGCTTTCTTGGTGGTATGAGGTTCCCATGTCTCTCTGCTCACTTCTCTCTTTTATATCTCAAAAGAGATGGGCTTAAGACACTATCTAATCTTGTAGACCTCATCAGTATAACTGCCACTAGTCTATCTTATTACATCATAGTGATAAAGTTTACAACACATAAGGAAATCACATCAGATTACAAAATGGTAGACGGTCATACAATACTGGGAATCATTACCCAACCAAGTTGACAGATATTTTTGGGGGACACAATTCAATCCATGACAGGATGTGTTTTTGATAAAAACTTTTATTTTTCCAGAAGAGTTGTGTAGCTGCTGTTGAACTGGCCTCTGACTCGTGGTGATGCCATGCACAGTGGGGCGAAATACCACCTGGTCCTGTGCATTCCCCATGATTGATTGCAGATCAGACTTCTGCGGTCTGCGGGATCTTCTTTCTTTCTGTCTTGGCATCTGTGCGTCTCTGGTGATCAGCTTCCAAATATCAGCCAAAGAAAATGCTGAGGGTCACAGTGATCCGATCCACACCTGACTGTGGGGATGACCCAGGACTGGGCAGTGTTTTGGTCTCTTGTGCATGGGGTCACCAACTCGACAGCAGCTCACAACAACAACTCAGGCTGTAGATTATAATGCTGCTTACCATTTAGTGAAGGAGCCCTGCTAACGCAGTGGTTAAGCGCTTGGCTTCTAAACAAGAGAGAGGTGGATGTTCAAACCCACCCAGTGACTACACAGGGAGAAAGACCTGGCAATCTGCTCCAGTGAAGATTACAGCCTAGAAAACCCCATGGGGTCCCTGGGATTCGGAACTGACTTGACGGCACTCAACAGCAACAACCACCGATGAAGGATGCAGGGCCCAGTCTCCCTACAGTTTTGAACAGAGTAAAGTTGGCATTACTGCTTGTTTACCTGCAGACTTGTAAGAATACTAGAAGTGGAATCTTGGAGCACAAATGGGCAGCAGAGGGTTTCCAGGGAATGGCTGGTGGATTCGAACTGCCGACCTTCTGGTTAGCAGCCGAGCTCTTAACCACTGCGTCACCAGGTTAAGAGATGAGGATGTTGGGACCACAGTGAGGGGCATGCCTCACAGACCCAGGAGCTCAGGTGGGCTTGGAGGTCACTCGGCTGCACTTCTGTGTTCTCCTCGGGTTTCCTGTCTGTCCCCGGGCCTTCCACGATCCCACTGGGATGCCTGCCTTCCCTGCTGCGTGCTTGTTTTTCATTCCTATTAGTTGCACCACCAGAGAATTCCTAACTGTTGTGAAGGATCAGAAAGAAGGTTTTCCTCTAAAGCAGAGGTTCTAGTAGCAGCTGGACCGCTTCTGGACCTCTCCCGTTTCCCACCAACAAAGCATGAAGTCCTCGCCGAAGTGTCTGAACCCCCGTGGTGGAATTTCCAGGATAAGTGATCTCGGGGGTGCAGTGCCCATCCCTTCTGTGGGGAGAGGGCCTTCTGGTGACCCCGAGGAGTATTATCATTTGAGGGGGGAATAGTTTAATTTTTTCCTGATTTTAAAAATGATAAATACTATTTATCTAGGGCCGCTGTAACAAAAATACGACGAGTGGGTGCCTTTAAAGAACTGAAATGTGTTTTCTCACAGTTCTGGAGGCTAAAAGTCCAGATTAGGGTCTCAGCTTTGTGGATGCCTGCTGTGGTTTCTCTTCTGGTTTCTGGTGACTTCCAGAGATGCTTGGTGTTGCTTCGCTTGTAGACGATTCTTGCAGGGCATCTGTCTTCCTCCTTGTGGGTATCTCTGTGTCTACTCTGCAATCTTTATAAGACAACACTCAGAAGGGATTAGGGTTAGGATCCACCCTACTCTGAGATGACCTTGTTAACATAACAAAAGAAACCCCTCATCTCCAAACTGTATCACACATACAGGTACCAAAACCAAACCCAACCCACTGCCGTTGAGTTGGTTGTGACTCACAGTGACCCTATAGGACAGCGTAGAGCTGCCCCATAGGGTTTCCAAGGAGCGGCTAGTGGATTTGAACTGCCAGCATTTGGGTTAGCAGCCAAGCTCTTAACCACTGTGCCACACCACCAGGGCTCCGTATACAGGTACAGGATTTCCACATTTATTTTTATTTTTTGTGGGAAGCATAATTCAATGCATAACAACAATGTAGAAAATCCAGGCAATGCAGAGATGTTTAAAAAAGAGAATAAAACTCACTCAGAGGCAGCCAGTCGTTTGTTAACACTTTGGTGATTGGTCTTCTGCCTTTGCACATACGTAAGCAGAGACCTCTTTCAAGTGTTGAAAAGCAAAGTTGTCACTTTGAGGTCTAAGGTGCGCCTGACCCAAGCCATGGTGTTTTCAATCACCTCACATGCATGAGAAAGCTGGACAATGAATAAGGAAGACTGAAGAAGAATTGACACCTTTGAATTGTGGTGTTGGTGAAGAATGTTGAATATACCATGGACTGCCAGAAGAATGAACAAATCTTTCTAGGAAGATGTACAAGCAAAATGCTCCTTAGAAGCAAGGATGGTGAGACTACATCTCACATAATTTGGACATGTTGTCACAAGGGATCAGTCCCTGGAGAAGGACATCATGCTTGGTAAAATAGAGGGTCAGCGAAAAAGAGGAAGACCCTCAACAAGATGGACTGATAAAGTGGCTGCAACAACAAACCACACGTAACAACATTTTTGAGAATGGTGCAGGATCGGGCAATGTTTTGTTCTGTTGTACATGGGATCAGAATCAACCTGATGGAACCTAACAACAACAATCACAAGCAGAACCACACACATTTTATACAGAGGGTCTTAGTCATCTAGTGCTGCTGTAACAGAAATACCACAAGCAGATGGCTTTAACAAAGAGAAATTTATTCTATCACAGTCTAGGAGACTAGAAGTCTGAATTCAGGGCGTCAGCTCCAGGGGAAGGCTTTCTCTCTCTGTTAGCACTGGAGGAAGGTCCTTCTCGTCAATATTCCCCGAGACTAGGAGCTTCTCCGCACAGGAACCCCGGGTCCAAAGGATGCACTTTCCTCCCAGCACTGCTTTCTCGGTGGTATGAGGTCCCCACTCTCTGCTTGCTTCCCCTTCCTTTTTTTAAGATAAAAAGTGGTGCAGGCCATACCCTAGGGGAACTCCCTTTACTTTGGATCAGGATGTGACCTGGGTAAAGATGGTGTTACAATCCCACCTTAATCCTCTTTAAAGTAAAATTACAATCACAAAATGCAGGACAACCACACAATACTAGGAATCATGACCTAACTAAGTTGACACATATTTTGGGGGGATGTAATTCAATCCATGACAGAAGCAGTTGTAGAACTCCTGGGTTTTTCATTCAATAGTATCTAGTGGAGGTTTTCCAAGTAAACAACTATAGATACACATTATCCGTTTAAATATCTGCATATTGATACATCAGCATATTTAAGCATTCTTTTCTCTGTGGACATTTAAATTGTTTCTAGATTTTGCTAAACAAACTTTTTTTGAACATCTTTTAAGGAGTCCTGGTGGTGCAATCTTTAAACACTCAGCTGCTAACCAAAAGGTTGGCGGTTCAAACCCACCCAGCCGCTCCACAAGTGAAAAGACCTGGAGATCTGCTCTGGTAAAGATTACAGCCAAGAAAACCCATGGAGCAGTTCTACTCTGTCACGTGGGGTCGCTGTCAGTCGGAATCAACTTGACGGCATGCATTTTTGACCACAAACAACAACATACATTTTTGCTCAAGGGACCAGTAGACCTTCTTGGTGTATATTTCTAGAAGTGGAAGTATGGGATGTAAGGGCATGTATGTTAGAAGGTTGTACCAAATACACACTGCTAATAGGGTTTGGAAGTTGTTGTTGTTGGGTGCCATCAAGTCGATTTTCTACTCACAGAGACCCCATGTGACAGAGTAGAACTGCCCCATACAGTTTTCTAGGCTATAATCTGTGGGAGCAGATTACCAGGTCTTTCTCCTACAGAGCCACTGGGTGGGTTAGAACTACCTACCTTTTGGTTAGCAGCTGAGTGCTTAACTGTTGCACCACCAGGGATCCTGGATTTGGACATTCCACCCAAGAAGAGAGCACACCCTTGGCCTCCCCTATCCGTGCGTTGTCTGTGGCTCTCAGAAAGGGGTCTGACCCGTGCTGTTTCATAAGCACTTGTCGGACTCAACAATCCCCGACGGTTCCCTGGATGTGAATAATTTGACCATTTCGGCGTGCTACTACAAGGGCGTTGAGCGCCGTCCATGTCGTGAATCTAAGACACGCAGTGAACCAAACAACCTTTTTTCAAAAGCAACAAGTAAGTGATTGTGATGTGGGAGTGGACACCCTGCACACTCAGCCTGGTGTTGGGTGACAGACATCAGGTTCCACATCACATTCTGCCTCTTCAGGAAGATATGCAGGACCTAGCTGGGATCCATCCACAGAATCCCACGGAATCGCAGTGGTCTTTGAAGCCGGCTCAGTGATAGGAGCTGAAAGAGCTTAGGTTATCTAGTCGAGGGAGAGAGACGGGGGTGGGAGATCACTGTGTCGGCGTCTGCAGGAATACTGTAGGGTGATCATGAGTGAGCTGTTATCCTTCTTCATCTGGTGGGACGGAGGAGCGGGCTGGATGAGCAGCAGGTGATTCATCATCCTAAAAGACTTCTTGGACAAAGGAGCTGAGTTCCATGGAAGGTGATAAGGTCTCACCATACAATTCCAGAAAGCTTAAATGAAGAAGAAACCCTTTGATGTCTTGGAACGTTGTTACACTTGGAACCTTGACTTGGTAGATCTTTAAGTTGGGGTCTTTGTTCTGTGACATGAAACCCAAACCACGTGGCCATTGAGTTGACTCTGACTCATGGTGACCCCATGTGTGTCAGAGCAGAGCTGTGCTCCATAGGGTTTTCAATGGCTGGTTTTCGGGAAGTAGATCATCAGGGCTTTCTTCTGAGGCATCTCAGAGTGAGCTTGAACCTCCAACCTTTCAGTTAGCAGCCAAGCGCATAATCCATTTGCTTCACCCAGGGACTACGCTCTGTGGCATACCAAACCAAAACCAAACGCTTTGCCGTTGAGTCGATTCCAACTCATAGTGACCCTAGAGGACAGAGTAGAACTGCCCCATGGGGTTTCCAAGGAGCAGCTGGTGTATTTGAACTTCTGACCTGTTGGTTAGCAGCCTGAGCTCTCACCCACTGCGCCACCAGGACTCTGTGAGGAAATCTTCCCAGTTTGCTTTATAATCAGTTGTTCACTGAAACTAGAGGACGCACTTCTAATGCTCCCACTCACGTCTGTGTTGTTCTTTCCCCTTGTCTTCCTCAGCCTCCCGACAGTGGACCGCCACCGCTACCCACCTCCTCTCTCCCGGAAGACTATTATGAGGAAGCTGTGCCACTGAGTCCTGGGAAGGCTCCAGAATACATCACGTCAAGTGAGTGTTGGGCTCTACTGGCCAGAGGTGGCCTTTAGGTTTGCGTGACCTTGCTGTTGTCTGGGCATGAAGGAAATGGAGGCATTAAAAAAATGCTACGGAGATGGGAAGTTAAGTAAATTTTGACCCCAAAGAGGTAAAGACAGAAAGGGTTTTAAAAAGTCTAAAACAAACAAAAAACCAAGCCAGGCGCCGTTGAGATGACCCAACTCATGGCGACCCCATGTGTGTCAGAGTAGAGCTGTGCTCCGTAGGGTTTTCAGTAGCTGATTGTTTGGAATTAGATCACCAGGCCTTTGTTCCATTGATAAGTCTAAAGTACTCTACAAGTGCTAGAATGGATCTTATCTTCATTAATTCAACAACAGCAAGAATCACCAGAAATTAAGACAATGCTGCCCGGGCCGCCAGGTGCTGGCTGCTGTGCCTGTTACCTGTGGACTTAGCACAGTCGGCGTGTGCGTTCAGGGCCGCAGCCCAGGTCAAGTAACCACAAAGCAGTTGCTAGTTAAAGGGTAATGTCTCTCTTTAAAGATATAAAAAAATAGCTTTGAAGTGATGCACCCAAGGCTCAAAGGGGTGGCTTAAAAAACGAGTAGTCCAAATCAGTCGCAAAGTGGTCATTTATCTGGTTTAATGGGCTTTTGAGTCAACTATATGGTCCCTGGTGGCGCAAATGGTTAAGTGCTTGACAACTCACTGAAAGGTTGGCGTTTCAAACTCACCCAGAGGTACATCAGAAGAAAGGACTGGAGATCTGCTTCTGGAAACTCACAGCCTTGAAAACCTTGTGGAGCAGTTCTATTCTGACACACATGGGGTCGCCATGAGTTGGAGTTGACTCGATGGTAACTTTTTTTTCTTGGTTCAACTATGAAATATCAATTTACCATTTAAAAAAGTGAATTATGAATTAGCTTTTATAAGGGTCCTTCTTAAAGAAGGCCCCCATCACTTCAGCTAAGCATGGATCTGTTACTGTTTTCCCAAGTACTGTCTGGATTGGAGAGAAGTGGCTCCAGTAGCATTTTGTTCTTGGAAACTTCCCATCAGACTTTTCGGTGATTGGAATTGTTCTCTCCCCCTTGGCTCGGAATAAGTGAGATGCTGTTGCTGTGGAGCAGAGAGCTGTGAATGAAACAGCTTTGTGACTCTGTTTTGTGGTGCATACTGCACACTAAACCCACCCGCCATCTTTTTCTTCTAAACTGTGGTAAAGTATGTATAACAGAATACTTGCCATTTTAACCATTTCTGAGCTTACAGCTCAGTGGCACTCATTACACTCACCATGTTGGGCGGCCACCACCACCGTCCATCTCCAGAAGTAGGAGAAGGAAATCCTGAGTTTCAGTCAGAGGCCTGTGGACTTGATCTGGTTAGAGACTTGTTCAATCCAGAGGGAAAACGTGCAAATAAATGAGGAATGTGGGAGCAGAGACCGAATCTAGGGGAGGAAACCTTGGAGACTTTGTAGCTTTCTGTCTCTCTGTCCCCTGCTCTGTCTCTCTGTCTCTCCTGTCTCTCTCCCTGTCTCTGTCTCTGTCTCTCCTCTCTTTCTCTAGCTTGCTAGCTCACTCTGTCTTCCTCCCTTTCTGCCTGTCTTTCTCTGTCTCTGTCTTTCTCTCCTCTCTCTCTCCCTCTCTGTTTCTGTAAAAATGGCAAGGTGGCGTCAGACCTCCTCATCTAACTTCACAAGGGAAGGAGGGAGAATCACCATCACCATTAGCCCAAGGCCGATTCCTATGAGGTGGAGGTCAGACATGCTGCCTCTCTCCAACCTTTTTATCAGTTCTGACACAGCTGTCCCCGCCACAGCATTCTCTACTTCTCTGCTGAGTTTGATAATTTGTTGCAATGGCCACCCAGAACTCCCAGACCATACTCACAATTGTAGGGTTTATTAGGGAAGTAACAGGTTACAGTTCAGGATCAGGAATGACTCAGGATTCAGTTCTTCCATCAGGAAAGCCTCATCTCAGCTGTGCCCACAGGCATGCCTCTCCCTCAGCCCCTCGGCCCGTCGGCCCCTCGGTGTGGCCTCTGCCCTGCTCGGGCAAATGTTACAAAGCTGTTTAGTTCCACCAGTAAGTGCCTGAAGTCACCCCACTCAGCCAGTAATCCTCAGCCTGAAGGTGCTCAGCTCTCTAGCTCCGTGAGTCAGCTTGCCTGCTGTAGCTACCTTGCTTTGGGAGCCAGGAAGGCCACTGTCCTGTCTCACGCTGGTTTCCTTGTTCTGCTGCCCCTGTTCCTCTGTCGCTGGACTCTGCTGTGCTTGCCACTGCTTCTCGCCGTCTTGTGCCATCTCTGGTGTTACGGCTGTCTTCTGTCACCTGGGTCTAGGAGGTTCTCAGTGCAGGTGCCGCTGGTCCAAAGACACACTCCACTCCTGGCTCTTCTTCTGATGGTAGTGAGGTGTCCCTTTTCCCCTTCTGGGATTGACTCCCTTCATGCCTAGTGGAATCGCAAAGCTGACCAATCCACTACAAGGGCTCCATACAACTTATTTGCATGGTCCCACCCTGAAAGGTTTCTATGCACTTGATTTGCATTATTAGCAGGCTGTCCAATCCCTTTGATGGGCCACAAGCACCTTATTTGCATAGCCCCACCCAGTCATTGTGTGGGAGTCACAAAGACTATGGCTAGAAGGGCCATATTAAGTAATTCACTGCAGTCTCTCTCTGTGTCTCTGTCTGTCTTTCTCTCTCTGCATCTCTGTCTCTGTCCTTCACGTCTCTCTCCCTCTCAGTCTCTCTGATTAGAACTCTTCTTTTATCATGTAAATGAATTTCTCATTTGACTTCCAAGCAATTTCTCCAGTTGTAATTAACATGTGAGAGTGAGGAGCTGTCTTGGGAGTGGGCTGCTCCTCCATGCAGGGGAGGGGGAGAGGCTCTGCTGGCCTCCTGGGGTGGGGGAGGAGAGGAGGTGGGCAAGGAGGCTAGAAGGCCTAGTCCCAATCGCCAGGGGACTCAGACCAGTGAAGTTTCTTCCTTTCTAGGAGATTTTGAGAGCCAGTCGGCCTGCATTCAGGGGGCCCGGGGTGAGGTGGATTCCCTCCCCCACCAGCCCAGCTCCAGTCAGAACCCTAGGCCCACACTTCTTCATGCAGAGGTCCGGCGGGGGGGTGGGCAGTTCCCAGAACTTGCCTGTGGTTATTAGAATCACGGGAACACCTGCTGAAAAATACAGACTCCTGACTCTCCTGGATCTTTCCCCTCGTTATTGTTGTTGTTAGGTGCTGTTGAATCGGTTCCGACTCGTGGTGGCCCCATGCACAACAGAGTGTGACACTGCCCAGTCCTGCGCCATCCTTACAATCTTTGCTGTGCTTGAGCTCACTGTGTCAATCTGTCTCGTCGAGGGTCTTCCTCTTTTTCGCTGACCCTGTACTTTACCGAGGCAAGACCAGAGCAGCATCCATGCACAGGCTCTCGGGTGGAAAGTGATTGAGAACAAAACAAACAAGCTTCTCCATCATAGCCTTTTCTTCCTTGCTTCCTCTGTCATCTGGGTTTTGCCAGAAAATCTGCCTAAATTATACTTGTCCCGACGGCAGCTATTGCCCCGGCATGTACACATCCAGACAGGAACAGCAGGCTGACCTCGGAAACCCTTTTCATAATGACCACCCGGGATTTATTTTTGAATCATTGGCGTTATTTCTGCCCTCAGCATCCGGTCAGCCGGGGCCGCTGCCCCGTGACAATGACATTGGAGTAGAGGGTCTGCGTAGGCGCTCCCTCAGAGGGCCCTGGATGCCTTCGGTTTCAGTCTCCAAGTGCTGCTGTAACAGAAATACCACAAGTGGGGGGCTTTAACGAACAGAAATGTGTTTTCTCACAGGTCAGCAGGCGAGAAGTCTGAATTCAGGGCACCAGCTCTAGGGAAAGGCTCTCTCTCTCTGTCGGCTCCGGGGGAAGGTCCTTGTCTCAGCTTCTGCAGCCCTGGCGTTCCTCGGTTCCTTAGTGGTCCTCACCTGGTAGTGGCATCTGTCTTCCCCCATTTATGCTGGCTTCTCTCTGTGTCTATGCTGCTCTTATTTCCCTCAGCAGAGGTTGGTTTAAAACACCCTCCACTCTTGTGAAAAGACTGAACTTGGCAAGGATTTCATTTTACTCGGATCCACAATCAACACCCATGGAAGCAGCCGTCAAGAAATCAAACAACATATTGCATTGGTCAAATCTGCTGCAAAAGACCTCTTTAAAGTGTTAAAAAGCAAAGCTGTCACTGTAAGGACTAAGGTGCAAGACCCAAGCCTTGGTGTTTTCAGTTGCCTCATATGCATGTGAAAGCTGGAGGATGACTAAGGAAGACCTAAGAAGAATTGATGCCTTTGAATTATGGTGTTGGTGAAGAATACTGAATATACTGTTGCCTTAGTCCTCTTGTGCTGCTATAACAGAAATACCACAAGTGGATGACTTTAACACAGAGAAATTTATTTCTTCAGACTAAAGTAGGCTAAAAGTTCAAATTCAGGGTGTCAGCTCCAGGGAAAGGCTTTCTCTCTCTGTCAACCTTCTCATCAATGTTCTCCCGGAACAGGAACTTCTCTGCACAGGGACCCCAGGTCCAAAGGATGCACTCTGCTCCTGGCACTGCTTTCTTGGTAGTATGAGGTCCCCCTATCTGCTCCCTTCTTTCTTTTATATCTCAAGAGATGGCCTCAAGACACAATCCAATCTTGTAGACTGAGTCGTGCCTCACTAACACAACTGCCGCCCATCCTCCCTCATTAACGTTATAGAGGTGGGATTTACAACTTTTAGGAAAATCACACAATACCAGGAATCATGGCCTAGCCAAACTGATGCACAAATTTTTGGGAAGACATAATTCAATCCAATTACAATTACAACTTAATCCCCCAATGTGTCAGTTTGTTGTACTGTGAGGGCTTGTGTGTTGCTGTGATACTGGAAGCTATGCCACTGGTATTCAGATACCAGCAGGGTCACCCATAGCAGACAGGTTTCGGCTGAGCTTCCAGACTAAGACAGACTAGGAAGAAGGACCTGGCAGTCTACCTCTGAAAAGAATTAACCAGTGAAAACGTTATGAATAGCAGCAGAATATTGTCTGATATAGTGCCGGAAGATGAGCCCCCCAGATTAGAAGGCACTCAAAAAACAGCTAAGGAAGAGCTGCCTCCTCAAAGTAGAGTCAACCTTAATGACAAGGATGGAGTCAAGATTTCCAGACCTTCATTTGCTGATGTGGCACAACTCAAAATGAGAAGAAACAGCTGCAAACATCCATTAATAATCGGAATGTGGAATGTATGAAGTATGAATCTAGGAAAATTGGAAATCATCAAAAATGAAATGGAATGCGTAAACATCGATATCCTAGGCATTAGTGAGCTGAAATGGACTGGTATTGGCCATTTTGAATTGGGCAGTCATATGGTCTACTATGCCAGGAATGACAACTTGAAGAGGAATAGTATTGCATTCATCGTCGAAAAGAACATTTCAAGATCTGTCCTGAAGTACAATGCTGTCAGTGATAGGATAATATCCATATACCTACAAGGAAGACCAGTTAATACGACTATTATTCAAATTTACACACCAACCACTAAGGCCAAAGATGAAGAAATTGAAGATTTTTACCAACTTCTTCAGTCTTAAATTGATTGAACATGCAATCAGGATGCATTGATAACTACTGGTGATAGGAAAGCGAAAGTTGGAAACAAAGAAGATGGATTGGTAGTTGGAAAATATGGCCTTGGTGATAAAAACTATGCTGGAGATCTCATGATAGAATTTTGCAAGACCAGCTTCTTCATTGCAAATACCTTTTTTCAACAACATAAATGGCAACTATACATGTGGACCTCCCTTAATGTAATACACAAGAATATCAACTACATCTGTGGAAAAGGAGGATGGAAAAGCTCAATATCATCAGTCAAAACAAGGCCAGGGGCTGACTGTGGAACAGACCATCAATTGCTCATATGCAAGTTCACGTTGAAACTGAAGAAAATTAGAATAAGTCCATGAAAGCCAAAGTATGAGCTTGAGTATATCCCACCTGAATTTAGAGACCATCTTAAGAACAGATTTGACACATTGAACACTAGTGACCGAAGACCAGACGAGTTGTGAAATGACAACAAGGACTTCATACGTCAAGAAAGGAAGAAGTCATTAAAAAGATACTTTTTTAATGAAACTTGCTCTTGAAAGTTGAGTAGCTAAAGCAAAAGGGAGAAATGCTGAAGTAAAAGAACTGAACAGAAAATTTCAAAGGGTGGCTCGAGAAGACAAAGTAAAGTATTGTAATGACATGTGCAAAGAGCTGGAAATAGAAAACCAAAGAGAAGATCACACTTGACATTCCTCAAGCTGAAAGAACGGAAGAAAAAAAATTCAAGCCTTGAGTTGCAATAGTGAAGGATTCTATGGGGAAAATATGAAAAGAGTTAGGAAGCATCAAAAGAAGATGGAAGGAATACACAGAGTCATTATACCAAAAAGAATTGGTCAATGTTCAACCATTTCAAGAGGTAGCATATGATCAGGAACTGATGGTACTGTAGGAAGAAGTCCAAGCTGCACTGAAGGCATTGGTGAAAAACAAGGCTCCCGGAATTGATGGAATATCAGTTGAGATATTTCAACAAACGGATGCAGCGCTGGAAGTGCTCAATCGTCTATGCCAAGAAATTTGGAAGAGAGCTACCTGGCCCACCGACTGGAAGAGGTGCATATTTTTGCCTATTCCCAAGAAAGGTGATCCAACCAAATGTGGAAATTATTGAACGATATCAATAATATCACACCCAAGTAAAATTTTGCTGGAGATCGTTCAAAAGTGGCTGCAGCAGTATGTCGACAGGGGACTGCCAGAAATTCAGACTGGATTCAGAAGAGGATGTGGAACCAGGGACATCATTACTGATGTCAGGTGGATCCTGGCTGAAAGCAAAGAAGACCAGAAAGATGTTTACCTGTGTTTTATTGACTATGCAAAGGCATTCGATTGTGTGGATCATAACAAATTACGGATAAATTGTGAAGAATGAGAATTCCAGAACACTTAATTGTGCTCATGTGGAATGTGTACACAGATCAAGAAGCAGTTGTTCGGATAGAACAGGGGGATACTGCGTAGTTTAAAGTCAAGAAAGGTGTACGTCAGGGTTGCATCCTTTCACCATACCTATTCAATCTGTATGCTGAGCAAATAATCTGAGAAGCTGGACTATATGAAAAAGAAAGGGGCATCAGGATTGGAGGAAGACTCATTAACAGCCTGCAATATGCAGATGACACAACCTTGCTTGCTGAAAGTGAAGAGGACTTGAAGCACTTACTGGTGAAGATCAAAGACCACAGCCTTCAGAATGGATTACACCTCAACATAAAGAAAACAAAAATCCTCACAACTAGACCAATAAGCAACATCATGATAAACGGAGAAAAGATTGAAGTTGTCAAGGATTTCATTTTTCTTGGATCCACTGTCAATGCCCCTAAGAGCAGCAGTCAGGAAATCAAAAGATGCATTGCATTGGGCAAATCTGCTGCAAAAGACCTCTTTAAAGTATTGAAAAGCAAAGATGTCACCCTGAAGACTAAGGTGCGCCTGACCCAAGCCATGGTATTTTCAACTGCCTCATATGCACGCAAAAGCTGGACAATGAATAAGTAAGACCAAAAAAGAATTGACGCCTTTGAATTGTGGTGTTGGCAAAGAATATTGAATATACCATGGACTGCCAAAAGAACAAACAAATCTGTCTTGGAAGAAGTACAACCAGAATGCTCCTTGGAAACAAGGATGGCGAGACTACATCTTACATTCTTTGCACATGTTTTCAGGAGGGATCAATCCCTGGAGAAGGACATCATGCTTGGTGAAACAGAGGGTCAGCGAAAGACAGGAAGACTCTCAAGGAGATGGACTGACACAGTGGCTGCAACAATGGGCTCAAGGATAACAACGATTGTGAGGGTGGCGCAGGATCGGGCAGTGTTCCGTTCTGTGGTGCATAGGCTCGCTATGAGTTGGAACCGACTTGATGGCACCTACAACAACAACATAATGCAATCCATGACAACCGTGGACTGCCGGAAGAATGAACAAGTCTGTCCTGGAAGAAGTACAGCCAGAATACTCCTTAGAAGTGAGGATGGCGAGACTTCATCTCACTTACTTTGGACATGTTATCAGGAGGGACCAGTCCCTGGAGAAGGACATCATGCTTGGTAAAGTAGAGGGTCAGTGAAAAGCAGGAAGACCCTCAAGGAGATGGACTGACACAGTGGCTGCAACAATGGGCTCAAGCGTAACAACGATTGTGAGGATGGCGAAGGACCGGGCAGTGTTTCATTCTGTTGTTCGTAGGGTCGCTATGAATTGGAATGACTCGGTGGCCTCTATCACTAACACTGCCATGACCTCATTAACATAACCAAGAAAGCCCTATTTCCAAATGGGATCACATCTACAGGTATGAGGGCCCAAATTCCACCACATATTTTTGAGTGACACCATTCAGTCCATAGCACCTATTTTATAAAAGATAGGCAAAATAGGAAGTAAAAGAGTGATGGCTGATTTTAACCAAAGCTTCCAGGAAGTTCCTGTTCCACGCTGTGCTCTGTTATCTCATCTGGCTTCTCCCAAAAATGTTCTTCTTCATCACCACATTACTTTAATATGACCTGAGATGTCTGCTACATAGAGACTCTGCACTTTCTGGCCTTTCTCTTCCCTGGGACTAAACGAGCACAGCCATGTCCGCCAGCAGAACCTAATACGATGTTCCAAGGAGACTGTTCTATAGGAAATACCTCTCAGGTGTCTTTTTTCTTTTTCTGGGTTTGAATCTTTTTTTGTTTTCTAATTATACTTTAGATGAAAGTTTACAGAACAATCTATTTTCTCATTAAACAGTTACTACACATAGTGTTTTATGACATTGGTTAACAACCCCACAACATGTCAACACTGTCCCTTCTCGAACTTGGGTTCCCTATTACCAGCTTTCCTGTCCCCTCCTGCCTTCTAGTCCTTGCCCCTGTGCTGGTGTGCCCCATTAGTCTTGTTTTGTTTCATGGGCCTGTCTAATGTTTGCCTGAAGGGTGAACCTCCGGAGTGACTTCATTATCGAGCTGAAAGAGTCTCAAGGGGCCATACTCTCAGGGTTTCTCCACTCTCTGTCAGACCAGTAAGTCCGGTTTTGTTTTGTTTTTCTTTTTTTTTTTGTGAGTTAGAATTTCTCTCCAGCTCTGTCCGGGACCCTGTAAGAGCAGTCAGTGGTGGTAGCTAGGCACCATCTAATTGTACTGGACTCAGTCTGGTGGAGGCCGTGGTAGTTGTGGTCCATTAGTCCTTTGGACTAATCTTTCCCCTGTGTCTTTAGTTTTCTTCATTCTCTTGCTCCCTAAGGGGTGAGACCAGTGGAATCTCTTAGATGGCAACTCACAGGCTTTTAAGTCCCCAGACGCTACTCACAAAAGTAGAATGTAGAACATTTGTTTATAAACTATGTTATGCCAACTGAGGTAGATGTTACTGGAGATCATGGTCCCCACAGCCCTCAGCCCAGCAATTCAGTCCCTCAGGGAGTTTGGATTTGTCCGTGGAGCTTCCGTGACATTAACCCAAACAAGTTGTGCTGGCTTCCCCAGTACTGTATACTGTCTTATCCTTCACCCAAGTTATCAGTTATCTATTGCTTATTCAGTGTTATTCCATCCCCACTACCCCTCTCTCGTAACCATCAAAGATTCTTTCTTTTTGTGTGTAAACCTTTTCATGAGTTTTTACAGTAGTGGTCTCATACAATATTTGCCCTTTTGCAACTGACTTATTTCCCTCAGCATAATGCCCTCCACATTCATCCATGTTACGAGATGCTTTGCAGATTCATCATTGTTCTTTCTCGTTGTGGAATACTCCATTGTGTGTATGGACTGTAGTTGGTTTATCCATTCATCTGTTGATGGGCATCTAGGTTGTTTCCATCTTTTTTCTATTGTGAATAATGCTGCAGTGAATATAGGTATGCATATGTCTATTCGTGTGACAATTCTTATTTCTCTAGGATATATTCCTAGGAGTGGGATTGCTGGATCATATATTCCTAGGAGTGGGATTGCTCGTATTTCTAGCTTTCTAAGGAAGCTCCATATCATTTTCCATAATGGTTACATCATTTTGCATTCCCACCAGCAGTGCATAAGAGTTCTGATGTCCCCACAGCCTCTCCAACATTTGTTATTTCCTGTTTTTTTAATTCATTCCAGTAATGCTGGGGTGAGATGGTATCTGGTTGTGGTTTTGATTTGCATTTCTCTAATGGCTAGTGATCACGAGAATTTCCTCTTGTGTCTGTTGGCTGCTCTAATGTCTTGTTTGGTGAAGAGTCTGTTTATTTCCTTTGCTCATTTTTTAATTGGGTTATTAGTCTTTTTGTAGTAGAGGTGTTGGATTTTCCTGTAGATTTTGGAGATTGGAACTTTATCTGATTTTCAATGGCCAAAAAATTTTTCCCAGTCCGTAGGTTCTCTTTTTACTCTTTTGGTGAAGTCTTTTGATGAGCATAAGTATTTAATTTTTAGAAGATCCCAGTTATCTAGCTTATCTTCTGGAATTTGTGGGTTGTTGGTTATGGTTTGTATTCTGTTAATGCCGTGTATTAGGGCCTCTAGTGTTGATCCTATTTTTTCTTCTGTGAACTTTATACTTTTTGGCTTTATACTTAGATTTTTGATCCATTCTGAATTAGTTTTTGTATGTGGTGTGAGGGATGGGTCCTGTTGGATTTTTTTGCAGATGAACATCCAATTTTGCCAGCACCATTTGTTTTAAAGACTGTCTTTTCCCCATTTGATGGAATTTGGATGCTTGTTGAATATCAGGTGACCATAGGTGGATGGATTTACATCTGGCTTCTCGATCCTATTCCATTGGTCAATGTATCTGTTGTACAAGTTCAAGGCTGTTTTGACTACCATAGCTGCATAGTAGGTTCTGAGGTCAGGTAGTGCGAGTCCTCCTATTTTCTTCTTCTTCTTCAACAATGCTTAGCTTATCTGGAACATCTTTCCTTTCCATACAAAGTTAATGATTGTTTTTTCCATCTCTTTGTCTTAGTCATTTAGTACTGAAATACCACAAGTGGATGGCTTTAACAAAGACAAATTTATTTTCTCATAGTCGAGTAGGCTACAAGGCCAAATTCAGGGCATCAGCTCCAGGAAAAGGCTTTCTGTCTCTGTCCGCTCTGAAGGAAGGTCCTTGTGATACATCAGTCTTCCCTTGGTCTGGGAGCATCTCAGCGCAGGAACCTCAGGTCCAAAGGACACGCTGTGCTCCCGGCACTGCTTTCTTGGTGGTATGAGGTTCCCATGTGTCTCTGCTCGCTTCTCTCTTTTATATCAGAAAAGAGATTGGCTTAAGACACTATCCAATCTTGTATTCCTCATCAGTATAACTGCCACTAATCCATCTTATTAGATCATAGTGATTGAATTTACAGCACATAAGGAAATCACATCAGATTACAAAATGGTACACAATTGTACAATACTGGGAATCGTGACCCGGCCAAGTTGACAGATATTTTGGGGGGACACAATTCAATCCATGACACTCTTTAAAGAATGTTGTTGGTATATGGATCGAGATTGCATTGTATTTGTAAATTGCTTTGGGTAGAATTGCCATTTTCACAATGCTGAGTCTACTTATCTGTGAGGATGGTATGTTTTTCCATTTATGTGGATCTTTTTGGTTTCTTGCAGTAGTGTTTTGTAGTTTTCTTTGTGTAGGTCTTTTACACCCCTGGTCAGATTTATTCTGAAGTATTTTATTTCTTTAGGGGCTATCATAAATGGTATTGTTTTCCTAATTTTCTTTTCACCGTTCTCTTTATTGGCATATAGGAATCCAACTGATTTTTGTATGCTTATCTTGTACCCTGCAACTGTACCGAATCTATTAGTTCCAGTAGTTTTTTCTCGGAGTCTTTTGGGTTTTCTACGTTAGTATCATATCATCTGCAAATAGGGACAGTTTAACTTCTTCATTAGCAATTTGAATGTCCTTTATTTCTTTTTCTTGCCTTATTGCACTAGCTACGACTTCCAGAACAATGTTAAATAGGAGTGGTGATAAAGGTCATCCTGGCCTTTTTTTCCTGTTCTCAAGGGGAATGTTTTCAGCCTGTCTCCGTTAAGAATGATGTTGGCTGTTGGTTTTGCACAGATGCCGTTTATTATGTTGAGGAATTTCCCTTCTATACCTATTTTATTGAGAGTTTTTATCAGGAATAGATGTTGGACTTCGTCGAATGCCTTTTCTGTGTTGGTTGAGATGATTTCATGGTTTTCTTTCCTTTTCTTTATGTGGTGGATTACACTGATTGATTTTCTCATGTTGACCCATCTTTGCATACCTGGTATGACTCCTACCTGGTCATAGTGTATTATTTGTTTTGACATGATGCTGAATTCTATTGGCTAGAATTTTGTTAAGAATTTTTGTATCTATGTTTATAAGAGATATTGGTCTGTAATTTTTTTTATGGTGTCTTTGCCTGGTTTTGGTATCAGGGTTATGCTGGCTTCATAGAATGAATTCTGGAGTATTGCTTCCTTTTCCATGTTTTGAAATAGTTTGAGTAGTGCTGGTGTAAGCTTTTCTCTGAATGCTTGGTAGAATTCTCCAGTGAAGCCATCTCAGCCAGGGCTTTTTTTGTTGTTGTTTTTTTAATTACCTTTTCAACTTCTTCTCTTGTTATGGGTCTGTTCAGATTTTCAACATTATTTTGTGTTAGTTTGGGTAGGTAGTGTGTTTCTAGAAATTTATCCATTTCCTCTAGGTTTTCAAATTTGTTGGAGTGTAGTTTTTTGTAATATTCTGTTATAATCCTTTTTATTTCAGTTGGGTCTGTTGTAATGTCCCCCATTTCACTTCTTACTTGGGTTATTTGTGTCCTCTCCTGTTTTCTTTTGTCGGTTTGGCCAGTGGTTTGTCAATATTGTTAATCCTTTCAAAAAACCAACTTTGGTTTTGTTGATTCTTTCTATTGTTTTTCCTATTCTCTATTCCATTTATTTCTGCTCTGATCTTTATTATTTCCTTTCTTCTGGTGGTTGTGGGATTTTTTTTTTTTTTTTGGTGTTCTCTTTATATTTGCTCAAGATGTGATGCTAATGTTTTGATTTTTGTCTCTTCTTTTTTGATGTGTGCATATATTGCTATAAATTGACTTCTTAGAACTGCCTTTGCTGTGTTTTAGTACAATGTGTTTTCATTCTTGTTTGATTCTAGGAATTTTTGATTCCATCTCTGATTTCTTGTATTACCCAGTGGTTTTTAAGCATGGTGTTATTCAGTTTCCATGTGGTTTTTTTTTTTTTTCCTTGCTCTTCCTGTTGTTAATTTCTGCCTTGATGGCATTGTGGTCAGTGAAGATACTTTGTATTATCTCAGTGTTTTGCATTTTGTTGAGGGTTGCTCTGTGGCCTAAGATGTGGTCTCTTCTGGAGAATGTTCCATGTGCATTGGAAAAGAATGTGTACTTCGCAGCTGTTGGTTAGTGTTCTATATGTTTATCAGGTGAAGTTTGCTGATTGTGCCCTTTAGCTCTTCTGTATCTTTGTTGAGTTTCTTTCTAGATGTTCTGTCCGTTACTGAGAGTGGTGTGTTGGAGTCTCCTACTATTATTGTGGAACTGTCAATTTCTCTTGTCAGTGCTGTTAGAGTTTGTTTTATGTATTCTGGAGCCCTGTCATTGGTGCGTAGATGTTTATTATGGTTATGTCTTCATGCTGGATCATCACTTTAATCGTGATATAGTACCCTCTTTTGTGTTTTTTGGTGGATTTTGTTTTTTAAAGTCTTATTTTACGATATTAGTATTGCCACTCCTGCTCTTTTTTGAGTGCTGTTTGCTTGATATGTTTTTTCCCATCCTTTGATTTTTAATAAATTTACATCTTTGTTTCTAAAGTGTGTCTCTTGTAGACAGCATATTGATGGGTGCTGTTTTTTTAAAATCCATTCTGTCACTCTCTGTCTCTATATGGGTGCATTTAGGCCATTTATGTTCAGTGTAATTATTGATAGGTGTCAGTTTATTGCCTTCATTTTGTAGTGCTTTTTTCTGTGGTGCTGACATTTTCTTTGTTCCTCTTACTCTCCTGTGCGGAATTCCTCTTGTGTGTGGATTTTTTTATTCATTTGTCTTATTTGTGTAGATTTTGTTTTTACTGAGACTTTATGCTTCTCTTTTTTATTTCGATGCGTAGGTTTGTTAACTTTCTTTGTGGTTTCCTTAAAATTTAACCTTATCTTCCTAGGTTTGAACCAATCTATTATTACTTGGTATCGCCTTGCCTTCCTCTCCATCAGAAAGTTCTATACCTACACTGTTTATTCCCTTTTATTGTTCTGACATTGTTGTCATTTACAGATTAACCTCTCTGGTTCCCTGTTGTAATTCTTTGGTTTTGGATAGTCCTTTAGAGTTCACTTCCTAGGTTGGTATCTGGCTGGTATGATCTTGCATCCTAGATTCAGGCTGTGGTCTGATGTTGTTTGTTCTCAGAACTCCCTTTAATAATTCTTGTAAATTTTGTTTGGTTTTTACATATTCCCTTAATTTCTGTTTATCTGGAAATATCTGTTTATTCTGGAAATCTCCTAATTTCACCACCATATTTGAATGAGAGTTTTGCAGGATATATTATTCTTGGCTGACATTTGTTTTCTTTCAAGGTTTTATACATGTCATCCCATTGCCTTCTTGCCTACATGGTTTCTGCCATATAATCTGAGCTTAGTCTTGTTTCCTCTCTGTGTGTGACTTTTTGTTTTTCTTGAGCTGCTCTCAGGATTCTTTCTTTGTCTTTGGTTTTAGCGAGTGTGGTTATGATATGCCTTGGTGATATTGTTTTGGGGTATATCCTATATGGGTTCGTTGAGCTTCTTGGATGGTCAGCTTTTCGTCTTTCATGATATTAAGGAAATTTTCTGTCAACATTTCTTCAATGATCCTCTCTGTGTTTTCCGTTTTCTCTCTGTGTTCTGGAACCCCAATCACTCGAAGATTTTTGCTTTTGATTGTATCCTACATAATTCTCAGGGTTTCTTCATTTTTCTTCGTTCTTTTTTCTGATTTTTCCTCCAATTTGGATCCAAGTGTTTGTCTTCAATTTCCCTGATCCTGTCTTCCATTGTTTCAAACCTACTTCTCAGCCCTTCTATGACACTGTCCATTTCTGAAATCTTTTTATCTTTTAGATTTCTAATTGTTATTTTTGTATGATTTCTAGTTGTGAATTTATTTTTGTATTTTGTTCCTGTATTATTTTCCTGATGTCTTCCATTTTTTGTCTGTATTTTCCTTGAATTTGTCTGCCCTTTCCATGAATTTGTCTCTTTTTTCCTCATTTTTATCAGCTTTTTTGCTTCAACTCTTGGATAGCTCTGAATATTAGAGATTTGAATTCCCTATCGGATAGTTCTAGTGCCTTATCTTCTACTGGAAAGTCATTTGGTGTTTTGTTTTGAATGCCTACTGGAACCATCCTGTCCTGTTTTTTTAATATGTTTTTATATTGTCTACTGTCTTTGGGACATTGAGTAGTTATTTTCTTCATTTATTGATTGTAGATTGGTTTGTTTCATCCTGCTTCTTTGTTTTATTTGGTTATGTCTCAGGAGGTGGGCTGTGCATTCTTTGTTGTTTGCTTATCTGTGGGCATGATACTTTTCACCTCCTTGTCCAATGTGCAGAGCCAATTGCTCAGCTATGGTGTAGTAGGGCAGGACCAGCTGAAGGGGATTCACTGGGATGGGTTGTTTGTGGCATGTAGTAGGGTCATCAGGGGAGACCAGGAGTCAGTGCAGGGCAGGTTTTGGTAGTCTGTGCCTGTGCTGCTTGGGGGTGTGATGTTCAGTGCATGGTGCAGGTAGGCAGGAAGGAGGGGGGATGTTGTGATGTGTGGAGCTAAGATGAGTATGGGAAATAGGAGAGAGAGGAGAGAGAACCAGGAGACAAAAACAAACAAACCAGAAGAAAAGAAAAGAGTGTTAAGGGAGCTTGCCATTGGAGTGGAGAGATGAGAAACCGAGAAATGGAGAAAAGCAAAAAGGAGGAAAAAGAAAGAAGAAAAAATAAATAAAAATTAGTAAAAGAAAAAGAAAAGCAAGGCCCCCAGGTATCCCACCAGTGTGGCTGTGAAGACTGAGGACATGGCTCCCAGGCCATGAGTGCAACCTGTAGAAGGGGCAGAGATGTCGCACAGCATCAGGTGTCCTTTTTCTGAATGCAGAGAAGAGATAACAGCAAGATGAGCTTCATGCAGATTTCCACGGCATCTGGAGCAGTCCTGGCACACATAAACACTCCATCAGTATTGATTGCACCTGGAGACAGAAAAAGGTGGTTCTGGTAAGGGGGCTGTATTGGTTTCCTGGGGCTGCCGTAACAATACCACACACTGGGTGATTTATAAGAACAGAAATGTATCATCTCACATTCTGGAGGCTGGAGGTCTGAGATTAGGGTGTCGACCGTGTCAATTCCTTCTAAGGCTCTGAAGGAGACACTGTTGCTGCCTCTCTCCCAGCTTCTGGTGGATCCTGGCATTCCTGGGCTGAGGCTGCAGCATCACATGGCGTCCTTCCTCTGTCTCCTGTCTCTGTATCTCTTCTTATTTCTATGGACACCACTCACACAGCATTAGGACCCACCCTGCTCCAGTGTGACCTCGTGTTAACTGAATGATAACATCTGCAAAGGCCCTATTTCTAAACAGGGTCATGTTCCCAGGTGCTGGGGGACTTCAGCA
The DNA here is from genome assembly GCA_030035585.1 of Dugong dugon. NCBI lineage: Eukaryota > Metazoa > Chordata > Mammalia > Sirenia > Dugongidae > Dugong > Dugong dugon. The sequence goes on along the minus strand of CM057463.1, from coordinate 2,042,371 downwards.
TATCTTTTTGGAAGACCATAACTAAATCTATAACAGAGTTTATGAAATAACGAATTTTGAAATCTGTAACTTCTCTCTTTTAGTTTCTCTTCCAGTTAAGAACTACTAAACTATGTGGGAAATGCACTCAGGTAATTTCTAAGTCTCAATGATTTAAGAAAATAGTAGATTCATTAGAAAACACATAAAATTAAATGGCTTGATATAATCTGAAACTTCCTTAGACTACTTCCTTTGTAATCGCAACAAGTAAAGAAAAAACATTTTTGATGAGGGTATTTTCTAGAATTTGAAGCATTTGGCTCTAGTCTTACCTCCCACAACCCCCATCCCCAACGTCTCTTCAGGGGCTAGAAACAAACTGGGGCAGTGTGGCTCAGTGGTAAAATTCTCGCCCTCCATGCAGGAAATGCAGGTTCAGTTCCCAGCCAGCACCTCACGCACAGCCACAACCCATCTCTCAGTGGAGGCTTGCATGTTGCTGTGATGCTGGAATGGTTTCATTGGAGCTTCCGACTATGACAGAGTAGGAAGAAAGGCCTGGTGGTCTACTTCTGAAAATCAGTGAGAACTCTATGGGTTTTTACAGTCGTATCTGTGACAGATCATGGGGATGGCGCGGGGCTGGGAGTGTTTTGTTCCCTTGTGCATGGGGTTGCCGTGAGTCGGGGCCGACTCGGCAGCAGCTAACAACAAGGGAAATTAAGAGGAATTTCTTTTTTCCATCTTTGGGCTTGGTAATGTCCTGTGTAGTGGCTCCACATCACTGATGTGTCCCGTCCTGTTCCTAAGTGGAGCTGTGTGTCTGCTGAGAAGCTTTTGTTGAACGAGTTCCAGAAGAAAGAGTCATAGAAGAGCCATACTTGGTGAGCGATGTCAGCAGGGGCTCCAGAGTGAAGCTTCTTGAGCAAAGACGTGCTGTTGAAGTCTTGGCTTTGGCCTGCTGGCCCTCGGCCTCCCATCCAGCTGCCTCCCCCTTGGAGAGCTATGGCATGGGTTGGTCTGTCAGTTCAGCCCAGGGCTGGCTGACTGCTGTGGACTGAATTGTCCCCCAAAATATATGTTGGAATCCTGACCCCTGTAGCTGTGGGTGTAACACTTTTGGTAAGAGGGTTTTCTTTGTTATGTTAATGGGGCCACATCAGAGTAGGGTGTGTCTGAAATCTAGTCACTTAAAAAAATTTTTTATTTGCTTTAGGTGAAAGTTTACAGAGCCTATTAGATTTTCCATTCAAAACATTTATACACAATTTTTTTCATGACATCGGTTGCAATCCCTGCAATGTGTCAGCACTCCCCCTGCCCCCTGCCCCTCTGGCTTATCTGTTTCCATTTGTCCAGTTTTCCTATCTCTCAGTAGCTTCCTTTGCCCTGGTTAAGGTATGCTGACTTCCCCAGTATTGTGTACTGTCTTTCCCTTCACCAAAGTTAACACTTATCTATTGTCTACTTAGAGTTTTCCCTCCTCACCCCTTCCCTCCCTCATAACCATGAAAGATTGTTTTTTTCTGAGTGTAAACCTTTTCTTGAGTTCTTATAATAGTAGTTTCATACAGTATTTGTCCTTTGTGATGGACTCGTTTCACTCAGCATAATGCCCTCCAGATTCATCCATGTTGTGAGATGCTTCGAAGATTCATCATTGTTTTTTATCTTTGTATAATACTCCATTGTGTGTATGTACCATAGTTTGTTTGTCGATTCATCTGTTGATGGGCATCTAGGTTGTTTCCATCTTTTTGCTATTGTGAACAGTGCTGCCATGAACATGGGTGTGCATATGTCTATTTGTGTGACAAGTCTTATTTCTCTAGGATATATTCCTAGGAGTGGGGTTGCTAGATCATATGGTGTTTCTGTTTCTAGTTTTCTAAAGAAGCGCCATATCATTTTCTAAAGTGGTTGTACCATTTTATGTTTTCATCAGCAGTGTAAATCTAATCACTTTTGAGGTATAAAAAGAGCAGATCAGGCATGGAGACAAACTGGGGAAGACCGATGCCACGTGAGAGTTGCCAGGGAATGAGGAACACCAGCACTGCAGATACTGAGGCAAGGATCTTCCCCCAGACCCCACAGACTGACCGTCCCTAGACCTCGTACACTTCAAGACAGCAAAATTTCTGTTCATTAAAGCCAACCACTTGTGGTTATTTCTGTTAGAAAACCAAGAAACTAAGACACTGGCGTTTCATTCACTGTGAACTTTGAGACAGTGCTTGGAACCCCATGTCAGCTGTGGCTTTATCAGAGACGCAGGACCTTAGGAGCGCCGTGGAATAAAGAACATGCTGTAGGAATTAGACCCCGGGCAGTTGTGGGAGCCAGTGGAGGAGTGGGTGGCAGGTGGTGCCCTGGATGTGGCGGGACAAGCATCCAGGAGGAAGAGCTGGGGAGGAATGGGGAAGAGGGGACAGACTGGAGCCCCCACTTCTGCCTACTGAGTACAGATTGCACTCCGGTTCAGTGAGTAAAAAACACCAATTTTGGTCACCATAAGGCCGGGCATTTCTGCTGCTTCTGCTGAACAACTGTTCGCTTCAGCCATTACTTCTCTTTACTCATCATCCATTCATCATTGGTGCGCTCATTCCTCAAGCATTTTCTGAAAAGCTAATTTGTTCCAGATGCTTCTGGGCTGGGGAGGAGGGCAGCAATGAGTCAGACGCTGCCTCAAGGGGGTTATCATTCAGTGTTAGTGACGGTCACTTGTACTGATGAAACAAGTCAAACATGGCAGACACTCTTCAGAGGGCCTTGCCGGCATGACTTCAGTTCATATGGCCGTTCTTCCCTTGTGCTAGGTACTACGTCAGGTGCTGGGATATCACAGTGAACAAGGTAGTTCCCATACTTCCGTGAGCTTGCACCTCGATGCTGGAGACAGACCAGTAAACAGCAGTTACAGTACGATGTGCTGAGTCTCCCATTGAGAAGCAGAGAGGAGGCTTGTTTAGCCCAGCCTTGGTGAATCAGGGAGGACTTCCTGGAGGAGAGGCCAGTAGGGCAGATTGGGAAAGATGAGAAGCATCAATCCAGGCAAAGGCAGGGTGGTGAGTGGGAGGAACAGGATGCCAGGGAGAGGGGACGGAGTGTGCCAAGACCTGGAGAGGAGAGTCATCATTGTTAGTCGCTGTTGAGTGGATTCTGGCTCATGGTGATCCCGTGTGTGCAGAGCAGAACTGCTCTATAGGGTTTTCAAGGCTGTGGCCTTTCGAAGGCAGATCTCCAAGCCCGTCTTCCTAGGCACCTCTGGGTGGGTCAGAACGGCCAGCATTTCAGCTAGTAGTTGACCAGTTGACTGTTGGCACCACAAGGGACTCCTGGAGGTGAGAGAGTGGGATGGATCTGGGGAATGGAAAACGATGCAGTGTAAGCGTTCAAGTAGAGCAAAGTAAGGTGAGGGCCACAGGAGGGAGCTTGTCTGAGGGCGCCAGGGAGGGCCTGAGCCCAGGGGGTGTGGGGTGGGCTCTTGCTTGTGAGGTCGAGTCTGTGAAGCGGCGATGCCCCTGGGGAGGAGGACGTGGCGGGCCTGAAAGAACTTGAACATAGAGGGGTGGGTGTGAGCAGGCAAGGGACTTTCGTGGGGAAGGGTCCCACCTGATTGCGTGAACTGCGGAGTAAGGACAGCACTTACCCAGAAGACCATTGGGAGGACTCAACGGCACAGTGTCAGGACCAACCACGTAGAAACGTGTTTCCAAACGCGGAGCCCTTGCTCATCTTTTGTTGTTGTTAATTGCTGTCGAGCTGATTCCAACTCACGGCGACCCCACATGTGCAGAGCAGAACTGGGCTCCACAGGGTGTTCAAGGCCTGAGTTCTGGCCACTGTTATGGACTGAATTGTGTTCCCCCAAAATATGTGTTGGAACCTTAACCCCTATACCTGTGGATGTAATGTAATGTAGTATGATGTAGTCACTTTCCATAATGCAATCTAGTATAAGGTAATCACCTTCCATTGTTATTGTAGTTGCTAGCTGCTGTTGAGTGGATTCCAACTCATGGCGACCCCATGTGTGCAGAGTAGAACTGCTCTATAGGGTTTTCAAAGCTGTGACCTTCTGGAATCAGATCGCTAGGCCTGACTCCCACCCAAGTCACCCCTGCGTGGGCCGAACCACCAACCTTTTGACTAGTAGTCCAGCGCTTAACCCTTTGCACCACCCAGGGACTCCTTATTCACTTTTATTGAAGACTTTTAGTTGAGTTTCCACCGCCCAAATCTTTGAATTTGTTTTTCTTCTTTTTACTAATTAATGTTTCCCTAGTATGCAGAATGCAAAAGCCCCTTCCTCATTAAGTTACTTGGTTGTTGTTGACGTTAGTGGCTGTCTAGGTGACCCCGACTCACGGCGACCCCACGTACAATAGGACAAAGCGCTGCCCAGTCCTGCACCAACTTCACGATCATCGCTGGGTGCAAGTCCATTGCTGCAGCCACTGCGTACGTTGAGCGCCTTCCAGTCTAAGGGCCATCTTCCGCACTCCGTCAGTCAGTGTCCTTTGTCTGGTTGTTAAAAATACAACAATGTGTGTCTGAGCCCGTAGGTAGAGTTCACGGTACAATTTTGTCACTGGGTCCTTTGACATTGGTTTGTTTGTCTGTCTTTGAAAGATTATGACTCGGATGCCATGAGCAGCTCTTACGAGTCCTATGACGAGGAGGAGGAAGATGGAAAGGGGAAGAAGACACGGCACCAGTGGCCCTCCGAGGAGGCCTCCATGGACCTCGTGAAGGATGCCAAAATCTGTGCCTTCTTGCTGCGGAAAAAGCGCTTCGGGCAGTGGACCAAGCTGCTGTGCGTCATCAAAGACACCAAGCTGCTGGTAAAGCTTTGAGCTCCTTGTTTTTATGTCAGATTTGTCAGGCTTGCTGTCTGTAGGGGCGGGTTCTGTCCCAGCCCATACCGTCCTCTGACAGGGCGGCGCTCTCAGACATCCCAGGTGTGCTTGCACCTGGCCCACCCAGGCCAGGACTCAGAAGCCACAGCAAAGGCTGTTGCTGCTGCCGGGTTCTGCACGGTCAGCTGGCGGTGTGTCTGCATGGCCCAAGGTTTGTGGCAGCCCTGTTGCAGGGTCTGGCTCCCAGCACAACCCCAGGACAAAATGACCCCCACTCCGGGGCGGGCATGTGTCCCTGGAAGTGTGGGCTGGTCTAATGTGCCAGAGGCCACGGGATGCACTTTCTCCTAGTGAGTCAGTGGATTCCTCAAAGCCAGGTCATGGGGTGGGGCGTGGAGGCCACGGGAGCTTGGAGGGAGTTAGAGGCCGTTTTTTTGTTTTTTGGTTTTTTTAAACCTGAGAGGCAAAATAGGAAGATAGAGGCAGTAACAGAGAAGCAGGGACAGGAAAACGTAGGCTCCCTCCCTTCCTTCCGCTTCCTTTTCTCCTTCCTCCCTCCCTCCCGCTCTCCCTCCCTCCTTCCCTCCCTTCCTTCCCAGCTTCGGAAACCGTGGCTGGTTTACTTTATGTACTTTAGAGTATGTTTTTGCCTTTTATTTTTTCTTCAACGTAAGCTTGGGATTAAAAAAAAATCACTCAAAATTATATTGTTAAAACAGAAAACATAAGAATTTACATTTCTGTATATCACTCTTCAGTGAAGCAGATACATATGTGTGTACATACAGATATACATATATATATCTACCTGTGAATTACGGGAATCATAAGTTACTAGATCCTTCGGACAGTGTATATTGCCAATTAATTAATTATTGTGTTCCTTTTTTTATCAGTGTGTGTACGTATTTTTGCCACGTGTGGCCTGAATTTCTCTTAAATTTAGAATATTTCCAGAATGATGCCATGGGGATTTATATAAAGTAAGAAATGAAAAAAAAAAAAAAGAAAGAAGATTAATGTGTTCCTTATTTACAGGCTGACCTAATGGCTGTGAGATATGGTGGATTACATAGACATTATAAAAACCCACCATCAGCTCTTACTTAGAATGCTCATGGCAGCCCCAGGGATTCTGCCCGAGGGAGGGACTTGTTTGGGGTCCCCTCTCCCCGCCCTCCTCCCCTCACCCCACATTGTCTTCTCCCCCAATCTTTCCCACTCCCCTGCTCTTGCCTTCCTTGATCCCCATCGGTTTCCCTGGGATAGTGACCCTGCCCCCCAGCAACAGTCATACACGTTTAATAAGGCAGAGATGGAAAGTCACATGGACGCTGTCCTGGATGATGCTCAGAAAGGACCTATGATCCAGCTGCTCAAATTATCCCTGCTGATGCTTTAAAAAAATCAAAAGTGATAAAAGCAAATTCTCCCCAAGTTTAAACAGTACCAAAACCAAGAAACCAAACCCATTGTCGTTGGGTGGACCCCTACTCATGGGGGCCCCAAAGAGAAGAACGGTGCTCCATAGGGTGTTCAATGGCTGGCTTTTGGGAGCAGATGGCCAGGCCTTTCGTCCAAGGCCCCCCTGGGTGGACTTGAATCTTCTGCCTTCTGGTTAGCAGCTGAGTGCTTTCTACTCGGACGCAGGTGGGGCTGCAATGACTGCTTTGTTGTGTTTTCCCTGGAAATTGGGTCTTCAGGCATCTCCAAGGCGTGGGCGGTCTGTTACACCGCTGCGAACATGTCGGCGCCAAGGCATTAACCTAAGGAAAAGGCAAGCCTCCTTCAGTGTGGTAGTAATTAGCATCCTTTTCACCTTGCGTTTGTACTTGATCAAAACGTGGACAGTCTGGTGATCGTCCCCAACAATCCGAGGTGTGCTGCTGCTTATGTTTTTTCCTCTTCTTTTTAGATAGGGCAGCCATTAGTTGAATTAAAAAAAAATGTATATATATACATATATTTTTAAATGTAAACCATAAAATAGGAAAGGATTCTAGAAGCCATTTCTAAACGTAGGCATCAGCTCATTTACACCTTCGTCCATGAGTGGTTTAGCGTGAACAGCGCAGGCTCTCTGAAGTCTTAACCGTTCGGGCTGGAGTCCTGGAGCCACTACTCATGTTGTCTTGCTGCGGGCGAGTCGCTTACCCGGTCTGGACCTGCTTCCTAAGCTGCAAACCGAACGTCTGTGATGCTCAAATGTGTGTGAGGTGCCTCATATGTTGCTGGCACTCAAGTTGGTAATAATTGAACATAATCACAGCCATAGTGACAGCTCATTGTACAAATGATGGAACCTGCTCCGGAAGCTTAAGAAACTTCCTGGGACCCAAAGTAAGTTAGTAACAGAGCTGGGACTGTTATCTAAACTCTTAGACTGTGTATTTCTGTGAAGAGGTATGCTTTGGGTCCCAAGTCGTAAAATTAAACAAAAGGTGGCTGAAGCCTTGGACAAAGATTTGATTCTGAATTTTACGGATAGAGATTAAGCAAAAACGATATGCACTAACTCTTGGTGCCGACTTTCCCAGCTGAAATCTCTAGCATGAAGGCCTGTGGGCCAGTCTGGTTTTGCATTCTCTGCTCATCTAGAAGGCAAATCTTTTGCAAACCTCTTCGTACATCGTAGAGCCCTGCTGGTGCAGTGGTTAAGAAGAACTTGGCTACTAACCAAAATCCAGCCGTTCGAGTCCACCAGCCACTCCTTGGAAACCCTATGGGGCGTTTCTACTCTGCCCTGTAGGGTTGCAATAAGTCAGAAATGACTTGATGACAATGGGTTTTGTTTTGTTTTTTGGTCTTGTACATTGTGTATTGATAATTATGCTCTTAATAGAATTGTTCCTCTGTCTTTCCGAAAGGAAACAGACCAAGTAAACAGCAAATGACAGGGGTTACAGACAGATACAAAGATAAAGTATCCAGATTATTATACTGTCTCCCCACCTCAGGGCCATGCCATTTCAACAAATGTAATAAAATGTATTCATGTAACTGAGTGAAGAAATTCCACTAGAACATAAGCTCCCCGAGGGTAGGGACTTCCTGTTTGCTGCTGAATCAAGAATAGATGCGCGGGAACTAATTTCTGAGTCATGAATCAATGTATGTGCACATATCTGGAGATAGGATGTCACTGGCGCTTTGCTTTGTGGATGGGCTACCTATTCCAGTTGACTCGGCGGCAATGGGCTTGGTTGTTTTGGTGTATTCGTTTTCCGAGGACTGAATGTTTCCACTGTCCAATCAGACTGCCATTTGCCTTGTCAGTACTCAAGCTGTCATGATGCTGGAGCTTAATCATGTTTCTGTTTTCATGTTCTGACAAAGTCACTCTGTAGTCCACTGATATGTGATATTAAATGCAGTGCTACAGAAGTTCCAAGGACCAGCAGCCGCAGATGGAACTACCCCTGCAGGGCTGCAGCGCCACCTACATCCCGAAGGACAGCAAGAAGAAGAAGCACGAGCTGAAGATCACCCAGCAGGGGACAGACCCCCTGGTCCTGGCCGTCCAGAGCAAGGAGCAGGCCGATCAGTGGCTGAAGGTGAGTTGTCTTTGCGTGTCTGCACGCTTTTCATTTCCAGACCCCTTTCTCACATCTAATTGGTTTTTATTTGTATTTTTTCAAGCATAGGCATGCACTGACTAACTGAATAGTTTTCTCTTTGGTAGCTGAATGTTCTGGCTACCTTGAGGCCCATCACGAGCCCATTGGTTTCAACACTTGGTTGTCTCTACCTGCTAGATGTACCTTCCCGTTCCTGAGTGCAGTGATCCCCCTTTGATGGTTAGGACCCCCTGGGTCCTGAGCTCATCACTCTGCACTTGAGTGGTCCCAGGGGTGGGGGGCTGTGAGAGACAGAATGTAAAGTGATGTTAGGTTGTACTTGGGAACTGGAGTCTTTGAACACATTCAGTGTATCTCCTTATTTTCTTATTGATTTTCATTCTCCTCTGAGGCCAGGATTGGACAGCAGGACTCAGGTTAACTAAGGCATGCATTTTGATTGTGATCATGTGAAGGTTGTTGTTAGGTGGTTAGGTGCCGTTGAGTCGATTTTCAACTCCTAGTGACCTCATGTGACAGAGTAGAACTGCCCCAGAGGGTTTTCTTGGCTGTAATCTTTTTTTTCTTTCTTACTACCATTTATTATAGATTCTTCTTTTTTTTTTTTAAATTGTACTTTAGATAAAGGTTTACAGAACAAACAGTTTCTCAAAAAGTTGGTACACATATTGTTTTATGATGATGGTTAACAACCCCACGACATGTCAACACTGTCTCTTCTCAACCTTGGGTTCCCTATTATTAGCTTTCCTGTCCCCTCCTGCCTTCTAGTCCTTGCCCTTGGGCCGGTGTGCCCATTAGTCTCATTTTGTTTTATGGGCCTGTCTAATCTTTGGCTGAAGGGTGAACCTCGGGAATGACTTCATTACTGAGCTCAAAGGGTGTCCAGGGGCCATAATCTCAGGATTTCTCCAGTCTCTGTCAGGCCAGTAAATCTGGTCTTTTTTTTTTGTGAGTTAGAATTTTGTTCTACATTTTTCTCCAGCTCTGTCCGGGACCCTCTGTCGTGATCCCTGTCAGAGCAGTTAGTGGTGGTAGCCGGGCACCATCTTTGGCTGTAATCTTTATGAAAGGAGATCACCAGGTCTTTCTCCCAGGGAGAGGCTGGGTGGGTTGGAACCACCAGCCTTTCGGTTAGCAGCCGAGCACTTAACCGTTGCACCACCAGGCCTCCTTCAAGGTTAAAGAGTTAGATATAGGTTAATATCCATAGTCATGGGTGCGATTTGCAATGTAACAGCTATTCTCTTGGGCAGACTTTTAACTGATGGAAACGCGCACGTAGGGGGATACTTGGTGAGGAAGGAGCGAGCTCCTGCGTCCTCTCCCTGCTTTCCTTCCTCTTTCTCCGTTTTCCCTGCGGCCTTTCCTCCTTCTTTCGACAGGCAGGGTCATTTCTCCCAGGGCCCCTGCACCTGTGTTCACCTGCCTGTGATGCTGCCCCCCGGGCTGGGTCTGACCTGTCACCTCCACGGAGAAGCTTCTCCTAATCCCCCAGGTGTGCCTTCCCCTCCAGTGATTGTGTCTGTAACCAGCCAGCCCCGACTCACAGCAATCCCACATGTGTCAGAGTGGAACTGTGCTCCATAGAGTTTTCAAGGGCTGATCTTTTAGAAGTAGATCACCAGTCCTTTCTTCTGAGGTACTGCTGGGTGCACTCGAACAGCCAACCTTTGGGTCAGCCGCTGAGTGCATTAACCATTTGTATTTCCCAGGGACTCGATTCTCTTTATACCAGCCTGTTTGTTTCCTGTCAACTGAGCGTCTCCACTGTAGTCAAGAATTACGTTGTTTCTTTATTTACCTGGTTACAGTCTGCCTCTCCCTTGCTAAGTGTATCACGTGATATTGGTGCCTCAGCTGCTGGCACAGCGCCTGAGTCATGGCAGACACTCCACGTGTGTGCGTGAGAGGCAGCACTGCTTGTCAGATGGCCCCAGGCTCAGGGATTGTTGATTCACGGCAACCTCATGTAGAACTGAGCGCTGCGCACTCCTGCACCATCCTCACAATGGTTGCTGTGTTTGAGCCCACTGTCGAGGCCACTGTGTCAGTCCATCTCATTGAGGGTCTTCCTGTTTTTCATTGACCTTCTACTTTACCAAGCATGTTGTCCTTCTCCAGCGATGGGTCCCTCCTGATGACATGTCCAAAGTAAGCAAGCCAAAGTGTTGCCATCCTTGCTTCTAAGGAGCATTCTGGCTATACTTCCAGGATGGATTTGTTTATTCCTCTGGCTCTGTCATTACAAAGCCTTGTGACTTGAGCAACCATGTTGCTTATCTTTTCTGGGCTTCGGTTTCTTCACCTGTCAAACGAGGGTAATAATGGTGTCTACCTTGTGGAATGTTGTTACTGTTGTTAGTTGCTGTAGAGTCTGCTCTGACTCCTGGTGATCCCAAGCACAACAGGATGAAACCTTACCCTGTCTGCACCATCTTCACAATTGTTGATACGCTCGAGTCCATTGTTAAGGCCACTGTGTATTTTGAGTGCCTTCCAATCTAGGGGCCCATCTTCCAGTACCATATGGGACAATGCTCTGTTGTGATCCATAAGGTTTCCACTGGATGATTTTCATAAGAAGATCACCAGGCCTTTCTTCCTAGTCTGTCTTAGGCTGGAAACTCTGCTGAAACCTCTCCACCATGGGTGACCCTGCTGGTATTTGAAATACTAGTGGCAGAGCTTCCAGCGTCACGCAAGCCACCATGGACAAACCGACAGACGTGGGGTGGGAGATAGGGGCTGTTAGGAGCAGGGAATGGGGTAATCCATGATTAGCAGAATGCTTGGCTCATAACCAACACTCAATAAATCGTAGCAATTTTTGTTGCTGTCACTTTAGCAATTGCATATAAAACCTAAGTGTTATGCTGAATAGTATTACTTTCTATTTATTGTATCTTCTTTTAAGATTTCAATGCACCGGCTGGTAGGGTTTCTTGATTCCTATCCTCAGGTGGCCGTGAAGTCCCAGAAGAGCTCTAAGTCCCAGAAGGGGTTAACATATCCAGTACCTGGTGTATTTATTCCTAGGAACTGGCTATGTTTTGGTGCTATTATAAATGGTATCTTTTAAAAATTGCTATGGTTTCACCTTCTAATGGTATACTGCTGGTATACGAGAAATACCATTGAGTTTTTTATCCAGCTACTCTTATTAATGTTAACAATTATCTGTAGATTCTTTTGGAATTTTATTATCTGAGGGTAGTGGCAGTTCTCTCCAATTCTTACACTTTGTATTTCTTTTTCTTGCCTTATTGCACTGGCTAGGACTTCCAGTACAATGCTGCCTCAGAGTGATCATATGTGTGTTGTGAATCCTTGCTCTTCGTGAATTTCAAAGCGCAGAGTTTCGACATTTCACCATTGAAGTATGATGTTTGTTGCAGGGTTTTTATAAGTACTCTTTTCAGATTAGGAAGTTCTTTCTATTCCTGCATTGCTAAGAGTTTTTTGTTTTGTTTTTTAAAGTAAATGGATGTTGAGTTTTATCAAAGGTTTTGCTGCTTCTAGGTATTGAGATGATGCTATCCCCACGAAACAGTTTGGGGCTTGGGCAATGTTCCTTTTGTTGATTCTCTCTTTTGCATGTTTGATTTTTATTTCATTAATTTATACTCTTTAGTGTTTTCTTCCTTTTGCTTTCTTTGGTTTCTGTCATTTACGCTTTCTTCTTCCAGTCTTTTGAGATGGATGTTCAGTTCATACATTCTTTCTCCCCCTAATATATGCACCAAGCTGTAAATTCCCCTCTAAGTGGGCGTTAGCGGCATCTCAAGGTTTGGATATGTCATACTTTCATTACCACTTATTTCACAATATTATTTAATTTGATTCTCTCCAGTGACTCATGAGTTATTTGAAACTACAGTTCTCAATTTCTGAACATATGTGGTTTTCTAATTACCATTTTTATTATTGATTTATAGTTTAATTGCCTTGTGGCAAGAGAATATCCTATGATTTCACTGGTTGCAAATGTGTTCAGACTTGCCTTAGGGCCCAGCATGCGTTCAATTTTTGCCCATGTTCTGTGTGTGCATAAAGAGGCTGTCATTGCTTGAATTGCATACAATACTGTGTACATGTCTATAAGGTCAAGTTGATTAAGTGTGTTGTTCAGATCTTCTGCATTCCGTGTATAGGACTTGCAAACATTTTCTCTCTTTCTTTGGGTTTTCACTTTCTTGATGGTGTACTTCGAACACAGGAGTTTTTAATTTTGGTGAGAAGCTCAGTTTATCCATGTTTTCCTTTTGTTGCTTCTGGTTTTTTGTGTCATATCTAAGAACCTATTGCCTAATCCACGGGACTGAAGATTCACACTTATGTTTTTTTCTAAGAGTTTTATAGTTTTACCTCTTTTATTTAAGTCATCGATCCATTTTGAGTTACTTTTTATAGATGGTGGGAGGTACAGGTCGTCCAATATCATTCTTTTCTGAGTGGGTATCTACTTGTCCAAGGAGCCCTGGTGGTGCAGCAGTTAAAGTGCTCGGCTGCTTACTGAAAAGTCAGCTGTTCGAACCCACGAGCTGCTCCTCGGGAGAAAGCTGCGGAAGTCAGCTTCTGTAAAGATTACAGCCTTGGAAACCCTGTGGGCAGTTCTTCTCTCTCCTGTAGAGTTGCTGTGGCTCAAAATCAACTCAACAGCAATGGGTTTGGTGTAGTTTGCTATCCACTTGTCCCTGTTGAAGTAATTTGGTTCTGCTTTCTTCTCTGAAAGAGCAGACAGCTTCATGCTTGGGGACGTTAGCTCTCTGATCAGCACTTTGTTTTGTTTTGAAAATCTTCCTGAAAGTTGATGGTCATGAATTTCTGATGTTGAGTCTCCTTAGTCTTTCAGACACACAACTTTAGTATATTACATGTCAATTCCTGCTGTCAGCAATGTCTCTAAAGCCCTTTAAAATTTACAAAGTTTACAGTGTCAACTCCAAAGTATACCATCATTATCTCTTAAACCTCAAAACAGCTACATGAACCAAAAACAACAACAACCAAAAAACCCGTTGCCATCAAGTTGGTTCCGACTCATAGCGACGGTGCGAGATGCAATAGAACTGCGCCACAGTGTTTCCAAGGAGCCGCTGGTGGATTCCAATGGCCGACCTTTTGGTCAGCAGCCAAGCTCTTAACCGCTGTACCACCACGGCTTCCTCAGCTACATGAGAATGGTGTTATTAACAGTTTCATTTTACAGGTGAGATATTGAATGAATCTCAGGTAGGTGAAATAACACAGTGACGAACAAGTGATGGAGCCAGGGCTTAACCTGCCTTCAAATTTCATTCTCATTGTGCCGTGCCATCTGACGGACTGCCGTTTTCTCTTTTATTCCTCACTGCTATGATCCTGGCACCATCCTTTCAGAAAGGCGGGAAGGGCAGGTGTGAAGCAGGGAGAAGCTTTCTTTACCCTGCTGCGGCCTTTACCTGGTCCCACTCTCGGGCCACCAGCTCCCATCCTCTGGGCTCTCCTGTGTACCTGGTCCTCCTTGGAGACCCACGGAAGACCACTGTAAAACCTTACCTCTCTTCTTTTTCCCTCTGTCAGAGTACTCAGTATTTTTGCACGCCAAAGAATAGCTCCCTTCCGAACGATGTCAGTCTAACATGAAGTCATCTTGTGTGCCACTGGATTTCAGTGCTTCACTGTGACATGGCATCGAGTTGACAGTGCAGATTGACAGCTAAAAACAAAACTTTTTCAAGATGTCAGATGCTGATGGAGTGAAATAATCTTTTATTTTAATTCATCGGATGTAAGATACAGATGAGAGCTGCTTAGCTAATTATAGACTGATGACTCCTTTTGTGAATGGAACATTAGTGGTAAGAATTGTTTTTTTTTTAGCATTTCCTGATTATTGCTTTAAAAGGATGGAAAGAATACATGGTTGATTATCTTTTCTAAAGAGTTCCAGTTGTTTGAATCACTCCATTTAATGTTTGTGCTGTTATTTTTGTTGCATACGATTGTGACAGGACCTAAGAAATCTTGATTAGAAGTTGAAGTCATATGACAAAACCAGTGTCAGTCAATTGCTTATAGAATTTTAATTTTTTAAAGCTGGCAGAGTCTCGAAATGGTCTAGATTAGTTTCTTCCAGATCCTGCCATTGGGTCAGCTCCCTGTCAGAAAGACCTGGAGGATTGCAAAACGTAGCCCCCCAGGCCCAGCTATTCAGGTTCACTTAGGGACGAAGACTTTCATTTGCCTTTTTTCTTCATGTCTTTTATTCTCTTTAAGATGAAAGTGTTACAGACACAATTGAAAAATGCCTCCATATCTAATTCTCCTCTCCCGCCTCGAAGTTAATTTCCATCTTGAATTTGGTCTTTATTATTATCTAAGTATGCTTTCTAAAAAATATTTTTACTTATGCACGCACCCGTTGTTGTTGTGACCAGCTGTCTAGTCAGCGTAGACTCAAGGCGGCCTCGTGCGTAACAGAGCGAAATGTTGCCTGGTTCTGCACCATCCTCACAATCATTGCTGTTGTGGATTGAACTGTGTCCCCCAAAAATATGTGTATCAACTTGGCTAGGCTGTGATTTCCAGTATGGTGTGATTGTCCACCATTTTGTCATTTGATGTGATTTTCCTGTGTGTTGTAAATCCTACCCCTATGATTTTAATGACGTGGGATAGGTGGCAGTTATGTTAACGAGGCAGGACTCAGTCTACAAGATTGGATTGTGTCTTGAGCCAATCTCTTTTAAGATACAAAAGAGAGAAGTGAGCAGAAAGATATGAGGACCTCATACCACCAAGAAAGCAGCACCGGGAGCAGACCGTGTCCTTTGAACCCAGGGTTCCTGCACAGAGAAGCTCCTAGTCCAGGGGAAGGTTGATGACGCGGACCTTCCCCCAGGGCCCACAGAGAGAGAAAGCCTTCCCCTGGAGCTGATGCCCTAAATTTGGACTTCTAGCCTACTAGACTGTGAGAGAATAAACCTCTGTTTGTTGAAGCTATCCACTTGTGGTATTTCTGTAATAGCAGCACTAGATAACTAAGACAATTTCTATGTTTAAGCCCATTTTTGCAGCCATCCTGCCAGTCCATCTCGTTGAGTGTCTTCCTCTTTTTTGCTGACCCTGTACATTACCAAGCATGATGTCCTTCTCCAGAAACTGGTCCTTCCTGATAATGTGTCCAAAGTATGTGAGATGAAGTCTCACCATCTTCACTTCTAAGGAGCATTCTGGCTGTACTTCTTGCAAGACAGATTTGTTCATTCTTCTGGCCGTCCACGGGAGATTCAGTATTCTTCACCAACATTGTAATTCAAAGGCATCAATTCTTCTTCGGTCTTCCTTACTCATTGTCCAGCTTTTGAATGCATATGAGGCGATTGAAAACACCATGGCTTGGGTCAAGTGCACCTTAGTCCTCAGAGTGACATTTTTGGTTTTCAACACTTTAAAGAGATCTTTTCCAGCATATTTTCCCAGTGCAATATGTCATTTGATTTCTTGACTGCTGCTTCCATGGGCGTTGATTGTGGATCCAGGTACAACGAAATCCTTGACAACTTCAATTTCTTCTTTATTCAACATTACTAGATCCAGCCCAATGGCTTCCCAGGGTTGTTTGTACAATCACACTTCTGCCATGAATATATTAGAGTGATCATTATTTTGTATGTGTCTTTTTGGAATTTCTTTGTACATGTATAAGCAAATAGAAATGAATATTTTAATGCCCCCTTACCACATAGAAAGATGTAGTGTTCTGCACCCTGCTGCTTTTTACCTAGGCAAAATATCTTGGAGATTTTTCCATTTTAGAGAGTGAAGTGCTTTGTCTTAGTTATCTAGTGCTGCTATAACAGAAATTCCACAAGTGAATGGCTTCAACAAACAGAAGCTTATTCTCTCACAGTCTAGTAGGCTAGAAGTCCAAATGCAAGGTGTCAGCTCCAGGGGAAGGCTTTCTCTGTTGGCTCTGGAGGAAGGTCCTTGTCATCAATCTTCCCCTGGACTACGAGCTTCTCCGCGCAGGAACCCTGGGTCCAAAGGACACGGTCTGCTCCCGGCACTGCTTTCTTGATGGTATGAAGTGCTCATGCTTCTGTGCTCGCTTCTCTCTTTTATATCTCAAAGACATTGGCTTAAGACACATAATCTTGTAGATCTCATCAACATAACTGCTACTAATCCATCTCATCAACGTCATAGAAGTAAGATTTAGAACACATAAGAAAATCACATCAAATGACAAAATGGCGGACAGTCTCACAATACTGGAACTCATGGCCCAGCTAAAGTGGCAGATATTTTGTGGGGACACAGTTCAATCCATGGCATGCTTCCTCCTTCTTTTTCATAGTACATAATATTTCATTTAATAAATAGACCATAGTTTTGTTTTAAATCTGTGTCCTACTGTTAGGACCGTCAGGTTGTTTTCAGTCTTTCAGTACGACAGACAATTCTGTAATAAATAACCCTGTGCTTACTGCATTTCACACTTTTGCTAGGATGATGCAGGTTAAATCCCCAGAAAGCGTATTTGCTTGCGTAAAGGTCATATGCGTTGGTGGTTTTGGTATATAGCCAAATCCCTCTTCATAGGAGTTTCACGAACTTACCCTCCCACCCATAATTCAAATAATTGATGCCTTTAAATTATGGTGTTGGTGAAGACTATTGAATATACCTTTGTAAAAACTGCATGGGGGCAGTGTCTGACCTCCTCCAACCACACAAGGGGGAAGGAGAACCAAGATCAACAGCTCAAGGCTGATTCCCATGAGGTGGAGGCCAGACAAACCTCCGCTCTCTGCCATCTTTACCAATTCTGACACCAGTCATCCCTCCCACAGCACTCTCTACTTCTCTGCTGGGTTTGATAATTCTTTGCACTAACCACACAGAACTCATAGAAATCCTCATGATTATGGGGTTTGTTAGGGAAGTAACAGGTTATAAATTCAGGCTCAGGAACACTCAAAGATACAGTTCTTCCATTAGGACAGCCTCTTCCCACCTGTGCTGGCAGGCACATCTCTCCCAGGCCCTCGGCCTCTGCCCAAAGGCACTCAGCTTTTTCCCTCCACAGGCCGGGAAACCACTGTGCCGTCTCCTGCTGTTGGGTCTCTGCTGCTGGGTCTCACCATCTTCACTGTTACAGCTCACTCTGTCTGTCTCCTTGTTCCAGGAGCTTCTCAGTGCAGAAATCCCAAGTCCCAAGGACGTACTCTCTACTCCTGGCTGTTCTTTCTTGGTGGTGGTTGGATCTTCTCTTCTTTCCCGCCTCTGGATGGCTCATTTCAATCCCAGCGGGATGGCAAAACTAACCAATCTATTTGGTGGGCCACAGTGAGACTATCACACAGTCCCGCCCAATCACTTGTGTGGGAGTTACAAAACCGTGGCTAGAAAGGCAACACACGAAAGTGATCTATCACACGGCAACCATGAACTGTCAGAAGAACGAACACATCTGTCTTGGCAGGACAGCCAGAATGCTCCTTAGAAGCGAGACTTTGTCTAATGTACTTTTGACATGTAATCAGGAGCGACCAATCCCGGGAGAAGGACATCATGCTTGGTAAAGTAGAGGGTCAGTGAAAAAGAGGAAGACCCCCAATGAGATGGATTGACACAGCGGCTGCAACAATGGGCTCAAGCGTAACAAGGATTGTGAGGCTGGCGCAGGACGGGCAGGGTTTCATTCTGTTGCACGTAGTATCACTGTGAGTCACAGCCACGTGATGCACACAACAACAACAACAACAACAAGGGCACCGTCCCACCAGCAACATATCAGAGTGCCTTTTCCTTCTCGGACTTGTGAAAGGGGTGTGTTGTCGAACCTTTGAAGTTTTGTGATTCTGAGATTCCGCTATCTCGGTCTGGTTTCAATTTGGATTTCTCTTACTATGAGTGACGTTGAGCGTCTTGTTTATAGGGCGTAAGAGCCAGTTGTCTTTCTATTACTGTGAACTCTCTGTTTATATCTTTTGTTGTTTTTGATTGTATCCTTCGCTGAGAAATCTGTGTTTAAGGAGCTTCCGATGTGAAGCCAGGCTTGTCGACCACTGCTCTCATTCCAACTGCTCGGTTTCCTCTTTGAAGGCCCAGTGGACGAGGTGAGACTTGAGAGCAAATAAGTCCTTTTGCAAGTCAGATAGGCAGCTCGGGTAAATGCCATTCCAGTGCCACTCTGAGTGAAGTTTTATTTGATTTTTATAATTGTTTCTGAAATTCGGTATAATGAAAATATAAAAGAGTCGGGAAAAGGCTGTGAGAGCCAGTGCTGTGTAGAGATGGTGTAGTCAGAGCCCAGATAGGGTCAGGCTGCCTCGGGGTCCATCTGAGCCTCCCCATCACTAGCTGTGTGACTCAGACAAGCTACTTACCTTCTCTGTGTCTCAGTTGTCTTGTCTGTAAAAGAGGTGGTAGTAAGAGCACCTGCTTTCTAGAGTTGTTGCTGGGAGCAGCTGGTGGATTTGAACTGCCGACCTTTAGGTTAGCAGCCTGAGCTCTGAACCACTGCGCCACCAGGGCTCATAAATAATATTAAATTAAGAAGTAAAGCATTTAGAACAGCACCTGGGTGTAGTGAGCACCACATATGTAAGTGTAGCTGCTGTTATTATTATTATTGTTGTTGGTATACTACTACTTCTACCTCTTGATAAATTATAAGCTTCTGCTGAAAACCTTTTGGAAATTGCAATATGGCGTCCCTAAGACCACCCTGAGGTTCAATAACTGCTAGAAGGACTCAGAACTCAGAGAAGCTGTTATACTCACGGTTACGGTTTCTTACAGTGAAAGAATTGAGATTGAAACTAGCACTGGGAAAAGGTGCCCAGGTGGATCCCAGGTGAGTTCCAGGAGCTAGCATCCAGGTGTCCTCTCCCAGGGCAGTCCCGGACAGTGCCTTCTTGCCCGACAGCCATGCTGACCGCACCATGGGGTATTTCCAGCCCGGGAAGCTCCCCTGAGCTGCGCTGTCTGACCATCTGCCTGGCTAACCTCAGTCTCTAGCCTCAGAGAGGCTGGCAAAGGAGATCTGTCTCTGCTGTGGCCAAGTGCTGCCCCACATCACCACAGAGCCGTCAGGTCAGCAACACGCCGCCTGCTGCCTCAGAGCTCCCCAGACTGTAACACAATGGTTGCTTCACTTGCATTTTCTTGCGGTTTAGATTGTAGTTGTCCCAACTTCCTGAAATGTATAATTGTTGATGTTGTTAGGTGCCATCAAGTGGTTCTGACTCATAGTGACCCTGTGTACAACAGAACAAAACACTGCCCATCCTGCGCCATCCTCACAATCCTTGTTGTGCTTGAGCCCATTGTTGCAGCCACTGTGTCAGTCCGTCTCGTTGAGGGTCTCCCTCTTTTTCGCTGACCCTCTACTTTACCAACATTTTCACTTTTCTTATTCATGCATTCAAAGCTTTACGTTTCCCTCTAAGCACAGTTTTAGCTGCACCCTATCAGTTTTGATATTTTGTGTTTTTATGGTCATTTAGTTCAAAACGTTTTCTAACTTCTGTTGTGGTATCTTTTTTGAGTAATGGTTTGTTTAGGCTATACTGCTGAATTTCCTCAAATCTGGTGATTTTAAAAATTATTTCTTTTAATTTCTAGTTTAATTCCACTCTATTCATAGAACTTTATATGACTTCATGTCTTGGAAATCGATACAGTTGCTTTATTGCTTAATATGTAGTCAATTTTGGTACCTGTTCCATGTGGACTGTAAAGAGTGTATTTTGTAGGTATTTGGTGTGCTGGTCTCTATACGTTTATTATATCAAAGTCGTGAGTTGTTGCCCTCACATCATCTATTCCCTTACAGATTTACCCACCTGTTTGTTCTATAAAAGAGGGGCTGCGTCAATGTCTACCACTGTAGTTGCGGATTTATCTGTCTTTTTTCTATTTTTGCTTAATATATTGTGAGGCTATGTTATTTGGTGCTTACAAATTTTAAAGTGTCATATCTTACCAGTAAGGTCCCTTGGTGGCCAAAAAGTTGGCACTCGACTGCTAACCTATTGGTCAGCTGTTTGAACCCACCTAGGGTTATCGCAGAAGAAAAGGCCTGGCGATCGGCTTCCGTAAAGATTACAGCCAAGAAAGCCATATTGAGTAGTTCTGCTTTGTAACACGTGGGGTCGCCATGATTCAGAATCAACTCAATGGCAACTAAGAACAACAAGAAGTTACCAGTACCAGCTGCCTTTGAGTTGATGCCAACTCAGGACGACCCATGTATGTCAGGGTAGAACTCTGTGCCATAGGGTTTTCAATGGTTGATTTTTTGGAAGGGATCACCAGGCCTTTCTTCCAACCTGCCTCTGGGTGGACTCAAACCTCCAACCTTTCAGTTTACAGCCAAGCGCGTATCCTTTTGCTGTGGGTGTTAGTTGGTGTCAAGTCCATTCTGACTCGTGATGACCCTGTGTGTGCAGAGCAGAACTGGTGGTTAAAAGGCTTTCATGAGTGTGAAATGCGCCCCTTTATTTCAGTGTTTCTTGCCTTAAAGAATGCCTACCTGATTAACCTATACAGATAAATTAGTTCTCTTAATGACACTTTTCATGAGCAGGAAGTGTTAACTCTGAAATCCAGTATACCAAGTTGTTCTTTTATAAGTCAGTGCTTTTTGCATTATGTTAAAAAAAAATCTTAGCACACTCCAAGTCATCAAGCTAGCTCCTGTGTTTTCTTCCAGCAGCTCTGTGGTTCTGTCGTTCACCGACGGGTCTCTGATGTATCTCACGTTAATTTCTGTGTGTGGGATGAGACATAGGGTCGAGATTCATTTTCTGCCGTAAGGACACCCAGCTAGTCCTGTGTTGCTGAATGACCCAGTAGCCGTGATTGAAAATCGATCGATCCTGCACGCGGGGGTCTATTTCTGCACTCCTGTTCTGTCCCATTAGTCTGTCTGTATATCCTCATGCCAATCCCACATTGTCTTCATTGCTGCAACTCTACAGAGGGTCGTGAATCCAGGTAGTATGTCCTCCAGCTCCGTTCTTGTTTTCTCAAAGTGATTTAAAACTTTGTCCTTGTAGTTTTATGTGAGATAAGTCAGCTCAGCTTCTTATTTCATCTCGTAAAAGGCACACGGTTAGGATTGAAGTTGACTTTTTTACAACTAAACGACTGTCAGAAAAGAAACACCCCCATTTAGCTGGGGGATAGTGTGTTGGAGTGAAGCGTGAGCGAATGAGGAGTTGGGAATGCTGGACTGTATTCCTGGCAACGCCTAGAACGCGTATCGGTATTTTGGGCCGGTCACCAGAATGCTTAGCTGCCTGTTTATTTATCAGATGGAAATCATGTTAGTTGGCATCAAGTTGGCTCCAACTCACGGTGACCCCTGTATAACAGTACAAAACGTTGCCTGGTCCTGCACCATCGTCAACGATCGTTGGTCTGCTGGAGTCCGTTGTTGCAGCCACTGAGTCTGCTGAGTGCCTTCCAGCCCAGGGGGCTCATCTTCCAATACTCTGTTGGACAATGCCCTGTTGTGCTCCACAGGTTTCTCACTGGCTGATTTTTGGAAGTAGATCGCCAGGCCTTTCTAACTAGTCTTAGTCTGGAAGCTTTGCTGAAACCTGTCCACCACGGGTGAGCCTGCTGGTGTTTGAAATCTGGTGACACAGCTTCCAGCATCACAGCAACATGCAGCCACCACAGTGTGACAAAGTGACAGTGTGGGAATGGAACTAACACTTATCAGAATAACCAAAAAACCTGAATGAGAAAATTACATAAATGCAGTTTGGGAACTATAGTAAACAGTTGAAATACAAGTGATACTGTTAGTACTTTGTCATTGTTGTTGAGTTGGCTCAGACTTACGGAGCTCCCACGTACCGCTTTACTATGCCCCTTGGTCTGTTGGGGTCTCTTGTTTCTGGCTGTGGCATTAGTCTTACCCCATAAGAGTCTTTGCATAAGAAGTCTGCATCACTTGTTCTCTAAAACAAACCACAAGTCTTCCCTCAGTAAATGGCTGTTATCCCATGGTGCCCCAAACTCAGGGTCCAGACGGCAGACACACTGCAGTCCAGCTTTCCTGTAACAGCTGGCCTTCTCTTCATCAGCTAACACATGCCAGTGGTCAAGTAAGGGAGGAGTGAGCTGTGTTTAGCAGGCCCGTGACTCTGCACATACTTCCCGAGGGATGCTGCCAGGCGTGTTCCTGTCCTTTCTGTCGGCAGCTTGCCTCGCCAGCAGCTCTGCCAAGATGAGCTGAGCGTGTGTGTGCGTAGATGCTGAAAACACAAGCCCTGGCCTTGGGGTCAAACAGGAGACAAGAGCCTCGGTTCCCAGCAGCGGAGCGGTCAAGTTTCTGCAAGAATGTGCCGAGATGTTTTTCTGGAGCTGAGGGCTCGAGTTAAAAGCAAACAAAAATACCACAATACATACAACCATTTGTTTTTGGGAGGGCTTTGCGGTCCTGCATTTGGAGCCGATCCTTTTAGATGCATACTGAACTGCTTCTGGAGCAGGCATCTTTACTGGGAACTATGTGGGCATCACAGCCTCGTCCGTAGCTAGTCGGAGAACTGGGGTGATGAGCCCGGTGTTTATTGCTTCGGAGTTAACTCCGAAGGTGTCCTTTGGCAATAAGCAGGGCTGGAGTGGAAAGGCTGTTCCAGGAAGATATCCTGGTTTCTCTGCAGGCTGATAAATACCGTGGACGTAAGGCCTGGCTTCCACGGACTGAGCCCTTCAGGAGTGCTCTCTCTGTGCCTCTGCTTGATGCTTGTTTAATCTCGCGGAGCCAGCATGCCATGAGTAGTGTACCAGCCCCATCCCAGGCTCTGTCTGGGCCTCTTCTGTCCTCTGTCTGCCCATCCCCTACCTAAGCAACGTGGAGACGCGATACTTCCCTTCAGAAATTGAAGTTCTCGCTGGGGAGACAAATGATTCGAGAACAACGCCTTGTGATTCGTCTATGTCCATTACTCTAGGCATTCAGACGGACAGGTTGGGTTTATCAGGAAGAGCTTCTCAGGAAAGGGAATACGTGAGTTAGCTCCAGTGAGTGGGAGACCTCGTGGGACCGATTTTGGTAATTTGTCAGGTCCCCAAACCTTTGTACGGTGGCGAAACAGGACCTGTCATGGTCCAGGGGAGAGGGAATTTGAGGAAGCGTCCACACGGCCGAGAGAGTCTGCAGGGAGCCAGCGAGGAGTGAGGTGCTGGCTCCCGACACGGCTTTTATCCGCCTACCCAATGAGTGCTTTGTGGGTGGTGTTGCTGTTGTTAGGTGCTGTCAAGTCGGTTCTGACTCACAGCACCCCTGTGCACCACAGACAGAAACCCGGCCCGGTCCTGTGCCATCCTGACCGTCATTGTTATCCATGAGCCCATTGTTGCAGCCACTGTGTCAGTCCATCTCATTGAGGGTCTTGCTCTTTTTTGCTGACCCTCTACTTTACCAAGCATGATGTCCTTCTCCAGGGACTGATTCATCCTGACAACATGTCCAAAGTATGTGAGATGAAGTCTTGCCATCCTTGCTTCTAAGGAGATTCCGGCTGTACTTATTCCAAGACAGATTTGTTCATTCTTCTGGCAGTCCACGGTATATTCAATATCCTTCGCCAACACCACAATTCAAAGGCATCAGTTCTTCTTTGGTCTTCCGTATTCATTGTCCAGGTTTCACATGCGTATGAGGCAATTAAAACACCATGGCTTGGATCAGGCCCATCTTAGTCCTCAAAGTGACATCTTTGCTTTTTAACACGTTAAAAAGAGGTCTTTTGCAGCAGATTTGCCCAATGCAATACATAGTTTGATTTCTTGACTACTGCTTCCAGATGCCTTGACTGTGGATCCAAGTAAAATGAAATCCTTGACAACCTTTTGGGTCAGAAACCTGTGCCGAGGAGTAGGGGAACTTTGCCGAGAGACTCTACTTACTCTGTGTGATTATCTTCTTCGTTTCCTTTTGTTTTGTATTCTTTTATAGAAAGTCTCAAGTCCAACTTACGTCTTTACTCTTTTTCTTCAACCTGATTTCTTTTTGGAAACACTGGTGGCCTAGTGGTTAAGAGCTACAGCCGCTCACCAAAAGACTGGCAGTTCAAACCCACCCGTCGGCCTTGGAAACTCTATGGGGCAGTTCTACTCTGTCCTATAGGGTCGCTATGAGTTGGGATCGACTCAATGGCAACGGGTTTGTTTTTTTTTGAATTTCTTTTTAGCTGCTTTGCTGTTGTGTGCTGGGCATTGGGAGGACCACTGTAAGCAAGGTTGGCCCCTTTGACCAACACAAGCAGTAGAAGAAGCAGGCCTGAACGTTTGCGATTCTGATGCCTGCGGGCGGTCAGACCATGGGCTGGGGGACAACGCTGCTTCCTGGAGACACAAGACCTGTGCTGAACTGCCCGGGATGAGCTTACAGGTCTCTCCCAGGGATGCCGTAACAAAAGCCATACTGTGAGTGGCTTTACGCAGCAGAAATGTATTCCCTTCCAGTTTTGGAGGCTGGGGGTGCGAGATCAAGGTGTCGGCCATGTTGGCTCCTTCTGAGGCTCTGAGGGAGACGCTGTCTCTGCCTCTCTCCCGGCTTCTGGGGGATCCCGGCGTTCCTGGGCTGGGGCCGGCCGCAGCATCACATGGCGTCCTTCCTGTGTCTCTGTCTCTGTGTCTCTTCTTATCTTTAAGGACAACACTCATATAGGATTAGGACCCACCCTCTTCCAGTCTGACCTCATGCTAACTGATAACATCTTCAAACACCCTATTTCCTAACAGGGTCATATTCACAGGAACCAGATTAGGACTTCAGCTTATCTTTGGGGGACACAATTGATTTCAAGACTGAGTCCTATTTGGGTAAGAGAAAACCCAGGGCACATGCCCCAGGAACACTGAACAACGTCATCAGAGTCCTGAAAGGGTGAGAAGGCACGTCATCTATTCATTCATTCAACGAGCAGCTGAGAGCTGACTGTGCGCCAAGCTCTGTTCTAGGGGCTGAGGATAGAGCACTTAAAAAAAAAAAAAGAAAGAAAATCCCTGCTGTCATGGAGTTTATTCTCCAGTAAGGAGAGACAAGAAGTAAAACAAAGAAAACAAGAAAGCGTCATCCCAGGAGCTAGGTGCCAGGAAGAAAAGTAAAGCTGTGCAGGGTGGGGTGGGGTGGGGACCACGACGTCTGAATGAGATTCGAGAAAGACCTCCCTGTCACTGGGGCAAAGACTTGAAGAGCTGGGAGGAGCCATCAGGTAGAGGGAACAAATAGTCAAAAGGTGCTGTGGCAAGATCACGTCTGGTGGTTTCCAGAAGCGGCAGGAGCCCCGCCTGGCTGGGGCCCGGGAGAGTAGGAAGAGGTCAGATTAAGGAGGAATGCGGGCTGGGGAGAGGCTGGCTCAAACAGGTCCTTGTAAGGACTTTGGCTGCACTCTCACTGAGATATAAAGCCCCAGGGTTTTCATCAGGGAGGTGGCGTGATCTGACTTGTGTTCCCAGGACCCCCCTGCTGTTGTGGGGAGAAAGCACTTAAAGGGGTGATGGCGGAACAGGATGACCTGTCAGGAGCCTATTGCTGGGACTGGGATCCTATTGGGATCCAGAACATGGTGGCTTGGACCAGGAAGACAGGGTTAGTGAGGCAAGGTTTGATCTGGATTATGTTGAAGACAGAACAACAGGATTTGCCAACAGAATCATGGCTTCTGAGAGGAAGTGCGGGTAGTTAACATGGTTGGAGATTTGCGGGGAGTAGGGCCTGGGGGATCATGAGGGAATGGACAGGGAAGGTAGACACAGCCAGCAATGGGGCCACACTTGAGATGTTGGCAGTCCTGATCAGGAGCTCGGAGCTTGTCTGAGTCTTGTGGGACTTACGTAACAAAGTGCCACAGGGTGGGGCTTTAAGGAACCAAATTTTATTCTCTCCCAGTTCTGGAGGCTGCAAGTCTGAGATCAGGGAGTCGGCAGGGCTGTGCTTCTCTTTCAGCTGTGAGGAAAGACCTTCCTTGTCTTGTCCACTTCTGATAGCCTCCAGCGTTTCTTGGCGTTCCTCGGTTTGTGGATGAATCTTGACACGGTGTCTTTCCCTGTGGGTGATTCTGTTCCCTTGTCTGTCCTCTTTTATAAGGCCACCACTCAGAAGGAGTTAGGACCCAGGCTACTCCACTATGACCTGTTTAATATAACTGATAACATCTTCAAAGAAATGCCCTATTTCCAAGTAAGGTCACGTCCACAGGTGCAAGGGTTAGGGCTTCAACATATATTTTTGGGAGACACAAGTCAACCCATTAGGCGCTCATCCTGAAGACAGCTCTGCACTTGACTGCCCTATTTGGCTGTCCAGCCTGTGTATCTACCCCTCCTCCAGAGCATGCCCCCCAGAGCTCTAACACGCAGATGATGGGGAACCGTTTTACAGAGGGGAGTGGTGTGTTCAGATTTGAGTCTTAAAGAGAGCATTCTGACCGTAGAGTGGGCGAAGGACTGGAGGAAGCCAACTCTGAAGGTAATAAAATCCCATGGGAAGAGACATGGCATCAGGGGCAGTTGTTCTGATTATCCCCAGTCAGCAAGCCAACACTCCAGAGGAGGACTGATTGTAAAATACTTCAATCTGTCCTGGTTTCCTTCTCAGATATTTCAATGCCTTCAGGGAGACAAGATTCTAACTTACATCAAAAACACTGAGAACAATATTGTTGTTGGTTGCCACCTAGTTGGCTCCCACTCATGGCGCCCTTATGTATAATAGAACCAAACGTCCCGCCCTGCACCATCTTCACAATTGTTGGTATATTTGAGTCCATGGCTGCAGCTGTTGCTTCAGTTCATCTCATGGCGGCTTTCCCTCATTTTCACTGACCCTATACTTTATCAACCATGACGTCCTTTTCTAACGATTGGTCTTTTCTGATGATACGACCAAAGTAAAAGAGCCCAAGTCTTGCCATCCTCACTTCTAAGGAGCATTCTGGTTGTATTTCTTTTCTAAGACCGATTCGTTCCTTCTTCTGGCAGTCCCCGGTATGTTGAATATTCTTTGCCAACACCATCATTCAAATGCATCTTCTTCTGGCTTCCTTTTTTGTTGTCTGGCTTACACATGCATGTGAGGTGATCGAAAAGACCATGGCTGGGGTCAGAGCCACCTTAGTCCGCAGATAAATAAGTATGATATTGTGTGGTATATACTGTAAATGCTATTGAGCTTTTTAAGTGAGAGATTGATATGGAGTAAATGATACGTAGTAGGCACTGTTTTTGGTGCTTTATGTGCATTGTCTCTGGGCTTGGCAACAGCCTTACAAGTTTGGTCTTTTTCCCTTATTTTACAGATGGGAAACAGATCAAGTGAGGTGGAGTGACTTGCCCCACGTTGCATGGCTAGTGTGCGGTAGAGGCAGCACAGCCCCACCTAGGTTCTCTCCTTTGCACCTTAATAAATAACTAGACGTCTTAGTTATCCAGTGCTACTATAATAGAAATACCACAGTGGACGGCTTTAGCAAACAGAAATTTACTCTCTCACAGTTTAGGAAGCTAGAAGTCTGAGTCCAGGTGCCAGATCCAGGGGAGGGCTTTCTCTGTGGGCTCTGGGGGAAGGTCCTTGTCATCAGTCTTCCCCTGTCTAAGAGCTTCTCAGCTCAGGGACCCCGGGTCCAAAGGAGGTGTTCTGCTTCCGGCTCTTGCTTGGTGGTAACAAAATCCCTTTCCTCTCTGCTGGATTCTCTCTTTTATGTCTCAAAAGAGATTGACTCAAGATATATCCTAATCTTATAGCTTGAGTCCTTCTTCTTTATCATCATAGAGGTTAGGATTTACAACATATAGGAAAATCACATCAGATTACAAAATGGTAGACACAATACTGGGAATCATGGCCTAGCCAAGTGGACACACATTGTTGGGGGGCACAATTCAATCCATAACACTAAGGAAGACTTCATGGAGGGGATACTTGAGCAGAGTATTAAAAGATGGATAGGATGTGAATACATGGGGAAGGTCTCCCCACTGCCTCTAGAATTATTCTCCTTCTTTCTTATTTCCCTCTCTGTTCCAGGTACCCTGACTTAGAAATTCAGTATGTCCCTGTGGCCTTCTCGGTGGACTCTTGTCCCCCGGCACACTTGTCTCCCATTCCCTCGGGCCGATGGCGAACCACCACACCCAACGCACAGCTCTGACCTTGTCATTCCTGGCTCAGTGGCTTTCAGTTTCCGTCTTTGTCTGATTGATCATTGCCACAGGCTTCCGTTCTGACGGTTCTGTCCTAAGTCGGTTCTGACATAAGCCAAATACCCCACCGAAAAAGCAAAAATTCATCATGACTGCCTTCAGTAGAGGCAGTTCCTGGGTTACGAACGAGATCCTGAGTGAGTCTTTAAGAATTTGTCAGTAAGTGTGAACAGGTGCACAAGATTGTTGTTTAACCTTATTTTAGGGCAGGAAAGGAGCGCTAGCAGTGCAGTGGTTAAGCGTTCCGCTGCGAACCAAAAGGTCGGTGGTTCGAATCCACCAGCCGCTCCTTGGAAACCCTATGGGGAAGTTCCATTCTTTCCTTTATGGTCGCTATGAGTCGAAATCGACTTGACCGCAATGAGTTTTTTGGTTAGTGCAAGAAGAGGCGGGAATCCTTTTTGAGGATTGAAAAGCTGCACGTGCAGCAAGGGAAGGTGATTGTGATGAAGAATTTGTTGCGAGGAGGGGTTGGTTCAGTCGTTTCAAAGCGAGGGCAAACTTACATAACGTTAAAGGGCAGGTACAAGTTGTCCATACGCCAGACATTCGTAACCCGGGGACTGCAGTCGCTTTAGAAATCCGATCTTTAACGTGGAAACGTTACATCTGAGAATGATGACATCAGCAAATTATGTGTGGCAACACTGTATGTAGTACATGTTACTGATGATAGATGTACAAAAAACCACAAACATGGGCCGTCTAGAAAGTGCGGTTCATCAAAACTCGAATACGTCACCAGTCGAGGACTACGTGTGATTAGGGCTTTAACTGTCCACGTAGGGGCATGTCATTCTGTTCGGCTCCTGAACTAAACTTCAGCCTCACCACACGCCAGCCAACTCACATGTGATCACAGGGGAGATCTGATGAGGTAGCTCAAGCATTGACCTATCTGTGGGCTGGTCTCTCTTATTAAACGAGCATCTGTTGCTTTGTTTCTGATAAATATGGATGACTCAGTCATGAAATCCATTCACTGTTGCCTCGCCAGAGGCAGGCGTATAATCCTAGTCTCTCTCTCACACACACGTACACACGCACAAATGGCTGGTAGGAATAACTGGAGTAGCACCGCCAAAGTACTTCGTCAACCCTTCCACCAAAAGGGTGGAGAAAGAGAGCACTCTGATTTTTGAAAAATGCTTTTGCCAGAGATCATAGGTTTTTACAGATCACATTCTGTGAGGTTCAGCCTTTCCGTGGCTGACGGACTTGTGACGCTCAGGTTTGTTTGTATAATGGAAACACGTTTTTGTTTGTTGAAAGCTACACTCGTGGGAAAAGAGCTGAAGTTTCCTTAATGCCTCTCGTGGCAGAAGTTCTGGGCTGCAGATTTGCACTGGGTTATCATTTGGTTTTCAGAGCATCTCTCTGAGGCTTTACTTTGTCCATTATACAGATGGGTACACTGAGGCTCAAAGGCTACATTGCCTACGCAGCAAGTGGTAGAGCTGGGATTTAAACCCAGGTCTGGAGGACACAAAAGCTTTCCCATTATATTACACACCTTCTCTAGAGAAAAGACCAACGGTTCCAGCATTTGTGGAACTTAGATACAAATGTGCCTGGTCGCTTGATTGGAACACCCACATCTGGGTGGGTGAGGGAATAAAACCATTTTGTGAAAAAAAAGGACAGACTTCCCCCTTCCATGCGGAGACCCGGTTTGGTTCTGGCCAGTGCACCTCACGTGCAGCCACCCCCCGTCTGTCCGTGGAGGCTTGTGTGTTGCTGTGATGTTGAACGGGTTTCCGCAGAGCCTCCAGACTAAGATGGGCTAGGAAGAAAGGCCTGGTGATCTACTTCCAAAAATCAGCCAGTGAGAACTCTAGAGATCGCAACAGTCCCATCCTATTGCACTTGGGGTGGCCACGAGTTGGGGGCCGACTAGACGGCATCCAACAAAAACACAAAAAGCAATAGAGAAATTAGCATGAAACGGAGAGAAAGGAAGAGAGAAGCGAACGTTTTCCCTTTTCATAGACTCAGAGGGCGGCGGTCACTGGACAGAGAGCCACGTTTGGCGTGTCTTCAACCTCGACATCAGCCAGGGGAAGAACATTGCAGCAAGCTCTCTGTTTTTTCTTTCCTTTCTTTTCCAATCTCAAATGTGGACATGGCTTTGTTATGTTTTCTTAGAATAGCTGAGCTCTGAGAAACAAAATGGCCGGAAACATTATCCTGGTCCCCGGGGCGGGCCTTGGACCTAATCCCAGCCCCAGTTGGGAGCCCTGTGAATGTGGACATGTCTGCTGAGATCCTGTTTTAATCACTGTACAGATATCTGGGCTTTCGGCCTTTCTCTCTCACCCAGAAAGAGCTTGGGTTTTCCTCACATCACAGCCAAGCTGCACGAAGCATGGGAGACACTTTGAAAGATTTGCCTGCCAACTTTTCAGTGACAAGAATGTAAGTTCCATGAATGCTGGAACCTTGTCTGTCCTGTGGACTACAGGTCCCAGTGGCCAGGACGAGCCTGGTGCATTGCAAGGGTTCAGTGATTATTAAGGAACAAAGGCATGACTGGGTAGGGGGCAGCTGTGAACCTCAGTAGCTAAAGAATCAGTACCTACATGCTGACGACTCCCACATCTCCATGCTGTTGCTGTTAGGTGCTGTGGAGTCAGCCCTGACTCATGACGACCCCATGCACAGCAGAGCAAAGTGCCGTCCAGTCTTGTGCCATCCCCACGATCACTTGCAATTGGACCATGGTGAATGTCTCAGTTATCTAGTGCTGCTGTAACAGAAAAACCACAAGTGGGTGGCTTCAACAAACAGAAGTTTCTTCTCTCACAGTCTAGTGGACTAGAAGTCCAAATTCAGGCCACCAGCTTCAAGAGAAGGCTTTCTTTATTGGCTCTAGAAGAAGGTCCTTGTCATCAGTCTTCCATTGGTCTAGGAGCTTCTCAGTGCAGGGACTGTGGGTCCAAAGGGCACGCTCTGCTCCTGGTACTACTTTCTTGGTGGTACGAGGTCCCCATGTCTCTCTGCTCATTTCTCTTTTATATCTCCAAAGAGATTGACTTAAACACAACCTAATCTTGTAGAATGAGTCCTGCCTCATTAAAATAACTGCCTCTAATCCTACCTCATTGACATCACGGAGGCAGGATTTACAACACATAGGAAAATCACATCAGATGACAAAATGGTGGACTATCACACGATTTTGGGAATCCTGGCCTAGCTAAGATGATATACATTTTGGGAGACACAATTCAATCCATAACCGTGATCCATGAGATTTCATTGGCTGGTTTGCAGAAGTAGGGGGGAAGCCACTGCTGGGAGTTGAGACGGAAGATTCCCACACACTGTGGGGGGCTGCACTGTTGCTGGAAAGAAGTGACTGGATATGGGCGATTCTGGAGGACGAATCACCAGGTTTTCCTGATGGGGCATGAGGGGAGGGCAGTCCAAGATGACCCCTGGAAGATTTCACTTCTTAGCCACCGGGTGCCTGGTAGTGCCACAGAGGTTAGGGGACGAACACGAGAGAGATGGTCTGGTGGGAGAGAAGCCAAGGGGACCAGTCGGAGTCCCTGGGGAGAGGTGCTGCTTCACGCCACTGACTGGATGAGTTCACCAAGGGAGCAGGTCAGGCAAAGAACAGAGACCAGGGATAAGGAGCAAGAGCCCTCTGCACTCAGGCGCAGAGGCAAAGAGAGAGGAAGCTGGTGTGGCAGGGCATCACACCCCACCGGACCAGCAAAAGGAGCGGCTCCAAGGGGCACAGGTTGGATTCGGAAAAAGCCAGGTTGATGAGATCTTGCTTTCTTAGGGAACTTACAGGCAGAGATTGGCTCCAGGATTCCCATGATGGGTGGTGTGTCACCTGGGTGGAGGTCTGCGCAGAGTAGTGAGGGCTGGGGGTTCTACGCCTAGTGCTTACAGGCAAGGGTACCTGTAGGAGACCGGGGAGAAGACACCTAACCTGTGATGGATGGGTCGTTTTGTACTACTTGTTAGGTGCTGTCAAGTTTGTTCTGACTCATAGTGACCCCATGTACAACTGAACGAAACCCTGCCCAGTCCTGCGCCATCCTCACAATTGTTGCTGTGTTTGAGCCCATCATTGCAGCCACTGGATCAGTCCATCCCCTTGAGGGTCTTCCTCTCTTTTGCTGACCCTCTACTTAACCAAGAATGATGTCCTTCTCCAGGGACTGGTCCCTCCTGCTAACATGTCCAGAGTATGTGAGACAAAGTCTCAACATCCTCTCTTCTGAGGAACATTCTGGCTTTACTTCTTCCAAGACAGATTTGTTTGTTTTTCTGGCAGTCCATGGTATATTCAATATTCTTCATCAACGTCGTAATTCAAAGGCATCGATTCTTCTTTGGTCTTCCTTATTCATTGTCCAGCTTTCACATGCGTATGAGGCAATTGAAAACCCCTTGGCTTGGGTCGGGGCACCTTATCCTTAAAGTGACATCTTTGCTTTTTAATATTTTAAAGAATCTTTTGCAGCAGATTTGCCCGATGCAATTTGCCCAATGATTTCTCGACTGCTGCTTACATAGGCGTTGACTGTGGATAAAGTAAAATGAAATCCTTGACAACTTCAATCTTTTCTCCGTTTATCGTGAAGTTGCTTACTGGTCCAGTTGTGAGGATTTTTGTTCTCTTTACGTTGAGGTGTAATCCTTATCAGCGTTTTTATTCACACTGCACAGTCTGGAAGTGTTTCTAAAGTGTTTTATATGCACCCAAAACCAAACCCGTGGCCGTCAAGTCAATTCCGACTCATAGCGACCCTATAGGACGGAGTAGAACTGCCCCATAGGGTTTCCAAGGAGTGCTTGGTGGATTCGAACTGCCGACCATATACTAAGACATACATTTTCCTAACGGATACTAAATAAGAACCATATGTACCTGTTCTGACTTACCTACAAATTCAACTTGAAGGCAGACTCGGGAACGGATCTTGCTCACAACCTGGACATTGCCTGCATCTCATTGTTGTTTTGCTGTACTTCTATTTTTTGCCCCTATAGAATTTTTATTCACCAAACAGCCTGATGGGACCTGAGGCTTTATAATAACTGTGCCCACAGTCTGTTCTAGGCACCGTTTTCAGGCATTTCATCTTTAGAAGGTCGGTCCTAGTACATCTAGGATACTCTGGGGTGCAAACAGTTAACACACTCGGCTGCTAACTGAAAGACTGGTGGTCCAAACTCATCCAGAGGTGCTGAGGAGGAAAGGCCTGGTGACCTGCTTCTAAAAAATCAACCACTGAAAACTTTATGGAGCACAGTTCTTCTCTGACATACGTGAGGTTACTATGAGTTAGAGTTAACTGAACAGCAACTGGTTTGATTTTTTTTTTTACTAGGGCATCTGTGTTTTTGGGATGGGGACACTGAAGCACAGAGTGGTTAGTTATTAACGTAATCCAGGTCAGAGCCCAGAGGAAACCCAGCAGTGTGGCTCCAAGCCCACGCTCTTGACCCCTGTGCTGCTTTGCTTCCAGAAAGTGAACCCCCATGGTTTCTCACTGCTCCCCTCCTGGCCCATCTCCCCACCTGGCCTGGCTCCTGCCACCCCTCCCCCCACTCCCTGCCTCTGTCACCTGCTGCCACACAGCAGCTGCCTGCCTGCTCCTCAGCCCTCTCACCCCCCCCCCCACCCTGGGCCCCTCAGATGCCTACCCCATCCCCGGGCACCTCAGACACCTCACTCCCCACCCCCAGGTCACTCAGATGCCTCACCCCACCCTGGGCCCCTCAGATGCCTCACGCCCACTGGGCCCCTCAGATACCTCACCCCACCCTGGACCCCTCAGACACCTCACCCCACCCCGGGCCCCTCAGATGCCTCACCCCACCCCGGGCCCCTCAGATGCCTCACTCCACCCTGGACCCCTCAGACACCTCACCCCACCCCGGGCCCCTCAGATGCCTCACCCCACCCCGGGCCCCTCAGATGCCTCACGCCCACTGGGCCCCTCAGATACCTCACCCCACCCTGGACCCCTCAGACACCTCACCCCACCCCGGGCCCCTCAGATGCCTCACCCCACCCCGGGCCCCTCAGATGCCTCACTCCACCCCGGCCCCTCAGGTGCCTCACCCCCACTGGGCCCCTCAAATGCCTCTCCCCACCCTGGTCCCCTCAGATGCCTCACCCCACCCCGGGCCCCTCAGATGTCTCACCCCACCCTGGGCCCCTCAGACACCTCACCCCCACCCCGGGCCCTTCAGATGCCTCACCCCACCCTGGGCCCCTCAGATGCCTCACCCCACCCCGGGCCCCTCAGATGCCTCACCCCACCCCGGCCCCTCAGGTGCCTCACCCCCACTGGGCCCCTCAAATGCCTCTCCCCACCCTGGTCCCCTCAGATGCCTCACCCCACCCCGGGCCCCTCAGATGTCTCACCCCACCCTGGGTCCCTCAGATGCCTCACCCCCACCCCGGGGCCTTCAGATGCCTCACCCCACCCTGGCCCCCTCAGATGCCTCACCCCCACTGGTCCCCTCAGATGCCTCACCCCCACTGGTCCCCTCAGATGCCTCACCCCACCCTGGGCCCCTCAGATGCCTCACCCCACCCTGGACCCCTCAGACGCCTGACCCCCACTGGTCCCCTCAGACGCCTCACCCCCACTGGTCCCCTCAGATGCCTCACCCCCAGTGGGCCCCTCAGATGCCTCACCCTACCCCGGGCCCCTCAGATGCCTCACCCCACCCTGGTTCCCTCAGATGCCTCACCCCACCCCGGGCCCCTCAGATGCCTCACCCCACCCCGGGCCCCTCAGATGCCTCACCCCACCCCGGTCCCCTCAGATGCCTCACCCCACCCTGGGCCCCTCAGATGCCTCACCCCCACTGGCCCCCTCAGATGCCTCACCCCCACTGGTCCCCTCAGATGCCTCACCCCACCCTGGGCCCCTCAGATGCCTCACCCCACCCTGGACCCCTCAGACGCCTCACCCCCACTGGTCCCCTCAGATGCCTCACCCCCAGTGGGCCCCTCAGATGCCTCACCCTACCCTGGGCCCCTCAGATGCCTCACCCCACCCTGGTTCCCTCAGATGCCTCACCCCACCCCGGGCCCCTCAGATGCCTCACCCCACCCTGGCCCCTCAGGTGCCTCACCCCCACTGGGCCCCTCAAATGCCTCTCCCCACCCTGGTCCCCTCAGATGCCTCACCCCACCCCGGGCCCCTCAGATGTCTCACCCCACCCTGGGCCCCTCAGACACCTCACCCCCACCCCGGGCCC
Source organism: Dugong dugon (assembly GCA_030035585.1). Lineage (NCBI taxonomy): Eukaryota > Metazoa > Chordata > Mammalia > Sirenia > Dugongidae > Dugong > Dugong dugon. The sequence goes on along the minus strand of CM057463.1, from coordinate 2,006,484 downwards.
TTCAGATGCCTCACCCCACCCTGGGCCCCTCAGATGCCTCACCCCACCCCGGGCCCCTCAGATGCCTCACCCCACCCCGGCCCCTCAGGTGCCTCACCCCCACTGGGCCCCTCAAATGCCTCTCCCCACCCTGGGTCCCTCAGATGCCTCACCCCCACCCCGGGCCCTTCAGATGCCTCACTCCACCCTGGACCCCTCAGATGCCTCACCCCTCCCCAGGCCCCTCAGACGACTCACCCTGCCCTGGGTCCCTCAGACACCTCACCCCCGCTGGGCCCCTCAGATGCCTCACTCCACCCTGGACCCCTCAGATGCCTCACCCCGTCCCAGACCCTCAGACACCTTACCCTGCCCTGGGCCCCTCAGACACCTCACCCCACCCTGGGCCCCTCAGATGCCTCACTCCACCCTGGACCCCTCAGATGCCTCACCCCTCCCCAGGCCCCTCAGACGCCTCACCCTGCCCTGGGTCCCTCAGACACCTCACCCTACCCTGGGTCCCTCAGACACCTCACCCACCCCGGGCCCCTCAGATGTCTCACTCCACCCTGGACCCCTCAGATGCCTCACCCTACCTTGGGCCCCTCAGACACCTCACCCCACCCTGGGCCCCTCAGACACCTCACTGCCCCCCGGGCCCCTCAGACGCCTCACCCCACCCTGGGCCCTCTACTCCACTGTCCTCTCTGCCCGGGACCGTTTCCCACCTGCTCTTCCTGTGGTCTCACCCTCTGGTCACTCAGCTCACAGTGCAGCCGTCATCCCAGCGTGGACTTCCCTGACCCCCTGTAAGGAGGCTGCCCACCTTTGTCAAAACACTCCCTTTCCTCTGTGTAATGCTTACTGCGGTCTGAACTGTCTTTTTTTGAGGTGAAGTCATTGAGGAATAATAGTCATTGTTTATGAATATAGGCAAATGGTGGCACAAACGGTGAGGCGCTCGGCTACTAACCAAAAAGCTGGTGGCTCAAATCCACCCAGAGGTGCCTTGGAAGAAAGGCCTGGCAATCTACTCCCAAAAGGTCACAACCACCGAACCCCATGGAGCAGTTTTACTCTTACACATGGCAGGTCACCATGGGTCAGAATCAACTCAACAACTGGTTTGTTTTTTTTAAATAAGCCCTTGTGTCACAATGGTTAAGTGCTTAGCTGCTAACTGAAAGGTTGGAGGTTCAAACCCACCCAGCAGCTTCACTGGAGAAAGGCCTGGCAATCTGCTTCCACGGGACAGTTCTCCTCTGCCCTGTAGGGTCACTAGGAGTCGGAATTGACTTGACGGCACACAATGACAACAGCCTGGATATGTCAGTGTTACTGGGGTGGGAGCTGTACCCCATATGTGTTGTTCCCCACTGGGTCCACAAGACTTAATCTGTACCCAGCACCTAATAAATATTTGGTGCATGAATGAGTGAGCGCACAAACACGTGAATACCTGTATCCTGGAACTTAGCGCCAGGTGCTTTGAGCCCACACGTTCTCCACCATGTTGTATTGCCTCTTCCCAGCTCACCTTGGGGCTAGTCCCCTTATTTCTGTGTCTCTGTCCTCTGCATGCTCACACCTGCCTGTGCTTGTTCTAGGTGATAAAGGAAGTTTACAGCGGCTGCAGTGGGCCTGTGGACTCAGAACGCCCTCCTCCTTCAAGTTCCCCTGTGCACAAGGCAGAGCTCGAAAAGGTGAGTGTCTCAGGCGGGTTTCCAAGAGATAGATCCAGTGAGATGTACATGTATACATATAGAGAGAATGAGATTGATTTATTTCAAGGCATCAGCTCACTGTAGGTTAGGGTTAGAATGGTGGGGTTGCAAGTCCAAAACCCATGGGTCAGGTGGCAGGCTGGTGACTCCTGCAAGCTTATGTCCCAAGATCTGTAGGTCATTTGACAAGAAGAGTGCAGAGTGGAGAGAGAGAAAGAGAGACCTGCTAAAATATCTATTTATAGTCTGGAGGTAGACAACACCCTAAGGAAACTCCCGTTTCAACTGATTGATTGATCACATCATGTTAGATTACATTGCACTGCATTATGTTACATTATGGAGGGTGATTACATTATATAACATTACATTATGTTCCATTATGGAGGATGATTACATTAAATTACATTGCATTGTATCACATTACATTACGGCAGGTCATTACATTACATTATGGAAAGCAATTACATTACATTATGGAAAGTGATTACATTACATTATATTATATTATGGAAGAGGATTACATTACCCTACATTATATTACATCACGTCACATCATATCACATTACAGAACAGCAACTAGTCTAGTGTTTGGCCAAACCAGCACAGAGACTCTCCCGCAGACTCCCCTGGGTGCACGTGGACTGTATTCCTTCCTGAGCTCAGTGGTCATTCCGAGCCTCCTCTCTTCCACGGGAATAACATGGAATAACAATCGTCATAGGGGAGTCAAGATGCTTAGACGAGATGATGGAAAAAAGTGCCTGGCCCAGGACCTGGAATACAGTAGATGCTAAATAAACGCACCTTCCCAAAAGTGTATTCCCAGTCAGCCAAGACTCGTCCCCATCCCGCTCTGCCCTGCTCTCACTCACTTTATTCGTTGGAAGGCAGGATGAGAGACAGCAGGGGGCTGGGGGACGATGACACCCTTTCTGGCCAGAATGTGTGAGGCCATCCCTGTCTTCCCGCGTGCCAGCACTCCGCAGCTGAGCTTCATTTTCTGTGCGTAACTGACCTTGTTTCCTCAGGATCTCTGGCTTCTGCCACGTGGCGTTCTGCGGGGCTTGTATCTGAGGACTTCCCTGAGGCCCCCATTTAGTCCTTGACAGTGGACACATCCCTTTTGGTCTGTCCTCATCCTGACTGGGGACACAGCAGCCCTGTTGTTATTGTTTCTTGAATATACGACGGTTTCTGGCTCACTTCAGAAAGTTCAGAACGTCCGTGAGAGTTACTCATCGGTCCACCAGGAGGAGGCAGCACCACCTAACACTTGGCATTTTTTCAAACAGTTTTTTTTTTTTTTTTTAAGTCCTATATTTCTTTTAAGGAGCTCTGGTGGCACAATGGTTAAGTGCTCGGCTGCTAACCGAAAGGCTGGTGGTTTGAATCTACCCAAAAGCTCTGTGGGAGAAAGACCTGGCGATCTGCTCCCGTAAAGATTACAGCCTAGCAAATCCTGTGAGGCAGTTTTACTGTGTCACATGGGGTTGCCATGAGTTCGATTCCACTCCACGGCACAGAACAACAACAATGTATTTCTTTCACAATTTGCATGATATTATGCCTAACATTTCTTGTACTGCTTTTTTTTTTCCACTTACCTTTGAATTATTAGCACTTTTCCAAGTTTTTTGTAATATATTACTTAAGATTCCTAACAGTAATACAAAAAACCCAAAAAAAGGCTAATAATACAAAAGTAAGTGAAAAACAAAACAAAACGCTTAGCGCCCCTAGGAAGAGGGCCGTGGTGGCTCACTGGAGAATTCTCACGTTCCGTGGGGGAGACCCGGATTCTATTCTGTCATGTGCACCTCGCGTGCAGCCGCCAGCCGTCTGTTCGTGGAGGCTTGTGTTTTGCTGGGATGCTGAATAGGTTTCAGCGGAGCTTCCAGACAAAGATGGGTCGGGAAGAAAGGCCCGGAGACCTACTTCCAAAAATCAGCCAGTGAGAACCCTGTGGATCACAACGGTCCGATCCACAACCGATCACAGGGGTGGGGCAGGACAGCGTTCCTTTCTCTTGTGCACGGGGTCACCGTAAGTTGGGACCGACTCCACAGCAGATAACAACGACTTCTAAGAATCATTCTGCATTGTCGTCAGCTGAATAATAGGAAGTTTATAGGGCTATACTATCGACACCCATGGAAGTAGCAGTCAAGAAATCAAGAGATATGTTACACTGGGCAAGTCTGCTGCAAAGACCTCTTTAAAGTGTTGTAAAGCAAAGATGTCACCTTGAAGACTAAGGTGCACCTGACCCAAGCCATGGTGTTTTCAATTGCATCATATGCATGAGAAAGCTGGACCGTGAATAAGGAAGACCAGAGTGGAACTGACACCTTTGAATTGTGGTGTTGGCGAAGAATATGGACTATCCCATGGACCGCCAAAAGAACGAGCAGCTCTGTCTTGGAAGAAGTACAACCAGAATGCTCCTTAGAAGCGAGGTTGGCGAGACTTCATCTCACGTACTTTGGGCCTGTTATCAGGAGGGATCAGTCCCTGCAGAAGGACATCATGCTTGGTAAAGCACAGGGTCAGCGAAAAAGAGGAAGACCCTCAACGAGATGGGTTGACACAGTGGCTGCAACAATGGGCTCAAACATAACAACTGTGAGGCTGGCGCAGGACTGGGCAGTGTTTAATTCTGTCGTGCATGGGGTCGCCGTGAGTCGGAACCAACTTGACGGCATCTAACAACAACAACAATAGCAGCTATCACTTGTAAGAAGCCCTGGTGGTGCAGTGGTTAAAGCGCTCGGCTGTTAACCAGAAAGTCGGCAGTTTGAACCCACCAGCCGCGCCTCGGGAGAAAGATATGTCAGTCTGCTTCCATGAAGATTTCAGCCTTGGAAACCCTCTGGGGCACTTCCACTCTGTCCTGTAGGGTCTCAAGGAGTCAGGATGGACCGACGGAACCAGGCGTGATCACGGATACAACTATTCTTCTCGCTGCCTGCGGCCCCAGCTCTTGTTTTCGTTTTTAAGCCATTTAAACTGAGCTGACACTCCACATCTTCTGCATAAGTCTCTGCTGCCTGTGAGTAGATTCCTAGAAGCTGAATTGCTAGGCCAAAGGACAGAACACTTCTTTAGACATTTTGATTCGCGTTGCTGAGAAAATCGCTTTCCAAAAGGGAGCCCCCGTTTGATTCCCAGCAGCACGCGTTCCTCTTTCCTGGCACTCGGGTTCTGGTGGGGATTCTTCCTTCCTTCCCTTTGGTTTCTAAGCCTCTGCAGACCCCCTGACCATCTACCGGGGTTTCACGGGGTCCTGGCTGGCGTGCCGGGCTGTGCTGACTCTTGGTCACTGTGGCTGGGCCCGTAGCAGGCGTCCACTGCCGCTGTCCGCCTCTGTGGAGTTAGCCCTGACTCGTGGCACCCCCACGCCCAGTCAGTGAAACGCCATCCCCATCATCGGTTTCCGATGGAACTGTTGTGATCCACAGGGTTTCCACTGGCTGATTTTCAGTGCGTGTTAGTATAACTTCTGTAAGCCTGGTCTTTCTTTTGGGTGTTTTGATGCTTTGGGGGCCCCCTCCCCAGCTCGCCTCTGTTGCAGCCGATCCCTGACTGTCTCCGAGTAGCTGTGAATTTGACCCACGTTTTCTCTCGCTTTTGTGATGACTCGTAATTGATCTGTGAGACACCCCTGGCCCCGCGTGGCCCTTGTAAGGACAATGACATCCTTTTCTCCCGACAGAAGTTGTCTTCAGAGAGGCCGAGCTCCGACGGGGAGGGCGTAGCAGAAAATGGAATCGCCGTGTGCAACGGAAAGGAGCCAGGTGAGTTCTGCACGGTGCCGACGTCACAAACCGAAAAACACAATGAAAAATGTGCAGCTGGCTCTGGGAGATTTCCTTGGTGCAGATTAGCTTCCTCGGATGCCGTCGCCCTGTCTTCCCCTGAGAGGATCCAGAGAAACCCTTGGGGTATCGTGAGCCCCGTGCGTCTTCCTGTTCCTCCCTGCCAGACCTCGGCTACGTGTCAGTCTGCTGTCGTCTGTGCGTGCCCTGCGTGCGGTTAAACCTCTGAATCGCAACTGGCCGCTTCCTGGCTTGACTGACCGCGGGGCAGAGGTGGCACTGGGGGCGGCCAGCGTCTTGTTTAGAGACCTTGGGATGATGGGGCGGATGCCCACGCCCCAGCCCAGCTCTGCTTCGCTCACCCACACAGCCTTGGGCAAGTCCTTTCTCTCTTTAATGAGCCTCTGTTTCCCCATCTTTAAAATGAGGAGGCCGCGCTTGCAGATTTCAAAGTCTTTTTTTTTTTTTTTTAAGTCAACTTTGTTGTTAGCTGCTATCAGCTCTGCCCCTAACTCTTGGTGATCCCGTGCATCATAGAACAAAATGCTGCTCAGTCCTGGGCCACGCCCATGAATCAGACTATTGTGATCCACAGGGTTCTCGTTGGCTGGTTTTCGGAAGTAGACTGCCAGGCCTTTCTTCCTAGTCCATCTAAGCCTGGAAACTCCGCTGAAACCTGTTCAGCATCACAGCAACATGCAAACCTCCATGGACAGATGGCTGGTGGCTGCACATGAGGTGCCTTGGCCGGGATAGAAGCAGGGTCTCCCGCGTGGAAGATGAGAGTTCTATCCCTGAGCCATCACTGCTCGTAAGTCAGCTTTACAGAGCTGTGATTCACATTCAGGAAAGTTCGTCCTTTGTGGCTTACAGTCCTGTGAGTTTTGACAGGCGCTAACAGGCATGTCATCACCACCACAACTGAGATGTAGAACATTTCTCTCTCCCCAAAATACCCCCGTGCCTCTTGGTTGTCCCGTCTACCTTGACCCTCAGCCCCTTGTGACCACAGATGCATGCTCTGTCCCTGAAGTGCTGCCTTTTCCAGAGTTCCTTGTGAGGGATGGGGCCCTGGTGATGCAGTGGTTAAGAGCTTTGCTGCTCACCAAAAGGTCGGCAGTTCCAATCCACCAGCCACCAGCCGCTCCTTGGAAACCCTGTGGGGCAGTTCTACTCTGTCCTACAGTACGACTCAGAATTGACTCGACAGCAATGGGTTTGATCTGGTGTTGGTTCTTGTGAGGAAATCATGTTGCGTGGAGACCTTTGAGTCTGGCTTCATCTGCTTGGCACGATGCAAGTGAGCATCAGCCACATTGCTGTGCATCCGTTCCCCATTCCTTTCCATTGCTGAGTAGCACTGCTCTGCACGGATAGACCTGGAAACATCCGGGTTGTTTCCAGTTTGGGGAGATCGTGACGAAGGTGATCTAGGCACTCACGTACAGGTTCTGGTGTGGCCACACTTTCCCTTCCCCTTTGGTAAGTACCCAGAAGTGGGCCGCTGGGCCATGTGCATCCTTGCCAGCCTCCTTTCGTGTGTCTGAGTCATTTTAGTAGGTGAGTAGCTCTGGTCCCTGGGTGGTGCAAATGGTTTGCACTCGACTACTAACCTAAAGTTGGTGGGTCACACCCACCCAGGGGCTCTGTGGAAGAAAGGCCTGGTGATCTGCTTCTGTAAAGATCACAGCCCGGGTAACTTACTGAGCACAGTTGTCGTCTGTCCTGTGAGTCACCCTGAGTCAGAACCGACCTGATGGCGGCAGGTGTGGTTTGGTTTGGTGTTGTCAGGTACCGTCAAGTCGGTTCTGACCCAGGGCGACCCCGTGTGCAGCAGAACGAAACACTGTGCCATCCTGCGCCGCCCTTACAACCGCTGTTGTGCTTAAGCCCATTGTTGCAGCCGCTGTGCCAGGCCATCTGGTTGAGGGTCCTCCTCTTTTTCACTGACCCTCTACTCTACCAAGCATGATGTCCTTCTCCAGGGGCGGGTCCCTCCTGATAATATGTCCAAAGAACGTGAGACGAAGTCTCACCATCCTCTCGTCCAAGGAGCATTGTGGCTGCGCTTCTTCCAAGACAGGTTTGTTTGTCCTTCTGACGGTCCATGGGATATTCAGTATTCTTCACCAACACCATAAATGAAAGGCATCAATTCTTCTTCAGTCTTCCTTATTCGTTGTTCAGCTTTTGCATGCGTATGAGGCAATTGAAAACACCATGGCTTGGGTGAGGCGCACCTTAATCCTCAGAGTGACATCTTTGCGTTTTAACTCTTTAAAGAGGTCTTTTGCAGCAGATGTGCCCAGTGCCATACGTCGTTTGATTTCGTGACTGCTGCTTCCATGGACATTGATTGTGGATCTGAGTACAATGAAATCAGAACCGTAATTAGATACCGTTGGTTTGGTAGTGGTGTGTAATTACGGTTTTGATTTCCATTTCCCTCATGATTTATGATGTTGACAATTTTTCATGTGCTTACTTTCCCTCTGTTTATCTTCTTTGGTGAAATGTCTTTTCAAATCTTTGTCCATACTTTTATTGGATTCTTGTTTTTATTACTTGCATTTTGAGAGTTCCTTATGTATTTGGAAAATAAGTCCTTTACCGAGTATGTTTGCAAATATTTTTCCCCAGTCCGTGGCAGGACGTTTAATGTCTTAAACAGTGTGTGAACGGGGAGGAGGGGGGTGTTTTGTGGGGAGAGGAGGGGTTTCTGCCTCTGCAAAGCCCAAATGCCCCGCGGTTATGGGACCTGGGATCTCAGCTTCTCGTAGGCGTCTTCTGGCCGGCCCGGCAGCCCTGCCCTTTATCGCTAGAGTGGAGCCCGCATCTCATGCCTGTGGAATGAAGTCTCCTTACGCCAAATAGCAATCTCACAGCTCAGTTTATCTGGGCTCTTCTGCTCTTACATGTTCGCTCTAACAGGTCACGGCTGCCCTTTCTCCATAGACAGTTCCCTTCCTTGGTTCTTGCTGTGTGTCATTTTAGTTACGCCCTCCGGAAGGCCCTCGGTGGAAAGTATCATCTTGTCCACCACGGACACAATATGTGTAATCAGCGGCAGGAAAGCTATCTTCCCGTCTCGCCCCGGAATAACAGCACCATCTTGGTGTCCCTGGCTCGGGAGGCCTGCTTTCCTGTTTATCATTTCTTCTGCCAGTGCCCACACATAAAATTAAGTTCTACAGAGCAGTAATGACATATGTCTGGATGTACATGTGACCAACCAGCTCTGTGTTTAAAATCGTCCTGCTTCTTTGCGTTTATCACTTTTAACAAGAGCAATCTTTTATACTGTTCTGGATTGAATTGTGTCCCACAAAAATAGGTGTTGTAAATCCTAACCCCTACATCTGTGGTTGGAGCCCTGGTGGCGAAGTGATTAAGAGCTCGACTGCTAACCAAAAGATCAGCAGTTTGACTCCACCAGCTGCTCCCTGGAAACCCTATGAGACAGTTCTCCTCTCTCCTGTAGGGTCACTATGAGTCAGAATCAACTAGTTAGCAATGGTTTTTTATCCCTGTGGTTATAATCCCATTTGGAAGTGGGGTTTTCTTTGTTATGTTAACAAGGCGTTACTGGTGTAGGATGTGTCTTGAGTCAATCTCTTTTTAGATAGAAAAGGAGAAGATTAAGCAAGCGGAGAAGGGGAAAGAGAGATGCCATACCACAAGAGAGCTCCAAGGAACCAGGGAACCGAAGCTGAAAACAGACAAGGCCCTTCCTCCAGAGCCGACAGAGACAGAAAGCATTCCCCTAGAGCCTGCGCCCTGAGTTTGGACTTCCAGCCTCCTAAACTGTGAGAAATAAATTTCTGTTTGCTAAAGCCCCGTCACCATGTGTGCTGCTTGTGACAGCGGCAGTACATAACTGAGACGGATGCTTTGAGAGTGAAAGGTGAGCGTCCTAGTCTCAGGCAGCTGCTGTAACACAAGTACCGCAGGTGGGTGGCTCTGAAGGACAGAAACTGATTTTCTCACAGTTCAAGAGAGTCAAAGTCCAAATTAGGGTGTTAGCCTGTGGAATCCTTCGTTCTTGGCAGCCCCGGGCGTTCCTTGGCTCCTTGGCTGGTAGACAATGCTCACATGGCATCTGTCTTCCCACGAGCTTGCATCTGTGTCTATGCTGACCTTTCTGTAACTCAGACGCAATTTGGTTTAGGGTCCTCCTTGCACTGGTATGACCTCTAATGATGGATTGATTACGTTACATGAGATTGGATTGTGGAAGGTAATTACATTGCGTCAGATAAGATCACATCCACAGGTATAGGGGTTAGGATTCCAACACATGTTTTGAGGGAGGGACATAATTCAACCCATAACAGTGCCCTTAGGTTGTGTGCTGGGTGCCGTCAAGTCAATTCAGACTTATGATGACCCCACATGTGCCAGAGTAGAACTACCCTCCACAGGGTTTTCAGTGGCTGATTTTTCAGAAGTAGATCACCAGGCGTTTCTTCTGAGACACCTCTGGGTGGCCTTGAACCTCCAACTTTCCGGTTAGCAGCTGAGCATGTGAACTGTTTGTCCCACCCAGGGACTCCTGCCACCTGCTCTGTTGCTTGTTAGCAGGTACTGGTGATTCGATTTCAACTCCTAGCGACCCCATGTGACAGAGGAGAACTGCCCCATAGGGCTCTCTAGGCTGTAATCTTTATGGGAGCAGATTGCCAGGTCTTTCTCCTGGGGAGCTGCTGGGTGGGTTCAAACCACCAACCTTTTGGTTAGCAGCCGAGTGCTTAACCATTGCACCACGATGGCGCCAGTGTTGCATAGTGTAGATGCTCATTAGTTACCAAAGGAAGTTAGGGGTGTAGATAAAGTCTAGCCTCACCCCGCAGCTTTTCTTCTCGCTGCTCACTTGTGACTGATCTGCAGTCAGCTGGTCTCAATAAAGGCTCAGCCATGCCGTGATTCAGATGTATTTCTCTGCAGGCTGCACGGGGAAAAATGCTCAATTACATAGCTTTTCCTAACTGCTTAAAACCTCCACTGGGAGAGACAGCGTCTGCCGATGACATATGGACAAAGCCACGGGGAACGATTCTAAACTCTCGTTTCTTCTCTGAAGGCGACCGTGCTTGGTATCTAATCCCCCAGTGCAGCCTGGCTCCTGCGGAATTAGTGTACGCCTACTGACTTGGTGGCCGATGGGAAGAAGGAGGTTTGAGGTCCTGGGGCCCATCTATGTGGAAGCTCTGGTTGTCGACAGCTAGCATTTCACACATTTAAGATTTAATGATTTGTTACTGGATCTGCTGGCAGACATTTTTATAAATCTTCCGAGGATGTGAATTCCCAGCTTACCCATCAGCCTGAATACAAAGGTGTCTAGATCCCCACGTATGCAGGGTGACAGGGACCTGATGGTATTTGTGACTTTAAAACATTCAGAGTGGCTTCCCACTTTAGGGCTCATTTTCCAGCACTATATTGGACAGTGCTCTGTTGTGATCCATTGGGTTTTCATTGGCTGATTTGCAGAAGTAGATTGCCAGGCCTTTCTTCCTAGTCTGGTTTAGTCTGGAAGCTTCGTTGAATCCTGTCCACTGTGGGTGACCCATGAAATACCAGTGGCAGAGCTTCCAGCATCACAGCAACATGCAAGCAACAAAGCCCCACCTCAGTATGACAGACTGACAGACGGTGGTGGCCATAATTCTATTCCAGGCGCTAAATTCGCCTTTTGTTTAATAAATAACATCAACACGTTCTAAGGGGTTTCTTCCGTAAATTCCTACAGACTGCAAGACTTTTCTTCCAAAAATCCTCTCCCTTCTGGTTTTGCAAAAAAATAAATCAGTGTGTATTGAAGGGAGTAAAGGTACTAATTATCCCATTTCTTTGTAGTTTAAAGAGTCCAGCAAGTACTTTCTCAGCAGCAACAGATCTTAGTAGAATTGGAAGCAAATCCAAAAACCCAACTGGTCTCACTCCGTTATTTTGTCATGAGAGGAAGGGCGTTGTCTCCGAGGACGGATTTCTCACGGCTCACAAGTCTTTCAAAGACTGTCTGGGTGCCGTCCTAGTCCTCAACCAACAGTGTCCTCTTTTTTAAAAATTTTATTGTGTTTTAGGTGAAAGTTTACAGCGCGAATTAGTTTCTCATTCAAAAACGTGTACACAAATTGTTTGGGGACATGGGTTGTGCCCCCTGCCCTGTGTCAACACTCTCCCCCTTTCCCTTTCCACCCGGGGTTCCCCATGTCCATTCGTCCAGTTTTCCTGTCCGTTCGTCCAGGCCTTGCCCATTTCGTCTCGTATACTTGAGTGAACTAAGAAGCACATTCTTCATGTGTGTTATTGTTTGTTTTATAGGCCTGTCCATTTTTGGCTAAAAGGTAGACTTTGGGAGTGGCTTCAGTTCTGAGTTAGCAGGGTGTCCGGGGGCCATAGTCTTGGGGGTTCCTCCAGTCTCTGTCAGACCAATAAATCTGGTCTTGTTTTGTGAATTTGAATTTTTTTTTTCTACATTTTTCTCCTGCTCTGTCCGGGACCTTCTATTGTGATCCCTGTCAGAGCCGTTGGTGGTGATAGCTGGGCACCATCTATTTCTTCTGGGCTCAGGCTCATGGAGGCTGTGGTTCATGTGGTCCATTAGTCCTTTGAACTAGTATTTTCCTTGTGTCCTTGGTTTTCTTCATTCTCCTTTGCTCAGAACATGATGGGACTGATAGATGCATCTCAGATGGCTGCTCACAAGCTTTTAAGACTCCAGATGCTTGTCTTAGGTATCTAGTGCTGCTGTAACAGAAATAGCACAAATGGATGGCTTCAACAAACAGAAGTTTATTCTCTCACAGTCTAGTAGGCTAGAAGCCCAAATTCAGGGCGTCAGCCCCAGGGGAAGGCTTTCTCTGTCGGCTCTGGAGGAAGGTCCTTCTCGTCAATCTTCCCCTGGACTAGGAGCTTCTCTGCGCAGGAACCCCGGGTCCAAAGGACGTGCTCTGCTCCTGGTGCTGCTTTCTTGGTGGTATGAGATCCCCCTGTCTCTCTGCTTGCTTCTCTCTTTTATATCTCAAAAGACATTGGCTTAAGACACAATCTAATCCTGTAGACCTCATGAGTATAACTGCTGATAATCCATCTCATTAACATCACAATGATAGGATTTACAACACACAGGAAAATCACACCAGATGACAAAATGGTGGGCAATCTCACAGTACTGGGAATCATAGCCTAACGAAGTTGGCACATATTTTGGGGGGACACAATTCAATCCATGACAATGCTACTCAGCAAAGTAGAATGTAGAACATTTACTTTATGAACTATGTTATGCCAATTGGCATAGATGTCCCTCGAGACCATAGTCTCTAGCCCTCAGTCCCAGCAGCTTGGTCCCTCAAGGTGTTTGGATGTGTCTATGAAGCTTCTATGACTTCGCCTTGGTCAAACAATGCTGAATTCCCCTATATTATGTTTTGTCCTTCCCGTCACCAAAGTTGACACTTGTCTACTGTCTAGTTAGTGATTTTCCCTCCCCATCCCTCTCCTCCTTTGTAACCATCAAGATTTTTTTTCTGTGTGTAAACTTTTCCCTGAGTTTTTGTAATAGTGGCTTCATACAATGTTTGTTCTTTTGTGATCAACTTATTTCACTCTGCATAATGCCGTCCAGATTTATCCATATTGTGAGATGTTTCGAGGGTTCATCATTGTTCTTTATCATTGCATAGTACTCCATTGTGTGTATGTACCATAATTTGTTTATCCGTCCATCTGTTGATGGGCACTTAGGTTGTTTCCATCTTTTTGCTATTGTGAATAAAGCTGCAATGAACATGGGTGTGTATACGGTTATTCCTGTGAAGGCTCTTATTTCTCTAGGCTATATTCCCAGGAGTGGGATTGCTGGATCGTATGGTATTTCCACTTCTGGCTTTTTAAGGAAGCGCCACATCGTTTCCCACAGTGGTTGTACCATTTTACATTCCCACCAGCAGTGCATAAGAGTTCCTTCTCCCTGCAACCTCTCTAACATTTGTTGCTTTCTGTTTTTTTGATTAGTGCCAGTAATGTTGGGGTGATTCTTTTTTTTTAAATGAGATTTTGTTGTTGTTGTTGAGAATACTGTATTTTTGTGCAAACAATGCGTGCCTTCTATGTTTGTTTACCAACCATACCCTCCCCGCATGAGGTATTTTCATAAGCGTGCTATGCAAATTTTTTACGTGTTGCGTGTGTGTGTGTGTGCGCACGTGTGGTTGTGTATGTGTGCCATGTGTGTGGTGTACATTTGTGTATATGCACGTGGGCCTGCATGTGTGTGTGTGTGTGTATGTGTGTGTGTGCAAGTGTTCCCAGCCCGCTCCCTGTGGGCAGCCCTGCCTCTGCTGTGACCCCCTCTCCTAGTGTGTGTGTGCGCGCACGTGTGTGTGTGTGTGTGTGTGTGTGTGTGTGTGTGTGTTCCCAGCCCACTCCAGAGTGGAGGCTCCCTGTGGGCAGCCCTGCTTTCTGCTGTGACCCCCTCTCCTAGCATGTCTCTGGCTGCAGCTGGCATGTAACTGGCTCAGTAAGCACATGCTTGGGAAAAAGGAATTTGTTGTGACTTTATGTTTTATTTTTATCTTTTTCCAAATGAAGTTTAAAACATGCTGATTTTGTTTCTCCTGTTGTTATTCTTGGTAGTTAAGAGGAAAAAGAACTCCAAAGCAGAGGCCAAGGGCTCTGTTTCTAAAGTCACTGGGAAGAAAATCACCAAGATCATTGGTCTGGGGAAGAAGAAGCCGTCCACTGACGAGCAGACCTCCTCGGCCGAGGAGGACGTCCCCACCTGCGGTAAGACGGCCATTGGCCAGCTGGGTCTTGCTCGCCCGGCACCTCCCTTCTCCCCCGTGCCAAGTTTATCCATGTTCCCTGATGTGGGCCCTTTTGAATTGGATTTGTGATCACTTGAATTGTGGGAAGTGTATTAAATGTTTGCATTTTTATTGGTTCTTAATGAAAGCCTTTGTAGGGGGTTGGGATGATCTCTGAGGTTCCTTCAGGGTATAAACTTCTCTCTCTAATCCCATGAGGGTCTCCCAAACTCCCTTATTTGTTGTTGCGTGCCGTGGAGCCTATTTGTCACAGTGACTGTATATGACAGAGTAGAGCTGCCCCGTAGGGTTTCCTAGGCTGTAATCTTCACTGGAGCAGATTACCACATCCTTTCTCCAGCGGAGCTGCTGGGCGGGTTCAAACCTCTGACCATTAGGTTAGCTGCTGAGTATCTAACGTTTGTGACATCGGGGCTCCTTAACCTCCTTTAAGTGACACTAAACTAGGACGTAGACCGTGCCATTGCTGAACGGGGGAGGGGACATAAATTTTGGCAAAACACTGTGGAACTGGGGCCAGCTCTTTCCTGGCCGCAGTGACACCATGAAACTTTCTCATGACACTGTGTTTCTCCACCACCAGCCTTTCCTTCAGCCGCTATGGGCTGAGCCGCTGCTGTTTTTCAGATGTGCACTGAGCACGTGGGTCACCCTCGGGAACACAGGGTCCCTGCCCTCACAGAGATTTCTGTCCAGAGGGGAGACGAGGGTAATGCTTACTAAGTAGCCAGCTTCTGAGAACCTGACTTCCCTTCCAGGGAGAAAAGGTTAGAAGCTGATGACGGATATTTGCTTTAAAAACGGAGGGGGCTATAATTTTTCTTGCTACCGCAGCCACCCCTTCAGCATGCCGTCAGTCTAAGTCCCACAATACCTTTTATTTGGATAGTAATTCATTTACACCACTCTCTGTCTCTCTGTGTCTCCCTCTCTCTGTCTCTCTGTGTCTCCCTCTCTGTGTCTCCCTCTCTCTGTCTCTCTCTCTGTCTCCCTCTCTCTGTCTCTCTCTCTGTCTCCCTCTCTCTGTCTCTCTGTCTCCCTCTCTCTGTCTCTCTCTCTGTCTCCCTCTCTCTGTCTCTCTCTCTGTCTCCCTCTCTCTGTCTCTCTCTCTGTCTCCCTCTCTCTGTCTCTCCCTCTCTGTCTCTCTCTCTGTCTCCCTCTCTCTGTCTCTCCCTCTCTGTCTCTCTCTCTCTCTCTCTGTCTCTCTCTCTGTCTCTCTCTCTCTGTCTCCCTCTCTCTGTCTCTCTCTCTGTCTCCCTCTCTCTGTCTCCCTCTCTCTGTCTCTCTCTCTGTCTCCCTCTCTCTGTCTCTCTCTCTCTGTCTCCCTCTCTCTCTCTCTCTCTCTCTGTCTCTCTCTCTCTGTCTCTCTCTCTGTCTCTCTCTCTCTGTCTCTCTCTCTGTCTCCCTCTCTCTGTCTCTCTCTCTCTGTCTCCCCCCTCTGTCTCTCTCTCTGTCTCTCTCTCTGTCTCCCTCTCTCTGTCTCTCCCTCTCTGTCTCCCTCTCTCTGTCTCTATCTCTGTCTTCCTCTCTCTGTCTCTCTCTCTGTCTCCCTCTCTCTGTCTCTCTCTCTGTCTCCCTCTGTCTCTCTCTCTCTGTCTCCCTCTCTCTGTCTGTCTCTCTGTCTCTCTTTCCCTCTCTCTGTTTCTGTCTGTCTCTCTCTCTTACTGAACACCCACTACCTTGGGTTTTATTTGGGGACACCAAAAGGCATATAATTTGGGTCCTACCCCAGACTGCCTGGCTCGGCCCCCACAGAGCTACACCGTGTCCCAGGACCTGAGCGTGTACGAAGGGCAGTTCACAGGGTGAGCCCTGCGGGCCGGGAGGAGGGGGATGGCTGAGTTCTGGGCCTCGTAGGGGAGGTGAGGCCAGAGCTGGATCTTGAAGGAAAGATGGACATACTTCAGCTCCTTTCTGAGCTCACAGCTGTGATTCTAGGAAGTTGCAGACTCCAGATTTTAGTTCTGTGCTTCTGTAACACTTAGCAGCCCCTGAGTCCTAGTGCAGAAAGTGAACTGAGGGGTGGGGGTGGTGGGCAGACCCCAGGGAAGGCCTGTGTGCGGGGTGTCATCTCCCAAAGTTCCCACTGGAGTGGTCCGTGGGTGAGGGTGAGGGACAGGACCAAGGTCCAGCGGGAGGCCAGCGCCTGCTCCGGGTCACAGGGGTGAGCAGTGGGGCTGGCATACCGGCCCACTCCCCCAACTCCCGTGCCACCGCCTCCTCCACCCTTGATGCCACGAGAACCTGCCGAGCTCACGGCCCCGCTGGACACTGTCTGCACCAATGGCGGCACCGTCAGCCCCTCTGCCAGGCCCCATGGATATATAGCAGACCACTTGGGGGAGGGACAGTGCCTCTCCAGCCTGCCCTGTGGGGGTTTCTAGAATCTCTGTGGGGTCCCCAGAGTCCTTTGGGGGTCTCAAACCTGCCAGAATCCCTGCTGGGGTCTGCAGGGTCTCCTGGGGTCTCCAGCATCCCCGTGGGGGGTCTCCAGAGTCCCCTTGGGGGTCTCCAGGGTCCCCGTGGGAGTTTCCCTCAAATGAGGTGAGCAGTGGACAGCTTCGGCCGCCGTGACGAGAGTGTCCTCATTTATGAGGTTGAAAGCTGCTATCTAGTCCTTTATGGGGCCGGGGCACAGGGGAGGCAAAAGGAGGGGGTCTCTGGGAATAAAGGGGATGACCCCTCCAATGGAGCCGTGAAGTCGCAGCAGGAGAGGCAGCTGGGCCAGGCCCCAGAGGCCGGCCTACCAGGTTGTGTCTCTGCAGCCGCGGTCCTCTGGCTGTTGGGGGAGGAAGTGCTGAGCTGGACGGGCTGGGGGCAGCTGCTCAGGGCACCCAGTGGGCTCCCCAGACAGCTGAGAGCTGAGTTCAAACCCCAGTCCTCTGGCTAGTGCAGCCTGGTCTGCTGTGCCTCTGGGCACCGGGCAAACACTGGCAGGGTGTTCCCAGTGTGTCTTAGTCTGGAAGCTTCGCTGAAACCTGTCCACCATGGGTGACCCAGCTGTTGTGTGAAATAGCTTCCAGCATCACAACAACACCCAAGCCACCACAGTTCGGCAGACTGACAGACAGGGTGCTCTGCCATATAGGAAGGTTATATACTTCTCTGAGTTCCTGGGTGGTGCAAATAGTTAATGTGCTCCCTACTAACCAAAAGGTTGGAGGTTCAAGTCCACCCAGAGGTGCCTCTGAAGAAAGACCTGGAGATTTACTTCTGAAAACTCAGCCTCAGAGAACCATATGGAGCACAGTTCTGCTCTGACACATACAGGGTCACAGGAGTCGTGATTGACTCTACGGCAGCTGGTTTTTGTACGCTTCTCACTTTCTATCATTATGTGCCCCACAAAAAAATCCGGGAACTTTCATCAAGGGGGCGGAAATCATTCTTGGTGTGGGTCACTGCGTCAGGGGTGCTGTGTGTGAGTTCTCTGGTCTATGTGGCTGTTGGAAGGAAGTGCCTGGGCGCTGGCCAGACCTGAACCAGCTGTTGGCAGCATCCTGACATTTGGTACTCTCCCCCTCCCCCATGGTACCCCCTGCTGCTCCTTGGGGGCCCCTGTCCCAGGTCCATTTCCTCTCAACTGGTCATAATCCAAGACTTGCTAAGGACTAACCAATAACTGCATCAGGATTCAATGCCTCTCAAAAGCAGAACATTTGAAAGGACCTCGGGCCTGTGTAACCAAAGCCCAGTAGCCTCTCTGCCAAACCTCTCACTTCCCTTCCTGAAGAGAATAGATAAATGGAAACTTGGCCCCTGTTTCTAAAAACGGCCCCTGCCCACCCAGAGGCAGCTGTGGAGTTCCCGAGGTCTCGGCACTGAGAGCAGAGATGCCAGGGCCTGGGGACAGCTGAGTGTGGGAGGCCCGTTGAAAACTCTCATCTCAGGCCTCATGAAGCTGGCTTTATAGTTCTAAGGGTGCCTTCTCATGCACGCTTGCTGTGGTTTCTTTTAGAACTGGGAGCAGAAATAATCTCAGAGCATGAAAAAATCCACCAAGTGTGAGGTACACTAACACCCCACCGTAACATGCAACCAAGAAACCAAACCCATTGTCTTTGAGTCGGTCCCGACTGCTGGTGACCCCAAGTGTGTCACAGCAGGACTGGGCTCCATAGGGTTTTCAGTGGCTGTTTTTTGAGAAGTAGATCACCAGGCCTTTCTTCTGAGGTGCCTCTAAGTAGTTTTGAACCGCCAACCTTTCGGTTAGTAGCAGAGAGCCAACCATTTTCTCCACTCAGGGACTGTGGCATGATAAGTGGGGTCCACAAATCCAGATTGTACATGGCATTGCTTTCTCATGCAGTTCATGGAAGTCACCAGATCAGACAGAGCAGCCACTGAGCCTTGGGAAGGGTCAACTGCCTGTGCTGGCTGTACTGGCTCCATCTGGTGGTGGTAGTCTGCACTAGCTTAAATATCCATGGAGGTGATTCTGGACCCCGAGTCAGCGAGATTAGGGGTGCTGGTGGGGAATATTGGACTCCAGATTCTTACCCTCAGACCCCAGATTCTTACACAGGCTTTTCTGCTTGCTCCCACTCAGCCTCTCCCTCCCCTCCATGTTCCCTACCCAGAAATAGGAACTTGGGCCCCTCTTTTGAGCAGAGGGGCCAGCGGGCTGGATGGAGGAGGTGAACCACTGGCAACGTGTGTGCTTCACTGTGACATGTACTGTCGATGTACATGGGTCTGGTACTCGGTGTGGGTTTTTTCCTTTTCTATTTTTGAGAACTGTGGATAAATCTGAAAACTGTTGTCGAGTTGATTCTGACTCACAGCGACCCTGTAGGACAGAGTAGAACTGCCCCATAGGGTTTCCAAGGAGTGGCTGGTGGTTTTGAACTGCTAACCTTTTGGTTAGCAGCCAAATGCTTAAAAAATCTGAGGAGTATTTAAAATATAGTCATTTCACATGATGTCATGCTGTGAACAAAATATTTATCTGTCCAGGATAATAATTCCTTTCTGTTATGAAAACATCAAGAAATACACAGCATTTGGTGACTTTTGTCCAGATTTTGGGTGGTTGGTGACCTTATGTGCTGGAGGGGATGAAATTGCCCACGAGCAGCTCCGTGCCTCCTCATCCCCTTATAGATGCTGCCACATTCATCATAAGCCTCATCTGACAGTTCGTGCTCAGAAAACACTCGGGACTGATGCGGTTGGCACCCATCTCATAGAAGTGGACTTTAAGCATGATTAATTAAATAATGAATTGATAGATGGTACCACAGTCATAAATATTAGTTTTAATAGCCATTACTTAAGGGTCCAGATATTACGTATAGTTGACTATTTTTGTCTTTTTTTCATTTCATTGTGGTAAAATATACACGAGGTCCCTGGTGGTGCGAACGTTTTCTGCTTGGCTGGTAACCGAGAGGGTGGCTGTCCGAACCCACCCAGTGGCACAGCGGAAGAAAGGTTTCTGCAAATATCACAGCCAAGAGAACCTTACTGTGCAGTTCTGCTGTGTTTTACTCTGACACACACGGGGTCGCCAGGAATCAGAGTCGACCACAGCAGCTGGTTGGCTGAGTGTGAATTGTTTTGCAAACAGAAGGGGGCGGCAGAGTTTTCAGCAGAGAGATTTGACAAAGCCAGCAACTGGCCCACGCTGAAGTCCGTACTTAGTGTATGTGGGCAGAAACGATCCCACATCAGTGAAAAGAAATCTAAACTTTACAAGTGTTTACCTGGAACATTTACGGAGCGAGTATTTTGTGAATATCTACAAATAACGCGCAGAGAAACGTTCCGAGTCCTGTAACATACTACTGGTGTTTTGTTCTGTTTTTTGTCTTCTATTATTTTGAACGTATTCATTAGCGATGAAGTGTGTAAGGCTTAGAACATGAAAGAAGTAAACGATTCCTCCAGTTCCCTTTTGGAAAGGCATTTTCAAACAGCAGGATTGGAGAGGACCGATTTTTATTTTGTTCCCTGAACATTTTAGAGCCAGGGTGTGTGTACGTGTTATGTGTGCGTGTTGTGTGTGTGTGATGTTTGTGTACGTGTTGTGCGTGTGTGCTGTGTGTGTGTAGGATGTGTGCGGTGTGTGTGTTATGTGTGTATGTTGTGTGTGTGGTGTGTGTGTGTGCAGGTGTGTCGTATGGTGTGTGTGTGGTGTTTGTGGTGTGTGTGTGGGATGTGTTGTGTGGTGTGTGTGTGGGATGTGTGGGGTGTGTGTGTTGTATGGTGTGTGTGGGGTGTGTGTGGGGTGTGTTTTATGTGTGTGTGATGTGTGTCTTGGGTGTGTTATATGTATATGCTATGTGTGTGTTGTGTGTGTGTGTGATGTGTGGGATTTGTGTGCTGTGTGTATGTGTTGTGTTATGTGTGTATGTTGTGTGTGTGTGATGTGTTCCGTGTGTATGTTGTCTTATGTGTGTACGTTGGGTGTTGTGTTGTGCGTGTTGGGGCTGACTTGACAACAACCAGATCTATATACACACAGTGAGCACTGTGAGAGCTGGCGCTCCTCGTTTCTCCAGGTTTCACAAGTTTTCCGCCTTTGACAGGTGGAGTCTTAATGGAAATCCTAACTATAGAAAATATTGCTCTCTATTAGGGGAAGATACTGGTGTTTTCCTTCTCTGATAGGCTTCCGCCTTACACAGGTTCCGGCTTTTGCAGGTCTGACTGTGCACATATCTTTAATATACTGAAGATACTGTGCAGAATCAGAGCTGTGAGTGTCAAAGCGTCATGTACCCTCAGGCTCAAGAGCTTAGATTTCATTTGGGCCAGCTTCACCAACGGACGAGCCCCTTCAGTCCCAGGGCTGAGTGGGGCACGGGGCCGTGGGGGACAGTCCCAGGGCCGAGTGGGGCTCCGGGCCGTGGGGGACAGTCCCCAGGCCGAGTGGGGCGCTGGGCCGTGGGGGACACTTCTGGCCCTGGGCTAGGCGCCTCCAAGCTGGGCCCGGTCTCCCTTTGCTGGAATACCTCCAGCGCTGGGCACCGCTGCCTGCCCACAGCTCCTGTTTCGGGGGAGCTCTCAGTAGCTTTTTCTCCTGTCAAGCTACCATTGGCCTTCCTCTAACTTTTGCCCTTGTTCTGGCATTTGCAGCCACTCAGCATAGATCCCCATTCCTTCCCCCGTGACCTCTCTCTCCACCGTTACTTGAAGACAGCTAGCGTGTCCCCATTCCTTCTAGCCATCCGAAACCCGACCGCTTAGTAACTTTTCACATAGGCTGGGCGAATTCCAGATTCCCCCACAAACACGAAACATCTGGTGTCTGGTTCTTAGTTCATATGACCAAAAAACAAACAAAAAAACACCAAACCAGTTGCCATCAAGTCAATTCTGACTCGTAGCGACCCTATTGGGCAGTAGAACTGCCTCATAGTGTTTCCAAGGAGCAGCTGGTGGATTCAAACTGCCGACCTTTTGGTTAGCAGCCTGAGCTCTTAACCACTGCACCACCAGGGCTGCAGTTCACATGACACATCATATTAAATGAGGTGTTCTTGATACATCTGTTATCTTATGAAAAACTCCCAAAACTTGCTTGAAAATCAGTCAGATTGTAGCTATAGCTCCTCTTGTTCATCTAAATTTGCATTTAGAAGTGTGTTGTGTGAGGGACTTATATGGAGTGTTTGAAGCTTCAGTTCCCTCACCCGACTCCTTCAGCTATACTCTAAACAGGACTAGGAGCTCCCCAGTGGTGCAAATGGCTCACCTGCTCGGCTGCTAACTGAACAGTTGGAGGCTCGAGTCCACCTTGGAAGAAAGGCCTGGTGACCTACTTCCGAAAAATCAGCCACTGAAAACCCTACAGAGTGCAGTTCTACTCTGATACACGTGGGGTCCCCGTGAGTCGGCACTGACTCGACAGATTTAAGCACGAATAGACGGAAACGCCTTCATAACACATGGTTTCTAGAAGGTTACAAGCTGCGGCCCTTGTCTGTCTGCAGGCTACCTGAACGTGCTGTCAAACAGCCGCTGGCGGGAGCGCTGGTGCCGAGTGAGAGACAATAAGCTCATCCTCCACAAGGACCGGACAGACCTGAAGACCCATATTGCCTCCATCCCTCTCCGCGGCTGTGAGGTCATCCCAGGGCTGGATCCCAAGCACCCCCTCACCTTCCGGCTGCTTCGCAATGGGCAAGAGGTGGCTGTATTAGAGGTACGGTGTGTTCCAGAGTGTTCCAGGGTGTTCCAGTGTGTTCTGGAGTGTTCCAGAGTGTTCTGGGGTGTTCCAGTGTATTCTGGAGTGTTCCAGTGTGTTCTGGTGTGTTCTGGAGAGTTCCAGGGTGTTCTGGGGTGTTCCGGAGTGTCCCGGGAGTACATACACATTAACTTTCCCTCTAAAAGCTCAATTCGGATCGCGTATCAGAGTGCCGTAGATTTGCTGCTGATTCGATTCCTTTTCTCTTGTTTCTCTTTTTGCTTTTCTTCTGTTGATCCCTCTGTGTGAGAGGCTTTGATCTGGCAAACAGCACCGCGCCAGTTTTAACTACATCGCACGCGGAAGATATGTTTGCCAAATTACCTCCTTGTTTTACTCCCTCTGTACACACTGTTCGCATGGGAATTAAAGGCGCAGTCCCATACGTTGTTGTTAGTTGCCGGCGAGTCAGCCCCGACGCGTGACGACCTCACTGACCACAACAGAACGAAACGTTGTGCGGTCCTGCACCATCTTCATGGACACTGGTAATTTCAGTTCGTTGTCATAGCCACAGTGTCAGTCCTCATGGGGGTTCCCCTGTTTTCGCTGGCCCTCCACTTTACCAACCACGTTATCCTTCCTGATGATGGGTCCAAAGTAAGTGAGCTGAAGCCTCACCATCCTCATTTCTAAGGAGCATTCTGGTTGTATTTCTCCTAAGCCTGGTCTGTTTGTTCTCTTGGCAGTCCATGGTATATGCCGCATTCTCCACCAGCAACCACAGTTGGAATGCATCCGAATCCTGTCTTCCTTTTTCATTGTCCTGCTTTTGTAAAAAACGAAAGAAACAAACCATGGATCACAATTCCATAGAGTGAGCTGCTTTTCAAAAGTGGCCAGAAAATCTTATTTTAAAATTTGCAGTAGAACTTGGCTTTTCCCCCGTCATTACTTACGGTCTACCTGTGAGTGGGTGTTCCTCCAGCTCCTCCTTGGAATGTTGCTGATTTCCTTACAGCTGGATCAGGCGTCTTTGGCTAGCTCGTTGCATTACAGACAGTGACTGGTGAGCCAAGCTCCACAGATGCCAAAAGGACATCCTGGGTTTCTAAGAACCCTTGAGTTTATTGGCATTTTGGTATTTGCCTGGTTGCTGTTTCAGAACTTCGTATTCTGTAAAGCAGGAAAGCAACTACACTTAATGCCTTAGCTACATCCTGAAGCCTTCTTGAGCTAGAATTTTTTATTTTATTTTTTGCCTTGTTATGTAATAAATTTATATTCTATTCCATAGTGAGTCAGACCTCTGGGGGGCATTTCGAATGTCCCAAAAAATAGCACGCACAAGGCAGTGCAGTGACCACAGACCATCCTTAGGCCTGTGGGATCACAGCCGACAGAAAAGTATTATGTTAGATTATGTTAGACCATCTCACCAAGAGAAACAAAACGACCATTTCAAGCCAGTTTAGGGACCCTTGACAAGGGCTACAGGTCCCCAAATCTTGTAACCAACAGGGGCTGGGGGGCTGGGCTGTGCTACCCAAGTTAAGCCAGCAACACACATAGGGGCGCCTCTTCATGGCCAAGTTCTGTTGCCAAACTGGTGAGGCTTTCTAACAACTGGAGGCCCTAGGGGGTGCAAACAGTTAAGCCCTCGGCTGCTAACCAAAAGGTTGGAGGTTCAAGTCGACCCAGAGGCACCTCAGAAGAAAGGCCTGATGATCTACTTCTAAAAAACCATCCATTGAAAACCCTGTGGAGCACAATTCTACTCTGACACACACAGGGTCACCATGAGTTGGGGCCAACTCAATGACAACTGGTTACTTCTTTTCCTAAACAACTTTCTTGAGCTAGGACCCTGCTAATCACATTGGTTTCCATGTCTGACACTCTAGTGCCTGTCCCCAAAGATGACCCTTTTCTTACACAATTCCAGGGCATTTTAGGACCTCAGGCTTTGATTTCCTGTTTGTCTTCATGTCTTGTCTTCTTCGCTGTTAATGTGATCTCTACTGACATACCCGTGAAGTTGTTTTTACACTCTTGAGCTTTTTTTATTGTGCTGTAGGTGAAACTTTACAGAGCAAAATTAGTTTCTTATTCAACAACTCACACACAGATTGTTTGGTGACATTGGTTGCAATCCCCACAATGTGTCAACCCTCTCCTCTTCCACACCCCAGTTTCCTGTTTCCACCCATCCATTTTTCCTGTCCCTTCCTGTCTTCTCGTCTTTGCTTTTGGGCAGATGTTGCCCTTTTGGCCTCATGTACATCACGGAGCTGAGAAGCACTTTCTTTGCGTGGTGTTGTTTATTTTATAGGGCTGTCTGGTCTGTGGCCCGGGGTGACTGTTGGGAGTGGCTTCAGTTCTGAGTTAAAAGGGTGTCTGGGGCCATAGTCTCGGGGGTGAAATGCTTTATCTTTCGTAAAACAAAATGTACTTTTTTATTGTTATAAGAATGCAGATAACGTATTTGCCAGTTCAGCTTTTCCTCACTTGCACAGTTCACGGAAACCAGCGACAGCAAATATGTCATGTGACCATTGCCTGCACCTGCTGCCAAATCTTCCATTCACCGTAAACCAAAATGCGCTTTTGTTCCCCACTCAACAGGCCTCATCCTCCGAAGACATGGGTAGGTGGGTGGGGATCCTGCTGGCTGAGACGGGCTCGTCCATGCAGCCCGAGGCCCTGCACTATGATTACATAGACGTGGAGACATCAGCCAACGTCATCCAGACGGCCAAGCAGACCTTCTGGTGAGGCGAAGGGCCTGGGAGACGGCCCTTGAGGTTAAATGTTGATTTATTTCCCCTCATTTTAACCTTTACTTTCTGTGTGACTGTATGGCTTAGAAAACAACAGACAAACAAGCTGAAGATTTTCCCTTTTTAATTCTCTTAAGCCAAACTTGGCTGAAATATTATTGTCAGTTTTACCCTTGGTGTCTTCTTTTAAAGCAGGGCCGGCAGACTTCTGACAGTATTTGTTACCTTTCAAATGTGCCTTAGTCTCCTGGGGCAGCTGTAACAAAGTCCCACAAACTGGGTGACTTATAAGAACAGGAATGTATTCTCTCACAGCCCTGTAGGCTGGAGGTCCGAGATCAGGGTGTCAGCCGTGTTGGCTCCTTCTGAGGCTCTGAGCAAGACGCTGTTCCTGCCTCTCTCCTGGCTTCTGGCGGATCCCGGTGTTCCTGGGCTGTGGCTGCAGCTTCACATGGTGTCCTTCCTGAGTCCCCGTCTCTGTGTCTCTTCTCCTCTTTTATAGGGTCACCACTCATATAGGATTAGGGCCCACCCTACTCGGCTGTGACATCACGTTAACTTTACTGATAACATCTGCAAAGACCCTATTTCCAATCAGGGTCACCTTCACAACTTTACTGGGGTCAGGACTTCAGCATGTCGTTTTAGAGGACTCAGATCGACCCATAACAATACATATGTTGCCTTTCACATACTGGAGCTTTCTTTTGGTCATTTGAATTTTGGAAAATTTGTATCCCCCACTGTGAGCTTGACAGATCCCCGATACTTACAGACTTTACTGACAAAATTAGTGGTGCTATTAATCAATATGATTTTTTCTGATATTGTGTAGTGGGCTGTGTCAGCGTTTGAAAGATCAGCAGAGGCCATGAACAGGCAAAAGATCTATCTGAGGAGCAAGATAGATCTGTGGATGTTAGTATAACAGAGCACAAGAGTTCACTGATGTGATTGCAGATTCTATGTTGCTTACTTTGTATCAAGAAACCACAATTTGTCAAGTTTTGGTGCACACTAGTACCAAAGAAGATTGTCCACTATTATCTGAGAAAAGCTATTAAAACGCTGCTCCACTTTCCACCCGAATCTGTGAGGCCAATTTTCTTCCTGTTCTCCAACCAAACACCATATTTCAGCAGACCAGAAGCAGAAGCAGAAGCAGATGTGAGAATTTAGCTGTTTTCTATTAAGCCAGACAGTAAGTAGGTTTGAAAATGTGTAAAATGATGCCACTTACACACTTTCTTTTTTTTTTTTTGGAAAATATGGTTAGTTCTCATAAAAATATGTTATTTTGTTGAAATATAATGGGATTATTACTTTTTTAAGTGAATAAGTTTTTCAGTTTAACAATAAATATTGATAGATAACCACATGCCAGTTCCAACTCCTGGAGACCCCATGTGTTGCAGAGTAGAGCTGTGCTCCACGGGGTTTTCAATAGCTGACTTTTTGGAAGTAGATTGCCAGGCCGTTCTTGCAAGATGCCTCTGGGTGGACTTGAACTTCCAACCTTTCAGATGGCAGCCGAGCGTGTTAACGGTTTGCACCACCCGGTGACTCCATAGTTACACTCAACAAAGGCAAATAGCCTTGACAAGATGAGTAAGTGTTGTAGAACTTTTCTGTAGCGTGTGAACCAGTGTAGACACTGTCAAGCAATTACTGCTCTGTTCGTACTCATTACCGTCGAATAACCTTCTTTCAGCAAAGTGCTGGTTTTTAGGATGGACTTACTAGTCATGCAGTGCTGCTCAGTAAGCAAAGCGCATTTAAAGTAGACTTTTAAGAAATATAATCTCTGTAATTCCAGTTCTGTAAAGTTTGCACAGCTAGCTTGGCATCAAAGAAAAGAGTTTATGATGGTTTAACTGTGTTTATTAAGAAGTTACTAAATGTCCCAGAAGCCAGTCCTGAATCCACATGTAACTTTTGACTACAACCAACAAGCTCAAAACCACGTTTAAGAGAAGCCCTGACTAAAAGCATTTCCCCTAGCTCACAACTTGGCTTTTCCTTTGTAAACCAGTTGAATATTAATCTAAACCAAATGCAAAGAGGTCATATTTTTGCAAAAGGAATGTAAATCCCAATATTGACAATTATTTATTAAAAATAGACATGGGATCGGTTTATGACTAAGAATCTTTACTATAAACCTTTATAGGAGATGTGACCTAGCAATAAAGTTCGTTTTTATTTTTTAGTTGTCTAACCAAACATTCTTGTAAAACCTAAGAGGGAAGAGACGTAACAAGGCAGCAGTGTTCAGAATATGGTAGCTTGGCAGTGAGATGATTATTCTGAGTAAATTGATTTTTCACTTTTCTACGAATTGGCAGCCAGTTAAAGCGAATCCTTTCAAGGTTATCAGGGGCCTGGTCAGTGTGCTGGATACGTCTGCAGGAGAAAGAACAACAGCATGTTTGGGAAAGAGGTCAGTAAAACAAAAAAGAATAACGTAGACTCTCCCAGGAAAAATGGTCATTTAAGAATACGGAAACATTTTCCCAAGAACCTCTTATGAGACATGGATTGTATGATGCCAAGGAAATGTTCTGGATTTTTTAACCTGAAACCCTTGCCGAGTCAGTCAACTGGAGACCATCAGAGCAATAATGCTAATGATAAAAAGCAGTTGATGAGAATGGACCCAGAGAAGTGGATAGAAAACCTCCAGGAAACTCTGCTGAGTACTCGTCTCTTCTGAACCCAAGGGCCGAGGGGGGAGGCCTGTCCCGAGGGGGCCGAGAGGGGAGGCCTGTCCCCAGGGGGCCGAGAGGGGAGGCCTGTCCTCAGGGGGCCGAGAGGGGCCTGTCCCGAGGGGGCCGAGAGGGGCCTGTCCCGAGGGGGCCGAGAGGGGCCTGTCCCCAGGGGGCCGAGAGGGGCCTGTCCCGAGGGGGCCGAGAGGGGCCTGTCCCGAGGGGGCCGAGAGGGGCCTGTCCTCAGGGGGCCGAGAGGGGCCTGTCCCGAGGGGGCCGAGAGGGGCCTGTCCTCAGGGGGCCGAGAGGGGCCTGTCCCCAGGGGGCCGAGAGGGGCCTGTCCCCAGGGGGCCGAGAGGGGCCTGTCCCCAGGGGGCCGAGAGGGGCCTGTCCTCAGGGGGCCGAGAGGGGCCTGTCCCGAGGGGGCCTAGAGGGGCCTGTCCTCAGGGGGCCGAGAGGGGCCTGTCCTCAGGGGGCCGAGAGGGGCCTACACAGATGAAAGGAGCTGAGGGAGCTGTTCTGGACTGAAGAAGGGAGACTCTGCCTACATGCCTCCTGATGCTGATCCTGAGTGGTAACCTGGGGATCCTGATCCTAAATTGTAACATGATACTTCTGTAATGAACCCCATAATCAGTACTGCTTGTGTGACTGTTGCAATGAATTATCGAACTCAGCAGAGAAGTCGAGAGTGCCGTGGGGGGAAAGAGGCGTCAGAACTGGTTGGAGAGTGGAGGCACGTCTTGACCTCCTGCCTCCTAGGGACCAGCCTTGGGCTAATGTGGACGGTGATGGTGACGTTCTCTCCTCCGCTTCTGAAGTTAGACGGGGAGGACCGACTGAGGCTGTGCCACGCTGTTTCTAGAGCCTTGACTGTGCAGTGAAGGCTGTGAGACCGGGACGCGACGAGGCTGCCTTGTTTTTCCACCGCTGACAGGATGCAGTCTTTACTGCCTTTCTGTCACGCGTTTCAGTGGAAAATAGTTCAGTTTCCCGCCTCTGACAGGTTTCCCCTTACACAGGTCCCCGCTTTCGCAGGTTTTACCGTATAAAGAAAAACCCACAACAAACCCAAACCATCTATCAGATACAACTCACAGTTTTAAATGTGGACGTGTCTTTCCTTCTTGTATTTCTTCCCTGCATATACTTCTGTGAATTTCTAAGTATTAAATGAGTGCATTGATTTTTAATCAAGAGGAAAGCAAGCTGAGCTATTTTGTAAGTGAAAGTGCCCCTCTGTTGAAAGTGGACATAGCGGCCCTGCTCGCTCTTCCTGGGAGAGGGCAGTGGGCACTGTCTTTGAAGAGTCGTTTCCCCAAGCAGTGCTGAGAACAAGCCAACTCACAGAATGCGGAGACTAATCCCCCAAAACCACCTCCTCCGGCTCACTCTTCTGAGTCAGAGAACTGTGCAGCTTTGTTGCAAGACTTCTTGTCCGAGAGGCTCTCGTGTCCCAGTGCTCACCTCCTTATTTTCCATTTCCTCTCTTTTTCATCCATCTAGTTACAGCTCGGCTGGTGACCACAAGGTCGGCAGTTCGAATCCACCAGCCGTTCCTTGGAAACCCTATGGGGCAGTTCTAGTCTGTCCTGTAGGGTCGCTATGAGTCGACAATGACTTGAAGGCAATGGCTTTGGATTGATTTTGGTTTAGTTACTATAGGAGGAGTCCTCGGGCGAGGTGAACAGTTAAAGCGCTCGGCTGCTAACCAAAAGGTTGGAGGCTAGAGTCCACACAGAGGTGCCTCAGAAGAAAGGCCTGGCAATCTACTTCTGAAAAATCGCCACTGAAAACCCTATGGAGCACAGTTCTACTCTGACACACATGGGGTCACTGTGAGTCGGAGCTGACTCGATGATAACCTTTGTTTTTTGTTTTTAGTCACCATAGTAATGTACTGAGAAGAAACAGAACATTTGGGAAAAAAAATGATTTTTTCCCTGCAGGTTATTCTAGTTTTTCCTAATTAGGAGAAAATGCATTTGAGGTATTTTCTCCGTAGGCATTTCCAGTTTCACTGACAACAAACACCTTTTCCTGAATGAATCGTTTGTGTGCCTATTTGTCAAGTGACTTTCAAGTATGAGGTGTTGTCCTTGGATACCTGAGATGAGACCGTGAACAAAATGGACAAAGTCCCCGTTCTTCTGAAGCTGATATCCCAGTGGGAGAAACAGCCAGTAAATAAGTATATACATACTACAGTAGGCAGGACCGATAATAAGGAGTCCCTGGGTGGTGTGAATGGTCTACATGCTCAGCTGCTAGCCAACATGTTGGAGGTTCGAGTCCACTCAGAGATGCCTCAGAAGAAAGGCCTGGTGATCTAGTTCTGAAAAAGTCAGCCATTAAGAACCCTGTGGAGCACAGTCCTACTCTGATGCACATGGGGTTGCCGGGAGTCAGAGTTGACTGCACTGATTTTATGAGGAAGAAGGAAGCAGGGAAAGGGATGGTAAACGCACAGGTGAGGGGGGACGGTTTATCTCGGGGGTCGGGAAGGCCTCTTAAAGGGACAATGGAGCAGAGGTATACAGAAAGGAGGGATATCTGGGAGCAGAGACTACCAGGCAGAGGGGAGAGCAAACGCAAAGACCCCAGGCTGGGTGCGTCGGGAGGCTGGGAGCCGACCGGGTGCTGGTGTGACTGGCGGAGAGTGAGTCGGGGCTGGGGCGAGGAAGCCAAGGGGGCGCCTTGTGTGCGGGCTCAGCACCCTGGTTTTTCTTGGAGTGGATTGGGAGCCGCTGGGAGGTTTGGAGCAGAGGGTCCCATGGTCTGGCTTGCCTTCTGAGGGACTCCTGTGGCACCTGCCAACGTGGTTTCAGGGATGTCCAGGGGGCAGCAGAGGTGGTTGTGTGGAGGCTGAATGAATACCGTTGTGAGCTGCTTTCGAGTCGCTCTGGCACGACAGGGCAAAATGCTGCCCAGCCCTGCACCACCCCACCATCGGTTGTGGGCCATTGTGATCCATAGAGTCACCACTGGCTAATTTTTGGAAGTAGGTTGCCAGGCCTTTCTTCCTAGTCTGTCTTAATCTGGATGCTCTGTTGAAACCTGTTCGGCATCATAGCAACATGAAAGCCTTCCCTGACAGATGGGTGATGGCTACATATGAGGTGCCTTGGCTGGGAATCAAACCTGGGAATTCTACCTCTGAAGCACCAATGCCTTGTGAATGAATACTAAGGACTGAATAAGCATTTGTTGAATAAATGTTCTGAAAAGCTTGTAGACCAGGGATCCATGATCTTTTCCTGTGAAGGACCAGACAGTAGATATTTCGGCTTTGCAGCCATATGGTCTCTGTCACACCTGTTGAACTTTGCTGTTGTAGTGAGAAAACAGCTGTAGGCAGCTTATGAAGCAGGGCCGTGGCTGCGTGCCACTGCAGCTTTGTTTATAAAAACAGGTGGTGGTCGGGAGCCAGCCTGTTATGGGCTGATGGTGATAAAGGTGGTTATTTGTCAAATACCTGTTACATGCCAGGTGTTTCTTTCTAAACCTTGAACACATTGTCACTAATCCTGACCCCTGGATTGGATGGTGACCCCCAAAACATGTGTTGATGGTGTAACCCCTGTATCTGCGAATGAGACTTGTTTGGGGAAATTGGGTTTTTCCTGCAGATGTTATCGGTTAACGAGGCCAGCCCAGAGTAGGGTGGGTCCTAAACCTAGCCCCTCTGGGTGATGGCTCATGAGAAGGGAAGACAGACATGGAGAGACACACACACGGACACATGACACACACAGGCACACATGCATGCACACACACACGCACGCAGAGGCACACACATGTACACACAAATACATGCACACATGCATGAACACACACACATGCATGCACAGAGGCACACATGTGCACAGATGCATGTGCATGCACACGTGCATGAACACGCACACACGCGTGCATGCACACATATAAATGCATACACATGTATGCACACATGTATGCACACACATACACAGACGCATGCATGCACACATCTACGCACGCACACACACGCGCACGCACGCATGCATGCACACAGATGGACACACAGACACAAATGCATGCACGTGGGGCAAGCAGATGCCTCGTGAAGACCCCTCGACAGGCCAAGGCGCCCGCAGGCTATGGACAAGGAGGCCCTAGAGCTGACTCCCTGTGGACATCCAGCCTCCCAAACAGTAGACAAGCATTTCTGTTCTTGAAGCCTCCCGCTTGCGGTCTTTTTTGTTACAGCAGCCTGGGAGATCATTGTTGCTATTGGGTGCCGTTGAGTCGACTCCGAAAACCCCACATGATGGAGTAGAACTGCCCCAGTAGGCTGTAATGTTTATGGGAGCCGATCGCAAGGTCTTTTCTCCCGAGGAGCCACGGGTGGGTTCAAACTGCCGATCTCTTGGTTAGCAGCCATGTGCTTAACCATTGCACCACCAGGGCTCCTCCTAGGAGGCGAAGGCAGGTGGTATCCTAATCTTATAGCTGAGGAGCCTGTCCCCGTCTCTCCATTGAACATCCCACTCTGTGTAGGGGCTGTCCAATCCCCCTCTGCCCCCAGAAGCCCTGAGGGCGCCGTGACCCTAGGGGAGAGTCGTGGGAGACTTTCTGGCCGGCCGAGGGGCAAAGCAGACATGTAATTCGCTGTCTTTCAGTTTCTTGAGCAGGCGTGGGGTCTCCGCCAACCCCTATCTCGGAAGCACCTCCAACGGCTACGCGAACCCCAGCGGCTTGGCTCTCCACTATGACTACGTACCGTGCATAAATGGCTCGGTGAGTGCCGCGTTTTCAGAGAGGAGTCGGTTTATTTCGCTTCAAGGCAAGACCGCCTGAAACATCCTGTAACTGAGTGTCCCTGGTCTCCATCCAAACGGCATAAAGCTTTTTTTTCTTCAATGCTTTGAGCCATGATGAAATCCCTACCCCATCTCTCCTCTGCTGGCTTTGACGGACTGTCCGTCTCTAACTGCATTTGAACATGGGGTGACGGGACCCCAGGAGTCGGGCGTCAATCATACATTACAGCACACTTCAGGGTACTGGCTAGACAATAATGTACATATCACATATCCAAGTCTAACCTGGATCACTCAGAATACAGCACAGTGTCAGTTAGCCATGCTCAGTCACCTCCCAGTGCAGTGACAAGCTGAGAAACTGCCCTCTGCAGGCCAATGGCCACCCTGCAAACACAAGACTTCCTCATGGTGGACTTCAGGTCATGGAGACTGTGGGCTTCTGGACCAGTGCTGTGTGGACATCCATGGATGAGTGCCGGTGGGCCTCTGGGTGGTGCAGACTGTTAACTTGCTCGGTTGCTAAATGAAAGGTTGGGGGTCCAGTCTACCCAGAAGCACCTTGGAAGAAAGGCCTGGTGATCTACTTCTGAAACATCAGCCACTGAAAACCCTGTGGAGCATAGTTCTGCTCTGACACACAGCGGGTCGCCGGCAGTCAGGGCTGACTCAGTGACAGTGTCTTGCATCAGAACCGGCCCTCTGGGTCTGTCGGGCTTGGTGTTCTGAGTTTTGTGTGTCACTAGCAGAACTTGTCCGTAAAAGTCTATTTTCTTCTGTCCCCACATTCTCCGTTTAGCCATTGTTTATCAAGCATCTCCTCCGGCTGGCTGCTGGGCCCAGGGTCTCGGGGTTCGCAGACGAGGGCCTCCCTGTGGTCAGCAGATGGGTGGGTGGGAGAGGTGATGAGAGTTTGCCAGGATGAGACGCATCTATAATTAGCATCTATGTTAAGACAGAGGATCCCTGGTGGCCCGACGGTTAAGCTTTCGGCTGCTAACCCAAAGGTTGGGGGTTCAAACCCACCAGTGGCTCCATGGGAGAAAGACCTGGCAGTCTGCCTCCCTTAGGACGACAGCCTTGGAAACCCTACGGAGCAGCTCCCCTCTGTCCTGTAGGGTCGCTATAAGTAGTAATTGACTTGCCGGCACCCAACAATGCCACATTAAGATGCCTTCCTGAGGCAGACGTAGGGTGTATTGTTACTCTGTCAGCGTTTTGAGCTGGCGTAGACCGCCCTCCCCCACGGCGCACCCGCTCTCTCCCCCCATGTGTCGCTGTGTACCCTCCATCATCATCAACCCACACTTGCCCCGGGCAGGAGCCAGCAAACAAGCAACCCATGAGGGAGGTGAGGGGGCCAGACCCCCAGAGCCCAGAAGTGTCAGCAACTGAACCCAGGCCAGGAGTGGAGGCAGGGCTGGAGGCCGGGGTGGAGGCCAGGAGTGGAGGCAGGGCTGGAGGCCAGGAGTGGAGGCAAGGCTGGAGGCCGGGGTGGAGGCCGGGCTGGAGTCTGGATGGAGGCAGCGCTGGAGGTCAGGGGTGGAGGCCAGGAGTGGAGGCAGGGGTGGAGGCAGGGCTGGAGGTCAGGAGTGGAGGCAGGGCTGGAGGCCGGGGTGGAGGCCAGGAGTGGAGGCAAGGCTGGAGGCCGGGGTGGAGGCAGGGGTGGAGGCTGGGGTGGAGGTCAGTAGTGGAGGCAGGGCTGGAGGCCAGGGGTGGAGGCTGGGGTGGAGGTCAGGAGTGGAGGCAGGGCTGGAGGCCAGTGGTGGAGGCAGGGGTGGAGGCTGGGCTGGAGGCTGGGGTGGAGGCCAGGGGTGGGGATCAGGAGTGGAGGCAGGGCTGGAGGCCGGGGTGGAGGCTGGGCTGGAGGCTGGGCTGGAGGCTGGGGTGGAGGCAGGCCTGGAGGCCAGGGGTGGAGGCTGGGGTGGAGGCCAAGGGTGGAGGTCAGGAGTGGAGGCAGGGCTGGAGGCCAGGGGTAGAGGCAGGGGTGGAGGCTGGGCTGGAGGCTGGGGTGGAGGCAGGCTTGGAGGCCAGGGGTGGAGGCTGGGGTGGAGGCCAGTTAGTAAGAGGTCCCGGAATCAAGTGTCCCAAGGTCAGGGGTGTCTTGTCAGGGCCTCGTCCTGTTGGACACCCCCCACCCTGTCGGCCTTGCCCGGGGGCTCCTGACTGGCTCCTACAGCAGGATTCCCAGTGCCCCCGTCCATGCTCCTTCCCAGTTCACTTCCCCTCCCCCACCCCTTCCTGCCTCCTTCGCAGGAAATGGATCAGATGCAGTCTTTGTCCTTGAAGGACAGCAGGGTCCCAGACCAGACGTGGGAAGAGGGGAGGAGCTGACGGGCCCTAGGGGCAGCAGGGCAGCGTTCACGGTCCGCGTCGGGACACTGGGCCGTGGTGTGTGAGCACAGCCACTTTTATGCCCTGTTCCAACATCAAAGCCCATCATGGAAAGTCACATCGGAGTCTGGGCTCAGGGCAGGGCCGGTCAGTCCCCTCCTCCCATGCCCACCTCTAGCCCTGCCACCGGGCCCCATGATTGGGGAGGTCCCCCTGTCACCCCGGGGCCCCCCAGGAGAGCACCATGGCCTCGGCCTGTAGGCAGGGCTCTGCATGCTCTAGTGTGGCCCATTTCCATTTGGGCCCCATGCTTGCTGGTCTCCTCTCGCCCCTGCTGGCTCTGTGCCAGCTTCTCTTGACAGAGCTGTCCTTCCCTGATTGAAGACCGCAGTGACCCATCATCTGCTTCTCTGAGCCTTGACCTCAGCCTCCAATGTCAGCTTCAGAGATAAACTCACACCCGTGTCCAGAGCTTCCCACCCAGAGACCCACCCATACGTGTGGTGGTGTTTTTGTCGCTGTGACCCTATGAGACGGAGTAGAACTGCCCCATGGGGCTGCTAAGGCTGTGATCTTTGTGGAAGCAGATCGCCAGGTCTTTTCTCTGCTGGAGGTGCTAGGTGGGTTTGAATCACCATCTTTTCAATTTGCAGCCAAGCACTTTAACCACTGCACCCCAGGGCTCCTCTCCAGTGAGTACACACCTTGAACGTGACCGCAGAAAGGTGAGCTGAATGGCAGAGGGGACCCATGGCACTGTTGTTGCTGCTGGTAGCTGCTGTCGAGTTGACTCCAACTCACGGTGCCCCTCTACACAGCAGAACACAGCATTGCACCGTCTTCGTGACTGTTGGCATGTCTGAGTCCAGTTGGACAGTATTCTGTTGTGATCTGCTGAGTTTTCATTGGCTAATTTTCAGAACTAGATCTCCAGGCCTTTCTTCCTAGTCTGTCTTAGTCTGGTCACTGTACAAATACTAATCTAGCCGCTAATACGAATCTCGCCATCCCACATAGCTCTGGTCTTTACTGTGCCGGTTCAGGCTACCCCAGGAGTGAGCTTTCTATGGTTGTTGGCAGCTTAATCTACTTTACAGATAAAAACCTGCCAAGGAATTGACCAGGCATGTCTGTTGTGGGGCTGGCCGTATTGGCTTTCAAGACATACGATGTGCCATGCCTGGGTCTGCAGCTCTGCTTGTTGGGAGTTTTCTTCCTTTCAACTCTTCACTTGCTGGGCTCTGTTACCAGGCATCTCTTTTTGGAGGGCTTCGTTTCTAGGTCCCATAAAGGTCATACTTTATAATGACCCAATGACCCCATGTCTGACGTCCCAGCAACGTGTCTGGGGTTCAGTAGTTCTTACCCATTCCATGTTCCCCCGGAAGACCAAGATGAAATGATTCTCAAAAGGATCTTCTCTCTCTCTATCACACACACACATACACACACACACACATTAAATCTAGGATCTTCTATGGGGCCCCCACAGGTGTTCTTCTAAGTTTCCATGTGACCTAAGCTTTTGGTATTTTCAGAAGATGATAGTCTAGACCATTTTAGTAACTCTGGCAAACGCTGCCAGGTTGTCATTGTGAAACTTTCATCTCTAAGTTTATCTGGACCATTATTTTTAGATGGTAGGTGGTCCCCAGCTTCACAAAAATAGACACACTGATGTGATTGCAGAGAAATAAAAACAACCCTGCTACGGAATTTTAAATCTTTTCTATTTTTATAACGAAAGGATGTAATTACAGTCTGGCAGAATGACACTGTGCAAGAAGAATATAAAAATAGGGTAAAGCGAGCATAATACGTGAATTAATATCATTTCTAAAAAGGCACGGCGATGTACAAAGCCCTTTAAAACTTCAAAGTATCCGGTGGGGGTTGTTAGCTGTGGGTTTTAGTTTAGACTTCAAAGCCCGTGTTTTGAAATTTCTCTGTCCCTTGAAGTGGCTTGTAGCTATTTTGGCCCTTTTATGAAAAGGTCCCTGGGTGAGGCACATGGTTCACAAGCTTGGCTGCTGACCGAAAGGTCAGGGGTCCGAGTCCACCCAGAGGCGCCTCGGAAGAAAGGCCTGGTGATCTACTTCTGAAAAAATCAGCCACCGAAAACCTCGTGGAACACAGTTCTACTCTGACACACATGGGGTCTCCAGGAGTCGAGGTCAACTCCAGGGCAACTGTTCATGTTTTTTTAACCCCTTCTTTTACCAAGAAGGAGTTTGCGGCTTCCCACTAGCACAGCAACCCTATAGTTCAGAGTAAGACTCTGAAACAGCCTTGGTCCGCTCCTAGCAGCGGTGTGACCCCTACACCTCACAATCACTCTGCTCACTTGTTTACTTTGAGGATTAAGTGCATCAGTATCTTTCAGCTCTTGAAATGACGTCCAGAACAGAGTAAGTCTGTCCACCAACACGCGGCGCTCTGCCTGCTCTGCTCGCCCCTCCCGGGAGCCCAGGACTCCGGGTCCGCGGCGCCGAGTCCGGCCCTGCTGTGTGACTCCTGTTGTTTCCACCTCCGCTCTGTCCTCACCTGAGTCTCCCACTAACACCTCCTCTGTGGGGAGGGCGTCTCTTGGGCTCAACTCCCAGGCATAGCATCTCATTCTAGAATGTTCTATCATGTCATAATCACTAAGTCACTGTCCTTCCCACTTCTTCAGAGAAGGAAATGTCCGACTGGTATTTTTTTCTGCTTTAAAAACAAGCAAAACAAAACGTTCATAAGTCAGTGACTCCTGGAATGATTTAAGGAGTGAGCTTTTCCTTGTCTTTTGAATCATTCTACCCCCGAGTGAGTGTACACGTTATTGACAACACTTGAGGGGAATATGATAGAAATTCCTGGGTGGTGCACTTAACTGCTAACCTGAAGGTTGGCAGTTCAAACTGACCCAGCAGTGCTGCAGAAGAAAGGCCTGGTGATCTGTTCCCATAAAGATTGTTATTTGTTGTTGTTGTGTGCCATTGAGTCAATTCTGGCTCACAGCAACCCTACAGGACACAGTAAAACTGCCCCATGGGGTTCGTAGGCTGTAATCTTTCTGGGAGCAGATTGTCATGTCTTTTCTCCCGTGGAGCCACTGGGTGGATTCGAACTGCCAACCTCTTGGTTAGCAGCCAAGCACTTAACCACTGAGCACCAGGGGTCTTTAAAGATGTTAGCTAAGAAAACCCTGTGGACAGTTCTACTCTGTAACACGTGGGGTTGCCATGAGTTGGAATCCACTCAACACCAACGGGTTTGGGTTTTGGTTTGGGGGTACACGTACGTGTTTTGCAGGTGTTACTGACTTCTCTCTCTCTGTGGACATCCGCTCTGAGCTCCGTGGCTATGTCACTAACATCACAGCTCTGTGTGTTTCAGTGGGACCCCGAAGATGGCCTTCCTGCTTCCCGTAGCAGAAGCTTGGGAGAAGAGGTGC
This sequence comes from Dugong dugon, assembly GCA_030035585.1. NCBI lineage: Eukaryota > Metazoa > Chordata > Mammalia > Sirenia > Dugongidae > Dugong > Dugong dugon. Next base: position 1,967,962 of record CM057463.1, on the reverse strand, counting down.
TTTATGATAACGCAGGCCTGTACGATAACTTACCGTCTCCGAAAATCTTTGCACGCTACTCAGCTGCGGAGAGAAAGACTTCTAGGGCGTCTCCTGACAAACTGTCTTCTAACCATTACAAACATCCTGCTTCGCCCCGCCTGTCCTCACCCCAGTCTCTCACTAATACCTCTTCTGTGGGGAGGGCGTCTCTCGGGCTCAACTCCCAGGTACAGCATCTTTCTGGAATGTTCTGTTTTGTGATAACCACTAAGTCACCCTCCTCTAGAGCTTTGCAGTGACAGCGGAGTCAACAAACTGTCATAAATGGGATTTGTCAAAGGAAACACCTCATTTTTTTTTTCCTCAGCTAGAATATAATTTGCAAACACGGTCAACATTCAGTTACCCAGGAACTGGTGAGATCTTCCTGGCTAGCTGAGTTCATCTAAGCACGGATTTTTTTTCTCTGCATCTGGTTTTCTTTCCGTTCTTGGAAAATTCCCTGAGGCATTTTGTAAATTAAGTCAGCTTAAAGGCAAAGGTTTTAAAAAAGAATATGCTGGAATGCATTAAAGTTCCTTTAATGCATTTTATTAAATTATATGTGCATGTAAATATATATAGGTCATTGTATGTAAACAAGGAATGGTTGGCTCCCAATAGTAATAGCTTTCTGTTCTTTAAACAGGATCAATCATGCCACGAAACCTTTCTGTAAGAAATACAAAAGTGTGCATACTCCCTAGAACCCAGTAGATGAGTAAGGAGTTTGAATTCTCCCTGAACGATAAACAGCCTTGGTGAATGAACTACCCTCCACCCTCCACCCCACAGAAACACTTCTACATAAATGCTAAGTTAGTGTTTTCACGAATTTTCAATCTAAGAGTTTTTCTAATGCCTTGCTCACAGAAAGCAAACGGACTTGCTTTGCCTTGTTTTCCTTTCCCTCCACTTTTAGGGTAATCTTAATGGAATGGTGAATGCAGGTTCTAGACTTTCAGGCGGCGGTGGCCTATAGCAGCGTTGCCCAATCAATGGGCTTCATCAAAAATCACGTGGGAAGATTTTTTTTTTTGATTTTTATTTTGAGGATGTGTTTTGTTTTAAAAGTCAGTTGTGTAGATCCCACCTCTGGAGATTCTGACTCCACGAGCCTGAAGGGGGCTCCCACCATGGTGTCGTCAGGGGTGGGAGCCCACGGCCTCTGTATCGCTATGGGACTTTTTTCTGGGTGCTGTTAAAATCTGGCAGGCTGCGTGTCTCCCATAGCACATCGAATCTGTGTATTAATCTGTCCTTTTATTCGCAGACAGTTAACTTGGGTAGAAAACACGGTGTACAGTATGCCATCTTGTGTGTCCGGATCAGGAGCCCTGGTGGCGCAGTGATTAAGTGCTTGGCTGCTAACCGGAAGGTCGGCGATTCGAAGCCACCAGCGGCTCCGCAGGAGAAAGATGTGGCAGTCTGCTTCTGTAAAGATCACAGCCTTGGAAACCCTATGGGGCAGTTCTACTCTGTCCTACAGGGTCGCTGTGAGTCAGCGTCGACTCAGTGGCTGTGGGTTTTTTGTTTGTTTTAGGTTTGGCGTTCGGATTACCCCAAATTAGGGTGGACTATTTAACACATGGTTTAAAATGCTTGTTTTTGTTTATTTTACTTTAGTTTTTATGTTAACGAGGAAACACGTTTGCAAGTCAGACGCTAGTATCTGAGTTTCCCTGCCCTCATTTGGTTGTTTTAACGGAGGATGAAGGGACCCAGCGTTCACTGAGCACCTGCAGAGTGCCGCGTGCTGGGCACATGTGTGGTGTGACATGCTGTCTTCCTAGGGACCTGTGAGAAGGCGCCGATGTCCTTGTGTTTTCAGACAAGGAGATGGAGGCTGGAGAGCTGTGACGTTCTGCTCAGGTCTCCTAGCTGGTGGGAATGCTGTGGAGCCACAGATTTTTTTTAATGAGTTTTTTTTTTTTTAATTTTTGGTGAGGATATACACAGCAAAACATACATCAATTCAGCCGTGTCTGCAGGTACAGTTCAGTGACATCGGTTACATTCTTCATGTTGGACCACCTGTCTCGACAATCTTTGCCCAATGGTTTCCCCATCGTCCACACCAGCTCGCTGCCCCTAAGCTTCTCCTCTCACCTTCCAGTCACGGTTGTCGGTCTAATCCCACCCAGATTATCCTGTGAAGGAGCCAAGTGTCCAAGGTGGACGTTCTTTTCTAATCAAGCTAAGCTAGTGTTCGGTTTAGAGATGACGTCAGGGAATGGTTTCACTTTAAGGTCTGAAAACTTCCTCAGGGTAGTAGTTGGGGGGCTCCTCAATGTGGAGCCAGAATTGGAAGCTAGCGCTATCTGCCCCCCAAAAAAACTCAAGCCTACAATGGAAAGAAATGTATCATAATGGAAAAAAACCAAAACCAAAACCCAGGAGTTAGCCTTTACCATCTGGCTGAATCCATCACGTAACTAAAATACACATCCTACCCCTTATGCAAAACACATCAGCGGCTGGCTGGCAGCACCCAAGAACGAGGGGGCCTATATAATTTTTTTAAAAACCTAAAGTTAACCAAAATTTAGTTTATACTGTTTCTACATTTTGCTTCTCTAGCTTCCCTTCTCGGACCCTGCCGTTGAACCACAAAGCAGGGGTCTGACCCGCTCAGCATGGAAGCGCCTGAGGCAGAAATCTAACGGTCCAGTCTTGCCACGCCCCTGATAGCATTCCACCAAGAAGAAAAGTCTGTACGTTTTGTGATCCTCACAGAATGTTCTCAGCTCCTATCTGCCTGGGCCAATTTCCCGATTAACATTTACGATCTCCTGAGAGAGATCTAGAATTTCTGTAGCCTTCCAGCTGAAGACATGCTTGAGGCCCTCATTTGCTCTGAACTTTGTTTCTAGAACCTTCTTAGCAATTCCTGGAAAACCATACCAGTCTGATATTTGGAAGTCAAGTTGGTTTTCTATACAACTCGCATTTTTTTCCTGTCTGCGTGAGGGTCTCCTTAAAAGAGTCAGAGACCAAAACAACTTTCTGTAAAGAAACGCCCCAGAATTTTGATTTGTTTTTAATTTCCTCATATGTTTGCTTCAACAGGTCAAGGGCAAAAAGCCCCCAGTAGCATCTAACGGGGTCCCAGGGAAAGGCAAGACCCTGAGCAGTCAGCAGAAAAAGGCTGACTTCCCAGGCGGCGTGAAGAGAATGCCTTCGAGTAAGTACCGTTGGATTTCTTGGCTTCTGGCTTTAGGTCTGATTTTGCAGGGTGGGGCTGTAAGAAGGGAGCCGTATACGGCATCATCCTCCTTCAGCTTCTAGATCGAAGAATGGTGACCGTTTCTAACACTGCTTTGGTGAATGTTGTCAATAAAAGAAAAAACAAAACTGTTTGTTGACTGTAGAATTGATTGCTGTTGTTGTTGTTAGCTGCTGTCCCCTCGGCCCCCGACTCATGGCGACCCCAAGCACAACAGAACGAAACGCTGCCCGGTCCTGTGCCATCCCCGTGGGGGGTTGTGCATCAGACTATGGTGATTCATGGGGTTTCATTGGCTGATTTTCCAAAGCAGATGACCAGGCCTTTCCTCCTAGTCTGTCTTAGTCTGGAAGCTCTGCTGGAACCTGTTCAGCATCAGAGCAATATGCAAGCTTCCACTGACAGACGGGTGGGGGCTGTGCATGAGGTGCATTGGCTGGGACGCGAACCTGGGTCTCCCGCTGGAAGGCGAGAAGTCTACCTCTGACCCACCACTGGCTCGTGCAGAATTAAGTACATTGAAATATGAGACAGTTGGAAGTCAGGTGGCCCTGAGTTCTGGGTCAGGAGAGCCAGGTTTGCGTCCCTGGTCTGCCATTGACCTAGTGATCATGTCAAGCTGTGTGAACTCTCTAAACCCAGCCCCTGAGTTGGGTAGAGGGATGTGGACAAGTAGTGACTGTGGCTGCTGTGGTTGAAATAATGGTGGTAACAGGTGTTCTCCGAAGCACTAGACACGTAAGGATTTACAGGGAGCGATTATTCCTACAGGCCTGGTGGCTTACATCCAGCTGTTACTCTATTAGCCTGTGTAACACTCCCAGCACCTTTACCGAGGTGGGAATGATGGCCTATCCCATTGGACAAGGAGGAGTAGTGTCTGGGAGGTGGGGTGCTTCCCCAGGGCCCCACAGCTGGTGAACACCTGAGCCAGAGCAAGGCTGGGCTGGGCAGGGTGGAGAAGCTGGAAGACAGGAGGGGAGGCCCGGCCGTGAAAGCTCCGTGTCCTCCGCTTTTGTCTCGAATTGGTCTGTGGAAGGCGGTGCTGCTGCCCGTGGCTACGTGTGCGTTCCCAGCCCAACTGGTCGGACTCCTGCTCCCCCAGCCGACAAGCATCTGCTTATTCGAGGGCCTAGGCTGGGTGCTGGGTGTGCAAAGATGAGTTGAGTACTTTCCGTCAAGGTTCTTTGGTGTCAAGGGGCTCACACATGCAGAAACAGCATAAGGACCACAAGAGAGGCATTGACACAGCCGAGGAGCACCCAAGTCCGTCTGGGGGGTCAGGGGAGGCGCCCCTGGGGAGGAAGACACGAGTTGGACTTGAACAGAGAGTTTTTGGCTTTTTTGTTTTATTTTTGGTGAAAATTGTTATTGTTGTGAGGTACTGTCAAGTCAGTTCCGACTCATAGCGACCCTGTGGACAACAGAACAAAACCCTGCCCGGTCCTGCGCCGTCCTCTCAATCGTTGCTGTGTGTGAGCCCATTGTTGCAGCCACTGTGTCAGTCCATCTCACTGAGGATCTTCCTCTTTTTCGATGACCCTCTACGTTACCAAACATGATGTCCTTCTCCAGGGACTGGGCCCTCCTGACAACACGTCCAAAATATGTGAGACGAAGTCTCGCCATCCTCGCTTCTAATATACACAACGAAATATACACAGCAAAATATACAGCACTTCAGCCATGTCTACATGTACAATTCAGTGACATTGTTACATGCTTCAAGTTATACCATCTTTCTCGACAACATTTTCCAAACTATTTCACCATCATTAACACAAACTCACTGCCCCCTAAGTTTATCCTTTCCAGTTGCTGTTGTCGATTTGATCACACATAGATAATTCTTTAAAACAGTATAATGTTTAATGTAGACTTTTTTTTCTAATTAGACTATTATTTGGTGCAAAGATGACCTCAGGGAAGAGTTGCAGTTTAAGGTCTAAAGATTTCCTTAGGGTAACAGTTTTGGAGGGTCATCCATCTGCTGTGGCTCCAGAAAGCCTGGATTCCATGAGAACTGGACATTCTGTTCCACGTGTTCCCCCTTTTGATGAGGACTTTCTATAGAATCTTTGATCCAAAGCTCAGTAGTGGTAGCTGGGCACCATCCAGTTCTTCTGGTCTCATGGCAAATGAGGCAGTCGTTGAATGGAGAATTTGATATGCACACACGTCATTGTCACTTGGGACTTGCATTGGAACGTTTTGAATCTAGGTCATTGTGACGGGTAGATGAGTCTTGATGTGAATGAGCAGGCAGCTAGTTCTGCTAACGACCTCACCAGCAGGTATGGAGAGAAGAAGTCTTTCATACCTATGCTAAGCTGGCAGCCCTGCTTGCAGAGTTAGAGTCCACAGGGGAGGAGTGAGAGGGGAGGCTGGCTTTGTGCTGGGCTCTTCTCATGCATGGACCAGACGGGCTCTGCAGCAGGACTGGCCAGTTCTGCCCCAGGAAACCTGTCCACAGAAGTATCTATGTGTCTGCCCTCCTCACACATACAGTGCAAGTCTAGCCTCCTTATCATCATAACTTGTCCAATGTGCTGACTTATGTGACGTTTCTGGTAAGGAGTCCTGGTGGCACAGTGGTTAAGTGCTCTGTCATGAGCCAAAAGGTCAGCAGTTTGAACCCACCAGTGGCTTCGCGGGAGAAAGATGTGGCAGTCTGCTTCCATAAAAAATGCGGCCTTGGAAACCCTACGGGGCAGTTGTGCTCTGTCTTTTAGGGTCGCTGTGAGTCAGAATCATCTTGACAACAACAGCTTTGGTTTTTTCTGGTTGTCTTTCTGGTGAGTCTTCGTTCCCTAAGGCAGTTGCGTGATTGCCAGCCAGTTGCTGTCGAGTTAATTCCAATTCACGGTGACCTCGTGGATTTCAGAGCAGAACTTTGCTCCATAGGGTTTTCAGTGGCTGTGACCTTTCAGAAGCAGATCACCAGGGCTTTCTTCCAAGGTGCCTCTGGGTGGGTTCAAAGTGCAAACCTTTCAGTTACCAGTCGAGGGCTTACTGTTTGCGCCACCTGGGAACCCCTGAGTGTTATTATATCCGCTTACATGTTTTTTAGTGTTGTTCCTTTGGGGGAGGGGCAGGTGGGCAAAGGGGGCGATCTGTGCCTGAGACACCTGTTGAGTGAGATGTGCGTCACGTGACCGTTTCTATTTCAGGACCTGCGTGTGCTTTATTTCCTAGATGATCATTTCTCTATCTGACGAGAGCCTCTGTCGGGAGTTTGTGTTAACGTTGGTGAATGTAATGTAACAAAAGAGAAAAATAGTTGTGTTCTGTGCTGTTGCTGAACTCAGCCAGTGGCGTTGCAGGCTGTATGGGGTTTATTGCACTGGGGCCGGAAGACGTGGAAATTTACGGGTTACTGCACATAGGTTTGTGGGGAAACATTGGCTTAGAAGGAAGGGCACAGAGGGGGGACTTTCCTCTGCTTGCAGAGCATGTCCTCACCGGAGCCGCCAACGCCCGTGGTTCGGTTACCCTGGTGTAACAGCAATGCACTTTCTGTTTCGAGAGGGGAATGGATGCGGGAGAAACGGCTTTATGCCTGCCTTCCTGAGTGCGGTGTTTCTGTGGGACCGCGAGGGTTTGCGTGCCAAGAGCTGGCCGAGGCAGCCTTGAGGATGAGGCCTGGAAACGGCTCGGCGGCGTCCCTGAGCGGGTGGGGCTCCGAGCAGTCAGTAACGATCAGATAAGAGCCACCGTGAGCGCCTGCGCATCCCAGGTTCCTAGCTTTTCGTTAGATGCTTTAAAAATGTACGCATCGCCTTTCAAAAGGGAGTCCCTGGGTAGCGCAAGCAGTTAAGCGCTCAACTACTAGCCTAAAAGTTGGCAACTTGAACTCTCCCAGAGGCACCTCAGAAGAAAGGCCTGGCGGTCTGCTTCCAAAACGTCCCAGCCATTGAACATTCTATGGGAGCACCGTTCTACTCTGACACACGTGGGGCAGCCATGGGGCACGGTCGACGCGACAGAAACTAACAACAACTATTTTATTTATTTTTATGGTACTTTAGATGAAGGTTTACAGAGCAAACTAGTTTCTTATTAAACAACTAATACACATATTGTTTTGAGACATTGGTTAACAACCCCACGACATGTCAACACTCTCCCTTCTCAACCTTGGGCTCCTGATCACCAGCTTTCCTGCCCCCTTCTGCCTTCTAGTCCTTGTCCCTGGGCTGATGTGCCCCATTAGTCTCGTTTTGTTTTGTGGGCCTAATATTTGGCTGAAGGGTGAACCTCGAGAGTGACTTCATTACTGAGCTGAAAGTGTATCTGTCTGGGGGCCATACTTTCCAGGTTTCTCCAGTCTCTGTCAGGCCAGTAAGTCTGGTATTTTTTTTGTGAGTTAGAATCTTGTTCTATATTTTTCTCCAGTTGTGTCTGGGACCCTCTGTTGTGATCCCTGTCAGAGCAGTCGGTGGTGGTAGCCAGACACCATCCAGCTGTACTGGACTCAGTCTGGTGGAGGCCGTGGTAGTTGTGGTCCATTAGTCCTTTGGACTAATCTTTCCCTTGTGTCTTTAGTTCTCCTCATTCTCCCCTGCTTCCGAAAGGGTGAGACCAGTGGAGTATCTTAGATGGCTGCTCACAGGATTTTAAGACCCCAGACACTACTCACCAAGGTAGAATGTAGAACATTGCCTTTATAAACTGTGTCATGCCAGTTGAGCTAGATGTTCCCCGAGACCATGGTCCCCACAGCCCTCCCCCCAGCAATTCAGACCCTCAGGGAGTTTGGATGTGTCTGTGGAGCTTCCGTGACCTTGCCTTGGACAGTTGTGCCGGCTGCCCCAGTACTAACAACAACAATTTTAAAAGGGAAGCAGTGCTGGTTCTGTGGTAGAATTCTCACCTTCCATGTGGGAGACCCGGGTTCAATCCCCAGCCAGTGCACCCCCCGTCTCTGTCTGTGGAGGCTGCGTGTTGCTATGCTGCTGAACAGGTTTCAGCAGGGCTTCCAGACTATGACAGACTAGGAAGAAAGGCCTTCTGAAATCTGCCAGGGAAAACCCTATGGATCACAACGGTCTGATCCACAAGGGTTCACGGGATGGTGCAGGCCTGGGCAGCGTTTTGTCCCATTGAGCACAAGGTCGCTGTGAGTTGGAGGCCGACTCCATGGCAAATGAAACAATTTTAAAGACAGCTCACACGGCAGGTAGGCCTTTGTATTTCTGTTTCACAGAGGGTGAAGCCGAGGCTGAGGGTTACTGATTGCTTGCCCCAAATCACCTGGTCAGTAAGGGGCAGCACACAGCTCCACACCCAGCTCCGTCATTGCTGCCTTTACTAAAGCTGTGACGCTGCCCTGCATGGCCTCGACTCAGGGGTGGCTTCTCGTCCAGGAGGGTTGCAAACGATTTGTGCTCAACTGATAACCTAAAGGTTGGTGGTTCTAATCCACCCGGTGACACCGCAGAATAAAGGCCTGGCTGTCTGCTTCCATAGATATTACAGCCAAGAAAACCCTATGGAGCAGTTCTACTTTAACACATGGGGTTGCCAGGAGTCGGAATCGACTCGATGGCCATGGGTTTGTTTTTGGTTTTTTCAGTGGAGGGGTCAGACGTGCACATGAGCCACCACATTGTGCTGGGATGTGAGTCCCAGAGGCGGGCCTGAAGCCCCCAGGGTCTTGGGTTGTATCAGGTCCAAGAGTTGGGTTTTAGAAGCGACTGGGAGATGTTCAAAGCTTCGGAGTTGGTTATGCTTGATGAGAATTTTGTTGCATTTTCAATTCTTCTATAAATTTGATTTTCAGAGTTTTTTTCACTCCCTAAGTTATTATTATGGAAAGGCCAGGCAGCATAATAAAAGGAAAAGATCATTGGGTCAAACTTCAGTGCCGCATACACCAGCCGTGTGACTTTGGCCAAGTCTCTTAATTTTCCCTAAGACTGGTTTCTTCTTCATTCATTCATTTTATTTAACAAGCTTGTATGTCGGGCTAGATTTGTGTTTATTCTAAGTGCTTATAAGTACTCCTTAATTTGATCCTCATAACAATCCTACGAATTGCCCACTGTTATTATCCCCATTTCGTAGATGAAGAAACTGAAGCACAGAGAGGTTCAGCAACATGCTGAAGGTCACACAGCTACACGTGGCAAGCTGGAATTCAGACCAAGACAGCCGGGCTCCAGAGACTACTCTTTGCTGCCTCTTCTCTGATTCCTTTGTTCATCTGCTCATTCAGTTGATGGACGTTTAGGTCGTTTCTGCCTTTTGGCTACTGTGCAAAGCACTGCAATGAACACTGGTGTATAGGTTCTTTTTTTGAGGTTCAAAGAATATCGGAGAATTTTAACTAAACACTTTTCTACTTCAGTCCTATTCTTTTTCTTGTTAAATTAGCAAAATAAACTAGCATTGAGTTTGTTCTTCTGAGTTGGCTGAGTAAACAGGCTTTATCAATTACCCGGAGCCCTGGTGGCGCAGTGGTGAAGACCTCGGCTGCCAGCCAGAAGGTCGGCAGTTTGAACCCACCAGCCGCTCCTTAGGAATCCTATGGGGCAGCTCTACTCTGTCCTATAGGGTTGCTATGAGTCGGAATTGACTCAACAGCAATGGGTTTGGTTTGGTTTTATCAATTACCCTGTAATCTGCTTGATTAAACCTAATTTTCTGTTGCTTTGTGTTTTGTTGTAAAGATTCTGATCAGTACAAATACGGCAAGAACCGGGTGGAGGCGGACGCCAAGCTGTTACAGTCAAAAGAGGAGGAGCTGCTGAAGCGGAAGGAGACCCTCCGGAACAGGCTGGCCCAGCTCCGCAAGGAAAGGAAAGACCTGCGAGCCGCCATCGAAGTGAACGCAGGTAGGAGGGCGTGCTTCCGGCCGGTCCGGTGCCCATCTCAGTTCTAGAATCTGCATTTTATCCTGCTTTGCCCGAAGCAGCTGTACTTGAGGCTGTCAGGCTGGTGTGAACGGCGTGGTTCCGGCTGGCCCATGCCCATCGCAATTTGAAAATCTAGATTTTCTTCTGCTTTGCCCGAAGGGGCTGTAGCTGAGGCCTTCGTTTGGTCAGAGGACGCCATTCCGTGGAGTGCTGATAGGGGTTTGGGAGCATTGCTCGCAAGCCCAGGGCACGTGCCAACGGAGTCGAGGAAGCGGGCAGGTAAGGAGGAGGCCAGGCCTGGCTGGAGACCTGCTGGCCCAGGCAGGCTGGGGCCGGAGGAGCTGTCCCTACCTCAGGTGCTGACCATGACGATCAGGTCTGGAGGTGAGCAGAGGTCGCGGGAGTTCCTGGTCGCCAGGTGGGGCCAAGCAGCAGGCTGCTCAGCAGGAGGGACACCACAGGGGTTGGTGGCTTTCAGAAGTCCAAAGAAAAGTCCTGGCATGAATAGAAGTTTCCGTTCCTGAGAAGGGACTAGGGAGAGCAGGACAGAGCCTGGGACTTGGAAGGGAGCAGAGGTAGAGCCAGCTGAGTGGGGTACTAGCCCCCAGGGAGGAGGTCAGTAAAAGCACGGGTCTCGGGAAACTGAGCCAGGAGCCGCAACGGTGCCCCAGGGCTGGCTCGGGCATTCCTGCTGGCCCGACCTTGGCCTGAGCCCCGCATGACAGAAGTGGAACTCTTAAACTCATGTCGCTTTGGCTCAAGATGGTTCTAAAACAACAGCAAGGTGAACTTTTGGATTTCAGTTACCCTGAGGGGTGTGGATGCAGAGGGGTGGGAAGGGCCAGGTAGGAAACCCGGGCTCCTGACGGTGCTCGCCCGCCAAGGTCTGTGCACCTTTCTGGACTCTGCTGATCCCAATGAAAGGTGTGCCCTTGGGGTGCAGAGATTGGGAGGAGGAGCAGGCTGGGAGGTCAGGGGCGACCCTGCAGGACGTGGCAAGGGGATGCTGGCCTGGGGCTGCCGCGGAGGAATCAAACTCCAAGCCGGGGGAGGTAGAAAGGAGCATTGAGGTCATGGAGACAGAAGTGGCGCGCCTTCCCTGCGTTGGTGGAGATGCAGACAGTTAGAGAAGCTTCTGGCCTGGAAACGGAGACGCCCCCTGCCGAGCGAGCGCCGGTCCACGTGCACGGGCAGCTAGCCGGCTCTTCTCATCTGTCCAGTGGGTGCAGATGATGCTGTTACAAGCTTCAGGTAAAATGGTGACAACAAACGTGCCCGACAGAGACGTACGGCACCTGGACAACAGGGGCCTGTGAGACGACTCAGGCATAACGAGCGTATAAAAAACACCCACTATCGGAAATGATAAAGATCACCGACGACAAAATAGGGACAACGCTAGGAGCCCTAATACATGGCATAAACACAATACGAACCATAAGTAACAATGCACAAGCACCGGAAGAGAGACTAGCTAACCGAGAGCTCCTAAAAATCAAACACTTATGCTCATCAAAAGACTTCACCAAAAGAGTCAAAATACAACCTACAGACTGGGAAAAAATTTTGGCTGCGACAAATCAATCAGCGTCTAATCTCCAAAATCTGCAATACACTGCAAAACGTTAACAACGAAAAGACAAATAACCCAATTAAAAAATAAGCAAAGGATATGAACAAACACTTTGCCAAAGAAGATATTCAGGCAGCTAACAGACACATGAGGAAATGCTCACGATCATTAGCCATTAGAGAAATGCAGATCAAAATTACAATGAGATATCATCTCACCCCAACAAGGCTAGCATTAATACATAAAACACAAAATAATACATGCTGGAGAGGTTGTGGAGAGACTGGAACACTTATACACTGTTGGTGGGAATGTAAAATGGTACAACCACTTTGGAAATCAATTTGGCGCTTCCTTAAAAAGCTAGAAATAGAAGTACCATACGATCCAGCTATCCCACTCCTTGGAATATATCCTAGAGAAACAAGAGCATCACACGAATAGATATATGCACACCCATGTTCATTGCAGCACTGTTCACAATAGCAAAAAGATGGAAACAACCTAAGTGCCCATCAGCAGACGAATGGATAAACAAATTATGGATATTCACACAATGGAATACTATGCAAAGATAAAGAACAACGATGAAGCCGTGAAACATCTTATAACATGGGGGAAGCTGGAGGGCATTATGCTGAGGAATTTAGTCAGTCACAGAGGGACAAATATTGTATAAGAGCACTATTATAAGAACTCAAGAAAAGGTTTAAACACAGAAGAAAACATTCTTTGATGGTCACGAGGGTGGGGAGGGAGGGTGAGGGTTATTCACTAACTAGATAGTAGATAAGGATTATCTTAGGTGAAGGGAAGGACAGCACACACTACAGGGGAACTCAGCACAACTGGACTAAACCAAAGCTAAGAAGTTTCCTGAACACAATCAAACACTTTGAGGGACAGAGTAGCAGGGGTAGGGATCTGGGGACCATGCTTTCAGGGGACATCTAGGTCAATTTGCATAACAAAGCTTATTAAGAAAATATTCTGCATCCTACTTTGGTGAGTGGCATCTGGGGTCTTAAAAGCTTACAAGTGGCCATCTAAGATGCATCAGTTGGCCCCAACCACCTGGAGTAATGGAGAATGAAGAACACCAAACACACAAGGAAAGTAGTAGCCCAAGAGACAGAAGGGGCCACATAAACCAGAAACTTCATCAGCCTGAAACCAGAAGAACTAGACGGTGCCCAGCTACCACCAATGTCCGCCCTGACAGGGAACACAACAGAGAGTCCCATATGGAGCAGGAGAAAGGTGGGGTGCAGAACTCAAATTCTAGTAAGAAGACCAGACTTAATGGTCTGACTGAGACTGGAGGAACCCTGGAAAGCATGGCCCCTGGATTCTCTATCAGCCCAGAACTAAAACAATTTCCGAGGCCAACTCTTTAGACAGGGATTGGACTGGACTATGGGACATAAAATGACACTCGTGAGTAATGTGCGTCTTAGCTCAAGTAGATACAAGAGACCAAAGGGGCAGCTTCTGTCTGGAGGTGAGATGGGAAGGCAGGGAGGGTTAGGAGCCGGTTGAATGGACATGGGGAATCAGGGGTGGAAAGGAGGAGTGTGCAGTCACAGTATGGGGAGAGCAATTAGGGTCACATAACAATGTGTGTATAAATTTTTGTAAGAGAGAAAAAAAAGAACACCCGCTGTGGTCGAGTCACTTCCGACTCATAAGGTCCACAGGGTTTCCAAGGATCGACTGGTTGATTTGAACCGTCAACTCTTGATTAGCAGCCAAATGCTTAACCATTGTGCCACCAGGGCTCTCTATCGGTATAAGTAAAAAAACAAAGTATCTGTTGCTGTAGAGTCGATTCTGACTCATGGCGACCTCACGTGTGACAGAGTAGAACTGCTCCATAGGGCTTTCTTATCTGTAATCATTACAGAAGCAGATCACCAGGCCTTTATTCCATGGTGCCACTGGTGGGTTCAAACTGTAAACCTTTAGGTTACTAGCTGAGCCCAAACCATTTGCGCCACCTAAAGACCTTAGACGGAGCCCTGGGGGCGCAGTGGTTAAGAGCTCAGGTTGCTAACCAAAAGGTTGACAGTTTGAATCCACCAGCCACTCCTTGGAAACCCTATGGGGCAGTTCTATTCTGTCATGTAGGGTCACTCCGAGTGAGAATCTACTTGGCAGCAACGGGTTTGGTTTTAAGGACTTCGAGTTGTAACTAGTAAGAGGTAAAACAAATAAAGAACCATGGACTTCCCTGGTCAGTGCCCCTTGGGAATCGGATACTTGACGGTCCACGGTTTCCAATGGAGCCATGGAGGCCCAGACCCAGGAAGGCTGTGAGTTCGTAAGAATCAAAGTCCCCCGTTTCCTGGCCTATATTCTTGTGGCCACAGCAAAAGGAAGGGGCTGGAGAGGGGCTTTGTCCCTTTCGAGAACAGCTGAGTTGGTTCTGTAGAAGGCCCCAGCTCAGGGGAGGTCAGCCTGCACTCACAGGTCCTTTTGGGAGACCAGCGTCTTGGCCAGCTCCTGGAGCCTTGTGTCTCGTGTTGCAGGCAGGAAGACGCAGGTGATCCTGGAGGACAAGCTGAAGAAGCTGGAGGAGGACTGCAAGCAGAAGGAGGCCGAGCGCGTCAACCTGGAGCTGGAGCTGACCGAGGTCAAGGAGAGCTTGAAGAAGGCCCTGGCAGGTGGCATCACCCTTGGGCTGGCCATCGAGCCCAAGTCGGGGACCTCCAGCCCACAGGTATGCTTCCTGCCCGCTCACCTGCCTGGGCCGCCGTGGCTTCAGGCAGGGTCCCGTGTACCGAGAGAACAGGCCGACTTACCTTCTCCGGTGGCCTGGTCACCGTCCCTTCCGTGAGCACAGCAAAATGCACAGCACGTGGCTTCAGACACTTTGATCAGCCATGTCCTCTCTCCTCTGAAATGAGATTTTCTCCTCTTTCACTGACATTTTTAAAGGGTGAGGGAAACACTGGGTCTGTTTTCTTCCCTTTGTATCATCAGATTGTAATAGGTACACGTCTTAGTCATCTAGTGCTGCTCTAACAGAAATACCACAGGTGGATGTCTTTAACAAAGAGAAGTTTATTCTCTCATAGTCCAGTAAGCTACAAGTCCAAATTCAGGGCATCAGCTCCAGGAGAAGGCTCTCTCTCTGTTGGCTCTGGAGGAAGGTCCTTGTCATTAATCTTCCCTTGGTCTGGGAGCTTCTCAGCGCAGGAACCTCAGGTCCAAAGGACGTGGTCTGCTCCGGGCGCTGCTTTCTTGATGCTGTGAGGTCCCCATGTCTCTCTGCTCGCTTCTCTCTTTTATATCTCAAAAGAGATTGGCTTATGACACTACCCAATCTTGTAGACCTCATCAGTATAACGGCTGCTAATCCCTCTTCTTACATCATAGGGATAGCATTTACAACACATAGGGAAATCACCTCAGATGATAACATGGCGCACAATCACACAATGCCAGGAATCATGACCCAGCCAAGTTGACAGATATTTTTGGGGACACAATTCAGTCCATGGCAGTACGGTTCTTTTATCTCTTTTGAAAGAAACGAACAAAAAAACCCAAACCAATTGTCATCAAGTCAGTTCTGACTCCTGCAGACCCCATGTGTGTGGAGTAGAGCTGTGCTCCGTGGTGTCTGCAATGACAGTGACCTTTTGGAAGGGTCCCTGGGTGATGCAAATAGGAAGGCTGGAGGTTCTGGCCATCTGCTTCTGTAAGAACGCAGCCATTGAAAACCCTGCGAAGCTCATGGGTCATCATGAGTTGGAATTGACACAGTAGCAACGGGTTTTTGGTTGACCTTTCAGAAGCAGATTACCAGGCCTTTCTTCCAAAGTGCCTCTGGGTAGACTTGAACCTCCATCCTTTTGGTCAGTAGCCGAGCATGTGAACTGTCGACACCACCCAGGCACTCTGTCTCTTTTGAACAGGTCCTAATTTGAAGCCAGCTCGCTAGATCAGAAATGCAATTCAACGTAGCAATTTTTAATAAAACATGTGCCATGTGCCGACCATTCACCGGTGCTGGGGACGCTGAAATGAGCAGAGACAGACTGTCATCGCAGATCCAGTTCAGCAGACGGAAATCAGTTTGCAGACAAGAACCACCCCCGCAAACCATGTGCTGTGCACTCCGTTTGGCTAACAGATGCAGGGCAGGAGGTTACCCTTCTCCCGTAATCACCCTGCTCAGTCCTCGCTAGCTCACACATCACATGTTATCATGGTTACTTTCCCATTGAGGACCCGGGGCCTCCTGCACCGCTGAGGGCGGGCGGCCTGGACCACCGCTTCTCCTGCTCTAGGGACCCTCCACCTGCAGTCTCTCCAAGGCTGTTGTTTCATGTCCTTTTCTCCAAACCACTGTCCCCCCACAGGCACTGGGTGGATACCAGCCTTGGTGACCCACTGTCTCACCAATGGGCATTGGGTGCGTTTGTGGAGAGTTTTTGGTGCCGGCCACTGGTGCAGCTGACACTGGTCACCACCTCACCACTGCTGTCTTACCTTTGTTGCCTGGACTCCTCACGCCCCCTCCTCTCCTTCCTCCCCACGCTCCAGCCCCTCATCCACCTCAGTGACCCCCTCACCTCTCCCTCTACCTGAGAGACCTCATTCAAGCGGCAGGGTCGGAGCCCCCCATTTCCGGTCACCCAAACCACATGACAACCTGTGCCAAAACGTCTTTCGGCAACAATAAAATGGAGTGTTCAGGAGAGCAGGCTCTGGAATCCAGTGGGTGAACTTCTGTGAGCCTTGTGTTTTCTATCTGTAAAATGGAGATAATACTGCCGGCTGCAGCAGGTCACGGATGTAAAAGCTATTGGCACAGAGCCAGCGTTTGTTCATTCATATAATGTGTGTTTGTGTATACACATAACACACGTATACAACTATGTACACATATCCATGTATACACACATATTCACAGACATAAACCAAAAAAAACAAACCAATTGCTGTTGAGTCAACTCTGACTCATGGCAACCCGATGTGTGTCAGCGTAGAACTGTTCTCCACAGGGTTTTCAGTGGCTGATTTTTTGGAAGTAGATCACCAAGCCTTTCTTCTGAGGTGCCTCTGGATGGGTTTGAACCACCAATCTTTCGGTTAGCAGCCAGGTGTTTAACTGTTGGTGCCACCCAGAGACTCCATAGATGATATAGATATGTTGCTGTTGTTGTTAGGTGCCATCAGGTCGGTTCCAACTCATAGCAACCCCATGTACAACAGAGCAAAACACTGCCCAGTCCCACACCATCCTCACAATCGTTATTGTGTTTGAGCCCATTGTTGCAGCCACTGTGTCAATCCATCTCGTTGAGGGTCTTCCTCCTTTTTGCTGACCCTCTGCTTAACCAAGCATAATGTCCTTCTCCAGGGACTGGTCCCTCCTGATAACATGTCCAAAGTATGTGAGATGAAGTCTCGCCATCCTTGCTTCCAAGGAGCACTCTGGTTGTACTTCTTCCCAGACAAATTCTTTCGTTCGTCTGGCAGTCCATGGTATATTCTTCACCAACACCATAGTGCAAAGGTGTCAGTTCTTCCTTGGTCTTCCTGATTCATTGTCCAGCTTTTGCATGCATTGGAGACAATTGAAAATACCTTGGCATGAGTTTGGCGCACCTTAGTCCTCAGAGTGACATCTTTTTAACACTTCAGAGGCCTTTTGCAGCAGATTTGCCCAGTGCAACAAGTCATTTGATTTCTTGACTGCTGCTTCCATGGGTGGTGATTGTGGATCCAAGTAAAATGACATTCTTGACAACTTCAATATCTTCTCTTTTTATCATGAGGTTGCTTATTGGTCCAGTTGTGAGGATTTTTGTTTTCTTTATGTTGAGGTGTAATCCATACTGAAGACTGTGGTCTTTGTGATCTTCATCAGTAAGTGCTTCAAGTCCTCTTCGCTTTCAGCAAACAAGATAGTGTCATCTGCATATTGCAGGTTGTTAATGAGTCTTCCTCCAATTCTGATGCTGCATCCTTTTTCATGTAGTCCAGCTTCTCAGATTATTTGCTCAGCGTGCAGATTGAATGAGTACGGTGAAAGGCTATAACCCTGACGCACACGTTCCTGGTTTTAAACCACACAATATCGCCTTGTTCTGTTGGAATGACTGCCTCTTGATCTATGTACAGGTTCCTCACAAGCACAATTAAGTGTTCTGGAATTCCGATTCTTCACAATGTTATCCATAATTTGTAATGATTTACACAGTCAAATGCTTTTGCATAGTCAATAAAACACAGGTAAACTTCTTCCTGGTTTTCTCTGCTTTCAGCCAGGATCCATTCTTCCATGTCCTCTTCTGCATCCGGCTTGAATTTCTGACAGTTCCGTGTCAATATACCGTTGCAACCGTTTTTGAATTATCTTCAGCGTAATTTTACTTGCGTGTGATATTAATGATATCGTTCTATATTTCCACATTTTTTTGGGTCACCTTCTTTGGAAAAGGCACGTATATGGATCTCTTCCAGTCTGTTGGCCAGGTAGCTGTCTTCCAAATTTCTTGGCATAGATGAGTGTGCACTTCTAGCTCTGCATCTACTTGTTGAAACTTCTCAGTTGATATTCTGTCAATTCCTTGAGCCTTGTTTTTCGCCAATGCCTTCAGTGCGTCTTGGACTTCTTCCTTCAGTACCATCAGTTCTTGATCATATGCTGCCTCCTGAAATGGCTGAAGGTCAACCAGATCTTATTGGTACAGTGACTCTGTGTATTCCTTCCATTGTCTTTGGATGTTTCCTGTGTCATTCAATATTTTCCCTGTAGAACCCTTCACTGTTGCAACTTGAGGCTTGAATTTTTCCTTTAGTTCTTTCAGCTTGAGAAATGCCGAGCATGTTCTTCCCTTTTGGTTTTCTATCTCCAGCTCTTTGCACATGTCATTATAATACTTTACTTTGTCTTCTCGAGCCGCCCTTCAAAATCTTCTGTTCAGCTTTTACTTCATCATTTCTTCTGTTCGCTTTAGCGACACGAAGTTCAAGAGCAAGTTTCAGAGTCTCTTCTGGCATCTATTTTTGTCTTTCCTGTCTCTTTAATAACCTTTTGCTTTCTTCATGTATGATGTCCTTGATGTTGTCCCACAACCTCTCTGGTCTTTGGTCATTAGCGCTCAATGGTCAAATCTACTCTTGAGATGGTCTCTAAATTCAGGTGGGATATACTCAAGGTCGTACTTCGGGTCTCGTGGACTTGTTCTAATTTTCTTCAGTTTCAACTTGAACTAGCGTATGCGCAATTGATGGTCTGTTCCACAGTCAGTCCCTGGCCTTGTTCTGACTGGTGATGTTGAGCTTTTCCATCGTCTCTTTCCACAGATGTAGTCGCTTTGATTCCTGTGTGTTCCATCTGGCGAGGGCCATGTGTAGAGTCGCCATTCATGGAGTTGAAAAAAGATTTGCAATGATTAAGTCGTTGGCTTTGCAAACTTCTATCCTGCAACATCCAGTGTCATTTCTCCCACCAAGGCCGGATTTCCCAGTTAGTGATCCTTCTTCTTTGTCTCCAGCTTTCCCATTTCAATCAGCAGTAATTATCAGTGCAACCCGATTACATGTCTGATCAACTTCAGACTGCAGAAGTTGGTAAAAATCGTCAACTTCTTCACCTTGACATCGTAGTTGGTGTGTAAATTTGAATAATAGTTATACTAACTGGTCTTCCTTGTAGATGTATGGATATTATCCTATCACTGACAGCGTTGTATTTCAGATTAGATCTTGAAATGTTCTTTTTGATGATGAATGTGACGCTGTTCCTCTTCAGTTTGGTGTATAGATAATATAAATATAAATGATGATATAAATATATAGAGAGATGATATAGGTATAGATTATCATCTAGATTAATAAGTATCATTGTTACTCTGTTCTTATGCTGGCCACTATATCCCCCTCCCCCTCCATCTGCAATGCCTTTTAAAAACATTTCCAAGTAAACAAGAACGTAGGTAAAATCTGGCAGCTTGGGGGTCCAGGGTCCATAAGCAGAGCCCCACCCCCTGGGAACGCTCATCTACCCGTTTCAATGAAGAGTGGCGTGCTGTTCTCCAAAGCGACATTTGGGCCCATATTTTACAACGATACTCACAGCAGCTGTGGTAGGGACTGTGCGTTCCCGGAAGATCCCCTCTGGGACGCACAGCACACAGCCGACCCTTTGTCCTGGAGGGCAGCTGCATTCACACCTTCAAGGGCCGGCAGGAGACACAGGGTCCATCTAAGCCTTCCAGAACATGTCTCCTTTGGGCATGTGTAGGCCATGCTGTGTGCAGTCTGTTCTGGAAGCACCCCCAGTGTGACCAGGTCCCACCAGCTGATGCTCTGAGCTTTCACAGATCTTATCCCTGGGGGGGCTCTGCTGCCTGGTGTCTCTAGGACAGCTGACTGGAGAGAAGGAGAGAGCCCTGCACAGGTGGACAGGTGAGAGACCATGTGATGTGGCCTGAAGAGCCTGCTCTGAGAGAGTGGTCGTGAACTGAATCCCACCATCACCACCTCCTAGCCGAGCCCAGCAAGTGATTGCATCCCCTGGGCATTGGTGTTCCTGTCTGTAAAATGGCTGTGTTAAACGGGTTCTGGGGTCAGGCACCAAATACGTGCTAGTTCTGATGTTGTCGTTGTTGATGTTCTAGTTCTTCTTCTTGTTGTTTTGTCCTTGTTGTTGATGTTGTTGTTCTTGTTCTTCTTGCTGTTCTTGTCCTCGGTGTCGATGTTGTTGCCCTTGTTGTTGTTGTTCTTGCTGTTGTTGCCTACTTCCAAAACCCATTTCTCTTTTCCAATGGACCATTTTCCTCCTGGAAGCCATGCTCACGCAGGCTCTCCCCCTGTTGCAGTCCCCGTGCTCACACAGGCTCTCTCTCTTTCTCTCTCTCTCTCTCCCTGTTGCAGTCCCTGTGCTCACACAGGCTCTCTCTCTCTCTCTCTCCCTGTTGCAGTCCCCGTGCTCACACAGGCTCTCTCTCTCTCTCTCTCTCCCTGTTGCAGTCCCCGTGCTCACACAGGCTCTCTCTCTCTCTCTCTCTCTCTCTCCCTGTTGCAGTCCCCGTGCTCACACAGGCTCTCTCTCTTTCTCTCTCTCTCTCTCCCTGTTGCAGTCCCCCGTGCTCCGGCACCGGACACTAGAGAACTCCCCCATCTCCAGCTGCAACACCAGTGACACGGAGGGCTCCCTGCCCATAAACAGTGCCGCCATCCTGAAGAAGAGCCCGACGGCCGCAGGCAGCTCCCCCTGCCGAGGGCATGTGCTGCGCAAGGCCAAGGTGAGCTGAAGCCCGCATCTGTGTCCCCTGAGCCCCACGTCCATGTCCCCCTGACCCTCACATCCATGTCCCCCCACCCCCACATCCATATCCCCCTGACCCTATGTCTGTATACCCCCGGCCCCCTGTCCATGTCCCCCTGACTCCCATGTCCTCATCCCCCCCCAGCACCCGTCCATGTCCCCCTGACTCCTATGTCCGCATCCCCCTGGCCCCTTGTCCATGTGCCCCCCTGACCCCCCGTCCACAGAAGGAGGGGCGTTGATTCCAGTGGTTTCCACTGCTGGCACTGTGACCTGGGTCTGCTTTCCTTCTCTCTCTGGAATGAAATCTCAGGACAAAGCTCACGTCGGGTCGTGTAGCTCCACGGAGACTGTCTGCACCCTCCAGTCCTGGGAGGCGGGACGTGGCAGAAGTGTCTCCTGCACAGTCGGCATTAGGACTGGGGGCGCAGAAAGCGGGGAGTCAGGGTGCTGACCCTCAGAGGACCGTTGTCTCCCGGGAGGGAGCCGGCAAGTGTATTTTTATCACACCTTCTAGTTCTTGTCATACCTTATAATTCTTCTAATAACCTTATAATTCTTATCACACCTTACAATTATTATAATACTTTATAATTGTTATAATACCTTATAATTCTGATAGTATCTTATAATTCTTATTAAAAAAAGGAACCATGTTGCTATCAAGTCAATTCTGACTCATAGCAACCCTACAGGACAGAGTAGAACTGTCCCATAGGGTTTCCAAGGAGCAGCTGGTGGATCTGAACTGCTGCCAGCCTTTTGGTTAGCAGCCTTATAATTTTTATCATACCTTAAAATTCTTAGACAACTTTATTAATTTTTATCATACCTTATAATTCTTACACAATTTTATAATTCTTATCATACCTTATCATTCTTATATAACTTTATAATTCTTATCATACCTTATCATTGTTATCATACCTTTTAATTCTTATAATACTTTATAGTTCTTATAATAATTATAATTCTTATAATACTTTATAATTCTTAGGGTTTCCAAGGAATGGCTGGTGGATTCGAACTGCTGACCTTTTGATTAGGAGCCAAGCTCTTAACCACTGAGCCACCAGGGCTCCGTAATTCTTATACTGTATCTTATAATTCTTATAGTATGTGTTGGTCATCTAGTGCTGCTATAACAGAAATACCACAAGTAGATGGCTTTAACAAATAGAAATTTATTCTCTCACAGTTCAGTAGGCTACAGGTCCAAATTCAGGGCATCAGCTCCAGGAGAAGGCTTTCTGTCTCTGTTGGCTCTGGAGGAAGGTCCTTGTCATCAGCCTTCCCCTGGTCTGGGAGCTTCTCAGCGCAGGAACCTCAGGTCCAAAGGACGCGCTTTGCTCCCGGCACTGCTTTCTTGGTGGTATGAGGTTCCCATGTGTCTGTGCTCGCTTCTCTCTTTTATATCTCAGAAGAGACTGGCTTAAGACACTATCGAATCTTGTGGACCTTATCAGCATAACCTCATCACAATGATAGAATTTACAATAAGGAGATCACAAATAACCTCATCATAGTGATAAAGTTTACCACCCATAAGGAAATCACATCAGATTACACAATCATACAATACTGGGAATCATGACTCAGCCACGTTGCTACACACATTTTTTGGGGGACACAATTCAATCCGTGACAGTCGGCTCTGGAGGAAGGTCCTTGTCATCAGTCTTCCCTTGGTCTGGGAGCATCTCATCACAGGAACCTCAGGTCCAAAGGATGCGCTCTGTTCCCAGCACTGCTTTCTTGGTGGTGTGAGGTTCCCATGTTTCTCTGTTTGCTTCTGTCTTTTATATCTCAAAAGAGATGGTCTTAAGACACTATCTAATCTTGTATATGTAATCTTATTATTACATCATAGTGATAGGATTTACAACACACAGGGAAATCACATCAGATGACAAAATGATGGGCAGTTACACAATACTGGGGATTATGACCTGGCCAAGCTGACAGATATTTTGGGGGGACACAATTCAATCCATGACAATACCTTATCATCTTTATCATAGCTTATCATTCTTATAATATTTCATAATTCTTATAACACCTTGTAATTCTTTTTACTTTTATTTTGTTGTTGTTTTTGAAAATACACAGAGCAAAACGTACACCAGTTCAACAGTTTCTACACGTGCAATTCAGTGACATTGATCACATTCTTCGAGTTGTGCAACCATTCTCATCCTCCTTTTCTTAATTGTTCCTCCCCATTAACATAATCTCACTGCCCTGTAAGTTTCCTATCTAATCTTTCAAGTTGCTGTTGTTAATTTGATCCCATATAAATAGTTCTTTATAAGAGCATAATGCTCAAGGTAGACATTCTTTACTAGTTAAGCTAATCTATTGTTTGATTTTAAGAAGACTTCAGGGGATATTTTTGGTTTAAGATTTAAAGATTATCTCAGGGCAATAGTTTTAGGAGTTCATCCACCCTTCATGGCTCCAGAAAGTCTGGAGTCCATGAGAATTTGAAATTAAGTTCTGCATTTTCCTCCTTTTGATCAGGATTCTTCTGTGGGATCTTTGGTGAAAATGTTCAGTACTGGTAGCCAGGCACCATCCAGTTCTTCTGGTCTTAGAATAGAGGAGGCACTTGTTCATGGAGGTCATTAGTCACACCCTCCATTTCCTCCTCCTTTTCCTAATGCTCCTTCTTCCTTTTTTGCTCCAAGTGAATGGAGACCAATTGTTGTGCCTTGGGTGGCTGCTTTTAAGACCCCAGGCACTACACACTGAACTAGGAGGTGGAAGAGAAGCACCAAACATGTTATTAGGCCAGTTAACTGGGATGTTCCATGGGATCATGACAGTATAACCTCCCAATCAAGGAACCAGATCCCATGTGGTGTTTGGTTGCACATAAGCAGCCTCAGCAGCTACTCTTTTTTCTGTTGTTGTTATAAGTATATCTATCGCACAACTTTTGCCAGTTCAGTTTTTTACAGGTGTACGACTTATTGACAGCAATTACGGTAATTGGCTGTGCAAGTCAACCCTTAATCAATGCGATTTTTTCCATCACTGTTAACCCTGCTTTCCCACCCCTCCCACCCCTAGTAACCACTAATAATCTTTGGTCTCAGTACATTTGCCTTTTCTTGTCTTTTGATGTAAGTGTGATCATACAACATTTGTCCTTTTGTGATTGGCTTATTTCACTCTCAGCATGATGTCTTCGAGCTCCATCCATACTGTAGCATGTATCAAGACTTCGTTTCTCCCACTGGCTAAGTAGTAGTATTCCATTGCATGTATGCACCACATTTTGTTTATCTGTTCGTCTGTTGGTGGGCACTAAGGTAGTTTCCACCTTTTGGCTATTGTGAATAGTGCTGAAATGAACAGAAGTCTCTGAGTCTCTGCTTTCAGGTCTTTGGGTACCTACCTAGGAGTGGCATTGCTGGATCATATGGTAGTTCTACTTGTAGTTTTCTGAGGAATTGCCACCCTGTTTTCCACAGCTGCTGTACCATGCTGCATTCCCACCAGCAATGGCTAAGGGTTCCAGTTTCCCCACATCCTCACCAACGTTTGTCATTTTCCATTTTTTTTTCAACCTTAGCCACCCTAGTGGTTGTAAAATGGTATCTCATTGTAGTTTTGATCATCGGCATCTCTCTGATGGCTCAGGATGTTCATGTGCTTGCTGGTCCTTTGAATGTCCTGTTTGGTGAAGTATCTATTCAAGTTCTTTGCCCATTTTATGATTGACTTATTTGTCTTTTCGTTGTTAATTCTTATAATTCTTAGCATACCTTATAATTCTTATACCAGTGCCGTCAAGTCAATTCTGACTCATAGTGAGCCTATAGGACAGAGTAGAGATGCCCCATAGGGTTTCCAAAGCTGTAAATCTTTACAGAAGCAGATTGTCTCATCTTTCTCCCGCAGAGCGGCTGGTGGGTTCAAACTTAACAACCTTTTGGTTAGCAGCCAAGCGCTTTAGCCACTGTGCCACTGGGGTTCCCTACAATTTTTATAATACCTTATAAACAATCAAATAGCCAGTTACCCACAAGTCAGCTCTAACTTATGGTGATCTCACGTGTGTCAGAGTAGAACTGTGCTCCGTAGGGTTTTCAGTGGCTGATTTTTCAGAAGTAGATCACCAAGCCTTTCTTCCAAGGCACCCTGGGTGGACTTGGACCTCCAACCTTTAAGTTAACAGCTGAGCATGTGAACTGTTTTCACCACCCAAGAAAAACCAAACCAAACCCATTGCTATCAAGTCTGTTCCAACTCATAGCGACCCAGGGGCTCCATAATACCTTGTAATTCACGTGGGGTTGCCATGAGTCAGAATTGACTCAAAGGCAACCAGTTATGATACCTTCTAATGCCTTATAATCAGCGCAGCAGCCGCAGGACATACCACACAGGGTAGCCATGGCATAGCAGAGAGGGCAGCCTGGTCTCTGGTCTCCTGGAGGACGTGGGAAAGGCTTCACCGGGCAGTGGCCTGGGGCCAGGTCTTCCAGGACAAACAGGAGGTGGCCAGTAGCCATGGGTTGGGGAGGTGGGCTGTGCTCTGGCCAAACTCGGTTTCTGGTCCAGCTTCATCGCTGTGGGTCCGGGCTGGCCACTGAGCCTCACTGAAGCTCCGTTTCCTCTTGGGTAACATGGGGGTCCCCTCTACCTTAAAGATGAAGTCAGGACAGGGAGCGCAATATCCAGTGTCCAGCCCGGCGCCTGGCTCCTGGTCCCTGTGGTCTGCACTGTGGTCACATGGTGACTGCTGTGCATGCAGTCAGCTCTGCAGCCAGGGCCCAAGGCGGGGATGGTGTCCAAGTGCCTGCCGATTCACTGCCAATGCCTCACTCTCTAAGTCCCTCAGAAGAAAGGCCTGGCAATCTACTTCTGAAAAATCAGCCACTGAAAACCCTATGGAGCACAGTGCTGTTCAGACACACGTGGGGTCACCAGGAGTTGGAGCTGACTCGGTGGCTTGGTTCTTTAAGTCCCAAACGATTGTGGCAGGTGGTGTGACCTGTGTCAGTGGGATGCCTTGCCGTCTTGACCTGTGCCCCTTCTCGCTTGCTTTGTTAGGAGTGGGAGTTGAAGAACGGAACATAAGGCCGGCAAGAAGGCTCTAGCTGCAGGAGGCGTCAGACCAACTTCAGGGACGTTGACACAGGATGCTCACCCAGAGGTGGCATTTGTGCAGCACAGCCCGGAGCGCTCGTGAGCGACTCTGAAAGCAGCGCCTCAGCCCAGCTCGCCTGTATCCTTTCTACTGCAAAATGGTGCCCTTTCAAAACAACACACTTGCGCCACTTCACCTGTTAACAAACGAAACCACAAAGGAATGGGAAAGACTGTCCAAGAATCGTGGGTGAGTGGAGGACAAGGTCCCTGTTTTTAGCCAGTCCCACGATTACTTCAACCAACTTCAACCCGCCCAGGACCGAGATGGACCAGGGAACCCTGGGGAAGGCCTGGGTCCGCGGCCCCAGCCACAACTGACCCAGCACGTGAGCATCGGCTGGTTGGCTGGACAGAGAGCTGGACAGGTGGACGGTGTGCGCTCCCGGGCTGCGTCCACGCCTCCCTCCCCTCCTCCCTTCTCCCTCGTCATAAGAAGCCATGGATGACAAAACTGTACTGTGACTCATTTTGTGCCTTTTCTTCTTCTTTTTTCCCTTTGGACAAATGCTTTGGTTGCCAGACATGAAAAGCTGCCCCTCTTTTTAAACCGTTTTTAAAATGTCCCTTTTTTACTGGACTTGAGGACCTTCCAGGGACCATGTGTCATGTTTTACGAATTATTTGTACTGCTTCCGAGAGGCAGCAGGGAGGCTCCGAGACCTCAGTGATGTGAGGAACGTGCCCCTTTCTCCCTTCACAGGACCCCAGGACCCCTGCCCTTCGCAGACTCCAGGGCCCCTGCCCTTCACAGACCCCCAAGACTCCCACCCTTCACTGGACCCCAGGACCCCTGCCCTTCACAGACCCCAGGACCCCCACCCTTCACAGGACCCCCGCCCTTCACAGGACCCCAGGACCCCCGCCCTTCACAGGACCCCAGGATTCCCGCCCTTCACAGACCCCAGGACCCCCACCCTTCACAGGACCCCAGGACGCCCACCCTTCACAAAACCCCAGGACCCCTGCCCAGTGCTGGCAGGGCCTCCTCCTGGGGCCTGTGGGCTGATAGGGGTCAGGGAGACATTTCTTGTGTCTTACAAGACCCCAGCCAATGTGGGGGTCCGGGTGGGCTCTGGGAAAAGGAGGTGGGCTCCGGATATTGGAGTGGTAGAATCATAGCCTGTTAGCACCGTAGTCCACCCCATGCCCCTTCCTTCAGCTGATGGGTCTGAGTGTTGATGCTGGGCCTTGATGTTCTCCCCGGGCGTGAGGGACCCGGGTAGGGCCTCCTGGGCTGGTTCCTTGGGTACTTTTGGAGAGAGAAGACGCCTAAGGTTCTTAGGTGGGGCCATTCCTGCCCTGCAGCTCTCGGAAGGGGCTGTCAGGGATCCATAGATACAGGAAGGGCGCCCCAGCGAGAACCCTCTGCAGACCGAGTCACAGGATCTGTCACAACGGTGTTCCCAGGCTCTCCCTACCCGTGCAGAGTGGGGGCTGTGCCACTGTGGACCTCTGCCCAGAACGCTTTCTCTGCCCGTCACAGTGCTAGATGGCAAGGAAACCCAGTCTCCCACGTCTTGCCCAGACGAGCTTCAGAGTGGGCCTTCCTTGTTCCCCCAGGCCTGCACCACAGGGACCGCCGCCCTCTGCCCTGCCCTCCAGCCCCTGAAGGTCTTGATTGGTCTTTCTGACGTAGGGGGACAGCCGTCCCCCTACTTCCAAACTCTGAGAATTGGAAGCTGTTGAATGTGAGCTCCCCGGAACTTGAACTTGAGGCAGCCCCACCTTCCGGGAGCAAATTTGGTCTGAGGGGCTATCAGCTGGCAGCCACTCTCTCAAGGCTAGGAAATGGGGTGTCGCTGCAGCATCAAGAACTTCCTGTGCCCAGGGGGGAGGAACCTTCTGGAAGGCATCAAGGCCGAGCTTCACGGCCCCGGCTGGGAAGAGCCCCCCTCCTCTTGTTTGTATTCTCTCCCTGTGGGAACGTGCCCCCTTGGTCTCCCCTGAAGACTATTTCCATAGTTGGTCCATCTAGCAGGAGAATAGACAGGCCCCTGGGTAAAATTTGGGGGGTCAATCTGAGCTGAAGGGTTTTGCTGCCTCCAGGTCAGATAAAGTTGCTCGGATGAAGGCTGTGGGTTCTGATTGTCACGGCAGGAAGAGGGACAGTCACCAGCGGTGTCCTGGATCCTAGCCCAGCATGGGTAGGCTCTAATAGCCCAGTGGGGAAATCAATGCCTGAGAAGCAGAGAGCAAGCAGGGGGACCTGGGAACCACCTGGGGCCTGTTTTTCACTTTGCAAGTGAAGGGACAGAGACGTGGGGGCTGGTGTCCCAACCGAGAACACAGCGCTGATAGGCACCAGTGCCAGACGTGAACCCTGGTGTTCAGGCTCCTGGGGTCCATAGTTTGTGTTTTTTAAAAAAAACATATTTTTAAACCCACTTTGCTAAGCATAAACCTTTTAAAGAGGACGGCACACGTCAAGACCCCTGTGACCATCCACGGGGCCCTTTCTAGATGGACCTCATTGGGGGGCACCTGTCGCCTGATCCCGTCGCTGCCCTCCGTCCCCCGACTTCTTTAGATTTGACCAGAAAGTGAGTTTAAAGCGTTTGCTTCAAAATAAGTTATTTATTTGTATATGTTCAAGAAATATAGTTTTAATTTATATCTGTACATATTAGACACGTAGACACCTTGTCGGAATTCTGACAGTGATCTCAATTTATTACCTGTCCCCCGAAACCAGCCGCACGGGAGCCCCGCCCTCTTGCCCCTGGGGCGGGTGTGAGCACAGCCGATGTGAGCTGGGGGGTAAAAGGCCCTGCCTTGCCCGCACCGTGTGTGCACGGCAAGTTCCTGGGGGAGATCAGATTTCTTCATCGATGGTGCGCGGTACTTCTTCAGTCACCTTCAGTGAGTGGGGCCACAGCCTCGTAGGGTCCCACTCAGAAGGGGATGAGTGGGGGCGGGGTTCCTGGTCGCTGGGGCCGGGGCAGGGCATGGGGCTACCCACCTCGGCAGGCCTTCCTCAAGCCCCACCCCCACTGGCCACCTCGGCGGCCCCCCAAGACAGCCGTGCCCTTCCCCCAAGCCCCACCCCCACTGGCCACCTCGGCGGCCCCCCAAGACAGCTGTGCCCTTCCTCCAAGACCTGCCCAGGGCTGTATTTTGGTAAAAGGGTACCATTCACCTTCAAAATCCCGTCCATTTATGTGTTTTTCTGATTTCCCCAGTTGGCCTGCCTGCTGGCCTTCTGCAAGGGGAGCAGTAGATGGTTAGAGGGTCAGCTTTGCCGCCACTGCCTTGAGCACAGGGAATAGCGATTCTGCCCCTTCGCCTAGATTCTGAGAAGTTCGAGCTGGGCGCTTGGCCCGCACGCGGGGCCACGCTCGCGCCCTCTGTTTCAAGGTCTGTGCTCCCTCTCTGAGTCATCCGTGTGGATCTGAGTGTCGTTCCAGGATGACGGAGTCTGTCCATCCAATGGGGTGGGGGTGGGGGGGTCCTGTGGTGCACAGAACCTTCTGGAGCCCTGGTGACTGTGAGCAGCCCCACGGTCTCATCCCTTTTACCCGTCCGCTTTGGTGCTGCCAACCTAGTCCTCTGCCTAATTCATCATCCTCTCCCCCGATTACTTGTGGCTATTTCTTCTAGCGGCGAAAATTTGGAATTCCCGGGCTAGCTTTCAAGGGCACAGCTGTGAAGCTGGGGTTGTATGTGTTTTAGGCCCCATCTTATCACCCCAGAAAAGAATCTGCGGACACCCTATTTGAGGGAGAAATGTTGCCTATTTATAGACCCACAGACCTAGCTCACCAGCAAAGTGCTCTACGTGTTCACCTAAGTCTTGGAACTAGAAACCTTCCAGTGGTCGACAGCATCAAGGTGTGGTCAGGTGTCTTCTCCCCCGCTCGCTGGAAAGGGGACGGGCTGCTGAGGTGACGTTCTTACCTGGTGTAGCCGGCAGGGGGCGGATCAGCTTGGGAGCTCACAGTGGGACCCTCTAATCAAGCAGACGCTGATAATTAGAAGTGGCCTCTTCCAAGAGTTTCTATTGCGTTACAGTCAGCAGACAAGATGCCCCTCAATCTACATAAAGATCACGGCAACACTGAAATGTTGAACTTTGCCATCCTGTTTTCTTTTTTTCTAAAAGAAGTTTTTAATGGGAAAAACAAGTTCAAATTCAGGGTGTAGTTTTAAAGAAGGTAATCCTTTTTTTTTAATTCTCTTTGCTATAGTGGTTTGTTTTTTTATCCCCATGATGGGCTGGCCTCATACTGTGAAAGGAACTGAAATTTTGAGGGCCATGTGGCTTTTTTATCATACGACACGGTATTGTAGAAGGTGCAGAACAGCCCCTCCTGTGAGCCCTAGGACACCCCCACACCAGAGTAAGGCGGCTTATCAGTTTACAGGAAGGAGAACTTGACACCCACGACGTGGCGGGTCTCAGATGCAGTTCTCTGCCTGTCCTTTGTGAGACACTCTGGCCGTATCCTTCCAGAAAAGCTCACTGTGACAGTGTGCAAGATGTTTTCAAAATGGTGTCATCGATCATAATTCTTAGGGACCAAAGGTGTTTTTAATGAGACAACTTTTTCTTTATTTGACTTTGTAGCGGGAAGGAAAATATGAACCTTAAACCTTCAGATCCATTTTTAAATAACAGATACTCAGAATCAATTAACCAGGAGTATGAGTTGTAAAATGTTTTCATATTAAGAATGTAATTATTTCCTGATTGTATTTTTTAAGAAACTAAAGTCATATTTAAAATTCTCTTTGGAAGACACAGGCAAGATTTTTTTTTTAACTTAAATATGTTGGCAGTGCCCATTTTAAATGACTGTAAATATGTTTTCACTGTGTTTCTCAATGTATTTAATCCATAAAGTGAAGAATTTTATCAAAAGAGATTTGCAACAGAAATATTCCTTTTCAGTCCATCTGCCCCTTTTGTAGTAGCTTCACTTGAATGTTCTGCTTTACGAATGGATTTTTTGACTATTTTACATGATGTAGCCAGCAGACCGGCGCCCCGTGGCATGACCCTGTGTGTACAATTAATAAAACTTTACTATTCCCATGAGGCCTCCGTGTCCTCTCTGACCTTGGTTTTATCGAAGATTGAGAAGTTAGCAGCTCCTGAAGTGGAAGGTGCACCTCCCTGATAACAGGCCACCTCATGGGTGGGAGAGAGCAGTAAGAAGGAGAAGATAGGAGGGGGTACTTCCTTTATGTTAGCAAGAACGCTCTTCCATGAAGAAACCACACACAGAGAGTCCTTCTGGAGCCACTGAGGCTGAGTGAACACCAAAGCTATTACCCTAAGATCATCTTTAAACCTCAAACCAGAACTTTCCCCAGAAGTCCGCTTTGACTCAGACAGCCATTTAACCTAATTAGTGAAGTATGTCTGCCTGGAACATTGTGCTATCTCCAAGATTCATCTGTGTGGGATCAAATTGACAACGGCATCTCAAAAGGTTAGATGAGACACTTAGGGGCAGTGACTTTAATGGTGGTGGAATAATTTGGAAAAGGATAGCGAGAACAGTTACACAAACTTGAAGAAAGTAAACAATGTCATTGGATTGTATTTGTAGAATTTGTTGAAACAGTGTATCCTTTGCTATGTATATTTTTGCAAAACAATTATCAGAAGTGTCTTCTAGCCCACAGACCTGAATATTCCACCTAAGAAACATTTACACCCCTGCTAAAAGCCAAGCTCTGTGCCAGGTGGTGACATAATACAGGATCAGATATGACTCCTGTTCTCCAGGGGCTTGTTCTAGTCAAGGAGACACGGTCTATGAACAGATAACTCTGATGTACTCTGAGTAAGGGGATGTATGAAGATTTCTGGAATCCTGGAAGTAAGCACAACCGATTGTGAGGAAATTGGGTTTTGCACATGGAGGGGTATTTGAAATAGGCCGTGGTGTATGAATAGGAGTTCAGCAAGGAGAGCGGCAAGGGAAAGATAGTCCATTCAGAAACAACAGCAGAGCAGAGACAGAGGGTGGAGATGGTGAGCTGCTGGGCCAATGGCAAGCAGTGTGTGTGGCTGGAGCTGAGGGCACAGGGGGAAGAAGACAGGAGGTAAGTTCTAAGAGCAGGTTGGAGTTGGATCGTGGGGGGCTCACGTGTCATGCAGAGAAGGGCGAGCCCTTTGAGGTGGACATGCAGCCAAGGTTATCACAAAATGTGGATCTGAGCGGCCTGCCGCAAAAGCCAATACTGAGACGGGTGAGGTGAGCAGCAAGAGGGTTTTATTGTATATCGATACACGGGAGACAGAGGGGAATGAGCTCCTCTGAAAGACCTGTCTCCCCAACTGGAGACTGGCTGAAGGTTTTATACGGACAGGGTTATAGTTTCTCTTGGCGGTGGTCATGTTTTTCACGTCTCAGATGAGTTAACTTCTTACTGACAGTCCTTGAAGGTTAGCTGGTGGTATTAGTCACGACTGGCATGTCCTAAATAATCTAACTTCTTACTGGCAATCCTTGAAGATTATCTGGCACCATTAGTCACGACTGTCAAGTTGCAGATGAGCTAATCCTGTTACTGGCAATCTTTGAGGGTTACCAATTTGTTTTGCCACCCTCCAGGGAGAAACTTTAGTTAAACTTTTATAGGGACTGGAATAGGAGGAGGGAGAAAGAAGAAGAAATATCACGAGACAAAGCAGGGGTTAGTAATAGTGGGAATCAGTTATTCAGCAATGGTGGTAGCTGACCTTATGCAGCCTGTTTCACTAAGGCTTCCCGAATAGGAAGGATGTGTCTGTTTCTAGGAAGCCCACAACTGGTTGGGTGGAGAGGGAGTCCAGGGGGAGGAGGCCGAGGAGGCTGAAGGCCCCCCTGCAGCAGCCAGGGGACAGCAGGCACAGCGGTGATGGGATGTGGGGAATGGGCTGAGGCTTTCACAGGGACAGACCTCCATCTGATGACTGACTGAGGAGGAGGTGGGTAAAACCGATGAAGGGTAACCCCAGGAGTCTAGCTTCCCAAAACCCACCTGGAGCTGGGCCTACTTAAGGTGTGTCTTAGGCTGGATTCTCTAGAGAAGCAAAACCAGTAAAACATATAAATATATATAGGGAGAGATTTATATCCAGGAAATGGCTGCACGCAGTCGTAGAGGCTGGAACGCGGGAGGCTTTTCCTGACTCACGTAGCCACAGGGGCTGGTGAATCTAAGGTCAGCAGGTCAGACAGCAGGGCTCTTGCCACAGGCTTCGAAGACTGACAAATCCAAGATTGGCGGGCAAGATGGTGGATAAGTATTCGCTCAAATTCCAAGAACCGGAGGCCAGATGAACAGGAGCCAGCTGCAGGATCCAGAGCTAGCAAAAGCCCTCAAGCCTTGCCAGAAAGTCCACTTTCATTGGATGCAGGCCACACTCCCAAGGAAACTCCCTTTTAACTGATTGGCTACTCACAGCAGAGCCCATCATGGAGGTGATCATATTATATTAAATCTCATTATGGAGGTGACCACATCATCATAGGACTGCCAAACCACTGAGAATCATGGCCCAGTCAAGCTGACACACAACCTTAACAACCACAGTGTGTTTGCCCAGACACTAATGAGAAAAGGGACAGCACGGTCTGGGAGAAGACACACGGGGAGCAGCATGGGCGGTACAGGTGAGCCCTGTGCACAGGTGAGTCACGGGGCACAGGTGTGTCTCCTGCAGGTGCGTCCCGGGGCATAGGGCAAGGCCAGAAGAAGATCATCCACTTAGGGCCCCTCAAAAGTCTAGATCCAGATGCCCTGGATGGGACCTCCTGCCACCCTAATCCTTCTCTTCCTAAAGTGGAGTCTTGGCCCTCACCCCACAGCTAATGAAAAGTCACAATCTATTGTTAATATGAAGCAACTGCATTACAGCTCCCCCACGTGACTGCCAGTTTGTTGTACTGTGGGAGCTTTCATGTTGCTGTGATGCTGGAAACTATGTCACCAGCATTCAAACGCCAGCAGGGTCACCCTCGTGGACAGGTTTCAGTTGAGCTTCCAGGCTAAGACAGATTAGGAAGAACCCGGCAGTATACTTCTGAAAAGAATTAGCCAGTGAAAACCTTATGAATAGCAGAGGAACATTGCCTGATATAGTGCCGGAAGATGAGCCCCCCAGGTTGGAAGGCACTCAAAACATGACTAGAGAAGAGCTACCTCTTCAAAGTAGAGTCGACCTTAATGACGTGGATGGAGTCAAGCTTTCAGGACCTTCATCTGATGATGTGGCATGACTCAAAATGAGAAGAAACAGCTGCAAACATCCATTAATAATCAGAATGTGGAATGTATGAAGTATGAATCTAGGAAAATTGGAAATTGTCAAAAATGAAATGGAACACATCAACATCGATATCCTAGGCATTAGTGAGCTGAAATGGACTGATGTTGGCCATTTTGAATTGGACAATCACATGGTCTACTGTGCTGGGAGTGACAACTTGAAGAGGAATGGTGTTGCATTCATCCTCATAAAGAACATTTTAAGATCTATCCTGAAGTACAATGCAGTCAGTGATAGGAGAATATCCACATGCCAGTTAATACGGCTATTATTCAAATTTACACACCAAACACTAACTCCAAAGATGAAGGAATTAAAGATTTTTACCGACTTCTGCAGTCTGAAATTGATTGAACATGCAATCAGGATGCACTGATAATTACTAGTGATTGGAATGCGAAAGTTGGAAACAAAGAAGAAGGATCAGTAGTTGGTGATCGAAATGATGCCGGATCACATGATAGAATTTTGTAAGACCAACGACTTCTTCATTGCAAATACGTTTTTTCACCAACTTAAACAGTGACTTAAACAATGACTATACACATGGACCTCGCCAGACGGAATATACAGGAATCAAATCAACTACATCTGTGGAAAGAGATGATGAAAAAGATCAATATTATCAGTCGGAACAAGGCCAGGGGCCGACTGCGGAACAGACCATCAATTGCTCATATGCAAGTTCAAGATGAAACTGAACAAAATTAGAACAAGTTCACAATAACCAAAGTATGACCCTGACTATATCCCACCTGAATTTAGAGACCATCTCAAGATTAGATTTGACACGTTCAACACTAATGACCAAAGGCCAGATGAATTGTGGAATGATATCAAGGACATCATACAGGAAGAAAGTAAGAGGTCATTAAAAAGACAGGAAAGAAAGAAAAGACCCAAATGGATGTCAGAAGAGACTCTGAAACTTGCTCTTGAATGTCGAGTAGCTAAAGCAAAAGGAAGAAATGATGAAGTAAAAGAACTGAACAGAAGATTTCAAAGAGCAGCTCAAGAAGACAAAGTGAAGTATTATAATGACATGTGCAAAGACCTGGAGATAGCAAACCAAAAGGGAAGAACACGCTCGGCATTTCTCAATGTCAAAGAATTGAAGAAAAAATTCAAGCCTCGAGTTGCAATAGTGAAGAATTTTACAGGGAAAATACTAAACAATGCAGGAAGCATCAAAAGAAGATGGAAGAAATAAATATACAGAGTCATTATACCAAAAAGAATCTGTTGACATTCAACCACTTCTGGAAGTAGCATATGATCAGGAACCGAAGGTACTAAAAGAAGTCCAAGCTGCACTGAAGACATTGGCGAAAAACAAGGCTCCAGGAATTGACGGAATATCAGTTGAGATGTTTCAGCAAAGGGATGCAGCACTGGAAGTGCTCACTCGTCTATGCCAAGAAATCTGGAAGACAGCTACCTGACCAACTGACTGGAAGAGATCCATATTTATGTCTATTCCCAAGAAAGGTGATCCGACTCAATGCAGAAATTATTGAACAATATCATTAATATCACATGCAAGTAAAATTTTACTGAAGATCATTCAAAAGCTGCTGCAGCAGTATGTCAATAGGGAACTGCCAGAAATTCAGGCCTGATTCAGAAGAGGACGTGGAACCATGCATATCATTGCTGATGTCAGATGGATCCTGGCTGAAAGCAGAGAATACCAGAAAGATGTTTACCTGTGTTTTATTGACTATGCAAAGGCATTCGACTGTGTGGATCATAAATTATGGATCATATTCCAAAGAATGGGAATTCCAGAACACTTAATAGTGCTCGTGAAGAACCTGTACATTCCTCAAGAGGCAGTCATTTGAACAGAACAAGGGGATACTACATGGTTTAGAATTAGGAAAGGTATTTGTTAAGGTTGTATCCTTTCACTATACCTATTCAATCTGTATGCTGAGCAAATAATCTGGGAAACTGAACTCTTTGAAGAAGAACGGGGCATCGAAATTAGAGGAGGATGCATTAACAACCTACGATATGCAGATGACACAACCTTGCTTGCTGAAAGTGAAGAGGACTTGAAGCATTTACTGATGAAGATCAAAGACCACAGCCCTCAGTATGGATTATACCTCAACGTAAAGAAAACAAAAATCCTCACTACTGGACCAATAAGCAACATCATGATAAACAGAGAAAAGATTGAAGTTGTCAAGGATTTCATTTTACTTGGATCCACAATCAACACCCATGGAAGCAGCAGTTAAGAAATCAAAAGACGACATATTTCATTGGGCAAATCTGCTGCAAAAGACCTCTTACAGGTGTTAAAAAGCAAAGATGTCACTTTGAGGACTGAGGAGCACCTGACCCAAGCCATGGTGTTTTTGGTCGCCTCATGTGCATGTGAAAGCTGGACAATGAATAAGGAAGACCCAAGAAGAACTGGCGCCTTTGAATTGTGGTGTTGGCGAAGAATATTGAATACACCATGGACTGCCAGAAGAACGAACAAATCTGTCTTGGAAGAAGTACAACCAGAATTCTCCTTAGAATTAAGGATGGCGAGACTTTGTCTCATATACTTTGGACATGTTATCAGGAGGGATCAGTCCCTGGAGAAGGACATCATGCTTGGTAAAGTACAGGGTCAGCGAAAAAGAAAAAGACCCTCAATGAGATGGATTGACTCAGTGGCTGCAACAATGGTCTCAAGCATAACAACGACTGTGAGGATAGCGCAGGACAGGGCAGAGTTTTCTTCTGTTGTGCATGGGGTCGTTGTGAGTCGGGACCAACTCAGTGGCACTTAACCACAACAACAGCATTACAGTCGGGAGGTGCAACGTCGTCCTCTGGGGTTTTGTTTTTTTGTAAACGAATGTTGGGCTGATGTGACATGAATATTGGACTTCTTTTATCCCCACTCCTTCCTCGCCCAGCCTCTGATAATCTCTGCTTTCTATGTTTATGCATTTGTCTGAATGCAAGTGGAAGGTCAGCCAGATCGAGGGAAACCCTGTATGAGACAGATCGATGCAGTAGCCGCAACAATGGACCAAGACGCACCAACAATGGTGAACATGGCGCAGGAGAGGGCAGCATTTCGTTCTGTTGTACATGAGGTTGCCGTGAGGTGGAGCCCGCTCGAGGGCACCTAACAACTCTAGATGTTTCATATCGGTGGGCTCACACAATAGTTGCCGTTTCGGTCTGATTTCGTTCACTGAAAATAATGTTTTCAGGCTCATCCATGTGATATCACGTAACAGGACTTCATTTTTCTTTATGCCGAGTATTCTTCATGGCGGGGTTCTACGCTCTGCTGCAGGCTCCCTCCTGTCACATGCTGCTGTTGGACTTAGCAGGCTCTGAGGGGGCCCCTGATCTCGCCCCACCATGTCCTGCTCCCTGGAAAGGCAGCTGTCTCGAGTCTGACACAGCCCCAGGCCCTACAAGGACCTCTGGACCTGGAAGCCCTGGGGGAAGGGCTGACAGGACCTTGGATCATCACCAGGCGCCAGGGCTCGTGAGGGTGGCCACACTGGGTCTCCAGGCCGACCGTTCTTGGTGGAGGCCCAGCCCTGCAGCGCCAGTGCTGACTTGCTGGGGACAGTTTAACAACGAACGTTGGTCATGTTTCCCTGCACTCTAGACCAGGGGAGCTGGCTGCTGGGGGTATGGGGACTGGAGAGGAGCTCGGAGCTGACCCCTGCCTTGTCCTCAGGTCACAGGATTGGTCCCTGCAGTGAGCATGCCTCGGGTGCCTCCTGGGGACCCGCCCGGTGCCGGACCCGGGAAAGAGCAGCGACTGGGGCAGCTGTGATTCTGGCCTAGTGCAGCTCACAGCTGCGGAAGCAGCGCTGGGTAGTTGGCAAAAGTGCTTGGGAAAACAAAATCCACTGTTGTGCGGATGGACTGCATCCTGTACACACCTTCATCTGTTGACGCACACGTGGGTTGTTCCTGCCTTTTGGCTGTTGTGAATACTCTGCAGTGAACACTGGTGCTCACGTGTCTGATTCAGTCCCCGCTTTCACGTCTCCTGGGTGTGTACCTAGGAGTGGAATTGATGGGTCACATGGTAGTTCTCTGAGTAACTTTCTGAGAAAACATCAGATTGTTTTCCACAGCGGCTGCACCATTTCACGTTCCCACCAGTAATGTACAAGAGTTCCAATGTCTCCACGTCCGCACCAATGTCCAGGTCATCTTTGATGGCCGGGAAGTCAGTCTCCAAGGCCCCCAGCTGGCCTCACACCCTGGAGCAGCGTCCTCCTCTGCCACGCCGGCCCATACTCCTTGAGAAATGGTGCGTCTGGCCTTCCTTAACCAGTTCTTCAAAGAAGTTCTCTCTCAGTTTCTGGACTGAGGTCATATCCTCGTGGGCTGCCAAATGGAAAGGAAGGGCCTCTTTAATTCTTATTAAAATGAAGCGGGGGGTGCCAGCGCTGTCGGCATCTTGACACCATCGGGATAACTGGGGGGCGCATCACGAGAATCCTAATTTGGGCACCGGTGGCACAAAGCTGTGCCAGCATAAATCAGAGACCCTGCTTCCCATTAGGGAAAACATGAGCCGACGCAGATAATCCAGAAAGTTTACAACGGAAACTTCATCAATTTTATGATGCTGTTCAAAGCGGAGGCCCTTTGCATAGAAGGAACCAATTAGTGAGAAGCGAGAAAAAATAACAACAGGACTGCAGACTGGTGAGGGGCTCAGGGACACCAGGTCCTCAACTGGGGGCGAGGGCAGGAGGGACGTGAACCCTAGGGGTTTGCTCTGGGCCTGGAGCTCTCCCCGGGGGAAGGGGGCCTGCGGAGCGTCCAGAGCTGTTACGCCCTTCCTTCAAGGGGCCCTGCTGTGAGGTCAGCAGCCTCGGGCTTGGTTCCCGGTGTCCTTCTCTGAAGATCCCATCTGTGAAGTGGGAGGGGAGAGTCTAGTCAGGGTCCTCTAGAGAAACAGAACCAGTGAGATGTACACACACACACACACACACAGAGTGATTTACTTCAAGGACTGGCTTACAACCCTGTGAGGCTGGAAAGTCCAAAAATCCATGGTCAGGCAGCAGCTGACGACTCCTGCTGGCTGACATCCCAGGATCTGTAGGTCAGGTGACGTACATGGGCCAGAGTCATAGAGACGGAGGGCAAGCTCTGCCAAAATGCCTACTTACAGTCTGAAGGCAGGACCCCTGGTGGTGCAGTGGTTAAGCACTTCACCGCTAATTTAAAGGTTGGAGGTTCGAGCCCACCCAGTGGTTCTGCAGGAGAAAAGACCAGGCGATCTGCTCCTGTAGAGATTAGAGCCTAGGAAATCCTATGGGGCAGTTCTACTCTGTCCTATAGGTCACTGTGGGTCGGAACCAACAACAACAGCAGAAGGCGTAACACATCCTAAGAAGTCCCCTGTCAGCTGATTGGCTGATTGCGTTACATTAGACCACATTATGGAAAAGCAGCTAGTTAGTGCGTGGCCAGACAACCCGGAACCAAAGCCTCCCCAGCTAACGCTGAAATTAACCACCACGGGCAGGAACTCCCGTCAGAGGTGTAACTAGGGTTGGTGTCACCCCGTGTGGTAACTCATGGGGTTACCTCCCCCCCGTGGATACAGGTCCACAAATACTAACGACCATGATATTGTAGCTAAAACATCAGAAACTTTGACAAAATCAGCGACTATAAAAATGCTTGCAGCAACAAAAACAGCAGCGTGTGCTTGTAGCGCCTGCAGACAGAACCACGTGATTCGAGGGGTCACTGTGATTGGGTAACAAAGACAGCTCTGACTGGAGCACATTAGAAGCTTCAAAAGTAAGTTAGCATAGAGTTTTAGCCTTGTGGGTATATTGACACATGTCAGCTGGGCTTAAGAAAAATGTTTGTTTTTGCTGTTACAACTAACTATAGGGATATTTTTATTAAAAAAAATAAATTTCTGCTGAAACTCTGCACAGAAATGTTACAGAGTCATTTTGGTGTCACCCCCTCTGACAGGGTCACCTGGTCCGGTCAGCATCCCTGCATCCCTCAGTGACGTCACTGACTCTCATACAGGCTGTGAGAATTCGGTGAGACCAGGTGTGCAAAACGCCCGGCATGGTGCCCGCCGTCCACAATGTGCTCATGACAGTCATCCCCACCCCAGGATGCGGCTGGTTCCCGGGGGTCTTCCCGAGGGCCCAGCAGCTCCTGGAAGGCTGCTAACGAGAGCCCAGCGTGCCCCTCGCTTTCGGGGTACAGGGCCCAGGGCCTCACTGGCATACATGGAGGGTCCGACCGGGGCCTCTTGGTCCTCAGACCAGATCCCAGAAAGGTGTGATGTCATCGTCATGGGAGAGAGCCATCTCAGCAACCAGCCTGACTTCACCTGGGGACGGACGTGGGGCCCAAGGGGAGGTGACCACGGCCAAGAGAGCCCGTGCAGGAGCCAGACCCTGCCTTTCTCTCCGCCTCACTCCCTGGTGGAGAAAAGGGAGAGGAAGACTCACTGACAAGGTCGCTGCAAGGACGTTGAGGTTTGACGGGGTCTCGTTTCCCGTGGCTGCTGTCATAGAAGTCCTGGGTGGCATCACAGGACAGAAATTTATTTTCTTAAAGTGTTGGTGGCTAACGGTCCAAATCAGAGTCCCAGCCGCGTGAATTCCTTTCTTGTCGTAACCCCAGGCGTCCCCTGGTTCCTTGCCTTGTAGACGATCCTCATGGTGCGTCTGCCTTCCCCCTGCTTGTACTTCTGTGTCTGATCTGCTCCCTGGATATCGCTCAGAAGGGATTAGGCTTCAGACACACCCTGCAGTGATATGCATGCATTAACATAACAGAGAAATCTTATTTCTAAATGGCATCACACCCATAGGTACAGGGGTGAGGACTCCAACGCATAGTTTGGAGGACAGAATTCACCCCCTTACAGATGGCCAAGAGTAGGTAGGGTGCTACCGGCTGGTGTCCCGGCCGTGTCTCCTCCCAACTGGTGCTTACCTACAGCCAGGGCTCCAGTCTCTCCGTAAGTCACTCAGCTTCGTCCGTCCCCAAGGCCTAACAACCACGGAAACATGGAGTGGGGGACAGACACTTTGTTTTGGAGTGACAGTTTCAGGACCAGGAACTCTGCTAAAAATGCTTTCTAATTTAGCAACTCCGGGGCAATTCCACTCTGTCTTAGAGGGTCGCTATGAGCTGAAATTGACTGTATGGAAACGGGTTTGGTTGGGTGTTTTTTGCACACGGCAGTCTGTACCAGGTCCTGGGAGGACAAAGGAGTATTAGACATGGTGCCCCCTTGACTTTGTGGCAGCAACGAGACAGACAAAAGCCAACCAATCCCGTTGCCGTCGAGTCAATTCCGACTCACAGCGACCCTATAGGACAGAGTAGAGCTGCCCCAGAGGGTTTCGGAGAAGTGGCTGGTGGATTCAAACTGCCGACCTTTTGGTTAGCAGCAGAGCTCTTATCCACTGTGCAACCAGGGCATCTCAAGGGATAGAACATTTATTCGTTCAGCAAACACGTACTGAGTGTCTTCTCGGTGCTGAGAAGGGTTCCAGGCACTGAGAAAATGGTGGTGTATAAGAAGCCAGGATTCCTGCCCTCACAGAGTAGAGGGGGGCTAAAGCGGTTGTTAGGTGCCTCTGAGTCAGCTCGGACTCACAGTAACCTTGACACAGGGACAACAGAAAGCAACATGCCCAGTCCTGCGCCATCTTCACAATCGTTGGTGTGTTTGAGCCCATTGTTGTGGTCGTTGTGTCAAGCCATCTCATGGAGGGTTCCCTCATTTTCACTGACCCTCCACTATACCAACCACGCTGTCCTTTTCTAGCAATCAGTCCCTCCTGATGACCCATCCAAAGTAAGTGAGCAGAAGTCTCAGAGAACGTTGAGTGATCCATAGGAAAAACATGAGTAGCCCAGGAACATCCAACAGTGATCATTGCCTTGCCCTTCAGGCAGAGGGACCCACTGTGCTCGGGCTGTGAGGCAGAAAGGAGGGAGTGTGGTAGGAAGGGGCAGAATGGCAGGAGCTAGATTGGGCAGGGCCGTGGACACTGGAGCCACGCAGGTCAGGTGGGATGCTTCCGGCTGCAGGAAAGAGAAGACCCAAGTCGGATTTGAACTCCAAATAATAATCCCAGCCTACTTCATCATAAAACAAGGAGTCCTGGGGTCAGCAGCCTCAAGTCTGGCTAATTCAGCAGCTCCATGACATCATCAAGTAGCAGTGGTATCTCGGGGGTAGAATTCCTGCCTCTTGTGTGGGAGACCTAGGTTCAATTCCCAACCAAGGCACCTCATGTGCAGCCACCACCTGTCTGTCCATGGAGGCTTGCATGTTGCTGTGATGCTGAACAGGTTTCATCAGAGCTTCCAGACTAAGATGGGCTAGGAAGAAAGACCCGGCAATCTATTTCTGAAAACCAGCCAATGAAAACCCTATGGATCACGATGGCCCCATCCACAACTGATCACGGGGATGACACAGGACTGGGCAGTGTTCTGCTCCATTGTGCATGGGGTCACCATGAGTCAGGGGCCAGCCTGATGGCAGCTAACAACAAGGACAGCATCCTGAAGCCCTGGGTTCCTTTTCTTCCCCCTCTGCCGTCTCAGTGGGTCCCCACTTGGCCAGGTTGGCAGCAGTTCGCCCATACGTGTGTCCCGGCCCAACAGGCTGCCTTCCCGTGGTCTTTCCCAGGCCTGACCATGCCTCCCCCAGAGCCCCTTCTCGCACTTTATCTGCAAGAGTCGCATCCTGGCCCGTCATGCCTGAGCTGCCCACTGGCGAGTGGAGGAGACCACTGTGCTGGGCTGGAGCCACTGAGGTCCACCCCCTGCAGACGGAGCGTGGCCCCCCTGAGGACAGTGAGCACAGGCCGGGGAAGATGCCTGACCAGACTGGGCTCTTCAGGGAGGAGGGCCTTGGGGGCACATGCGGCTGGCAGTTGTCGTGAGAGCAGGTGACAGAGGCTGCTTCAGCAAGGACCCACCCTGCGTCTAGGGACGGGGGAGCCATCGTCCCTGGGTAGTGCAACGTTCACACACTGGGCTTCTAACTCAAAGGTTGAAGGTTCGAGTCCACCCAGAGGCACCTTGGAAGAAAGGCCTGGTGATCTCCTTCTGAAAACTCAGCCCTTGAAAGTCCTATGGAGCACAGTTCTACGCTGATACTCATGGGGTTGCTGGGAGTCTGGGTCGGCTCGACAGCAGCTAGTTTGTTTTCTGGGAGGAGCCGAGGGCGGGGGGACCCAAGCAGCGAGGGCTCTGGTCTCCGTTAAGGGTTGAAACGAGTGCTCTGCCTGCAGAATTGAGAGTGACTGTCGGAGGCCTCGGGGGAATCAGGGGAGGGGCCGGCTGGGCTCAGGAGGAGCACCTGGGTCCTGCCTCTCACAAGCCCTGCCCCCTGTCCCCCAGTGGAACAAGTGGTCCCCAGCTCCTCCCCAGGGCCTTCAGCCTTCCAGCATGGTCTCCAGGCTGGTGAGTCTGTGTGTGGGTGGGTGTTGACCAGTCTGCTTGCCCACAGCCCCCGCTGAGAACAGCTGACCACAGGCCTTGGTGTCCCGGGGCCCCCAAGTCCAAGCCGGGAAGCATGAGGTGGTCACCACGAGCACTGCCTGACAGGAGGGAAGTCACTTGGGACGGGCACAGTGTGGACACCAGGCCAGGAGAAGGCAGCTGTAGCCGCCCAGAGGCCTGGGGCCACAGAAGCCCAGAGGGGTGAGGGCAGTGGGGATGGTGTGGTTCATGGAGCTGGCACTTCACAGAGCAGGGTATCAGGCACTAAGGCTGTACCATACCACCACTGCCCTCCACCAAGGGACTAGCTGTGGTCACGACCCATATAAGGATAGTCCAGGTCCCTGGCTGTGTGACGCCATGTATCTGTACAATAAAACCCTGGCACTGAAAATCCCTGAGCATGCACTGGTCCTTGCAGCCGGTATGGTCTCCCAGAGCTGCCAGAAAATACATTACAATGAGGGCTTGTAAGAAGAGAAATTTATCGGCATGGCCCTGCAGGCAGGGAGGCCGAGATCAGGGTGTCGTCCGTGTTGGCTCCTTCTGAGGCTCT
The DNA here is from genome assembly GCA_030035585.1 of Dugong dugon. Taxonomy (NCBI): domain Eukaryota; kingdom Metazoa; phylum Chordata; class Mammalia; order Sirenia; family Dugongidae; genus Dugong; species Dugong dugon. The sequence goes on along the minus strand of CM057463.1, from coordinate 1,923,516 downwards.
GAGCAAGACACTGTTCCTGCCTCTCTCCCGGCTTCTGGTGGATCACGGTGTTCCTGGGCTGCAGCTGCAGAGTCACATGGCGTCCTTCCTGTGTCTCCATCTCTGTGTCTCTTCTCCTCTTTTTAACCATTTCAGGAGGTAGCATATGATCAGGAACTAATGGTACGGAAGGAGGAGGTTCAGCAGTACTGAAGGCATTGGCGAAAAACAAGGCTCCAAGAATTGACTGAACACCAACTGAGATGCTTCAACAAACAGATGCAGAGCTGGAAGTGCTCACTCGTCTATGCCAAGAAATTTGGAAGACGGCTACCTGGCCAACTGACCGGAAGAGATCCATATTTATGCCTATTTCCAAGAAAGGTAATCCAGCCAAATGCAGAAATTATCGAACAATATCATTAATATCACACACAAGTAAAATTTTGTTGACGATCATTCAAAAGCGGCTACAGTAGTATATTGACAGGAAACTGCCAGAAATTCAGGCTGGATTCAGAAGAAGATGTGGAACCAGGGATATCATTGCTGATGTCAGATGGATCCTGGCTGAAAGCAGAGAATATCGGAAAGATGTTTACCTGTGTTTTACTGACTATGCAAAGACATTCGACTGTGTGGATCATAACAAATTATGGATAATATTGCTAAGAATGGAAATTCCAGAACACTGTGCTCGTTAGGAACCTGTATATAGACCAAGAGGCAGTCATTTGAACAGAACAATGGGATACTGTGTGGTTTAAAATCAGGAAAGGTGTGCTTCAGGGCTGTATCCTTTCACCATGCTTATTCAATCTGTATGCTGAGCAAATAATCTGAGAAGCTGGACTATATGAAGAATGGGTCATCAGGATTGGAGGAAGACTCATTAACAACCTGTGTTATGCAGATGACACAACCTTGCTTGCTGAAAGTGAAGAGGACTTGAAGCACTTACTGATGAAGATCAAAGACCACAGCCTTCAGTATGGATTACACCTCAACATAAAGAAAACAAAAATCCTCACAACTGGACCCATAAGCAACATCACGACAAACAGAGAAAAAACTGAAGTTGTCAAGGATTTTATTTTACTTGGATCCACAATCAACGCCCATGGAAGCAGCAGTCAAGAAATCAAAAGACGCATTGCATTGGGCAAATCTGCTGCAAAAGACCTCTTTAAAGTGTTGAAAAGCAAAGATGTCACCTTGAAGACTAAGGCGCGCCTGACCCAAGCCATGGTGTTTTCAATCGCCTCATACGCATGGGAAAGCTGAATGATGAATAAGGAAGACAAAGAAGAACTGACACCTTTGAATTGTGTTGGTCAAGAATATTGAATATCCCATGGACTGCCAAAAGAACCAACAAATCTGTCTTGGAAGAAGTACAACCAGAATGCTCCTTGGAAACAAGGGTAGTGAGACTTCATCTCATATGATTTGGACATGTTATCAGGAGGGACCAGTCCCTGGAGAAGGACCTCATGCTTGGTAAAGCAGAGGGTCAGTGAAAAAGAGGAAGACCCTCAACGAGATGGACTGACACAGTGGCTGCAACAATGGGCTCAAGTATAGCAACAATTGTGAGGATGGCGCAGGACTGGGCAGTGTTTCGTTCTGTGGTGCATGGGGTCACTGTGAGTAGAACTGACTCAACAGCACCTAACAACAACAACAACACGGTTTGGTTCCTCTTTTTACCCCATAAAAGTACTTGTATAATGAAATGGACTACCCGGTCCCATCTTCAATGGGCTACATAGTTCCTCAGTTGCAATTGTTTAAACCCCTGATAAACGTCTCTGTTTTAACTAGAAAGAGGGTTCAAGTCTTTCTCTACTACACACTTTTTGGCTCTCATGAAAAGTGCTGCAGTGGACATTGGTGTGCAGGTTTCTGTTTGTGTTCCTGCCTTTGCTTCTTCTCAGTGTAAACCCAGGACTGGTTCTGTATCCAAGTTTCTGAGGAAACCGCCAAACCGTATTCCACAGTGGCGGCACTGTCTTCCATTCCCGCCAGCAATGTTGCTGGATTATCTTCCTTATCTTTCAAATTTGAAAACCTTTTACAGGATCTGCTTTTGCCTAGTTCTCTGCAACCCTCTGTGAGCTGCCGACCCTGGCTTCTTCCAGCCGATTTGAGTTGATTTATTCTCTGGGAACACTGACGTAGCATGTCAAGCTCACGCAATCCCTTGCACGTCTTCCATTTTCTTTATCCCTCGCTCCTTTGCTAATTTTGGTGACATTTAATCTGTCCTAGTCAGTGGGGACACAGTTCTGCTTAGGCCCTGGTCTGCTCACTATTATCTCTTATGCAAATTCTAATTCTGTGCATATGTTTTCCTCCTTCGCTCGCTCCTGGTACTTCAGGGAGCTTCCTTTCACTCAGCCTGCAGATTTTTACTCTTATTTCAGAGAGGGCATCTTTTCTGGTGTTTTATATTAAGGCCCAATGCATGCAGTTTCTAAAATTCCTTTTGGTTTCCTTTCCTGGGCTCTTAAGCACACTCAAGCTTTTCTCCGCATTCACAGGCCAGCCCCCCACTGGCCGCGTTCTGTCGGATTGTTTTCCTGGCCCTGCAGCAATGCAGGTGGTGATGCAGTTGTTTTTCTTTGCAGTTCCTTCTCCTTGAACAAAGAAAACTCCCTCCGGCCTTGAGCTTCCCGGTTCACCAGCTGTGTCCTGCCCCTGCCTTCCAGAGTTCATCCATGCTGGTGTTCCTGTTGGGTCCCATAGAGTCGATTCTGGCTCATAGCGAACCTGTGGACAACACAGCAAAACGCTGCCCGGTGGGAATGCTGCTGGAACCCGTCTTTTCTGCATTTACCTTGAAGGCAGCTTGAGGTGCACAGCCCAGGGACAAACTGCTGGGACTAGACAGGCTGTCAGCAGGTGTGCCACTCCTGAAGTGGGGAGGGGTCTTCCCAGCTCCCGAGCCGCTTGTTGAGACTGCGCAGGCAGAAGACTCCTTTCTGGATCATCGGCGTGCTCTGCCGTGGTTGTTCATTGTCCCAAGGCAGGGACTTGTGTTGGCTGTTTGCTGACATTTTGCTGTTCCTCAGGTGCCATGGGGGCACCCTAACTCTGGCTTGGGAGTCGGGGGGACCATCTAACTTAAGACTAAAACAGTACGCTACAGAGATTCCTTCTGGGACAGCCATGTGACCCCACTGGAGCTTCTGGATTTTAAGATGTCCGGACCTGCTGCAGCCATTTTGTGACCTGAGGGCACTTACCACCACTGGAGCCTGAGTGGTGGACTGTGGCTGGAGAGAAACAGAACCTTGCTGAAGGGTCTCCCTTTAACTTTGTGAGCACAAATCCCAAGTGGGGCCTCAGCACTGCCTAGAAATTTTATCAACTTCCTTAATGGATCCACTTTCTCCTTTCTGCATGGCCCCCTCCCAGCCTCACTTCCCTGAGAACACAGAGACGTACCTATCTGCTACCACTAAGTCCACCAACCCATTGCTTCCCTGCTCTCCTGCTGCCTGGGTCCTAACCCGTCACCTCCTCAGGGACTTTGCTCCTGTGACCCCTCCTTTTCCTCCTGCATCATCCCTCCCTCCTCCTCTCCCTGCTCCCTCCTACCCACAAGTAGCCACCTTCACAAAACTTCCCTCCAGGTACTGCCTGATTCTCCACTCCTGAAGAACCAAGATGTTTCTAGAAAGCTTCATGACGTACACTATCTGTGTACACCCTCACTTCCACTGCTAATTGCCTTTTGCCCCCATGCTCCACAGATGACCTCTACCTCGGCTGGGTCCTGGCCTCAACCTTCCCAACTGCACTGGCAAGGCTGACCAGCTCTCCACTTCCTGCCTGGACTCCAGACCCTCCTCCCAGCCTTTCCGCACCTGGTGGCTGCTCCTGCTCTGCTCAGCCTCTCCCCTTGAGCTCCAAGTGCCCACATTCCATTGCTCGGGATGCTCCACGTGGATGTCTAACAGGGGTCTCCATCTTGTTGTTGTTGTCAGGTGCTGTCAGGTTGGTTCCGACTCATAGTGACCCCGTGTACAACAGGACAAAACACTGCCTGGTCCTGAACCATCTTCACAATCATTGTTATGCTTGAGCCCATCATTGCAGCCACTGTGTCAGTCCATCTTGTTGAGGGTCTTCCTCTTCTTGCATGACCCTCTACTTTACCAGGCATGATGCCCTTCTCCAGTGACTGGGCCATCCTGATGAAGTGTCTGAAGTACATGACACCAAGTCTCGCCATCCTTGCTTCTAAAGAGCATTCTGGCTGTACTTCTGTCAGGCCATGGTATATTCAATATTCTTTGCCAACATCATAACTCAAAATCTTCAGTTCTTTGGGTTTCCTTCTTCATTGTCCAGCTTTCACATGCATATGAGGCAATTGAAAGACCATGGCTTGGGTCAGGCGCAAGGTGACATTTTTGCTTTTTAACACTTTAGAGAGGTCTTCTGCAGCGGATTTGCCCAAGGCAATAGATTGATTGTGGATTCAAGTAAAATGAAATCCTTGACAACTTCAATCTTTTCTGTGTTTATCATGATGCTGCTTATTGGTCCAGTTGTGAGGATTTTTGTTTTCTTTATGTTGAGGTGTAATCCATACTGAAGGCTGTGGTTTTTGCTCTTCATCAGTAAATGCTTCAAGTCCTCTTCACTTTCAGCAAGCCAGGCTGTGTCATCTGCATATCGCAGGCTGTTAATGAGTCTTCCTCCAATCCCGATGCCCCGTTCTTCTTCATATAGTCCAGCTTCTGGGATTCTTTGCTCAGAAAACAGATTTGTTCCCTTATGACGCGTCTGAAAGAGAAGTTCAGATGTTTCACCCAAACGATCCTCCCTCTCCATTTTTCCTAGTCTCAGATAATGACGCCTCTGATCACCAGATTGTTCAGGTCCCAAACCAGATGCTGTCCTTGATTTCTCTGTTCCAGTCCAACAGTGGGTCCTGAGCTCCACCTTCAAAACACACCCTCCGTCTCATGGAGCCCGTGGTGCCCAGGCCACCATCACAGACACTGCAGTCTCCTCACCGGCCACCCAACTGCCTCCTGGTGGCCTCAGTGGCCCTTTTCATAGAGGTCAACCAGCTCATGCCCCTCGCCCACACCCTCCAGTAGCTCCGGCCTCGCCTTGTCCTTGGGTTTGGTCCTGCTCCCCTCTCTCCTGTCATGGTTTGAATTATGTCCCACCAAAAATGTGTGTATCAATTTGGCTGGGCCATGATTCCCAGTATTGTGTGGTTGGCCTCCATTTTGTGATTGTAATTTTATGTTGAAGAGGATTAGGGTGGGATTGTAATATCACCCTTACCCAGGTCGCACCCCTGATCCAACGTAAAGGGGAGTTTCCCTGGGGTGTGGCCTGCACCACCTTTTCTCTCTCAAGAGATAAAAGGAAAGGGAAGCGAGCAGAGAGTTGGGGACCTCCTACCACCAAGAAAGCAGTGCCAGGAGCAGAGCACGTCCTTTGGACCAGGGTCCCTATGCTGAGAAGCTCCTAGTCCGGGGGAACATTGACGAGAAGGCTGAGAGAGAGAAAGCCTTCCCCTGGAGTTGACACCCTGAATTTGGACTTTCAGCCTACTTTACTGTGAGGAAATAAACTTCGCTTTGTTAAAGCCGTCCACTTGTGGGATTTCTGTTACAGCAGCACTAGATGACTAAGACACCTCCCCTCCCCGCTCTCACTTCCTCCCTCGCTCACTCCCTGGCTGACCACAGTGGCGAATTCTGTGTGTCCGCTCGGCTAGAAGATGGTACCCAGCTCTTGGGTCATACACTGGTCTAGCTGCTGCTAGGAAGCAGTCATGTGGGGTGAAGTTAGTCAGCTTCAAGGAAAGCAAATCACCCTCCACAACGTGGATGGGCCTGATCCAATCAGTCGAAGGCCTTAAGAGCAAAAAGCAAATTTTCCTGAGGGGAGATTCTGCCTCCAGACTACAAATAGACATCTTAGCCGGACTCGTTCTCTCTTCACTTTTCCTGTCACCTGGCCTACGGATCTGGGGACACAGGACTGCGGGGGTCTCCAGCCTGTCACCTGACCTATGGATTTTGGACTTTCCAGCCACCATAATCACGTGAGCCAATTCCCTACATTAATCTCTCTATATATATCTATCTAAATATCTATATATGTATGTGCATGTTTATCACTGATTCTGTTTCTCCAGAGCCCTGGACTCAGGCCCAGGCCCCCCAGCCACCTTGTGTAACACCTTCACCCAGTGACAGAGGCACTGAGGGTCTGGGGGCCTTGGAGAGCCCCAGACACGTTCACTTGAGTCCTGGCTCTTAATTCCTCGACTGTGAAATGGGGTTGCCGTGCCGACTTCGCAGAGCCGTAGCCTGTCTGGCTCAGGGGACGTGGTGATGGGCCACCTGCTAGTTGGCACGGGGGGCTGCTGTTGTCACTACTCTCGCTGCTGCCCCCAGCCCAGCCGGTGCCAGCAGCTGCAGCCCCTCGCCACCTCCTGGCCAGGTCCTGCCAGGTCGTTAGCAGAATGAGCATTTGGCCGTAATCACGTTTCCAGCACTGAGCAGGCGAGCCTGGGCTGGGTCCCATCGCTGTCGCTGGGCCCGGTGCCTGCATAATTACCAATCTAATGAGAGCAGAATGCATGGGCCAGCATATCCGAGCGTTAACGTGCTGGCTGGTGCTCCTTTGTGTGGAATTGGCACGTGGTAGCCCACTCGCTCGCAAATGTCCACCGGCCTGGTTGTTAAACAAGGCATCTGGTGAATGGGCTGTGCTAGGCGGGAGAGGCTAGGACACTAGAGGAGCAGCAGCTCTGAGTTCCTGCAAACACAGTGCCTGGGACCCTCGCCTGGCTGGACCCCCTCTGAGGGTCTCATGGCTGCCGAAATTGGATGTGCTCCGGGGGCTGGCGTGCGGCTGCCGGAACACCCTACACTTGAGCACTGGTGGGCGCGTCTCACTGCTGTTACTGGAACTGAGCTCAGGGTGAAGTCCTGGGCAGTGCAAACAGCAAACATGCCCGGCTGCTGATCGTTTGAGACACCCATAGGCACCTTGGAAGAAAGGCCTGGCAATCTCCTTCTGAAAACTCTGCCCTTGAAAGTGCTATGGAGCACAGTTCTGCTCTGACACACGTGGGGTCTCCTTGAGTTGGAGTTAACTCCACAGCACCTGGGCTTGGGACAGCGGGCTGCTCCTGGGCTGGAGGGCAGGGTCCTGCTTAGCCTACCTGTTTGCAGACACTGATCCCCACTGGAGCCATTAAAGGTGGAGGCTCTGCCAGTGACCGGCAGTGCAGAGTAAGGAGCACGCCCGTCTTTGCGTAAGTTGGGTTTACTCACTGCAGCGAGTGGGACCCAAGCGGTGGGGACCCATGGGGCAGGCGGAGCTCACGGGAGGATCTGGGCCGGTGGGGGGCCATTTGGGGGGTTCAAGGCAGCGGGGCTTTGCTCTGGATTGGACCTGTCAGGAAGTGGGGCGATTCTCTGGTTGTTGTTCGCTGTTGTCGAGTAGCCCCCTACTCATGGGGACCCCACGCACAGTGGAACCAAACGCTGCCCAGTCCTGTGCCATCCCCACGAACGGTTGTGGATTGGACCACTGTGATCCATAGGATTTTCACTGGCTGATTTTTGGAAGTAGATCACCAGGCCTTTCTTCCTAGTCTGTCTTAGTCTGGAAGCTCCACTGAAACCTGTTCAGCATCACAGCAACGTGCAAGCTTCCACTGACGGACGGGTGGAGGCCGCGCATGAGGTGCATTGGCCAGGAACTGAACCTGGATGTCCCACATGCAAGGTGAGAATTCTACCCCTGAGCCACCACTACCCTGATTCCATGACTAACCCATTGCCTTCGAGTCAATTCTGACTCACAGCGACCCTACAGGACAGAGTAGAACTGCCTCATAGGATTCGCAAGGAGCGGCTGGTGGATTCCAACTGCCAACCGACCTTTCGGTTAGCAGCAGAGCTCTTAAACACCGTGCCACCAGGGCTCCAATTCTTGTCAGGTGCCGTCGAGTCGGTTCTGACCCAGAGTGACCCCGTGTACAACAGAACAAAACACTGCCCAGTCCTGCGCCATCCTCATGATCGTTGTTACACTTGAGCCCATTGTTGCAGCCGCTGTTGAGGGTCTTCCTCTTTTTCACTGACCCTGTACTTTACCAAGCATGATGTTCTAGGATGAGGGACCCCAGTAGTCTCATCTAGAGACAGGGAGGCTCAGCAGGCTAGAGCTGGCCTTGGTGAGGATGCACTGGACCCTCCTGTCGGCCAGGGCAGGGTGGTTGGTCTTGGACAGTGTCTGCGTTTGTCTATGTTCAGACACTTTACAGACTGACCCACCAAGCGGCCTCGTCTGACGTTGTGTTTGTTGAAATTGCTCATCTGTGACAAGAGGATGCTGAGCTGAGCTGCGGGGGCCGAGTGGCCCCCGGAGGCCAAGGGCCCCACCTTCCTTTCTCAGTTCAGTGGGATCGTTCACAGGGGGACTATGGACCCTGACTTTACACAATGCACGGAGAGGGTCCGGGTCTCAAAACGAGCCCCAAGGCAAGTGTCCCCACTAGTGTAGTGCTTGGGGTTGGGGCTCGGGAGGACCAGGCAGCTTCTGGGGCTGGTCCTGGGTTGCATGACCAGTTAATGGAGGAGTGTGAGGGCACCTCTGCCTGGGGTCACCCTGCCTGCGGAAAGCTCCTCCCGCACCCCTCAGCAGCCTCTGTCATTGACAAAGGGAAATGGGCTCTGTTTTCTGCAGTAATTGGCCATTTCCGCGTCACCCAAGGAAGTGAAGCGATAACCATGGCAGATCCTCGAGGCCAGCACGCTTGCCCTTCCTACTCCAATTTGCCAATGGTGTCACTCATCGGTCACGTATGTTCCTTCAGGCGTATCATTATCTACACACTCTGGAGGGAGCCCTGGTGGTGCAGCAGGCAAGAGCTCGGCCGCTCAAAGGAGAATGAAGAACACCAAAGACACAAGGACAGTATCAGCCCAAGAGACAGAAAGGGCCACATGAGCCAGAGACTTCCTCAGCCTGAGACCAGAAGAGCTAGACGGTGCCAGGCTACCACCAATGACCGCCCTGACAGGGAGCACAACAGAGAGTCCTGGATGGAGCGGGAGAAAGGTGGGGTGCAGAACTCAGGTTCTAGTAAGAAGAAGACCAGACTTAATGGTCTGACTGAGACTGGAGGAACCTCAGAAAGCATGGTCCCTGGACTCTGTCAACCCAGAACTAAAACAATTCCTGAGGCCAACTCTTCAGACGAAGATTAGACTGGACTATGGGACATAAAATGATACTAGTGAAGAGTGTGCTTCTTAGCTCAAGTCGATATGTGAGACGAAATGGGCAGCTCCTGTCCAGAGGTGAGAAGGGAAGGCAGAGAGGGTCAGGAGCTGGCTGAATGGACACGGGAAATCCGGGGTGGAAAGGAGGAGTCTGCTATCACAGTATAGGGAGAGCAATTAGGGTCACATAACAATGTGTGTATAAATTTTTGTATGAGAGACTAACCTGAATTATAAACTTTCACTTAAAGCCCAATTAAAAAAATAAATAAATAAAAAAGAGCTCAGCTGCTAACTGAAACGTCAGCAGGTTGAACCCACTCAGTGTCTTTGCTGGAGAAAGACCTGGCAATCTGCTCCCTTAAAGATTGCAGCCTAGAAGACCCTATGAGGCGGTTCTCCTTTGTCACGTGAGGTTGTTGTGAGTCAGAATCGACCTGACAACACCCAACAGCAGTAACAAAGTACTCTGGATGCTAAACTCAAGAGGCCCTGGCTGAGCACCAGAGTTGGGGCTCCTGGAATCTGGGTGTGAGGCTGCGGTGGCTCAGTGGTGGAATTCTCACCCTCCATGTGGGAGACCCAGGTTCAAGTCCCGGCCAATCCCCCTCATTCACAGCCACCACCCATCAGTCAGTGGAGGCTTTCATGCTGCTGTGATGTTGGACTGGTTTCAGCAGACCTTCCAGACTAAGACAGACTAGGAAGAAAGGCCTGGTGACCAACTTCTGAGAATTAGCCAGGGAAAACCCTGTGGATCACAGTGATCTGATCTGCAACCGATCATGGAGATGGTGCAGGATTGGGCAGCGTTTGGTTCTGTTGTGCATTGGGTCACCGTGAGCCGGGGCTGACGCAGACAGCTACCAACAAGAACACAGTTGGTAAAAATAACGGCCCTTATTCCAGCCATCTGGCTGCCCCGGGTCTCTCGTCCCCACACCAGGCGCGTCCTACCTGCCCTGTGCGTGTGCGGTGAAAGCAGACGGGGCAGCACTCTGGTCACGCTGAGGAAATGAGGGTGTTCATAACACCGCTGTCTTCACCTGCGAGCCTTCCCTGGCCTGACATGGGCCGCCTGGGTCCTGCCGTCTCTAACGTGGCTCCTGACGCTGGTCCTTAGAAGGCCACAGCAGAAGACCCCGGACGGGTCCACGCAGAGCCGCGAGGCGCCTCACCACCCCGCCAGCCCTTTCCTTCCCCGGGAGAAGGCCCTGCAGAGCCCACATGCTGCAGAGGGGATGAAAATGTCCCGTCCGGGGTGAGGAGCTTGTGCCCGCCCCCTCCGGTCCTGGCCACGGGGCACGAGGGAAGATGGCTGGGTCCTGAGGGTGTCCAGGTGACGGTCTGTTCTCACTCACGACCCTCCTCTTCCTCTCATTTCTCCGTCTGTCCTTCTCCACACACCACTCACTCACACACGTGCATACACTCACACACACACAGACTCACAGTCACTGCTACACACGCTAACATATACACTCACACACACAGACTCACAGTCACTGTTACACACGCTAAGATATACACTCACATACACAGACTCACAGTCACTGTTACACACGCTAACATATACACTCACACACACAGACTCACAGTCACTGTTACACACGCTAACATATACACTCACACACACACAGACTCACAGTCACTGTTACACACGCTAAGATATACACTCACATACACAGACTCACAGTCACCGTTACACACGCTAACATATACACTCACACACACAGACTCACAGTCACTGTTACACACGCTAACATATACACTCACACACACACAGACTCACAGTCACTGTTACACACGCTAAGATATACACTCACATACACAGACTCACAGTCACTGTTACACATGCTAACATACACACACACACACAGACTCACAGTCACTGTTACACACGCTAACATACACACTCACACACAGACTCACAGTCACTGTTACACACGCTAACATATACACTCACACACACAGACTCACAGTCACTGTTACACACGCTAACATATACACACACACACAGACTCACAGTCACTGTTACACACGCTAACATATACACTCACACACACAGACTCACAGTCACTGTTACACACGCTAACATATACACTCACACACAGACTCACAGTCACTGTTACACACGCTAACATATACACTCACACACACAGACTCACAGTCACTGTTACACACGCTAACATATACACACACACACACAGACTCACAGTCACTGTTACACATGCTAACATATACACTCACACACAGACTCACAGTCACCGTTATACACGCTAACATATACACTCACACACAGACTCACAGTCACCGTTACACACGCTAACATATACACTCACACACACAGACTCACAGTCACCGTTACACACGCTAACATATACACTCACACACACAGACTCACAGTCACTGTTACACACGCTAACATACACACACACACAGACACACAGTCACTGTTACACACGCTAACATGTACACTCACACACACAGACTCACAGTCACTGTTACATATGCTAACATATACACTCACCCACACACCACACAGATTCACTTACACACACACAGACTCACTCACTATCTCTCACACACACTAACATACACACAGCCACACACACACCACACACAATTACACACCACACCCACATTCACTCACATATGCTTACGCTCACACACAGACTCACACACTCTTACACACACACTAATTTATGCACACGGACACATACACACATACTCCTATCACACACACACACATATACACACTCACACACTCACACTCTTCTCTGGCCTTGGCACGCCTGCCCCCCGTTGATGGCCCCCACTGTTGCCCCAACCTCACACATACCTCCTGTCTGTCCCCCACCAGCAGGCGTGGCTCCCACAGACTCTGGCGGCCCTCCCCATGACAGTGGGACCACAGTTCACCCCCTGGCCCCATGCCCCCCTGGTTGAATTCACTAGCCATTGTGTCCCTGTCTGTCCCTCACCAGCCTGGGGGTTTTCCTCAGGTAGGAGGGGCTTCGTCTCTTTCCTTCACTACTGCAGCCCCCACCCAGCCCAGGGCCTGGCGCACGTTCAGAGGGGACTGAGATGTGGTGGGACGTCTCTGAGGCCATCCGATACTGGAAACTACTGTTTTTACTCAATGAACGTATCATGGTACAGAGGAGGTGTGTGTGTGTGTGTGTGTGTGCACGCATTGTGTATTTGTGTGTGCTGTGTATGTGTGTGTGCTGTGTGTGCACATATGTGTACTGTGGGGTGGTGTGTGTATGTGTGAGAGCAGTGTGTGTGTGTGTGTTTACATGAGCATGTATGGTGTGTGTGTGCTGTGAGTATGTGTGTGTGCTGTGTATGTGTGTGCTTATATGTATTGTGGGAGTGGTGTGTGTATGTGTGTGAGTGGGTATATGTGCATGCATGGTGTGCATGTGCTGTGTGTGCGTTGCGTGTGTGCATATGTATACCATGGAGGTGGTGTGTGTATGTGTGAGCAGTGTGTGTATGTGTGCATATGTGTATGTATATGTTTGGGGTTGGGATGGGGTGGTGTCTGTGTATGTGCAGTGAGTAGGTGCGTGTGATGTGCGTGTGTGTGTGATGTGCGTGTGTGTGTGATGTGCGTGTGTGTGGTGTATATATGTGTGAGCATGTGTAGTGTGTTAGCAAGTGTGTGTATGTGCATGTTTGTGTATGGTGTATATATGTGTGGGGTGTGGTGTGTATGTATATGGGGCGTGTGTGTATATGTGTATATGTTTGTTCATGCATGTGTGCATGTGTATATGTATGTGTGGTGTGGTGTGTATGTGTGTTGGTTGTGTAAATGTGTGGTGTGTAAAGGTATGTGTTAGTGTGTATGTGTGAGTGTTGGTGTGTGTTGTGTGTGTACATGTGTATATCTGTATGTGTGTGGTAAGGATGTGTGTTGGTGTGTAAGTGTGTGTGGTGTATGTGTACATGGGTGTATATCCATATGTGTGTGGTGTGTGTGTGTATTGGTATGTCAGCATGTGTATTGGCGTGTAAGTATGTGTGTGTGGTTTATGTGTACATGTGTGTATATCCGTGTGTGGTGTGGAAGGGTGTGTGTGTGTTGTTGCTGTGTATGTGGTGTGTGTGGTATCTGTACATGTGTGTATATGTGTATATGGGTGCGGTGTCTGTACCTATGTGTATATATTTGTGTGTGTGGTGTGTAAGGGTGTGATGATGTGTGTGTATGAGGTGTGTAAGTGTGCATATGTGGTGTGTATTGTATCTGTATGTGTGTGTGGTGTCTTACTTGTGTGTATATCTGTGTGTGTGGTGTGTAAGGGTGTGCGTAAGTGGTGTGTGTGTTGAATGTACCCCACCTCCCTCACTCTGCTTGCTTCTCTCCCCCCAGCCTCCCGTGGACGTGGCATGCCCGTCACATGGAGGGAGTCCCCGGGGTCCTGCTGGCACCGATGCGCCTCTCACCCACACAGTGAGAATCCAGAAATAGAACGGTCACCACTCCATGCTGTGGAAAGACCACCTCTTTCTTTTACTGAAGCGCTTGAAACACGTCCACATGCAAGTTCCTTATACGTGTGGGCAGCCGTGGGCGGGAAACGGCCTTCTTGTAGGAAGAACCTCATTGCGATGCCGTGCTCCTTGCTCCCTCCTTTGGGGGCTCTGTTTTACTCCTCGGGAGCCCGCTGGGCAGCCTCAACCTGACCTGGCCCTGGACCCGTGGCTGGGGATGGCTCTGCAAACGCGTGAGCATCTCTGGAGCGAGTCCATGCCAGCGTCTCTCCCCTGACTGTGGACTCTCACAGAACGAGAGAAAAAGGGCAAAGCACCCTTACAAGGTATCACCGCTGGGATTTCAGACAGGTCTTCTGCCCTTGGCCACCATGACAGTGAACGTACGGTTGAAGCCCGCGCATCCGCCGGGTGAATAAGCCTGCTTGTCCTCAGGCAATGCAAAAATAACACAAACTGGCACTTCAGAAGTAAAGAAATCCTGCCGGGCAGGGGGCCATGCTGAGCCCTGGCTTTTCTGCTCCCAGGCCCTGGACTCTCTGGGCCTCTGCCCGTCCCCTGGTCAACTGGCCAGACTTCTGAGGAGGAAGTCAGCCAACGCCTGTGTCAGTGTCTGCAAAGCTGGTGGGGTGACACTGTACTTTGCAGGTGGCCTGTTCTCAGCCCAGTGACCACAAAGCTGAATGTCATTTGCAACCTCTCCCAGTGGTCAGGAGCTGCCCAACCCCCCCAACAGGACCCCGGCCACATGGACTTTGGGTCCCTGATGCCAGCATGCAGGGGGCTGTTCTCGTGTGTACTTCAAGGAAAACGTAGGAAACTGTCTTCATAATAAGGTAGAAGCCGACCAGCTCCATGTAGTCGTTGTTAAAAGCGTCACAAATGATTTATTGATTTTAAAAAGGAAAAATAAGAAAGACTGCATTGCATCTTTGTTATGTGCAGATAACAATTGTGCGCGCCACCTGGTAGAACGGGACTCCAGGCGTCTGGGCAGCAGGCCCCCTGTCCCCAGGTGCCTATATAGACCTGTACATCAAATATAGAGAACCTCATATTTATAGTCAGATACACCCACGGCCTAAGTGTGGACCAGTTATAGGGATGGACAAGTCTAAGGTTATATCAGGTACCACTGTCATCCCAGGGTCTTGGGTCTACCCCCCAAAATGCTCTTAATAGCAATGATAACATAAAATACCAGAAAAACACAAATCAGTAAGGGAAAAGCCTACCACGTAGCTGAAAGAATTGAGTGGCCAGGAAGTCAAAGACCTGAATTGGTTACCCACCCACAGGCACTGGTGAGCTAAGGGGTGGGGGGGTTTCTAGAACATTCTATGCCGACCTCAGACCTGGACTGTGCTGTGTCTGACCATGTGTCTGACGCTCATGGGCAGGTGGGTGGCTGGGGGATGGTGGGCTCTGCTGAGGGCCTTTGGAGGCCCCGAGTAGGCGGGTAGGGGCTATCGCGGAGGTCCCGGATAATCACAGCCTCTTCCTGGTGCCGGCCTGTCCAGCTCCCCACTCGCAGACCCCCGCCCAGCCCTTCCCCAAGAGCAGAGGGCAGCTTGCAAGGTGACCTCGGAGGGGTGGTCCAGGATCCCCACCGGGGGGGCAAGGAGCCAAGAGGGGTGTGGGGACACGCCTCCCTCCTTCCTCCCACCTGGCGTCCGGTCTGCAGCAGGAGGGCACCGAGCTGTGGATCTGATACCGAGTGAGCCCTGGTGTGGGGACCTGCCCTGGTGTGGGGCCCGCCTGCCCTGGGGCTTCCTCGCTCTAACCCATGGCTCCTTACTAGGGAAGTGGGTCACTCCGCCCGAAGCCCCAGCGTGGTGCACAGGACAACATCTGAGCCTTCATCCTGGACACACCATCGTCCAGCGGTTCATAGGTTGGGTGACCCCTGCCTCTGGGAGAGGCTATGGACCACTAGGGCCCAGCCTGGGGGGAGGGCAATGAGGAAAGAGGAGGAGGAAGGAGGAGGAGGAGGGAGGAGGGGAGGCAAGGAGGAGAGTGGGGCAGAGGAGACTACTTCCTTTTTCAAGGCAAAAGGTGAGAGCCCCCCTCTACCGAGGTCCGTACACGGCACCCAACAACAGTGTATGTCTCTGGATCAATTCACACTAGCGTTCCTGAAGCCAGTGAGGGTGGGGTCAGAGGAGGGTGCTGGGCGGGAGCAGGGGTGCCCTGTGCCGCCTCTGTGCCCATCTGTGTGTGACCTCGGGAGAATCACCCTCTCTGGGCCTCGGTTTCCCCACCTTCAAAACAAGGGGTGTGGTCTCTGACAGCTCTACCAGCTCTGACACCCTAAACCTCTCCTGGTTTGGCTCCATGCTGGCCCCAAAGCTGTAAGTAAGTGCAGGACACAGGGTGCCTCTGAGCACCCCCAGTGGAGCCGCCTTCCCCCTGAAGAAAAGGTCAGTGGAGGGCGCCGCCTGCTGGCCACAGTGTGACGTGCAGCACAGCAGCCCTCTGGGGAAACCCGTAGGGGGGCTTCTGCCCTCTGTCCCCCGGGAGGGGCTGCACCAGGAAAGGCTGCAGAGAAGGAAGCCCTGGGCATTCTGGAAAGGGATCTCTAAGGAGGGGCTCAGACAAGGCCACCCCGAGGGCTGCAGCCTGGCCTTACAAATAGAAAGTCAAAAACCAACAAACCCCGACCAGCTACCTAGAGAGGTGTTTACATTATCTGCAGATTATAAAAAGGAGGGGTGGGGGTGGGGGGGCATACGGGGTGGTGTTGAGAGGGCCCCCAGGGCATAGGCTATCAGGACTTGGGGGGCCTGGACAGCCCCTTCCCCAAAGAGGGAGAGCTGGGGGACAGGAACTGCCTTCTCCGGGAGCAGGGGGCTTTTGATGAGGAAAGTAACATCCGGAAGGACTCCAGCATCCCCCTGAGGCTGGAGTAGCAGAACGGTGTCTGTGGTGCCCGGGAGCTTGGAGCACCCACTAACCCCAGTCCCCAGGGTGGACCCTGCCTCAGCTGTGTGGGGTCAGGGCTGCTGGCTGGCGTTGGTGAGGGCTGCCGTGGGGCCAGGGGGCAGAGACAGGGCCCAGAGTCAGGTGTCCATGTGTCCAGGAAATAGGGATTTCCAGGGCTCTTAGTGTCCAGGTGTTAGAGTGTTGGGGTGTCCGGGGTATCTGGAGTGTCCAGGTATCCGGGGCTGGAAGCTCCGTGCCCTTCCCAAGAGCTGGGAAGTGTGAACAGGACGGAGAAGAAGCATCGGCTCTCATGTGGGGCAACTGGAGGAGGTGGCTTCCGGCCGGTCCAGGGGACGCGCTCCTGGCCCAGTGCCGGCTGGGCGGTGGTCCGGCAGCCTCCGTGGGGAAGGGAAACAGCAGAGAGGAGTGTCCGGGAAGGGTCTGCGGCAGCATCAGCTCACCAGGTAGCTGTGCATCTCTCGGGAGTTGATGCTGAGGACCACGCCCGAGTGGTTGCCTGGGACACAGAGAGACCGCCATCAGCGCACCCGCGGACAGGACAGGGAGGGGCGGGGTGTGTGGTGCTGCACCGACACCATCCAGCCAGCGTGCAGTGAGCATCCACGGTTCCTGCAGTGGGCGGCTGGGGTCAGCACCAGGGCAGGGGTGGGAGTCTCTGTGTCTCCTGCGTGGTGGTTGAGGGGTGGGGTTCGCTCAGTACCGGCACAAGCAGTGGACCCAGAGGACCTCCCGAGGGGAGCCTGCGGCCAGCCCCACCCACTGCCCCACTGACCTGCCACTGGGGCGACCTTGGTGTCGGCAGCAAGGGGGCCCTCAAGGGACTCAGGCAGCGGCCACTCCCAGCAGTGGCCACTGCAGGGCATGGCGAGGCGAGGCCAGGGAGGTGATAACAAGAGGTGAGAGGTTAGTTGGGGGGCCCTGCGTGGGGGCAGCGCTATGCAGAGAGGAGGAGACAGAGGCGCGGGGAGCCAGAGCTGAACCGACCGAGAGCTGCCTGGACGTTCTTCTCCCCTCGGTCTAGTGTCCACCCATCAAAGACAGTCACCGGAAGCTCTGAAGAGTGGCAATCAATGGTGAAGCATTCTGAGCCTGAGTCCCAAGACAGTCACCTGATGGCTGGTGAGACCTCGGCTGCCAGGGTGAGCTTCATGTGTCAGCTTGGTGAGGTTCTGGCTACCAGTGGTTTGGCTGAACACTAGACTAGTTGCTGTTCCTTAATGCGATGCAATGTAATTACCCTCCATAATGTAATGTAATATAAGGCTCATCTGCTATAATGTAATCTAATATAAATTGTGATGTAATCACTTTCCATAATTTAATCTAATGCAATGTGATGTAATCACTTTCCATAATTTAATCTACTGCAATGTGATGTAATCACCTTCCATAACACAATGTAAACTGTGATGTAGTCAGTTTCCACAGTGTAATCTAATGCAAGGAGCCCTGGTGGTTCAGTGGTTAATAGCTCAGCTGCTAACCCAAAGGTCAGGAGTTCAAATCCACCAGCCACTCCTCAGAAACCCTACGGGGCAGTCCTACTCTGTCCTATAGGGTCGCTGAGTCAGAATCGACTCAACAGCAACAGTTTGGTTTTGGGTTTGGTAATCTAATGTAATGTAATTGTCTTTCATGATGTAACTTAATGTAATATGGTGGATCAATCGGTTGAATGGGAAGTTTCCTTAGGGTGTGTTCTGCCTTCAGGCTATGAATAGATATTTCAGCAGAACACTCTCTTCACTCTGCTGTCAACTGATCTACGGATCTTGGGACCCACCAGCCCCCCACAATCCTGTGAGCCTGCAGGAGTCTCCAGCCTGTTGCCTGACCTATGGATTTTGGACTTGCCAGCCCCCATAATTGTGGAGGCTAACCCCTTGGAGTAAATTTCCCTCTCTATATTTCTCACTGGTTCTCTTTCTCTAGAGAGCCTGACTAAGAGCTTACCAAGGCCCCTCCCTGGCTGAACGTTGGTTTTGCCACCTGTAATGTGGCATAATGGCAGTGCTTGGCGGGCACTAAGTGCTCAGTTGGAATCAACTATCATTATAATGCTGTTATTATTCTCGGAGTCCCTGGCTGGTGCAAATTGTTAATGTGCTTGGCTGCTCACCAAAAGGTTGAAGATTTGAGTTCGCCCAGAGGCGCCTGGAAAGAAAGGCCTGGCGAGCTACTTCCGAAAAGCCTTACTTCACCAAAATCAGCCATTGAAAAGCCTGTGGGGCACACTTCTACTCTGACACATGTGGGTGTCCATGAGTCGGAGTCGACTCAATGACCGTGGGCTTGGTTTGGGTTGTTATTCCTCAGGGCTCTTGATGGCACATAGCATCAGAGGCAGACAGCTCATGTCTTCCTGAGACACACATGCCCTCCTCCGCTTAGGAAGTTCTGTGAGCCGGGGCTTCGGCACACCCATGTGAAGGGGGTGCTGGGCTGTACGGAGGTGGCGCGGTACCCCAAGGCTGACGATGTCAGCCACCTTCTGACCTGGGTGGAGGGAGGCACTTGAGTGTCAGCGTGACAGAGGCCACACGAGGGGGGTCTTTGGGGGCTTTTGGGGGAGCACATGGGCTTTGGCGCCTCAGAGCTGGGTCTGAATCTGCTCCACCTCCTATCAGCTGGGTGGTTCTGGGAGGCTGAGTAACCACTCTGAACCTCAGGCTTCTCCTGTGTGAAATGGACACCATGCCAGTGCCCGATCCCAGGGGTCATGTGGACTCATTAGGTCATGTCGGCAAGCCCCAGAGCTCAATAAATGACCGTCACTGTTTTATGGATGGAATCGTGTTCCCCCAAAGAAGCTGGGACACCCCAGCCCTGCACCTGTGGAGTGACAATGCTTGGAAACAGGGGTTGTCCTCGTTGTGTTAATGAGGTCATACCAGCACAGGGAGGGGCCTAAAACCAACCCCTTTTGAGCTATAGAACCGGCAGATCAGACGCAGAGAAAGGGGCCCTGGTGGCACAGTGGTTAAGCGCTCAGCTGCTCACTGAAAGGTCAGGGGTTCAAACCCACCAGCTGCTCTGTGGGAGAAAGACGTGGCAGTCTGCCCCCATAAAGATTACAGCCCAGAAAGCCCTAGGGGGCAGTTCTACCCTGTCCGTGAGTCTGAACTGACTGGATGGCAGTGGGTTAGACCTGAGGTTAAACACACATGCACACTTTGGGGGAGACGGATGCCAAGAACGAGGAACACCTGGGGTACAAACAAGAGGGATCTCCCCTCCCCAGAGCCTGATTCCGATTCCCAGCCTCCAAAACTGCGAGTCGATGAGTTCCTGCTCTTAACAGCCACCCCCTTGTGGTACTTGTGTTACTAAAGCAGAACTGCCCCATAGGCTTTTCTGGGCTGCAATCTTTATGGAAACAGATAGCCAGGTCTTCTGAGGAGCAGCTAGTGGGTTTGAACCACCAACCTCTGGTTCAGCAGCCGAGCGCACATCCAGGAGCCCGGTGTGGAGCTACCTTTGGGCCCGTCTAGTTGTGTCCGGCATGTGCACGGTGGTGCCCTTGACCCTGAGGAGCACGCCCCGGGCCCTGCTGACAGGGACATCTGTGCATCTCAGGGACAACGGGACAGGAGGGCTTAGGAGGGGGGTTGGAGGAAGGCAGGAGACTCCCCAAGGCCATGTGCCCCAGGGGGTGTTACACTGACCCTGAGCTGAGGTCCCAGGTGAAGGGGAAGAGCCATCCTGCCATGTAAACATCCCGAGACCTGGCAGAGAGGCAGGCAGAGCCCCCTCCCCTCCATATGCAAGAAAAAGGTCCACTGTATGGCTTCTGCCCATCTCACCAGTGGGAACTTGTGTGCATTTAATCGGCACCTATTAATGTCACCGCCGTGAGGTGTCTCTGAGGTCCTTCATGTGCATCTCCACAGGATTCACAGCCCTGTGAGCTGCGCGGGGATTTGATGTTCTGACTTGGTGGCCGTTCGCATGTGCGGCTGGGCCGGGGAGCAGAGGGAGGCCAGCGGGGAGAGGAGGCGTATGAAGGAAACGCTTTGCACTCTCTCAAGTGCTGTGTGCAGATGGTTGTGTCCATTGCACGGTGCTCACAAAATTGTCACTCTTGGTGAACAGAAGGGCCTGGGATGGTTCCAGGGGTGTTATGGATTGAACTGTGTCCCCCTAAAAATCTGTGTTGTAAATCCTAACCCCTATACCTGTGGTTAAAGTGGCCGGCTGCTAACCAAAATGTCCGCAGTTGGAACCCACCAGCCGCTCCGTGGGAGAAAGATGTGGCAATCTGCTTCCGTAAAGATTTACAGCCTTGGAAACCCTATGGGGTCGCTGTGAGTTGGAATCAACTTGATGGCAGTGGTTTGGTTTGGTTTTGGTATACCTGTGGTTAAAATAGGAAACCCTGGTGGTACAGTGGTTAAGAGCTATAGCTGCTAACCAAAAGCTGGCAGTTCAAATCCACCAGGCGCTCCTTGGAGACCCTGTGGGGCAGTTCTACTCTGCCCTATATGGTGGCTGTGAGTTGGAATTCACTCCACAGCAACGGGGTTTGGTTTTTCTTGGTGATTGTAAGTGCATTTGGGAACTGGTTTTCCTTGTTATGCTAATGCGGCAGGACCAGTTTAGGGTGTGTTTTAGGCCAATCTCTTTAGAGAGATGGGGGAAGAGAGACTTCCCATGAAAATCCCCCAGGACCTTCTCCCAGAGCCGACAGAGAGAAAGCCTTCCCCTAGAGCTGGCGCCCTGAATTTGGACTTCTAGCCTCCTGAACTGTGAGAGAATAAACTTCTGTTTGTTAAAACCCCACGTGTGGTATTTCTGTTGGAGCCCGTTGCTGTCGAGTCAATTCCGACTCATAGCGACCCTACAGGAAAGAGCAGAACTGCCCCATAGGGTCTCCAAGGAGCGCCTGGTGGATTCGAACTGCCGACCTTTAGGTTAGCAGCCGAGCTCTTACCCACTGCGTCACCAGGGTTTCCTCTGTTATAGCCCAGTAGGTAATTAAGACAAGGAGCGACTGTGGGGAAAGGCCCCAGCATCCTGAGACGGAGGGGGGCTTCCTCGTGGGAGCCGGCCCTCTGTCTGTCCTTCTGCACCACTGTGGGGCGGTGCTGGGCCGTTTACTCGCAGGCAGGCCTGGTGCGGGCAGTGTCCACGGCCCTCACTTCATCTTCTGGGCAGCCTGGGGGCTCAAGTCGCCACACTGTACCCCGAGAGGCCCAGCAGGTCGGGGCAGCCCGGGGGCTCACATCGCCACACTGTACCCCGAGAGGCCCAGCAGGTCGGGGCAGCCCGGGGGCTCACATCGCCACACTGTACCCCGAGAGGCCCAGCAGGTCGGGGCAGCCTAGGGGCTCACGTCACCACACTGTACCCCGAGAGGCCCAGCAGGTCAGAGGCAGCCTGGGGGCCGCGGGAGGGGGTGGACTTGCAGGTGGCCTTTGCCCCGTGTGGGAGGCCAGGGCATCCTTGATGCTCCTCACCCTGGATGGCGCTCTGGACGTCCTCGCTGTGGCTCCCAGGGCTTGTCATCTCCTGCTCCTTCTCGTTGTACATCTGGGCATACACTGTCCTCCCGGGGCGTTTCCTGCAGGGCACAGGTTGGGGCTCCTCTCAGCCAGGTCCAGGCTGCACACCCTGGGGCTGGGAGGCCCTGCACATGTGGGGCTCAGCCCAGGCCAGGCCGCCTGCCCCTGGGCCCTCAGCTGGGCCCGACCGCCCAGTGCA
Source organism: Dugong dugon (assembly GCA_030035585.1). Taxonomy (NCBI): domain Eukaryota; kingdom Metazoa; phylum Chordata; class Mammalia; order Sirenia; family Dugongidae; genus Dugong; species Dugong dugon. Next base: position 1,901,110 of record CM057463.1, on the reverse strand, counting down.
TGGTACAGATGGTGCTCCAGAGGCCCTGACCCCAGAGCCCTGAGTCTCAGTTCCTACTCAGTCTCTGCTCAAAGCCACCTCCTCTGGGAACCCCCCTTGGGTGCCCCCTCTGCCCTGCACAGGGTGCTCATGTCTGCTGACCTGTCTCACTGATAACTGGACCAGGGGCATGAGGCAGGGACAGGGCAGACCCTGACTGGGAGAGGGTGCTGTGCACCTTCCCTGCACCCACTCCTGAGGCCAGAGGTGGGGTGGGGCCAGCTCTTCACCTCAGCCGGGCCTGGAAGCCCCACCCTGGGCTCCTCCACATTTAGTCTAATCCAGAGTCCTGGTGGCGCAGTGGTTAAGCATTCAGCTGCTAACCAGAATGTCAGCAGGTGGAATCCACCAGCTGCTCCTTGGAAACGCTATGGGGCAGTTCTACTCTGTCCTATAGGGTCACTGTAAGCTGGAATTTACTCGACGACAATGGATTTGGTTTAGCCCAATCCAAACCCAGAATGGGTCCTGTCCCCTCTGTCTGAGGAGGGGGTGAGGCTCAGTGGGGAGGGGACCTTTCCCGGGTGCCGGTCCCCAAACCACCAGGTCTTAGGGTGCTTGGATGACAGGATGAGCATCCGGGCCTGGGGGTGGGCTGGGCCACATGACCTGCTCTGGTGGTGAGGGTGACCGCAGGGGTCTGTGTCCCCTCCAGGTGGGGGCAGTGTGGTCACCTGGTCATGTGCACGTGGGCCTGTGTGTGGCCGCTGCGAGTCTGGGAGGGGCAGAGCAGGCCCCTGCTGAACACTTACTCCGTGAGCAGTAATCTGGGGGCAACATGTGGACCCCATCATCTGCCCTTGGGGGGCCCAAAGGATGGGGAGGAAATGTAATGCTGTCCCTGTGACAGGCCTCCCCCAGCTTCACGGCCTTGGCAGGACACCCCTGCCTTCTCCTCCCTGGAGGCAGAGAGTCATCTCACTAGTGAGGACATTCCTGCCACCCTGGATCTCTCAAGTAGACTCGGACTGAACCCAAACACATTCACACCAGCGGATTTCCAAAGGGAAAGGAGAAGCGGGCAGGGTGGGGAGCAAGGCCCTGATCCCTGAGCGTCTCAGCTGTGGGTCTCCCACCCGGCTCTGACGGGGGCAGTTCCTTACTCGGGTCCTTCCTCCAGCCACCCGACACATTCAGACCCACCTCCACGCACCAGGCCTGAGCTGGGAGGCCTTCAGAAGGTCAAAACCAAACATGCGGAGGTCACACCCGGCAAGCACTTAGTGTAGTGCCCATGTTGCTGTTGACAGGTGCCGTCACGTCGGCCCTGACTCGTGGCAACGGTACGTAGGACAGAGAAACGTTGCCTGGTCTGCACCATCCTCATGATCGATGGTATTTTTGAGCCCACTGCTGTGGACTGTGTTAACCCATCTCATGGAGGGGTCCCCTTGTTTTTGTTGACCTTCTACTTTACCAAAGCTGGACGATGAAGGAAGACCGAAGATGCCTGTGAATTATGGTGTCGGTGAAGAATATTGAATATACCACGGACTGCCGGAAGAATGAACAAATCTGTCTTGGAAGAAGTACAACCAGAATGCTTCTTAGAAGCGAGGATGGTGAGACTTCATCTCGCACACTTTGGGCGTGTTATCAGGAGGGCCCAGTCCCTGGAGAAGGACATCACGCTTGGTAAAGTGAGGGTGATCAAAAAAGAGGAAGACCCTCAAGGAGATGGACTGACACAGTGGCTGCAACAATGGGCTCAAGCATAACAACAATTGTGAGGATGGCGCAGGACCGGGCAGTGTTTTGTTCTGTTGTACAGAGGGTGGCTATGAGTCGGAACCGACCCGACAGCACCTAACAACAACGACATTCTCCGTTGTGTGTGGTCTCTGAAGTCTCTGTTCCTTTTGCTCATGGTCCGCTAGTAGTCTGACAGATATTTCCTTAAACACTGTAATTATGTTAACTTCATGATTCAGCATTTGCTTGGTTGCTGCAAACTTTTGACTATTTTTCCGAGTTCTGAACATATTGATTGACAGTTTTTGCCTTTTTGTTTTTTGATGTTTCTGTGGAGGGACAGGCTCTTGGAGGCATCTACTCTTCCTTTTTCCATGATGTCAACCACGGCCCAGGTCTTTGAGACTGATGTCATAGTCTGTCACTGTGCTGGGCTGCCCTGTGGTTTGTTTGGATGGGACTTTGCAATCCAGTGTGAACGGTGCTTGAGGGGCAAGGACCTAGAGGGTGAGAGGTGGCTGGGGTCTCACTGTCTTAGCCTGTAGGAGAGCGCCCCTGAAGGGTCTCGCTGCTCCTGGAGCTGGGCCTGAGGTGGAAATCACCGGGCTCCTGGCACACTGAGCGTCCAGGTGGGTTCCGTGAGGGGCTTTCACAGCCTGCCAAATCGGAGCCGGCGGAGCCGGTATCATTACTGCTTGCAGGGCCCTCTTTATGATGTGCTTGCTGCTGAGTGCAGTTTTATGCCTTTTACGTAATTATCATTCCAGGCTGGTCTGACCACGAAGCTGGCGGTGCCTCTGCTGTTTACAGGACTCATTTCATCTGCGCAAACACATGTACCCCCAGGCTGAAACCCACTTGTACAGCAGAGAGGAGCAGCTGACGAGGACAAGCATGTTCGCCTTTTCGTGTCCCTGGGAGAATGACCACCCCTTTTTACAGGTGGGGAAGGTGAGGCTCTGGCAAAGGTTTCCACCAGGCACTGTCAAACTGGAACCACAGAATCGGAATTTGAATGTTGGAGAACGAGCAGTGAAGACGGGCAGGAGATTTGGGGGGGCGGGAGAATGAGAAGGGATGGGTGGGGCCCCTATGGGAGGTGCTGGGAGCTGGCTTGTGTGTCTCTGGGCAAATACTGTCCCCCTCTCCTCGCGAAAGCAGCCCTGGTGGCGCACGGCTTAAGAGCTCGGCTGCTAACCAGAAGGTCGGCAGTTGGAATCCACCCGCCTCGCCTTGGAAACCCTATGGGGCAGTTCTGCTCTGTCCTGTAGGGTCACTGTGAGTCGGAATCGACTCCTCGGCAACAGGCTTCTTGTTTTTGTTTGGTTCTCCTTGCTAAGCCTCAGTTAGCATAAACAGAGACAGAGCCTGGAGGCTGAGAACGGCCCCTTGAAATGGAAGTCGCTGCCACCCCTGCCCCGAATCAGATATAAAATCGTTAGCAGCTCTCAGGCAGACAGTAAGAGTCGCCCATCAGAAGGCAAACCCGAGAGGCCGGCAGGAGGCGGAAGGACTGGGGATCTGCCTCTCAAAGGGCCTCGCAGCATCTGAAGACGCAGCTGCGCACAAGAAGCGGGTGGGGGTCCTGGTGAGTGATGGGGGCACCTTCTGCCCAAGCCCAACAAATCGGAGCCAAGTGGGCACGAGAGTCACGGCCCCGAGGTCTCATCAACACCACCTTTAAACAGCTTCTGTTCTCAGGGTAGCAAGGGGGCCTGGCCCAACGCAGCTCTGCCACTTTCTGGCTGTGACCAATCGTACGTCAAGGTGGCTGTGGGGATCAGGGAGGTTCACCCGGGCAGAGGGACGGCCGTGCCCTGCACTCAGGAGGGGCCCTTGGGGTGAGGATGCTGAGCTCCACTGGAATCCCAGGTGCCTGTAAGACCCCCAGGTGGGCAAGTAGAGAAGCCAGCCATCTGCCAGTTTGGAAATCAGGAAGGCCCAGCCTGGGCTCTGCTGTGACCTCTTTGGCCAGAAAATTCCTACTTATCCTTCAGGGTCTCCACTCAAACCTCGCCTCCTCTAGGAAGCCCTCCTGGATTCTCTGACTAGCTCAGCTCTCCCTGTCACATGCCCTCAGAGCATCTCAGGTGTCCCCTTCTGTTGGAACTGGATATTGGGCAGGCCGGAGCTGCTGACTGCAGCCCCAGCCTGGATACAGCCTCAGGGTAGGGCTAAGCCCGCCTCATCAGTGCTGAGCCCAGTTCCTGGAGCCAGGTGGGGGAGGCGGCACAGATCCTCACCCAAAGGACAGAGAGTGCTGGGGAGACAGCCGGAAGGGGTCAGCCTCCATGGCCCAGAGTGGAGGGGCCCTTGCCCCTAACAAGCATGAAGGAGGATGTACTGTGTCCTCCAAGAGACCTTGGGGGCCACTTGAGCTCAACCAGCGAACGGGGGAAACAGCAGGGTTACGTCTGGAAGCTGCGTTTTGCAGGGGGCAGGTCTGGTGATCCTGGTCATTTTGCTCCTCCCCCAGGCCGGGAATCCAGCGAGAGGAGGCTATTATGCCCATTTTACAGATGAGCAGGCTTGGTGGTGAAGAGGACCATGGGAGCCCCTCTCCGAGGACACGTCTGCTTGCTGCTCTCCTGGCCTCAGACCGGCCCCTCCCGCTCCCACCCAGGGTGCTCCAGCAACACCCCCAGCTGCACCCCCTGGGGCCTGGAAGAGGGGAGGGGCTGAGGAAGCATGGGGTGGGGACAGCTGTGGGCCAGATCCCGGCTCCACGGCTCACCAGCCTTGTGAGTTTGGGCACGGTGCCTGCCCTCTCTGAGACTGGTCTCCCTGTCTGTAAAATGGGACAATGTCCTCCCTTGGAGGGTGGGTGGGGCTGAACGGGGTGTGGGCCGCACGCCCCAAGGAAATGGAAGATGGGGTGGGAGAGGCTTGGGGGTTTGTGAGAGGCTGTCTGCCTGCCTCAGGGACTCACAGCCATGCCATGCAGAGCAGGAAGAGGAGCTGGAGGAGTTCTCCCCACACCTGCAGCCGCCACAGGGCAAACACACAGCTGTCCTCCCAGCCACCACCTCCAGGAGGCCCTCCTGGACCCGCCTGACACAGGACATTCTCACAACCACCCTCCAGCCACTGCCTCCAGGAAGCCCTCCTGGACCTGCCTGACACAGAACAAACTCTCTCAGCCACCCTCCCAGCCTCCACCTCTGGGAAGCCCCGCTGGAAGCACCCGTGCCAGTGTCTGGGTAGCGGGGCAGCCTTGCCTTTTGAACTTGTAGAGGATGAACGCTCCCACGGCAAACAGTCCCACGACAAAGAGGACCACCACTGCCCAGTAGCCACCGCCACCGCCCAGCCGCTGGGAACCTGTGAACCAAGCAGCTGTCAGTGGGTGGGGCAGATTGAACTGTGTGCCCCAGATGTGTGTGGAATCTACACCCTGGACCTGCGGGTCTGGTCCTGTTTAGGAATAGCGTTTTGCCTTCATTAGGTCATGCTCCCGGAGGACCAGTCCTAGATGTGATCACTCCCGTGTAACATAAGGAGCAGCATAGACAGACAGAGCAGCCAAGGTCAGAGCCTGACCCCAAAGCCACACCCTGAATACAGACTTTCCGCCTCCTGAACAGTGAGAAAATACAGATCTGTTCTAGAATGCCCCCCACTGTGGTGTTTCTGTTACAACAGCAGGAAGACACTCAGAGGGGACAGTCCTGGGAAACATGTCCTGGCCCTGCAGGGACAGAGGTGTTAGGTCCCCAGTCCAGTTCCCTCTGGTGTGGCCGAGGGGCGGGGGGTGAGTGACAGAGGGCCAAGGAGCTCTCTGTGTGGCCGTGGGGGACCGCCACTCTCCTGGGTGATGCTGAGTGTGACATGGGGACAGTGGACCTGTGGGTGCAAGGCCTTCCTTCTGGGAGTGGACGGGCCCTCGGTCTGCTTCTGTGCAGGTGTGGGCAGACCTGCCAGACCCCCTGTGGGCACAGGGTCTTTTCAGACAGAAGGGCCCCTCACTCCTGCAGAGATTCTTGCCCAGAGATGAAAGGACACAGTGGTGGCCCGCAGGGACGGGCCATGGTGGGGGTGGGGCAGGTGCACTGAGACCCAGAGGTCAGTGTGATTAGAAGGAGCACCCCATGTGGGATCCTTGGGGAGGACAGGCGGCCTCAGGCCTGGGGGCTGACGGGGTCTTCACTGAGGCCGAGGCCCGGCCAGGAGGCGCTGTGGATGGAGCAGAGGGCCACACTGCCTGGAGGTCCCGCAGTGCTGTGTGTCGAGGGGCTTGACGCACGTCCACCCCTTCAGGGGTGAGCGGCTTCTCACCTGTGTCCACGTCCCTCAGGGCCACCAGGACACGGACCCCACCACGGAGGATGAAGCTGATCCTCTGCCCCTTCAGCACCTGCCGGATGGCGATGATTCTCTGAAAGCAGAGAGGGTGGCTGAGCAGGGTCCTCAGTGGAGGGGAGCCCAGGGGCACGGGAAATGCTGGTGGACAGCTCGAGTTCCAACTCTGACCCCCTGGAGCCAGGGGTTGTGGGAGGGTCATTCTCTGCGCTTTAGTTTCCTCATCTGTGCTAGGTGCCATCAAGTTGATTCTGACTCATAGCAACCACATGTGACAGAGTGGAACTGCCCCATAGGGTTTTCTAGGCTGCTATTTTCATAGAAGCAGATTGCCAGGCCTTTCTTCTGTGGTGCTCTAGGTATGTTTCAATTGCCAACCTTTCGGATAGCAGCTGAGCGCTTAACCATTGTGCCACCAGGGCTTGGTAATGTAATGTAATACAATGTGACGTAATCACATTCCATAAAGTAATGGAGTGTAATGTAATGTAATCACATTCCATAAAGTAATGGAGTGTAATGTAATGTAATACAATGTGACGTAATCACATTCCATAAAGTAATGGAGTGTAATGTAATGTAATCACATTCCATAAAGTAATGGAGTGTAATGTAATGTAATACAATGTGACGTAATCACATTCCATAAAGTAATGGAGTGTAATGTAATGTAATCACATTCCATAAAGTAATGGAGTGTAATGTAATGTAATCACATTCCATAAAGTAATGGAGTGTAATGTAATGTAATCACATTCCATAAAGTAATGGGGTGTAATGTAATGTAATCACTTTCCATAATGTAACATAATGTAATGTAACCTAATCAACAAATCAGTTGAAGACCTTAAGAGCAAAAGAGGAGTTTCCCTAGGGTGTGTTCTGCCTCTAGACTATGGTAGACACTTTGGCAGAATTCCTCATTCTTCCCCAGATTTTCGACTTGCAATCACATGAGCTAACCCCTTGAAGTATATGCTTACATATGTCTCACTGAGTCTGTCTCCAGAGAGCCCTAGGATGGGGAAGGGGGCCACAGGAGGCAATACCTTGTCACTCATGCGGCTCCTCTTCCTGGTGGGCCGGGGAGGGGGCAGGAGCACATACAGGTCTGCCACGGTGGGCAACCCTGGCTTCACCACAGTCACCAGCAGCTCCTCAGGGATGCTGGTCTCCTGTGGGGCATGGGGACAGAGATGGCTCTGGTCAGCTGCCCTCCTTGTCCTTGTCACACTCCAGGGCCCCAGGAACACCCTCCCTCCACTCTGGGGCTGTTCAAGTCCTGGTCAGCTGTCCTGCAAGCCATTCCTGACCCTTCACGCCCTGGGGATGGCCCCGGAGTCCCGCTAGTCTGTGCCACCTCCTGCAACCCAGCACCCCTGCTACCTCAGCCCTGCCCGGGCAGGCCTTTGCCCCTCCCCGCCTCCCCTTACACCCTGGCCAGAGTAAGCATGTCCCAAGATGTCAGGGTAGGTCAAGGGTCCTTCTTCGTGTGGCCCTGGCACCCCCTGCCCCCTGCCCCCTCCTCCCTCCCACTCCCTTACACCCCAGGCCCAGACACAGCAACACCCTCTCAACTACAACCCCTGCAGCCACAGGGCTCTGCTCGTCCCTCTGAGTCCTGGAAGCCCCACTCCATGCACTCCCATCTGGCAAACTCCTACACATCCTTCAACGCCCAGCACAACAGTACCAGCACTAGTCACGGGCTGAGGGAAGCACAGAGTGGCCTCATCCTGAAGATGGCCTTGGAAGACCTATCGGGGGCTGGGCCTTCTCTCCCGGAGTGCCCGGGCCTTAGGCCCCCACAGCCTACCCTGCTGCCCTGCCCGAGGCCTGCTCTCTGCTCTCTCCCTGAGGGTAGCAGCTGCCCCTGACTCTTCTCCCTGTCACCAGTGTCCTCCCCAGGAGGGAATTCAGCTAATAGAGAAAAGGACTTTAAAGAGCCTCTCAGCCATTGGAGGACAGGACTGGGCTGGTGCTCTGTGGGTGTCCTGGGGGTGTGGTTCCTGCCCTGATCTGCAAGGTGACGCTTGGCTGCATATCCCCCGGCACAGCAGCCCCTCACCCCGGCTCATTAGCTCCCCACTCGCAGGCCTGGCTGACACCCGACATCGGACTCAGCAGCAACACCACCCACCCGTCCACCCCAGCGGCCCTGCTGCCTCAGCTTCTCTGGAAGCAAGGCTCCCCTGGGGGCTGGGCGAGGCTCAGGCCCGAAAGAGCGGGGGCACCTTAGAGAGGAGCCGGGTGACCTCCAGGCCGACGTCCTCCCTCCACTCTGGGATGTTGGGGTTGTAGGCGTCCAGGTCCTTGGAAAACTGCAGAGGCACGACCTGAAACTGATCTGGAAGGGGCAGAGACAGGCGCGTGGTCAGCCCAACAGCGTGGCCACAGCCTCCACGGGGGGGCCAGGACGCCCGATTTCAGAGCCCCCAGACCACGTCCCTGTAACCTTCTCAAGCAGGTCAGAGGGGCCCCGATTTTGTATTTGAAAAACACTATCCTGCGGTGTATGTGGCAGCCTGTGGGGCTGTCCCAGGCAGAGCCCACCTCTCTGCTACCAATAATAATGATGGTAATAATAATAATCAACAATAAGGACGACAAGGATAATGACTCTGGCCGCTCTGTGAGGTTTGCTTCAATAACTCATGAGAGCAGACCCATACCCTGAGATCCCTTTTCGTCCCCCAGGGACCTGTGGGGGTCCCCTGGGCTGGACCCCCACCAGATTAAGAGCTCTGTGATGGCAGAGGCCCTGTGCTCTCTCTCCCTCCCATTTCCTGGGCCCCCGGGCTCCTGGCTCCTAACTCATAAGCAGAAGGTGGTGGGAAGTCCCCGTTCTGGAGCCTTGTGGCCACATTTTAATCTCACCCTTTCCCTCTGAGCCTCTTTTCCTCACTGTGAGAGGGGAGGAGGCTGCATGCTGTAAGGCCCAGGGAGTGCTTTGTGGTGGGGTGGGTACTGTGTCAGGCGGGTGGGTACAGTGGATGAAGTGGGTACAGTGCCCCTTGCAGACGTGCTTGTGGATGAAGAAGCGGCTGCAGGAGGCCTGTCCAGCCAGGGTCAGTGTGGGCAGCCCAGCCCCTCAACCCCCCTACACCGGTCCCCACTGAGTACTTAACTGATGGCCGCTGTCTGCAGCAGAGGCTGCCGCTAAAGCAAACTGAGCTTTTGGGTGTGAGGTGAGGGGGCCGTGCCCTGGGTGTGAGGTGAGGGGGCCATGCCCTGGGTGTGAGGCAAGGGCCATGCCCTGGGTGTGAGGTGAGGGGGCCGTGCCCTGGGTGTGAGGTGAGGGGGCCGTGCCCTGGGTGTGAGGTGAGGGCGCCGTGCACTGGGTGTGAGGTGAGGGGGCCGTGCCCTGGGTGTGAGGTGAGGGGGCCGTGCCCTGGGTGTGAGGTGAGGGCCCTGTGCCCTGGGTGTGAGGTGAGGGCCCTGTGCCCTGGGTGTGAGGTGAGGGCCGTGCCCTGGGTGTGAGGTGAGGGCCGTGCCCTGGGTGTGAGGTGAGGGGGCCGTGCTCTGGGTGTGAGGTGAGGGCCGTGCCCTGGGTGTGAGGTGAGGGCCGTGCCCTGGGTGTGAGGTGAGGGCCGTGCCCTGGGTGTGAGGTGAGGGGGCCGTGCCCTGGGTGTGAGGCGAGGGCCATGCCCTGGGTGTGGGTGAAGAAGTGAGGGGACCGTGCACTGGGTGTGAGGTGAGGGCCGTGACCTGGGTGTGAGGTGAGGGGGCCGTGCCCTGGGTGTGAGGTGAGGGCCGTGCCCTGGGTGTGAGGTGAGAGGGTCGTGCCCTGGGTGTGAGGTGAGGGGACCGTGCCCTGGGTGTGAGGTGAGGGCCGTGCCCTGGGTGTGAGGTGAGGGGGCCGTGCCCTGGGTGTGAGGTGAGGGGGCCGTGCCCTGGGTGTGAGGTGAGGGCCGTGACCTGGGTGTGAGGTGAGGGGGCCGTGCCCTGGGTGTGAGGCGAGGGCCGTGCCCTGGGTGTGAGGTGAGAGGGTCGTGCCCTGGGTGTGAGGTGAGGGGACCGTGCCCTGGGTGTGAGGTGAGGGGGCCATGCCCTGGGTGTGAGGCAAGGGCCATGCCCTGGGTGTGAGGTGAGGGGGCCGTGCCCTGGGTGTGAGGTGAGGGGGCCGTGCCCTGGGTGTGAGGTGAGGGCCGTGCCCTGGGTGTGAGGTGAGGGGGCCGTGCCCTGGGTGTGAGGTGAGGGGGCCGTGCCCTGGGTGTGAGGTGAGGGGGCTGTGCCCTGGGTGTGAGGTGAGGGCCATGCCCTGGGTGTGAGGTGAGGGCCGTGCCCTGGGTGTGAGGTGAGGACCGTGCCCTGGGTGTGAGGTGAGAGGGTCGTGCCCTGGGTGTGAGGTGAGGGGACCGTGCCCTGGGTGTGAGGTGAGGGCCGTGCCCTGGGTGTGAGGTGAGGGGGCCATGCCCTGGGTGTGAGGCAAGGGCCATGCCCTGGGTGTGAGGTGAGGGGGCCGTGCCCTGGGTGTGAGGTGAGGGGGCCGTGCCCTGGGTGTGAGGTGAGGGGACCGTGCCCTGGGTGTGAGGTGAGGGCCGTGCCCTGGGTGTGAGGTGAGGGGGCCGTGCCCTGGGTGTGAGGTGAGGGGGCCGTGCCCTGGGTGTGAGGTGAGGGCCGTGCCCTGGGTGTGAGGTGAGGGCCGTGCCCTGGGTGTGAGGTGAGGGCCGTGCCCTGGGTGTGAGGTGAGGGGGCCGTGCCCTGGGTGTGAGGCGAGGGCCGTGCCCTGGGTGTGGGTGAAGTGAGGGGACCGTGCACTGGGTGTGAGGTGAGGGCCGTGACCTGGGTGTGAGGTGAGGGGGCCGTGCCCTGGGTGTGAGGTGAGGGCCGTGCCCTGGGTGTGAGGTGAGAGGGTCGTGCCCTGGGTGTGAGGTGAGGGGACCGTGCCCTGGGTGTGAGGTGAGGGCCGTGCCCTGGGTGTGGGTGAAGTGAGGGGACCGTGCACTGGGTGTGAGGTGAGGGCCGTGACCTGGGTGTGAGGTGAGGGGGCCGTGCCCTGGGTGTGAGGTGAGGGCCGTGCCCTGGGTGTGAGGTGAGAGGGTCGTGCCCTGGGTGTGAGGTGAGGGGACCGTGCCCTGGGTGTGAGGTGAGGGCCGTGCCCTGGGTGTGAGGTGAGGGCCGTGCCCTGGGTGTGAGGTGAGGGCCGTGCCCTGGGTGTGAGTGAAGTGAGGGGACCGTGTGCTGGGTGTGAGATGAGGTGGCCGTGCGCTGGGGGCACTTTCATTCCTAGAGCTACTTTTCCATTGTAAGCGTCCCCGGGAGAGGCTGAGAGCCCCCAGTGAGCACAGGTAATGAGGACAAGATTCAGGACAAGGGTCTCAGCAAAGTCCCCATGATGGAGCCTCCTCTTCCAAGATGTCATTATAAGACAATCCACAGGTGGCAGGGTGGAGCCCAGAGTGGCAGGGCTTTGGAGCGGCGCCCAGCTCCCTCCTGCTGCGTGGCCACGTCAGTCACCCGACCGTGGCCTCACCTGTGTGCTGTGCAAGCACACGTAATGGGGGGCACGAGCTCTGTGACCCCAGGAACGTCAGTGTTTGCTCCCCAGAGGAGAAACTGAGGCCAGAGGGGCTGGGAGACTCAGGGGCCACACGGGTGGCAGCGTGGCTCACCTGGCTCCTCCCCCACCCAGGGCCCCTGGGTGACGGGCCGCAGGACCCCAAGGACTCACCCAGCACACGGATCACCCTGGAGTCCTGCAGCACCGAGCTCCCGCAGACGGCCTGTACTGTCACCCGCACATCCCCTTTGTCTGCAAACCGGGTGGTCACCGAGTTCTCCAGGGACAGCAGTGGCTGCGGGGCACAGGTGGTTAAGGGCCCCGCCAGGACAGGGCGGTGGGCAGTGGGGTGCCTGGGGAATGCCCCCAAATCTATGCTGGTGGTACGCTAAAATGGGAGCTCACTCTGTGGCCGCAGTGTGGTGCAGGTCTCCCAGTGCCCTCCCACCCAGACAGCTGCCCATGAGCCCCTCTTGTGTGGCATTTCAGGGCCTGATGAGGCTGCCAGGCTGAGGCCTCTGCACCCCTGTGGCCGCAGGTGTGAACATGGTGCCTTCATCCTGGTGCCTGGTGCCCAGTTCAGGCCAGGCAGTGAGGGTGGAGACACTCATCACGGTGGGGACAATGTTACAGCAGATGGGAGGCAGGGGCTGTGGCACCAAGGGATGCCCCCAAAGTGCTCAGCTGGAAGTCGTTGGGCTGATACACACACCCAGAGCCCAGGCCCCTTTCTCAGCCCTCCCCATTCTGAGGAAACACAGCCAAAGTCTACAGCCCCGCCCTTCCCCATCCAGGCCCTCTGTGGCTGCTGGGCTGGGGTCTGCCTGGGGGTCTGCTGAGCGAGAGGAGGAGGCCCCTCTGGGTCTTGAGGCCCTAAAGCCTGAGGATGGGCAGCCCTGCTCTGCGAAGCCAGAGCTGCGCAGACTTCTGATTCAGGCACTCTCCTGCTCAAGAACTGCCCATGGCTCCCTACTGCTTACAGCGTACAAGCCTCTGAGCAAGGCCTTGAGACCTGGCCCAGCCCAGTGACCCCTCCTCCATGAAGCCTTCCCTGACCTCCACTGCAGATGGCTTGCCCTTCCCTGGAGCTCCCACACACCTCTCCTATCTCTCCTGGGACACCTGTCCTAACAGAGGTCAAGTCTCCAGTTCACATCCCCAGGAAAAGGGTGGGTCTGTGTCCATTGCCCTCAGAGCAGACCCCAAGTGGACGCTCGTGGTAGCTGCACGAAGGACAGGTGGGGTGTGCCTGCCCCAATAGCCCAGGACAGCCCCGTGTACTACGTTCCTCTGTGTGTGCCTGGGTGGTGCCCTGTCCCCACCCTCCACCCCGGACGTGAGCAGCGGGAGGGAAGGCCGTGAGGGTTCTGGGCCAGCGAACCTGCAGGCTGTGGCCGATCCACCAGTAGAAGACGGTGAGGTTCGGGTTCAGGGGCAGCAGCACAGCTGTGAGGTTCACTTCCTGGTTGACACCAATGACAGGAACCACTTCTAGGTAGAGGGCCTGCAGGGGGGCTGCAGGGTTCAGAGAAAGGCTGGACGTTAGAGGGCATCAGGACACGGGGCATTTCAGAGGATTCTTTGTCACTGTTCCCACCAACTCCACTACTACCACCACCATCGTGACTACCACCACCACCGTTTCCACCATCACCAACTACACCAGCATCACTACCAATATCTCCATCACCACCTATACCACCATCACCACAACCACCACCATCACCAACTACACCAGCATCACTACCGATATCTCCATCATCACCTATACCACCACCACCGTTTCCACCATCACCAACTACACCAGCATCACTACCAGTATCTCCATCACCACCTACACCACCACCACCGTTTCCACCATCACCAACTACACCAGCATCACTACCAATATCTCCATCACCACCTACACCACCATCACCAAAACCACCACCATCACCAACTACACCAGCATCACTATCAACGTCACCATCATCACATCGTCACCACTTATACCACCCCCACCATCAGTACCATCACTGCCCCCACCATCACTACCATCACCAACTACACCACCATCAACATCACCTCTACCACCTTCATCATCACCATCACTGCCACCACCACCGTCACTACCACCACCGCCCTTTCCACCATCACCATCATCACCACCATTTCCACCATCACCAACTACACCATCACTACCAACATTACCATCACCTCCATAATCACCACCTTTACCACCCCCACCACCATCACCATCATCACCACCACCATCAACTACACCACCATCACTACCATCACTGCCATCACCATAACTTCCACCATCACCAACCACACCACCACGACTACCACCACCACCATCACCAACTCTAGAACCACTGCCATAATCACCACCATCACCAACTATACCACCAACACTATTGTTACTGCCACGACCACCACCTCTACAACCACCATCATTATCACCTCCTGTACCACGACCATTATCACCACTACCACCCCTACCACCACCTATATCAACACCACCCCCACCCCCACCGCTACCTGGAAACCACTGCTACCACCACCATCACCATCAGCACTATCACCATCACCACCTAGGAAGCACTGCTACCATCACACCCCCATCATTATCATCACCACCACCATCACCAACTCTAGAACCACTGCCATAACCACCATCTCTACCACCTACACCATTACCCCCATCGCCAACACTGCCATCCCTTTGACCTTTACCACCCCACCACCATCTCTACCACCTACACCATTACCACCATCACCAACACTACCATCACTTTGATCTTTACCATAACCATTAATACCACCACTGTCACCACTCTCCCACTATCACCACCAACCCTACTATTCCCAGATCTCCAGGGGTGTGGATTTGGACCCCAGCCGGCCTGACTCCTGCCCTTGGTCCCCATCATGAGCACCCTGGATTATAGCAGCCCTGAAGGACTCCCTGTGATTTCCCCAGGGATCACGTCCTCTCTGTCCTAGGCCGTGTCCTAGGGTGCTCAGCCTTCAAGGGTGGCAGACTTACAGTTAACCTGGACAAAGAGCACGGCCTCATCCTGCCCTGCCATGTTCTCTGCCTGGACAGACACCCGGTAGATGCCAGGACTCTCGTAACGGTGCCGGACAGGCTCCCCAGTCAGCGTGAGGTTCACGTACATGGCCTTGAAGCCGTCCCCAAGGTCCACCTGGTACTTGGTGGTCAGGACGTCGCCCTGCAGGGAAACGCCATGAGGCCACTTAAGAGTGACCATAATGCAGGTGCCACTAAGAGGTCAGGGGTGAGCTCACTCATTCATTGACTCATCCACTCATTCATTCACTCCTCAGCTCACTCACTCATCTATCCACTCACTCACTCATCCACTTACTGATTCATTCACTTATTCACTCACTCATCCACTCACCCAGCCACCCACCCACTCATTCATTAATCCACTCACTCATCCATCACTCACTCACCTACTCATTCACTCACTCATCTACTTACTCGCTTACTCACCCATTTGCTCATTTGTTCACTCATTCACTCACCTACCCACTCACTCACTCACTCATATACTCACTCTCCCACCTACCCACCCATTCACTCACTCACTTTCATTCATTCACTTATTCATTTATTCATTCACTTACTCATCTATCACTCATTCCTTTCCTCAAAATGAATGGGCTCTGGGGACCCACAGGGACCCAGATGTGGTTCTGCCCTCAAGCCTTCCAGCCTGGCATCAGCCACAGGCAAGTAAGTGGCGCTCTGGCTGAGGAAGGCAGGCATGGCCAGAGAGCTCTAGAGAGCCCAGAGGGTTAAGCGAGGAGCTGGGGCCAGGTTTACATTTGAGAACAATCGCTCTGCTGCAGAGGGAGCTGGGTTGCTCCCAAGGGTGCCGTCGGAGAGGGCAGTGCAGGGTGGAGGCCCAGGGAAACCCACTGTGGCCTTAGCAGGTGGGATCCCAGGAGGGTGAGGAGGGGCCTCTGATCCTGTGGAGGATTCTCATAACAGACCAGAAAGAAACATCTGATGCCTCTCTAGACCATCGACCAGAACATAAAGACAGCTTTATGCTTCCCTCCTGTGATGCCAGGGCTCCTGAATGCCTCTTCATTTCAGGGCACACAGTGCAGAGGGCCTCCACCCACCAGCCTCAGCCCCCACACTCAGTCACCCACAAAAGCTGTTCCATCTCCCTGTGTGCGTCTCTGCCGCCAGCATTATCCTTCAAATAACCATATTTTCCTAACAGTTGGGGAAATTGAGAGAAGGAAACAATAATTTTTCCAAATTTACAGCGAGAGAGAACTCGTATTCAGTCTGTTTCTCTCCCTCTCCCTGCCCCCTCCCTCTCTAATTCTCCTTCTCTCACCCCCGTGTCTCTCTCTCCCCCCATCTCCCTCCCCCTCCCCCCCAGCTCTCCTTCCCTTACTCCCTCCCTGTCTCTCTCTCTCCCTCCCCATCTCTCTGACTCTCCTTCCCTTACCCCCTCCCTCTCTCCCTCTCCCTCCCCCTCTCTCTCTAGCTCTCCTTCCCTTACCCCCTCCCTCTCTCCCTCTCCCTCCCCCTCTCTCTCTAGCTCTCCTTCCCTTACCCCCTCCCTCTCTCCCTCTCCCTCCCCCACTCTCTCTCTGACTCTCCTTCCCTTACCCCCTCCCCCTCTCCCTCTCCCTCCCCCCTCTCTCTCTCTAGCTCTCCTTCCCTTACCCCCTCCCTCTCTCCCTCTCCATCCCCCTCTCTCTAGCTCTCCTTCCCTTACCCCCTCCCTCTCTCCCTCTCCCTCCCCCTCTCTCTCTAGCTCTCCTTCCCTTACCCCCTCCCTCTCTCCCTCTCCCTCCCCCTCTCTCTCTAGCTCTCCTTCCCTTACCCCCTCCCTCTCTCCCTCTCCCTCCCCCTCTCTCTCTAGCTCTCCTTCCCTTACCCCCTCCCTCTCTCCCTCTCCCTCCCCCACTCTCTCTCTGACTCTCCTTCCCTTACCCCCTCCCCCTCTCCCTCTCCCTCCCCCCTCTCTCTCTCTAGCTCTCCTTCCCTTACCCCCTCCCTCTCTCCCTCTCCATCCCCCTCTCTCTAGCTCTCCTTCCCTTACCCCCTCCCTCTCTCCCTCTCCCTCCCCCTCTCTCTCTAGCTCTCCTTCCCTTACCCCCTCCCTCTCTCCCTCTCCATCCCCCTCTCTCTAGCTCTCCTTCCCTTACCCCCTCCCTCTCTCCCTCTCCCTCCCCCTCTCTCTCTAGCTCTCCTTCCCTTACCCCCTCCCTCTCTCCCTCTCCCTCCCCCTCTCTCTCTAGCTCTCCTTCCCTTACCCCCTCCCTCTCTCCCTCTCCCTCCCCCTCTCTCTCTAGCTCTCCTTCCCTTACCCCCTCCCTCTCTCCCTCTCCCTCCCCCACTCTCTCTCTGACTCTCCTTCCCTTACCCCCTCCCCCTCTCCCTCTCCCTCCCCCCTCTCTCTCTCTAGCTCTCCTTCCCTTACCCCCTCCCTCTCTCCCTCTCCATCCCCCTCTCTCTAGCTCTCCTTCCCTTACCCCCTCCCTCTCTCCCTCTCCCTCCCCCTCTCTCTCTAGCTCTCCTTCCCTTACCCCCTCCCTCTCTCCCTCTCCATCCCCCTCTCTCTAGCTCTCCTTCCCTTACCCCCTCCCTCTCTCCCTCTCCCTCCCCCTCTCTCTCTAGCTCTCCTTCCCTTACCCCCTCCCTCTCTCCTCTCCCTCCCCCACTCTCTCTCTGACTCTCCTTCCCTTACCCCCTCCCCCTCTCCCTCTCCCTCCCCCCTCTCTCTCTCTAGCTCTCCTTCCCTTACCCCCTCCCTCTCTCCCTCTCCATCCCCCTCTCTCTAGCTCTCCTTCCCTTACCCCCTCCCTCTCTCCCTCTCCCTCCCCCTCTCTCTCTAGCTCTCCTTCCCTTACCCCCTCCCTCTCTCCCTCTCCATCCCCCTCTCTCTAGCTCTCCTTCCCTTACCCCCTCCCTCTCTCCCTCTCCCTCCCCCTCTCTCTCTAGCTCTCCTTCCCTTACCCCCTCCCTCTCTCCCTCTCCCTCCCCCACTCTCTCTCTGACTCTCCTTCCCTTACCCCCTCCCCCTCTCCCTCTCCCTCCCCCCTCTCTCTCTGACTCTCCTTCCCTTACCCCCTCCCTCTCTCCCTCTCCATCCCCCTCTCTCTAGCTCTCTTCCCCTTACCCCTCCCTGTCTCTCTTCTACCTCCAACACCCTCTCCTTCGCTGTCTCACTCCCCCATCACCCTCTCCCTCCCCTCTTCTGTCTCTCCCTTCCATCTCCCTCTTCCTTCCCTATCTCCTTCTCTGACTCTCCTTCCCATCCCTCTCTCTGTCTCTCTCTCTCCCACTCTTCCCTCTCCCCTTCTCCCCCCTCCTGCCCTCTCTCCTCACCCTTTCCCCTGCAAGAACACCCAGAAAACCATTCCCTAGGGATCAAGAATGAAGATGCCAACTGCTATTTAGCAATCCTCGAAGTGTACACCTGCCAGAACTTAAGAGTTGACAGAACACTTTTACATAAGTTAGACTCATATAACTTTTCCACATATATGGTGCTGTTTTTCCCGTTTGCAGGTTAGAGGACAGAAGCTCTGAGAATTTCCAAACTCGGGCAGGCTGAGTCACTGCCCAGCACTCCATCTAAGGCAGCCTAAGAGACTTGTCCTCTGGCCCCGGAAGGGGGCTTGCTTTGCTGAATCTCAGGAGGCAGAAGGCAGGTCTGACCGGACAGGACACCCAGCTTTAATAGGTGCTGTCCCTCTATCTGGGCAGGGCGCCCCACCTCCCCACTGGTACCCACATGGCCCTGCCTCTATGTGGCCAGACTGAGGCACCCTGAACTATTTAAACATTTTGCTTGGTGTAAGTAACTTGTGGTATTCTTTTCTAGTCACAAAGTAGCACGCTCTCGTACAGAAGGCAAAAAGAAGGAAATAAAAGGAAAAAAGTCAGAACCTCCCCACAATGCCCACCATCCACACCTCGGTGTGTTTCTTTCAAGCGTTGGTTTATTACTGAGCACGTTTAAAGAAACACGTGAACCTTTTTGTTCTCAGATTATTGTAGATTCACCTGCAGTTGTGCAAAACAGTGAGAGATTCACGTACCCTTTGCCTCCCCCAAACCAAACAAACCCAGACCCATCGCTGGCAGAGCCGATGCCGACTCATGGCGACCCCACATGGTACAGAGCGGAACAGCTCTATAAGGTTTTACTTGGCTATAATTGTTACAGAAGCAGATCACCAGGCCTTTCTTCTGTGGCACCAGTGGGGCGTTTCAACAGCCATTGTTTAGGTGAACAGTCACGTACAAACCGTTTGCACCCCCAGGGATCTACCCTTTGCCCAGTTTCCCCCAATGCTTAACATCTTGCAAAAACTGTCATATCACAACCAGGTTACTGGTGTGATACAGTGACGATACGGAACAATTCAATCACTACCCGGGCCGCTCCACTGTCCTTCTGTAGCCCTCTCCCCATCTCATCCCTGATCCCCAGCAACACTGACCTGTTCTCCGTTTCTATAATTTTGTTGTCTATCGGAACAGTGCGACCATACAGCCTGTCATTTTTGGGGTTGGCCGTTTTCTCACTCATTGTAATTCCTTGGAGATTCTTCTAGGTTGTTTTGTATATCAGCAGTTAATTTATTATCCCCACGGTGTGGACGCACCACGGTTTGTTTAACCCTTCACCCACCACCGGCATCCGGATTGTCTCCAGTCTCCAGCTATCATGAGTGAAAGTACTACGAACACTCACATCCAGGTGTTTGTGGGAACTTGGGTCTTCACTCCTCTGGGATGAATGCCCAGGGGTGCCATTGCTGCGTTGGGTGGCAGCTACACATTCAGCCTTTAAGAAGCTGCCGGGCCGTTTGCCAGGGTGGCTCCACCATTTGACATTCCACTGGCAACGCCTGAGGTCCACTTCCTCCACGTCCTCACCGGCTCTGGTGTCATCACTGCTTCCATCTCAGCCGTTCTGACAGGTGTGCAGTGATGTCCCATCATGGTTTTAATTTGTCACTCCCTAACGGCCAGTGCTGGAGGTGCAGAGGTTAAGCGCTTGACTGCTAATCGAAAGGTCAGTGGTTCGAGCCCACCCAGCAGCTCCGCAAGAGAAAGATGTGGTGGTCTGCTCTTGTAAAGATGACAGCCTAGGAAACCCTCTGGGGCAGTTCTGCTCTGTCACCTGGGGTTGCTACAGGCTGGAATTGACCCTACGGTGCCCAGCAACAACACAGAAATGACCTTTTCAGCAACAGTTAGACACGCATCTTGTTTATCAAGACCGTAACTAAAGCCAGCCTTAGTCTGGATTTTCCCATCCCCTGAGAAGCTTGCCCCCACCCCACCCCACCCCACCCCCTGCCCCAGGGTATATAACTGACTCTGTGGCTCTCTAACATTCCTGGGTTGTACAGTTAATGTGCTTGGCTG
Source organism: Dugong dugon (assembly GCA_030035585.1). Classification (NCBI taxonomy): domain Eukaryota; kingdom Metazoa; phylum Chordata; class Mammalia; order Sirenia; family Dugongidae; genus Dugong; species Dugong dugon. Next base: position 1,881,152 of record CM057463.1, on the reverse strand, counting down.
CTAATGGAAAGGTTGGAGGTTCGAGTCCACCCAGAGGTACCACTAAAAATCCTGTGGAGCACAGTTCTACTCTGACACACATAGGGTCACCATGCAATGGAGCAATTTGATGGCACCCAACAACAACAGTGGCTAGTAACGTTGGACATCTTTCCATGTGCTTGTTTGCCATCCTTTTCAGTGAAATGTTTCTTTATATCTTTTGCCCACTCTCTTAGGCTGGGTTCTCTAGAGAAGCAAAACCAGTAAAGCGCATACATATACATATATATACGTGTGTGTGTGTATATATATATATATATATATGTATGTGTGTATATATATATATATATATGTATGTGTGTATATATATACACGTATATATATATATATAGAGAGAGATTTGTATCAAGGAGATGGTTATGCAGTTTTAGTGGCTGGAACGTCCCATGTCCGTGGGTCAGGATAGAGGCTTCTCCTAATTCATGCAGCCACAGGGGCCGGCGAACCCAAGATCTGCAGGTCAGAAAGCAGGGCCCTTGCTCACAGGCTGTGAAGACAGATGAATCCCAAGCTCGGCAGGCAACACCACAGTCAAGCTGCTAGCTCAAGTCCCAAGAACTGAAGGTCAGACGAACAGGAGCCAGCTGCAGGATTCAGCACGAGCAAAAAGCTCCCGAGCCTTGCCAGTATGTCCGCGGATATTCGATGCAGGTCACACACCCAAGGAAACTCCCTTTCCACTCACTGGCTCACAGCAGATCCCATCATGGGGGTGATCACATGTTGAATCTCAACAGGGAAGTGATCTCCACATTATAGCACTGCCATAACACTGAGAATCACGGACCAGCCTAGCTGACACAATCTTAACCATCACACCCACTTTCTAACCGGATTGTTTGTGTGTGTTTACTGTTGAATTTTGAGAGTTTTTTATACACAGTCATGCGACGCATAACGCCTGTTCAGGCAACATCCAACTGCATATAGGTCCCTCGTCCCCTAAGTTCAGAAATTCTGATCGGAGCTTGGGAAGTAGCAGAGGTAACCAGATGTAGCAAAAACAGCTTTCTGCAGGCAACATATGTATCTCAGGTCTCTTGTATATGAAGCTATTGCATTGCCAGGAGCCCATTTGTTATCACAAACCATTGTATGTACCTTCAATTGTTAATATAATAGGCTTTACAGGGGTTGGTTTGTAACTAGGGGTTGTACAAAGTCAGAAATTAGGGATTGTACGTAAGTCGGGTGTTAGTAACCCGGGACTGCCTGCATACAACATGGTGTTTGCACAATGTCCAAATCACGTAATGTTCTATTTCAGAGAATGAGGCAAAGTGGCTAAGAGCTTGGCTGCTAACCTAAAGGTCGGCAGTTCAAATCCAGCCACTCCTTGGAAACCCTATGAGGCTGTCCTACTCTGTCCTACAGGGTCCCTATGAGTCGGAATTGGCTCAACAGCAATGGTTTTTTTTTTTTTTTTAAATTGTGGAGTTGAGAGACACGACTATGCTAAGGTCCCTGGGTGGCACGAATGGTTTGTGCTTGACGACTAACCTAAAGCTTGGCAGTTGGAACCTGTCCAGCAGCACCACGGAAGACAGGCCTGGCAATCTGCGTCTGTAAGGATGACAGCCAAGAAAACCCTCTGTAGTTCTACTGTGTAACGAATAGGGTCGCCATGAGTCGCAATCAGCTCGACGGCGATGGGCTTGGTTTGTTTGTTTTTAACATATTCTAGACACTAACACTTTGTCAGACATGTGATCGGAACATGTTTTCTCTCAGTCTGTAGCTTGCCTTTCCATCTTCTTAACAGGGTCTTACGGGGAACAAAAGTTTTTCATTTTGATGACGTCCAATTTGTCAATTTTTCCCTTTATGGACAGTGCTTTTTAATGTGAAGTCTAAGAATTCCTTGTCTAGTCATACGTCTGGGAGAGTTTCTCCTGTATTTTCTCTAAAAGTTTCATAGTTTTATATTTTATATGTAAGCATGTGATCCCTTTTGAGTTATTAGTTTTTTATCAGATGTGTGGTTAGGGTGGAGATTCATTTTGAGGAAGGCTATCCTTTCTCCAAGGAGCGCTGCTGGTGCAGTGGTTAAGCGCTTAGCTGCTCACCAAAAGGTTGGAGGTCTGAACACACCAGTGGCTCCATGGGAGAAAGGCCTGGCAGTCTGCTTCCATAGGGACTACAGCCTTGGAAACCCTATGGGGCAGTTCTACTCCGTCCTAAAGCATTGCCATGAGTCAGAATCTGCTCGACGGTAACAACATCAATAACATCCTTTCTTCGTGGAATTGCTTTTCTTTGCCAAAAATCAGTTGGACGTACTTGTGGGAGTCTATTTCTGGGTTCTCTATCAGATCTTATTTTTTAAAATTACAAAATTGGACTCCCATCAGTCCAGAGCTATTTCCAAGCCTGGAGCGCCACTGGTGAAGTGGTTGACAGTTTGGCTGCTAATTACAAGGTCAGCAGTTCGAATCCACCAGCTGCTCCTTGGAAACCCTATGGGGCAGTTCTACTCTGTCCTACTGGGTCGCTATGAGTTGGAATTGACTCAACGGCAATGGGTTTGGTTTTTTGGGTTTTGGCTTGGCCTACATCAGAGTTTGTGTGACTGTGTATGTGTGTGTTGGAGAGTGTGTGAGTATATAAATGTGCTTGTGAGTGTCTGTGAGTGTGTGTAAGTGATGTGTTTGAATGTGTGGCTGTGGGTTTGCATTTGAGTTTGTGTGTGAATGTGTGTATGAGTGTGGGCATGTCAGTGGGTGTAAGCTCACATGAATGTGGACAAGTGTGTATTTGAGTTTGCGTGTGAATGTGTGTATGAGTGTGGGCATGTCAGGGGTGTAAGCTCACATGAATGTGGACAAGTGTGTATTTGAGTATGAATGCACGCATAAGTGAGTGACTGTGTGTTTGTGAGTGTGAGTCTGGGTGTGAATGTGTGTGTCCGTGTGTACACCCCTAGTACCTCACCCCCACACTCCTTCCCCACGTCTTTGGTAAGAAAGCCCACAGCCTCTTCTGACAGTGGGTGTGCACAGGGGACCTCTCTTGCAAAGCTCCTTTCGCCCTGCCCCCTCTGCCCTGCCCCCTCCTCTTCCGTCAGGCTGACCCCACTCTTCTCAGGGCCCCGGAGGCTGGGCACAGGGCTGTAAGTCAGCCATTCTGGCTCCAGTGGAGGATCTGCAGAAGCCAAGCTCTAGGGGGCAGCAGATGGCCATTTTTCCAGAAGTCTCTCCTGGAGCTGGAGATGAAGGCTGAGTTGACTCCGAGGGTCCACGTCGGTCTAGGCTGGACAGGGTGCTTGGTCCTCCACCACCCCATCCCAGAGGCCACCGGAGGCTCGGAGCTTGAATCTCAGGCAGGTCACACTTTGCACAGAAACCTGGGACCGGAAGTTGATTGGGTCTGGGGCGTGCAGACGTGAGCTCTGTCCACGCAGAGTCCCGAGGCCTGGCACCCAATCCCACAGTTGTTACTGTGCGGCCTTGGGTAAGTCATGGATTGAACTGTGTCCCCCAAAAATATCTGTCAACTTGGCTAGGTCATGATTTACAGTACTGTATGATTGTGTACCATTTTATCATCTGATGTGATTTCCCTATGTGTTGTAAATGCTATCACTGTGATGTAATAAGATGGATTAGCGGCAGTTGAAGATTAGAGAGTGTCTTAAGCCAATCTCTTTTGAGATATAAAAGAGAGAAGTGAGCGGAGAGATACAGAAACCTCCTACCGCCAAGAAAGCAGTGCCGGGAGCAGAGTGCATCTTTTGGACCTGAGGTTCCTGTGCAGAGACGCTTCCAGACCAAGGGAAGACTGATGACAAAGGACCTTCTTTCAAAGCCAACAGAGAAATGTCTCTTCGTTAAAGACCATCCACTTGTGATATTTCTGTTATAGCAGCGCTAGATGACTAAGACATCGAGCCAGTTACTTCTCTCTGAGCCTCGGTTTCCTCTACCATAGAGTGGGGTTGACCAGAGTTGGCCTTGGCCAGGTTATGGCGAGGATTATGGAAGTCGTGCATGCAAGCTGCCCGCGCACACACTTGACCACACAGCTGTGTCCTCAGTTTCCCTGTTTGCACTAGACACCCAACACCCTGTCATCATCTGAAGGGCATGTTTAAATGAAACGCCCTCAGTTATAAAACCCCACAGATCAGAGAGTCCACAGATCCAAGCGCCTAGGAGAAGCCTGGGACCCCAGGGTGGCTCCCCCGAGGCGGCAGAGACCAGGGACAGCAACATTATCCTCATGCCTGTCTGTGCTCTTGAATTTTCTGCATGTTTATAATTTTTCTAATTTCTCTTTGGGAATTTTCTACAAAGAGCATTTATTACTTCTATAATCAGAAAAATAACCATGATAAATATTAATTAAAAAGCTAGAAGGAAACAAAATTGTTAACGGTTGTTACATTGGGGAAGAGGATTTTATTGGCTTTTATATTATTGATATTTTAATACAGCACTTTTCAACTGTTCTGCAATGAATACGTGTTATTTTTAAATTGTGACAAAACGTGTTTTAAAGAAAAAAGACTGAGAGGAAATACACACACACACACACACACAATTTATCTTTGGAGGTGGGATTATAGGTAATAGCTTTTTTTTTTTTTAACTTTCTGCTTTTCTTAAGATTCCAAATTATCTAAATCAATATAATTGTTGGTTTAAAAACTTTTTAAAATTGCCACCCACAGGAATATTTTAAACCAGCAAACAAATACAAACACATATACACTATACACACACATTCTCTCACACACACCCCACACACATCATCCCACACACATCACACCACACACACTCACACACACTACACAGATACACACATCACACACACAACGCACACACATACCACACACCACTACACACACACCACACAGATACGCACATCACACACACACACCACACACCACTACGCACACACTCAAGATACACACTACACACACACACACAGAGATGCACACACATATGCACACACTCACATACAACACACAGATACACAGATGCAAACATTCACATATAACACACGGATACACAGCACACATACATATGCACACACAGATGCACACACTCACATATAACACACGGATACACAGACACACACACCCCTAAAGAGGAACCCCAGCACCACGTTGTCCTCTGCTTGCCGCCCCCTGAGGTGCTCCCAGGGTCTACGTTTCAGCTTAAACTGCTGGTCCGGACCAGGAAGCGGGTTTCCAGCCCACTAGCTGTCACCTGTCTGCGGTGGGTGTGCGCGTGGTCTGGGGCTGCTCACCTGCTCCTGCTGCACCACAAACAGGACGTCCTCGCCCGGCCGCACCGCCACCGCCTCCCCGCGGATGCTGACCCTCAGGCCCCGGGGCGGCATCAGGGGGCACTGGAGCAGCGCCGCACCGCGCTGCAGGTTCACGCCGCCCTCGCACACGTTGGACACCACCTTCCGGTACCTGCAGTGACCAGAGGAGTCAGGGCCGGTGTGAGGAGGTGGGCCGGGTCCACCGCTGGGGCAGGATGCACACTGAGAGCAGAGGCGGCCGCCGGGCCTCTAAGTCCCATCCCACCCTTACCCGATTGCTCTTACTGGCCCAGCTCAGACAGGAGGAAACTGAGGCAGAAGAAAGTGCCCGAGGGCAGGATCTGACCCGAGTGCTTGTGACAATGCCAGCTGCTGTCACCTCGCTTAGGGGCCCCGAGGAGCCCACCTGCACTCCATGGCCTCACTGAGGGGCCCCGTGGAGCCCCCTGCACTCTGCGGCCTCACTGAGGGGCCCCAAGGAGCCCTCTGTACTCCGCGGTCTTGCTGAGGCCTGAGAGGAGCTGGGGTACAATTTTGGCTATGCTTTGACTCATGGTGTGGCCTTGGGCCAAATACACCCCCTCTTCTCTTGCCTCTGTTTCCCTTTTACCTTGAGAATCGGGCTAAGGGGCACTGTTCGTGGAGCCCTTCCTGCACGTTCACCGAGAGTCGACCCACATGGGCAGGAGTTGGCCCACGGTGACTACACGCCTGCCTTTGTGGACGACGGCCGCTTGAGGGCAGACCACCTCCTGGGGTGTCCACATGCCTGCCCTTGTGGGCGACAGCTACGTGGGGGCAGACCACCTCCCAGGGTGTCCACACGCCTGCCCTTGTGGGTGATGGCTGCCCCCCTCCCGGGGTGACAAGAAGCCCGACTGTGGGAAGCTCAGGAGGGGGTGGCACAGGGGTCTGGTCCCTGAGGGAGGGGCTTCCACCTGGCAGAGGAAGGTGAGCAGGAGAGAGGCAGCACCCAGTGGAACAGCATGTGCAAAGGCCCTGGGGTGGCTGGAGCCCAAGGGGGCAGGTGTGAGGTGAGCTGAGGCTGGTGAGGCCAGTGGGTAGTACCCAACGACCTTATGTCATTTTAAGAGGCTGGCAGAGAGCCAAGGAGGGGGACATCGTTTGAATTGTGACTTGCAAAGCCCCCCACACTACTCTGGGCAATTAAGGTACTTCTCTCTGCCCAAGGCAAACTCAGGGGAACTGGTGGGGGAAGGTATCATGTCGCTAACGCCTGCGGCCCCTCACCCTCCTGCCCAGCTGGTATTCCCCACACCATGTGCTGAAGGTGTCCCTCCAAGTGTCATGGAGCTCACAGTCCAGCGGGGAGGACAACGAGGTGAGTGATGACAAGAACAGGCGGGTCGGCTAGGACAGAGTAAGTGCAGGGCAGGGCAGGTGGTCAGGGAAGGCTGCCTAGAGGAGGTGCCATTTATGCATCTCCAGCATCCAGCTCAGGGTTGGGCTCATGAGGCATCAGTGAGTGGGTAGGGCTCCTGGCACCACAGGGCTTAGAAGGACTGGGGGAGGGTGCTTTTCCGGGTGGGGGAGACGCAGCCCCATTGAAGCCGTCATAGCAGGAATGAGCTACCAGGCCCCCAGAAACTTCTCTGTCCCTTTTCTCTGCTCAGAGCCATCTGCAGGCCCCTCCCTGTGACACCAGCCGTGTGGGCCCAGGTCAGCTACCCTACCGTGGCTCCTCTGGCCCGGGAGCCCAGGTCACGGCAGTCTCTGACAATGGCCATGAGCCCTGCAGACAGGCCACCCTAGCATCCTCTCGTGCCCCATGAGGCTCTGCCCACTCACCCAGGGCTGCCACTGTAGGTCTGGCCCAGGGCACAGTCGTCCGGAGGGGACACTGGGTTGAACCAGAAGTTGGCCGAGCACTTGCTGGTGTTGGACTCTGTGGACAGGGTGCGCTCAAACCCGTAGTCGCTGGGAGGAGAGAAGAGCAGCAGTCAGGGTCCACACAGGTGGGGCCCGGAGAGGCTGGAGGGGACACAGCAAGGAATCCACAGGTCTGAAAATGGACAGTTAGGTGCCAGGGTGGTGAGGGACTCGGAAGGTGACCCTGGAGGGCTTCCTGGAGGAGAAGAGACTAAGCCAAGTCTTGAAGGAGGAGCAAGACAGAGCCAGGGCAGAGAAGGGGCGGAGCTCTGCAGGGAGGGACATGCGGAGGTGGCCGGAATGCAAGGTGGAACTGAGGTGGTGAGGGAAGGTGCCGAGAGGCAGGTCCCAGAACTGGGATGTTCTCCTGTGGGGGGTGGGCAGCGTCAGAGGCACTGGAGCAGAGCAGGGGGTGGTTAGGTCAGGGGGCTTTCAGCCCTGGACGGCAGAAGGGGCTGGGGCAGGCACAGTATCCAGTTTGCCCCAGTGCCCTGGCCTATCCCTCATCCTCTTCTCCCAGGTGAGCAGGCCACCGTGTGCTTTTAATACCATGTCCACACGTTCGTCCATGCCCCTCCCTTCAGGGAGAGCTTCACCCCAGTACGGGATGGACTTGGTGACTCGGTTCTGTGAACAGAACAAGGCAGGACTGATGGTGTGTGGCTCTGAGATGGGTCGTACAAGGCAGGCGGCTCCCAGTGGTGTCACTACGGAGGTGTGGGGGTGCAGAACTCACCCCTGACACTGTCGGGGGGGGGGGGGGTGACACCAAAATGACCCCAAGGTCCACAGTGGCAGCGGTGGGGGATGGACCAGCACTGCAGGGGGAGGGGCCACCAAGGTAGTGGGGCCACTAGGGTTGGTGTCATTCATCCCCCAGTGCAGTAACTCCTCAGCCCCCTCCCCCATCACCAGCCAGTCAGGTGCAGGTGGATGGGCCACGGCACCCACCACTGGGTGGAGAGGAGGGTCTCCACCTTGTCTAATGGGAGAGGGGATGAGCTGCGGGGAGCTGCAGTGGGGTGGGGCCAGGAAGGGTAGGGCTTCACAGTGTGGTGCTCAGCCCTGTGCGGGGATGGGGCAGGGCTGGGCCACTTCACCCACCTGGGGGGTGGTTACCAGCTGGCCAATCTCACCGGGGTGGGGGGATACCATGAGTTACCCCACTGGGTGACATCAACCCTAGCATAGCCACTGGTGACCCTTCCTCACTCTCCGAGATCCTTCACTGGAGGGGGTGGGGGCGGCCATCTTGTGAGGAGGCTCAAGCAGCTGTGAGAGGCCCAGGTGGGAGGACCTGTGAGCTTTCTCACCAGAGGAAGTCTGAGTCCCTGCACTCACACACATGGGATGTGAGCGCCGATGTGAAGCTCCTCCCCTTGATGCACCAGGATGTGGGCTTTCTCTTCCGGAAACTTCTCTGCTGGCCCATGATGCAGCGGTCACCCTGGGGCAGAAAGGTCAGTGTGAGCAGCTGGCCTGAGAAGGGTCAGCCACCCCACAGCTCTGTACTTCAGGTCTTTCTCGTCCAGTGGTTGCTCCTCGCCCCCCTGAGCAGCAGTCAGAGGGTGTCCCCTTTTATAAACGTGGAAACTGAGGCCCAGAAGGAAAGCGGGGTACCCGAGGTCAAGCTGCAGCAGCCTCCTTCTCATCCCAACTCACAAGCATTCATTGAGCACCTAATGTGTACAAGCACTGGCTAGGCCCTGAGGGTCACAGAGCTGTGGGAAATGCAGGCCCCTTCGTCCCTAAAGGTGCTGGGCCCTGGGGACAAGCCCTCTCGGGGCATTACATGGGGGACACACAAGTGGTCCTCAGCACACGATAAGAACAGGCCACCCCCAGCAATTCCAGAGCCCCCACTGTGAACACCCCGAGTTCTCCAACACAGCTAGGGCAGCAGAGTCTGATATTAAGGGTGGGCCATTCTGCGTCCTCCTGTACTCCCCTCAGGGGACACTGTACACTATATGGAAGAAACAGTCGTCTGTTGGAAATTATTGGTGGGGGGAGTGCCCTGGCCTCGCTGGTGTGTGACACAATCAATGGGACATGCACTGTTCCTTCCTGGGAGCTGGAACGTTCTGGACACTTCTGCCTGCACGGGTTTGGGTGGGGCCTATGGAGCTGGACCTGGGGAATGAGCCCTGGGTGTAAGGAAGAGTCCAGAAGGTCCTGCAGAAGGACCGGATGTCCGAGGGTGGCTTCTCTAAGCAGGAGGGATCACCCATGGCCTATAGGACAGGGAACTTAGGCAGGTAGAGGTGAGCTGTATCTGCCCCCACCCCCCTCAGAGATAGCCTAAGTCTGCCCCCCAGTGACACCTGCACATCTGTCCCCCCAGCCCCAACTTCAGGTCTGTCTCCCCCAGCCCCACCTGCAGGTCTCCTCCCCAGCCCCACCTGCAGGTCTGTCCCCCCAGCTCCACCTGAAGGTCTGTCCTCCCAGCCCCAACTTCAGGTCTGTCTCCCCCAGCCCCACCTGAAGGTCTGTCCTCCCAGCCCCAACTACAGGTCTGTCCCCCCAGCCCCACCTGCAGGTGCCCCCCCAGCCCCACCTGCAGGTCCCCCCCCCAGCCCCACCTGCAGGTCCCCCCCCAGCCCCACCTGCAGGTCCCCCCCAGCCCCACCTGCAGGTCCCCCCCCCAGCCCCACCTGCAGGTCCCCCCCAGCCCCACCTGCAGGTCCCCCCCCCAGCCCCACCTGCAGGTCCGCAAGCTCCCAGGAGCTGTAGTCATCTTTGCTGCATGGCCGGGGGAACAAGGGCCGGAAGTCCACCTTGACCAGCTCCCAGTCGGAGCGGAAGCTTATGTGACCGAAGACCCTGGGGGGACAAGAGAAGTGCCCCTTAGCTGGCCCCCATCCCCGTGTGCAAACCACCTCCCCTCTGAGCCTCAAGGCCCCACCTGTCTGAGGGGCCCAGCGAGATCTTCCTGCCCTGGAGGGGTCACCCAGAGACTGGGCCCCGTTCCTGCCACAGGCGCCTGCTGGGTGTTGGGCATCAGTGTTCCTGCCACCCTCGCACTTGACCTTTGGCCCTAAGTCATCCCATCTGGCTCCACATGGCCCACACTTGGTGAACGAGGAAGCAGGTGCCCAGGGGCTCAAGAGCCCTGGCCTCCAGACAGAACCCCTTCTGGTCCTTGAGTGTGTTTTGCATTGAGACACGTGGTCAGGGGCTCTGTCTTGGCTCCTCCAGCCTTACCAGCCTGGCCACGCCGGGGGTTCTGGGCTGTGGGAACCCAGACCACCGTGCAGCTGGGCCTCTGACTGTGTATCCCAGGGAGACCCAGTGTGCAAGGGACATGAGGCACGCTCATGCCTGGCTCAGAGTCTCAGTCCAGTCCAGGGAGCTGAGTCCAGCCATGCTCCACAGAAAGGAAACAGAGGCACAGAGAGGTCAGGCAGCTGCCCAAGGTCACACAACTCCATGTGCTGTTCCTGCCCCCTCTCCTGGGCAGTCAACAGTCACTGGGCATGGACAGGGAGGTGGGCAGGGGCACCACCTGCTCCCAGGGTAGCACCCACTTCCCCCTCTGCCTCAGCATCCTGCCAGGAAGTGTTCAGATGCTGCTCCCCAGGCCCAGCTCAGAGCAGCACACGGATCCCTGTTGGGGGTGGCCTGGGAGCCTGGACAGGGTGTGGGGAGGGGTCTCCCACAGGCCCCTCCTTCGGGTGCTAAGCTTGGAGATGAGCAGGGGGCAGGGGGCAAGGATGCTGAGGAGGGGGATGGACAGTCCTGGCATGAGAACAGGGCAGGTCTGACCACCAAGTGTCCCCGCCCAGAGTGCTTCATGGGGTGAGTGACAGATGCTGAAGCCGAGCAAGGTGGTGAACCCCACTGGAGGCCCCCCCGCCCCATGCCCCTAATTGAAGGCACAAATACAGCACCAATTGTGGGAGGGAGCTGGGCTGCACTGAGCGTTGGCACACCTCGCTGGTCGCTTCTGCAGGAGAGGGCGAGAGAGCACTGCTGGCTCTGGGAGGGACGGTGCAGGCCAGCGTCTTGGCATCTGGCCCCAGCCGCCTGCCACAGCACTTTGGCACGCACAGTGGAGCAGGTTTGCCCCTCAAAGGGGGCTTGTCCGATTCTTCCACATCCCTCAGTTGATCAGCAAACACTCCTGGCGCCTTCTCCAAGCCCAGCAAGACCCAGGCCCCTTTGGAAGGCGCTCACCACTCCCTGGGGGAGACCCCTCCCTTTGCCATGCCCACAGTCCCTGAAGGTGGCTCCCCAGTCAAGGCCTCTCCCTGTGGGTTCTCCCGAGCTGGGAGGGCTGCTGCCTTGGCGGCTCCCACTCAGTTCCCCAATATCTCCCACTGGGGCTCCACAGACCCTCCAGACAGGGGCCTGCTGGCCTCCTCTTCCTCCCCGGTCCTTCTGTCCAGCCTGCAGCACTTGGCCACGTCACTAGAGGTTGAGCGTCTGGATGGGGGAGGTGACACGCCCTGCTCTGGTCCCCCCGAGCACTCTGACAGGGGCTGGGTCCTCGGGGGAGGCTGGTTATGATCTGAAGGACTCAAACCCCATACTAGAAGGGCAGCTGAGAAAGCTCTTGGAGTGACCTCTGGTGACTTGGGGCCACAGTGGCTGGCTCCGATATCCAATGCTGAGATTCACAGTAGATATTTGGTTTCAGAGGGCGGCTCTGAGCAAGCAGGGCTGGGCTGATAGCCAATGTGCTATGCCTGAGACCTCTGGCAAGTCAGTTCCCTTGAAGTGCCTCAGTGTCCTTGGCTTTCAGATGGGGCAATAAGACTGGTCTTTCCAGAAGGACGGTGGATTAGCAATGGTTTGTGCAGGGCCTGGCATAGGGAAGGAGTGTCACACTCCGATGCGCGGAGCTTGTTCTTGTTGTTGCCATGGAGTCAGCTCTGACCCATGGTGATCCCATGCACAACAGAACAAAACGCAGCCTGTTCCTGCCCCCTGTTCACCATTGGTGGTCTGCTCGAGTCCACTGTTTCGGCCGCTGTGTGTGCCCGGTGCCTTCCACCCCCGGGGCTGGGGTCACCTTCTAGAACTCCATCAGACACCCTATCCATTGGCTGATTCTTAGAAGTAGGTTGCCAGACCTTTCTTCCTAGTCTGTCTTAATCTGGACGCTCTGCGGAAACCTGTCCACTATGGGTGACTCTGCTGGTGTGTGAAATACTGGTGGCATAGCGTCCAGCATCACAGCAACATGCCAGCCACCACAGTATGACAGACTGACGGGGGGGGGTGGTGGAAAGAATGTACTATTATCTGTTTGACAGATGGGGAAACTGAGGCTGAGATGGAGGCAAGGGACCACCCAGGATCGCCCAGCCACTGCTCACTAGCTGGTAGAGCCAGGACTCGAACCCAGGGCTGGCATCTCTAAGGCTGTGATGCTTTGCACGCGAAATGTGGCCCGTGTTGTCCAAGCAAGACGTGCGAGCCCTCGCTGGGGATGTTGCGTCTCCCCCACATCTCCAGCTTGAGCACAAGAGAGGCTATTTGATTGATCTAATTAGTGCCCTCAACGTCTCTGAAGTCCTGCCTTCATGAAACCTAAAACCTCAGCTGACGCTACATGAAATACATGCCATCCAGGGAGTTCTGAGTTCTAGAAGCCGTTGTCAAGGGAAGCCTACTTACTGCCTCACGTGAATCAAGGAAATGGGCGGGCTGGGGCGATGAATCCCTGCCCTTTAAGCAGCTCCCGCCTGCCCTGTGTGTGGCCTGCAGCCTGGCCAGCTCCAGGAACCCCTGCACCAGGGTCTCGGAGTCTATCTCCCAGCTGTGGGGCTGTGACGGTGGGAAGAGAGGTGGCAAAGATGAACCAAGTAACTATGGTCAGCTTAGAGCCAGCTGCGGATGGATTTGGACCAAGGACCATCTGGGCAAGGGCTCCGGAGTGTGTGGGGAACAAGAGGGCAGGAGAGAGAGAGACAGAGCAAGACACAGAGAGACAGAGTGAGAGAAACACAGAGATACAGAGACAGAGAGAGACTGAGGGTGAGACAGAGAGAGACTGAAAGTGACAGAGAGAGATACTAAGAGAGAATGAGAAACTGAGACACAGAGAGACAGAGAGACAGAGTGAGAGATAGTGACAGAGACAGAGACTGAGAGTAAGGCAGAGACAGAGAGACAGGTGAGCGACAGAGACACAGATAGAGATACCAAGAGAGAATGAGAAACTGAGACACAGAGACACAGAGAGACAGAGTGAGAGATAGTGACAGAGACAGAGACTGAGAGTAAGGCAGAGACAGAGAGACAGGTGAGCGACAGAGACAGAGAGTGACAGAGAGAGATACCAAGAGAGAATGAGAAACTGAGACACAGAGAGACAGAGAGACAGAGTGAGAGATAGTGACAGAGACTGAGAGTAAGGCAGAGACAGAGAGACAGGTGAGAGACAGAGACACAGAGAGATAGAGATACCAAGAGAGAATGAGAAACTGAGACACAGAGAGACAGAGAGACAGAGTGAGAGATAGTGACAGAGACAGAGACTGAGAGTAAGGCAGAGACAGAGAGACAGGTGAGAGACAGAGACACAGAGAGATAGAGATACCAAGAGAGAATGAGAAACTGAGACACAGAGACACAGAGTGAGAGACAGAGAGACTGAGAGATAGAGACAGAGAGACAGAGGCTAGAGTAAGAGACAGAGAGACACAGAGACAGAGAGAGATACCAAGAGACAGAATGAGAGACTGAGACAGAGAGAGAGAGAAAGATGGAAGAAGGGAGAATTGGGGGAAGGAGAAGCAGGGCCCAACTCCTGCCCAGGGCAGAGGGGCTGGGGTGCTGGGCAGTTTCCTTCCACATCCTGGGCCCAGTCCTGGGCCTTGCTGGGGGTTGGGGGGAGGCTTGTATGGACAGGGTAGAACAGAACCACTTGTCTGCCAGCTGTGCCCCAAGGGGCATGGTCACCTGGAGGGAGATCCCAGCTGGGCTCAGGCCTCAGGGGCTTGTCCAGGTGGACCTTGGACTGGGACAGCCTAGCCCTTCTTGGGCCATTGGATGGAGAGCCGGTGAGGTCATGCATGAAGGCCGCTGAGGGTATGAAGGGCGGACATGAGTGAATGAGTGGATTTGTGTGTTCACTACACGGGCACATGCTACAGAAGCCAGGCAGCGATTACTCATAGCAATAAGTCATGTTGACGCAGGTTCCAGTGGGCTGGGGTGGGGGCTTGTGCTGTTCAGCCACACCTCTAGTGTGAGCAGAGCCAGAGGAAGGCAGGCTGTCCAGCCAGGAGGGACAGGGCACCTTGGGCAGGAAGACTTCCTGTCCCCTCAGTGAGGGGCTCAGACCAGGGGTGCCAACGCTCCCTCACCCCCACTGTGCAAAACGTAGCATGTGTCCCGAGGGGGCCTTGGCACACTACGGGGTCCAAAGAGGGAAAGCAAAGTGAGCAGGGCTGACACTCCCCACACTGCACTGCCTGCATCTATAGTCCTCGTCAGTAAAAGTTAGCCAAGAGCCCGTGTACCAGCACCGGTGGTTCATTGTCACCACCACCACCATCACCATCACCATCACCACCATCATCACCATCATCACCACGATCATCACCATCATCAATATAATCATCCCACCATCATCACCACCACCATCACCATCATCACCGTCATCATCACCGTCGTCATCACCATCATCACCGTCATCATCACCATCATCACCATCATCACCGTCATCATCACCATCATCACCATCATCACCGTCATCACCGTCATCATCACCATCATCACCGTCATCACCATCATCACCGTCATCACCGTCATCATCACCATCATCACCGTCATCACCGTCATCATCACCATCATCACCATCATCGTCATCATCACCATCATCACCGTCATCATCGCCATCATCACCGTCATCATCGCCACCATCACCACTATCATCGCCACCGTCATCACCGTCATCATCACTGTCATCACCGTCATCATCACCATCATCACCGTCATCATCACCATCATCACCGTCATCACCGTCATCACCGTCATCATCACCATCATCACCATCATCACCGTCATCATCGCCATCATCACCATCATCATCGCCACCATCACCACTATCATCGCCACCGTCATCACCGTCATCATCACTGTCATCACCGTCATCATCGCCATCATCACCATCATCACCGCCATCATCACCGTCATCATCACCGTCATCATCACCGTCATCAGCGCCGTCATCACCATCATCACCGTCATCATCACCATCATCGCCATCACCGTCATCACCATCATCACCGTCATCATCACCATCATCACCATCATCACCATCATCACCACCGTCATCACCACCGTCATAACCACCGTCATCATCACCGTCATCACCGTCATCACCATCATTATCACCATCATCACCGTCATCATCACCATCATCACCGTCATCATCACCGTCATCATCGCCATCATCACCATCATCATCACCGTCATCACCGTCATCATCACCATCATCACCATCATCACCGTCATCATCACCATCATCACCACCGTCATCACCATCGTCATCATCATCATCCACCAGAGAGGGCTGTGGGGAGGCACCCAAAGCCAGCCTGCTCTCTCAGACTGGTGGTGCATCTTGGTTCCACCCTCACAGCCAGGTGACCCTGGCTGGTGACAACGTTTCTGGCAAGGTCTCGAGTGGCTGCCTCCTGGTGGCCAGGGTGGGGAACAGTGGACATCAGGAGCCTCGCCTGGCCTGGGTGGTGGAGCTGGTATGAAGGCGAGGTTAAGGAGGGCGTCGAGGACGGCTGGACAGCCAGGATTGAGCCTTGCCTCTGAGCAGTGAGGGCCCAGGGTAGCTGTCTGCCACGGCCCCCCGCCCAGAGCCCTCCCAAGCCCCCACTCACGTCATAACCAGTGTCTCATCCCCCGGCTCGCTCAGCAGCCCGTCCACGAATACTGAGGTGCTGGTGAAGTTGTGCGTGCTCCATGTGAGGCCCTCGTCCACACTGAACCTGTGAGAGATGGCATCAGGCGGCGGGCGGGCAGGAGACACTCGGCCTCCAGGCAGCCCACCCAAGCCAGAGCATAGTGCCGGCTGCTGCAGCATCTGTGAGAACAGGCTGGAGAAGCAGCTACCACTCACTGCCCAGGCCCCTGCTCCTCACTCCCTGGGCTGGACCACCCTGGCCACACCTCCTCCATGTTACTCATTCCTGTTGATGTCTAAAAGCCACCTCCTCCGGGAAGACCTCGATGACCACCCCAGGCTGGGGGCCTCCCCCTGTCGCCCTCCATCCTGCTGTGTGTCTGCCTGTCTACCTGTCTCCCAAGGCAGGGCGGGTCTGCGTCCAGGTCCCCGCCTCCCCGCCCCCCACCCTGCCTCCCCTCTGCGGTGTCTAGTGCCGCTGCCTTGTGCAGGCCGCCACGGGGAATGCCCTGGGAGGGACCCGGGTGGATAGAGCTGGCTGCCCACCGTGTGTGAGGGTGCCCCTGCACACTTACTTGAGGACCTTCAGGGGGATGGAGGTGTCCTTGACAGCCACAATGACGCTGCCATGGTCCAGGTACAAGATGTGGTGCTCCTCCTCAAACACCTGCAGACGGACGGACAGACAGATGCACAGATGTGCTCTAAGGCAGAGCCAGGGGCTTGGAGCGGCTCCGGGCTGGACATTCCAGGAGTGGAATTGTTGGGGCACAGAGGGAGGAGTGTGACAGGGCAGGGCCTGGCTGAAAGTCCCCACACCCTCCCACCCCACCCGGAAACAACCCCATGTGAGTGAGTGGACAATGGGGCAGTTTCTAAGCCACTGACTGGAGACAGAGAACTGCAAAGCGAGGTCAAAACCTACCCACGGAAGATGCCCCCAGCAAAGATGGACTAAAGCCAGGGGGTTTAGAGAAGCATTTACTGGAAAGACCAAAAACCCCTGTTTGACATGTTGACCACCTCCTCCAAGAAGCCCTCCTTGACAGCCAGGCTGGGCCCACAATCCCTGCCCTATACTTTCTACACTAGTCTGTCATGGTCTCCACCCAGCCGGGGGTCCTCACAGCAGGGCCCCAAATGGCTCAGCTTGGGGCGTGGTGCCGGTGGGGGTCCAGGGAGAGAGTGTGGGAGGAATGAATGAATGAATGAATGAATGACCATCAGCTCTTCAGGGGCCCCAAGATCAGGTGTCCGCCTTGCTTTTCTGCAAACAACTCTAGGTGGGTACCGTTTTACAGAGGGCGAAACTGAGGCTCTGAGAGGCCTCCCAGGTGGCAAGTGGCAGAGAGGTGTGGCTCCTAAGTCTGGGCTCCTCCCAAGACACCAGGGGTCCTCATGCAGACCCTCCATGGACATGGATAACTGGATGGCACAGATGCGTACCTGGACGCTGCCCAGAGCGGGAGCCGATTCCCCCCTCGCCCACAACACCTGTGCCTGTACCTCCACCCAGGAAACACCCATCACGGACTGCCCCAGCCAGGACCCCTGCCCATCCCACCCGTGGCCGATCAGTCTCCCAGGCCCGTGGATTCCGCACACAAAACTCAGGGAAGAAGGAAGAGGCTGTAGAACCCACTCCGGCCTCTCGCCAGGGCCAGGGAGCCCATCACTCCCCTTCATGCCTCCCTCCCCCACCTGGCGCACCTCCCCGTCCTCTGCCCGTCAACTGCCTCCTCCCTCCACCTCCCTCCCATGCACAGCCCTCCGTGGGGCCCCCCCTCCCTGCCCCTTCCCCACCCAGGGAGTGAGCACAGCTGGGGCCGGGCCATGCTTGGCCCGTCAGAGCCGCTCTCCCCGAATCCTGGCACTCCTGTCCAAACTCCACGCAAAGTGTCTGAGTGGCCAAGACAAACACCTCCCCACCTGTGTCCATAAAATCAGAAGGCCTCGCTTCACGCCGTCAGTAATTCTAATAAGGAGGGCCCTAACAAGTGGGCAGATGGTGATCTTTAAGAAAAGTCGGACGAGCCTCACTCGTTTAGGTGAAATAGAAATGTTATAATACAGTAAATCTCTTTCACCCTTTTCAAAATTCCTTGTTTCTTGCATATTATTAAAAAATGTCCAGGCCTGGCACCAAGGCCACAGGTGGACTTACGGACTTTGGGGATGAACAGAACCGCTCCGAGGGTTACCCAGGAGAGAGGCTGTTGCTGGGGGACTCGCAGGGACAGATTACCCAATAAGCAAGGTACGCATGGGCTTACTTGTGCTTACTCACTAATCTGTCGTGCACAATTTCACCTGTTTTTCACCATGGCACAGATGTTGTGAAGGAAAACCATGTGCAACTGTGCACAACAGATGAGTAAGCACAAGTAAGCCTGTGCGTACCTTGCTTCCTGGGTAATTGGCTCCCAGTGACGTGTGAGCACACAAAACTGGCCTAAAAACAGAACTTGTATTTCTTGGAAGGAGAGAAGCATAACAAAAGTTTAGCTCATTTTCCTAAGTGCTTAGAGCAGAAATTGCCACTCCATGGAGCTGGCTGACCAGACGAGGCCATTTTTAGTTCTGGAAATAAATAGGAGTCCTGGTGGCGCAGCGGTTAAGCACTTGGCTGCTAACCAAAAGGTTGGTGGTTCGAACCTACCAGGAGCTCCGAGGGAGAAAGGCAAGGCAGTCCGCTTCCATAAAGATTAAAACCCCACTGCTGTCAGGCCAGTTCTGACTCATAGTGACCCTACAGGACAGAGAACTGCCCCATAGGGTTTCCAAGGAGCGCCTGGTGGATTCAAACTGCAGCCATTTTGGTTAGCAGCCACAGCTCTTAACCACTGCACCACCAGGTATTCCAGCCTTGGAATCCCTGCAGGGGAGTTTTACTCTGTCCTACAGGGTTGCTATGAGTCAGAATCAACTCCACAGCAACGAGTTTGGGTTTTTTGGTTGAAAATACATAGCAAATGTCGAGCGAGGTGGGGCGCTCTCCTGGGGTCCCAGCATGTGGGCTCCTGTGCCAGGGCTGCCGTTACTGCTCGGGGGGCCTGGGGCCCCGCCCCTCCCTCTCTGGGCCTCCCTGTTGGCACGTGCCTGGCCAAGGCCCCACCTCCCTGTCCTGGGACTCTGGGCTCTGGTGGGGCCAGATGTGGAGGTGGGGTGGGACCGTGGCCTACGAAAACGCTTTCTCTTGGGCCGCACTGCTGTGTCCAGTCATCACCCCCGGGTCCCCCAGGAGCCTTACCCAGAGGCGCCATGGCCCCCCAAACCTCTCCCCCATCCTCTCTTTATGATGTCTGCCAGTCCATTCAATAGCCGCTGATAACCCAGCACCGTCCATGGGCCCCAGCCCTGGCCACAGGGCCCCCCTTCCTTACCTCTGGCCTCCCCGAGGAGTTCAGCCCCAGCCCCAGGAGCCTCCTCCCCAGTGTGGCTTCTCGTCCAGGGGCCCACCTTGACCTGGCCCTGGCACCCACAGTCCCGGGATACACCTGCCTGCTGTGGGGGTTGCTATTGGCTTTCCCCTCGTTCTCTGCCCACGGAGGGTGGAAGGTCTGTGCTCAGAATTCCTCAGACCACACCTCAGGGACAGGCATGACAGAACAGACACTTCTTGGAGTCCCCTGGGGCGGGGGTGGGGAGACAGGCCCCCCCCCCCCCGCAGACTTACCTGCCGCCAGGTGCGCCCGCAGTCGGAAGTGATATACATTTCTTCTTTATACTCCACCAGCTGGGAGCCCAGGTTACCTGTCCCAGAGGAAAGGGGGCAGGGGCATCTTGGGATTGGCCAGCTTTCCCCCAGTCTAGCCAATCACTGAACTTGAAGGTGGTCTTGGAGATGCCCCTCCCACCCCGAACCTGCAGCAGGGGTCAGAAGGGAGGGTGGTCTTGGGGTCTCTGAACTTGGCACGAGTACTCTAATGTGCTCAGGACATCACTCCAGGGGTCCCCACACGTTACCAGTGCCCCCTCCCCACCTGTCCTGTCTGTAGCAGAGTCCTCTGCCACCTTGCACTGGCTGCTGCTCTGTCTCCCTTGCTGGTTCCTCATCCCTGACCCCAGAAGAACCTGTGCCCAGGACTCCGTCCTTGGCCCTCCGCACCCCAGCACCATTCAGCCAGAGGACCCCACCCACCCTGCTGCTTTGCTTTAAACGCCGGCTCTGCGTCGGCCATGCCCAGACTTCTCTCTGCAGCCTAGAGCCCTGGGTGGGGCTGCCCAACTGGCTGCTGACCACAACGTGTCCCCACCGGACTTGGGGTCCATCTCCGGACCTGCCTCTGACCCCACCTTCTCCACTGGGATGACGGCAGCGCAGTCCTCCAGCAGCTTGGGCCAGAAGCTGCGTCTGCTCACACCCTTCCTCACACGCCCACAGCTCACCCCAAACCTGGTCTCCACCTTCACACAGACTCCTAGACGCCACCACTCGCCACCCCCCTGCTCCCACCAGGCCCGCGCGGCCGTCCCCCTTCCTGGGTGGTGACAGCTGTCTTCTCATGTCTCCCTGCCCCCTCTGTGTCCCCGTCAGAGTCCCCTGGATAAAGCCTTCGTCCCTGGGCCCTGGCAGCTCAGAGCGGATGGCGAAAGTCGTGCAGAGATGCTGACGTTACAGAAGGAAGCATGCTGGGTCAGGGGGCACGGGGGAGACCCGGCCCTGCCGGCAGAGCAGGCAGGGAGAGGAGGGGTTACCAGACCACAGGGACCCCACCTGAGGCCCAGGTGAGGCAGAGCCTGGGCACTGCAGGTGAGGTGCTAAGAAGCGTGGAGTGGGGGTCAGGGCGGCGTGGAGTGACGGGTAGCCCCTGACGGGCTTCAGATGGGAGCAGGGGGCAACAGGGACTGTGTCTAAACACAGCACCAAGGCTGGCGCAGGGGAGACAAAGATGTGGCTGTGGGGCGCGGGAGTCGGCAGGGCGGCCAGCACGGAGGAGGCCTCAGGCATTACGTGTTTGCTGGGTGGGTGTTCATGAGGACAGTGAGTGGGCACAGAGCCCCTGGGCAGCCAGGAGTCATTTCCTCAGTGCTGGTTCATGGAGCAGCTCCCCATCCACCGGCTGGGGCGGCCACAAGGCCCAGAGGCCACACCTGAGGTGGTGTCAGAGTGGGAAGGACTCTTACCCACACTAATCCAGGCCTATTTTACAGATGAGGAGACTGAGCACAGAGGGGGCCGCTTTACAGATGAGGAGACCGAGCCCAGACTGGGCCGCTTTACAGATGAGGTGACTGAGCCCAGAGGGGGCTGCCTTACAGATGAGGTGACCGAGCCCAGAGGGGGCCGCTTTACAGATGAGGTGACTGAGCCCAGAGGGGGCTGCTTTACAGATGAGGTGACCGAGCCCAGACTGGGCCGCTTTACAGATGAGGTGACCGAGCCCAGACTGGGCCACTTTACAGATGAGGTGACTGAGCCCAGAGGGGGCCACTTTACAGATGAGGTGACTGAGCCCAGACGGGGCCGCTTTACAGATGAGGTGACTGAGCCCAGACGGGGCCGCTTTACAGATGAGGTGACTGAGCCCAGAGGGGCCCGCTTTACAGATGAGGTGACCGAGCCCAGACTGGGCCGCTTTACAGATGAGGTGACTGAGCCCAGAGGGGCCCGCTTTACAGATGAGGTGACCGAGCCCAGACTGGGCCGCTTTACAGATGAGGTGACTGAGCCCAGAGGGGGCCGCTTTACAGATGAGGTGACTGAGCCCAGAGCGGGCCGCGTTACAGATGAGGAGACTGAGCCCAGAGGGGGCCGCGTTACAGATGAGGAGACTGAGCCCAGAGTGGGCTCCTACACAAAGAGCAATAGCCAGGAATAAGAGCTTAATTCCCAGGAGGGCATGGCTGTCTACGGGGCTGGGCATGGCCTTTCCCAAGGAACATCCCAGGAATGATCGTGACCAACAGGGTCTTCTGATAGCTGGCTTGGTGGCCTCCCCCTGCCCTCCCAGGTCTCTACAAGGACTAGCGGCCTGAGTCCCCAGGATGGCCTGTGATAATGGCATTAACGCCATCTGGACTCTGGTCTGGACCCTGGATGTCCCTGCCTCATGTGGCCTGTACATCACACGCCGTATGAAGCCTGATTTATGGGCGCTTTCAGAAGTATTTCATGCAGTCATGGTCACACGTTGTTGGGAAATTCCAAAGGAGATGGATTGCCCTCAACTAGATGAGCTAATGTGGGTTCTAAAGCAGAGTGTCTGTGTGCCTATCTGCTTTTTTTTAAGTCCATCCATCCTCCACCCACCCGTCCATTCATTTATCTATCTGTCCATTCATTCATTTATCCATCTGTTCTTCATTAGTTTATTATCTATCCATCCAACCACCCGTCTGTCCGTCCATCCGTCCATCAGTCCATCCATCCATCCATTTATCCATCCATCCTTCATTAGTTCATTATCCATCCATCCTTCATTAGTTTATTATCTATCCATCCAACCACCCGTCTGTCCGTCCATCCGTCCATCCGTCCATCCATCCATCCATTTATCCATCCATCCTTCATTAGTTTATTATCTATCCATCCATCCAACCACCCGTCTGTCCGTCCATCCGTCCATCCGTCCATCCATCCATCCATTTATCCATCCATCCTTCATTAGTTTATTATCTATCCATCCATCCAACCACCCGTCTGTCCGTCCATCCGTCCATCCGTCCATCCATCCATCCATTTATCCATCCATCCTTCATTAGTTCATTATCCATCCATCCTTCATTAGTTTATTATCCACCTCTCCATCTATCCATTTATCCATCTGTCCTTCATTAGATTATCCACCTCTCCATCCATCCATTTATCCATCCATCCTTCATTAGTTTATTACCCACCTATCCATCCATCCATCCGTTTATCCATCCGTCCTTCATTAGTTTATTATCCATCCATCCATTTATCCATCCATCCATTTATCCATCCGTCCTTCATTAGTTTATTATCCATCCATTCATCCACCTATCCATCCATCCATCCATTCATCCACCTATCCATCCATCCATCCTTCATTAATTCCACCCACTCACCCATTCCTACATTCATCCATCAACATTTGCTGAGTGCCTACAGGGGAGCTCTGGGGAGTCTGAGCTGAGCAAACCGCAGTCCCCTCTCCCTGAAAGCTCTCAGTATACCAGGGGAAGAAACAGGGTGACCTTGCATTTGCCCATGGAGCTAAGATAGAACTGCAAGAGTGGAGAAGGAAAGCTAATGAGTCCATGGGGGAAGGGAGTCAAGAAATGATTCCTGCACGAAGTGAGTTCTCCAGGTGAGAAGGGCATGGCAGGGCAGGGGCCGTGTTAGCCAATAAGCAAGGCACACACGGGCCCAATGGTGCCTTCCCACCTGTCTACAGTGAGCAGTTTCACCTGTCCCCCACCCAGCAGAGACTTGGTGAGACCCATATGAAGTTGCTCACCACAGATTAGCAAGTAAACACAAGTAAGGCCATGCGTACCTTGCTCAATGCAAGCCGGTGCATACAGTGCTTACTGGTTAAACCGCCCCTGCACCAGGCAGAGGGACATCCTTGGCTAAAGCACAGAGGAGACAATCTGCTTGTGGGAGGGCAGGGCAGTCAACTTAGACGCAGGGGCAGGCGTTGAATCTGGGTGTTGCTACGCCCACCCTTCCTGTAAAGCACACGCCTGGCAAATCAAAGTAACAGAGAAACGGCCGTGGGAGGGATGAAGTGGGCACACGGAGTGAAGTGAATGAATGATGGAGATGAGTTGGGGTTGGTGGAGGAGGAAGGCACCCCTGTCTTCACATCATCCCAGGCTCCACAGCCTCTCCGGGAAGCACCCATCAAACGCAGGAGCCTTGTGACCGAGCCTGCTGCGTCAGCACCGTTTCCCTGCAAGTGTGCAGTTTGCATTTCATTGTGCCGAGGGATGTCCAGCTTTCAGCACTTCATCAGGCTGCCGGGCACCGCACAGACACTGGGGGACCATGGGAGGCATCCTCAGGCCGGCAGAGAACACAGAGGCGAACGCCTTGATTGTACAGTTGGGGAAACTGAGGCCCAGGGCAGGGGACTATGGGAGGGACTTCCTCAGCTGTGCCCCCTCCTGGCAGGTCTGGCACTGACCAACCCAGCAAGCCACTGCCCCCTCCATGTCTGCCCCTCCTACTGGGCCACTGGCATGGTATACAGTAAGCACTCACTGTATGTGCACTTCCTTTCCTTCCTCCCTGGCTCCAGGTCCCAGCGTGGGTAGAACCACGGGGCCAGGTGGGGCGTGATGGGCCAATTGCAAATGGCTCTCCTGAAAGCACAAAGCAACACCAGAAGATACACTCCACCCCCACACCCCACTCCGCCAGGAGGCGTATGACCTGGGGATGCCAGGTGGCCCCAAGTGCAGCAGTTGGGGCCCCAGGGATTATTAAGACACCGCTGGAACCCAACAGAGCAGGAACAGGGTCCTCCAGGGTCCTGTGGTTGCCACCTGCAATTCCACCCCCATCCCAGCTCCAGGGGTGGCGTGAGCATTTGAGGGTCCCTGAGACTTGGCAGCTCTCTGCCCATGCAGCCCCTCACATCTAGACACTCCTCTGTGGGTGACGAGGCCCCTGACCAGGAGCTGGGCCTGTGCATGGCTCCACCAAAGCTTCCCTGACCCAAGCCCAAGTGCCTGGAGCACCAAGCCCCTCCCTATGGGGGCAAATTGGGGTGAATTACTCCCCTTCCCTGAGCTTCAACCTCCTCATCTGTAAAACGGGACCATAAATCTCTCAGGGTCATTGTGGTCATTAAGAGTGCAGTGCCTGGCAGGTAGAAAGGGCCGATCGGTAACAGCTGCTAACATCAATACCACTGCCCCCATTTTCCTTGGCATTTCCTCTAGCAGTGCCTTTGGCTCCTATCCTGGGCTGAGCTGGCAGAGGATGTCCCAGCCCCGTGTGTGGAAGGTGCTCAGTAATGCTGAAGAATAAAATGAAGGTTAGATACCAGCCACTTTCCAGCAATGCACCTTGAGGACACATGCATCTTATTTTGAACAATTCTTCTAACTCAGATAAACCTCATTTTAAGGCACTATTCAATCATAGCACACTTACTGATCCCTGAAAGAACTTTCTTCAAGGACCAGGAGATGTCAACCAGGATAAAAACATCCATCCATCCATCCATCCATCCTCCCATCCATTTATCCATCCATCCATCCCTCCACCATTCACCCATCCCTCCATCCATCCATCCATCCATCCATCCATCAGCCATCCATCTGTCCAACATCATCCATCCTCCCATCCATCCACCATCCATCCATCCATCCATCATCCATCCATCCATCCATCATCCATCCATCACCCATCCATCCATCCATCCATCCATCCATCCACCCATCCATCCATCATCCATCCATCCATCCATCCATCCATCAGCCATCCATCTGTCCAACATCATCCATCCACCATCCGTCCATCCTCCCATCCATTTATCCATCCATCCCTCCACGCATCCATCCATTCCTCCACCATTCACCCATCCCTCCATCCATCCATCCATCCGCCTGTTCGTCTGTCCGTCCATCCCTCCAACTATCCATCCTTCCATCCATTTACCCAACCATTAATCTTTCAGTCTTGCATCCACCCATCCTTCCATTCAGTCATCATGTGCTATGTGTCCATTCTGGCTTTGCCATGAGGGCTGAGCTTCCTGGAGATGCTGTAGCTCTGCCCCCTAATGGACACATGATGGCCCAGATCCAGGTTCCATTTTCACCCGAGAATGGAGCTTTCCTCAGGTGGTGATGGTGCCTGCCAGCCCACTGTGATGGCAGCCACCTACCTGCCCCCATGATGAGGCCTGGGGCGGTGTCCTGGGTGTGCACGGTGCCTGACACGTAGGGGCTGTCCGCCCAGCGCAGGTGCAGGTGGAGGTGGCAGTCCGGCTGCAAGGAAGAGAGAAGGAGGCGACAGTTGGTGCTCGGGTGGAAAGGTGTCCTCAGAAGACGAGCATTGAGGCCTAACCCACTGCTGGGCCTTTTTGGGTGAGAAGGAGAGGCAGGTATGCCCCTGGGGAGGGATGGGGGGTGGGAAGGAGAGCCAGGTGCACCCTTGAAGAAGGATGGGGGTGGGAAGGAGACTCCACCTGGGAGGTGGAGGGAGGTGGTAGGTGGCAGAGGCAGGTCAGCCAGGAGAATCTGTCAGTTCTCTGCCCAGCCCCCATAGAGATGGTGTCCAGGTGGGTGTCTCTACTTGACACGAAGCCAGAGGGCTTCTCCAAGGGAGGGGTTTCCAGTCTGGGTTCTGCGGGTAGGCTCCCACAGGTCCCCACATCCTGTACTGGGGGTGGGTTCCCATGGGCCCCACATCCTGTGCTGGGGGTGAGCTCCCACAGGGCCCCCATATCCTCTGCTGGGGGTGGGTTCCCACAGGACCCCGCATCCTGTGCTGGGGGTGGGCTCCCATGGGGCCCCCACATTCTGTACTGGGGGTGGGCTCCCACAGGGTCCCCACATCCTGTGCTGGAGGTGGGCTCCCACGGGGCCCCCACATCCTGTGCTGGGGGTGGGCTCCCATGGGGCCCCACATCCTGAGCCCCAGGATGCACATCTCTGGAGTCTGTCTATTCAGTCTTTACTGGGGGTCTCGTATGTGACCCCAGTAGCCCAGGCATCGAGGCTGGCAGTGGGACACCCCCAGACCCTCCCCTGTTCAGAGGCAGAGGGGGAGGGCAGGGGGCTAAAGCCCCGTGTCATCGCGGGTGTCAGCCTGCACCTCGCAGCAGCTGGGGTCCTGGCCGGAGGAGCAGTCACAAGGCCAGAGGCCCTTTCAGTGGTACAGGCACCAGTGACGGCCTGGGTAGCACCAGCTCCACACTCCACACGCGCCTCATCCAGGCCTTGGGCTCACCACCCCCTGGCGTGCCGGTGGGGTAACTGAGGCACAGGGAGCTTACGCACCTGCCCAAGGGGCATGGTGGGGCTGGGGCTGCCCCTAGAAGGCCTGGATCCGGAGTCAGGGCTCTGACCTGCACGCCCCTCCCTGCGGGGATGCCTGTGGATCACACCTGTGCGGCCCGCTGGAAGCTGAGCCTGGGACAGATGCCTTTAAAGGGGGGTGCGGCAGTCTCCTGCACTCCCTCCCTGGCCTCCTGCTTGCTGCCCGCACCCCACACTCGGCTGGGAGAGCAGCAGCCGTGCCAGCTCATCCTGGGGGCGCTGGGCATCAGGGAGGCAAAGGGGGCGAGGATGTGTCCTGCGGATAAGGCCTCCCCAGTCCCCCACCCTCAAGGCCGCGATCTTGCTGCACACCCTTCTGTCACATCCAAGGTCACATTGGTACCCCAGGATGAGGTCCTGCACCTGCACACAGCGCTCTGGGTACAGAGACGGGGCTGGCCATGTGGTCAGTGTCAGCAGGGGCCGCCCGCCCCGGGCTGCAGAGGGCAGTTCTGATGCTCTGCTCCCCTCCGCAGCCTGGGGTGCCTGGGCCCCAGTGGTCGGGCTGGATGACATAGGAGCTCCTGCCCCTCAGAAAGGCAGGTGGGGGGCTGCCACAGACCCCACCTGTCGGGAGTGTCAGGTCGAGCCTCTGGGTCAGCCCTCTGGTTTCCCCACCAGGTGTAATGAGGCGGGGTGGGGGTGGGGGTGGTGGTCCTCAGCCTGGAGTGGGGGCCCTGTGGGGCCACTGAAAGAGCAGGACCTGGAACCCTTGTGCTAAGCCCTCGGCTGCTAACTGAAATGTTGGAGGTTCAAACCCACCAGCAGCTCCGCAGGAGAAAGACCCAGTGATCTGCTCCTGTAAAGATTACAGCCTGGGAAACCCTATACGGCAGTTCTGCTCTGTCACACGGGGCTGCTATGAGTCGGAATCAACTCAACGGCACCCAACAACAACAAAAACAACTGCCTCTCTGTGCTGTATGACTTTGGGAACCTCGGTTTCCTTCTCTGTGAAATGGGGCAATAACCTCTGCTTCACAGGATTCCTGGATTAACACAGCACAGCTTCTGCAGAGTCAGGTCCTCCCGGACCAGGACTGTCTGATGGCTTCCATAATCTCTCCCCGTTGTCATTAGCGGCCATCAATGCAGCCCCCAACTCACGGCAACCCCATGTACGACAGAAGGAAACACTTCGGTCCCCATGATTGGTTGCAGATAGGACCATTGTGATCCGCAGGGCTTTCACTGGCTGAGTTTTGGATGTAGATTGCCAGGCCTTTCTTCCTACTCCTTAGTCTGGATGCTCCACTGAAACCTGTTCAGCATCACAGCAACACAGAAGCCTCCACTGACAGATGGATGGTGGCTGCTCATGAGGCGCACTGGCCAGGGAATCGAGCTGGTATCACCTACACTGAGGGTGAGAATTTTTTTTTTTTCCTGGAAAAATCTCCAGTTTAGAAATACCCTAGAACTGGGCACCCAAAGACCCAAATTCTAACTTGGGAGGTGTCATTAATTTTCTGGGCCCCTTTGGGCCTCAGTTTTCTCATCTGCAGAATGGAGATAATGGTGTTTGTTGCCCATACAAGGGGGCGGGAAAAGGGGGATCATTCGGAACCCCGCGTCATCACTGCATGCATACAACAACCAAAAACCTCTGTGCTCACTTTACGTTTTTACAAGGCCGCCTTCTGGCCATGAGCTAAGCGTGTTTTACACAGATTATCCCAAGTTAAAAATTAAACCGTTTAGTAAATTGGATATTGATCAGGGTCAGGTGTCACCGAAGGTGGCCCCCAGGGTCTGTAGATGGGCTCTATCTGCTCGGCTCAGGGGGTTTTAAAAATGCACCAGTTGGACCACATGTTATATGATTCCGTGCCTATGAAATGTCCACAACAGGGAAAGCCAGAGAGAGAGAAAGAGGACTGGTGGCCGTCAGGGGCTGAAGCTGCACGTGGGGGCTAGGGAATGACGGCTACAGGCTATGGGGTTTTCCTATTCAGGTGATGAAAATGTAAAACCGACCGTGGTCATGGGTGCACAACTTGGTGAATCCACTGAAACCATTGGATCAGAACCTTAGATGGGAGAACTGCACAGCATGTGAATTTGATTACATCTCAGCAAAGCTGTCAAAAAAGAAATGTTGATGTTGGTGCTGTCAAGTGGATTCTAACTCATAGCGAACCCATGTGACAGAGTAGAACTACCCGATAGGGTTTCCTAGGCTGTAATTTTTACAGGAGCAGATTGCCAAGTCTTTTGTCCCATGGTGCCGCTGGGTGGGTTTGAACCGCTGACCTTTTGGTTAGCAGCTGAGTGCTTAACCACTGTGCAACCAGGCCTCCTTGAAAACATACTAGAAGGTGGTAAGTTCAGCTGAGAAGGCCCTGCCCTGTCAGCAGGGGCACACTGTGAAGGCGACTCGGTGGACGGGGGGCCACATGTGGAAGGCGCCTGAGCCGTGGAGTCACCCCTGAGAGGCTTGCCATCCAGGAACACTTGGGTGGAATGGGGACAAGCTGACCCAGTGAGATTCCACGGGAGGTTGAGACCTCGCCTGTTCTGACAGACCACACCTGGTTCCTCAGGACCAAAAAGCTGGCCAGTGAGCTGACCCCTGTGAGAAGGCCCTTCAGCCTCGGCCCCTCCACCCAGACTGGCACACAGAGGAGGAGGAGCTTAGTGGAAGGGTGTCTGTGACTCTAGGCAGGACCAGGCTCCCCAGTTTAGAAGGAGAGGAAGGAGCCTCACCCAGGGACACAGCACGGGATCCCTCATGGTGGCTGCCCTCATCCAGGGATGCAGCATGGGGTCCCCACAGCACCTGCCCCACCACTATGCCCTGCCACATAGTGGACACATAGAGGCTGACAGCCCAGCACCACTTGGGCCACCTGAGTTTCCTGGAGGGCAGGAGGGTCTCAAGCGGCCAGAGCTGACAGCTGGTCTCTGGCTGCAGCCAGCCCTCCCCATGCCCCACGATGTTCCACACAAGCAATGTCACTTTCTGTTTGCGCAGTGGGCAGGGCAGAGTTAGAGAGCACTGCCTGTTAGTACTGCCTGCCCCCCAGCCCCACCAACAGTCTGACTTGGTCGCCAGGCGCTTGTTTGGGCCACTGGTGGAACACTCCACAGGGTTCTGTGCTGTCGGTAGTGGCTCACAGGATACTGGTGACCAGAGGCAGAGCTGTGGTGCCCTTTGGAGCCAAGAAAGGCCTGCTGATGGCAACAAATATGTCTTCACAGCTGGTCCTGGAACTTCTGGGCAGTGCTCTGCTGGGTGGTTCTACGGTGGGCAGTGTTCTACTGGATGGTGCTTTACTGGGTGGTTCAATGGTGGGCAGTGTTCTCCTGGGTGGTTCAATGGTGGGCAGTGTTCTCCTGGGTGGTTCAATGGTGGGCAGTGTTCTCCTGGGTGGTTCTATGGTGGGCAGTGTTCTACGGGATGGTGCTCTCCTGGGCAGTGCTCTGCTGGGTGGTTCTATGGTGGGCAGTGTTCTCCTGGGTGGTTCTATGGCGGGCAGTGTTCTCCTGGGTGGTTCTATGGTGGGCAATTCTGTGGTGGGTGGTGTTCTGCTGGGCAGTTCTATGGTGGGCAGTTCTATGTTGGCTGGATCTATGGTGGGTAGTGTTCCATTGGGCAGTTTTATGCTGGGCAGTGTTCTACTGTGTGGGCCTCTACTGTTTGGTCCTCTGCTGGCTGGTGCTCTGCTGGATGGTTCTATGATGGGCATTCTATGCTGGCTGGTGCTTTGCTAGGAGGTTCTATGATGGGCAGTGATCTGCTTGGCAGTGCTCTTCTGGGTGGTTCTATGGTGGGCAGTTCTGTGGTTGGTGGTGTTCTGCTGGGCAGTTCCATGTTGGGCAGTTTTATGGTAGGTAGTGCTCTGCTGGCAGTTCTATGAAGGATGATGTTCAACTAGGTGATACTCTGCTGGGTGGTGCTATTCTGGGGGTTCTATGGTGGGCAGTGAGCTATTAGGCAGTTTTACGGTAGACAGTGTTCTGCTGGGCAGCTCTATGATGGGTTCTATGGTGTTCCACTGGGTGGTGCTCTGCAGGGTGGTGTTCTACCTGGGCAGTGCTCTGCTGGGTGGTTCTATGGTGGGCAGTGTTCTCCTGGGTGGTTCTGTGGTGGGCAGTGCTCTGCTGGGTGGTTCTACGGTGGGCAGTGTTCTACCTGGGCAGTGCTCTGCTGGGCAGCTCTATGGTGGGTTCTATGGTGTTCCACTGGGTGGTGCTCTACTGGATGGTGCTCTACTGGATGGTGTTCTACCTGGGCAGTGCTCTGCTGGGTGGTTCTACGGCGGGTTCTATGCTATTCTACTGGGTGGTGCTCTGCTGGTGTTTTCTGCAAGCCTGAGACAAGGCCAAGTCCACCTGGGTTCCCCTGGGAGGTTCTGGTACATGCTTCTCTTACTGTTGCTATGGTGAAGAAGAGATGACACACTTTGGGAAGGGGAATGAGCCTGCCAAAAGATTTCCTGACTTCACTGAAGAATGTCACAAAGTCAACAAGATCAGATGATGAGCCAGGCCGATAGTGCCCTTGAGTCCCCAGGGGGTGGGGGCTGGGCCTCTGCCGTCTCAAACTCTAGGCTTGCAACTCCGGTAGCATTTACTAAAGATGCAGGCAGACCCAGCTGTCCACTGGAGGAGGCAGGCGTGCAAGACCCCAGATCATCATTCCATGGAGTGGGGCTGGCTTGTCTTCAGGGACAGACTGGGTCCTTCAAAAATCGGTAGAAATCGCTTCAATCCCAAGTGACTGATGCCAGAAACACCCTAAAACATCTCAGGAATGTGGAACTTCAGAAGAAAACAACGGAAGATTTGGATGCAAGCCCTCATCTTTCGGAAAGCCCAAAGCTGCTTTCCCAGAAGCTTTTGGATGGAAAGAGTCAGGGCAATGAAGGAGCAGGAAAACAAAAAGCAAGCAAGCTTGAGAACGCAACACGTAAAGGGAGCAGCTTGTAAATGATAGAGAGAGCCAGTTAGAATCGCTGGCTGCAGCCATGCACAAGATCAGTTTTCCTTCTCTTTGGAGATGGCTCACAGACGAGGACAATTAAGATTAGACAAAAGAGTGACTCAGACAGTGGGGACCGAGACCATCCGTTCGAAGTTGCCTGGAAGAAACTCACTGACACTGTTAAATGTTTCCATAAAAAGGCTTGAAGGAGAACAACCAGGGGGATAGAGAGAGTTATGTGAAGAAAAACCAACGAACGAGGCGCCTCCAGTTCAAATGAGAAGTCTCCAAAGCAAGCAAGCACCTTTGCAGTCTGAAAACCCACAGCTAGAGCGTGAGATTGATATTGGTTGAACTGTGCCTCCCAAACAGATACGAAGTCCTAACCCCTGTATCTGTGAATGTGACTCTGTTTAGGGAAATTGGTATTTTCCTTACAGACTTATCAGTGAAATTAACAAAGTCATTTGGGAATAGGGCGGGTCCTAATCCTAATATCTTTTAAGTAAAACAAATCAAGCCCATTGCCATCAAGCAGATTCTGCCTCATGGAGACCCCATGTGTTACAGAGTAGAACTGCCCCATAGGGTTTTCTTGGCTGTAATATTTACAGAAGTAGACTGCCAGGCTTTTCTTTCGAAGTACTGCTGGGTGGGTTCAAACCGCCAATCCTTTTTAGTTTAATAGTCAAGTGCAAACCATTTGTGCCACTTAGGATCTAATTCCTTCTTAATAGTGTCTTATAAAAGAGAAGGACAGACATGGAAACACATGGAGGAAAGACAGGCGCCATTTGACATCAGAGGCAGATGCAGCTTCAAGCAGCAAAGGAACACCAAGGATGGAAGGTGGCCACCAGAAGCCGGCGAGAGGCACAGAGCAGCTCCTCCCTCGGATCCTCAGAAGAAATCAACACGGCCGATATCCTGATCTGGACGGCCAGCCTAGAGAACTCTGAGACAATAAATCCGTGTACTCTGAAGCCAGCGCGTTGTGGTATTTCTGTGAGAGCAGCAGTAGCAAACACTGAACCGAAACTAGATTCAAACAGTTCCGCTGAAACTTGAAATGCTGCCTCGGTGGCCTCAAGGGCATATGATGCAGCTTCGCCAAAAATTAATTGAGGAGGAAATTTACTGCTTGGAAATAAAAAGAAACTTTCCAAAGTGTCTGAAAACATCAGCCACGTGGCAGAACGCAGCTCTATGTTTCCTCTTATTGAAGTCTGATAAAATTGTATTTCCTAAGATGGCGTTCTTCAAATATAGATGATTTTAATATAATTCTTGAGAATACCTAATTTCCATTTCGTTAGACCCTCCTGAATTAGATAGTCTAAGTATTGGATTTTGATGAAAATAAAGGGTCCACTATCACTTAAACCATAACTGAACTTCGACACGCCCAGCAGGAGACATTTGAAACAATGAAGATCATTTCTATATACTAGGAGTTCCTCTTAAAAACCTGTAAAAATTGACCTCAGTAAATTTTGATTAATCTTGAAAACAGTAAAAACAATATCAACAACAATACTAACACCTCAGTTAGCCCTATTAATAGTTTTGTGAGTTTAGCAGTAAACTCATAGGCTAATTAGGAAAGTTATGAATTAACCAGGGAAGTGAACATTTTGCTGCTCTTTGTTTCTTGTTCTGTAATTTCCTTTGAGTCTTTGTTATTTTGTCTAAGATACTGCTTGGCTTAAATGTTTCTAAGTTGCAAGCAGTTAAAGTAAAAACAGTTTCTTTTTAGAAAATGCGTTCTTATTGTTGTAAAGTGCAGTCAGCTCTGACTCACAGAGCCACTGCGCACAACAGAACGAAACGCTGCCCAGTCCGGCGCCGTCCTCACAATCACTGCTACGTTTGAGCCCCTTGTTGTAGCCAGTGTCAGTCCATCTCATTGAGGGTTCCCTCTTTTTCACTGACCCTCTACTTTACCAAGCATGATGTCCTTCTCCGGGGACTGGTCCCTCCTGATAACATGTTCAAAGTACATGAAACAAAATCTCACCATCCTTGCTTCTAAGGAGCACTCTGGCTGTACTTCTTCCAAGACAGATTTGTTCATTCCTCTGGAAGTCCAGGGTACATTCAATGTTCTTCACCAACACCATAATTCAAAGGCATCAATTCTTCCTTGATCTTCCTTTTTCATTGTCCAGCTTTGCAGGTGTATGAGGTGACTGAAAATATCATGGCTTGGGTCAGGCAAACCTTAGTCATCAAAGTGACATCTTTGCTTTTGAATACTTTAAAGAGGTCTTTTGCAGCACATTGTCCAATGCAATACGTCGTTTGATTTCTTGACTGCTGTTTCCATGGGTGTTGATTGTGTGAAATAAAATCTTTGACAACTTCAATATTTTTTCCATTTATCATGATGTTGTTTATTGGTCCAGTTGTGTTGATTTTTTTTTATGTTGAGGTGTAATCCATACTGAAGGCTGCTTCAAGTCCTCTTCACTTTCAGCAAGCAAGGTTGTGTCATCTGTATGACACAGGTTGTTAATGAGTCTTCCTCCAATCCTGATGCCCCGTTCTTCTTCATATAACCCAGCTTCTCCGATTATTTGCTCAGCATACAGATTGAATAAGTATGGTGAAAGGATACAAACCTGACACGCACCTTTCCTGGCTTCAAACCACACAGTATCCCCTTGTTCTGTTCAAACAACTGCCTCTTGGTCCATGGACAGGTTCTGTATGAGCACAATGAAGTGTTCTGGGAATTCCCATTCTTGGCAGAGTTACCCATAACTTTTTATGATCCACACAGTCAAATGCCTTTGCATAGTCAGTAAAACACAGGTAAACAGCTTTCTGGTATTCTCTGCTTTCAGCCAGGATCCATCTGACGATAGCAACGATATCCCTGGTTCTCTGGGTGGACTCCAAACTCCAACCTTTTGGTTATTAGCCAAGCACTTAACCATTTGCACCACCCAGGGGCTCAAAAATGTATCAGCTGCTAATATTTTAAAATCAGAAGGTTACACATAAATCTCCAGAGTTCTGGATGCTCTTAAAAAAATGTGAGTAGCTGGAAACCTGAGTCTGCAGTGCGGTGGCCACCCCCTGGGCTGGGCATGTGGCGGGAGTGAAGTGGAAGGAGGGGCCGTGCCAGGGGCCGTGTATGCTCTCTGCCTCGCGTCTGCACCCGAGGCTACCTTCCTCATCATTCCTTGATCCCTGATTTTCACCTGGACTCCCACTATCAGCCTTCTGGACCCTACCATCAGCCTGGACCCCCACTATTAGCCTGGAGCCCCACTGTCAGCTTGCCTGGACCCCACTGTCAGCCCGGACACCCACTGTCAGCCTGCTCAGACCTCATTACCTCATTGCCTGAGACCCCGCTATCAGCCCCAATTCCTGCTGTCATCCCGCCTAGACCCCTGCTTCTCCATTCAGCCGTCTCTGAGAAGAGTCGCGTGGGTTGCATCAATGGATGATTTTTACTCTGAATTCAAGATGCAAACAGATCCCAAACCACCTTCCAAGGATGCTGTATCATCCTCCAATGGATCTATCAAAAGTCGGTCGTTCCCATGACGACAGAGAATCTCTCCAGATAGAGAGGCCATGGCAACTCGGGGTGATCCAGAGTAAAGGCCAAAACACAAGGCTGAAAAACCACGTGTGCATTAGGGTTCCAGGTTTGCTATCTTAGCACGCACGTAAGATATAAAGGATTGCAAAGAAAAAACTCGAGTATTGCTATTTCTGGGTGGAGTGGTTACTAACCAGCCCGTGCTGTTGCGTCAACTCCAACTCATGGTGGCCCTGTGCGTGTCAGAGGAGAACTGTGCTCCGCAGGGTTTTCAGTGGTTGACTTTTGGGAAGCAGACCACCATGCTTTTCTTCCATGGCATCTCTGGGCGGACTCGAACCTCCAACCTTTTGGTTAGCATCTGAGCCCATTCACCTTTTGTCCAGAGACTCCAGTGAGATTAAACCAGAAAAAGCCAAAAACCAAATCCGCTGCTGGGGACTCGATTCTGACTCATGGTGACCCTATAGGACAGAGTAGAACTACCCCATAGGGTTTCCAAGGCTGTAAATCTTTACGGAAGCAGACTGCCACATCTTTCTCCTGCGGAGCGGCTGGTGGGTTCGAACCTCCGACCTTTCGGTTCACAGCCTAGCGCTTAACCACTGCGCCACCAGGTCTCCTGCAGAGAGATTACCAAACTAAAAACCAAACACATGGCCTTTGGGTCGATTCCAACTCGCAGAGAGCCCGTGTGACAAAGCAGAACTGCTCCGTAGGGTTTTCTTTATGGAAGCAGATTGCCAGGCCTTTCTTCCATGGCAACACTGGGTGGGTTTGAAACTGCCATCCTTTAGGTTAGTAGCTGAAAGAGTTGTTTATTTCCCTTTTTACACATTTCTCTGTTGTCCCGGGTTCTGCAATGAGCTAGTGTCACTTCCATGGCAGGAAATGGACTCTTGCATACAGAAGAGCTGTTCCAAGTGGGCACGTGGCTGAGTGAGCATCTTGCTGAGGGAAATCCTGCCCACCCTCGCACCACCTCTGCCTACCTCCGCCACATCACAGCAGCAGCCTGCTCTGGGCACCGACCTCCTGAGCTTGGCTGTAATTGTCTGACTTTGTGCACGGCTGGTTTCCCCAGGGCTGTGTTCTCCCCGGGTTTACCTCTGCACGCCTTGGCAGCAACATGCTCAGGGCACCAGCCTCCCGAGCCAGCTGTAATTGTCAGTCTCTGGCACCCAGTTGGGTTCCCGGGTGCTCTGTGCTCTCTGCTTCACCGGGCTTTCCTGTGTCTGCCTGGGGTGCACACCCGCCAGTCGGCTCCTATCTTTATTATTTTAGGCCCAGGACATAAATCTCACAAGGGTATCTCCTCACTGAGCCGCATAATTGCAGACAAGAATCTATTCTTAGCAAAAACCTTGCTTTGACAGATTAATATTGCTTAACTTTGTCAATGATGATACAGAAATTAGCCCTTTCACTGCAATTCTGCTCTCAGAAGGGTTTGTACAAGTGGCAGGTAATTAATTCTCCATGAAGGCAGACAGGTGGTATGATCCTGGGCTATCAGCTGGAGTGGGGCTTATACAGAGGCTGAACGGCAGCCCCCGGTGAGGGGTGGGCCAGGGCTCAGCTTCAGGCTCTGAGAACCAGCCCGGCCCTCCCGTGGGCTCAGGCCACCACGGGGGCCACAGCATCCTCCCTGGCTCCCAGGGCCAGCCTCCCCTGGCTGGAAGATGGAGGAACTGATCCTACAGTGGACCTTTCAATGCAATGGCCCCCGTGGGCCAAGGATACAGGGGTGGGGGGCAGGGTACCATATTCTGAGCCCCTACTGTGTGCCCTGTTAGCAAGGATGGTGAGACTTCAACTCTTACTTGGACACGTCATCAGGAAAGACCAATCCCTAGAAAAGGACATGTATTTAGTAAAGTGGAGGGTCAGGGCAATGAGGGGACCCTCCAGGAGGTGGACTGACACAGTGGCCTCAACAATGGGCTCATACACACCAATGATCATGAAGATGGTGCAGGACTGGGCAGCATTCCCTTCCCTTGTGCTTCAGGGGCCGTGAGTCAGAGCAGACTTGACGGCACCTTACAACACCTGTGTGGGGGGCATGAGCCAAAAGGACGGGGTTATTTTCTGTTTTGTTTGGCACATGGTAGGTATGCACACATATGTGCTGAATAACCCTATGAAACAGGCACACTACTCCTTCTGTTCTGCAGATTAGGAAACTGAGTCCCAGAGAGGCAGAGCGACGGGTTCCGCATCCCTGGGGGCCGAGTAGAGCGACATGGGAAACAGACACAGGAGCAAGTGAGCCCGCTGGAGCCTTCTCAGTGGAGGGGCATTTGGGCAGGGTTTTCAGGTGTCACTAGGAGTTTGCTGGAGGAGGAAAAGGGAAGGGATGTGTGAAAAG
Organism: Dugong dugon; assembly: GCA_030035585.1. Taxonomy (NCBI): domain Eukaryota; kingdom Metazoa; phylum Chordata; class Mammalia; order Sirenia; family Dugongidae; genus Dugong; species Dugong dugon. The sequence goes on along the minus strand of CM057463.1, from coordinate 1,843,261 downwards.
GGGGAGGGTCGTTCTCGCCTGCTTGTCCATGTGTACGCACTCCTTCACTTCCTCACACCACAGGGATTTTTACCACCTCCTTCCTTTGTCACTGACAGCTCGGGGGCACCGACTGACTTGACCCTAGTCACACACAGCAGGGCATGAATGAGCTGAGACTGCAGCTCTGCTGGTCTCTAGACCCTCTCCCACCCTGAGAGCCCAGTGCTGGGGGAAGGCTCAGGGATGCTGATGGTAATGAGTCCCCTGTGGTATGCAAGGAGAGAAGCCAGGGAGAGGCGAGGTCCCACTGAGGACCGAGTGGCCGGCCTCAGCCAGACCCTCAGGACCCTCCAGCCTCTTCATTCATCCCTCCCAGCTGCTCCCTGAGCACTGGCCTTGGCCAGGGCCGGGTGAGAGACGGGCCCCTTCCAGCCTCTCCACCTTCCCTCCCCACCAGCACGGGCTGCTCCACAGTGATTCCTGGCACCACACAAGGGCTGGGGGCACCCTGGTGACTGGAGAGCACCTCTGGGCACCCAAAGCCCTTGGGTGGTCCACGCTTGTCCCGTGTGGAGAGGTGCCCTGGGACAGCAAACCAGCACTGCAGTTAGTGGCGTTGGAGTCCCAGCCCTGCTCTGCTGCTGACTGACCGTGGCGGCCCGTGGCCTCCCACGGAATGTTAGAAACAGTGTTCACTCCCTCCCGCCACCTCCGTGGCACAGTGTGCTTCCTGGGCTTCAGCCTTGGCCAGCAGGACGTTAGCAGATGCAGCACAAGTACCTTCTTGCGCCTCTGTTGTTGCCATGGAAACGAACCTAGGCTGGTCCCAGGAGGAGGGTGCCGGATGTGGAAAGCCATCCAGCCGAGCCCAGCAGAGCCACCCAGCTGAGCCCATCCTTGGATTAGGACACTAACTGATAGCTGTGTGTGGCTGCCTTGTTACACAGCAATTTCATGGCAAGAGCTGACTGATACATGTTCCCTGTCTGACTGACTCCCAGCACACTCGTGTGCGTGATAAGGAGTTCCACCTGACCCTCTCCACTGTGCCAGCTCATGTGACTCTCAGATGGTCCTTCTCACATATCTTGTCTTCAATCTCCTCAACTTCTGCAGCCACACCCTGCACCCGCCCCCTCCCCACCAAAGGCATGTGGCATGAGCAGAGCACTCACCGGCTTGCAGTTGGTGGGTTTCCCCTTCATGTCCGTGCTGGGGGGCCTCAGGTAAGCCCAGTCTCGGCCCTTGTTGTAGGTGATAAGCGTCATTACCTTCCCATCGATTTTCTGGTTCGCCAGGAAGATGCCTTTCACCCCTCTGACCTGGGACACAGACACAGAAAGGATTGTCAAAACTGGCTCCTGAGCTCACTGGTGTCTCACCTGCTGGCCTCCAGCACCTTGCTAAGTGCTCCGGGCATGAGCACACACCACCCTCATGCCCGCCCGGGGCCAGTGCTGTGCACGTTCTGGAGGACGGTGGAGATTCAGAGAGTGAGGACCTCTGAGACAGAGAGACAGAGACACAGAGACAGAGAGAGACAGAGACAGAGAAAGACAGACACAGAGAGACAGAGACAGAGAGAGACAGAGAGGGAAAGAGAGAGTCGGGGGAGAGAGACAGACAGAAAGAGGGAGAGAGCACTAGAGAGTGAGGGAGGAAGCAGGCAGGCATGGGGGGAGCCCCGGCCCGGCCCCCAGGTGAGGCCCCCAGGTGTGCCCCGTGCTGCCAGCTGGCTGCGCCCACCTCGAGGATGTCAATCAGCACACTCTCCTCCGCCTGCCGTGAGCTGCGCACGTGCTCCAGCACCAGCGAATAGAGCTCCCCTCTCGGGTCTGACTGGTACAGGTTGTATGTGTCTACCTGGTGCCACTCCTGCACCGCCACGAACACCTGGCTCTCATCCGTGCTGACGATCTGCAGGTCCTGGGGAGAGAGTGCGGGTCAGGGAGAGGAAAAGGGAGGCTCTGCAGGTCCTGGGGAGAGAGTGCGGGTCAGGGAGAGGGAAAGGCAGCGGACAGCCTCAGGCTCTGCAGCTCCTGGGGATGGGGGCACGGGGTCGGGGGGGGGGGGCACAGGAAGTGGACAGCTTCGGGCTCCACAGGTCCGGGGGATGGGGGAGCAGGGTCAGGGCGGGCACAAGGAGTGGACGGCCACGGGCTCCGCAGGTCCTGGGGATAGGGGAGTTTCCTCGGTGGTGTGGCCTGCATCCAATATATATGGATGTTATGGCAAAGCTTCCTGGCTTTTGCTCACTCTGGATTCTGCATCCAGCTTGTCATCATCTGACCTCCAGTTCTTGGGACTTGAGCCAGCAGCCTGTCATATTGCCTGTCAATCTTGGATTTGTCAGCTTCTACAGCCCATGAGCCAGCAGCCTGCTGTCTAACCTGCTGATCTTGGAGTTTGTCATCCCCTGCAGCCACCTGAGTCAGGAGAAGCCTCCAGCCTGGCGCCTGACCCACAGACTTGGGACTTTCCAGCCTCTACAACCGTGTGAGCCATTTCTTGAGATAAATCTCTCTCTGTGACTCTTTCTCTCTGTAGACACACACATGCTTCACTGTGTTTGCTTCTCTCAAGAACCCAGGTTGAGACACGTGATAAAACTCAAACTCAGCAAAGCTGTGTTAAAACTGGTCTACTCTCGTTTTTCAGGTGGCAGGGTAAGGTGGTACTACCCTTTGAAAAAGTGGCTAAGCTACACAAATCTGTATATCCTTTACGCAGAAGTCCCCCTTTGACCTGAACCCGAGAAAATTAAAAATATCTGCACACGCTAACATATCCATTGCAGTGCTGCTTACAATTACGAGAAATGGAAACAACTCGAATGCCCAAGCAGCAGGAGTCTGGTTTAGCTAAATAAGGTAGTCTCTTCAATTGAAAGTTATGCAGCCATGAAAGTAGATACACCGTATCACTCTGGAAAAACGCTACATGGTCACGGGAGGGCAGGCACAAAGCAACTACACGCTTGTCCCTCAGCAGCGGCTGGGGTGGCGGAGCCAAGCCAAACGAGGGAAAGGTGGTCGGAGAGGGAGGCTTGGGGGCGTGTTCCCCTCCGGGCTGATTTCTATGCTTTTCATGATGTTACTAGGGCAATTAAAAAATAAAAATAAAAAAGATGGGGTTGACTTCAGGGTGAAATGGGCAAGAGTTACAAATTTACCAGGCAACAACTGAGTCTGATTAGGAAATTCAGTTAACCAGGTCTGCAAGTTGCAGAAGGGAACCAAGAGGTTCTGGCATGTTCCCTCAGATTTAGGGGAAGGAAGCAGGGTTCTCTCTGGCTAGGCAGACTTCTCAGCGAGCTGAGATGTGGCTTGTGACACCGCCGTAGGGCTGGGGGCCTGGAGAGCAACTGACTGTCCAACATCCTCAGAGTCCATCCCTGCATCCTGGCACCCCCGGGTGTGCACGCTCAGCCCCGAGGCCAGTGCTACCACTTCGGCGCCTTGGATGACTTGAGTGCATGTATGTCTCTCTCCTTTCTGTTGCCCTGCTAGGACCTTGTGAATCTGTTGAGTGATCCCCCATTTGTAGTTAAGAGGCTGGGGAAGAAGACCAGCGTTTCCTGCCCTCCACCAGAGGGCCGGCCGTGGGGCGATGCTGCGGTGCTTCCTGTCCATCTCATACCTCCCTCGAGATGCCCATACTGTGACTGTCAAGCTGCAGATGAGGACTGAGGTCAGTCAGGGTCACAGAGGCCACGCGAACCTAAGCTCCCTAAGACACCTTCAGGAAGGCCCAGCACTAGTCCAGCCACCCCCACTGGCCCCCAAGACATACAACGGCAACCCAGGGTCCCAGAGAGAAGCAGGAGCGACTGGGGCCAGGCGTCAGCCATGCACTTCCTCCTGACATCAGGACAAAGGACGAAGACACAGGCCCCCTCTGAGGCTGCCGCCCCCAAGGCCACCGTCCCCAGGGGTAGAAGAGAAGCCGCTCAGAAGCTGAAAGGTCCTCCATCCCCCAGGGAGGCCAGCTGCCTCTGCCTCCATGAAGCCATTAGCTTTTAATTTACCTTCTCAGCCAAGCCTGCGGTTAACCTGGTAAGCTTGCTTTTTCTTTCTCTCTTTCAGTTCCTCTCTCTCATTCATTCATTCATTCCTTTGTGGTTGTTGTTCAGTACCTGGTGTTAATTCCAACTCACAGAGAAGGCATGTGACAGAGTAGAACTGCCCCATAAGGTTTCCTAGGCTGTAATCTCTACAGGAGCAGATCTCCAGGTCTTTTCTCCCATAGAGCTGCTGGTGGGTTTGAACCGATGACCTTTTGGTCAGCAGCTGATCACTTAACCATTGTGCCACCAGGGCTTATTCATCCATCCATCCATCCATTTATTTATTTTTTTTTAAGGGATATTAAAACAAGAAAGTGCCTCATGTCCTTTTCCCATTTCAGACTCAGTGAGGCCAGAGGGCACCCGACACAGCCCAGGGTCCAGGACTTGACCCCACCTGAAGCTTCCATCTCCTCTCCTTCTCTCTGCCCTCCAGCCAGGCTCTCTCCCACCACAGGGCCTTTGCACATACCCTGTCCTCTACCAGGAACACCTTCCTCTTTGCTCTTCCCAAAGCCACTTCATTCCTGACCTTCAGGCTTCCTGTGGAACATCCCCACGGAGAGGCCTCCCTGGTCACTGGGTCTAAATCTCCCCCACTGTCTCTTGTCTCTGCCTCTTGTTCCCCTGGAAGCACAAAGCCCCACTTGCATGATGGTACTGGCTCCTCTGTCCACCTGATTTTCTGCCTGTCCCTCCTCACAGACATGATGCCAGCTCCTGCCACAGCCCTCAGTTAATACGTGTGGAAGGAAGGGGGTCTTTCTGTGCTTCTAAACTTGCCTGGGGACGAGTCTCCTCTGGGCAGAGACAGGGCGGAGCTGGCTTAGATCACTAGAGCTGGGCGGAGACCTGACTTCTTTCTAATGAGGTGGGTGGCCTCAGCAGCTTACTCAGCCTCTCTGAACTTCACCCACCTCCTCTGTAAAGGGGGCCAGAAGCTTAGCAGGAAGGGACTTGGAGTCCTGGGACAAGGCTGGGGCAGCATCTGGCAGCTCCCAGGCCCCTTCTTTGCTGGCCCAGGCAAAGGAAAGGAGTGCATTAATTGAGCCCCTACTGTGTGCCAGCTGCTAGGCATGCAGAGGGGAATAAAACAGAAATGGCCTGCCCCTGGAAACTCTAGCTGAGAGTGGGCTTTAGGAGGAGAATGGCAGGGGCGGGGGGCATTGGGAGTGGAGGGCAGCAGCCTGGACCAGCCTGGGGGCCACTAGTAAGTGAGGTTCCCCTGAAAATGTCACCACATGCAGGAGTTCTGGCTATCAGACCAGCCAGAAGGAAGAGTCGGCAGAGATCCAAGGCAGATGGGAGCTGGGCGCAGCAAGGCTGGAAGGGCCAGGCTGGCTGGAGAGCGGGTGAAGGGAGAGGTGCTAGAGGTGACACTAACCCAGGATGCACGGCCAGGCACACTCCTGTCCCTCCTGACCCAGGACCAGTGGATGCCTCGCACAGTCTGGTTGCCCCACAAGTCCGTGCAGGGTCAGGGTCCGGTCACAGGCCCAGTGGAACTGGGGAGCCTGCTCTTACCTTGGGCAATGCATACTTTGGCAGCTTCATCAGGACAAATTCATTGCGACGATAAGAGACGTAGTACTTGGTCCGGTTTGTTGAGGTTGCCTAACAGGAAGGAAGAAATGTGCTTTAAAAGGGATTGGCTTGCTGTCAAGCCAGGTCCTCATGAATGAAAATGGCACGCTGTACTAAGTGGGAAGAAATGCCCTTTTACTTTGCTTCTGCCTGCTCTGCCAGAAATGGACAGACTCATATTCATCCTTCAAAGCCCCAGATGAAATGCCCCTCTTCTGTGGTATCTTTCTCTACCTCCCTTATTTAAAACTGATCTCTGTCCTCCAAGCTCTTTCAGCACCTCGTCTCCCTGTGTCTGAATTGTGGGACAAGGTGGAGAAAGTTCCATTCCCTAGAACTTCTCTTAGGGAGAGTGACTGCTTGATGAGCCACTGTGGAGAGGAAGAGGCAAGCTGAAGCTAAGCACAAGCCACAGAAGAGACCACCGAACCACTGGGCATGAGAGATGAAACAGGAGCCAGCCCGTCCCGGCGCTTCACCCAGGGTAGCTCACGTGAGCCTCACAACACGCCCACATCCATTTTACAGATGAGGACACTGAGCCACGGCGGGTAGGAGAAGAGCCGGGGAAGACAGCCATCTGCTTCTTGGGGTGGAGGAGCGCCAACAAGTCAGCAAAGAGGGAGGAGCGGGAGATAGCAGAGGGGGTGGGGAGGGGACAACGTTCTGGAGCCTCTAAGTCTCACTGGGTACGTGCGTGTATGTGAGCGTGCCACTGTCTGTGCAAATCTGCTGGAAGGGGAGTCTCCTTAGGGTGTGTTCTGCGTCCAGACTGTCAATAGATGTCTGGGCAGAATTCGCTCTCTCTCTCCACTCTGCACTCTCCCCATCGTGAGACCTACTCAGGACACAAATCTGCAGGAGTCTCCAGCCTGCCGCCAACCTACAGAGTTTGACTTGCAGCCCTGCAGTCCTGTGAGCCAATTCCTTGACGTAAATCTCTCTCTCTCTCTCTGTGTATATATTTATATATGCAGCCAGATGTCATGGGGCCAACTCTGACTCATGGTGACCCCATGTATGTCAGAGCAGAGCTTTGCTCCACAGGGTTTTCAATGGCTGATTTTTTGGAAGCAGATCGGCAAGCATTTCTTCCAAGGTGCCTCTGGGTGGATTTGAACAGCTAACCTTTTGGGTAGTAGCCAAGTGCTAAACCGTTTTGGCAGGGTGTCTCTGTCTGTCTGTATTCCGCTGGTTCTGTTTCTCTAGAGAACCTAAGACAAGTGAGCGCTGGTCCTCGCTGTCACAGCCACAGCCCCTCAGCAGTGAGCTAGCTGGCCAGGGAGCAGAGGAGAGTGGCTCCTGAGCCCCCGCGCTGCCTGCCCCTCCCACAGGGCGCCTCCCAACCCTGCCCCGGGAGGTGGATTTTCAGATCCTTGTCACAGTGGGTTGGGGGAGAAGCGCTGCAGCCTCGGTGGAGCCCCAAGCCCGGGAGGGTGGCTTTCCACGTCCCAGCCCGGGGCGTTGTGTCCTCGTGGCCCAGGGTGGGAAGGGGAAGAGGGAAGATGGGCCAGGACGCAGGCCACTCTCAGTGTTTGTCCTCCCGCTCCTGGAGGAACAAGCACACAAGGAGAAAAGACGCAAGGACCTGGGTGGGGGTCAGGAGAAGCTCTTCTGTGCAGGTGTCCAGAGAAGTGCAAACCACGTGACTCTGGGTGGACTCGGGGAGACGGCAGCCCTGCCTGGGGTGCTGTCAGCTGGGCCCTCCCGGCTCAGTCTGAGTGATTTCACCAAACACCGGACAAGGCCACTCTTGACTGCCATGGGGCAATCTGTAACTGTGTCTGAACACAGACCAACATGGGCTCCGAACCACAAACGGACCAGCCACCCCTCCCCGGGCTCCACACCACAAAGCGACGAGCCACCCCCTCCCCTGGGCTCTGCATCACAAATGGACCAGCCACCTCCTCTTCTGCCCATAGGTGGGGTCTGCTGCAGCCTCCCCAAGCCCAGCTCTAGCCTGCTGAGTCTCCCTCTCTGTCAGTGAGGTTACTGGGGTACCTGACCACAGATTTAAGGAGTCCTTGGGGCTCAATGGTTAAGAGCTCCGCTGCTAACCAAGAGGTGGGCGGCTTGAACTCACCCAGCAGCTCCCCTGGAGAAAGACCTAGCAATCTGATTCCAGCCTAGGGAACCCTATGGAGCAGCTCTCCTCTGTCACGTGGGGTCGCTATGAGTCGGAATCGACTTGACGGCACACAGCAGCAACCACAGGTTGACCCCGCTCGGGACAGAGTCCTCGCCGGTGCAAAGCCCTGCCGCCTTGCACCCCTCAAATTACGCAACATCAGCCCAGATCTTCCCATGACGCCTGCCCTGCCCCCTGTCCCTGAGACACCCAGTGGGTCCCCATGGCACGTGTGCTCCTCACTACATTTAGTGAACCCAGCGTGTGCAAGGACAGGCTGCTCCCGGCTCTCTGGCCAGAGGTGACCACTCAGACTTGGGGTGTGGCATCAAAAAGCTGACCCTTTCTTTGTCCAGCCCTCTGCAGGGGTGGCTGGGAAAAAGGCAGCAGTGTGTACAGACCCGACCCCGAGAATTGTGTGGGCTGGTGCTGGTATAAGATGAGTCAACAACACAGGGTGACATATGTGGCCTGGGCTGTGGCAGGGTGCAGCATGGGCGCTCAGCCAGCCCACCCACATGGGGCAAGGTGAGGGAAGGCTGCCTGGAGGAGGTGGTCCTTGAGCTTCTTGGCAGAGGAGTAGGTGTAATGGGTGGAGGAGGGCGACGGGAATGCCAGGTGCAGGGAACGGCCTTGCCGTCTACAGAGGGGAGTCATGAGCCCCAGAGCTGGGCATCAGTGGAGGGCAACGGAGAGTGAAGCTGGAAGTCAGGACGGGTGGGGGGTAGGAGCCTCCTGGCCAGCCTGCTTGGTGGGGGCCAGCTGCTCTCTGCCAGGTCCAGCCCCTCACTTTGGGGGGCCTTGGCACCAGCTGCATGGAGAGAGTTGACTGGAATGAAGCAGTGGCCCCACAGCTGCCTAAGGAGAGCTTGGGGGACTGCCTCAGATTGCAAGGGCCTCCCCCAGGAGAAGACTTCGGACATGTCTCACGGGGCCACCAGGTGGGATGCAGAGGAAACAGGTTTTGCCCCTGCCAAAAGAACCTTTCTAATGAATGGAGCCATCAGGATCAGATTAGGCTGTTTTGGAAGGGGTGAGCCCCTCATCAAGGAAGGCAATCAAGAAGCTGTATGACCAGGTGCTTACTGGCTGGGCCATGTGGTTTCTGAGAGTGGTCCCACCTGTGACCTCTCCCTCCTGACAGCATCGGGGTAGAGGTAGCAGGGTCCCACTGGCTGGGTAGTGGACAGACGGTACTGGATGGCCGGTGACCAGAAACAGCCCCCAGTCAGTTCCAACATCACCAAAGCCAAGAGAGACAAATGGGCTTGGGGACGACATGTTGGGCAGGGCAGGGTGTTTGCAGCGGGCAGAGGGAGGTGGATCCAGTACCACCCAGAGCCAGGCCTGGTGTTTGTCAGGGCCCTTGAGGGTGCTCACAGCCCCGGGGACACAGGGGACACCATGGAGCGCTAAGTAGCAATTGAAAGTAAAATAACCGTGTCATTATTTCCCCCACGTGGCTAACACACACCCCGTTACCCGATGCAGAGAGCCCTCAGCAGGCCGCACCTTAAGGAAGACGTACTCGTCCCGCACCGTCAGGGAACCCTGGTCGATGGGGCCTGCGAACGGCGCCCTTAGTGTCTTCTCGGAGCAGTTACGGATCCGGCAGGTGACATAGCGGAAACCTGCAGCAATCAGATCAGCGACCGGCTGAAGTTGCCCGGAACAGCCGCAGACACAACCAAATGCAAACACTTCTGGCTCCAGTGCCTGGGACACCGTGGCCCCTGGGCTTTTGTTGCCAGGTTGTATTCTGAAGGTGCTGCCCTGTGAACACAGCTCCCTGGGGGCCGGCACTGTGCCAGGCGCTTGGCAGTGAGGAGCCCTTCTGGCCTCACATATCAGTAGTCCCATTTTACAGGCAGGTTAGGTAACGTGTCTTAGGCAGAGTTTGCAAACTATAGCCCTTGGGCCAAATCTCATGTGCCCCCAGCTTTGCCTAAATGAAGTTTTACTGGCACATAGCTTGTTCATGCACTGCCTATGGCTGCTAGCACATGAGGCCCCTGGCTCTTTCTGGTATGACGCTGGCTGGGGCAGGGTGGCAGGCACCTCCTCACCGGAGGGACAAAGCCACGGAGGTCCCCGGCCCACCTTAGTGGGCACCAGGGAGGGGGCGGGCTAAGTGAGCGGGAAACACTCAATGCTCTGGGGCCAGAACAAATCACCCTCTTAATAGACTTTTCCACTGGAGCGGAGATTCTTGATTTCAATTTACGCCCAGCTGGAAAACAAGCACGTTTAAAATTATGCCACATCTGAGCGTAGCAAGGTCACAGGCAGGGCGGCCGCTGAGGACGGGTGACTGAACACGGGCCAGCTGAGCCTCAGCATCAGGCGCGGTGGGGGAGGTTCTGGGCCCTGGTGCTCCCCACTGCCTGGCTCACCTCCACCAGGATCCTGGGCTTCCACGTGGACCAGGTTGGCGTCGCTGTCCACTCCAGCCACAGCCCTGGAGAAGAGCGGGAGGTGGGTGTCAGGAGGGGAGTCGCGGCCTTTCCCAAGGTGGCCAGCTGTCCCCCGAGAGCCCTCCTTGTCCCGGGACAAGACAGACCCTCTGCCCCTTCCTTGTGGGACCCTGGTTGTTGTTGTTAGATGCCATTGAGTTGGTTCCAACTCCTAGTGACCCTATGTACAATAGAACAAAACATGACCCAATCCGGTGCCATCCTCACAATCATTGCTATGCTTGAGCCCATTGTCGCAGGCACTGTGTCAATCCATCTCCTTGAGGGTCTTCCTCTTTTTCACTGACCCTCTACTTTACCAAGCACGATGTCCTTCTCCAGAGACTGGTCCCTCCTGATAACATGTCCAAAGTATGTGAGACAAAGTCTCACGAAACGCTATGAGCCCTAGGCTGAGCCTCCAGTGGACTCCTCACCATCTCTGACAGCCTCTGCCCAGAGGAGCTGGCCCCTTCAGTCCTGACCCACCTCCCAACGTGCTCAGGACCAGTGTATGCATTTGCTTCGCCTCCTCCAGGGCCCAGGTGGGCCTAGGTGGGGCCGGGTAGACAGGATACCCAGCCAATGGGCTGAGTGACTGGTGGCTGGGTGGCCAGGACTCCGGCATCCATCTCTCCGACCAAGGCAAAGAGCCCGATTTCAAGGTGAAGTGTTCACTCAGGCTTTGTGAAGGGGCCCTTTGTCAGCTCCTGGGAGGGGTCTCGTTCCTGTCATTCTTCTCTTTTCTGAACAAAGAGGGATACTGTTCCCTTTACTGGGAGCACCGACCGGTCCTCAGCTGGGCAGATGGTGTCACTGTCCTCTATATGTACCTGGGGGCCCAGGACCGGGTGACCCAGTAAGCAAAGTGTGCACGGGCCTGCTCTTGCTCAGTTATGAATCTGTCCTTCACATCTTTGATCACTCACTCATTAATTCACTCACACTCTCACTCATTCACTCACTCATTCAAGGCCATGTGAAATTGCGCACTACAGATTAGTAAGTAAGCACAAGTAAACCCGTGTGTACCTTGCTTACTGGGTTGTCCATCCCTTCGTAGGGCAATGACAGCCTGCCCATTCATGCACTCACTCACTCACTCACTGATTCACTCACTCATTCATTCATTCATTCACTCGCTTGCTCATTCACTCACTCATTCACTCATTCATTCACTCACTTGTTCACTCACTCATTCACTCACTCACTCACCCTCTCACTTCCTCCTCTCCTCCTTTCTTCCTTCCTGCCTCCCTCCCTCTGTTTCTTTGTTCTTCCTGCCTCCGTCCACAGATGGGCCCTGCCACATGCCCCGTGCTCCATGCAGGGCCTGGGAGCTCAGGGGAGAAGAAGGCAGAGGCTCCCCTGGGAGAGCTCAGAGGAGAAGGGAGCAGAGCGCTCACCAGCACAGGCCCGGCTGCAGGGGGACAAGGCTAAGGCCTGGGGCCTGACCTCAGACAAGGACCTCCCCTCTGAGCCCAGGGGCCTCCTCTGTCACGTGGGGCTCTGTGCGGATTCCATACATGGTACACAAGGACACTTAGCCGGTGTGTGGCAGGCGGTGTGTGGTCACCGCATGATGGCTGCTTTACCACCTCCCTGTTGGGTGCTGGGGGGACTTGAGGGCGGCCCCGGCAGGCAGCCATGGGGCGGGGCTGCCCTCGGCGTGGCTGTGCCCCCTCGCTGCTCCTCCCTCTGCAGCCCAGACAAATGAACTCGCGTGCTGTTTGGTTTCTCTGAAGGCTAATGAGTCTGCCTGTCTCACAGAGCAGGGCCTGGTTCATTCCAGCTGTCAGTTCAAGGACAAAGGGGGCCGTAGAAATGCTGTCAAAACAGTGTTGTTCACGGCTTACAGCAGGCCTGCTGTCACCGCATCCCAGGAGTGGTGCTCGGCCCAGTGGCCACATGTCTGCTGGGATTACCCCTCACACATAACAACGCCCCTGAGCATGTGAGCAGCTAGAGGAAGACCGCATTTGATTTGCCCGAGATAAAGACAGGTTTGAATTACTGCCGATTTACCTCTCAGCTCTGCGGGCAGAAGGCTTTTTCTCTCTGACTGGAGGGGTCTCCCGTGAGCCTGGCCCCCCTGCAGGCCTCGGCCAGCTCCCCACTTCACTGGGCAACTCAGGCTCCCAACACCAATGATGTCGACGACATCTGTGACAAAGCTCGTGACTGATGACGGAGCCCCAGCTCTGCAGGAAGGACCCAGGCCCGGGGGAGCGACCACACAGAGGGAGCCCCCATCGCTCCCCACTAGCGAAAGGCTCGAAGGCCAGCAGTGGCCAGGGTCCTCAAGGACAGACACAGACACTGTCAGCCTGAAGAGTGTCCCCGAGGACAGACAGACACCGTCAGCCTGGAGAGTGTCCCCGAGGACAGACACAGACACCGTCAGCCTGGAGAGTGTCCCCGAGGACAGACAGACACTGTCAGCCTGGAGAGTGTCCCCGAGGACAGACACAGACACCGTCAGCCTGGAGAGTGTCCCCGAGGACAGACAGACACCGTCAGCCTGGAGAGTGTCCCCGAGGACAGACAGACACCGTCAGCCTGGAGAGTGTCCCCGAGGACAGACAGACACCGTCAGCCTGGAGAGTGTCCCCGAGGACAGACACAGACACCGTCAGCCTGGAGAGCAGTCGGGACTTGCTGCTCGAGGAGGTGAGTGTGAAAACACACACAGTGTGAGGCAAGGGGGAAAGGGCTTTCCATGCGTTCTCTTCTCGAGGGAACGGGCAGGGGCCCCCCAGGAGGCCTGTGTACTCAGGTTCTGCACAAATGAGGTAAGAAAGAGAAAGCACGTGACAGTGTGTGAGTGTGAGTGAGTGTGTGTGTGTGTGGGAGTCATGATTGTGTGTGTGGTGTGGGAGCATGTAAGTGTGTGTGTTAGGGTGAGTTTGTGTGTGTGTGTGTGAGTGAATGTGTGTAAACATGTGTGAGTGTATTAGACTGTGAGTGTGCAAGTATGTGTGAGTGTGTACGTGTGTGTGGAAGTGTAAGTATGTGTGAGTGGGTGTGTGTATAAGTGTGTGTGTGAGTGTGTATGTGTGTATAAGTATAAGCGTGTGTGTGTGAGTGTGTATTCCCACAAGCAGAGTGGTATGGTGGGAAGGACACACGTGTTGTTGCACACATTTCAATCCCAAGGACATTTTGGTCCTGCAGCGGGGTGGGGTGGGGAGATGGCATAGCAATGCCCGTGGCTGCCACCTTGGGCTGCTGTCCGGACCTTGGGGGCCCCTTCTCCTCTGTGGGCCTCCCCTCTCACCCGCCAAGCCCTAGGGGATGAAGACGTTCCCTGGATGGCTGATGGGAGCCCCCAGGAGGTGAATGAGGAGGCAGATGGCTGGCCTGGACGCCGTGCCCCGGCTCTGGGTGTGGGCATGCCCAGCCTACCTGTGTTTTCCCTCCCCCTGCTGGGCTCCTTACAGTGGGGTGAGGGTGTCTGGAGCCTGTCCTGCACCCACCACAATCCTGGGGGGGCAGGAGAGCAGGGGCTGAGGCTGGGCCAAGAAGGGGGCGCTGTGGCAGAATTGAGTACAGCACGGGGGTGAGGTGAGCAGCGTGTGGGTCTGGGGTTGGAGAAGGGGCCGCAGTACAGTGCCCACAGTGCCAGAAGCTGCCTGGACACTCGCCCTTCCTGCCCAGGAGGAAGCGGAGGCTCAGAGAGGAGACCCCAGGGACAGCATGTGTGCAAAGCCACACCGCTGGCTCGCAGAATGCCAAGGTGGTGGGCGGGGCTCGAACCCTGTCCAGTACTGCCCCCTTCCAAGCAGATAAATGGCTCTGGAGGTCCCCTGAGGGGAGGGAGGCTGCCGGGCAAGGAAGAGGCGGGAGATGGTGGGGACCTCCTGAGCAATGGGCAGCCGAGAGGCGGGAAGGGGGCTGCAGCAGCAGGCAGACTTGTCCCTCAGAGGTCCCAGGGGCTCACCAGAACATGTGGTCCTTGGTCACGCGCTCCTGCAGCAGCGTCCACTGCTTCCCCAAGTCAGATGACACGTAGAGCTTCGGGCAAAGAAAGAAACAGAAAGGTTTGGTTGTGACATCAGGAACCACATTCCAGGAGGTGGCCATCATACCGGCACGGCCCAGCTTCAGGCCCTGCTCAGCACCCCACACCCGCTGACACCCTGGGCTGCCCGTGGGGCCACCCTTGGTCCCTGGGAGGCAGGGAGGGGCTGAGAGCCAGTGCAGGAGAGAAACTCTCTGGGTGACGTCCAGGGGCCAGGGTGTGCCTGAGAGCCCTAACTCAGGAGGGGTCTCACAGTGTATGTGCAGGGGGGTGGGTGGGAGAGACTCCAGAATGGGCAGCAGTGTGTGCAGAGGGCATAGGTGTGTAAGGCGGGGCCAGGGCCGGGGATGGACGCATGCCTCAGACTCGGGGGTGGGCTTCATTACATACGTCTGTGCGTGCACACAGGCACACATACACACGCACATATGCACACAGCCACACAGGCACAGGCACTCCTACACACGCACTGTGCTTGTACACCCACGTGTACACACACATGAGCACACACATACACAGACCACAGACATGCATATACACCCACATGTGTGTTCACACAGCACCATAAAATGGGAAACTCCCCTGCACAGATGAATGAACAGAAGCTCAGAGAGGTTAAGTAAGCTGCTCAAGGTCACACAGTCATTCCATCTTACACACCTGAGCTTACAGTCACATCCTGGTAGCTGAGGAGCCTCCCCCAGGAAGGACGGCCGGTCACCTCCAGTCCTTCCTTGGGTCACCTGAGGAACCCAGGCCAGGCCTTCCCACCTCCTGTCTCAACATGCATCTGCAGACTGGGAGCACACCGCCTGCCTGTCCACTCGGCAGTCAGTGGATCAAAGCCGAGCATGCAGCCATCGATTCTGTGATCCGGGTGCTAAGTCCCCTGCACTAACGAGCGGCGTGAGCACTGCCATCCCTGCGGCACCTTCTGTTTATGACACCTGCCCTGCAGCTTTGTGAAGCCTCTCCAACTCCATCTCCTGGGAGGTGATTTATAATTCGCCATCAACTGTTGCAGAAATGTGCCATTTCTGCTTAATAAAAGACAAACACCAGCAAATAAACACATCCGTGATGTTCCCAGTACCCACAGCTAAAACCAGTACACGCGTCTGTGTGGGGTTAATCTAATTGTTTTTAGGTTGCACATCTCGAAAAAGACGGGCAGCAGCAATACAGAGACTACTCGGAGAGAAAGATAAACCAGCAAGCAGTCAGATCCCAGCAGGGAATACCGGGGAAAGAGTAGGGGGAGACCAGAGGAAGGATCCTACTCAGAAAGGCGTGCACAACCAGCAGAGTCACGGAATTCTGCTCCGGGCTTTTCATGGCTTGTGGACACAGTTGGGTGGTTCTCAGCATCCTTTCCTTCCTCACTCTGGGGAGGCTGGTGGCACTGCAGAGGCTGGAAGGCTAAACCATCACTGCTCAGACTCCCTTGCAGCTAGGGTTCTGGAGCCAACAGATGCACTGGTGTGGGATTTGGAAAGCAAGAACGAGACACAGGAGTTTTCCTACCCCTTTGGGTCATCTTGTGTCCCTGGGTGGTGTAGTTTGCATTTGTCTACTAACCGAAAGGTTGGTGGTTCGAACCCACCCAGTGGTGCTGTGAAAGAAAGGCCTGGTGATCTGCTTCCATAAAGATTACAATCCAGGAAACCCTATGGAGTAGTTTTACTCTGTCACAAGGAGTCGCTGTGAGTCAGAATCGACTCGATGCAATGTTTTCTTTTTGGGAGAAGGTTAGGCCATCATACTGGCCAGCAAAGTTCTGGAGACATACTCCCATGTCCACGCTCCAGCTCAGGAGTGAAGAGCTGTCTGTGGTGGCGGAAGTGCTGGACACGGCGTCCCTGCATCCAATTCCTAGCTGTGTGGATATTTCTAGGCTCTTGGTGCCGCCACGGTGGCGATTCCCAGGTGCTGGCTCTTGGCAGCAGCCATGTGTTCTCAGCCTCAGTGACTTTGTTGGGGGACGCCGGCCACCACCTTCCCAACTGTGGCAGACGTGGAAGCCCCAGGGCGAGTCAGTTCTGAAGGCTACTGGGCGGCACCCCTGGGGTCTAGCCTGAAGCCCCTCCCTCAGCCCTCCTCAAATTTTTGAAAGCACCCGATTTCCCATGTTAAATCCTTTTATTTATTTATTTTTTGCTTAAAACACCCGTAATTCTGTTTCTGGCCCTGAGCCCTACCAGGGCAAAAAGGAATGGACGGTGAGGTCTGAGAGTCTTGTTGCTCACAAAGTGGTCTTGCTTCTGAAGAGAAGCACGTTTTCTTCCTGCTGCTAACCTCTGAGGTCCCAGGGGGCGCTAAACTGCCTGCACAGCTCACCGCCCACAGGGCGGTTCACTGCTTGCTGACACTCATGGCGTCCAGCCGCCAGCAAAGCGCCTTACCCACCCCGCGAGGACTTTCCCCTCCCACACCCACACCCTGCTGTTTCTTGAATGTGGATCCCGCACATGCTGTTTGGTTTACGGCTGCAGGCACACTGGCGTCTATGTTTCCCTCTTCTCTTGTGCGGACATCTTTGCTGTTCTAAAGCTGCGTTAAAGAGTAAATAAACACTTTGACCCCTTCTTTAAGCTCCTCTTCAAACACCACCTCCTCCAGGAAGCCTCCCATGATTGCAAAAGTGTCTTCTCTCCCCCATTGAGTTTCTGGAGGGTAGAGGTGTCAGAGCCTGAACCCCACCAGTAGCCAGGAGCCTTGCCCGGCCAACACCAGCAGAGCCAGCGCCATGAGCAGAAAGTAACGTCTGTCATTGTGGGCACTGGAGGTTGGTGGCCGGGCTTTACCCAGCATTACAGTAGCAGGCACCTGCTTAATACCGCAGGTCAAGAGCTGGTGGGATTGCCCTGCAGCACCCTGCTTCTTGGAAGTGAGAGAGCTTTGAAAACCACAAAGCCCTAAAGAACCGACACTCTAATACCATCATTATGAATTCCCTCAAATCCCTCATTCCTTGTGTGGCCACAACTAAGACCTTCTTCCCCCCTTTTCCATTCCTTGTAGCCACAGAAAGAACCAAGGAAAATAACCAAGGCTTCAGCTCCATTAATTTTGCAGGGCACCATAAATTAAGGAGCAATTGCAATACAGTCGATTTCTGCAGGAAGGTAAGTCTCCGTGACTGCGCTTTGGTCTAATTACATGGAAGGCTAAGTAGTGCTATTAACACCCAGGAGCAGAAGCTGTCTCTGGGGAAGGTGCCTGGAGCAAAGAGTCAGCCAGGAGGCCAGGGCAGTGCCGGGCTGTAGTCAGCAAGGATCAGATGGTGGTAGGGAGGCCAGGTCCTCTTGAGAGCCATGGCTCAGTGCAGCCAGAGTCTCCATTTGGAAGTCCCTGGTCTGGCTGGTCCCTATCAGTAAAATTTATGAATTCATTCATTCATCCATCCAATGACCATCTAGTCATCCATCCATCCACTCATCCTTCCAGCCATCCTTCCATCCATCCATCCTTCCTTCCGTCCGTCCGTCCATCCATCCATCCGTCCATCCATCCGCCCATCCTTCCAGCCATCCGTCCATCCGTCCGTCTGTCCGTCCGTCCGTCCATCCGTCCATCCATCTGTCCATCCATCCGTCCGTCCGTCCGTCCATCCATCCGTCCATCCTTCCATCCATCCATCCATCCATCTGTCCGTCCATCCATCCATCCGTCCATCTGTCCATCCAACCATCCATCCATCCTTCCTTCCTTCCGTCCATCCATCCATCCGTCCATCCATCCACCCATCCTTCCAGCCATCCATCCATCCATCCATCCGTCCATCCATCCGTCCATCCTTCCAGCCATCCGTCCGTCCGTCCGTCCATCCGTCCGTCCATCCATCCGTCCATCTGTCCATCCAACCATCCATCCATCTTTCTTTCTTCTATCTACCCACCCTTCTCATCCATGTTTCCACCCCTTCATCCACCCCCCACCCATTCATCTATCCATCCATATATCCATCCACCCCCTACTCATCCATCCATCCATCCATCCATCCGTCCGTCCATCCATCCGTCCATCCATCCGTCCATCCATCCATCCGTCCGTCCATCCTTCAATCCATCCATTCAACAAATATTTTCAGCCAGGCACCTGAGATAAAATGGCAAGAAAATCAGACCCAGTCCCTGCCATCAAGGAGCTTACCCTGAGCGTGTGTGTAGAGTACAGATGATAATCAGATAATGCCATCAGTCTACAATGACACACCGCAATACATGTTGGCAAGGAGAGACACAGGGATCCACAAGAGTGTGGAACAGCGGGGCCCACACTGGCTGGGGTGCGGAGGGAAGGCTTCTACTCCAACAGCTCCCATTTGCCATCTAGACCCGTGCTCTGCCCCTCTGCACCCTGCTCTGTCCCATGGGGCTGACCTGTTTAGACTGCACCCACAGGCTCCATCCCTCTGGCTTCCAGCTGGGTTTAGCCAACAGGAGGCACCAGCAGAAGATTAGCAGGCAGGAGGAGAGAGATCACAGTATCCTACCCTTGTTCTCTGCCTGCTCAGCTGCACTGTGACAGTAGCTGAGTTACTCTATTCAGGGTCATGCTTCCTATTGGGTCTTCCTACAACTGTAGACCTCCTTCCATGGGTCCCTCCCTACAACGATGGAGGCCACAGCCCCTATTGGGCCCCTTCTGATAAGGAAGGCACACTCTCTCCCCACTCCCTAGGACCTGGGTGGTACCAGTTCCCTACTGATGCCAATTTCAGAGTGCCAGGACGGGGGTGGTCTACTCAGCCCCACCCACATATCTGTTCAGATCCCCATCCATTAAATCTCCCTGACCAATCCTCAGGAAGGTGCACTGGCTTCCGGGGGCCTTGGTGGATGTGGCTCCCCAGGAGGCTGTCTGCCTGTGGGGGCCTTGGTGGACGTGGCTCCCCAGGAGGGTGTCTGCTTGTGGCTGCAGGATGGTCACCGCCCTTGACGAAGGTTGTGGGAGAGGGTTCCAGGCTGCGGGAGAGGGTTCCAGGCTGTGGGAGAGGGTTCCAGTTGGGGAAGGGCAGGGCAGGGCCTGGCGTGGGGGAGTGTGGACTGTTCTAGCAGTGGAAGGAGGCCCTGTGGCTGGTGAGTCTAACCCTTCTCTGCTCTGTACTGATCCCGTCTCTGTGCCTGCTTTGTGCCGAAGGCACATCTCGCTCTGTTCTCAGTGTGATGCAGACCTCATTCCCGACGGCTGACATGGGGACCACAGGATGCTGGGGAGAAGGGGCATCTCAGGGTCTGACACCTCCAAGCTCCTGGGCAGCTCCTCCCCACCCAGCCTCGAGTCCCCCGAATCCCACTTCCCTTCCTCACGACATGGATTCAAACAAGCTAACCGCAGCCAGTCGGTTCAGGGTAGACACTGGTTCCCCAGGCCCTTCAGGAGGTGCCAGGAGTGGTTACCTTGCTCTCCTTGGTGTAGGCGAGCACCTTGTCCTCCTCCTTGGGGTGGAACGTCAGGGTCTCCACAAGGAAGGAGGTGAGCTGCTTCTGGAAAGTGGCTCCCTCGTCGGTGCTCAGGAAGAGGCTCTGGTCCCTGTCACCGAATGACGAGCTCACCAGGATGATCTGGAAGATGAAGAGGGGCACGTTGAGCGAGGGGAGAAAGGAGTCAATGAGTGAGTAGATGAACGAGTGAACACTGTGTGCTGGCAGAGCAGGGCTAGGGGCACACACCAGCTCACCAGGATGATCTGGTTCAAATCCCATGCTCGTGTGCCCTCAGACAAGCTGCCTGCCTCTCCGTGCCTCAGTTTCCTTATTTATAACATAGGAGAAATTGCACTGCCCCTCCCAGGGCTGCTGTGAGGACGACATAAGACAGAGAGTGGGAGGTCCTTCCCACAGCCCCGGGCCCTGAGTGGGCTGTTGGCAAGTGTGTTAAGAGGGTGATTAGGGGTCTCCATAAGAGCCCGAAGAGGGAGCTCTCACTGGACTATGGCAGATGGGGAAACTGAGGCACAGAGAGGAGAAGCAAACCACCCAAGGGCACACGGCCAGTTGGGACAGAGCCAAGGTCTGGACCCAGCACCTGGCCCCAGTGCCCTGCCCTTGGCTCTGCGCTCTTGAGTGGATCAAAGCAACCCACTGATAAGATACAACAACTGGTTTCCATTTGTCTGGAGCAAAAGAGAAAGACGGAAACCCAAGAATCAGAGAAGGACCCTGATTACAGGACTAATTGTCTCCATGAGCCTCGGCTTCCTCTGCCCTGAGATCAGAAGAACTAGATGGTGCCCGGCTGCCACTACCTGACGTTGTGATTAGGGACACAACAGATGAATCCTGATAGAAAGGGAGAAAAATGTGGAACAGAACTTCAAATTCGTAAAGTATCCCGACTTAACTGGACCCATTGAGACTAGAGGAATCCCTGAGACTATTAGTGTGAGATACTCTTTAAACCTTGAACCAAAACTTTTAGCTAAATAGCAGGTTAGCTCAAAAAGTAAAGAACTTCACGTTTGAATACTGAGCTCTTTTAAATATTATCTGCACGAGAGGAAATGCACAACACTTACTCTAAAGCGTGGACGAGAAGGTTGGGAGCAGTGAGATGAACTTGACGGGAACGGAACCACCAGAACGGAAGTAATGAGACCCCTGACACACTGTGAAGAACGTAACCAATGTCGCTGAACGTTACGTGCAGAAATTGTTGAGTGGGAGTTTGTTTTGCTGTGCATACTCTCACCAAAAATACAAAAAAAAAGCAATACTCTGAGGTTTAGCTGGGCCTGGAGCTGGGAGTGGGTGAGCCCACTCTCTGGAGAGAAGCAGGAGCCTGGGGAGGCCGTCCCACCCTGAACCTTCTCCAGATGACAACTGAGCCCATGGGCCTGAATCCATCGTCTGCGCTGAGCACCTGTCTGCTGGTGAACAAATGCGAATCCAAGGAGCTTTCTCTCCAGGGAAGCTTGATGGGCCCCCCTATAACTGGTTCACGTGTTCCAGCACGAAGCCCCTGCCTCCCCAGCAAACTGAGAGTCGGAAGGAGACCGGCGTGGCACAGGCAGATGCATTCCTAGACGGTTCAGATTGAGTCAAGGACGCTGCCCAGAAATAACCTGGGACGTGGACAAAGATGTGCGCTCGGAGATGTTCCTCATCGTGTTGTTTGTACGCAAGGAAAACACAGGGAGCCTAGAATGGTTAAGCGGTATAGAATGTATAATAATGTTCCCAAAGAAACTTCCACGCCAAGGAAGCTTATGTACGAAATGATGAGTAAGCGTAATTTCTGTGCATTTTACATTGACAGAGTCAGGAGTCGGTACATTCTGATTTCTCAGTGGTAAGGAAGGAGGTATGTGAGTAAGTGTACTTTTCAGTGGAAACTGCAGAGGAAGAGGAACAAAGAGGCCATGAGGGTGCATTGATACTGGCTGGTTCTGAGCAGCGAGGTTAAAATAATTTTTTTTTTAAACACACTTTTTATTTTGGAATTCTTAAAAAGCAAAGATGTCATTGAGGACTAAGGTACACCTGACCCAAGCCGTGGTGTTTTCAATCACCTCACATGCATGAGAAAGCTGGACAATGAATAAGGAAGACCAAAGAAGAATTGGCACCTTTGAATTATGGTGTTGGCAAAGAATATTGAATATACCATGGACTGACAAAAGAATGAACAAATCTGTCTTGGAAGAAATACAACCAGATTGCCCCTTAGAAGCAAGGATGTCGATATTTCATCTCATGTACTTTGGAGATGTTATCAGGAGAGATCAGTCCCTGGAGGAGGACATCATACTTGATAAAGTAGAGGGTCAGCAAAAAAGAGGAAGACCCTCCATGAGACGGATGGACACAGTGGCGGCAACAATGGGTTCAAACATAGCAACGATTGTGAGGATGGCGCAGGACCGGGCAGGGTGTCGTTCTGTTATACACGGCATCACTGTGAGTGGGAACCTAACAACAGCAGCATCTTGAGCAAGCCTGACATGGAGCACTAAGTACATGCCTGATGCGAATGTGAATGAATGAATGAGCGAATGAATGAATGAACAACTCCATCTCCGCTTGTGGCTCCAAAGGGAATTGTTTGTTTGCTTTTCTCCTTCAGGAGGAAATGATTCTTAGGAACATTTAAGCAGCCTGAAGAGTAAAAGCCATCAAAAACCCCATCGGCTTTTTCCTCTTCACTGCTCAATGTTCACACATCAGTGAAGGCTCATTCATTCATTCGTCCACAGTTGCAAAAACCATGAGGTCCAGGCCAGAATCTCGGAATGCACAGGGCTGTGTGGGAGCAGAGAAGAGGGCAAACAGGTGCAGGGCAGGTATGAGAGCAAGACGGAGGGCTTCCAAGAGGAGGCGGCACCAGGTGGTCCTTGAAGAAGGGGTGGAAATTTTATTATCTGGCCCAGGGAGGAGGCTGGTTCAGGCAGAGAGGCCAGTGTGATTGAAGGCATATAGGTGGGGGTCCTTGTCCCACCCTCCGCTCCAGCCCACCCCATTCCCCTGACACTTCTGGTGTCAGCCCCCCACCCCTTGACGCCACACCCAACTCCTAGTGTTCCTCCAGTCACACGAGGCCACTGGCATCTTGGCCACCTTTGCTGCACCACTCCCTCTGGTTGGAAAGCAAGGTATTATGGATTGAATTGTGTCCCCCAAAAAATGTGTGTAGCAACTTGGCTGGGTCATGATTCCCCGCATTGTGTGATTGTGTTATCTGATGTGATTTCCTTATGTGTTGTAAACTCTATCACTATGATGAGGTTCTATGTGATTTCCTTATGTGTTGGAAACTCTGTCACTATGATGAGGTTCTATGTGATCTCCTTATGTGTCGTAAACTCTATCACTATGATGAGGTTCTATGTGATTTCCTTATGTGTTGGAAACTCTGTCACTATGATGAGGTTCTTATGTGATCTCCTTATGTGTTGGAAACTCTGTCACTGTGATGAGGTTCTATGTGATCTCCTCATGTGTTGTAAACTCTGTCACTGTGATGAGGTTCTATGTGATCTCCTCATGTGTTGTAAACTCTATCACTGTGATGAGGTTCTATGTGATCTCCTCATGTGTTGTAAACTCTATCACTATGATGAGGTTCTATGTGATCTCCTCATGTGTTGTAAACTCTATCACTGTGATGAGGTTCTATGTGATCTCCTCGTGTGTTGTAAACTCTGTCACTGTGATGAGGTTATATGTGATCTCCTTATGTGTTGTAAACTCTATCACTGTGATGAGGTTATATGTGATCTTATGTGCTATAAACTCTATCACTATGATGAGGTTCTATGTGATCTCCTCATGTGTTATAAACTCTATCACTGTGATAAGGTTCTATGTGATCTCCTTGTGTGTTGTAAACTCTGTCACTGTGATGAGGTTATATGTGATCTCCTCATGTGTTGTAAACTCTATCACTGTGATGAGGTTCTATGTGATCTCCTTGTGTGTTGTAAACTCTGTCACTGTGATGAGGTTATATGTGATCTCCTTATGTGTTGTAAACTCTATCACTGTGATGAGGTTATATGTGATCTTATGTGCTATAAACTCTATCACTATGATGAGGTTATATGTGATCTCCTTACGTGTTGTAAACTCTGTCACTATGATGAGGTTCTATGTGATCTCCTTATGTGTTGTAAATTCTTTCACTGTGATGAGGTTATACTGATGAGGTTGACAGGATTAGTGTCTTAATGCAATCTCTTTTGAGATATAAAAGAGAGAAGCGAGCAGAGGCACGGGAACCTTATACCACCAAGAAAGCAGTGCTAGGAGCAGAGCACGTCCTTTGGACCTGAGGTTCCTGCGCTGAGATGCTCCCAGACCAAGGGAAGACTGATGACAAGGACCTTCCTCTGGAGCTGACAGAGACAGAAGGCCTTTTCCTGGAGCTGATGCTCTGGATTTGGACCTGTAGCCTACTGGACTGTGAAGAGAATCAATTTCTCTTTGTAAAGCCATCCACTAGTGTATTTCTGTTGGAGCAGCACTTGATGACTAGGACCCAGGGCGAGGCCAAGACGCCAACATCCCACCACAGGCCATTCAGAATCAGTCAGTCACTGTTCAAACGGACCCCGAATCCATGCGTGATAAAATGAAAACAGCTTCTTCTGCATTTTCTCAGCACAAGATTCTGGGTCACTTCAGCCAAGCTGGTTCTCACTTATTTGTGGGGTCCCTCCTTTGCAGACACCCTCAGAGTGAGTTTTGCATATTTTTATGTGGGGACACCCTCCACCTTGTTATCTGCTTGTCAAACAACTCCTCGTCAAGTGCCACCTCTTCCAGGAAGCCCTCCGCGATGCACATCCCCCAGCAGAATGGCACCACTCCCGCCTCTGCCCGCCCCCTCCAGCTGTTAGCAGCAGCCCACTGTTCCCTAATGTTCTCTCTGCGGGCCTGCCTTGCCCTCTTGGCCAGGGCACCAGGCAGCCTGGCAGCGCCCATGTCTCTATCACTGGCATATCCGCAGCCCAGAGCCCAGGGCCTGGCACCGAGGAGATGCTAGTTCCTGATGAACAGTTTTTGGTGCCGTTGGGAGGAGTCCCTGGGTGATGCAAAGGTCAACGCTCGGCTGCTAACTGAAAGGTTGGAGGTTTGAGTCCACCCAGAGGCACCTCAGAAAAAAGGCCTGGTGATCTATTTCTGAAAAATCAGCCACTGAAAACCTATGGAGCAGAGTTCTACTCTGACACACCTGGGGTCACTATAAGTCAGGATCAACTCGACAGCAACTGGTTCGGTTGGTTTCTAATCCTAGACTGGAGTCCCTGGCTGGTGCAAACACCCTTGGCTGTTCACCGAAAGGTTGGAGGTTCAAGTCCACCCAGAGGCCCCTCAGAAGAAAAGCCAGGTGATTGACTTCCGAAAAATCAGCCACTGAAAACCCCGTGGAGCACAGCTCTACTCGGACACACCTGGGGTTGCCATGAGTTGGGATCAACTCGACAGCAACAGGTCCTGGTGCTGCTGGGCAGAGGGCTCACCCCCCATCTCACCGAGGTGGGAGAAGGAGTTTGAGGTGGTCATTCTGGCCTGGGGCCCAGCAATCTGGAGCGGGGCTATTTCCGGCGCAGGAGCTGGAAGTTAGCCAGGGAAGAGAAAAGCTGACAAGGGCAAGATCATTGGAGCAAAGAAAACAAATCAATTAGCATCTTGCCGAGTGGAGGCTGGCAGATTGTTCTCCAAATTGGGAACCAGACTATTTTAAGTGGCATATTTTGACTGCTTGCTACTCCTAGGGAGACATATGGTACCTGTGCGAGGTTCTCGGTGCTCTGGGGCTGGGTTTTGGAAATCAAATGCAACATGTTAAAGAGAAACGGTTGGCAGGTTCGTCTGAAAAACAGCGGGTCGGTTTGACACACGAGTCCCAGGAACAGCTACGTGATTTGCAGGGCCTGATGAGAAAGGCAAATGTCAGCCCCCTTGTTCAGAATAATGGAGAATCTCAAGACAGAGACAGCAGAACATCCGGCTGTGCACTGGCCCTTCTGAGCGCCGGCCCCTGCGACCCACAGGCCCGACCCCGTGATCCCGGCCCTGACAGTTCCCGGGTTACCCCGACTCAGAAACCTGGGGACCTGTAGTGCCAGCCTCGCCTGGGGAGCCTCTTAGGGACGCAGGTCCCGGCCCACCCCAGCCTGCTGGATCAGAACCTGCACTTTAACAAGGCCCTGGGTGATCATGGGGCCGCAGCCCCGCTGGTTCTCAGCTCTGTGCCCCAGCTGCTGGCCCTGGACAAGCTGGCAGCCCCAGAGACAGCAGGGCCAGGCCCTGTTCTTAGAGACCCTGCTCCTCGTAACTGCCCCGGGGCCACTGCTATCACCCCGGTTCACTTTCCAGTCGCCGACAGGAGGCCCAGGGAGGCTGAGTCTCCATGGCAAGCAACTGGGGAAATTGGACTGGAACCGGGGCTCTGGTGGGTCCTGCTGTCTACTGAGGGCCGTGTCCCCTCGAGCAGCCTGCAGATCTGTCTTTTTGCTGCACCCTCACACTACAGCCGTTGTGCCCACCATCCCCCTGATGGAGCCTGTGGGCCTGTTCCAGAAACAGGTCTAATTATCTCCCTGTCCTGGGACGTGCAGTGAGTGTTACCCGTTATTAACAAAAACGAGTTGGCGTCAAGTCGACTCCAACTCCTGGTGACCACATGTGTGTCCGAGCAGAAATGTGCTCCATAGGGTTTTCAGTGGCTGTTTTTCAGAATTAGATTGCCAGGCTTTTCTTCTGAGGGGCCTCTGGGTAGACTCGAACCTCCAGCCTTTTGGTTTGTGGCCAGGAGCGTTCACCATTTGCACCACCCAGCTACACCATGAAACAAACAAACTTGTTGCCATGGAGTCGATTCCGACTCACAGCGGCCCGACTCACAGCGACCCGACTCACAGCGGCCCTACAGGACAGAGGAGAACTGCCCCATAGTGTTTCCGAGGAGCTGCTGGATTTGAACTCCCGACCTTTTGGTTAGCAGCCGAGCTCTTAACCACTATGACACCAGGGCTCCAGGGACTCCATAGATGGGGCGATTGTCCCCATTTCTCAGGTGGGGAAACTGAGGCCAGAGAGGTTCAGTGCCTTGTGGAGATGACACTGTGGCCAAGGTTCAAGTTCTCCTCTCCATCACTGATCCGCACCGTCCCAGCGTCCTTCACAACAAAGACGGTGCTGCACCTGTGCAGAGAGTAGCCAGCACATCTGGGGTCCTGATGCAACAGGCTTGGAAGCTTCTAGAGAGACCCTTCCACCACCAAACTCTAGAAGTGGCTTCTAGAATCAGCGGAACCCGGCCAAAGCTGGGACAGATTCCTGGCCATGCAAAAGGAGGCAGGGGGAGGCTGGAGGGGTCACAGGGGTCTGGGCACAGCTGGCTGCCACCTGTTCCTCCTCATCTTTTCCTGCTTGCCTCTGGCCTGCCCTCTGAAACAGTGCTAACAGCTCCTTCGGCACATGCTTCCTGAGTGCCTGCTGTGTGTCAGGACCTGGGTTAGGCAGGGGGAGCCCACTGATCCCCGCCCTCAGGGTGAGGGGGAGTTGGACAGCAGGTCTGGGACGTGCACTGATCCAGGTGTGCCCCAGAGGAGGGCAGGCCAGAGATGGGAGAGGCCCCCAGGGAAGTTTCTGCAGAAGATGGAGGTGCACCACGGGGCGGGGTGCGTGAGGACTGGGGAAGCTCCAGGGGACAGAGGGGCAGGGCCCTGCGTGGGACCCTTCTCGGCCAGGTCGAGAGGCCTGATGAGCTGCCACCCCCACGCACTTTTCTGACTCCTCCAAATGAGTCCGACACTCCCCGCCTGTCCGCACAGCCTCCCAGACTCTCGCTGGGAAGGCGGTCAGCTCCTGCAGGAATCACGTGTGCCCAGCTGTAAAGTCCCCTTCCCTGTCCCACCTTCCCTCCTCAGGGCTCCTGACCCATCTCCTCCTAAAGGTGGTGCCAGCATCCCATCTACCTCACAGCAAAGCTCCCCGAAAGGATGACTCCCCGAGCTCCAAGTTAAAAATAGCAAACCAGACAACATCAAGAAACAACTTCTCGCCTCTGCTGGTACTGCGGCGGGTGCTCCAGGTCTTCGGTTTCCACCCACAACTCTTCACCAAGGAGACGGCATTTTTACTTGCCCTTTGCCAAGTTCAGTCCAAGAGGTTCCCCAGCCCAGCCCCTGGTACTGGTGCCACTGGAGTTACATTTCTCTGAAAACCCAATCATCAGCCTATTCCTGGCTGGACAGATGCGCCCAGGTGTGGATGCTGAAAACTTGGCTTTGACGCCAGGACGGGCAGACGCAGAGGCAAACAAATACAGCGGCACCTGCCCCCGGATCTCAGATTAGAATCTGCCCAGACAGGCTTGTCCGCCCTGGGTGAAAACAGCTCTCCCACCCAGTGCTTCAGTCTCAATGACTGCATCTCACAGCACACACTTGGATGGGCTGCCCAGGGTTTTAGGAGCAAATCACCCCATGATGGTCTTGGGTTGGGGTCACCATGAGTACCAGGAGGCAGGTGGGGCGGCAGGGCTGACACAGGACACAGAGTCGGACTAGCCGAGCCCTTGCCACTTGCGTGTTCAACGGTCTTGAGCAGGTCGCACACCTTCACTCTGAGACGGAGACAGTCATCTCTCCTGTGCTGCCTCATGCAGCTGGGGTGAGGCTCCCAGTCAGGCCAAACCCTGGAAGCGGCTGCAGAAATATCATGGGTCACCACCGGTTTTGTGGATTTCTTAAACCAGAAGGGTCGGTTTTCGGAGAAGTCACGGGTAATCATATCCCTGCTGAAAACCCTCCAGGGTCTCCCCTGGCTGTGCCCCTGAGCCTGGCATTCATGACACTCTCTGTGACCTCACCCTGCTGGCCTGGCCACCATGTGCCCCAAGGTCCAGCTATACTGGGCTTCTTCCCATTCCTAAATGCCCACTGCCCCTTCATACTCTGCCCAGGGGGCCTTTGGCCATCTTACCTCTGAGAGGGCACAGACCAGAGGCTGGGAGGCCAATTAGGAGGTGCTGTGGTTATCCAGGGCCCCTAGGTGGTGCAAATTGTTAACATGCTCAGCTGCTAACCAAAAGGTTAGAGGTTCAAGTCCACCCAGAGGCCCCTTGGAAGAAAGGCCTGGGGATATACTTCCGAAAAGTCAGTCATTGAAAACCCTATGGGATGCAGTTCTACTCTGACACACACATGGTCACCTTGAGTTGGAATCGACTCAGTGGCAATTGGCCGGGCTTTGTTTTTTTGGTTTTGTGGTTATCCACCACCACTCGGCCGTCAGTCTGTCACACTCTGGTGGCCTGCATGTTGCTGGGATACTGGAAGCTTTGTCACCAGTATTTCAAACACCAGCAGGGTTACCGATGGTGGATAGGTTTCAGCAGAGCTTCCAGACTAAGACAAACTAGGAAGAAAGACCTGGTGATCTACTTCTGAAAACCATCCAGTAAAAACCTTATGGATCACAACAGAACATTGAACAGTGCTGGAAGATGGGAGCATACTGACAGTCATGGAGATAGCACAGGCCTGGGCAATGTGTTGGTTTGCTGTGCGTGAGGCCACCGTGACTGAGTCGACTCTACAGGGGCCAACAACAGCACTGGTTATCCAGGTGAGATAACCTGGTGACCTGGACTAGGGCAGACAGTGGAACTGGAGGGGAGCGCTAGCTATCAATGAAGTATCAGAGTGATAATCCAGTAGATTTGGTGAGGAGTAAATAAAGTGGAGAAATATGGGAACAGACCTAAGTTTCTGGCTTGGGCAGGTGGGTAGATGGTGGTGCTGTTCATTGCGATGCGGCCTAGGAGGGAGAGTGGGTTTGGAGTGGACAAAAAGGGAGTCAGTTTGAGCCATGTTGGGCCTGAGATTCCTGAGACTCGCCCAGGTGGAGGGAAGGGCTCAGGGGGTTTGACATATGGAGTGGGCTGAGCAAAGAAGTCTGTGCTGGAGGTAGGCATTTGCGTAGACTTGGTGGCTGGGGCTCTGGGATAAGATGAGCCCACCCAGGGAGAGTGCAAAGTGAGAAGAAGAACCGGGCTAGGGTGGAGACCTGGGGGACACCACAAAGAGGAGTCTGTCCCGAGATGGGGAGGACAACACAGAGCCAGAAGCTCCCGGAAACCAAGGGAGAAGGCTTCCACCTGCCCACTCCTCCATCACCGCCTCCACCATCTCTCCTTCTCACCCGGTGACCACTCTGTCCTCAGTCTTTCCTCCGTGCTTCAGTCTGGGGGGCCTGTGTGACTGCCCCGATGGTCTCTTGGCTTTGCTCATCCCACTGCCCCTCTCCCTCACCTTGTTCCAGCCGCCCTGCCCTCTAGCCCTTCTCACTCCATGTCTGGCTCTAGCAGGCCCTTCCCCCATAGGATGAGTGCATGGTTTCTTCTTAACCTGCAGCTCTCAGTTCTGACATCACCCTCTGTTATGGATTGAATTGTGTCCCCCCAAAAATGAGTGTCAACTTGGCTAGGCCATGATTCCCAGTACTGCGTAGTTGTTCACTGTTTTGTGATCGGATGTGATTATCCTACTTGTTGTAAACCCTAACCTCTTTGAGGCAGGATTAGAGGAGTGGGACCTCATACCACCAAGCAAGAAGAGCCAGGAGTGGAGAGCACTCTTGAGACCCGGGGTCCCTGCACTGAGAAGCTCCTAGACCAGGGTAAGCTTGATGACAAAGACCTTCCCCTGGAGCTGACAGAGAGAGAAAGCCTTCCCCTGGAGCTGGCTCCCTGAATTTGGACTTGTAACCCCCTAGACTGTGAGAGAATGAACTTCTCTTTGTTAAAGACATCCACTTGTGGTATTTCTGTTACAGCAGCACTAGATGACTAAGACACCATCTCAGAGAGCCCCTTCTTGGGCATACAACCTACACAGGCCCTTGGCCCATGTTTCTCTTTCATTTTCTTACTGGCAATTATTAGCACTCTCTGAAAACACCCTTTTACATGAGAGAAGGTCTAAGAATGTATATTCAGTTCTCTATTAAGTAGACAAGATATCAGGAAATTTAAAAGGAAATAAAGCTTACTTCTAGACAATCTACGAACAGTTATTAATACTTTTAATCCAACTGTCTTTCCTTCCCACGGTCTATGCCTCCTCCTCTCCATCCAAATATTCACCCATCCATCCATTCTTCATGCATCCATCCATCCATCCGTCCATCCATCCATCCATCCACCCATCCATCCATCATCATTCAACCATCATCCATATTCATTCATCCATCCATTCACCCATCCACACACCATTCATCATCCATCCACCATCTATTCATCCATCACCCGTCCATCCATCAGTCATCCATTGATCCATGATTTATCCATCCATCACCCATCCATTCATCATTCATCCATCATCCATTCATGGAAAATTGCTGTGGGCAGTGACTGTAAGAGTTCAGGAGGAGCTGTCAATGCTGAGTCCTGTGCATGTTTTAGTCGTCTGCTGTAATTATCACCGTACAGCCTAGAACCCTCTCTTGTTGGCAGCTGTGTGGTTCCCAGTGGCTTATAAGTCTACTTTCTACATAAACTTGAAGTTCCGGGAGAGAGAGAGAGAGAATACGGGGGATCAGTGAGAAAGAAATAGCATTTACTGAGTACCTACTGTGTACCTGGCTCGGAGCTGGGCACAGGCAAGCCAGAGTCCTCATTTTATTTCCACAGCAGCTACGAGGTGGGCAGTGTTTTTGTCTCTGTTTTCCACATGAAGAAACAGAAGCTTGGAGAGGAGAAATGACTCGCTCCAGCCAGACACAGAGGTTGTGCACCACGGACTCAGCGTGGGACCTGCTCTGTCCTACTGTGAAAGCCATCGTCTGCCTGGGTCAAGACTTAAACAGACAAGCATACAATGTGATTTAACAGGACGTCCCCTCAACCAGAATTACAGAATTGACCGTCAGGAAAGGGCTGTTTCAGTTTTCATCACTGGCCTGACAATCTAAAATGCCGGGAAACATCCCAAGAACGTTTGTGAATTTAATGGAGAAACGAACATGTTTCCCTTTGGCCGGAGGCTGACTGGGAAAAGTGTGTCTGATCCATATGAACAAACTAAGGCAAACATATATAAGGACATACAAAAACTTATTATCACCAATACCGCATAGCCTCGCTCCTCTGCCCCCGTAATTACTGATGAGCTCCACTCTCCAAAGGAGCTTGATGCTGAGGCTGTGGAGTGAGTACGGTTTAATTGTGTTTTGTTTGACTGTCTGAAGGCATTTTGCAGATAATGCTAGAAAAGCTGTTTGCTTGGGCGGAGTGCAGCGGACTGGTATTCTCTGGGGTGACGGTGTTTTGGAGAGCTGTCTGTTATCAGGACGGCTGCATTAACTCTGTACGATGAGATCTGTGAATGATTTGTTCATTTATCTGCCCCTAATTGAACAGGAGAAGGCACAGCAGTGTGTCTCGGTGCCTTTGTGCTCTGCCTTTTCAACAGTGACATGGCAGACCCCTGGGTAAAGATTACAGCTTCTGGAAAGAATGGTGGAATCTCATAAGACGTTCTGTCTAAATGTTTGCAACCAGGGAGGGAGATAACATTGCCCCTGCTGGTCCAGCTCGTCCAAAGCCTTCTTCAGCCTCAGCAAGAAGCCACTCCCCTCGCTTTTCCTCACCATGATGGTCTGAAGGCTTAGATGAGTCAACGTCTTATGCTGGATAACTCCTGGGGGTGGCAGGCAGGAGAGGGCCGTCAGAGGGGGCCATGTAGAATGTTCCAGAACCCTCAGGGCAGACCTCTTGGTGGAGGAGCAGGAGTACAGGGAAGACCCGACCTGCCTGGCTCAGCCCAGGTCACAAACAAAAACCCGAACATTGGGGACAAGGCCCTGCAGGGGAAGACCATCCGTCCTGGTCATCAAACCCAGGTCTCCTGCCTGGAAGGCGAGAACTCTACCCCTGAACCACCGCTGCCCCCTTAGTTTCTCCCACTGAGCAGCCCTCACCTGAGAGCAGACAGGTAGTGGGGAGGAGAGTGCTGGTCTCCAGCGGCCTCTTCAGGCAGGTGCTGGCTCTGCCAGGGTCACCCCGGCATCACCCCACAGCCTTGGCAAATCCCCGGTCCCCAGGCCAATCTACGGAAACCAACACAAACCCAGTTTTGTGGACACGAGCAGGCTTGACAAACACCAGGCTTGGCAAGGACTCTGCCTCGGTGCTGACCCTGGGAGGCCCCCCCAGGCCCTTTACTGCTAAGGTGGGTGCTAACAGCTCACAGCTGAGCCTCTGGTACGGACTGAGCTGTGCTCTCCCAAATATGTGTTGAAGTCCCAACCCCTGCACCTGTGGAGGAGAGCCTGTTTGGAAGTGGTGGGTTTCTTTTGTTGTGCTAATGAGGTCACACCAGAGTAGGGTGGGTCCAAACCTAATCCCTTCTGGGTGGTGTCCTATAACAAAAGTAGAATAAACACAGCGCCGCGGGGAAGACATACACCAAGAATGCCAAGGAACACCACGGCTACGACAAGGAACGACTTCCCTGGAGCTGTGACTGGATGTCTAGGCCCCAGAACTGTGAGACAATAAAGCCTTGTTCTTTAAAGACACTCATTTGTGTTCCAGCAGCACCAGCAAACTAAGATGCAGTCTTTCCGAGAAAGTTGCCCTGGGCTGACGGGAGCCCCTCGCCCGGGATGTCACCCACAGAAGTGCCTAGAAGGTGTGGCGTAAAGACTGCCCCTTCCCCCAAGGAGGTGGCAGCTTGGGGAAATGCCACAAGCTGCCACCCTATCACCCCGAGGTAGGAGACATTCCCCATTTGGAGATGGTCCCTGGAGCCCCTGAGCCTGGGCTGAGAGTGCTGGGCCGGAGGGAGGTTTTGCTGGCCAGAGCCTCCGGGCTGTTTTAAGGGAAATACCTTTGCTTCCTGAACTCATTGGCTAAGCATCCTGATAAAAGGCGCTGAGGAGCCCTGCCCTTGGTGAGGGAAAAGCTGAATTTCGTAAACTCAGTGTATGCTTTCCAGTCAGCCATGCGCCAGAAAAATCAAGGCCATCCATTGATCAAGCATAAGCTGTTCTGTGCATCTTGTCTTATTAATCATCACCACTGACCCTGGAGGTGGGCCGTCTTAGCTCCTTTGCACAGAAAAGTGAGCCCAGAGAGGCCAAGCCACCCACTCAGAGACACACAGTGTGTGCACAGGGGCCTATATACTCACCACCTGCACTGCTGCACGGAAAGGGTTCTACTCACGCACTTGTCATCATAAGACGCTGGGTGTTTTGGGGGACCAGCTGGTGTCAGCACTTTTCCAGATACTGGGCAGTGACTGGCACAGGTGAGTATGTGTGTGTGTGTGTAGATCAGACAATAAATAAGAAAACAAAAGAATAAGATCCTTTCGAACAGCAGTGAGAAAACCACTGCAAGGATGAACCAAAGTGTTATGGGTTGAGTTGTGTCCTCTCAGAAGATACGCTCAAGCCCTAACCCGAGGACGTGCACATGTGACCTTGTTTGGAAACAGGGTCTTTGCAGATGTTATCAGTTAGGTTAACATGAGGTCATACTGGAATGGGGGGCGGGGGGTTTAATGTAATCTGAGTGGTGTCCTCATAAAAGAGGAGAAGAGACACAGAGACAAAAAGACACAGACAGAAAGACTGCCATTCTAGAAGGTACTACACGTCAGTATCGCAGTTTTTGTGTCCCACTGGGCTGTGAGCTCCTTGAGGTCGGGAAGTGGGTTCTGTCTCTGCCCCCTGCTTGCCTAGGGGCTCTGTAAGGTTTGTGGGATGGATGGATGGATGGATCAATAGATACATGGATGGGCTGATGAATGAAAGGATGGATGGATGGATGGGTAGGTGGATGGATGGGTAGGTGGATGGATGGGTAGGTGACAGATGGATATACAGATGGATGGATGACGGATGGATGACGGACGGACAGATGGACAAACTGGTGGACGGATGGATGTGTGGATGGACAGATGGGTGGATGATGGATGGATGGGTAGATGGATGGGTGATAGATGGATGGCAGGAAATCACGGTGGAAAGACTACAAGGTTGTAATAAAAATACTCAGAATTTTGTCCCACCCTCACTCCTTAGGAGCTGCCTGCCCAGGCATTCACCATCCCTGTTGCTGTGGGTCTGGGCTCCTCACCATTGGTGGGGAGATAAAGGTGCCTGATTGTGTATATGGCAGCACAGCCATGAGAGCAGCTCGCTTGCAGGTGGGGCAGTGTGGACGGAAGTGGCCCTGGGTGTCTGGTGGCCCTGTGTGTCTGGTGGCCCTGGGGGATCTGTTGGCCCTGGGGGGGGGGGGGGTCTGGCAGCCCCGGGGGGTCTGGCAGCCCCGGGGGGCCTGGTGGTCCCGGGGGGGTCTGGTGGCTCTGGGGGTCTTGTGGCCCCGGGAGTCCGGCACAACACACCCCACCATGGAGTTCTCTTTGCCAGAAATCTCTTCCAAAATGTGCTCTGAGAGGCAACCATTTCCACCTGGCTGGTTTTAAAACCAAGTCATTAAATGGTTTTAATGTCAATTTTCAAACAAGCTCTTTAAGTTAGGAGTATAACGCTTGTCTCTAATAGCCAGGCTGATCTGTCTCGTGGCTTCTATTGCAATGGATTTTGTAATTAGGCAGAAAAACATCCATCCAGCATCTGGCCACTGTTCTGGATTTATTCTTTGGCCAGGTGTAACCAGTGTAACCTGACCAACCCACAGGGATGGGGCGTCTGTAGGACCAGGCTCCGCGGGGCCTCAGGGGAGGGCTCACGGGGTCAGAGTGAGTGGGGTGTGGACAAGGACCCCTGACATCCTGGCGGGATGGCAGAGTGGGGTGACAGGAGGACTCGTGAGCCAGGTAAGGAGTGGGCTTTTCCAGGTTCTCCCACAAACGTCCCTGGTGGCACACAATGGTTTGTACACAACAACAAATCTAAAGGGTGGCAGTTCAAACCCACCCAGCAGCTCCAGCTCCACAGAAGAAAGAGCTGGAGATCTTTTCCTGTGAAGATTACAGCCTAGAAAACCCTATGGGGCAGTTCTACTCTGTAACACATGGGTGGCCGAGCCTAGAGCGAGGTCCTTCTTCCTGCCACACCTCCCATCTACAGGCCGGGGCAGGGCAACAGCTCCCTACAGGGCCAGCAGTAAATACTCCAACCTGTAGGCACACGGTCTCTGTCACCAGGACTCAGCTCTGCCGAGGCAGCTGTAAAGCAACCACAGACCCGGCATGAGAAACGGGCATGCCTGTGTGCAGTAAGGATTGTCCGTGGATCTGACACTGAATCTCATACCATCTTCACGAGCCACCTGTTGTCCTTGTTACCCCTGGGAGTGTCGAGTCGATTCTGACTCAGAGCAACCCCATTGTGACAGAGTAGAGCTACCTCATGGGGTTTTCTAGGCTTAACAGAACAAGGGGATACTGTGTGGTTTAAAGTCAGGAAAGCTGTGCATCAGGGTTGTATCCTTTCACCATACCTATTCAACCTGTATGCTGAGCAAATACTCTGAGAAGCTGGACTATATGAAGAAGAACGGGGCATCAGGATTGGAGGAAGACTCATTAACAACCTGCGTTATGCAGATGACACAGCCTTGCTTGCTGAAAGTGAAGAGGACTTGAAGCACTTCCTGATGAAGGTCAAAGACCACAGCCTTCAGTGTGGATTACACCTCAACATAAAGAAAACAAAAATCCTCATAACTGGACAAATAAGCAACATCATGATAAAGGGAGAAAGAGCGAAGCTGTCAAGGATTTCATTTTACTTGGATCCGCAAT
Organism: Dugong dugon; assembly: GCA_030035585.1. Classification (NCBI taxonomy): domain Eukaryota; kingdom Metazoa; phylum Chordata; class Mammalia; order Sirenia; family Dugongidae; genus Dugong; species Dugong dugon. The sequence continues at coordinate 1,806,790 of CM057463.1, read as the reverse complement.
CAACACCCACAGAAGCAGCAGTCAAGATATCAAAAGACGCATTGCATTGGGCAAATCTGCTGCAAAAGACCTCTTTAAAGTGTTAAAAAGCAAAGATGTCGCTTTGAGGACTAATGTTCACCTGACCCAAACCATGATGTTTTCAATCACCTCATATACATGTGAAAGCTGGACAATGAATAAGGAAGACCAAAGTGTTGACACCTTTGAATTATGGTGTTGGTGAAGAATATTGAATATCCCATGGACCGCCAGAAGAACGAACAAATCTGTCTTGGAAGAAGTACAGCCAGAAAGCTCCTTAGAAGCGAGGATGGCGAGACTTCATCTCACATACTTTGGACGTGTTATCAGGAGGGATCAGTCCCTGGAGAAGGACATCATGCTTGGTAAAGTAGAGGGTCAGTGAAAAAGAGGAAGATTCTCAACGAGATGGACTGACACAGTGGGCTCCAGCATAACAACGATTGGGAGGATGGCACAGGACCGGGCAGTGTTTCGTTCTGTTGTACACAAGGTTGTTATGAGTAGGAATGACCTGACAGCACCTAACAACAACAACAACAATCTTTATGGAAGCAGGTTGCCAGGCCTTTCTCCTGTGGAGCCACTGGGTGGGTTCAAACAGCTGACCTTTAGGTTCGTAGCTGAGAGCAAACTGTTAGCACCATCTAGGGACCTGTAATCCAAATGTTGCTGGGTGCCGTCAAGTCGATTCCGACTCACAGCGACCCCCTGCGACAGAGTATAACTGCCCTCTCGGGTTTCTTAGGCTGTAATCTTTATGGGAGCAGACCACCAGGTCTTTCCCCTGTGGAGCCCATGGGTGGATTTGAACCGCCAACCTTTTGTTTAGCAGCAGAACACTTAACCACTGCGCCACCAGGGCTCCTTCATGAGCCACCCAGGCACGAGCTATTCTTTTACTTTTTCCAACATTTAAAAATCCGCTCTGAGCTCACGGATGGTACAGAGCAAGCTGTGGGCCGTCGTTTGCCAATCCGTTTCCTCGGCAGTGAACAAAGTGCATGTGTTCCGTCTTCACAGAGCCACATGGCAGGGTGGTTGGGGCAGTGCTGCTCTTGACCCAAACATCACGGCAGTGAAATCATGAACGGGATGACAGATGACAGGCCGCCTCCAAGTGTCTCCGGAGGTGCAGCCCCAGGTACGTTCACAGGTGCGGGGCAGGACGGGGACCCCGGGCAGGGTAGGGGTCCCGGTAGGGGTGAGAGTCCCACAACTTGCCCAAGGGCACCAACCCGGACTCCAGCCAGGTGTCTCTAGTGTCACGGGCCACCTGCAGGTTCTGCTGGCTCCCAACACCCAAGGAGCTGAACAGGCCATGGTTTCTGTCTTTACATGCTGACGGTCTGTGGGAAGGAGGTGCATCTCCGTTTTGCCGTCAGCAGACCTACTACAAGCAGCACTGTGCCAGGTATCGTGTGCATGCTACCTTTCTCAATTCTGTGACTTCCTTAATTCCTGGGTGTGTGTGAGAGTGTGTGTGTGTGTGTGAAGGTGAGTGTGTGTGAGTGTAACAGTGTATATGTGTATGAGTGTGTGTGTGCTGTGTGAGAGCGTATGAGTGTGTGTGTGTAAGTGAGTGCGTGTGAGTGTAACAGTGTATATGTGTGTGTGTAACAGTGTGTGTGTATGCATGTGTGTGTGCATGTGACAGTGTGTGTGTGTCAGTGCCTGAGTGTGTGCATGAGAGTGTGTGTGTGAGACTGTATGTTGACAGTGTGTGTGTGTGTATGCATGTGTGAGTGTATGATTGTGAGTGAATGTGAGTGTGTGAGTGTGTGAGTGTGAGTGTCAGAGTGCAAGCATGTGTCACGTGCACATAAACACCACACCCCCCCCACACACCATATACACCCCAGATACCCACACACATACACACCCTACACACACATCCCACATACATACAGAACACATACACATACCTCATACACACCACACACATACACACATACACAGTCCACATACACAGACACACACACCCACATACACATCCACACCACACATGCACATCCACACCACACACACTCCCACGCCTGCATTTTCAAGGTGCTTGAGGTCCCTAGGCTCCCACCCCATGTCAGGTGGAACCCCAGCTCTGGTATGGCCCTTCCTGACACAAGAGCGGGTCTCTCAGCTTGGTGGCCCTGCCCAGCCCAGGCCCTGATGGAAGGCGACTCGCAAATGTGTCCCAAGAGGATGGAGCGAGTGAGGTGACTGGACAGCTACCCTGGGGGAGGTGGTCCTTAGAGATGATGCACAGCCACGCCCTTGGCCCTCTTTTGTGTCCTCACTAAGCGATGGCTCTGCACTGTCCCCCCACCTCGGGGAGGGCGCGTGCAGGGTAGGGGAGGAGCGAACGGACCCTGAAGTCCCCTTCTCCACCGAGTTCCCATCCCAACCACGCTGACCGCATCTTTTGAGCACACGCGACACTCAGCAATTTCAGGGTGGGCCAGATTTCCCGAACACCTGGCCCATGGCCTTTACTCAGCATGCCTGCGCTGATAAGCGTGGACCCCTACACAGTGGGAGAAGGGGTCCCTGACCAATCAGCAGCCTGGTGATGAAGACCTGCCCTGGGGTGGGCACAGTCACGAACGTACTGGAGTTGGCCGCCTGGGGCACAGTCGCCAAATAGCAAGAAAACGAGATGTCCGGCTGCTGTAGCTGAAAATCAACCGCAAAGGCCAAGGTGGACAGCGTCTGCATCCAGGGTCCAACTGACACCATCCAAACAGGCCGGGGACGCACAGGATACACGGTCACCATGCAGGCGATGAGCAGGGCCCTGAGCCCCCGTAGGGCTCCACCTTACTCCCCACAGCCTGTCCTGATGGCGTTGGGGTGCTCGGGGGTGAACAGCTCCTGCTCTCCCTCTGGGGCACAGTCCCAAGACCCTCCTCACAGCTAGCCTGGTGACTCTTCCCCTCTGGCTACGTGCCAGGCCAGGGCCAGGACCCAGAGCAGGACGTGGTCCCTGCCCCCTCAGGAGCCGCACCATCTAGAGGAGAAGGAAGACTCAACACAGGGGAAGGGCCAGGAGGTGGATCCACAGGGACCAGGGCCAGAAGAGTCTGAAGAAGCCTGTCTGACTCCACAGGATGTATCAGGAAGGCTTCCTGGAGGTGGTGACAACCGAGCTGGTTCTTGAAGAACAAGACCTCCAGGGCAGCGGGGGAGAAGGGTGGGGCAGGCAGAGCCCCCCCCCCCCACGGTGCTGGTGGCAAAGGCCCCCAGGCAGGTCTGGAGGGCCAAAGGGAGCCCTTCTTCAGGCTGTGAGGTTCCCTGGACCCACCCTGACCCTTTGCTCAGCCACATCCATGACTGACTGCAGGTAGTTGCCTTGGAACACCTCCTTCTCTGAGCCCCAGCTCTGTCTGTGGAACGGAGTGACAATTCTTGACAAACGGGCCGGTGTTAGGGGTAAATGGGGTCGCCTATGTCCCGCCACGCCCAGGAAGTGCTCCACAGCAAAGCAGGAGGTCGGACTTGAGACTGTGATTTATGCGGGGAGAGTGACAAGTGCTGGACCCGGAAGGGGAACTCCCACCAGGACCTCCCACCACCCATCGGGAACCCCCCCATATCCATGCATGGAGCATCTGTCCCGCGTGCAAACACCAACAGGCAGACGCAGGACTGTTTCCATTACTGAAGGCCATTGAAGGACAGATGAAGCCCTGGTAGTGCAGTGGTTAAGTAATACAATTGCTAACCCAAAGGTTGGCAGTTCAAATCCACCAGCTGCTCCTTGAAAACCCTATGGGGCAGCTCTCTGTCCTCTAGGGTCGCTATGAGTCGGAATTGACTAGATGGCAACTTTTTTTTTTTTTTTTTTTTTTTGGTTTGAGGGGCAGATAATAACATGAGAAACAGAGAGATCAGTTTTGACCGGGGCAGCCCTTGGCTTCATAAATGTAGGTCTGTGGCCGCACTAGAAAGTCAATTAAAAAGCTAAAACTGGAAATCTATCAGCAGGGCTTTCTGTCAGTAAGCAGGCGACAGGAAAATTGATTCTGGTCTTGGGCCGCTCTGGCTCTGAGCTAAAGGCTGGCAGTTAAAAGGCTTCTGAGGAGAGCACAGCACAAAACGTATAATCACCAGCTGCCAAAGGCGGACGCAGCCGCAGCTGCAGCCCCACCCCTGGTTGTTTACACCGGCAGGCAGTCCAGGACCTGGACGGCCAGCAAAGGACCACAACAATTTGATGGACAGTGGCCACGGACACTGTCAGCCCCAGTCATCCCGAGATGCCAGCTTGGGGATTTATCAACAGTGTGTGTCCTGGCGTTCTTGGCAGGGTTGCTGCCTGCTATCTCCCGCCTGCTGATGGCGGGATGGTATGCACACGTGGGCCAGTCCGGCTAGGCCCTGTGGAGATGACCCTCAGGCCTGGGACAGGCCTCCCTGTCCTGTAGAAGGTACAGCAGCTGAAAGAGGAGATCTGGAAAATTCTGAGAGGAGACAGTAACTCTTGGAGTTCTGAAAGATGATGAGTTCCCGAAAAAAGCAAGCACAAGAAGCCAGAAGTCACGTCCAAGTTACCTCGTGCTGCTATAACATAAGTACCACAAGTGGGTGGCCTGGACAAACAGACATTTATTTTCTCACACTTAGGAGGCTAGAAGCCCTAATTCAGGGCACCAGCTCTAGGGGAGGGCTCTCTCTGTCAGCTCTGGAGCAAAGTCCTTGTCTCTTCACAGCTTCTGCTCCTTCGTGACCTTCATGGGGTCATCTGTCACCCCCATCTCTGCTTGCTTGCTTCCTTGTTTAAGCTGCTCTTTTATATCTTAAAAGAGATTGATGTAAGACACATCCTACACTAATACTGCCCCATTAACATAACAAAGAAAATCCATTTCCAAATGGCATTATAGCCACAGGTGCAGGAGTTAGGATTCACAACACAAATTTTGGGGGGATATATAATTCCATGGAACCCTTTCAAAGGTTGAATTGGAAGAGCTGGCATCTCAAGGTTGCCACAATCATTTGATGGTCAAAACACAAACCCCAGTCAAAAGGGTCTGAATGGATGTTGCTGTCAGGTGCCATCAAGTCCATTCAGACTCATAGCGACCCCGTGTACAACAGAACAAAACACTTCCCGGTCCTGCACCATCCTCACAATAGTAGGTATGTTTGAACCCATTGCTGCAGCCACTGTGTCAGTCCATCTCATTGAGGGTCTTGCTCTTTTTCGCTGACCCTCTACTTTACCAAGCATGATGTCCTTCTCCAGGGACTGGTCCTTCCTGACAACATGTCCAAAGTATGTGAGATGAAGTCTCACCATCCTCGCTTCTAAGGAGCACTCTAGCTCTAATTCTTCTAAGACAGATTTGTTTGTTCTTCTGACAGCCCATGGAATATTCAGTATTGTTCGCCAACACCACAATTCAAAGGCATCAGTTCTTCTTCGGTATTCCTTATTCACTGTCCAGCTCTCACGTGTATATGAGGCAACTGAAAACACCTTGGCTTGGGTCACGCACACCTTAGTCCTCAAAGTGACATCTTTGCTTTTTAACACTTAAAAACGTCTTTTGCAGCAGATTTGCCCAGTGCAATGGGTCTTTTGATTTCTTGACTGCTGCTTCCATGGGTGTTGATTGTGGATCCAAGTAAAATAAAATCCTTGACAACTCCAATCTTTTCTCTATCATGATATTGCTAACTGGTCCAGTTGTGAGGATTTTTGATTTATGTTGAAGTGTAATCCATCCTGAAGGCTGTGGTCTTTGATCTTCAGCAGTAAGTGCTTCAGGTCCTCTTCCCTTTCAGCAAGCACAGTTGTGTCATCTGCATAACGTAGGTTGTTAATGAGTCTTCCTCCAATCCTGATGCTGCATTCTTCTTCATAGAGTCCAGCTTCTCGGATTATTTGCTCAGCATACACACTGAATAAGTATGGTGAAAGGATACAACCCTGATGCACACCTTTCCTGACTTTAAACCACGCAGTATCCCCTTGTTCTGTTCGAACAACGGCCTCTTGATCTGTGTACAGGTTCCTCATGAGCACAATTAAGTGTTCTGGAATTTCAATTCTTTGTAATGTGATCCATACCTCTCTTCTCCGACAGGTGATGAGGAGAAAACCATATTCCGTAATCTCACGTGGCTCTTCAGTGAAGTAATTCTCTGGTTGCCCACCCGTCGAGAGTGGGAATGGTGGATCTTCAGCCCAAGGTGGGGAAGGTGCTTTTGAAGGGGTAAATGATTATCATGCAGGAACCTTTATGAGGATGGAGATACACCAGTCCAAGTCCTCTGGCTTAGAATTAAAGTGGTTCACCCTGACCCTCAAAAGGAGCCCTGATGGCGCAATGGTTAAGTGATCAGCTGCTAACCAAAAGGTCGGTGGTTTGAACCCACCAGTGGCTCTATGGGAGAAAAGACCTAGTGATCTGCTCTCTTAAAGACTGTAGCCTAGAAAACCCAATGGGGCAGTTCTGCTCTGTCACATGGGGTCACCATGCTTGAAACCAACTCGACAACACCCAATAAAACAACCCCTGACCCCACGCATACAAGTCCTTCTTTTTGTTCATAGCACCCTCCCTCTGGACCCAGTGCACCCCACTCTCCAGCTGTCCCTTCCACCCTGGGCCCCCAGGTGTGTTCTCTCTTTGTTGTGTCTTTAGTATTGCCTGCCTCCTGGAGGACTGCTCATGGGCTCTGGATGCTGTTCATCAATGATTACATGTGGGCAGGTGTATGCTGATGACCCACTGGCATCTCTCAACTGGACAGGTGTGTGCCCACACCCCCAGCCTCGATAGAAGCCCCACAGGGACCCATGCATAGCCATGTCTGTGTCCCATAAATGCATGAGGAAAAAGAATATCCGTGATGCAAAAAGGAATAGAGAAAAGAAATCAATAAATGCATGAGTTATCCAAAGAAGGCATTGATCTAATGAATCAGCAATAATGTCTAATTTATGAGTTTAAATAAAAGAAGATGCAACTAAAACCTTGGACAAAAGTAGTATTTAAGTCAGGAGAGGTTGTTTGGAGTTAAAATATTGTAAGACCCTTGAATTATTTAGAAGAAGATAAAGATACTGATTAACTCTAAATTTCATTAAGTAGCATGTTAAAAATCATGGGACTAATGAAAAGAATAGAATAATTTCCAAATGAATATACAGAAAAGATAGAATGAGAGAAAAATCAATAAAAAAGAAAGCAAAAAAAAACATATATATAGGAAAGTTGTGCAAAGAGATAGCAAAAATGTTGGTAAAAATAATTCCAAATATAATCAGTAACCACAATAAATCTAAATGGTCAAAATATCCTGTGTAATATACAAAGACTGCTAGACTAGATTTTAAAAAAATCCAGCTATATACTGTTAACAAGGGCAAGGTGCAGAATCACCTTGCAGAAAGCCATTTGGCTTTTGTTCTCCGATCTTCCGAGTATCAGTATCTGAGGCTAATGAATAGGGGCCGAGCAGACCAAGAAGCACCACCTGGGGACCCGATGCTGACTGAGTCTCAGGAGGGTGATGTCATCTATCACAGCTACTTGGAGAAGTAAATAAGAGCACTGAACCCTGAGGCTTAGATGAGCTTCCTGGTTGGTGACCTTGCATGAGAGATAGTGATGCATCCTTCTCTGGGACATGGAAGCTCCGTGCTGTGACCCCTCCCAAGCCTCACCTTATGAGTCTCTTCATTTGTATCCTTTTTGGTTGTAATAAATCTGTAGTAAGTATGGTAATATCTCTAAGGATTCTGTGAGTGGTTCCAGCCAATTAACGAACCCACAGGGGCAGTGAGAGCCAGCAAGGGCTGGTGTCTGCCTATTTGGCAGTCTGGAGCATGGTGTCCTTCTAACTTGTGAGCGCTGACCTGGCTCTGGGTGGCTGGGACTAGAAGACGGTGTCTGTCTAACTTGTGAGTGCTGACCCAGCTCCGGGTGGCTGGGTCAGGGAGAGTGTGCCACGTGAGCAGCTGGTGACCAGGATGGAGAAGTGGGAAGGCGAGGACCGGATCCTTTCCCACACTTTGGGAACTGGGTTCATGCTGATCCTTAGCATGCAGTTAGCACTGATGGTGGGATTTGCCCACTGTGCCCCTTGCTTAGTGCAACAAAAACCTAAAATATTAGGACACAGGGATATTGAAAGTAAAAATACAGGAAAAGCTACACCAGGAAAAAGCTAACCAACAGTAAGCTGGCGTGTTTATGTAAATAATATTCTAAATACACAGCCTTTTCAAGCATCTATCTGACATTAAGAATAAAACTCACTAATGATGCCAAAAATCAACTTTCTCCTCATTTCAAAGGTCTCTGTCATATGGGTCACATTCTCTGACCACCTGTGTGGTGGTCAGCATAATGCTTCTCCTCCTCCAAGATGTGCACGTTCTGGAACCTGTGCATGTGTTACCCGATACAGCAAAAGGATAATCCTGGATTATATGGGTGGACCCAGTCTAATCATATGGGTCCTGATAAGAGTGAGTAAGGCAGTGAGTCCTACAGGGATACCATGAGTCAGAATCTACTTTACGGCTGTGAGTTTGGTTTGGTAAGACAGGGAGTGCCAGAGAAAGGAGACGTGACAGTGGAGGCAGAGGGGGACAGTCAGAGAAAGAGATTGGATGATGCTACACTGCTGGCTTTAAAGGTGGAGGAAGGGCTCTCGATGCTGGAAAAGACAAGGAGGGACTCTCCCCTAGAGCCTCCAGGGGGTCCAAAGCCCTGCCAACTCCTGGCATTCTGCCCAGTGGCACCATTTCGGACAGGCCTCCAGAGCTAAGGGAAGAAGTGTGTGTGGTGCTGAGTCACGACACCTGCAGTACTTTGTTACACAGCCCCAGGAGACCAGCACAACCTGCAGTCAGATCAGATGCTAATTAAAGAAAGGAGATTACCCACAACCCTCGTGCATTTAAACACTCAGGAAACCACCCTTGTGCTCACCTCACTGCTCACAGAATAAAGTCCAAGCTCTAGAACCAGGACCCCAGGGCCCTCTGTGACCTGGCCCCCAGCACCTTCAGTGACCAGGACCCCAGGGCCCTCCATGACCCAGCCCCCAGGGCCCTCTGTGACCTGGTCCCCAGCACCCTCCGTGACCCAGCCCCCAGGGCCCTCCATGACCCGACCCCCAGGGCCTTCTGTGACCTGGCCCCCAGCACCTTCAGTGACCAGGACCCCAGGGCCCTCTGTGACCCAGCCCCCAGGGCCCTCCATGATCCGACCCCCAGGGCCTTCTGTGACCTGGTCCCCAACACCTTCAGTGACCAGGACCCCAGGGCCCTCCATGACTCAGCCCCCAGGGCCCTCCATGATCTGACCCCCAGGGCCCTCTGTGACTCAGCCCCCAGCACCTTCCGTGACCAGGACCCCAGGGCCCTCTGTGACTCAGCCCCCAGCACCTTCCGTGACCAGGACCCCAGGGCCCTCCATGACCCGAACCCCAGGGCCCTCCGTGACCCGATCCCCAGCACCTTCAGTGCCAAGGACCCCAGGGCCCTCCATGACCCGACCCCCAGCACCTTCACTGACCAGGACCCCAGGGCCCTCTGTGACTCAGCCCCCACGCCTGCCTGGACACCATGTCTCTCCCAGCTCCCTTCATTGTCTCAGTTACCTGGAGCTGCTATAACAGAAATACCCAAGTGGGTAGCTTTAACAAACGGTGATGTATTTTCTCACAGCTATTGTTAAGTGCCACCAAGTCAGCACTGACTCATAGAGACCCCACGTATAACCCAACGACATGTTGCCTGGTCCCAGGCCATCCGCACAATAGTAGGTATGCTTGAGCTCATTATTTCAGCCACTGTGCCAGTCCATCTTTTTGAGGGTCTTTCTCACAGTTGAGGAGACTGGAAGTCTGAACTCGGGCTCTAAGGGAAGGCTGTATCTCTCGGTTGGCTCTGGGGGAAGGTCCCTGTCTCTTCAGCTTCTGTCCCTTGGTCACATGGACTGTATCTTCCCCTGTCTGTGCTTTCTTGCTTCTGTGCCTAATCTGCTCCTCTGACATCTCAGAAGGGATTGGCTTAAGGCATACCCCACACTGATATGGCCTCATTAACATAACAAAGAAAACCCCACTCCCAGATGGGATTACATCCACAAGTACAGGGGTTAGGATTTACAACACGTATTTTTGGGGGCACATTTCAATCCACAACACTCATGGATGCTCTGTTCCGGCCACACTGCGGCTGGCGTCAGGGGGAGGCGGGCCTGTGCCAGGGCTCTGGCCAGGATCACAGAGGCCGATGACTGCGCAAGTTGGGGACGGGGAACCTCCGGGCAGCTGGGGGCTGAAGCTCAAAGCGGCAGTGGTGTCTGTGCCTTGGGAAAGCTGCCTCGTGGTGCACCGTGTGGGGTCTGCGGTCATCACGATCCTCCATCTGAAGGCCCCAGAGGCACACCTGGGCCTGCCCGGCACCTGATCATACCCCCTCCAAATAGACCCATCTCCCCACCCAAGGAGGCCCTGGGTGGCGAAACGGTGAATGCACTCAACTACTAACCAAAGGGCTGGAAGTTTGAGTTCACCCAAAGGTGCCTTGGAAGAAAGGCCTGGCGATCTACTTCCGAAAAATCAGCCACTGAAAACCCTCTGGAACACAATTCTACCCTGACACACATGGGGTTGTTGTGAGTCAGAGTCAACTCAATGACAACCGTTCTTTTTTTTTCCCCCCAAGAGCAACATCCAAGTGGAGGCTGGCGGGTTGGAATGAGGATGGGGCCGTTCTGGAGGCTGGTACGGAACCAGCCACGCTACCTGCCTTGCTCAGGCCAGGTGTGTGGTTAGTTGTCATTTTGATCCTCACGTCTGCCACCTGGAGGCCACACCAATCCTCTCCCAGACCTGGCTATCTGGGGAGGCAGTGGGCAAAGGAGCGGGATGCACCCTGGAGTCAGGAAGAGTCCATTCTGCATCAAGAGTTGTGGGGCTGTTGGGGAAACCAGGGACCCCCGTCCCACAGGGTGGCTGTGAGCATTACTCTGCAGAAGGGGGGCTCTGTCCTCTTGTTACTCATTGAACTGTGCTCCCCAGAAAGATACACTGAAGTTGTAAACCCCTGTACCTGTGAGCACAACCTTGTCTGGGGACACAGGGTCTTTCTTTCTGTACCTGTGAACATGACCTTGTCTGGGGACACAGGGTCTTTCTTTGAAGACGTGATCACTTAAATCATAGTGAAGTATAGTGAGTCCTAGTCCTAAGCCCTTGTGAGTGGTATCTTATAAAAAGGGGAGAACAGACATGGGAGAAGACAGGCGCCACGTGACAACAGAAGCAGATGAGTCTACAAGCAGCAAAGAAACCCCAAGGATCGCCGGCAGTCACTGGAAGCAGGGAGGGAAGCATGGAATGGTCCCTCTGTCAAAGCCCTCAGAAGGACTCGACATGGACCATGGACTCACTTTGGACTCCCAGCCTCCAGAATGTAAGACAATAAATTCCGCTGCTTATAAGCCACCCACCTTGTGGCGTTTTGTATGGCAACCCCAGGACACTAAGACAACCCTTGTCATGGACTGAATTGTGTCCCCCAAAAATATCTGTCAACTTGGCTAAGTCACGATTCCCAGTATTGTATGATTGTGTACATTTTGTCGTCTGGTGTGATTTCCCTACGTGTTGTATATTCTATCACTATGATGTAATAAGATGGACTAGTGGCAGTTAGATTGATGAAATCTACAAGGTTAGCGTATTTTTTCTTCCCCTTACAGAAATTTATATACACATTGTTATGTGACCCTAATAGCTCTCCCCATACTATGCCAGCACACTCCTCCTTTCCACCTCTGATTCCCCATGTCCATTCAACCAGCTCCTAACCCTCTTTGCCTTCCCATCTCACCTCTGGACAGAAGCTGCCCATTTAGTCTCTTGTATCTATTTGAGCTAAGAGGCACACTCCTCACGAGTGTTACTTTATGTCCCACAGTCCAGTCCAATCCCCCTCTGAAGAGTTGGCCTAGGAAACTGTTTTAGTTCTGGACTGATAGAGAATCTAGGGGCCATGCTTTCTGGGGTTCCTCTAGTCTCGGTCAGACCACTAAGTCTGGTCTTCTTACTAGAATTTGAGTTCTGCACCCCAGCTTTCTCCTGCTCCATCCGGGACTCTCTGTTGTGTTCCCTGTCAGGGCAGTCATTGGTGGTAGCCGGGCACCATCTAGTTCTTCTGGTCTCAGGCTGATGAAGTCTCTGGTTTACGTGGCCCTTTGTGTCTCTTGGACTAATACTTTCCTTGTGTCTTTGGTGTTCTTCATTCTCCTTTATTCTATATAGTGTCTTAAGCCAATCTCTTCTGAGATATAAAAGAGAGAAGTGAGCAGAGACACATGGGAACCTCATACCACCAAGAAAGCAGTGCCAGGAGCAGAGTGTGTACTTTGGACCTGAGGTTCCTGTGCTGAGATGCTCCCAGACCAAGGGAAGACTGATGTATCACAACAACCTTCCTTCAGCGCCAACAGAGAGAGACAGCCTACCCCTGGAACTGGCGCCCTGAATTTGGACTTGTAGCCTACTAGACTGTGAGGGAATAAACTTCTGCTTGTTGAAGCCATTACTTGTGGTATTTCTGTTAGAGCAGGACTAGACAACACCCCTCTTGACCTAACAGCCTTTGTGTACCTGGAGGAGGGGTCTCTGTGGGGCTCAGCATGTGTATGAAGCCTCTCCTTGCCCCTCTGACGCTGCCTCCCTCAAGACCCCTTGCTTCAATCTTGCACTTACGAGAGCGTTGCTACCTCATATATCAAAACTGGCAAGGGGGCCACTGCCCAGGGAAGCCCCTGTGGCAGGGGCTCCACGTGCTCCAGTGATGGCACCTCATCCTGGGACACAGAGCAGCCCCACAGTAACGCCGCTCGGAGGACAACTCAGCCCGTCCCCCGCACCTCTCATGCTCAGCGTGGACTCTCTGTGAGAAGCTCAAGAACAGCCTGTACACTGGAAGCCTTAGAAATCACCGAACGAGGCTTTCAGAAGAAAAGCGTAGGCAGGGAGAGTGCTGAAATGCCCGAAGGGCAGAGAGAAGGCACGTTAGCATTCTTACAACAGGAACTCTCCTTAGAAGCCAGGATGGTGAGACTTCGGCTGGCTTACTTTGACTCTCGTCATCAGGAAAGACCAATCACTAGAAAAGGATGTCGTGGTTGATAAAGTGGAGAGTCAGCAAAACAGGGAAAGTCTCCACGAGAGGGACTGACAATGGACTCAAACCCACCAACAATTATGAAGATGGCGCAGGACCGGGCAACGCTTCCTTCTGTTGGGCATGAGGTCACCTGAGTCGGAGCTGACTTGACAGCAACCAACAGCAAAAACAAGTCTCCATCTATTGGGACTCCCAGCCTCCAGAATGCCAGACAATAAATGTCTGCTCTTATAAGCCACCCACCTTGTGGCGTTTTATGGTGGCATGCCCCAGTCACTAAGACGCCCCTTTTGACCTAACAACCCTTGAGTTCCTGGAGGAGAGGTTCGCTCCACCATGCTTCTCCGTATCCCTCCCAGCAGCCTATGAAGTTCTGCACACAGGAGGCGCCTCCCTCGCACGTCTCCATCCATTGGGGATTTCTGCACGTCCATTTGGGCCAGGTTTGGTTCAAGCCAACATGGCACACGGTCACAATAGAGCAAGGAGAGAGCTTCTCCATTCCAAAATTGACTCTGGGGAGGGGGAGATGAGAGGATGGCTCAGACCTGATGTCCTCAACTGTGGCTTTACAAGGCTGGTGGCAGGGTCAGCCCCTTGGGAGCCCCTTCCACCCAGGAGCACAGAGCCTGCTCTGAGGGGTTGGGACTGAACAGTGAGTGGAGCCAGCCAGTATCCATGGCAACCTCCGGTGTGGATGCTATAGCTCTTCTTCCTGGACCACAACGGGGCCCAAATGGACCAAGAGTCAGGGAGGCACTCATGGTGGCTTCTTCTGAGGGGACAGTGTGGAGCTCTACCCAAGCCCTGTGATCTTGGAAAACAGTGACCATGAAATCTCCCATCTTTTTGTGTCTTAGGAAGTGGCTTACAGCAAAGCACCCCCCGACCCATGGGACTTAGGTAAGACTATGGACAAGGGCAAGGCCCAGACCTCCAGGTTCCCATTCTTTATCTCATAGATGATGAGCTAGAGAGAACCCTGTGGAGACAGTGGGGTGCCTGGGAGGCCACGCTGAGGGTGGCTGGTGAAGTCATAACCCTGGCACCTGTGAACGTGACCCTGTTCGGAAGCAGAGTCTTTGTAGACATTATCAGTTAGGTTAACACGAGGTCCTACTATAGGTTACTATGGGAGCCCTGGTGGCGCAGTGGTTAAGAGCTTGGCTGCTCGCCAAAAGGTCAGTGGTTGGAATCCACCAGCGGCTCCTTGGAAACCCTCTGGGGCAGTTCTACTCTGTCCTCTAGGGACGCTGTGAGTCAGAATCGATTAAATAGCAGTGGGTGCTGGAGTAGGGTGCATCCTAATCCCATCTGAGTGTTAACCTTCTGAAAAAACCAAACCTGTTACAATCGAGTCAGTCCCGACTCATGGCAACCCCATGTGTTACACGGGAGAACTGCTCCATGGGGTTTGCTTTACGGTAACCTTTACCGGAGCAGACCAAGTCTTTCTCCCACAGAGCTGCTGGGTGAGTTTGAACAACCAGCCTCTAGGTTAATAGTCGAACTCAAACCGTTTGCCCCATGCAGGGACCTTGTTCTTCTAAAAGAGAAGGAGAAACACAGACACACCCACAGAGGGCAGGTGGCAGGGGAAGGAAGCAGCTGCAAGGGAAGGAAGACCTGGAGCCAACAGCAGCAGGAGGAGATAAGGAAGGCCCCCTCCTGCCTCCAGAGGGAGCGCGGCCCCACTGACGCCCTGAATTCACACTCCCAGCCTCCAGAATCAAGACAGTGCACGCTGTTCTGATGAGCCACCCACTCTGTGGGCCTCTCTTACATCAGCCCAGGAGACTGAGACAGGTGTTTGACAGCCTTGGTCCGAGGTCTGCTTCCTCAGCCTCCCTTTCCAGAGCTCCCAGACTCCATTCCCAGTGGAGCGGGTGTGTGGGTGTGAATGTGGGAGACCCCACCCAGCGCCGGCTGGGTGGGCTTAGTGCACCCATCCCACCCAGACCACCATGAGCTGCTAAGCCAGCGAGCCTCTCCAAGCTGATTTCTGAAGGAATGTGAACCCCTTCTAGAACATCCTTTCAAAATTACATTAGAGGAAATTAACAAGCTTGTCCAAGGGAGGCGGAAATGAGAGTCAGCCCAAAAAGACCGAAAATTTGAAGGAGCAGTTTCTTCCAGCCCGATTTAACTCATAATTGGGTCTCTTTTTCAGCCTGCTAATTAAACAGCCTACTGCCTGCGACGAAGAACAGCTCTTGGCAGCCAAAGGCACTTTGCAGACAGAGTCTGACACGCAGGTCTAGCGCATCCCTATAAAAAGCAACATGAGTCAAAAGCACGCTGCCTGCACTCCCAGCCAACACGGAGCTCTCTGCGAGGGGGAGAGATGGATGCAGCGGAGCCGCCCTCAGGTATGCCACGGAAGTCTCTGCTGGGGTAAGCATCCAGCATAGCCATCTCCCACACACCCATCTCCGCGGGGTCCAGTGTTGGGGTTCCCCCACAGCAGCAGACCCCTGGAGGAACTGCGAGGAGGCCTGCAGCTTCACACCCATTGGCACCCTTGTCTGCAATGGCACAGCCTTAATGAATAAATAACTAAGAGCCCCCGCGGTGCAAGGGTTAAGCGCTCAGCTGCTCACCAAAAGGTCGGTAGTTTGAACCCCCTTAGCGGCTCCCAGGGAGAAAGACCTGGCCATCTGCCTGCATAAAGATTACATCCTGGGCTAGTTCTGCTCTGTCATGTGGGGTTGCCATGAGTTGGAACTGACTCGATGGCACCCAGCAACAACGGCTGTTTCTGCAGCAGTGATGCCTGATAAGCAAAGGGAGGGGGCACCTATGGGGCCTCTTCATGTCCCCACAGGCCCCGGGGAACTCAGACCCCAGACCACGGACCCCCAAGGACAGGGACTGAGTCAGCTACTGCCTCTGGTGGGGGTTGAACTGTGTCCCCCAAATAGGTACGTGGCCTCGTTTAGGGAAACAGGGTCTTTGAGGATATAGGTTAAGTTCACATGAAGTCACTCTGGAGCAGGGCCCTAAGATAGTATGACTGGTATCTCTGGAAGAGAAGAGGCCAGAGAGGCAGACACAGAGGGTGGATGGCCTTGTGCAGATGGAAGCAGAGACCGGAGTGATGCAGCCGCAGCCCAGGAACGTCAGGATCCACCAGAAGCCGGGAGAGAGGCAGGAACAGTGTCTCACTTAGAGCCTCAGAAGGAGCCAACACGGCCGACACCCTGATCTCGGACTCCCAGCCTCTAGATCTGTGAGAGAATAACCCCGTTCTTAGAAGCCCCCCACTCTGGGGCACTTTTTGTTAGGCTGCCCTGGGACACCCATACACGCACCGTGGTGTACTGGGCCCACGGTGGTGTACTTGGCCTGCCATGGTGTACTGGGCCCGCCGTGGTGTACTCGGCCCTCCGTGGTGTACCTGGCCCACAAAGGTATACTCGGCCTGCCATGGTGTACTGGGCCCGCCGTGGCATATCCAGCCTGCCGCGGTGTACTCAGCCCTCCATGGTGTATCTGGCCCACAGTGGTGTACTTGGCCCGCCATGGTGTACTGAGCCCGCCATGGTGTATCCAGCCCAGCATGGTGTACTCGGCCCGCTGTGGTGTATCTGGCCCGCCATGGTGTACTCGGCCCACTGTGGCGTATCTGGCCCGCCATGGTGTACTCGGCCCACTGTGGCGTATCTGGCCCGCCATGGTGTACTCGGCCCACTGTGGCGTATCTGGCCCGCCATGGTGTACTCGGCCCACTGTGGCGTATCTGGCCCGCCATGGTGTACTCGGCCCACTGTGGCGTATCTGGCCCGCCATGGTGTACTCGGCCCACTGTGGCGTATCCAGCCCACAGTGGTGTACTCCGCCCTCTGTGGCGTATCTGGCCCGCCATGGTGTACTCGGCCCTCTGTGGTGTATCCAGCCCACAGTGGTGTACTCGGCCCGCCATGGTGTACTGAGCCAGCCATGGTGTATCCAGCCCGGCATGGTGTACTCGGCCCGCTGTGGTGTATCCAGCCCACAGTGGTATACTCCGCCCTCTGTGGCGTATCTGGCTCGCCATGGTGTACTCGGCCCACTGTGGTGTATCCAGCCCACAGTGGTGTACTCGGCCCACTGTGGCGTATCTGGCCCACAGTGGTGTACTCGGCCCACTGTGGTGTATCTGGCCCGCCATGGTGTACTCGGCCCACTGTGGTGTATCTGGCCCGCCATGGTGTACTCGGCCCACTGTGGTGTATCTGGCCCGCCATGGTGTACTCGGCCCACTGTGGTGTATCTGGCCCGCCATGGTGTACTCGGCCCACTGTGGTGTATCCGGCCCACAGTGGTGTACTCCGCCCTCTGTGGCGTATCTGGCCCGCCATGGTGTACTCGGCCCACTGTGGTGTATCTGGCCCGCCATGGTGTACTCGGCCCGCTGTGGTGTATCCAGCCCACAGTGGTGTACTCGGCCCACTGTGGCGTATCTGGCCCGCCATGGTGTACTCGGCCCACTGTGGTGTATCCAGCCCACAGTGGTGTACTCGGCCCACTGTGGCGTATCTGGCCCGCCATGGTGTACTCGGCCCACTGTGGTGTATCCAGCCCACAGTGGTGTACTCGGCCCACTGTGGTGTATCCAGCCCACAGTGGTGTACTCGGCCCACTGTGGCGTATCTGGCCCACCATGGTGTACTCGGCCCACTGTGGTGTATCCGGCCCACAGTGGTGTACTCGGCCCACTGTGGTGTATCCAGCCCACAGTGGTGTACTCGGCCCACTGTGGTGTATCTGGCCCGCCATGGTGTACTCGGCCCGCTGTGGTGTATCCAGCCCACAGTGGTGTACTCGGCCCACTGTGGTGTATCCAGCCCACAGTGGTGTACTCGGCCCACTGTGGTGTATCTGGCCCGCCATGGTGTACTCGGCCCGCTGTGGTGTATCCAGCCCACAGTGGTGTACTCCGCCCTCTGTGGCGTATCTGGCCCGCCATGGTGTACTCGGCCCACTGTGGTGTATCCAGCCCACAGTGGGGTACTCCGCCCTCTGTGGTGTATCTGGCCCGCCATGGTGTACTCGGCCCGCTGTGGCATGCCCAGCCTGCTGCGGTGTATCTGGCCCGGAAGGAAGACCTGTGCCCACACAACTGTGAGTGAGTGAACACCAGAAAGAAACAGACCCCCACATCAGACAAAGACAGTAGGGGGCACCAATGATGGCAGCATACCTGCCCCCACTCCCCACACCCGAACCCCCCCACACTCCCCTGTGTGAGAGAGGAGGGAGGCCCTGCAGATACCCCGATTCAGGGCCTGGCCCTGGCCCACCGTGCCACTCAAGGTGTGGACCGCCCTTCACTGGGGCTTGTCCGTCTCCCTGGGTAACGTAAGTTCTGGAGGCAAACGCTGCCCATCCTCCGCATCACGGCAGCTTCAGTGCCTGGGCCTCTCTCCCTCAAGGTGACAGCTTTGCTTTCCAACACTTTAAGGAGGTCTGTGCAGCAGATTTGCTCAGTGCAATGCATCACTTGATTTCTTGACTGCTGCTTCCATGGGCGTTGATTGTGGATCCAAGTAAAATGAAATCCATGACAACTTCAACCTTTTCTCCATTTATCATGGTATTGCTAACTGGTCCAGTTGTGAGGATTTTTGTTTCTTTATGTTGAGGTGTAACCCTTACTGAAGGCTGTGGTCTTCGATCGTCATCAGTAAGTGCTTCAAGTCCTCTTCGCTTTCAGCAAGCAAGGTTGTGTCGTCTGCATATCCCAGGTTGTTAATGAGTCTTCCTCCAATCCTGATGCCCCATTCTTCTTCATATAGTCCAGCTTCTCAGATTATTTGCTCAGCATGCAGACTGAATACGTGTGATGAAGGGATACAACCCTGATGCATACCTTTCCTGATTTTAAACCATACAGTACCCCCTTGTTCTGTTGGAATGACTGCCACTTGGTCTAAGTACAGGTTCCTTATGAGTACAATTAAGTGTTCTGGAATTCCCATTCTTCACAATGTTATCCATAATTTGCTATGATCCACACAGTCGAATACCTTTGCAGAGTCAATAAAACTCAGGTAAACATCTTTCTGGTATTCTCTGCTTTCAGCCAGGATCCATCTAACATCAGCCATGATATCCCTGGTTCCACGTCCTCTTCTGAATCCGGCTTGAATTTCTGGCAGTTCTCTGTTAATGTACTGCTGCAGCCACTTTTGAATGATTTTCAGCAAAATTTTACTTGTGTGTGATATTAATGATATTATTCGATAATTTCCACATTCTGTTGGATCGTCTTTCTTTGGAATGGGCATAAATATGGATCTCTTCCAGTCAGTTGGCAAGGAGAGTGGGAGAGATGGAAGGAAGTGGAGATGGAGAGAGGGAGAGAGGGAGGGAAAGAGAGAAGGAGGGAGGGAGAGACGGAGGGCAGGAGGGCCTGTACTTTGCCTAAAGCGGCACAACCTATGCGCTGTGGAGGAGAACTCCTCCCAGCAGGCCTATCCTGGGGGTAGGGGTCAGCTACATCTCAGCCCCCTGACCTGGGATCTCAGGATCCCCTCTCCCAGAAGCCTATCCTGGAATTAGGCAGGGCAGACACGCCCACCCTGGGGCAGGAGGCGGCCAGGCGCCCTGCTGGCAAGTGGGCAAGAGGGGGGCGGCCTTGCTCTGCCTTCTGACTCCCTGTGCAGGTGATGACATTTATGACAGCATCCTCCATGGCCCCAGGGGACGCCCCCCCCCCACAGGTGGGCCTGAGGCTCAGACGCCCCACCCCTGCTCCCCATCACACATTCATCCCTCTGTCATGGAGGCCTAGCATTTCAAGGTCGTGTTACCAGACCCCCGCCTAGCTCCTGGCAGAAACACACACCCGAGAGACACAGAATAAGGGAACTATTGAAAAACAGCCCCCGAAGTAGCAAGCCTCAGCAGGGCCATATGTAAGTGCCCGTTGGGCCTGGTTCCCCAGAACGAGAGCACCGTGGTTTATAAACAACTGTCTCCAGGGCGCCTTCCTCGGCCACGGCTCCTCAGAGGGCAGAGGTATGGCTAGCTGGCGCGTCTAACCATAAGGACAGTATTCATCCGAAAGGGGCAGTTTCTGCACGATTGACTACGACTGCTCGGCGCAGGCTCCCTGCTAATTGGCACCAAGGCTGTTCTGCCAACATCTGCTCTGCTGCCATTGCTCGGCTGATCTTCACAGGGGCTGGCCGGTGTGAGCCTGGGGGAGCCAGTGCTGTCAGGGAGGTGGGTGGCACGCAAGGAAGGGAGGGCCTGGAAGGGGACCAGGACCGCTGGTGCTCTGGGGTCCTCCCCTCACTGAGAGTCATGTGCTTGGACCTGTTGGAGAGCTGAGCTCTTAACCCTTCACAGAAACTAAAACTTGTGATAACAGTTCAAATCCTCGGAAAAGCCCCCGCTAGCCCATGGAATGCAAACACGCAAACTGAGTGAACGAATCCAGCCGCCTCATGCCGATGGAGGAACGACAGCCAGTCATTTTCAATGTCCCCTGCGGGTCCCCTGGCAGCGTGCACTGCATACAAGCCCATCAAGATGGAGGCGTGTCCGGCTCACCTCTTCGGAGCAGGCCCCCTGTTCTGGGACGGCTGTTCTCTCACAGTCCTTAGCGGACTAGCAGCACAACTGTTGCAGAGGTCTAGAGGCCGAGGGCCTTCTTCATCCTTTGCAAAACTGGGTGCCACAAACAGAGCCCACCACTGACCCACCTGGAAAGTAATCGGCCTGCTCGATAAATATCCTGGGTGGTTAGTATCCAGATTAAGAAGACCCTGAAACCAAAACCCTCGTTACCAGCTGGCTGGGGACCGAAGCCTGGATGGGGACAGAGGGCGCGGCAGGGCTGCCTTCTTTCTGGCGGCTCCAGGCCAGGATCTGTTTGCTTGCCTCTTCCAGCCTCTAAAGGGCGCTGCACTCCCCGGCTCACGGCCCCTCCTCCACCTTCAGAGCCAGGGATGTGGCAGCTCATTCTCCCCACGTCACATCTCCCTCTGACTGGAGCCCAGAGCAATTCTTTGCTTTTAAAGACCCGCCTGTGGGTGGTGCAAATGGTTCGTGCTCGTCAATTCACCGAAAGGTTGGCTGTTTGAATCCACCCAGTGGCACCACTGAAGAAAGACCTAGCGATCTACTTCTGCAAGATGACAGCCATTGAAAGCCCTGCGTGAAGCATGCAGTTCCAACCCGAAACACGTGGGGTCGCCATGAGTCAGAATCAATGCAGGGGATTGTGGGTGGTCACACTGGGCCCACGCGGATAATCCAGATGATCACCCACCTAAGACCCTTCACTTAGTCACATCTGCGAGGTCCCTTTGCCATGTCAGGTGACCTATGCACAGGTTCCAGGGATGAGGACGTGGACGTCTTTGGGGGTCATCATTCTGCTGACCACACGTAGGCTGCACAAATACAACATTAATGTGAAAACAAACGCCCAAACAGCCTCTGCTCAGCCTTCACCGTATCTGCTCATAAACAGCTAGGTGGGAAAGGGTCATGGCGCCTTGTACATGGGGCATTATAACCAAAACTGAACCAGATCTACCACTGTTGAGTAGATTTCCAACTCACAGCCACCCTACAGGACAGAGCAGAGCTTCCCCACAGGGTTTCCAAAGCTGGAATCTTTACAGAAGCAGACTGCCACGTCTTTCTCCCACTGATCAGCTGGTGGGTCCAAGCTGCCAACCTTTCGGTTAGCAGCCGAGAGCTTATTAAGGAGCCCCGGTGGTGTAGTGGTTAAGCATGTAGCTGCTAACCTAAAGGTCGTTGGTTCAAACCCACCAGCAGCTCCTCGGGAGAAAGACCTGCTGATCTTTTCTGTAAAGATGACAGCCTAGAAAACCCTATGCGGCAGTTCTACTCTGTCATGTGGGGTCGCTAGGAGTCAGAATCGACAGGACGGCACCCAACAACAACAACAGAGCTCAATTAAAATGACCCCTCACTTCCACATGCCTCTGCTGGGGAAAAGAGTCAAGAGTGGTAGTCCGGGTGTCGCACACCCATTAAGAGCTGAGCAACCCACAGGGTAAACGGGGCGCTCTGTGGGGGTGCGGGGTCCATGGCCCGACAACTTGAGGCCAGCAGCTCCTGTCAGCTGTGTGACCTTGCCAGTGTGACTTAACCTTCCTGCGCCTCAGTTTCCACATATCGAAAAAGGGGCGTTAGGGACCTCCCTCATCGTCAGCGTTTCGCGAGGCTCAGATGTAATGAAGCATGATAAAATGCTTCCTGGCATTCCCACAGTGTCCCCCCAGCTCCGGAGATGGTGGCGGGGGTGGGGGGGAGTCGAGGCTGTGGACCCCCGGGCAGTGCTCTGTCTTGCCCTGACCTCTTTGTCATGTGTCCCGGGGGGACCTGAAGGTCAGCAGTTCCTTTCTCAGCACCTCCTGCGTCCTTCCCCCCTCAAAGTCAGCCAACAACCAAGCAGCCCAGACGGGCAAGATGGAGGTGCCATGAATATGCATGACTCAAGCAGTAATCAAACGCCCCATCCTTTCCAGAAGACAGATCCAGCACAGTATTCCACTGCATATTCAAATTCAAACCAGTCATTATTTAACAGTGGGACAAATCGCCAGAGAAGGTCATGTTTTCGGTTTAACGTTTTCTCTTAACAGGCTAGGCCAATGCCTGGTCGGGGCGTATGTGCCTCGGTGAGGTGCTAGCTTTGTGCCTCTATCCCGAGCATGTTTTAAGGTACCTCCCACCCCATGCATCTGTGGAATGACTTGGCACAGCTCATGTCCGTTTCTAAGGTTTCCACCACAGCTGCGAGCAAGAAGTTCCTCTTGCTCTCCTCCTGCTATGGCTGCCAAGGTTGAAGGGACACAGGAGCTACCAGATGGAAAAAGGACAGAGGGGGAGATGGGTTTTGCAGCTCAGAAATCCCCTTGTAAACATAGGAAACCATTTACTCCACCAACAGAAAAAAACTAACCCACTGCCATCGAGTCGATTCCGACCCATAGCCACCTGATAGGACAGAGTAGAGCTGCCCCACAGGGTTTCCAAGGAGCACCTGGTGGATCTGAACTGCCAGCCTTTTGGTGAGCAGCCATAGCTCTTAACCACTACGCCACCAGGGTTTCCTACTCCACCAAAGGGGTCTCAAAAGTTGAGTTTACGTAAAAAGTTTGGGAGATTGTTTCTCCAACACCCTTGCCTCCTGGCTGATTCCACTTTAAAAGCTTAAAGGTTAAAACTAATTTTTAGACTAAAGGCAAGCCGGTGGAGTCTTCAAAAAACAAACAAACAAAAGCACACCGTCCGCTTGGGGCCACGATGAACTGTCACTATTCCCGTTTTCCGTTCTCTCTCAGAAATGCCCCCTCCAGCCCTCCCCTCCCGGGTCACCTTGTCCCTCAGAAGTGTCATCTGTCTGCACCTGGGCACTCCAATGCAAGGCCTGGCTTCATGCACAGATCCCTGAGTCTCCGTGTTTAGGGGTCCAG
Source organism: Dugong dugon (assembly GCA_030035585.1). NCBI lineage: Eukaryota > Metazoa > Chordata > Mammalia > Sirenia > Dugongidae > Dugong > Dugong dugon. The sequence continues at coordinate 1,783,156 of CM057463.1, read as the reverse complement.
AGCTCAGGCCGACCTAGATGGTCTGGGTTCAACTCCTGCTCTGCCATTCCCCAGCTGTGACCTCAGATGTGTTACTTAACCTCTCTGAGCCTCAGTTTCCTCATCTGTAAAATGGGGATAATGATAGTTCCTACTGCGAGGACCAGCGTGAGTATTGCCACATGAGTAAGGTGCTTAGAAGGTCCCTGGCTGGCGCAAATGGTTTGCGCTCAACTCCTAACCGAAAGGCTGGAGGTTTGAACCCACCAGCAGTGCCTTGGGAGAAAGGCCTGGTGATCTGCTTCCGTAAAGATCATAGCCAAGAAAATCCTATGGAGCAGTTCTACTCTGTAACACAAGGGGCTGCCGTGAGCTGGAATGGACTCGCTGGCAATGGGTTTGGCTTTGTTTTGGAAGGTGTTTAGAACAGTGCTTAAGGCAAGGGTACAAACCAAAAAGCAAACAAACTTGTTGCCATAGAGTAGATTCTGACTCATAGCGACCCTATAGCACAGAGTAGAACTGCCCTATAGGGTTTCCAAGGAGCAACTGGTGGATTTGAAGTGCTGACCTTCTGGTTAGCGGCCGAGCTCTTAACCACCACGCCACCAGGGCTCCCGGACAAGGGTTCACATCCATAATGTCAATTATTATCACCATTATTGCTACTACTATTATTATTAATGATACAACCGGTCACCAAATGCCATATATTCTGGGCCCTACGTGCCTCTCAGACTGCCCTCTCCTCTCCTCCCTCCCTGCCAGCATTGTATTTTATCCCTCTCCAGGCCTCCTTACTGCCCCCCCAAGATGGAATTTGCTGACTCCTACCAGGAAGAGCCCAAAAACTCTTCAACACGGCATTCAAGACCCCCCCAAGCTGACCCCACCAGCCCCAACCCTTCACTGCCCTGTCCACCCTGTGTGCCAGGCTCACCGAGAGGCTCACAGTGTCCCATACAAGCTCTGCATGGTCTGTCCTCTGGTCTTTGCACATGCCGTTCCTGGAACCCCCTTTCCTCTAAGTCATCAGGGATCCCTTGAGAACAGCTCAATTTCCATGTCCTCTAATGTGCCCCAACCTTGGCCAGGCCAGCAGCCAGCCAGCTCCTCTGTGCTCAGAGAGAAAAAGAACTGAACAAAGCAAAGACAAAAAAGCAAAACAGCATGCAAGCCTTGTGGGTGCCATTGCTGGAGCACCCCCCCACGGTATCATGAATGAATGCGTGCAGGCGTGGATGAATGAATGAATGCATATCAGTCCCCCACCAGGCTCCTCCCTCTGGGGCAGGGACCTGACCTCTCTCTTCTCCGGGCTCCAGCCCTGGTACGGAATCTACTCAGCAATACTCAAGGCCTGCCCAACTCCCACCTTCCAAGACGGAAAACTAAATGTGTTTTTCCAGAAACATTTTATCCCCAGTGACTGCCGTGTGTGTGTGTGTGTGTGTGTGTGTAGGTGTGTATGTGTGTGTGGTGTGTGGGTACCTGCATGTGAGTGTGTGTGTGGTGTGTAGGGGTAGGTGTGCGTACATGTGTATAGGTAGGTGTGTGTGTGTGGGTAGGTGTGTGTGAGTGTCTGTGTGGTGTGTGTGGTATGTGTGTGGGTGTTAGTGTGCAGTGTGTGTATGTGTTTGGGTACATATGTGTGAGTGTGTGTATGTGGGGGGTTGATGTGTGTGAGTGTGGGTGTGTGTGGTATGTGTGAGTGTGTGTATGTGTGGGGGGTGTGTGTGAGTGTGTATATGTGGGTGTGGGTATGGGTAGGTGTGTGAGTGTGTGTGTGTGGGCAGATGCGTGTGAGTGTGTGTGGATGTGTGTGTGTGTTAGTGTATGTGTGTCTGGGTAGGTGGGTGTGTGTGGTGTGTGAGATGTGTATGTTAGCGTGGGTAGGTGTGTATGAGTGTGTGTGCATATGTGTGTGAGTGTGGGGGGGTAGGTGTGTGTGTGGGTCTGTGTGTATGTGTGCAGGTATGGGTGGTAAGTGTGTATGTGTGTGTGGGTCTGTGTGTGTGGTGTGTGAGTTTGGATGTGTGTGGTGTGTGCGTCTGTGTGTGTCTATGTGTGAGTGTGTGTGTGTAGGTTTGTGAGAGAGTGTGAGTATGAGTGTTTGTGTGTGCAAAGCAAATGCCCACAGAGCCCCTAGGAGGTAGCGGGAGGTGGTCATCAACCGGACAAAACTGCCATCCTCAGAGCATCCTCAGCAGACGCGACCCTAAACACCTGCCCAGCTGGTGCCTCAGGTCCTCATCAAGCAGGCTCGGGCCGGAGGGGACCCTGTGGCAGCTCCCGGAGCCCAGAGACCCCAGCGGCCCCAGCGACCCCAGGCACAGGGAGCATTCTTCACTGACAGGAGCCGGGTTCAAATTCAGTCCTTCCTTGTAATAAAGCACAAAACCGTCAGCCACACGTTCCATCAATGTAAAGAAGCCAAGGCCAGCGTTGCCCAAGACACGTCACTGCAGAAAGCCGCCTGACGCTACACTCGGGAAATGCAGCCTCGGTGGGATTTGGCCTCCAGAGGAGAGACAGGACCCCCACCCACGGAGCCGCACATCCTTGTGTTTGGAGACACGCCGGTGGGAGGTGTTTCCTGCTGATGTCTGCTGATCCCCCTCTGGAGACTCGCAGACAAAGGAATCCATGAGCTGTCACACAGATGGAAAAGCTGTCCCCAGGCTCTGATGGCCCTGGGGACCACTTGTCACAGTTAGAAAAAGTGGGGTTAAAGGCTGGAGAAAGTGCGTTTTGTCGTTACTAAAGCGAAGCAATCCATCTTTTCTTTGCTGTTGCTCCTGAGACAACACATTGATTCTTTGAAAAATTCTCCCTGAGCGAGGTCAGCTCATAAGGACACAGTGCTCTGGGGGGCCCTCATGAGGAGCCACCTCCCCAGTCTGGGCTGTGCTTGGAGGAGCCGTCCACAGGGGGGCAGGCACGGGGGAGCCAGCAGGACACTTCTGACAAGCCGGATCATATTTCCATTGATGGGGTGCAGGCGGGAGGAACACACACGCCCCAAGCTGGCGGGCCATCCGTGCAAGAGTCAGCCTGTTGACCTGGAGATGGGACAACGCAGGTGTAAGCTGCTGAGCAAAGTGTCTGGTGGAAGTGACTCCAGAGGGTGGCATCACTTTCCACGGAAACCGGGCGGGGCCTTCCTGCTCCCAGATCCCTCTTCTTGTTGGGTGCCGTCGAGTCGATTCCAACTCATACTGACCCTAGAGGACAGAGTAGAACTGCCCCAGAGGGTTTCCAAGTCGGTCATTTTTACAGAAGCAGATCACTAGGTCTTTTTCCTGCAGAGCCACTGGGTGGGCTCAAACCACCAACTTTTCTATTGGGACCACCTCAGGCCTAATCAACACACCAGAAAAACCCAAAAACCACTTGCCGTCGACTTGACTCTGACTCATGGTGACCCCATGTGTAGCAGAGTAGAACTGTGCTCCAAAGGGTCGCCAATGGCTGATTTGTCAGAAGTAGGTCACCAGGCCTTTCTTCTGAGGTGCCTTTGGATGGACTCAAACCTCTAACCCTTTGGTGAACAGCAGAGCTCAGTAACCATTTGCACCTCCGGGGACTCCAGTGAACACAGAGCCGGGCGCACGGCCAATCCTGACAGTAACACCAGCTCAACAGACAGGAGAACTCCCGGGAGGGCCTCGGGTCTGGCTTGTCTCCCCGTCTCCCCAGATGGGAAGGGTACGTGGGCTGCCTGAATGGGCTGCCACATGGTGCCATGACCCCCACTTGTCAGGAGTGGAGACCCATGCCCTGAGACAGGAAGTGCCCTGCCAGGGTCACGGTGCTGGGGGCAGGGGCAGCGGGGCTGTGGCCAGGGCAGGACACAGGCCCAAGGGTGTCCTGACGTCCCTCAGCCCTGTCCTCCTCAGTGTGGGGCGCACCAGGATCTAGGAACCTGCATCTGGGAGCCAGAGGGTGTCCAACACTGTGCTTGCATCCTGCTCCTGACGGGGAGCTCATCATCTGCATGGCAGCTCCACCCATCTCTGAACACCTTCTTCTAAGACGGATTTGTTCATTCTTCTGGCGGTCCATGGTGTATTCAGCATTCTCCACCTACACCACAGTTCAAACGCATCAACTCTTCTTCTTGACAATGCACACACGCTCTAAGGGAGCCTCTGAGATCCAGGAGTGAAGTCTCAGGCCAGGGGAATTATTCCAAGCATAAGGAAGCACCTGAGGTGGGATCTGTAAGGTGAGGGACACACGTGGTGGGCCTGGTCCACAATCCCCACATCTGGCCTAGAGGAAGCTTTTGTCCCGAGCTTGCTTGAATGCCTATGTGTGAGGCCCTGGATGCCACAGCCCCGTGTTCAACCCCAGGGCGAGTGGGGACCTAATCTAAGGGTAGCCAAGCAGAAGGGAGGACAGTGACATATGACAATGACGTAGGGATGGATGGCCGTCATCAGCTGGGCCAACCAGCCTGCCTCTGGGATAACACCCGTGCTATTATTGCTAATGGAGTGGACTCCCTCAGGTAGTGAGTTCCCAGTCAGAGGAGGCACTCAAGCAGAGGCTGGACACTCTCTTGCTGAACACGACATATTCGTAGAACAGGCATTTGGGGGACACTAGCTATAGCTGAGCTGTCTCCCAGCTTAGATGCTCTGTGTCGCTTTCCTCCTTATTAACCTTCTGTTAGACAAATGCAATATCACTTAGCTGTCCAACAGCCTGGTTATGGTTAACGTGAATTGTGATACACTCATCATTCATTTTGCCATTTTACATGAAGGACTGTGGGAAGCAGTGGGGCGCACTGGTGAGATCATAGGCTTTGTCACCAAACACCAAAAACATCCCTGCCCTCGGCGGAGCTGTGTGACCTTGAGCAATGTATTCACCCTCTCTGAGCTTCAGTTGCAACATCTGTGAAACTGAGAGTAATAGCACCTTCATTTCCGGGTTCTTTGCAAATCAGAATCAATGTCTACAGATAGTATAGCATCATGCTCAGAACATAGCATGCTTCTCATAAACGGTAAACCAGTTGCCCTTGAGACAATTCTAACTCATGGTAACCCCATGTGTGTCAGAGTGGAACTGTGCTCCATAGAGTTTTCAATAGCTGATTTTTCCGAAGTAAATCACCAGGCTGTTCTTCTGAGGCACCTCTGGGTGGGTTCGAACCCCCAGCCTTTCATTTAGCAGCCGAGCGCGTGAACCATTTGCACCACACAGGGACTCCTTGTGAATGGCAGCGAACCAGAAAAAATGGCAACGATGTGGGTAAATACTGGCACAACAGAAATGCAGAGGATAAAACTGCTCTGACTGTGTAATACTCACAGGGAAAGCCAAGAAGCAAGCACAGCAAAACTTGAAGAGACCATCTCTAGACGGTGGAGGAACGGGAGAATACTGAATACATCACGGACTGCCAGAAGGATGAACAAATCTGTCTTAGAAGAAATACAACAAGAATGCTCCTTAGAAGCAAGCATGGTTGAGACTTCGGCTCGCTTACTTTGGACATGTCATCAGGAAAGACCCATTGCTAGAGAAGGACACTGTGTTTGATAAGTAGAGGGTCAGTGAAAACAAGGGAAAGCTCCATGACATGGACCGACACAGTAGCCTCAACAATGGACTCAAGCAGCGATCGAGAGGACAGCGCAGGACCGGGCAGCATTTCCTCCTGTTGTCCACGGCGCCACCACGAGTCAGAGCTGACTCAACGGCAACTAACAGCAACAACACTTTTCCGAGTGTAAATTGTCTCCAATGAGCACACGTTGCTCTAGGACGGTGCAGGGCCGGCCTCAGGGCAGGGTTCTGACTGCAGGGGTCTCCTTGAGCACAGGAAGGCTGGCTGGAGCTCTGTGGGACGCCTGTCCGGTGGGCAGAGGCTTAGCCGGGTCAGCACCCAGGACAGCGCTCAGGGCAGCCAAGGCTTGGCCTGCGTGGGGGCGACTGCTAAGTGGGCTCCCCTATTCTCGCAGTGGGGGCTGTGCCACCTACCCATCACACCAGACAAGTGGATGACAGGTGCCTCGCTTTCTCTTCAGGAGGGGGTCTGCCGTGGCCTTCATGAAAAGGGCACTGACTCTTGTTTTACTAACTTGTTTGAAAACTAACAGTAACATGTGTAATGAAGTGAGTAGACGTTGCGACTCGTGTCCTCGCCAAACCCGTGTGCTTGTTGTTGTTGGGTTTACCTTCTGCCAACGTGAGCAGCGAAAAGGGCGTCTAGTTTGATTGGCATTAGGGTTGGGCTGGGTGTCTTTTTATATATTTATTAGAATTTGGACTTTTCTAAAAACGGCTCATTTTCCTTAGACATTCTTACCGTACCTTTTTTTTTTTTTTAAATGAAAGAACTATGAAGGTCGAAAGGCTTGTGTTTGACAGATCTGAGTGTGATGCTGTTCTACCCCCTCTAGCTCCGGAATCTTCTCTGAGCTTCAGCTTTTTCCTCTGTAATACGGTGATTTAATGTCTCCCTTCCAAGATTGTTGTAAAGATTTGTGATAAACCAAAACCAAACCAAACCCATTGCCGTCGAGTCGATTCTAACTCATAGTGACCATATAGGAAAGAGTAGAACTGCCCCATAGGGTTTCCAAGGAGCGGCTGGTGGATTCGAACTGCCGACATTTTGCTTAGCAGCTGAACGCTTAACCACTGCACCACCAGTGTGATAATGTATATAAAACAAACAAGACACATAGCTATTATAATTGATAGAAACGTATGTGCATATATGATAATACTATTACATAATATACACAATTAGTATATAATATACATTATGTAATATATGATATAGAAATATAATATAGAATACATTGTACGGCAGTCCCTGAGCTTTGCAGTTGGAGCTCAAGTACTAACCTAAAGGTTGGTAGTTCGAACCCACCCAGCAGTGCCATGGAAGAAAGTCCTGGTGATCTGCTTCCATAAAGATCACAGCCAAGAAAATGTTATGGAGCAGTTCTACACTGTAACACACGGTGTTGCCCTGAGTTGGGAAGAACTCATGGTGACCCCATGTGTGCAGAGCAGAACTGCTGCAAAGGGTTCTCAAGTCTCTGACCTTTTGGAAGCAGACCACCAGGCCTTTCTTCTGAGGCACCTGTGGGTAGGTTCAAACTACCATCCTTTCAGGTGGTACTCGAGTGCTTAACCGTTTGTGCTACTCGGGGACTTTATCTGTCTGCCTGCTTGTCCGTCTATCTACCTATCCAGTGAGTTTTGTAGAATCATAGTCCTCCTTGATCCTTCACCTCCTGGGACTTGGATCAACATGTTGACCCACAAGAGTCCAGCTTGTCCCTGACGCAGGAAATTCTCCCTTCTCACTCATTCAGGATACGCGCTCTTGCTAGGCCTGGCCCCCTGCTCCGAGGGTTGCTTTCCTAACTCTTCCCACAACTCCCCAAGCCCTACTCTGTTCCATGATCCCTGCTGCTGCCCATAATTGCTCCCAAACAGGTAGGTGTTAAAGACTGTTAGCACCTCCCTGAGACTTTCTTCCTGATGCTATGAAAGAAAATTAAAAAGACCCGAAAACAATTCTGTAAAAGAACATGCACAGCATACAAAGCAGTATCTATAAGCTATAAAGGCTTCTTGTCTATTTGTGTAGAAAGTGAGAAGGTAAGCCTTCACCTCATGAATTGCAAGCATTTTGCAGTACATCTGGGTTTTGCCTAACTAGTCCATAGAGTGAACTGTTTTAACCAAATACCCACTTGCATACCTTCTGTGGTTAATTTTATGTGTCAGCTTGGCTAAGCTGTGGTCCCCAGTTACATGGCCAAACGTTAGTCTAGTTGCTGTTCCATAATGTAATGTAATGTAATGACCTTCCATAATGTAATGTAATGTAATGTAATGACCTTCCATAATGTAATGTAATGTAATGACCTTCCATAATGTAATGTAATGTAATGTAATGACCTTCCATAATGTAATCGAATGCAATCAGTCAGTCAGTTGAAAAGGGAGTTTCCCCAGGGTGTGCTCTGCCTCCAGAATGTAAACAGATATCTTGTCAGAACTTGACTCTGCGCTCTCCCCATTGCCTGACCTACGGATCCTGGGACATAAGCCTGCAGGAGTCTCTAGCCTATCACCCAACCTATGGGTTTTGGACTTGCAGCCCCCACAATCCCGTGAGCCAATTCCTGGGCGTAAATCTCTCTCTATATATAATATACAGTAAAATCTGTGAAAGCTGGCACCTGTAGAAGGCAGAAGCCTGTCAGAGAAGAAAAACGCCAATATTTTCCACTAATAGCGGGCGAGAGAAAAGCTGTGAGACGGCACCCTGTCAAAGGTGGAAAACTTGCAAGACCCAGAAAAACAAGGTGGGCTTGTCAAGTTCCAGCCTTCACTGTGTACACGTGTGTGTGCGTGCATATATATGTATATGTCTAAACGTGCATGTGTATAGGTACGTATAAGAGCCCTGGTGGCGCAGTGGTTAAGAGCTCGGCTGCTAACCGAAAGGTCAGCAGTTCAAATCCACAAGCCACTCCTTGGAAACCATGTGGGGCAGTTCCACTCTTTCCTATAGGGTCTCTATGAGTCAGAATCGACTCGATGGCACCCAACAACAACATACATATAGATCATTATGATTTATTCTAGTCTTTTACTCCATAATAGTGACCACACAGAGCGCTGGGGTTGTCAGCCATGGTAAAGCTGAGCACACCATGACCTTTCCCAAGGTCATTAACTAATAAGTGGAGGAGCCAGGACTTGAACCCTAGTCCTGGATCTCTCTCTCACGGGTTCTGTCTCTGTACAGACCCGACAGAGACACATTTATAAGCACACAGGCCCTACTTGCCAGCTCCAAGCTGCACCACACGCGGTCCCCCTTACTGCCCCTGTGCACACTCTTCCCTCTGCCTGGAATCCCCCCACTCTGCTCCTGCATGAGCAAATCATGCCCAGCTCTTAACTAGGAGCCCAAGGGCCTCCTCTTCCAGGCAGCCCTCCTGGTTCTATCCAGGTGGAAGGGGTCTTTCATCTGTGATCTCTGGCTCTTTGTGTCTGTGTTCTGGTGGCCCTGGAAGTGCATCAGGCTGTCCCCCTAACTGGAAAGTACACCACCAGAACAGGACACATCTCATTCACCTCCACCCAATCAATGCCTTGTACGAGGCCCCGGGCAGAGCAGGTGTTTCGGGAGAGCCAACCTGATGGAAGGCTGGTTCCATGTCTTCTGGCCCTGTCCCTCGGGGGCCCTTGAAACAGATCCTGAAAGATGAGCAGGGTCCAAAGAACAGCCAGAGAAGCGGAAAGAACCAAGACTAGGGCCCCAGACCTGGCTCTCCTTGGGGAAATTCCGTGCTCCAAATCTGTTTGCTTAGCTATACCACAGGGCTAACAAGCCAGGTGCTTGGCATTTTCTAGGTTCTCTGTGTATGTTGTTGTTAGGTGCCATCAAGTCGGTTCCAACTTACAGTGACCCTATATACCACAGACCAAAACACTGCCCCATCCTGTGCCATCCTCACAATCGTTGTTATACTTGAGCCCATTGTTGCAGCCACTGTGTCAGTCCATCTCGTTGAGGGTCTTCCTCTTTCTCGCTGACCCTCTACTTTATGAAGCATGAGGTCCTTCTCCAGGGACTGATCTCTGCCGACAACATGTCTAAAATATGTAAGATGTAGTCTCACCATCCTTGCTTCTAAGGAGCACTCTGATTGTACTTCTTCCAAGACATCTCTGTGTCTGGTCACTATTATGGAATAAAATACAAGATAAATCATAATAACACAAGTAAAGTATTGCTAAAAGCACCCTTGCACAACCATTCCCTGACGGGAAAGGTAAAGGAATTCCATGTTCAGGGAACACAGATGTCCACGATATTGTCTAGGATGCAGGCTGAGGCTGGTGGGTATGAGCCTGGGGGGTTGGTGGTCCGTGTTGGGGGTAGCTGGGAGGGGACATGTGGACGTGTTCAGGCACTGCAAACATTGACATGAAATGAAGACTACTGACTCATTCATTCATTCATTCATTCATTCCAGTCTGGGTGGCACAGAGATGTGGGTGGGTGGGATGGTGGGAAATCCACCCCAAAGCGCCCTGGGATCCGTCCCCAGCTGGTCTTCAGAAGAAGTGAGAAGTTAATGTAGGGATGAGGTGGGCTCATACACAGTAAATAGAAGTGTGAGGTTTAAAGCACCAACATTTTTCAGGAAGGATCAAATTGAATAGTATTCCCAATGGGGAGAAGCATTAAGACCAAAGACTCCACTTGTTCCATTTTATAGATGGGGAAACTGAGTCCAGAGAGGCCACATGTTTTGTCCAAGGCAACCAAGCCAGGGTGAGGCTAGGCCGTCTCTGAGCTGGACCTGGAAGCCAGGTGGCCTGCACCAGCACCCACTCTCTGCTTGGTGTGCCTTCAGACACACTCAGACGCTGAGGAACTGAAGCCTCCTTGAACATATGATCAAAACTAAGGAGGCTCATCAACCAGCTCGGGTTTAGCAGGACCAATTAGCTGGAGGCAACTGTGATGAATAATTGGTCATAATTCACAGTGGCAGATATGAGATGCTGGTAGCTGGCCAGATAAGCTTTCAAAGTACTTTAGGTCAAGAGCCTTCTCATCCACATGCCCATCTGACTTCACCTTCATGCTCACCTGACTTTATCTACTTGCTCACTCAACTTCACCTATATGCCCACCTTCACCAGTAGGCCCACCTGACTTCACCTATATGCCCACCTGACTTCACCTGCATGCCTGCCTAACTTCACCTGTATGCTCACCTTCACCTGTATGCCTGCCTGACTTCATCTGTATGCCCATTTGACTTCACCTTTATGCCTGTCTGACTTCACCTGTTTGTCCACCTGACTTCACCTGTATACACACCTGACTTGACCTGCATGCCCACCTAAGTTCATTTGCATGCCCACCTGACTTCACCTCATGCCCGCCTGAGTTCACCTGCATGCCCACCTACCTCTACATCTTAAATTCTGACCCCTTACCTTGGCATTCCAGGCTCCATTTTACAGATGCTTCTCTTCCTCTGCACCCCTCCATGTCTAGAACTTACAAATATGTCACTCTGTCACCACTGTCCAAATAAACAGTCCTTTTGAACACAGCTCTTCAGATCTTTTCCTAACCAACTCATCCCTCAACACCCAACACAAATGTCCCCTTTTGTAGTAAGGCACACACAACGCTGAATGTGACCCCTTCTCAGCCACTGTCTTAGGCATCTAGTGCTGCTCTAATAGAAATGCCACAAGTTGATGGCTTTAACAATCAGAAATTTATTCTCTCATAGTCTAGGAGGACAGAAGTCCGAATTCAGGGTGCCAGCTCCAGGGGAAGGCTTTCTGCCTCTGTCGGGTCTGGGGGAAGGTCCTTGTCATCAATCTTCCTCTGGTCTAGGAGTCTCTCAGCACAGGGACCTGGGGTCCAAAGGATGCCCTCTGCTCCTTGCTCTTCTTTCTTGGTGGTAGGAGGTCCCCTCTCCTCTCTGCTTGCTTCTCTCTTTTATATCTCAAAATAGACTGACTCAAGATACAGCCTAATCCTGTAGATTGTATCCTGCCTCATTAACGTAACTGCCTGTAATCCCAACTCATTAACATCATAGAAATTAGGATTTACAATACATAGAATAATCACATCAGATCACAAAATGGAGGACAACCTCACAAGACAGGGAATCATGGCCTAGACAAGTTGATGCACATTTTGGGGACACAATTCAATCCATGACAGCCACAGAGTGCTCGGCACCTGGAGACATTCAGTGGCTTGGTACTTGATTTCCTCTTTCCTATTAATTTTTTCCCCTAAATCCAAGGAGATGTCAATGTTAGTGGTGACATCAGCTTTTTTTTTTTTTTTTAAAGACCTTGGAAAAATGATTACTCAAAGCAACCCCAAATGTTTAGAAGGAAATTATTCACTAATAGCTCCCCGCTGATTTTTGGTTTTGTAAAGGGAACCAATTCTTCCCCAGGACCCAGAGGACCAGGAAACACGAACTGTCTGTGCTGGAATGGCATTTTAGCTGAGCCTGTGGCTTTGGTCAGAAGGAAGGATGTCACTGGTGTTGAACTTGACCTGGCAAGCCAACTAGTCCTGCTTTCTAGGAAGAAGACAGTGGCGGGGGGCGGGGGGGCTTCTTTGTCCCTCCGAATTTGCCACATCCTAACAACCACAGCTGTGAGCCAGTCATTAAAATCTTGTTTGTTCACTGAGACGTGACTTCCACCTCGAGATGTGACAGCCTCATCTTCTTCAATTCATGAGTCAGCGGAGCTCTTCAGAAAACTAATCTCTTAATTATGAACTCAGATCCTCCATTTGTCAAATTACTGAGCAGAAACAGAACAACTGCTAACTCACCTCACTCACCCCGCCCTAAACACTAGCTGTGGACACCTCACCGGTCAGAGAAGGACCTTGTGTTTGATTCAGCTTGGAAAAGGAAATCAACAGCAGCACTGGTTAACCTTTCCAGTCACACTTCCTAAGCATGCTGGGGGCCGCTGGAGCAGGGGGTGAGCAAGGATGGAGAACCAATCTGTCCAACGTGGTGGCCGCTTTGTTGTTGGGTGCCGTCGAGCTGACTCATGGCGACCCCATGTGACTAAGTAGAACTGCCCTATAGGGTTTCCTAGGTTGTAATCTTTACATGAGCAGATCACCAGGCCTTTCTCCCATGGAGCCGCCGGGTGGGTTCAAACTGCTGACCTTTCGGTTAACACCCAAGCACTTAACCTCTGTATCACCACCGGTCATACTGAAACAAGCGCTTGAAAGTGTCCAGTGTGGCTGAGGGACTAGACTTTTCATTTTATTTAATTTTAATTAATTTAAATTTTAAAATAAAAAATGAAGTTTGACTTAGTTATTGGAAAACTTAAGTTGTCTTTGGAACAACTTGGGTATTCAAAGCTACTCTTTCAACCTATTAATCGTATGAGATCTAAATACAGATCAAATATTTCCAATGAAAATTAAGCACCTCTATTGAGATTTGCTATAAGTATAAAAATACACAGAGTCCCTGGTGGTACAAACGGTTAATGTGCTTGGCCATTAACAGCAAGGTTGGAGGTTCAAGTACCAGGAGGCACCCCGGAAGAAAAGTCTGGTGATCTACTTCTGAAAAACCAGCCATTGAAAACCCTGTGGAGCACAGCTCTACTCTGACCCACTTGGGGGTGCCCTGAGTCAGGGTGGTCGCCACAGCAACAGGTAAAAAAATACGCACTGGATTTCAAAGACTTTGTACGAAAAAAGAATACAAAGGAACTCATTAATAACATTTTACATCAATTACACGGGGGAAGAGACAAGACAAGGACTGCGGTTTGGCATTTCTCCTGCAAGGGAGGGGCGCCGCTGAAGATTGGGGTTTGGCGCCTGATGCCACGCGGGCTGACTATTCACCCTGAGGAGACTGAGGGTGGCAGCCTGGCCAGGCGCTGGGTCTGGCTTCCTGCCTTTCTTTATCCTCCTGATTCCTGAGAAGGGAGGAAGACGTGGCTTCTCAATCAGGTCATAACCGGGCCGGTGCTGGCACCCCTCTGCCTGCAGGTCTAGAGGGCTCTTGTCCCGGTCTGTAACCAAGGCCTGTGGACACTCCCATGCTAAGGGAAGTCCCGGGGTGGTGGTTTGATAAAGTCTCCACCTGAAAACAGAAGAAACGACACCGTCTTGCGATGGGGTGGGGCATGGCCACGGGGACCCCGTGTGCTTGCCGACGCTCGTGAGCACCTCAAAAACAAGGCACCGTCAAGAGCTGCTGAACTCGAAGATGAATTATGTGCTTTTCTTTTACCAAAAGAGACACTTTCCAAATGGTGAGCCTTTCCTGGAGGGTGGGCCGCCGTCTGCAGTACGAGACTCAGCTTGTACTTCCAGAAAGGATCGACACACAGCCTGTCCCTTCAAGACCAAGTGCTGTCTCCATAGCAAATGAGAAAGTGCCCCCTTGCCAGAGAAATTGAGGCTGTGAAGCGGGTATTTTGAAAATGGAGTCAGAAAGATTTTCAGTGTTATACCCGGTCTCAGATATGCAGACGTTCAAATCTGGGAACCGAACATTTCTAGCCCATTTAAAAATCTCCCAAACCTAGCGTTTCCGTGTGTTTTTAGCCCACTGGTTAAAAATAATGAAAACGTAACACCTTTCCAGGAGTTTGCAAGAAAATCAGTGGCGCTACACCAGCCTATTTTCAACATAAAATTTTGCCTAACCGTTGAATGGGATTGAAAAAGGAGACACAGGATTAAGTGATGCTAACAATCGCTTCTTCCATGCTCACTGTTAGGGACTGAATGGTGTCCCCCCAAAATATGTGTTGGAATCCTAACCCCTATACCTGTGGATGTGAACCCATTTGAGAATAGGGTTTTCTTTTTTATGTTAACGAGGCCGTATCAGTGGAGAGTGTGTCTTAAATCCAATCACCACTGAGTTACAAAGAGCAGGCTAGTCGCGGGGACAAGAAAGCACCAACGAGGAAGAACCGAGGAACTCCGGGGCTGCAGAAGCTGCGACAAGGACTTTCCCCCAGAGCCCACAGACAGAGAGACTTCCCCCAGAGCCAGTGTCCTGAATTCACACGTCCAGCCTCCTGAACTCTGAGAAAATAAATTCCTGTTCTTTAAAACCACCCACCTGTGGTACTTCTGTTTCAGCAGCCCTAGGGGACTGAGACGCTGGCCGGCATCTCTTTGTGCAGGATGTTGTTCTGTTTCAAATGCCGTGTAAAACCAGGCATCGAAACAAACGGACATAGGTCCACACTTGCTGTATCACAAAGGGTTAAAAGATTTTCAAAGACAATGAGGCCTTTTGAATCTCATTGCTTTCGCTAGAAGACTTAAAATATTCAATTGTAAACAAAAAATTCCACATAAGAAAATTTGGGTCAGAGTGATCATTTCATCTTTCACTCATCCTTTTAAATTTGTACGCTATACATGTGTCTACAGCATATGTTATCTGTGAGTAGAATCGAAGATGAGTATCACTCACACAGAAATAAACAGACAGTGGGGGGCACATCCCTCAACGTTTAATGACAGGTAAGTGGTCCAAAATGTGGGGTTGCAGCTTTAGAAAACCCGTGTGTTGCCTTGCCCCTTGGGTAGCTGGGTCCTGAGAGGACCCCAGCCCCTAGGGACGCTTCCTCCAAGATGCTGGCCAGTGAGGAAGGGCTCAGGAGGGCAGAGGGGAGAGAAAGGTGCTACGCTGAGGCACCAGCAGAGCCCCTTGGGCCCCGGGGCCAGGCTGGGATTCTCTAGACCTTTTTCGACACCTCTCCACCTACCTTCTTCCCTACCAGTTGCTGTTGAGTGGATTCCGACTCATGGCAACCCCATGTGTGTCAGAGCAGAACTGTGCTTTATAGGGTTATCAACGGCTGATTTTTTGGAAGTAGACCACCAGGCTTTTCTTCCAAGGCACCTCTGGGTGGACTTGAACTTCCAACCTTTTGGTTAGCACCACTCAGGTACTCCCCTTTGGACACGGGGTGCTGGAGTCCAGCTCACTCCCAAAGGGCCCACCCTCGGGCCAAGGCGGTACCCAGCCAGAGTCCCACCTGGTCTCTGTCTTCACTCAACAAGCACCATGTGTCTCAGCCAGCACTCCCTCGTGGCACATCTGGCCCCACCTCCCTCCACTGTGGACCTGGACTTAACCTGTCTGAGCCACAGGCACGGAGAGAGTCACAGTACCATGGGCCTGTGTTATGGATTGAATTCGGCCCCTCAAGATAGGCGCTGGAATCCTACATACCTGTAGGAACCCCTATACCGTGGGTGTGGTCCTGTTTGGAAATCACACACACACACACACACACACACACACACACACACAGAAGACAGAGCCTACAAGCCAAGAAACCAAGGAACACCCAGGGCTATGACAAGGAAGGATTCCACACGGCCGAAATCCAATTTGGACTTGTAGCCTCCAAAACTGTGAGAGAGAGTCACTGTCTGCTCTTTAAAGGCTCCACTTCGTGAGTCTGTGTCACAGCTGCTCTAGTTAACTAAGACACCTTGTTGGAGTAGTTAACAGAGATGAAATTCCTCAGGCACCTAGGGAAGCCCCCGTCTTGATGCTTCTCTCACCTGCACTGAAGCCCATCCATTCAGGTTCACCAGAGACCCCGCCATGACCCCTCCCCATGTGCCTACTGCTCGCCACCTGCCTGTGTCCTGTGGTCTCAGGGACTGCTTCACGCCTCTGGGCTGAACCTCAGTGGGATGGACACCCTTCCAAGGAAGGGGACGTGGAGGATAGGGTGGGGTGTGAGGGGACTCCCATGTCATGGTCACTGACTCATTCATTCTTTCATGCACTCACTCACTGATTCACTCATTTACTCACTCCCTCATACACTCATTCACTCACTCATCAATTCATCCATTCATTCACTCACTCATTCACTTATTCACTCACTCATCCATTCATTCACTCACTCATTCATTCACTCACTCATTCATTAATTCACTCATTCACTCACTCACCCATACACGGGACCCAGAAAGGAGCCACATATGGTCCCTGCCCTGGAGAAGCCACGGTCTTAGGGGGAGGCAGTGTGCGCAGTTAGTGACGAGTGCCACCATGGTCGGTGCTGGGCAGGGGGCAGTGGGGGCCATGGGAGGGGATATGAAGGCTTCTCCCCTCTCTCCTTGGGAGGCACCTTCTAGTCATCCCCAAGGCCAAGTCAAGGGGTCCCACTGGTGGTGCACCCTGACCTGTAGGGGTGTCAAGGGCCCTGGACAGTCACTCCATGAGCAGGTGGGGGGGAGTGGGGAGGGGAGGCTGTTGATGAGGGCCAGGCCCCAGCAGGAAGGGGGCACAGAGGGGACGCCCGGCCCCCCTCCCTGGGTGAATACTGCCTAGGCTCCCCTCGCTGGACCCTTCCTAATGGACTCTCAGAAGGCACACCCTGTAGGGGGTGCTCCAGGATGTCATGCTGCCCTGAAACATCCCAGGGGCACACAGGCTTGGGAGAGCACACTCCCAGAGGACCTGCACTGCTCCCGCTCCCCAGAGCTGCTGCCCAGGCCTGGCCCCCACCTAGTGGGTAAGCTGGTTCATGGTGCATGTCCTCCACACACTGCAGGGTCCCCTACACTCTAGGCCTTGTCGGGGGCTGGAAACAGCTCTTCAGGAGAGACTAGCCTGGCCCACTCCCAGGAACCGGGAAGAAGAGACAGGTGGGCATGTCGTCCTGCAGGGAGATGGAGTGTGAGATTCACCCAGAGGAGGCCAGTGGGGCTCCTGGGGGAGCAGGCCAAGTGGGCAGACGTGGGGTTCCCATTCCCGCATAGCCTGAGGGGAGCCGGGACCAGGGTGAGGTAGACTCAGGGACGGCGGGTGTGAGGAGGCTCCCGGGCTGGCGGGCTCTGGTACTGAGAGCTGGGTTTGTTCTGAGAGCAATGAGGTGCCATCGGAGGGCCGTAAGCCTGGGAGTGACTACGCAGAATAAGATCTGCCATCGACAATGTCCTTCCCCCGGGCCCTGGCGAGTGCCGCACCTGATCGTGGCCTGCGCAGTGAGTTAAGCCGAGAAACTGCATGCTCTCCAGAGGGTAGTTAGGTGGCTGCTCTGTCCTGACCACGCGGAAGTCCCAGGAAGCCCACTGGGCTTGTTAACAGCCGGACACACTCATCCCCTACCATCACCCTGACGATCACCGTGACTGCTGTGAGCGAAGTCGTCCTCACCGCTGTGACTCCTTCAGGGGGAGGGGTGAGGAGGCCCTACTCGGGGCCCCTCTTCTTGGGGAGCAGCCTGCCAGCACACACCCTCCAGTTCTCGAGGTTCCCTTCCTTCCCAGGCCAGTGCCCTCCCGGCTCACTCCCTCTGACCCGCTCTTTCCACTCACTGTCCCCTTCCCAGGAAGCCTGCCTTGACCCACTCCCTCAGTGCCCCCCAGCACCCGCGGCTTCCTTGTCGCATTTGGAGTCACGCTGGTCTCTGTGTCCCCCGCACCTCAGAGTCCCACCACCTTCGTGGGTCCAACCCAGATGAGCCGTCCACAGACACTGGTGGATTGAACGTCTGCGCCAGTCCTGGGGGGCTCCTTTGGGGACCCCCACAGCGTTTCCCACTCTCCGCTTTTGCACCAACATGCCCGTTGTCTGCTCTCCTCTATTCTCCACCTGGAAGGAGCCCTGGTGGTACAACAGTTAAGCACTCAACGGCTAACTAAAGGTTGGAGGTTTCAGTCCACCCAGAGGTGCCTTGGAAGAAAGGCCTGGTGATCTACTTCTGAAAAATCAGCCACTGAAAACCCTGTAAACTCAGTTCTCCTCTGCACACGAGGTCGCTGTGAGTTGGGGTTGACTGGATGGCACCTGGTTATTCTCTACCTGCCACGGCTTCCCCTGCACCGTCCACTTCACAGCTGGCACCCAGGCTTTCCACCTGCCCTCTCTGGAGGGGGGAGCTGTGCTGGCTCCCTACCCCGGACCCAGCACCCGGCCAGCTCCCAGCTCCCAGACTCCCTCCTTCCCCTCCTCCTCAACGGCTGGCTCCCAGGCCCCCGAGGCCAAGCAGCATGCATTCACTGAGAACCAGATGCTGCCTACCCTCTCATCAGCTTCAGGGACAAACACTAGCATGCGGGTGTGGACACAGGGCTTGTTATTTTAATGAAGGCAGGAAGACTGGGCAGAGGTGGAGACAGCGTGATGGGATTCTCATTAAAGCTGCCAGTGTCTGTGCGGAGGGGCCTCAGGATGGAGGGGCCTGGATAGCGCAGGAGCTGCTGGGAGACCCGCCCCCTCCCGGCACCCCCTTCTGACACCCCCTCCTGACACCCTGACCACATCTGTAACAACTGCATCTCACCGTCCTCCCAAACTTATGCTGGTCCATGTCTCCATCCCTGCCCTCCCTTTGTTGCCAGCATTGGAACACAGGACCAGTTCTTCCTGCAGTTAGGAGCATCTGTCCTTGGGGAGAAAGCTGGGCTCCTGGAGACCACGGGCTCAGGGCCAGATGTCAAGATATGGTCATGTGGTCAGGCACGGAGGGTGGGGGACAGAATCATTGCCAGGAAGGAGCCAGTTTGCAAGTGGTTGGGCTACTTACAGGGTCATAGCACTACTCTGAGCCCCCACTCTCCCCGCCCCCACTCCAAGACCCCACCCTGTCCTCTGTATGGGAGACTGATCTACTGACCACCGCAGGGAGGTGGGAGGCTCACGGGACAAATCCACTCCCCACCTTTGAAAGCAGGAAATGGGAAAGATGTGTAAGGGACCATTTGTCTGCTGGTATTGTCCCCAGCTGCAAAGGCGGTGCAAGGCAGTCTCGCTGCGGGGACCAGGCATCAGGGTTGAGTGGGGGCAGCTGGGCTTGGAAGCAGCCCCTGGTGGTGTGAGCTGAAGGGCCCGTATCACAAGAAGCCCCCCAAAGAGAACGCACTCGTGATCGCTGGGGACAGTTGTGTGGCTGTGTGTCCAGCTGCCTGCCTGTCTCTGGGCCTCCCAGCTGCTCGCTGCTTTATGGGCCCATATACTGGACTCCACAGAAGGCCAAGCACTTCCGAACCCATTACTCATGGCTGTCCCCGCCCCAGTCACAGGAACCCGGATTAATGGATGTGGGCTCCCTCTCCTGCTCCATCGATAACACCTGAGACCAAGCAGTTAGCATTTACGGCCAGATCGGATTGTGGGGTGGGGGATCCCTGCTCCCATCTTCTGTAGCAGCAGGCTGCCCTCCCCCCACCAAAAAAAACAAAACAAAACAGGTCTGGAGCTCGGCCCCTGCCCGAGGAGGCCAGAGAACAAAGCACCTTCCGCTGCT
Source organism: Dugong dugon (assembly GCA_030035585.1). Taxonomy (NCBI): domain Eukaryota; kingdom Metazoa; phylum Chordata; class Mammalia; order Sirenia; family Dugongidae; genus Dugong; species Dugong dugon. Next base: position 1,763,341 of record CM057463.1, on the reverse strand, counting down.
GTCAGTCCAGCTGTCGCTAAACGCCCGAGTCCATCAGGGAGGAGAGGAAATCCCAGGACAGAGCATCTGTCCAGCAGCTTGGAGACGGCCGTTTATTTGGGCTGAAAACAGTTCAACAGCGCCTTGCATTTTCAAGCCACGTTCCTTCATGTGTCACTGACTTCCTCCCGACCACGGCCTGGGGTGGAGTGGGGTCTCCCCGACCTCAGGGTGGGCTCAGGAGAGAAGGGGGGGACCTGAAGAGCCTTTGAAAACACCTGCAAGAGGGGGGCACTGTGCTGTGCATGCAAGACCCATGTCGTACAAAAATTCATTATATATGTGTATGGTTGAATGTGTTATCTGTTAGGTTAACATGAGGTCATTGGGAGGAGGGTGGGCCTAATTCTATATACCTGGTGTCCTTATAAAAGAGGAGAAGAGACACAGACAGAGGGAAGACGGCCGTGTGTTGACAGAGTCACACTGCAGCTGCAAGCCCAGGAGTGCCCAGGGCTACCAGGAGCTGGGAGACCAGACAGGGTCTCCCCTAGAGCCAACAGAGAGTGTGACCTACTAACACGCTCGCCTCCAGAACAGAGACAATAAATTCCAGTTCTTATAAGCCACTCACTTAGTGGACTTTTGTTATGGCAGCTCTAGGAAATCTACAGAATATGTATGCAATACACGTAACACACACACACACATATAATGCACGTATGGCGCCAGTGGTGGTTCAGTGGTAGGATTCTTGCCTTCCATGCAGACCCGGGTTAGAGTCCCAGCCAATGCCCAGCCACCACCTGTCTGTCTGTGGAGACTTGCATGTTGCTGTGATGCTGAGCCGGTTTCAGCAGAGCTTTCAGACTAAGATGGACTAGGAAGAAAGGCCTGGTGATCTACTTCTGAAAATCAGCCAGTGAGAACTCTGTGGATCACAACAGTCTGATCCCATTGTGCATGGGGTCACCATGAGTCAGGGTCTGACTAGACAGGAGCTAACTAACACAACATAATTCATGTATATGTGTATATATTACATTTATATATGTCTCTGTCTCTCTATGTATGTATGTATACATAATACAATATACACACATATACACACACACACGGATACACCATCAGGAAAAACCACTCACTAGAAAAAGACATCATGTTTGGTAAAACAAAGGGTCAGTGAAAATGAAGGAAACCCTCAGTAAGGTGGTGTAACACAGTAGCTGTGACAATGGCCTCAAACTCACCAATGATCATGAAGATGGCGCAGGACTGTGCAATGTTTTATTCTGTTGTACATGAAGTAGCCACTAGTCAGAGCCGACCCAATGCTGATTAACAACAACACATCGTGTAACCTCTGACACTCACTTTTCTCATCAGTAAAGTGGTATTGCTAAAGATGAGAGCGTTACGTGCACACAGTGGAAGTCCACCATCACATCATCGTCACCATCATCATCGTCATCTTCATCATCGTCATCACCGTCCTCATCACCGTCATCATCACCATCCTCACCATCCTCATCACCATCCTTATCACCATCCTCATCCTCATCACCATCCTCATCACCATCCTCATCACCATCATCCTCATCACCATCATCCTCATCACCATCATCCTCATCACCATCATTCTCATCACCATCCTCATCACCATCCTCACCATCCTCATCACCATCCTCATCATCATCCTCATCACCATCCTCATCCTCATCATCCTCATCACCATCCTCATCATCAACCTCATCACCATCATCCTCATCACCATCCTCATCACCATCCTCATCATCATCCTCATCACCATCATCCTCATCACCATCCTCATCACCATCCTCATCACCATCCTCATCATCATCCTCATCACCATCATCCTCATCACCATCCTCATCACCATCCTCATCAACATCATCACCACCATCCTTGTCATCATCATCACCATCATCATCATTATCCTCTGATGAAGGGGAAGCCCAGAGCCCTTATTCTGGGGACAGGGCAAGCTGTTCACTTCTCAGTCAGCCCAGGAGGAGGGCGAGAGCTCATGTCTTGGGGCAATCCAGGAAGCGGATTTAAAGCAGCACTTCTTCAGGGACTGACTGGTTACTTAGTTTTGAAATCCTGTCTCTTCTATCGATTGCCAGTCAGGGAACCACATGCAGCTGAGCCAGTGCAGTCCCCACAGAGTCCAGACTGGCCAGCATAAACCGCCTCAGTGTGTACCTTGCCCAGGCTCCCCCAACGACAGAGAAGATGGCAGAGGTTTGAGTCGGGGTCTGCAGCCTCACAGCCCAGCCCCTGCAGGACACCCACAGCTGCTGGGTCCTCAGCCACGTGGGAGATGACCATCTCTCCCTCCAGGCTGCAGCTGACGGCTTTCACTATTTGTCCGGCAGGTCTCCTTGGTGTGAACGCAAAAGCATCCACAGTGGAAACAGTGAGGGAGAAATATGCTATCAAACAAATTAACCTGACAGTTTATGTTCATAAAGTAATTTCTAACAAGTACTATTTCCCTAGAATTAGGCTATCTACACTTTAGCCAAACTGTTCCCACTTAGGTTGTTTAGTGACTGTCAGAAGCTGCACGGCACTCCATATTCACAACAGTCCAGGAGTGACGAGACCACTTTGGATGCTAGAACGTGTACACACACACCAGATAAACAAGCACGACTCCAGGCCTGCGTGGGGACAGGGAAACCCTCGCCTGGTGAACTAGCGCTAGCGGGCGGGAGGGGCAGGGCTGAGCGCCCCAACTAAGCAGCCCGTCAGATAGTGAGCTCCTTAGCGGTGGAAGTCTTCGAGCAGAGGCAGCCAGGTATGGGGAATCAAACAGTCACAGAGTGGGTGTGTCGAACACACTCCCACCACCCCTGAGTTCACAGTAAGGAAGACAGGTGTGAGGATAAGCCAAGCGTCGTAACCTGGAGGCTGTGTCTAAATCCAGATCACCAGCCAGTTCACCCCACACCGCCATTTAAAAAGTATCAATTAGTCAACAATCCTCAAAAATCAGGAAATTTCTCCATTGCAGCAAAGAGTAGGGTGTGAACAGAGCTGCCTCCTCCCTTGTCTGGACCCAAGGTCTCGGGGCTGCCCCAGGCCCCACGTCTCCCTATTGCCCCATACCTGGCCTGCTTCTTATTGACTCCACCCGGCAGGCAGCTGCAGGCATCTGAGTGTGTGGTCCCTGGGGGATACCGGTGGAAGTACAAGTAGTAATACCATCAACAACAACGATGATGCGGAACAACAGCCAAGGTCGCTACTGTGTGCTGCACGGCCCACTCAGCATCTGCACTTGCCCATCATTTCTCCTCACCAAACCCTACGAAGGAGGCGCTCTGAGCATTCCCACTACGCCCGTGAGGAAACCAAGCCACAGAGAGGTTATGAAATGAGCCGAGGTTCGCAGCCGATCAGCGGTGGGAATGAGTTTCAGCCCACTGGGTGGAGCAGCCATTCCGTCGCCAGAACAAGTCACGTGGAGCCCAGAGGACACATCTGCTGGACGTCAACTTTGACTCTGCCCTGGGCCGAGTGGGTCCTGGGGGCACGTGAAACTGGTCCAGACAATCCAGGAAGGCTTTGGGGAAGAAGTGGTATTCCAATTGCCCATTGGGCTAGACTCAGGATTGGAGGGCCTGGGTTCAAGCCTCAGTACCCTCCCGCCCCTCCCATTAAATACTGTCACTAAACACGGCCACCAACTCCATCTCCCTTCTCCCAGGCACTAAGTAGAACGCTCTGCTCCATCTTGCCCAGTAAGCCTCAGTTTCTTAGGCTCCAAAGCTGTGCTTTAGCCACCCAAACGTCTGTCATTAGGGAAACCAGTGTCCAGTGCTCAGAGACGGCCGCATGCTAATGGGAACCTCACTATGCCGTCTTTGAAGGGTCAGTACTCAAAGACAAATGGCACACCTCGCCAGCATGTCTCCCCCCCGCAGGACAGGCTGGAGTAGCAGTGGAGGGAGACTCTGAGAGAGCCGGGGGGCTGAGCAGGCCGGCGGCCCAGGGAGGGGCATGTCCCTGGAGCCCTAAGCATGGTCCTTGCCCTCCTGTAAGCTCAGCTATACTGGGGTGGGGGACCCCATGATTTTCTGGGTGCACACTACATGCCTGTCCCTGAGTTAGATGCTTTGTATACGTTCTCTCATCTGCTCCTCTCAGGAGCTCCATGGACAAGCACCAGAATTTGGCTTTACAGGTGAGAAACGGAGGTACAGAGGTCCCCCGGCCCCAGGCCCAGCAGGGGGAGGCCAGGCCGGGGAGGGGGTCTGTCCCACACACAGCCCATCTTTCTTTCCACTCGTCACCCTGTCTCCAGCCAGGAACCCCTCAGGAATTGACTTTCAGGTTATTGTGGGTTCAATTTTGTCCCCCAAAAGATATGCTGAAAGCTTAACCCCTGTGCCCTTGAACATGACCTTGTTTGGAAATAAGAGGTTTTCTTTTGTTACGTTACTGAGGTCACACTGGAGCAGGTGGGCCCTAACCCCAATCCCTCTGAGTGGTGTCTTATAATAGAGAAGACTAGATGCAGACACACAGACAGGGGAAGACAGACACCATGTAAGAAACTGTCTACAAGACAGAGGACATCGAGAAATGCCCAGGGCCACTGGGAGCTGAAGCAGACAAGAAGGATCTTCCCCAGTGTGGACAGAGAGCCCGGGCCTGCTTGTCACCGCTGTTGAGTGGGTGCCTACTCAGTGTCACAGAGCACTGCCTGGCCCTGCGCCACCTTCACCATCATTGGTGTGTTCGAGTCCATTGTTGCGGCTGTTGTCAATCCATCCCACGGAGGGTTTCCCTCTTTATGCTGACCCTCCACTTTACCAACCACGATGTCCTTCTCTAGCAGTTGGTCTTTCCTGATGACGTGTCCAACGTTAGCAAACAGAAGTCTTGCCATCCTTGCTTCTAAGAAGCATTCTGGCTGTACCTCCTCCAAGACAGATTTGTTTGCGTTTCTGGCAGTCCATGGCAGACACCCTGACTTCAACTGTCAGCCTCCAGACCTGCGGGAGAATGAATGTCTATTCTTTAAAGCCACTCACCTGTGATGTTTCTGTTACGGTGGCCCCAGGAGACGTAGACACAGGTGGGCATCAGTTCACTTCCTTCTCCACACGTAATACGGTGTGTTCCTCCTAGCCCTGATTCCAGCCAGGTGAATAAAGACTGTCAAACCCCAGACAATGTGCAGCAAGTGTCCTGCCTCGGCCACTGCAGACGGGGAATGAGTGAGATCACACGGCAGATTGACAGTGGTCATTACAGGCCATCTGGGCAGGCGGGGTGGCCACATCCTTTCTGCGCTCCGAGGCCTGAGGACTGGAGCATTTGTTCAGGCCGTCACACCTCCCAGGAACCGGCTGAGGTCTCCACGGACGCCCGTGAGAGATGTTTAAAGCCCCCTGGGGCGGTAATTTACGGCAGCCCTGGGACACTAAGGAGCAAGTCAGTCTGTCTCTCTGGGAGTCCTCCTCATCCACAATGGGATGTTGGGTGCACTAATGGGCGTGGGTGCACACGGCACTGAGCACAGGAGGGGCCGGGGTTTGCTCGGCGCCCTGAGACACGGGGTGCCTGTGCACCCAGCTCCATCTCCCAGCCTCATTGCATGGTGTGGCCGCGAGCCCCGAACACTGCTGCTTCAGAGGACTGGCACGCCACAGAGTTCTCCTGGCATGTGCACCAAGCAAGGAGCTCGGAACAGCAGGTGCACCCGGGGCCAGGTCCTTCTGAAGGGTGCTCCCTAGGGCGGGCACTGGGTAGACATCCGTCAGATAACGAGCAAGACGCCCAGCACAGCTCATCCCAGTCCGTCTTCAGGGCTGGCTATTCATTCCCGTCCCCTAACGACCGTGTCAAAGACCACAAACATTCCCACTGTGAGGGCACCCTGCAGACTAAGGTCCTTCCTCCCTGCCGTGTCACCTGGGCCTCACAACGGTCAGTGCAGAGTCAACAACTCACTCCACAGATGGAGTCACTGAGGCCAAGGTCCCTCCAGTGGGTGACGGGCCTAAGACCACTGTAAGTGCGAGGAAGAATGGTTGATTGAAGGGCGGACTGAACAAATGAACGAGCGCACATAGAGGACGTGCATGGTAAGCTTAACGAGCAGTTTTCAGGCCTCTTCGAGCACTTTGGAAGTGTCGCTTACTGATGAGCTGATGACAGATGGTTCTCACTACTGGTCTTTAACCCACCCCTCCAGCCCCAGGGTCAACCAGGCTGGGTGGAGCCTCGGCACAGAAGTTCCCCGGAGGGCCTATAAGAGTGCCTTTTCTTGCAGGCAGGAGGGGACAGGAAAGCTGGTGATAGGGAATGCAAGGTTGAGAAGGGACAGTGTTGACATGTCGTGGGTTGTTAACCATTGTCGTAAAATAAAACAACATGTGTACTAACTGTTTAATGAGAAACTATCTGTTTTGTAAACCTTCATTTAAAGTACAATAAAAAAAAGGGTGCCTTTTCTTGCTTTCGGTGCCCTGCTGATCCTCAGAACCCTGGTGAGCTGTCCCTCTGCCGGCCCCTCCTCTCTGTCCCCATGGGAGACATGCACGTGTGACAACATCCTCAGTGTGTATGCCTGTTTGCACAGTTGTCTCTCCTCTGGGTGGGGAGCACCTCCATGCTGTGCCTACACAGGTCAAGTGGGTGAAGGGGTGGATGAGTGGACGGATGGAGGGATGGGTAGATGGGCGGATGGATGAGTGGACGGATGGAGGGATGGGTAGATGGTCAGACTGACGGGTAGGTAAATGGACAGGCACATGGTTAGACGGACAGACAGACAGATGCATGGAAAGATGGACAGATAGAAGGATGTACGTGGATATGTAGGGACGGATGGACAGATTGATGGATGGACAGGTGGACAGAAGGATGTACGTGGATATGTAGGGACGGATGGACAGATTGATGGATGGACAGGTGGACAGAAGGATGCATGTATGTGTATGCATGTAGGGATGGATGGATGGACAGACGGACAGTACCCTTCAGGAGCCTGGCTGCACGGCAGTGTGCATGTGGACGTATGCAAGCTCTTCCTGTGAAGGCTGCACTTGGCGTGGATTCCCACCACCCAGGACAGGGCCTCCTCCGTCTCTCCCCGGGCCTAGCTTGGTCCCTGGTGGTGCCGTTCACTAGTGGACAGCTGCTGTGCTTATCATAGACATTTCCCATTTGTTCTTTTTGGACCATCTCCCCAGGGTGCTCGGGCTCAGCTGCCAATGCCATGCCAGCCTTCACCAGGCCTCTTCTGTCCCGGGCCTTCGCACCTGCCCTTCCTGTCCCTCTTTTCCACCCAGCAACTCCCACCACCCACCTTCAGGTTTGGGACAAAGGCCCCAGCACCGTGTGTTAGAGCAGCATGGAAAGCTCTGCTCCCCCAAGGCTGGGTGTGCTTCCTTTGATGTCGGGTCTGCAATCGGAGGCATCTGGTCTCTAATCATGTCTGCTCCCCCAGCGGAACCAGAGCTGGGCCAGTGCCTGCCTTCTCCCTGTCTATCCCCAGCAATTAAACTTTGCATGACTCAGTGGCGCCCTGCCCAAACGCTGGAGCCGGCAGAGGTTGGCCAAGGCCCTTCCGAAAGGATGAGCTGGCATGGGCATTTGAGCTTCTCCTCTGGGCCCTGCTGGCTCATGTAGGTGGGTGGGATCGGTGGCTGGGGGCACCCCTGCAAACGCCCCCCGTATAGGAAGCACCATCCAAATGCTGCACACTATGAGTCATCCAAAGACAATTTCCAGGGGATTGCCCCTAATGGCTCCTTGGGCAAGTGACTGTTCAGACAGAGACAGTTTGAAAGATCCCCGCGCACAGTGGAGGGGCTGGGAGGGTCCGTCCCACTCAATCACTGTCACGCTCACTCACCAGGAGCCCTACTCTGAAGGAAGGGGGTCTTTGGAGGGCACCTGCCTGTTTCAGATCTGAACTAGTGTTCCCCTGCTGACTCAGAAATGCCCACAGCTGTCAGGACAGCTCCCTCTCCTGCCCGCTGCCTGGCACCTTCCTTCTTACTGTTATCCCTTTGTCTAGAGCCTTTTCACCTGGAAGAATGTGCAAAGTTTATCCTCCACACCAGGATTCTTCCCCTACAGGGTCCATTCTGCCCTTTCATGCTTCCAGGATTTGAATTCTATCACTGAAATTCTTAATATCTTATAATTATTCTTTAATCCTCCTGTTAGAGATTGAATTGTGTCCCCCCAAAAATATGGGTTGTAAATCCTAACCCCTATGCCTGTGGTATTAATCCCATTTGGGAAAGGGGTTCTTGTTGTGCTAATGAGGCAGCGTTAGTGCAAAGTCTGTCTTCAGTCAATCTCTTTTGAGATATAAAAGCAGGTTAGGCAAGCAGGGCAGAAAGCCCAGAGGGAAAGACCTAAGCTATGTGATTGACAGTGAATTTAGGAATAAAATAAAATCCGTTATTGTCGAGTCCATTCCACCTCAGAGAGACCCTATAGGACAGAGTAGAACTGCCCACAGGGTCTCCACCAGCACGTGTCTGCCATTTTGTCATCCTGTCGTGGCTTGCATTTTGCTGTGACACTGGAAGCTTTTCCACCAGTATTCAAACACCAGCAGGGCCACCCTTGGAGGGCAGGATTCAGCAGAGCTTCCAGACTAAGACGGACTAGGAAGAAGGACCTGGTGGTCTACTTCTGAGAAGAATTAGCCAGTGAAAACCTTATGAAGAGCAGCGGAACACTGTCTGATATAGTGCCGGAAGATGAGTCCCCCAGGTTGGAAGGCACTCAAAAGACCACTGGGGAAGAGCTGCCTCCTCAATGTAGAGTCGACCTTAATGATGTGGTTGGATTCAAGCTTTCGGGACCTTCATCTGCTGATGTGGCGTGACTCAAAATGAGAAGAAACAGCTGCAAACATCCGTTAATAATTGGAACGTGGAATGTACGAAGGATGAATCTAGGAAAATCGGAAATTGTCAGAAATGAAATGGAATGCATAAACATCGATATCCTAGGCATTAGTGAGCTGAAATGGACTGGTATTGGCCATTTTGAATCGGACAGTCATATGGTCTACTACACCGGGAATGACAAATTAAAGAGGAACAGTGTCATATTCGTTGTCAAAAAGAACATTTCAAGATCTATCCTGAAGTACAATACTGTCAGTGATAGGATAATATACACAAGCTTACAAAAAAGACCAGTTAATATGACTATTATTCAAATTTACATACCAAGCACTAAGGCCAAAGATGAAGAAATTGAAGATTTTTACCAGCTTCTACAGTCTGAAATTGATCAAACATGCAATCAGGATGCACTGATAATTACTGGTGATTGGAATGCAAAAGTCGGAAACAAAGGATTGGTAGTTGGAAAATATGATGTTGGAGGTCTCCTGATAGAATTTTGCAAGACCAACAACTTCTTCATTGCAAATACCTTTTCTCACCAACATAAACGGCAACTCTACACATGGAGCTCGCCAGATGGAATACACAGGAGTCAAATCGACTACATTTGTGGAAAGAGACGATGGAAAAGCTCAATATCATCAGTCAGAACAAGGTCGGGGCCGACTGTGGAACAGACCATCAATTGCTCCTGTGCAAATTCAAGTTGAAACTGAAGAAAATTAGAACAAGTCCACGAGAGCCAAAGTACGACCTTGAGTATATCCCACCTGAATTTAGAGACCATCTCAAGAACAGATTTGACATGTGGAACACTAAAGACCAAAGATCAGATGAGTTGTAGAATGATATCAAGGACATCATACATGAAGAAAGCAAGAGGTCACTAAAAAGACAGGAAAGAAAAAAAAGACCAAAATGGATGTCAGAAGAGACTCTGAAAGTTACTCTTGAACGTCCAGTAGCTAAAGCAAAAGGAAGAAATGATGAAGTAAAAGAACTGAAGATTTCAAAGGGTAGCTGAGGAGACAAGGTAAAGTATTATAATGACATGTGCAAAGAGCTGGATAGAAAACCAAAAGGGAAGAACATGCTCCGCATTTCTCAAGGTGAAAGAACCGAAGAAAAACTTCAAGCCTGGAGTTGCAATATTGAAGAATCCTAAGGGGAAAATACTAAATGACGCAGGAAGCATCAAACAAAGATGGAAGGAAACCTAGGAATTGCCACTGAAAAGAGATGAGGACCTTCCCCTAGAGTGGACAGAGACGACGCCTTCCCCTAGAGTGGACAGAGACGACGCCTTCCCCTAGAGTGGACAGAGACGACGCCTTCCCCTAGAGTGGACAGAGACGACGCCTTCCCCTAGAGTGGACAGAGACGACGCCTTCCCCTAGAGTGGACAGAGACGACGCCTTCCCCTAGAGTGGACAGAGACGACGCCTTCCCCTAGAGTGGACAGAGACGACGCCTTCCCCTAGAGTGGACAGAGACGACGCCTTCCCCTAGAGTGGACAGAGACGACGCCTTCCCCTAGAGTGGACAGAGACGACGCCTTCCCCTAGAGTGGACAGAGACGACGCCTTCCCCTAGAGTGGACAGAGACGACGCCTTCCCCTAGAGTGGACAGAGACAAAGCCTTCCCCTAGAGCCAGTGCCCTGAATTTGGACTTCGAGCCTGCTGAACTGTGAGAAAATAAACTTCTGCTCGTTAAGCACCCACGTGTGGCATTTCTGTTATAGCAGCTCTCAGAGACTGAGACACCCTCAGCTCCCTTAACACTTCTGCTTCCTTTCTGGGAGCGCCTGGTCCTCTCTGTCGGCTTTCTTCAACCCCTACCCACTCTATTTAAATGGGGCTGCACACCACAGGACTAAATCTCCCTCCAGCTGTCCCTCCATGCCCCCATATCCCACCTGTAGGCTTTACAACCATAGGAGTTTGGGGGTGCTGGAGTAGGGAGGAAGAAGGTGAAAGGAGAAGCAACCTAGCTGCCCCCAGAGCAGTGGGACAGCAGGCATTAATGGGGCATGGTCAGCTGGCTGGTCTGTGATGGGGTGGGCAGGCCTGCGCTCTGCCTTGTGGACTTTCTACTTAGGGGAAGCCTTGACTTCCAGCAAGGCCTCTGCCAGACTCAGTGCCTCAGTTTATGTTTACCTTTACTGTCTTCATTGTCAGTTTAGAGGATATTTGGGGGAGCTTGTGGCAGGGACTGACACTGGTTTTTGTTTTTTTTGTAATTGTACTTCAGGTGAAGGCTTACAGAACAAATAATTTCTCATGATACAGTAGTACACGTATTGTTTTATGACATTGGTTAACAACTTCACAACATATCAATCTTCTAACTTCTCAACTTTTTTTTTGGTGAAAATACACATAGCCAAAGATACACCATTTCCAAAATTTCTACATGCACAGTTCAGTGACATTGACTACGCTCTTCCAATTGTGCTGTTATTCTCACTTAAGATGAAAGCTTACAGAACAAAATAGTTTCTCATTTAGCAGTTACTACAAATGTTGCTCTATGACAATGGTTAACAATCTCACAACACATCAACAATATCCTTACTCAACCTTGGGTTCCCTATCACCAGCTTCCTTGTCCCCTTCTACCTTCTGGCCCTTGTCACTGGACTCCTGTACCTCATTAATCTCATTTGGTTTTATGGGGTTGTCCACTCCCAGGCTGAACAGTGAACCTGGGAGGTAACTTCACCACTGAGCTAAAAGGGTGTCTGGGGGGCTATACTCTTGGGGTTTCTCTAGTCTCCTTTAGGGACTGACACTGTTTTAACCATAAATCAGTACCGTCCCCTAGAGAAGCCCCCACACTGGCCAACCTCACCGCCCTGGCCCAGGTTTCAGGGTGAAGCCCCCTCTTTACCCATGTTAATGTCACAGAGGGACCCTGTGATAGTTGAGGTGATGTGTCAACTTGGCTAGGCTGTGACGCTCAGTGATTTGGCAGACACTGGACTGGGTGCTCTTCCATGATGCGGTATGATGTAATCACGTTCCATGATGTGACCTGGTCTGATCAGCCAATCAGTTGGAAGTGGAGTTTCCTTGTGGGTGTGGCTGCCTCCAGTATATAAATGGATGTTTAGGCAAGGCTGTCTCCTCCCGACCCCGCACTTCTCTTGTTGCCTGTCCTCTGGTTCCTGGGACATAAGCCAATAGCAGCCCCCAGCCTGGAGCCTGACCGACAGATTTGGGACTTGCCAGCCACTACAACTGTGTGAGCCACTTCTTGAAGTAAATCTCTCTCTTTCTCTCTCTTTATAGATATATCTATATACCATTGGTTTTTCTCCTCTAGAGAACCCAGACCAAGACAGGCCCAAAGGGACCTTTCTGGGAGTGTTGATCTTCCACGCAGCAACCAGGAAAAGAACAAATCGATGCTGTGGTCTGAAACACCTGTGTGCCCCAGCCTTCACCTGGCACGAGCTGCTAGGACCCCCAGAAGGGCCGCCTGCTCCACGTGCCTGGGCCCTTGCTCTCAGGAAAAGGTGCTTTCCTTCACGGTGGGCACAGGAGGCGGCCACATTTTGTCAGAAGTACAGGAGGACTTTGGAGGACGCATAATGGCTCATTGATATGGGACAAATAACTATTTAATTGCTCTCTAATTATGGGACAATTAGGGTTCGTATCATGGCAGCGTACTTAGGTGCCTATTTATGCCCGTGTTGCACGCCATCACTGCGCCTGCACCCATTAACAATGCCCCAACGCACGGCGTCAGCAGCTGGACGATTACGCGGCACAATTACCTATGTAATCACTCTCTTCCATCTGAGTAATTACCCGGTGGTATTATTTGTCTATTACAATTTATTCATATACCTAATCACAGTCTCTTTTCATGCACTGGGACCTGGCCCAGGAGGCACCAATCCATTTTTTTCAGTAACATCAAAGATGAGGAGAGCTCAGGGTGAGGGGGCCGTGAGCACACGCGTGACCCCACGTTCATGGCGACGGCAGCAGAGCCTGCTCCCAGCAGGAAGACGGCGAGACAGTGTCACAACTTCTCAGGGCTGTCTCTGGTTGCTCCTTTGGTGTTAGTGGGGCCACGGCCTGACACTGTGTCTGGGTCGGTGCTGCCCTGCATGTCCCAGACCTGATCACCCTCCAGCCCGGCACGCGTCACCCCGCGCTACCCAGTTGCTATGGAGTCGATGCTGATTCACGGTGACCCCACATGTGTCAGAGTAGAGCTGTGCTCCACAGGGTTTCCAATGGCTCAGTTTTTGGACGCAGATTGCCAGGCCTTTCTTCCAAGGTGCTTCTGGGTGGACTCGAATCTCCAGCCTTTCAGTTAGCAGCTGAGTGTGTGCACCACTGCACCACCTGGGGACTGCCACATTAGAAGCCATTTAGGGAGAAGCACAGAATGTGGACGATTCGCCTTGACCACACTGAGCTTCGTTCCCGGCTTCCAGGGCAAAAGGTCCCCACGAGGTAGAAACAGGACAGAGAAGCACACTCTTCGTGTCTAGAACCTGGAATTTGGGGTCCTCTGGGAACATTCCTTTCTGTTGTACAACAAATACCAACAGGACCAGTTTGTGCTTTGCTCCTGGAGGGGTTCATGTCCGTGATCTTTCGGAAGTAGATCTCCAGGCCTTTCTTCCAAGGCACCGCCAGGTGGACCTGAACCTCCAAGCTTTCGGTTATCAGCCAGCGCACTCACCGTTTACACCCCCCAGGGATCTTTGCCCTGTTGTGGTTCCTGTCTTCTTGCTCCTCTCCCTCTGGACTTTTCCATGGTGGGATCGTTGGAGAGTCCTTATTCCCACCTGCAGCACAAGGAGCGCATGCCGGGCTCATGGTGGGCACCCAGTAACCCCGGGCCGAGCCAAACTGGAAGGGCTGTTCCCACCAGCGCTGGCCGGAGAACCCCGTCTATAAAGGCGACCACGTTACTTGGGGTGGGAGGGGGAGGGCGTGCTGAGACGCCGACCAGCAACCCCTGAGCTATCGTTCCGCCAGGATTCCAGTCACACTGTTTATGGCTCCAGTGTATCCCACTCTGGCCGTTGGAAAGCAGTCAAGTGGTCCACAAAGGCACCGGAAACCAAGTGGCCCCGCCTGGGCTGGTTCTCAGTAGGAAAGACCAGCCCACGCCCCTCGGCCACTGCACCCGTCAGTGCGGCCAACAACAAGGCACAGCCTGGAGATAAGACAGCTATCATGGACTGAATTATGCTCCCCCCAAAAAACACGTGCATCAGTTTGGCTGGGCTATGTTTCCCTGTATTGTATGATTGTCTACCATTTTATTACCTGATGTGACTTCCCTATGTGTTGTAAATGCTATCACTACAATGTAATAAGAGGGATTAGTGGCAGTTATATTGATGAGGTCTATAAGATTAAATAGTGTCTTAAGCCAATCTCTTTTGAGATATAAAAGAGAGAAGCGAGCAGAGACACATGGGAACCTCACACCATCAAGAAAGCAGTGCCGGGAGCAGAGCGCGTCCTTTGGACCTGAGGTTCCTGCGCAGAGAAGCTCCCAGACCAAAGGAGGACTGATGGCATGGACTTTCCTCCAGATCCAACAGAGAAGAGAAAGCGTTCCCCTGGAGCCTGAATTTGGACTTGTAGCCTACTGGACTGTGGGAGAATAACCTTCTCTTTGTCAAAGCCATCCCCTCGTGGTATTTCTGTTGGAGCAGCACAAGATGACTAAGACAGCAGCTAGACAGAAAAAGACACAGCGTGAAAACAGAACACACAGGAGCCTTCTCCACCGCAGCCCAAAGCTGGAAACAACACAAGTGTCCACGAGCAGATGAGGGGACACGCACGGCGGTCCACCCAGATGATGGAACACGACTCAGCCATAAGAGCCGTGAAGTCCTGACACACGCCACCGCACGGAGGAACCGTGAAAACATCACGCGGAGTGGAATACATCAGACACAAGAGGACAAATGTTGTCCGATCCCACTTACATGGACTATCTAGAACAGGCAGACGCAGGGATTACCAGATTAGAGGTTCCCAGGGGATGAGTGCAGAGAGGAGAAAACAAGATCTCCGAGGAGTTTCTGTTGGGGGGATGGAAATGTTTTAGAAATGGACAGCTGTGATGGTTGTACAACATGGTGAATGTAATCAGTGCTACTGGATTGTATACTCAAGTTAGTTTAAAGTGATAAGTTTTATGGTACGCGTATTTTACTACAATAAAAGAAAGGAATAAATGGAGCCCAGCCCATTCACAGTCCTCAGTGGGAAACAGTGGTGGACACCTCAGCCGCGCAGGCAACCAGCCCCGCTGCAGCTGTGTCCTCCCTCCCCACCGCCCAGCAGGCAGCCCAGATTGTCCTGCCTGCCCTCGGGGCTGGTTCTTGGCCGGAAGAAGTGATGGTACCTGCAGACTGGGGACGGTGAAGCTGGGTCCTCGGTCACCAGACGCACTTGCCTCACCAGCTGATGAAAACTCAGGCTGCCCAGGAGACCGTGTGCGGCGAGGACAGAGAGGTGGGGACCTGGCAATCCTTACACATCCTGAGACTGTGGGCCCCAGGGCTGCGTCCTTTGCTCTCAGCAGGGAGCCTCTGGTGGCCACAGACCCCCAGTATGGCGTCTCTCTCCCCTCTGAAATGCTGGAAGAAAAGACAGCAGGCGCTCGGCATGCCTATGAGTTCTCGTGGCTGCTCTGGCAAACCACCACACCCTTGTTGTTGTCGGGTGCCATTGAGTTGGTTCTGACTCAGCGACACGGTGCGCAACAGAATGAAGTACCACCCCATCCTGCGCCATCCTCACAATCGTTGTCGTGCTTGAGCCCACTGCTGTGGCCACTGTGTCAGTCCATCTCGCCGAGGGTCTTCCTCTTTTCCGCTGACACGAGTTTATTACTGCACCGTCCTGGGGGTCAGGGTCTGAGACGGGTCTCACGGGGCTAAAGCCAAGGTGTCAGCAGGCTGGTTCTCCTGGTGACTGGGGGGAGAATCCACTTCCTCGCCCTTTCAGCTTCTCAAGGCAGCTGCATTCCTTGATTTCCGGCCCCTGCTCCAACTTCAAGGAGCCCTGGTGGTGCAGTGGTTAAAGCCCTCAGCTGCTAACTGAAAGGTCAGTGATTGGAACCCACCGGCCAATCCTCGGGAGAAGGATGTGGCAGTCTGCTTCTGTAAAGATTACAGCCTTGGAAATCCTGTGGGGCAGTTCTCCTCTGTCGCTATGAAATGCGATTGACTCAATGACAACGGGCTTGGGCCTCCATCTTTAGGGTCCCTGGCGCTAAGGATGCACTCGACTGCTAACCGAAGGTTGAGGGTTCGAGTCCTATCAGAGGTGCCTCAGAAGAAAGGCCTGATGATCTACTCCTGAGAGATCAGCCATTGAAATTCTACGGAGCACGGTTCTACTCTGACACACGTGGCCTCGCTATAGCTGGAACCTCCTCGATGGTAGCTGATTCTCCTCCATCCTCAAAACCAGCCTCGTGGCGCTTTAGAATCGCTCTCTGCCTCTGACCCTCCTGCCTCCTCTTACATGGAGCCTCGTGACGGCACTGGGCCATCTCTCCGTCTCAGGAATCTCACCTTGACCACACGTGTACTGCCCCTTTCACCACGGTAGGCCCCATATCCACAGGTTCCGGGGATGGGGATGTTGACACCTTGGGGGGCCGTTGTTCTGCCGACCACAGGGCATTGAGACAACACAGACTTCTGGTGCCTGCTGTCCACCCTCCACAGTCACAGATGGGAAAAAGGGGACTTGGGGGAGCCCGTAACCGGCCCAGGACACAGCATGCATACACAGGAGACGTGGGACTGAACCGGGTCTGCTCCACCTGCAGGCCTGGTCCTGTCACCTTACCCCACTGCCCCCCAGTCAGACGGATGGACAAAGGGCCAGGGGTGTGCACCCTTCGCCACCATGTGCTGATGCACCTGTGGTGTGCTCTGGTCACTGAGAAGTCCCCGTTATCTGGTAAGAGCACCACGTTTTCCTGTGCAGGATAACCACCCCATGGGGACAGAAGTTGGAACTATACAACTAGAGAAGGGCAAGAACAGGGCCTAAGGGGGACAAGAGGGGGGTACTCACTGTGCCGCTGTGGAGACCCCGCGGCCTCCTGGCTTCTGCCCTGGGCTCAGCCCTTGCCCGGCCACCTTCTTGCTGCTCTGTGTTCACTAGACGTCCTTCTGAAAAAACCCTTCCTGGTAAGACAGTACACGATACTGGGGAAGCCAGCACAACTTGTACAAGGAAAGGTCATGGAAGCTCCATAGACACATCCAAACTCCCTAAGGGAACGAGTTGCTGGGCAGAAGGCCATGATGACCATGGTCTCTGGGAGCATCTAGTTCAATGGGCATAACATAGTTTATAAAGAAAATTTTCTATAGTCTACCTTGGTAAGTAGTGTCTGGGGTCTTAAAAGCCTGTGAACAGCCATCTAAGATACTCCACTGGTCTCACCCCTTCGGGAGCAAGGGAGAATGAAGAGAACAGGATACAAGGGGAAGATTAGTCCAAAGGACTAATGGACCACAGCTACCACGGCCTCCACCAGACTGAGTCCAGTACAGCTAGACGGTGCCCGGCTACCACCACTGACTGCTCTGACCGGGATCACAACAGAGGGTTCTAGACAGAGCTGGAGAAGGATGTAGAATAAAATTCTAACTCACAAAAAAGACCAGACTTACTGGCCTGAAAGAGACTGGAGAAACCCTGAGAGTATGGCCCCCAGACACCCTTTCAGCTCAGTAATGAAGTCACCCCCAAGGTTCACCGTTCAGCCAAAGATTAGACAGCCGCATAAAACAAAACGAGACTAATGGGGCACAACAGTCCAGGGACAAGGACTAGAAGGCAGGAGGGGACAGAAAAGCTGGTGACAGGGAACTCAGGGTTGAGAAGGGACAGTGTTGACATGTCGTGAGGTTGTTAACCATTGTCATAAAACAATATGTGTACTGTTTAATGAAAAACTATTTGTTCTGTAAACCTTCACCTAAATTACAATTTTAAAAAAAAAAAAAAACCCTTTCTGCTGCTGCTGGTCTGTGTTGGTTTCTCTGCTCACCCCCGAAGCCCTGCTGCCACCCACCCAATTGTAATGAAGCACAGCTGCGCCCAGAGGGCCTCAGAGGTGACCCAAGGTGGCAACATTTCCTTCTGCAGACACAGAAACAAGGCCCAGAGGGAGCCCCTCCTTGCCGGGCACCCCATGCTTCACAGCCGGGAGCAGCTGTGGTTGATAAGCCAACATTTTCCTCCTGAACGGCTTGATACACACACACACACACACACACCTGCCACAGACACAGCACACATACATACTTACATCACACGCAAACACACATACCACACCACACACCACACACATCACACATACACACTCACATCACACACAAACACACACCACACACATCACACACACCACACATACACATCATACCACACACACACTCACACACACAACATATACAAACATACACACACACACACACAAACACACACACGCAAGGAATAAAACCACGTGGCTCCCCGCCGCCCTCTGGCCCTGGGATGGTCTGCAGGCCTGTTCCCTCAGCTGCCTGGGGCTCCTTCCTGACTGGGGACAATGTCAGCGCTCCCCCACCTGCCCACAGTCCAGGCCTGCTCCCCCTTCACAGCGTGCACTCCCTAGCTGGGGTGAAAGCCCTGGGTGGGCCCTGGGGAACAGGCAAGTGAGGAGGGGCTCTGGCCCCGAGGACCTGAACCCGTCTGGAGGGCAGCCAGGAGACGCACGCTGAAGGGGGGCTCTGCGTGTACAGCAGGCTGCAGGCATCCAAGTCTTTTCAGCAGTTTCCCCAACCGCAGCTCTGACCCTACCCCAGAGCCAGGGCGGCGGGAGGGCACCATAGGCGGGTCCCACACCCCGTCACCCTGGCAGGCTCCTCACTGTGGGGACTCCTGTGGCAGTGGGTGCTGTGCGGGTAAACGGGGTGAGAAGGAATCTATCAGCAGCGATAGACTTCCTCAGCTCTTCCTCAGGCCAGCACTGCAGCTCTTGGGGCTCATCCATCTTTACAAAAACCCCGGGGGAGCCGCCCATGTGGCCCACGAGGAACCTGAGACTCAGAGGGGTCACGTGGATTCCCCATCCCCAGTTCTGCCTCGCCTCAAGCCTGTGCCTCCATGTGTGCTGTGCAGGCATCTCTCACAGGGCCCATGGCAGCCCCAGGTTGCCACCAGGTGCCCAGAAGCCAGCCCCAGCCCTGTGAGTTCTGGACACCTGCCCACCATGGCTGTAGGAAGGGGACCCCTCACCGCCAGCCCCGCCCCTGTGAGTGCTGGACACATGCCCACCATGGCTGTACAATGGGGGTCCCCTCACCACCAGCCCCACCTCGCTGTCCCCATCACGTGGATGGTGCAGGTTCCCTTCCTTTCCCAGAGAACCTTCAGCCCTCGGGTTTCCCTGCTGTGCATGGAAACAGGACTTAAAGGTGTGAGAGAGGTGGCCCCAGGTGCCACACCTTACTGGCTGGAGGGAGGAAAACCTCAAGAAAGGTTGAACCATGTCTGAATTGGGGTTCTCTAGAGAAACAGACCTAGAGAGGGATGGGGGAGTGAGGGAGGGAGAGAGGGAGAGAGAGATGGGGAGAGAGAGATGGGGAGAGGGAGGGAGAGATGGGGAGAGAGGGAGGGGCAGAGGAAGGGAGAGATGGGAAGAGAGAGATGGGGAGAGAGGGAGGGAGAGAGGGAGGGAGAGAAGGAGGGGGAGAGAGAGGGAGAGAGAGATGGGGGAGAGAGGGAGGGAGAGAGGGAGGGAGAGGGGGGAGAGAGGGAGAGAGAGGGAGAGAGAGGGAGAGAGTGAGGGAGATGGGGAGAGGGAGGGGGGAAGGAGGGGGAAAGGGAAAGACAGGGGGGCCGGGGGAGCGGGAGAGGGAGGGGGAGAGAGGGATTTTGAGGAACTGGCTCATGCAATTGTGGGAGCTGCCGAGACCAAATCCCGTGGGTCAGGGGACAGGCTGGAGACTTAGGTGGGAGGTCTTATGTCCCAGACATGGGTCAGGTGGTAGGGGAGAGGAATCCTGGCAGGAGGTCTATTTATAGTCTGGAGACAGAATCCTTTTCCCATGGGAAAACCTCAGTTTGGGCTCTTAAAGCCTTCAACTGATTGGATCAGTCCCACCCACATTAAAACCAAACTCGTTGCCATCGGGTTGATTCTGACTTATGGCAACCCTACAGGACAGAGTAGAACTGCCACATATAGTTTCCAAGGAGCGCCTGGTGGACTCTAACTGCCGACCCTTTAGTTAGCAGCTACGGAGAATGATCTCTTGACTGAGGCCAACTGATGTAAATGCTGTTGCTGCTGTTAGTCGCTGTCGAGCTGATTCGGACTCATGGCGACCCCATGTGTTACTAAGTAGTGCTGAGCTCCATAGGGTTTTCTTGGCTGTGATCTTCACAGAAGCAGATCACCACGTGTCTTCTTCCACAGTGCTGATGGCTGGGTTCAAACCCATCACCTCTTTGGTTGCCAGCTGAGTGCAAACCATTTGGGCCACCCAAGGACCTTGATTAAATGCTCATCACATGGGAACACCGTCACAGCAATATCGAGACCAGCGTTTGACCAAACAACTAGGCACCCTAGCCTGGCCAGGTTGACACGTGAAATTGACCATCCCAAACCAGATGGTCCTGGCTTTCCATGGGTCACAGACACCAGGGCCCTTCCACCCACCCAGTGGTGTCACTAGGGGGCAAGGGGTTGTGGACCACACCAGGTGACACTGTTCGGGGGAGGGGGGGACACCAAAATGACTGTCTATAAAATTTTTGTGTTGTGTTTTAGCAGAAATTTATTATTTTTTATAAAAATATCCCTGTATTTAGTTGTAACAACAAGAACATTTTTTTGTAAGCCCAGTTTACATCTATCAGTATACCTACAAGGCTAAAACT